>OU565272.1:13177321-14526071 GCA_913789895.3 Seladonia tumulorum
CAAAAAGTAAGCCCTAACCACGAATTTACACCACCCCGACCTCGAAAAACCTTCTACGGACGCAAAAAGTAAGCCCTAACCTCGAATTTACACAACCCCGAGCACAAAGCTTCTACGGACGCAAAAACCTTCTACGGACGCAAAAAGTAAGCCCTAACCACGAATTTACACCACCCCGACCTCGAAAAACCTTCTACGGACGCAAAAAGTAAGCCCTAACCTCGAATTTACACAACCCCGAGCACAAAGCTTCTACGGACGCAAAAACCTTCTACGGACGCAAAAAGTAAGCCCTAACCACGAATTTACACCACCCCGACCTCGAAAAACCTTCTACGGACGCAAAAAGTAAGCCCTAACCTCGAATTTACACAACCCCGAGCACAAAGCTTCTACGGACGCAAAAACCTTCTACGGACGCAAAAAGTAAGCCCTAACCACGAATTTACACCACCCCGACCTCGAAAAACCTTCTACGGACGCAAAAAGTAAGCCCTAACCTCGAATTTACACAACCCCGAGCACAAAGCTTCTACGGACGCAAAAACCTTCTACGGACGCAAAAAGTAAGCCCTAACCACGAATTTACACCACCCCGACCTCGAAAAACCTTCTACGGACGCAAAAAGTAAGCCCTAACCTCGAATTTACACAACCCCGAGCACAAAGCTTCTACGGACGCAAAAACCTTCTACGGACGCAAAAAGTAAGCCCTAACCACGAATTTACACCACCCCGACCTCGAAAAACCTTCTACGGACGCAAAAAGTAAGCCCTAACCTCGAATTTACACAACCCCGAGCACAAAGCTTCTACGGACGCAAAAACCTTCTACGGACGCAAAAAGTAAGCCCTAACCACGAATTTACACCACCCCGACCTCGAAAAACCTTCTACTAACGCAAAAAGTAAGCCCTAACCTCGAATTTATACAACCCCGAGCACAAAGCTTCTACGGACGCAAAAACCTTCTACGGACGCAAAAAGTAAGCCCTAACCACGAATTTACACCACCCCGACCTCGAAAAACCTTCTACGGACGCAAAAAGTAAGCCCTAACCTCGAATTTACACAACCCCGAGCACAAAGCTTCTACGGACGCAAAAACCTTCTACGGACGCAAAAAGTAAGCCCTAACCACGAATTTACACCACCCCGACCTCGAAAAACCTTCTACGGACGCAAAAAGTAAGCCCTAACCTCGAATTTACACAACCCCGAGCACAAAGCTTCTACGGACGCAAAAACCTTCTACGGACGCAAAAAGTAAGCCCTAACCACGAATTTACACCACCCCGACCTCGAAAAACCTTCTACGGACGCAAAAAGTAAGCCCTAACCTCGAATTTACACAACCCCGAGCACAAAGCTTCTACGGACGCAAAAACCTTCTACGGACGCAAAAAGTAAGCCCTAACCACGAATTTACACCACCCCGACCTCGAAAAACCTTCTACGGACGCAAAAAGTAAGCCCTAACCTCGAATTTACACAACCCCGAGCACAAAGCTTCTACGGACGCAAAAAGTAAGCCCTAACCACGAATTTACACCACCCCGACCTCGAAAAACCTTCTACGGACGCAAAAAGTAAGCCCTAACCTCGAATTTACACAACCCCGAGCACAAAGCTTCTACGGACGCAAAAACCTTCTACGGACGCAAAAAGTAAGCCCTAACCACGAATTTACACCACCCCGACCTCGAAAAACCTTCTACGGACGCAAAAAGTAAGCCCTAACCTCGAATTTACACAACCCCGAGCACAAAGCTTCTACGGACGCAAAAACCTTCTACGGACGCAAAAAGTAAGCCCTAACCACGAATTTACACCACCCCGACCTCGAAAAACCTTCTACGGACGCAAAAAGTAAGCCCTAACCTCGAATTTACACAACCCCGAGCACAAAGCTTCTACGGACGCAAAAACCTTCTACGGACGCAAAAAGTAAGCCCTAACCACGAATTTACACCACCCCGACCTCGAAAAACCTTCTACGGACGCAAAAAGTAAGCCCTAACCTCGAATTTACACAACCCCGAGCACAAAGCTTCTACGGACGCAAAAACCTTCTACGGACGCAAAAAGTAAGCCCTAACCACGAATTTACACCACCCCGACCTCGAAAAACCTTCTACGGACGCAAAAAGTAAGCCCTAACCTCGAATTTACACAACCCCGAGCACAAAGCTTCTACGGACGCAAAAACCTTCTACGGACGCAAAAAGTAAGCCCTAACCACGAATTTACACCACCCCGACCTCGAAAAACCTTCTACGGACGCAAAAAGTAAGCCCTAACCTCGAATTTACACAACCCCGAGCACAAAGCTTCTACGGACGCAAAAACCTTCTACGGACGCAAAAAGTAAGCCCTAACCACGAATTTACACCACCCCGACCTCGAAAAACCTTCTACGGACGCAAAAAGTAAGCCCTAACCTCGAATTTACACAACCCCGAGCACAAAGCTTCTACGGACGCAAAAACCTTCTACGGACGCAAAAAGTAAGCCCTAACCACGAATTTACACCACCCCGACCTCGAAAAACCTTCTACGGACGCAAAAAGTAAGCCCTAACCTCGAATTTACACAACCCCGAGCACAAAGCTTCTACGGACGCAAAAACCTTCTACGGACGCAAAAAGTAAGCCCTAACCACGAATTTACACCACCCCGACCTCGAAAAACCTTCTACGGACGCAAAAAGTAAGCCCTAACCTCGAATTTACACAACCCCGAGCACAAAGCTTCTACGGACGCAAAAACCTTCTACGGACGCAAAAAGTAAGCCCTAACCACGAATTTACACCACCCCGACCTCGAAAAACCTTCTACGGACGCAAAAAGTAAGCCCTAACCTCGAATTTACACAACCCCGAGCACAAAGCTTCTACGGACGCAAAAACCTTCTACGGACGCAAAAAGTAAGCCCTAACCACGAATTTACACCACCCCGACCTCGAAAAACCTTCTACGGACGCAAAAAGTAAGCCCTAACCTCGAATTTACACAACCCCGAGCACAAAGCTTCTACGGACGCAAAAACCTTCTACGGACGCAAAAAGTAAGCCCTAACCACGAATTTACACCACCCCGACCTCGAAAAACCTTCTACGGACGCAAAAAGTAAGCCCTAACCTCGAATTTACACAACCCCGAGCACAAAGCTTCTACGGACGCAAAAACCTTCTACGGACGCAAAAAGTAAGCCCTAACCACGAATTTACACCACCCCGACCTCGAAAAACCTTCTACGGACGCAAAAAGTAAGCCCTAACCTCGAATTTACACAACCCCGAGCACAAAGCTTCTACGGACGCAAAAACCTTCTACGGACGCAAAAAGTAAGCCCTAACCACGAATTTACACCACCCCGACCTCGAAAAACCTTCTACGGACGCAAAAAGTAAGCCCTAACCTCGAATTTACACAACCCCGAGCACAAAGCTTCTACGGACGCAAAAACCTTCTACGGACGCAAAAAGTAAGCCCTAACCACGAATTTACACCACCCCGACCTCGAAAAACCTTCTACGGACGCAAAAAGTAAGCCCTAACCTCGAATTTACACAACCCCGAGCACAAAGCTTCTACGGACGCAAAAACCTTCTACGGACGCAAAAAGTAAGCCCTAACCACGAATTTACACCACCCCGACCTCGAAAAACCTTCTACGGACGCAAAAAGTAAGCCCTAACCTCGAATTTACACAACCCCGAGCACAAAGCTTCTACGGACGCAAAAACCTTCTACGGACGCAAAAAGTAAGCCCTAACCACGAATTTACACCACCCCGACCTCGAAAAACCTTCTACGGACGCAAAAAGTAAGCCCTAACCTCGAATTTACACAACCCCGAGCACAAAGCTTCTACGGACGCAAAAACCTTCTACGGACGCAAAAAGTAAGCCCTAACCACGAATTTACACCACCCCGACCTCGAAAAACCTTCTACTAACGCAAAAAGTAAGCCCTAACCTCGAATTTACACAACCCCGAGCACAAAGCTTCTACGGACGCAAAAACCTTCTACGGACGCAAAAAGTAAGCCCTAACCACGAATTTACACCACCCCGACCTCGAAAAACCTTCTACGGACGCAAAAAGTAAGCCCTAACCTCGAATTTACACAACCCCGAGCACAAAGCTTCTACGGACGCAAAAACCTTCTACGGACGCAAAAAGTAAGCCCTAACCACGAATTTACACCACCCCGACCTCGAAAAACCTTCTACGGACGCAAAAAGTAAGCCCTAACCTCGAATTTATACAACCCCGAGCACAAAGCTTCTACGGACGCAAAAACCTTCTACGGACGCAAAAAGTAAGCCCTAACCACGAATTTACACCACCCCGACCTCGAAAAACCTTCTACGGACGCAAAAAGTAAGCCCTAACCTCGAATTTACACAACCCCGAGCACAAAGCTTCTACGGACGCAAAAACCTTCTACGGACGCAAAAAGTAAGCCCTAACCACGAATTTACACCACCCCGACCTCGAAAAACCTTCTACGGACGCAAAAAGTAAGCCCTAACCTCGAATTTACACAACCCCGAGCACAAAGCTTCTACGGACGCAAAAACCTTCTACGGACGCAAAAAGTAAGCCCTAACCACGAATTTACACCACCCCGACCTCGAAAAACCTTCTACGGACGCAAAAAGTAAGCCCTAACCTCGAATTTACACAACCCCGAGCACAAAGCTTCTACGGACGCAAAAACCTTCTACGGACGCAAAAAGTAAGCCCTAACCACGAATTTACACCACCCCGACCTCGAAAAACCTTCTACGGACGCAAAAAGTAAGCCCTAACCTCGAATTTACACAACCCCGAGCACAAAGCTTCTACGGACGCAAAAAGTAAGCCCTAACCACGAATTTACACCACCCCGACCTCGAAAAACCTTCTACGGACGCAAAAAGTAAGCCCTAACCTCGAATTTACACAACCCCGAGCACAAAGCTTCTACGGACGCAAAAACCTTCTACGGACGCAAAAAGTAAGCCCTAACCACGAATTTACACCACCCCGACCTCGAAAAACCTTCTACGGACGCAAAAAGTAAGCCCTAACCTCGAATTTACACAACCCCGAGCACAAAGCTTCTACGGACGCAAAAACCTTCTACGGACGCAAAAAGTAAGCCCTAACCACGAATTTACACCACCCCGACCTCGAAAAACCTTCTACGGACGCAAAAAGTAAGCCCTAACCTCGAATTTACACAACCCCGAGCACAAAGCTTCTACGGACGCAAAAACCTTCTACGGACGCAAAAAGTAAGCCCTAACCACGAATTTACACCACCCCGACCTCGAAAAACCTTCTACGGACGCAAAAAGTAAGCCCTAACCTCGAATTTACACAACCCCGAGCACAAAGCTTCTACGGACGCAAAAACCTTCTACGGACGCAAAAAGTAAGCCCTAACCACGAATTTACACCACCCCGACCTCGAAAAACCTTCTACGGACGCAAAAAGTAAGCCCTAACCTCGAATTTACACAACCCCGAGCACAAAGCTTCTACGGACGCAAAAAGTAAGCCCTAACCACGAATTTACACCACCCCGACCTCGAAAAACCTTCTACGGACGCAAAAAGTAAGCCCTAACCTCGAATTTACACAACCCCGAGCACAAAGCTTCTACGGACGCAAAAACCTTCTACGGACGCAAAAAGTAAGCCCTAACCACGAATTTACACCACCCCGACCTCGAAAAACCTTCTACGGACGCAAAAAGTAAGCCCTAACCTCGAATTTACACAACCCCGAGCACAAAGCTTCTACGGACGCAAAAACCTTCTACGGACGCAAAAAGTAAGCCCTAACCACGAATTTACACCACCCCGACCTCGAAAAACCTTCTACTAACGCAAAAAGTAAGCCCTAACCTCGAATTTACACAACCCCGAGCACAAAGCTTCTACGGACGCAAAAACCTTCTACGGACGCAAAAAGTAAGCCCTAACCACGAATTTACACCACCCCGACCTCGAAAAACCTTCTACGGACGCAAAAAGTAAGCCCTAACCTCGAATTTACACAACCCCGAGCACAAAGCTTCTACGGACGCAAAAACCTTCTACGGACGCAAAAAGTAAGCCCTAACCACGAATTTACACCACCCCGACCTCGAAAAACCTTCTACGGACGCAAAAAGTAAGCCCTAACCTCGAATTTATACAACCCCGAGCACAAAGCTTCTACGGACGCAAAAACCTTCTACGGACGCAAAAAGTAAGCCCTAACCACGAATTTACACCACCCCGACCTCGAAAAACCTTCTACGGACGCAAAAAGTAAGCCCTAACCTCGAATTTACACAACCCCGAGCACAAAGCTTCTACGGACGCAAAAACCTTCTACGGACGCAAAAAGTAAGCCCTAACCACGAATTTACACCACCCCGACCTCGAAAAACCTTCTACGGACGCAAAAAGTAAGCCCTAACCTCGAATTTACACAACCCCGAGCACAAAGCTTCTACGGACGCAAAAACCTTCTACGGACGCAAAAAGTAAGCCCTAACCACGAATTTACACCACCCCGACCTCGAAAAACCTTCTACGGACGCAAAAAGTAAGCCCTAACCTCGAATTTACACAACCCCGAGCACAAAGCTTCTACGGACGCAAAAACCTTCTACGGACGCAAAAAGTAAGCCCTAACCACGAATTTACACCACCCCGACCTCGAAAAACCTTCTACGGACGCAAAAAGTAAGCCCTAACCTCGAATTTACACAACCCCGAGCACAAAGCTTCTACGGACGCAAAAAGTAAGCCCTAACCACGAATTTACACCACCCCGACCTCGAAAAACCTTCTACGGACGCAAAAAGTAAGCCCTAACCTCGAATTTACACAACCCCGAGCACAAAGCTTCTACGGACGCAAAAACCTTCTACGGACGCAAAAAGTAAGCCCTAACCACGAATTTACACCACCCCGACCTCGAAAAACCTTCTACGGACGCAAAAAGTAAGCCCTAACCTCGAATTTACACAACCCCGAGCACAAAGCTTCTACGGACGCAAAAACCTTCTACGGACGCAAAAAGTAAGCCCTAACCACGAATTTACACCACCCCGACCTCGAAAAACCTTCTACGGACGCAAAAAGTAAGCCCTAACCTCGAATTTACACAACCCCGAGCACAAAGCTTCTACGGACGCAAAAACCTTCTACGGACGCAAAAAGTAAGCCCTAACCACGAATTTACACCACCCCGACCTCGAAAAACCTTCTACGGACGCAAAAAGTAAGCCCTAACCTCGAATTTACACAACCCCGAGCACAAAGCTTCTACGGACGCAAAAACCTTCTACGGACGCAAAAAGTAAGCCCTAACCACGAATTTACACCACCCCGACCTCGAAAAACCTTCTACGGACGCAAAAAGTAAGCCCTAACCTCGAATTTACACAACCCCGAGCACAAAGCTTCTACGGACGCAAAAAGTAAGCCCTAACCACGAATTTACACCACCCCGACCTCGAAAAACCTTCTACGGACGCAAAAAGTAAGCCCTAACCTCGAATTTACACAACCCCGAGCACAAAGCTTCTACGGACGCAAAAACCTTCTACGGACGCAAAAAGTAAGCCCTAACCACGAATTTACACCACCCCGACCTCGAAAAACCTTCTACGGACGCAAAAAGTAAGCCCTAACCTCGAATTTACACAACCCCGAGCACAAAGCTTCTACGGACGCAAAAACCTTCTACGGACGCAAAAAGTAAGCCCTAACCACGAATTTACACCACCCCGACCTCGAAAAACCTTCTACGGACGCAAAAAGTAAGCCCTAACCTCGAATTTACACAACCCCGAGCACAAAGCTTCTACGGACGCAAAAACCTTCTACGGACGCAAAAAGTAAGCCCTAACCACGAATTTACACCACCCCGACCTCGAAAAACCTTCTACGGACGCAAAAAGTAAGCCCTAACCTCGAATTTACACAACCCCGAGCACAAAGCTTCTACGGACGCAAAAAGTAAGCCCTAACCACGAATTTACACCACCCCGACCTCGAAAAACCTTCTACGGACGCAAAAAGTAAGCCCTAACCTCGAATTTACACAACCCCGAGCACAAAGCTTCTACGGACGCAAAAACCTTCTACGGACGCAAAAAGTAAGCCCTAACCACGAATTTACACCACCCCGACCTCGAAAAACCTTCTACGGACGCAAAAAGTAAGCCCTAACCTCGAATTTACACAACCCCGAGCACAAAGCTTCTACGGACGCAAAAACCTTCTACGGACGCAAAAAGTAAGCCCTAACCACGAATTTACACCACCCCGACCTCGAAAAACCTTCTACGGACGCAAAAAGTAAGCCCTAACCTCGAATTTACACAACCCCGAGCACAAAGCTTCTACGGACGCAAAAACCTTCTACGGACGCAAAAAGTAAGCCCTAACCACGAATTTACACCACCCCGACCTCGAAAAACCTTCTACGGACGCAAAAAGTAAGCCCTAACCTCGAATTTACACAACCCCGAGCACAAAGCTTCTACGGACGCAAAAACCTTCTACGGACGCAAAAAGTAAGCCCTAACCACGAATTTACACCACCCCGACCTCGAAAAACCTTCTACGGACGCAAAAAGTAAGCCCTAACCTCGAATTTACACAACCCCGAGCACAAAGCTTCTACGGACGCAAAAACCTTCTACGGACGCAAAAAGTAAGCCCTAACCACGAATTTACACCACCCCGACCTCGAAAAACCTTCTACGGACGCAAAAAGTAAGCCCTAACCTCGAATTTACACAACCCCGAGCACAAAGCTTCTACGGACGCAAAAACCTTCTACGGACGCAAAAAGTAAGCCCTAACCACGAATTTACACCACCCCGACCTCGAAAAACCTTCTACGGACGCAAAAAGTAAGCCCTAACCTCGAATTTACACAACCCCGAGCACAAAGCTTCTACGGACGCAAAAACCTTCTACGGACGCAAAAAGTAAGCCCTAACCACGAATTTACACCACCCCGACCTCGAAAAACCTTCTACGGACGCAAAAAGTAAGCCCTAACCTCGAATTTACACAACCCCGAGCACAAAGCTTCTACGGACGCAAAAACCTTCTACGGACGCAAAAAGTAAGCCCTAACCACGAATTTACACCACCCCGACCTCGAAAAACCTTCTACGGACGCAAAAAGTAAGCCCTAACCTCGAATTTACACAACCCCGAGCACAAAGCTTCTACGGACGCAAAAACCTTCTACGGACGCAAAAAGTAAGCCCTAACCACGAATTTACACCACCCCGACCTCGAAAAACCTTCTACGGACGCAAAAAGTAAGCCCTAACCTCGAATTTACACAACCCCGAGCACAAAGCTTCTACGGACGCAAAAACCTTCTACGGACGCAAAAAGTAAGCCCTAACCACGAATTTACACCACCCCGACCTCGAAAAACCTTCTACGGACGCAAAAAGTAAGCCCTAACCTCGAATTTACACAACCCCGAGCACAAAGCTTCTACGGACGCAAAAACCTTCTACGGACGCAAAAAGTAAGCCCTAACCACGAATTTACACCACCCCGACCTCGAAAAACCTTCTACTGACGCAAAAAGTAAGCCCTAACCTCGAATTTATACAACCCCGAGCACAAAGCTTCTACGGACGCAAAAACCTTCTACGGACGCAAAAAGTAAGCCCTAACCACTAATTTACACCACCCCGACCTCGAAAAACCTTCTACGGACGCAAAAAGTAAGCCCTAACCTCGAATTTACACAACCCCGAGCACAAAGCTTCTACGGACGCAAAAACCTTCTACGGACGCAAAAAGTAAGCCCTAACCACGAATTTACACCGCCCCGACCTCGAAAAACCTTCTACGGACGCAAAAAGTAAGCCCTAACCTCGAATTTACACAACCCCGAGCACAAAGCTTCTACGGACGCAAAAACCTTCTACGGACGCAAAAAGTAAGCCCTAACCACGAATTTACACCACCCCGACCCTCGAAAAACCTTCTACGGACGCAAAAAGTAAGCCCTAACCTCGAATTTACACAACCCCGAGCACAAAGCTTCTACGGACGCAAAAACCTTCTACGGACGCAAAAAGTAAGCCCTAACCACGAATTTACACCACCCCGACCTCGAAAAACCTTCTACGGACGCAAAAAGTAAGCCCTAACCTCGAATTTACACAACCCCGAGCACAAAGCTTCTACGGACGCAAAAAGTAAGCCCTAACCACGAATTTACACAACCCCGACCTCGAAAAACCTTCTACGGACGCAAAAAGTAAGCCCTAACCTCGAATTTACACAACCCCGAGCACAAAGCTTCTACGGACGCAAAAACCTTCTACGGACGCAAAAAGTAAGCCCTAACCACGAATTTACACCACCCCGACCTCGAAAAACCTTCTACGGACGCAAAAAGTAAGCCCTAACCTCGAATTTACACAACCCCGAGCACAAAGCTTCTACGGACGCAAAAACCTTCTACGGACGCAAAAAGTAAGCCCTAACCACGAATTTACACCACCCCGACCTCGAAAAACCTTCTACGGACGCAAAAAGTAAGCCCTAACCTCGAATTTACACAACCCCGAGCACAAAGCTTCTACGGACGCAAAAACCTTCTACGGACGCAAAAAGTAAGCCCTAACCACGAATTTACACCACCCCGACCTCGAAAAACCTTCTACGGACGCAAAAAGTAAGCCCTAACCTCGAATTTACACAACCCCGAGCACAAAGCTTCTACGGACGCAAAAACCTTCTACGGACGCAAAAAGTAAGCCCTAACCACGAATTTACACCACCCCGACCTCGAAAAACCTTCTACGGACGCAAAAAGTAAGCCCTAACCTCGAATTTACACAACCCCGAGCACAAAGCTTCTACGGACGCAAAAACCTTCTACGGACGCAAAAAGTAAGCCCTAACCACGAATTTACACCACCCCGACCTCGAAAAACCTTCTACGGACGCAAAAAGTAAGCCCTAACCTCGAATTTACACAACCCCGAGCACAAAGCTTCTACGGACGCAAAAACCTTCTACGGACGCAAAAAGTAAGCCCTAACCACGAATTTACACCACCCCGACCTCGAAAAACCTTCTACGGACGCAAAAAGTAAGCCCTAACCTCGAATTTACACAACCCCGAGCACAAAGCTTCTACGGACGCAAAAACCTTCTACGGACGCAAAAAGTAAGCCCTAACCACGAATTTACACCACCCCGACCTCGAAAAACCTTCTACGGACGCAAAAAGTAAGCCCTAACCTCGAATTTACACAACCCCGAGCACAAAGCTTCTACGGACGCAAAAACCTTCTACGGACGCAAAAAGTAAGCCCTAACCACGAATTTACACCACCCCGACCTCGAAAAACCTTCTACGGACGCAAAAAGTAAGCCCTAACCTCGAATTTACACAACCCCGAGCACAAAGCTTCTACGGACGCAAAAACCTTCTACGGACGCAAAAAGTAAGCCCTAACCACGAATTTACACCACCCCGACCTCGAAAAACCTTCTACGGACGCAAAAAGTAAGCCCTAACCTCGAATTTACACAACCCCGAGCACAAAGCTTCTACGGACGCAAAAACCTTCTACGGACGCAAAAAGTAAGCCCTAACCACGAATTTACACCACCCCGACCTCGAAAAACCTTCTACGGACGCAAAAAGTAAGCCCTAACCTCGAATTTACACAACCCCGAGCACAAAGCTTCTACGGACGCAAAAACCTTCTACGGACGCAAAAAGTAAGCCCTAACCTCGAATTTACACAACCCCGAGCACAAAGCTTCTACGGACGCAAAAACCTTCTACGGACGCAAAAAGTAAGCCCTAACCACGAATTTACACCACCCCGACCTCGAAAAACCTTCTACGGACGCAAAAAGTAAGCCCTAACCTCGAATTTACACAACCCCGAGCACAAAGCTTCTACGGACGCAAAAACCTTCTACGGACGCAAAAAGTAAGCCCTAACCACGAATTTACACCACCCCGACCTCGAAAAACCTTCTACGGACGCAAAAAGTAAGCCCTAACCTCGAATTTACACAACCCCGAGCACAAAGCTTCTACGGACGCAAAAACCTTCTACGGACGCAAAAAGTAAGCCCTAACCACGAATTTACACCACCCCGACCTCGAAAAACCTTCTACGGACGCAAAAAGTAAGCCCTAACCTCGAATTTACAAACCCCGAGCACAAAGCTTCTACGGACGCAAAAACCTTCTACGGACGCAAAAAGTAAGCCCTAACCACGAATTTACACCACCCCGACCTCGAAAAACCTTCTACGGACGCAAAAAGTAAGCCCTAACCTCGAATTTACACAACCCCGAGCACAAAGCTTCTACGGACGCAAAAACCTTCTACGGACGCAAAAAGTAAGCCCTAACCACGAATTTACACCACCCCGACCTCGAAAAACCTTCTACTAACGCAAAAAGTAAGCCCTAACCTCGAATTTATACAACCCCGAGCACAAAGCTTCTACGGACGCAAAAACCTTCTACGGACGCAAAAAGTAAGCCCTAACCACGAATTTACACCACCCCGACCTCGAAAAACCTTCTACGGACGCAAAAAGTAAGCCCTAACCTCGAATTTACACAACCCCGAGCACAAAGCTTCTACGGACGCAAAAACCTTCTACGGACGCAAAAAGTAAGCCCTAACCACGAATTTACACCACCCCGACCTCGAAAAACCTTCTACGGACGCAAAAAGTAAGCCCTAACCTCGAATTTACACAACCCCGAGCACAAAGCTTCTACGGACGCAAAAACCTTCTACGGACGCAAAAAGTAAGCCCTAACCACGAATTTACACCACCCCGACCTCGAAAAACCTTCTACGGACGCAAAAAGTAAGCCCTAACCTCGAATTTACACAACCCCGAGCACAAAGCTTCTACGGACGCAAAAACCTTCTACGGACGCAAAAAGTAAGCCCTAACCACGAATTTACACCACCCCGACCTCGAAAAACCTTCTACGGACGCAAAAAGTAAGCCCTAACCTCGAATTTACACAACCCCGAGCACAAAGCTTCTACGGACGCAAAAACCTTTCTACGGACGCAAAAAGTAAGCCCTAACCACGAATTTACACCACCCCGACCTCGAAAAACCTTCTACTAACGCAAAAAGTAAGCCCTAACCTCGAATTTACACAACCCCGAGCACAAAGCTTCTACGGACGCAAAAACCTTCTACGGACGCAAAAAGTAAGCCCTAACCACGAATTTACACCACCCCGACCTCGAAAAACCTTCTACGGACGCAAAAAGTAAGCCCTAACCTCGAATTTACACAACCCCGAGCACAAAGCTTCTACGGACGCAAAAACCTTCTACGGACGCAAAAAGTAAGCCCTAACCACGAATTTACACCACCCCGACCTCGAAAAACCTTCTACGGACGCAAAAAGTAAGCCCTAACCTCGAATTTACACAACCCCGAGCACAAAGCTTCTACGGACGCAAAAACCTTCTACGGACGCAAAAAGTAAGCCCTAACCACGAATTTACACCACCCCGACCTCGAAAAACCTTCTACGGACGCAAAAAGTAAGCCCTAACCTCGAATTTACACCACCCCGACCTCGAAAAACCTTCTACGGACGCAAAAAGTAAGCCCTAACCTCGAATTTACACAACCCCGAGCACAAAGCTTCTACGGACGCAAAAACCTTCTACGGACGCAAAAAGTAAGCCCTAACCACGAATTTACACCACCCCGACCTCGAAAAACCTTCTACTAACGCAAAAAGTAAGCCCTAACCTCGAATTTATACAACCCCGAGCACAAAGCTTCTACGGACGCAAAAACCTTCTACGGACGCAAAAAGTAAGCCCTAACCACGAATTTACACCACCCCGACCTCGAAAAACCTTCTACGGACGCAAAAAGTAAGCCCTAACCTCGAATTTACACAACCCCGAGCACAAAGCTTCTACGGACGCAAAAACCTTCTACGGACGCAAAAAGTAAGCCCTAACCACGAATTTACACCACCCCGACCTCGAAAAACCTTCTACGGACGCAAAAAGTAAGCCCTAACCTCGAATTTACACAACCCCGAGCACAAAGCTTCTACGGACGCAAAAACCTTCTACGGACGCAAAAAGTAAGCCCTAACCACGAATTTACACCACCCCGACCTCGAAAAACCTTCTACGGACGCAAAAAGTAAGCCCTAACCTCGAATTTACACAACCCCGAGCACAAAGCTTCTACGGACGCAAAAACCTTCTACGGACGCAAAAAGTAAGCCCTAACCACGAATTTACACCACCCCGACCTCGAAAAACCTTCTACGGACGCAAAAAGTAAGCCCTAACCTCGAATTTACACAACCCCGAGCACAAAGCTTCTACGGACGCAAAAACCTTCTACGGACGCAAAAAGTAAGCCCTAACCACGAATTTACACCACCCCGACCTCGAAAAACCTTCTACGGACGCAAAAAGTAAGCCCTAACCTCGAATTTACACAACCCCGAGCACAAAGCTTCTACGGACGCAAAAACCTTCTACGGACGCAAAAAGTAAGCCCTAACCACGAATTTACACCACCCCGACCTCGAAAAACCTTCTACGGACGCAAAAAGTAAGCCCTAACCTCGAATTTACACAACCCCGAGCACAAAGCTTCTACGGACGCAAAAACCTTCTACGGACGCAAAAAGTAAGCCCTAACCACGAATTTACACCACCCCGACCTCGAAAAACCTTCTACGGACGCAAAAAGTAAGCCCTAACCTCGAATTTACACAACCCCGAGCACAAAGCTTCTACGGACGCAAAAACCTTCTACGGACGCAAAAAGTAAGCCCTAACCACGAATTTACACCACCCCGACCTCGAAAAACCTTCTACGGACGCAAAAAGTAAGCCCGAACCTCGAATTTACACAACCCCGAGCACAAAGCTTCTACGGACGCAAAAACCTTCTACGGACGCAAAAAGTAAGCCCTAACCACGAATTTACACCACCCCGACCTCGAAAAACCTTCTACGGACGCAAAAAGTAAGCCCTAACCTCGAATTTACACAACCCCGAGCACAAAGCTTCTACGGACGCAAAAACCTTCTACGGACGCAAAAAGTAAGCCCTAACCACGAATTTACACCACCCCGACCTCGAAAAACCTTCTACTAACGCAAAAAGTAAGCCCTAACCTCGAATTTACACAACCCCGAGCACAAAGCTTCTACGGACGCAAAAACCTTCTACGGACGCAAAAAGTAAGCCCTAACCACGAATTTACACCACCCCGACCTCGAAAAACCTTCTACGGACGCAAAAAGTAAGCCCTAACCTCGAATTTACACAACCCCGAGCACAAAGCTTCTACGGACGCAAAAACCTTCTACGGACGCAAAAAGTAAGCCCTAACCACGAATTTACACCACCCCGACCTCGAAAAACCTTCTACGGACGCAAAAAGTAAGCCCTAACCTCGAATTTACACAACCCCGAGCACAAAGCTTCTACGGACGCAAAAACCTTCTACGGACGCAAAAAGTAAGCCCTAACCACGAATTTACACCACCCCGACCTCGAAAAACCTTCTACGGACGCAAAAAGTAAGCCCTAACCTCGAATTTACACAACCCCGAGCACAAAGCTTCTACGGACGCAAAAACCTTCTACGGACGCAAAAAGTAAGCCCTAACCACGAATTTACACCACCCCGACCTCGAAAAAACCTTCTACGGACGCAAAAAGTAAGCCCTAACCTCGAATTTACACAACCCCGAGCACAAAGCTTCTACGGACGCAAAAACCTTCTACGGACGCAAAAAGTAAGCCCTAACCACGAATTTACACCACCCCGACCTCGAAAAACCTTCTACTAACGCAAAAAGTAAGCCCTAACCTCGAATTTACACAACCCCGAGCACAAAGCTTCTACGGACGCAAAAACCTTCTACGGACGCAAAAAGTAAGCCCTAACCACGAATTTACACCACCCCGACCTCGAAAAACCTTCTACGGACGCAAAAAGTAAGCCCTAACCACGAATTTACACAACCCCGAGCACAAAGCTTCTACGGACGCAAAAACCTTCTACGGACGCAAAAAGTAAGCCCTAACCACGAATTTACACCACCCCGACCTCGAAAAACCTTCTACGGACGCAAAAAGTAAGCCCTAACCTCGAATTTACACAACCCCGAGCACAAAGCTTCTACGGACGCAAAAACCTTCTACGGACGCAAAAAGTAAGCCCTAACCACGAATTTACACCACCCCGACCTCGAAAAACCTTCTACGGACGCAAAAAGTAAGCCCTAACCACGAATTTACACCACCCCGACCTCGAAAAACCTTCTACGGACGCAAAAAGTAAGCCCTAACCTCGAATTTACACAACCCCGAGCACAAAGCTTCTACGGACGCAAAAACCTTCTACGGACGCAAAAAGTAAGCCCTAACCACGAATTTACACCACCCCGACCTCGAAAAACCTTCTACTAACGCAAAAAGTAAGCCCTAACCTCGAATTTACACAACCCCGAGCACAAAGCTTCTACGGACGCAAAAACCTTCTACGGACGCAAAAAGTAAGCCCTAACCACGAATTTACACCACCCCCGACCTCGAAAAACCTTCTACGGACGCAAAAAGTAAGCCCTAACCTCGAATTTACACAACCCCGAGCACAAAGCTTCTACGGACGCAAAAACCTTCTACGGACGCAAAAAGTAAGCCCTAACCACGAATTTACACCACCCCGACCTCGAAAAACCTTCTACGGACGCAAAAAGTAAGCCCTAACCTCGAATTTACACAACCCCGAGCACAAAGCTTCTACGGACGCAAAAACCTTCTACGGACGCAAAAAGTAAGCCCTAACCACGAATTTACACCACCCCCACCTCGAAAAACCTTCTACGGACGCAAAAAGTAAGCCCTAACCTCGAATTTACACCACCCCGAGCACAAAGCTTCTACGGACGCAAAAACCTTCTACGGACGCAAAAAGTAAGCCCTAACCACGAATTTACACCACCCCGACCTCGAAAAACCTTCTACGGACGCAAAAAGTAAGCCCTAACCTCGAATTTACACAACCCCGAGCACAAAGCTTCTACGGACGCAAAAACCTTCTACGGACGCAAAAAGTAAGCCCTAACCACGAATTTACACCACCCCGACCTCGAAAAACCTTCTACGGACGCAAAAAGTAAGCCCTAACCTCGAATTTACACAACCCCGAGCACAAAGCTTCTACGGACGCAAAAACCTTCTACGGACGCAAAAAGTAAGCCCTAACCACGAATTTACACCACCCCGACCTCGAAAAACCTTCTACGGACGCAAAAAGTAAGCCCTAACCTCGAATTTACACAACCCCGAGCACAAAGCTTCTACGGACGCAAAAACCTTCTACGGACGCAAAAAGTAAGCCCTAACCACGAATTTACACCACCCCGACCTCGAAAAACCTTCTACGGACGCAAAAAGTAAGCCCGAACCTCGAATTTACACAACCCCGAGCACAAAGCTTCTACGGACGCAAAAACCTTCTACGGACGCAAAAAGTAAGCCCTAACCACGAATTTACACCACCCCGACCTCGAAAAACCTTCTACGGACGCAAAAAGTAAGCCCTAACCTCGAATTTACACAACCCCGAGCACAAAGCTTCTACGGACGCAAAAACCTTCTACGGACGCAAAAAGTAAGCCCTAACCACGAATTTACACCACCCCGACCTCGAAAAACCTTCTACTAACGCAAAAAGTAAGCCCTAACCTCGAATTTACACAACCCCGAGCACAAAGCTTCTACGGACGCAAAAACCTTCTACGGACGCAAAAAGTAAGCCCTAACCACGAATTTACACCACCCCGACCTCGAAAAACCTTCTACGGACGCAAAAAGTAAGCCCTAACCTCGAATTTACACAACCCCGAGCACAAAGCTTCTACGGACGCAAAAACCTTCTACGGACGCAAAAAGTAAGCCCTAACCACGAATTTACACCACCCCGACCTCGAAAAACCTTCTACGGACGCAAAAAGTAAGCCCTAACCTCGAATTTACACAACCCCGAGCACAAATCTTCTACGGACGCAAAAACCTTCTACGGACGCAAAAAGTAAGCCCTAACCACGAATTTACACCACCCCGACCTCGAAAAACCTTCTACGGACGCAAAAAGTAAGCCCTAACCTCGAATTTACACAACCCCGAGCACAAAGCTTCTACGGACGCAAAAACCTTCTACGGACGCAAAAAGTAAGCCCTAACCACGAATTTACACCACCCCGACCTCGAAAAACCTTCTACGGACGCAAAAAGTAAGCCCTAACCTCGAATTTACACAACCCCGAGCACAAAGCTTCTACGGACGCAAAAACCTTCTACGGACGCAAAAAGTAAGCCCTAACCACGAATTTACACCACCCCGACCTCGAAAAACCTTCTACGGACGCAAAAAGTAAGCCCTAACCTCGAATTTACACAACCCCGAGCACAAAGCTTCTACGGACGCAAAAACCTTCTACGGACGCAAAAAGTAAGCCCTAACCACGAATTTACACCACCCCGACCTCGAAAAACCTTCTACGGACGCAAAAAGTAAGCCCTAACCTCGAATTTACACAACCCCGAGCACAAAGCTTCTACGGACGCAAAAACCTTCTACGGACGCAAAAAGTAAGCCCTAACCACGAATTTACACCACCCCGACCTCGAAAAACCTTCTACGGACGCAAAAAGTAAGCCCTAACCTCGAATTTACACAACCCCGAGCACAAAGCTTCTACGGACGCAAAAACCTTCTACGGACGCAAAAAGTAAGCCCTAACCACGAATTTACACCACCCCGACCTCGAAAAACCTTCTACGGACGCAAAAAGTAAGCCCTAACCTCGAATTTACACAACCCCGAGCACAAAGCTTCTACGGACGCAAAAACCTTCTACGGACGCAAAAAGTAAGCCCTAACCACGAATTTACACCACCCCGACCTCGAAAAACCTTCTACGGACGCAAAAAGTAAGCCCTAACCTCGAATTTACACAACCCCGAGCACAAAGCTTCTACGGACGCAAAAACCTTCTACGGACGCAAAAAGTAAGCCCTAACCACGAATTTACACCACCCCGACCTCGAAAAACCTTCTACGGACGCAAAAAGTAAGCCCTAACCTCGAATTTACACAACCCCGAGCACAAAGCTTCTACGGACGCAAAAACCTTCTACGGACGCAAAAAGTAAGCCCTAACCACGAATTTACACCACCCCGACCTCGAAAAACCTTCTACGGACGCAAAAAGTAAGCCCTAACCTCGAATTTACACAACCCCGAGCACAAAGCTTCTACGGACGCAAAAACCTTCTACGGACGCAAAAAGTAAGCCCTAACCACGAATTTACACCACCCCGACCTCGAAAAACCTTCTACGGACGCAAAAAGTAAGCCCTAACCTCGAATTTACACAACCCCGAGCACAAAGCTTCTACGGACGCAAAAACCTTCTACGGACGCAAAAAGTAAGCCCTAACCACGAATTTACACCACCCCGACCTCGAAAAACCTTCTACGGACGCAAAAAGTAAGCCCTAACCTCGAATTTACACAACCCCGAGCACAAAGCTTCTACGGACGCAAAAACCTTCTACGGACGCAAAAAGTAAGCCCTAACCACGAATTTACACCACCCCGACCTCGAAAAACCTTCTACGGACGCAAAAAGTAAGCCCTAACCTCGAATTTACACAACCCCGAGCACAAAGCTTCTACGGACGCAAAAACCTTCTACGGACGCAAAAAGTAAGCCCTAACCACGAATTTACACCACCCCGACCTCGAAAAACCTTCTACGGACGCAAAAAGTAAGCCCTAACCTCGAATTTACACAACCCCGAGCACAAAGCTTCTACGGACGCAAAAACCTTCTACGGACGCAAAAAGTAAGCCCTAACCACGAATTTACACCACCCCGACCTCGAAAAACCTTCTACGGACGCAAAAAGTAAGCCCTAACCTCGAATTTACACAACCCCGAGCACAAAGCTTCTACGGACGCAAAAACCTTCTACGGACGCAAAAAGTAAGCCCTAACCACGAATTTACACCACCCCGACCTCGAAAAACCTTCTACGGACGCAAAAAGTAAGCCCTAACCTCGAATTTACACAACCCCGAGCACAAAGCTTCTACGGACGCAAAAACCTTCTACGGACGCAAAAAGTAAGCCCTAACCACGAATTTACACCACCCCGACCTCGAAAAACCTTCTACGGACGCAAAAAGTAAGCCCTAACCTCGAATTTACACAACCCCGAGCACAAAGCTTCTACGGACGCAAAAACCTTCTACGGACGCAAAAAGTAAGCCCTAACCACGAATTTACACCACCCCGACCTCGAAAAACCTTCTACGGACGCAAAAAGTAAGCCCTAACCTCGAATTTACACAACCCCGAGCACAAAGCTTCTACGGACGCAAAAACCTTCTACGGACGCAAAAAGTAAGCCCTAACCACGAATTTACACCACCCCGACCTCGAAAAACCTTCTACGGACGCAAAAAGTAAGCCCTAACCTCAATTTACACAACCCCGAGCACAAAGCTTCTACGGACGCAAAAACCTTCTACGGACGCAAAAAGTAAGCCCTAACCACGAATTTACACCACCCCGACCTCGAAAAACCTTCTACTAACGCAAAAAGTAAGCCCTAACCTCGAATTTACACAACCCCGAGCACAAAGCTTCTACGGACGCAAAAACCTTCTACGGACGCAAAAAGTAAGCCCTAACCACGAATTTACACCACCCCGACCTCGAAAAACCTTCTACGGACGCAAAAAGTAAGCCCTAACCTCGAATTTACACAACCCCGAGCACAAAGCTTCTACGGACGCAAAAACCTTCTACGGACGCAAAAAGTAAGCCCTAACCACGAATTTACACCACCCCGACCTCGAAAAACCTTCTACGGACGCAAAAAGTAAGCCCTAACCTCGAATTTACACAACCCCGAGCACAAAGCTTCTACGGACGCAAAAACCTTCTACGGACGCAAAAAGTAAGCCCTAACCACGAATTTACACCACCCCGACCTCGAAAAACCTTCTACTAACGCAAAAAGTAAGCCCTAACCTCGAATTTACACAACCCCGAGCACAAAGCTTCTACGGACGCAAAAACCTTCTACGGACGCAAAAAGTAAGCCCTAACCACGAATTTACACCACCCCGACCTCGAAAAACCTTCTACGGACGCAAAAAGTAAGCCCTAACCTCGAATTTACACAACCCCGAGCACAAAGCTTCTACGGACGCAAAAACCTTCTACGGACGCAAAAAGTAAGCCCTAACCACGAATTTACACCACCCCGACCTCGAAAAACCTTCTACTAACGCAAAAAGTAAGCCCTAACCTCGAATTTACACAACCCCGAGCACAAAGCTTCTACGGACGCAAAAACCTTCTACGGACGCAAAAAGTAAGCCCTAACCACGAATTTACACCACCCCGACCTCGAAAAACCTTCTACGGACGCAAAAAGTAAGCCCTAACCTCGAATTTACACAACCCCGAGCACAAAGCTTCTACGGACGCAAAAACCTTCTACGGACGCAAAAAGTAAGCCCTAACCACGAATTTACACCACCCCGACCTCGAAAAACCTTCTACTAACGCAAAAAGTAAGCCCTAACCTCGAATTTACACAACCCCGAGCACAAAGCTTCTACGGACGCAAAAACCTTCTACGGACGCAAAAAGTAAGCCCTAACCACGAATTTACACCACCCCGACCTCGAAAAACCTTCTACGGACGCAAAAAGTAAGCCCTAACCTCGAATTTACACAACCCCGAGCACAAAGCTTCTACGGACGCAAAAACCTTCTACGGACGCAAAAAGTAAGCCCTAACCACGAATTTACACCACCCCGACCTCGAAAAACCTTCTACGGACGCAAAAAGTAAGCCCTAACCTCGAATTTACACAACCCCGAGCACAAAGCTTCTACGGACGCAAAAACCTTCTACGGACGCAAAAAGTAAGCCCTAACCACGAATTTACACCACCCCGACCTCGAAAAACCTTCTACGGACGCAAAAAGTAAGCCCTAACCTCGAATTTACACAACCCCGAGCACAAAGCTTCTACGGACGCAAAAACCTTCTACGGACGCAAAAAGTAAGCCCTAACCACGAATTTACACCACCCCGACCTCGAAAAACCTTCTACTAACGCAAAAAGTAAGCCCTAACCTCGAATTTACACAACCCCGAGCACAAAGCTTCTACGGACGCAAAAACCTTCTACGGACGCAAAAAGTAAGCCCTAACCACGAATTTACACCACCCCGACCTCGAAAAACCTTCTACGGACGCAAAAAGTAAGCCCTAACCTCGAATTTACACAACCCCGAGCACAAAGCTTCTACGGACGCAAAAACCTTCTACGGACGCAAAAAGTAAGCCCTAACCACGAATTTACACCACCCCGACCTCGAAAAACCTTCTACTAACGCAAAAAGTAAGCCCTAACCTCGAATTTACACAACCCCGAGCACAAAGCTTCTACGGACGCAAAAACCTTCTACGGACGCAAAAAGTAAGCCCTAACCACGAATTTACACCACCCCGACCTCGAAAAACCTTCTACGAACGCAAAAAGTAAGCCCTAACCTCGAATTTACACAACCCCGAGCACAAAGCTTCTACGGACGCAAAAACCTTCTACGGACGCAAAAAGTAAGCCCTAACCACGAATTTACACCACCCCGACCTCGAAAAACCTTCTACGGACGCAAAAAGTAAGCCCTAACCTCGAATTTACACAACCCCGAGCACAAAGCTTCTACGGACGCAAAAACCTTCTACGGACGCAAAAAGTAAGCCCTAACCACGAATTTACACCACCCCGACCTCGAAAAACCTTCTACGGACGCAAAAAGTAAGCCCTAACCTCGAATTTACACAACCCCGAGCACAAAGCTTCTACGGACGCAAAAAGTAAGCCCTAACCACGAATTTACACCACCCCGACCTCGAAAAACCTTCTACTAACGCAAAAAGTAAGCCCTAACCTCGAATTTACACAACCCCGAGCACAAAGCTTCTACGGACGCAAAAACCTTCTACGGACGCAAAAAGTAAGCCCTAACCACGAATTTACACCACCCCGACCTCGAAAAACCTTCTACTAACGCAAAAAGTAAGCCCTAACCTCGAATTTACACAACCCCGAGCACAAAGCTTCTACGGACGCAAAAACCTTCTACGGACGCAAAAAGTAAGCCCTAACCACGAATTTACACCACCCCGACCTCGAAAAACCTTCTACGGACGCAAAAAGTAAGCCCTAACCTCGAATTTACACAACCCCGAGCACAAAGCTACTACGGACGCAAAAACCTTCTACGGACGCAAAAAGTAAGCCCTAACCACGAATTTACACCACCCCGACCTCGAAAAACCTTCTACGGACGCAAAAAGTAAGCCCTAACCTCGAATTTACACAACCCCGAGCACAAAGCTTCTACGGACGCAAAAACCTTCTACGGACGCAAAAAGTAAGCCCTAACCACGAATTTACACCACCCCGACCTCGAAAAACCTTCTACGGACGCAAAAAGTAAGCCCTAACCTCGAATTTACACAACCCCGAGCACAAAGCTTCTACGGACGCAAAAACCTTCTACGGACGCAAAAAGTAAGCCCTAACCACGAATTTACACCACCCCGACCTCGAAAAACCTTCTACGGACGCAAAAAGTAAGCCCTAACCTCGAATTTACACAACCCCGAGCACAAAGCTTCTACGGACGCAAAAACCTTCTACGGACGCAAAAAGTAAGCCCTAACCTCTAATTTACACAACCCCGAGCACAAAGCTTCTACGGACGCAAAAGCCTTCTACGGACGCAAAAAGTAAGCCCTAACCACGAATTTACACCACCCCGACCTCGAAAAACCTTCTACGGACGCAAAAAGTAAGCCCTAACCTCGAATTTACACAACCCCGAGCACAAAGCTTCTACGGACGCAAAAACCTTCTACGGACGCAAAAAGTAAGCCCTAACCACGAATTTACACCACCCCGACCTCGAAAAACCTTCTACGGACGCAAAAAGTAAGCCCTAACCTCGAATTTACACAACCCCGAGCACAAAGCTTCTACGGACGCAAAAACCTTCTACGGACGCAAAAAGTAAGCCCTAACCACGAATTTACACCACCCCGACCTCGAAAAACCTTCTACGGACGCAAAAAGTAAGCCCTAACCTCGAATTTACACAACCCCGAGCACAAAGCTTCTACGGACGCAAAAACCTTCTACGGACGCAAAAAGTAAGCCCTAACCACGAATTTACACCACCCCGACCTCGAAAAACCTTCTACTAACGCAAAAAGTAAGCCCTAACCTCGAATTTACGCAACCCCGAGCACAAAGCTTCTACGGACGCAAAAACCTTCTACGGACGCAAAAAGTAAGCCCTAACCACGAATTTACACCACCCCGACCTCGAAAAACCTTCTACGGACGCAAAAAGTAAGCCCTAACCTCGAATTTACACAACCCCGAGCACAAAGCTTCTACGGACGCAAAAACCTTCTACGGACGCAAAAAGTAAGCCCTAACCACGAATTTACACCACCCCGACCTCGAAAAACCTTCTACGGACGCAAAAAGTAAGCCCTAACCTCGAATTTACACAACCCCGAGCACAAAGCTTCTACGGACGCAAAAACCTTCTACGGACGCAAAAAGTAAGCCCTAACCTCGAATTTACACAACCCCGAGCACAAAGCTTCTACGGACGCAAAAACCTTCTACGGACGCAAAAAGTAAGCCCTAACCACGAATTTACACCACCCCGACCTCGAAAAACCTTCTACTGACGCAAAAAGTAAGCCCTAACCTCGAATTTACACAACCCCGAGCACAAAGCTTCTACGGACGCAAAAACCTTCTACGGACGCAAAAAGTAAGCCCTAACCACGAATTTACACCACCCCGACCTCGAAAAACCTTCTACGGACGCAAAAAGTAAGCCCTAACCTCGAATTTACACAACCCCGAGCACAAAGCTTCTACGGACGCAAAAAGTAAGCCCTAACCACGAATTTACACCACCCCGACCTCGAAAAACCTTCTACGGACGCAAAAAGTAAGCCCTAACCTCGAATTTACACAACCCCGAGCACAAAGCTTCTACGGACGCAAAAACCTTCTACGGACGCAAAAAGTAAGCCCTAACCACGAATTTACACCACCCCGACCTCGAAAAACCTTCTACGGACGCAAAAAGTAAGCCCTAACCTCGAATTTACACAACCCCGAGCACAAAGCTTCTACGGACGCAAAAACCTTCTACGGACGCAAAAAGTAAGCCCTAACCACGAATTTACACCACCCCGACCTCGAAAAACCTTCTACGGACGCAAAAAGTAAGCCCTAACCACGAATTTACACCACCCCGAGCACAAAGCTTCTACGGACGCAAAAACCTTCTACGGACGCAAAAAGTAAGCCCTAACCACGAATTTACACCACCCCGACCTCGAAAAACCTTCTACGGACGCAAAAAGTAAGCCCTAACCTCGAATTTACACAACCCCGAGCACAAAGCTTCTACGGACGCAAAAACCTTCTACGGACGCAAAAAGTAAGCCCTAACCTCTAATTTACACAACCCCGCGCACAAACAACCTTCTACGGACGCAAAAAGTAAGCCCTAACCTCGAATTTACACAACCCCGAGCACAAAGCTTCTACGGACGCAAAAAGTAAGCCCTAACCTCGAATTTACACAACCCCGAGCACAAAGCTTCTACGGACGCAAAAACCTTCTACGGACGCAAAAAGTAAGCCCTAACCACGAATTTACACCACCCCGACCTCGAAAAACCTTCTACGGACGCAAAAAGTAAGCCCTAACCTCGAATTTACACAACCCCGAGCACAAAGCTTCTACGGACGCAAAAACCTTCTACGGACGCAAAAAGTAAGCCCTAACCACGAATTTACACCACCCCGACCTCGAAAAACCTTCTACGGACGCAAAAAGTAAGCCCTAACCTCGAATTTACACAACCCCGAGCACAAAGCTTCTACGGACGCAAAAACCTTCTACGGACGCAAAAAGTAAGCCCTAACCACGAATTTACACCACCCCGACCTCGAAAAACCTTCTACGGACGCAAAAAGTAAGCCCTAACCTCGAATTTACACAACCCCGAGCACAAAGCTTCTACGGACGCAAAAACCTTCTACGGACGCAAAAAGTAAGCCCTAACCACGAATTTACACCACCCCGACCTCGAAAAACCTTCTACGGACGCAAAAAGTAAGCCCTAACCTCGAATTTACACAACCCCGAGCACAAAGCTTCTACGGACGCAAAAACCTTCTACGGACGCAAAAAGTAAGCCCTAACCACGAATTTACACCACCCCGACCTCGAAAAACCTTCTACGGACGCAAAAAGTAAGCCCTAACCTCTAATTTACACAACCCCGCGCACAAACAACCTTCTACGGACGCAAAAAGTAAGCTCTAACCTCTAATTTACACAACCCCGCGCACAAACAACCTTCTACGGACGCAAAAAGTAAGCCTTAACCTCGAATAAACACCACCCCGACCTCGAAAAACCTTCTACAGACGCAAAAACTAAGTCCTAACCGCGAATAACCAGGACCCCCGACCTTGACCCCCGACCAAGACCTCCGACCAAGAATCCTGTCCATGACCTCCGACTAAGACCCCCGACCAGGCCCCCGATCAGGACCCCGGACCATGACTCCCGACCACGACCCCGGACGGTTATTTCTGGTTAGGGTTGTGGTTTTTGACGATTGGGACTATGAAAATGATTCTGATGACGGTTATTTTTGGTTAGGGTTGTGGTTTATGACGATTAGAACTATGAAAATGATTCTGGTGACGGTTATTTCTGGTTAGGGTTGTGGTTTTTGACGATTAGAGCTATGAAAATGATCCAGGTGACGATTCCGACCATGACCCCGGACCCCGGACCCCGGAACACGACCCCGGACCCTAAAAAAAAATGCTCCCTGCCATCATTGCAGCTGGCTTCATCAGAGGTGAAGACACTCTGATAGTCGCGAGTGTCAAGGAAAACTGAACTTATATACGGCTGCTCAATGTTCCGGAACGGTGGTCACCAGTAGATTTTAATTGTCCAGCTGAACAACATTGCTTCTCGGTCTTTTGGCTCCATGACTCTCTTAAGGGTTCTCTTTGACACACTCGCCAGTATCAGTGTGTCTTCACCTCTCATGAAGCCAGCTGCAATGATAGTAGGGGGCATCTTTTGACACGGCGTTGTTCGAGGACTCTCTTCACAAGACAGGACACAAGTACAAACATTTCCGTCCTAAAAAAAAGGTCATCACTTTCAAATACATCGATCGTAAAAAATGGTAATCGCGTACAATTACTTCGATCCTAAAAAAAAGGTCATCATTTACAAACACTTGGATCGTAAAAAAAAGGTCGTCACCTACAAACACTTGAATCCTAAAAAAAAGGTCGTCATCTACAAACACTTGAATCCTAAAAAAAAGGTCATTTCAACAAACACCTCAATCCTAAACAAAAAAAGGTCGTTTCAAGAAACACCGACCCTAAAACCAAAAATAAATTTTTGCCGGATTCTCGAAAAACCCCAACACGCGCCGATTTCTAGGTACCCAAAGCCATCCGAAAAAGTAGAGCTCAATAAAGAAAAAAGAAAAAACCCCACTTCCTTCTTGGGCGGACCCCCGATTTGGTGTATTTTCAGTTATTGAGTTAGAGAAAGAGAGCGCGCGATAGATTTTGGCAATTGCGGAAACAGTTGTACAGCAGCGGTAGATTAAGAATTATACTTACATTTACATTAAGTAATGTAAAAACTTAGAAGTGAAAATACTGTATGAAATAGCTCATAAAAAAAGGGGTTCGGGGTTAGGGTCAGGGTTATCGTCAATGATGTTAGTGTCAACGTGAAGAAATTCAAAACAAAAAAAAATGGGTGAACGCAGGAGTAACTATGACTCTCTTAAGGGTGTGGGTTAGGGGCGGGTTAGGGTTTGGTCGAAGAGTCTTCGGGCAGGACTGCACAAAGTTCGAAGCCCGAAGGAAACAAAAGACATTTGGTAATCCATATACCGGGTGGTCCAAAGATAAGCGGAGAAAAAATATTTAAACTCTGAGGGCGTGGGTTCGTAGAAGGGGGGAAGACAAGCAAGTGGGGGGTAATAGGGGAACGACTGTTCCCCCCCTTGTGAAAAAAATCCCCCCTCCCCCCCGTACCGAGATAGGGCCCCCCGCGGGGTGAAGGAGGGGTTCTTTCAAAAAACTCCCTACAGGCCGGGGGAAAGGTAGGCTAAAACCTATCCGCGGAGAACAAGAAAAGGGGGGTCAAAAGGGGAAAAAAAATAAAAAGAAAGAGATCCCTCTTGGGATCTTTGAGGATAAGGGAACTGCGGGGAATATATAGTATAGTAGGGTTAGAGTTAGGATCATACTTTAGGATTAGGAGTAGGAAATAGAAAAATATTAGACTAAATTTAGGAATAAGGATTGCGAGAATATAGAGGATAAGATAGCTATTAAGGATATAGTATAAGTGCGAGCGATTAAAATTAAATAAGGAGCGAGAGTTGTGTAGACTAAACTAAAATAAAGTAAGGGGGAAAGATGAAAGATGAAAGATGAAAGATGAAAGATGAAAGCTGATAGATAAAAGATAGAAGATGAAAGATGATAGTGATGTGACACAGAATGGTAAGGGGGAAAGATGAAAGATGAAAGTGAACGATGAAAGGTGAAAGATAAAAGATAAAAGATGAAAGATAAAAGATAAAAGATAAAAGATGAAAGATAAAAGATGATAGTGATGTGACACAGAAAGGGGCTCTCGACAGCTCTAGAGCCCCCCGAGCGTGAGATAGAAAAATACATTGGGTGATTGGTCTACTCCTATACCTCGTCTGTGCTAAAACCTCGGGCGTGAGCACTCTCATTTCCTCTCTGATGCAGGTTCTGGTCGAGACTAAAAATTAGACTAGAGGGCAGTACCACCGACGAGATATACTTAAAGACAGCCAGCCCCTGTGTTAAACTGCGGGCCCCAAAGTGGGTGCTGAGTGGGTGCTGGGAGCGGTCGGTAACGGCCCCAATGCCGAAATACTCTCATCGGTTGTGGAACTAAGAACGTGGAACTATCACTGATCGCAAATACCAATATCACTAAACATGCCGCGCTCACTACCTAAATACATTTGCTCGTGAAGTACGAAAGAAACGTCAGTGACATAGGCAATTAGTAAACATAGAATGCTGACATAATGCATTCTGTAATTGCTTGGAAAATAATTATTTTTTATTATATAATTTCATTACACTCTTATTGCCTTCTTATTTTCCATATTGTTCACCATTCTAATCATTGTTTTATAGTCGATAGTTTATAGGTGTAATTAATTAATTTGGAAATTATTGCGATATTTATAAAATAATGATTATTCAACAAAATATATTCTGTAGTAATTACAGAATATAAAAAAAAAGAATAAATACATACACAAGTAATGACAAAATTCAATCGTTCTTATTTTGATCCGTAGTAAAAAACAGAAAATTAATGTTTTTACTTATTTATCCGATAATACCACTTCTAATGCTCAATTGCATTGACTGCAATTATTCAAGTAGAGGTAGTAACAAAATAAAAGTGTTCAGTAATGAAACTAATTTTTGACGGCTCCTATCCGTATAATACTACAATGTATTTGGAGACAGTATTATTGCTATTTGTCCGCACTGTGCGACGCCGTGAAAACTGAGCAGTCGAACTCGAGACGAGAAGGTCTCGCTGGTTCTCTTTCTTTTGCATACGCTGTCCTTCTTTGCGCCCGAAACTTTAATCGTTCATTACACAAGTAATTATCATCGGAATCATATCATATTTAGTATCGTTTTCAATAAAAAAATGCTACGAATATGTTAGTGAAAGTCCCATAAAAAAATAATGAATAATAAAAAAGTTAACTTTTTGATTTAAAGGCTCAAGCTCACGCTAGTCTTTGATCTTTTCCGAACGCTTCGACTCGCCGGTTCTCTTTCTTTCGCATACGCTGTCCTTCTTTGCGTCCGAAACTTTAATCGTTCATTAGACAAGTAATTATGATCGGAATTATATCATATTTGGTATCATTTTCATTAAAAAAATGTCACAAATTTGCTTGTGAAAAAGCCATAAGAAATAATGAAAAATAAACATGTCCTTTTGTTTGATTGGTAGTGATGTCACACCGGTATCTTCGATGCAATACGACATATAATGTTACACTCTTCGGCGACAGAGGCAGTCGAGCTTCACTGTCCTCTTCTCCGTTCGGCAGGGGATCCCAGAAATCATTTCTTGAAAGCTAAATTCTCACCGGACCCCGTTGTGCAGAGCCTACAATAATCTTATTTTTTTTGTCAAAATTTGATTTTCTATTTAAACTAGTTTGTTATTGAAACTCATTAATAGTTTTAAATAGTACTTGAAATATTTTAAATGATATTGAAATATTGGAATATTACAATTTCGAATATTTCGCCGGACAATTTAGTCAAAAATGCCCTTCAACATATTTGAACGGCCGTTGCGCCATTCGATTTTCGGTCAATTTTTCCCAATTAATTGCATGTAGAACATAGAAAAAATCTGACGAATTACGGTTATTTATATTCATATTTCAGGATTTCTGTCGATTTTTCGGTTGAAAATCATATTTATAAAAAATGAAAGACACGTAAGAATTCCACAAATGCAGGTTCTTTTATAGAAATTGAAAAAGGACATCGATCCTATTTTTAAATCAAACCAAAAATGAAATGATTCAGAAAGGTTTGGAAAGAACTGCGATTTATAAGTGTCTAAAGTTTTATTCGAGCCGTCTTTTGGCCATTCGGCGATGCAACTACATTGTAACGCTCGCGTCGTTCTTTGACTGGTCTGTCCTCGTTACAGTATTTGAACGCAGCTCCGAAAATTATTCGAAATCAAATAAACCACCGAATCAAGACACAGATGAAAATTAACACTTTTTTTTTTTATTCAACACTAAAGATGAATCGCTCAAACCAATGAAAAATTCGTCGAATAAACTTATTACGTGTGGAATAGAGATAACATAATTATTTTTATTTGCCGCGTGACAAATAATTTTTTTATCTTTTATTCGTTATTTTAAATGTCTATTTCAACAAATATTTTCCCATCTTTGCTCCTACAATTACATTATTTTATATTATATTAGTTTTTCCGGTGATTCTCTCTCAAACTCTTTATTATTCGGAATAGTATGTCAAATGAACGTTATTCTGGTTTTCAACATATTTCTGTTCCCACGGATCGATTCTTGGAACAATTAACTGTAAAAAAAGTGTAAGGAAATAATGCTTGTTTATGAAATATTTTTAAATTACAAATTGTGCTATCGTTAAATTATGCTTTAATACTTTCTTACGTAAAATATTTCTAGGAATTTTTTGTCCTTGATATTAGTTTTACTTTTAATATTTTACGTCTTAAAAAGCAATACTAAAAAAATATCTGTTTAATTCGAATACGTTCGTCGGAGAATGTAATAAATAATCGATATGGTTCCGTGATGATTCACCTTCTCGCCGACGAGAATTTCCTTAGTCGTCTTCTGCACCGACGAAATACCGTAGTTGGCCTGCTGTTTCTTACTCCAGCCAAAATCTATTCTAGAGGGCGGTAGAAGACACCGTATTTTTCGTGAGACACGTTCTCCCGTAAGGCTGGCTGTCACCGACGAGATATACTTAAAGACAGCCAGCCTTACGGGAGAACGTGTCTCACGAAAAATACGGTGTCTTCTACCGCCCTCTAGAATAGATTTTGGCTGGAGTAAGAAACAGCAGGCCAACTACGGTATTTCGTCGGTGCAGAAGACGACTAAGGAAATTCTCGTTGGCGAGAAGGTGAATCATCACGGAACCATATCGATTATTTATTACATTCTCCGACGAACGTATTCGAATTAAACAGATATTTTATTAGTATTGCTTTTTAAGACGTAAAATATTAAAAGTAAAACTAATATCAAGGACAAAAAATTCCTAGAAATATTTTACGTAAGAAAGTATTAAAGCATAATTTAAAGATAGCACAATTTGTAATTTACAAATATTTCATAAACAAGCATTATTTCCTTACACTTTTTTTATAGTTAATTGTTCCAAGAATCGATCCGTGGGAACAGAAATATGTTGAAAACCAGAATAACGTTCATTTGACATACTATTCCGAATAATAAAGAGTTTGAGAGAGAATCACCCGGAAAAACTAATATAATATAAAATAATGTAATTGTAGGAGCAAAGATGGGAAAATTTTTGTTGAAATAGACATTTAAAACAACGAATAAGATAAAAAAATTATTTGTCACGCGGCAAATAAAAATAATTATGTTATATCTATTCCACACGTAATAAGTTTATTCGACGAATAAACAAATAAATATTTAGTGTTGAATGAGAGAGAGAGAGAGAGAGAGAAGTGTTCATTTTCATTTGTGTCTTTATTCGGTGGTTTATTTGATTTCGAATAATTTTCGGAGCCGCGTTCAAATGCTGTAACGAGGACAGAGCAGTCAAAGACCGACGCGAGCGTTACAATGTAGTTGCATCGCCGAATGACCAAAACACGGCTCGAATAAAACTTTAGGCACTTATAAATCACAGTTCTTTCCAAACCATTCAAATTTTGAATCATTTCATTTTTGGTTTGATTTAAAAATAGGATCGATGTCCTTTTTCAATTTCTATAAAAGAACCTGAATATCAATAATCGTAATTCGTCAGATTTCTTCTATATTTCTACATGCAATTAATTGGGAAAAATTTACCGAAAATCGAATGGCGCAACGGCAGAGTTGGGCGTTATTCGAATGAAATTTCATTCGAATAACCAGCGAATAAAAATTGCGAATAAATTTTTAATCGCTGGGTTATTCGAATAAATTTTTATTCGAATGAATTTTTATTCGAATAAATTTTTATTCGAATGAATTTTTATTCGAATAACCCAGCGAATAAAAATTTATTCGGAAAAGCCCAGCGAATAAAAATTTATTCGAATAGCCCAGCGAATAAAAATTTATTCGAATAGCCCAGCGAATAATGGTGTCGAATGACATCGCGTCATCGACATCGCACGCGGCACGCACGCCACGCACCAGCGACGTGTATGTGTATGAATAAATGTGTGAGTGCAGACTAGAGAGTGAAGCGAAGAATCGTGGCAACAAATGTGTGTGTAAAGATAACGAAGGTCCCAGTCCCGAACCTATGATCGGTCACTGTTAGTTATCTATTGTATATGTCATCAATCGTCAACCGAGATCTCGTCTCGAAAAGCCTCGAACCTCGAGCCTCGGCCCTCGGCCTCGAGTCACTCGAGTGTTGGCGTCGGGTGTCGGTTCCTACCCGTAACCATAAAGGCTGCGCTTATTCGCAGCATTTATTCTCGTCATTTAGAATAACGAATAACGAATGAAAGTCCCGGGATTTATTCGAGAATAACGAATAACGATTTATTCGTTATTCGCAAGCTACGAATAATTCTCGGCGAATGATATCCTTATTCGTTATTCTCGAATAAATCCAGGGATTTTATTCGTTATTCCTTATTCGTTATTCGAAATAAAATTTGCCCAACTCTGCGCAACGGCCGTTCAAATATGTTGAAGGGCATTTTTGACTAAATTGTCCGGCGAAATATTCCAAATTGTAATATTCCAATATTTCAATATCATTTAAAATATTTCAAGTGAGTTTCAATAACAAACTAGTTTAAATAGAAAATGAAATTTTGACAAAAAGAATAAGATTATTGTAGGCTCTGCACACTAGGGTCCGGTCAGAATTTAGCTTTCAAGTAATGATTTCTGGGATCCCCTGTCGAACGGAGAAGAGGACAGTGAAGCTCGACTGCCTCTGTCGCCGAAAAGTGTAACATTATACGTGTCGGATCGAATACATCGGTGTGACATCACTACCAATCAAACAACAGAACTTCTTTATTTTTCATTATTTTTTATGGCTTTTTCACAAGCAAATTTGTGACATTTTTCTGATGAAAATGATACCAAATATGATGTAATTCCGATGATACTTACTTGTGTAATGAACGACTAAAGTTTCGAACGCAAAGAAGGACAGCGTATGCGAAAGAAAGAGACTCGGCAAGTCGAAGCGTTCGGAAAAGATCAAAGACTGGCGTGAAGTCAGGGCTTTAAATAAAAAAGTAAACTTTTTTATTATTCATTATTTTTTTATGGGACTTTCACCAACATATTCGTAGCATTTTTTTATTGAAAACGATACTAAATATGATATGATTCCGATGATAATTACTTGTGTAATGAACGATTAAAGTTTCGGACGCAAAGAAGGACAGCGTATGCGAAAGAAAGAGAACCGGCGAGACCTTCTCGTCTCGAGTTCGACTGCTCAGTTTTCACGGCGTCGCACAGTGCGGACAAATAGCAATAATACTGTCTCCAAATACATTGTAGTATTATACGGATAGGAGCCGTCAAAAATTAGTTTCATTACTGAACACTTTTATTTTGTTACTACCTCTACTTGAATAATTGCAGTCAATGCAATTGAGCATTAGAAGTGGTATTATCGGATAAATAAGTAAAAACATTAATTTTCTGTTTTTTACTACGGATCAAAATAAGAACGATTGAATTTTGTCATTACTTGTGTATGTATTTATTCTTTTTTTTATATTCTGTAATTACTACAGAATATATTTTGTTGAATAATCATTATTTTATAAATATCGCAATAATTTCCGAATTAATTAATTACACCTATAAACTATCGATTATAAAACAATGATTACAATGGTGAACAATATGGAAAATAAGAAGGCAATAAGAGTGTAATGAAATTATATAATAAAAAATAATTATTTTCCAAGCAATTACAGAATGCATTATGTCAGCATTCTATGTTTATTTATTGCCTATGTCACTGACGTTTCTTTCGTACTTCACGAGCAAATGTCGTATTTAGGTAGTGAGCGCGGCATGTTTAGCGATGTTGGTATTTGAGATCAGTGATAGTTCCACGTTCTTAGTTCCACAACCGATGAGAGTATCTCGGCATTGGGGCCGTTACCGACCGCTCCCAGCACCCACTCAGGACCCACTTTAGGCCCGCAGTTTAACACGGGGGCTGGCTGTCTTTAAATATATCTCGTCGGTGATTGGGGCCGTTACCGACAGCTCCCAGTACCCACTCAGGACCCACTTTGGGGCCCGCAGTTTAACACAGGGGCTGGCTGTCTTTAAGTATATCTCGTCGGTGCTGGCTGTCTTTAAGTATATCTCGTCGGTGTCCCAGTGTTTGAACTTCGCCGTCTTTAGTATGGCACAGAACCTGGGCCGTCTTTAGTATTGCACAGAACCTGGGCCGTCTTTTCTGGATTAGAACCCCGGCCGTCTTTTCTGGATCAGAACCCCGGCCGTCTTTTAGCATGACACAGAACCTGGGCCGTCTTTTCTGGATCGAAACCCCGGCCGTCTTTTAGCAAGGAAAAGAACCTGGGCCGTCTTTTCTGGATCAGAACCCTGGCCGTCTTTTAGCAAGGGAAAGAAACCAGGAAAGAACCAGGAAAGACTGTCGTCTTTTGACAGTCTTGAAACCGAACGCTCATTTTTTTAACCAGGATTAGAACGTACAGCTTAATTGTTTTATATGAGATATGTAATTGACATGTAAATCGTGTGTACAAACTCTCTAATTAATATAAATTAAGAATGTTATGAATGTTTTCCGATATGCAAACGGTAGAAAATCCCGCCTTTTAGAGTTGCGATGATTGAAATGCCGCACTGCACCGAATGACTGCCCCTGACCACCCTGTCTGACTTGTCATTGACTCTTACTAAATTACTAAATTTTGTGCCACTTCCTTCCATATCATATCATGTGCAATTAATTAAAAATGAAAATAAAATTAATTAATTAAATTATTTTTGTTTTTTGTAATAAATTTCTTAAAACATTTTTCCAAAAATGAGAAGAATACTTCTTGCATCTTCGAAACATCGTATGATCGTTAGTATAGTAGGAAAGAAAGGTGAGAACTTGGAGAGAGATCACGGATATTCATTGAAATATGTAATATCATTTCATTTGACTGTTCGATACAAATAGGTTTTATCGTTGTGCTTCCCGCATACTTGAACTTACATTGTGTACTTCCGCTTTTACGAGACATACATATTAAGATACATGAATAGAATTATCTTTCACAAGACCTTAGATTACTGCCAGTAATGTTTAAATGGTAGTTCGCATTCAGAGTCAGATTGACGAAAGTGAAAAAATAATAGAGCAACCGATTGGTTATTTTGTTTTGCCAGCGATAAAATACAAATATATATATAGTAATTGCAACTGAGCGACAAACGAGAGAAACTCAATGCACATATTTCTCTATACATAATTTTTCGGTTCTTTTTTCATTTTTTTTTACAAACGTTTCGCATGTCACGTTTAACGTAGAAGGTACACTTTAATTTAATCATTATAGAGTGCCATAAATGACTAGTTGCATCCTACGCCGTAATACTGTACAGGGTTTTCCAAAAATATTGCTTTACGCTAAATTAAACAAATTATATTTTTGCTGTTCACATTAATACGAACGCTCAACAGAACGACAGATTCGGATACGATAAACAATTCCAGAAGTACACTTTACAAATATTTCGTCGAATTGATAACGCGCAATGAAACAACACTGACTGTCCATAGAAATTTCCTTTCGTAGTTTAAAAGATACATATTCGCTAACGATGCCCTGTACACATACGTGGCTATCGAGTAACATGTATACTTTTTTTTTTTAATGATTTGTCCCTTAAATTGTCACCTGTATAATACAAATAGTTCCTAGATCGTTGTACATTGGTGTATTACCAGTCCTCGCCTATGTGAAATTTAATTACATCCTCTCGTTCGCTTTCTTAGTTCCTAATTAAAATATAAATACCTATATATATATATTTATATATTCCTTTACATAGTCTACTTATGTCGATTTTGTTTAAGCTTCATTAGCCATAGACAATCTGCTTGATATTTACAGAGATTAGATACAAAATTATAAACAGTTCTTAGTACAAAATAATTTTATGACTATAACGATTAAGGTTCAATAGCGTAGAGCAGGCTTAGGCAACCTTTCACGGCCTATCAACGATTTTTCTCTCTATGTCTCCCACTCTCTCTTTCTCTCTCTCTCTCTCTCTCTCTCTCTCTCTCTCTCTCTATCTATCTATCTATCTCTCTCACTCACTCCTGTCTTCTCTATCTCCTCTTTTTTTCAAAGACCTGTTCGACGATAATCATCTGGAAGAAACATTAATTTTTTTACCGGCTTTCGGAATGTAATATTTACAAATTCATCGATTGCCAAACATTATCAACAATCGCTAGAGTGATCAGCGTCACGATTCCATCTAGATGGTCATCGACGGTCAACTGAACTATAATAATCGTATATCATTCGATAACTAACGCAGCGTCTAAAAGTCCTTACCCGCTTTTAAGAAACAATAAATATGAACGGAGGAACACGTTTCCCAAATCCATTTTTTACGTCTTGTTCAGGGTACAGCAATTGAGGTCTTCACTACACGAAATATAATTGATAATTGTAAAATATTCTCCGACTATCTTCAATTCACTTATCTTCTCGCGGTGTATCCTCCTCGACGAAGCCCATCGGTTTACGACAATAACAGCATTCATGCGGTTACAAACATTACCACTTAATCCGTATGGCAAGTCAAGGATCGAACATCAGTAATCCTCAATTAAGATTATAATTAGACTGAGGAAACTTACGAAAACTGTGATAAGAGAAATGTTTCTTTCGTTGATTAAAAAATTGTTTGTGACGAAAACAAAATAAAAATATTATAACTAGTTTAGAATAATATTACTAGTTTAACAATATTATTATCGGTACAGACGATTTCTTGTATTTTTTAATTCGCAAACAACGTAAATGCATAAAGATCTGCACTCTAATACATAGTCATCAGAGAACGATCTCGGGCTGATTATAGAAATCTTTCGAAGTCTCCTCAGAAGTGTCGATTTAAGCCTTGCAAGGATACCGATTATCGATCACACTGATGCTACTCAATTGCGCAATAGATAATAATACTTGATCAGTTTACAAATAATTTTTAACTTTTTTAATTTTCTACATCGTAAAACACATAGGGGCTACCGTAGCAAGCTGACAGAAATAATACTGATGGTTTCGTGTAGCGAAACGTTTGCTATATCGTACCGAGATTCCCGATTATCAATACATCAATTTCCCATGCAGAAACTGTGTTCAATAGGAGAAACGAACGTCAAACAACGCGGCTATGAAGCACCGCAATGAAAAAGCCAGAGATTGCCCGTGCCTTAATAGAAGATACAGCTAGATGAGCTCTCTACAGTCTTCCGCGATTATCTCTAGATTTCTCTCAATTCCACGTTAGGTTAACAATCGGATGTGCCAGAAATCAGACTCTACAAATCCGCAGAACAACAAAGATCTGTCTCGACGATCGCAAAAAGCTAGAGCTATACTTTCCGCTTGAAAACAAGTCAAATTCCTTGGGCGGTCGTTTTACATGGTGTGGTTCGATGGCCGCGATGAAAATTTAGCGATTCTCTTATTCCATAACTGTGACTCCGAAAACTGTTTATAGTAGCAGAATTAATATAAACTTTTCTAAAAGAGATACTGCAATTTCCTATAAATTATATTCAGAGGAAACATTTGTTTCAGGTTTAACATTTAAACGACCATTTTTTTTTTTTTTATTTTTTGTCAATGATATGCGTTTCCAGTAGTGCCATTTTGAACATGCTGCCTGTTAACAAACAATATTCAACTATATTTCTTTTTATGTATAAGAATATCAAAGGTTCTTGAGAAGAAACATCTCACTCGTACAAGCAATAAAATAAGGCTCGAGCTTGATATCTCTTGTTCTTTGATTATCAATTTAAAATTTGTTTAGTGTGTGCACAATTTGCTTGTTTTTATCGAAAGAGACATTAGCAAACAATATTCCTCGAAACTGTTCGATTTTCTCGTAAGGATATCTTGTCACATCGACACACCAAAAATTGACCGGCGATAAACAGCTTTCGCAGGTGATAAATTAACCGTGTCACTGTCAGGTCTTATAAATCAAGTTTCTCGCGAAATTTTCCGCTCTATACGAGAATCTCGATCACCACGCGTCATGTAAAACGCACTCGATCGTGTTTTTATTTTCCAGTTAGGAATGGATCGCGAGCGAGAACCGATTGCGACACCGTGCGAAAATTTCCGCGCAGATGCGTGTACGATCGTGAGATTCTAATTGGACAATGATCCCACTGTCCACGATTTTCTTCGCCGTGTTAACACGGCACCTGCGACAGCACCAACATGGAAGATCGAACGATCCCGGAAACCTCCGAGGCATATGAGCGTGATTGTCGATCGTTACGCTAGGCGAAGGAAACGCAAAAGATTCCCGCAACCGAGGTCCAGGCGAACAACGACCGTCGCGTAGAAACTTCTCACCGATTGCCAATTCACGTGTTCAGTGGATCATCGAAATCAACGTTGTTAGAGCTCGCGAAGCGACGCGTCGATGAAACCGATCTCGCGTTCTCGACCGATGACGGGAGAACCCCCCGCGCCATTAGAGGAGCCTGCCGGAAACGGAAATTAACGACGAAGTATTAAAAATCACAGGAGAAAAGATTCACCGCAGCAGCTCACGTAAAGAGATCACGCCTGCTTCCTTTTTTGTCTTTCTGCTTCGAATAATTTCTCCGTCGTGGGAAACAAGACGCCTCTCTTTCGAGGGAAAGTGTGTAGGAAACAGTCGTCAATTAGGAGAGCAAATTTCCTTGTCAGCAGAGAATGGGTCGCGCGTCTCTCGAATCTTTGCGAACAGAAGCAAACTCGGACCAAGTTTAGATGTCCATTTCGTTGATATTCCTGGTTATTGATAGTTTAGGAATAGAATTCGATTCGATTCTTCTCGTTTCTCGCTGGTTCGTTTTTCGAGTTGGGATCGAACAGAGCGCAGCGCAAGATGAACGATCCTTTTGCTACTGAGAATTCCGAACCGGTAGGTACAGGTAGATACGTAGAGATATACTAAATTATCACATGAGTAGACAAGTTGAGTTACTCGTTAGCAGTAGTGGGTTCAGGGGTGGGGGGGGGGGGGAAGGGAGGGGGCAACGATACAGCCAAAGGCAGCAATATGCTTACATCGATGAATCTAAACGCAACTACGATTCGTTTTCCTAATATAACGATTCTCGGCAGTTTTTTTCATCGTTTTGTCTTTTTTTGGTACGCTTTCCTCTTTGTTTTCGTTTTTTTTTTAACGCCTAACGATCCGGCGACTATTAGTATCGCTATCTGAACAACGTGCCTGCGGATCACGGTATAAAATGCTAAATCGTTGAACCGATCTACGAATACAATTCGGAACTAATCTCTTATATCGATAATCCCATAAATTACGAGCTACGACAATTTTTCACCATGAAACCTCGCTGTGCTGATTATTATTCCTGTTATCTCCTTTTTCGTTCTTTCCTTGGTTCACAACGACAGAGAAGCGATTCTTGTTACGTTTAAATTCAACGGACGTACGGTTCTGTGTTTTCCACTTTTATACGGCTATGTCTCTGATTATCTACTACTTACGCGGCGAAAATTACATTAAGATATATAAATAGTATTTTTAATGTTGTAACGGTAACATTACCTACACGCTAGATATTGCGAATGCTATCGATAGTTATTTCATCTGATATAAATACATGGAACATAACGGCTCGAGTGATTAATTAGTCGAATGTCATGAGAACAGCGTGTCGCCGAACGAATGCTTTGAACGTCGAAGTCGTTCGAAAACGTGGTGTCTTCGATATGTCGTCGCCTCGATAAAACGTGCTTTACGTGTTTTCACCAGCGAATCTGACGCGAAACCGGAAGCTGCTTCGCTTTTTGTTTTTTCTTTTTTCTTTTTTGGTCTTCACCGATATCGCCTTCCACAGAAGGAAGCAAACACGATAACCGAATTCAAGTTCCGAGCGATATTCCGCTGCAAATCTCTGTTCCATTCGCTTGCCAGCATAATGATAAACGCCCTCTTACATCTCGACGTACGCCTATATGTACAATAGTCTAGTTGCTTTTTTTATTTTGTGTTTGTATTGATCCCGCCTATCATGTAAAGTTACAATTATGATGTGTCATAGTCGCGGCCCTTATCACCACCGTCTCCTTCTTAACAGAGAATATGTATACCGTTCCGATCACCAAGCATATGATATCCGTCGAATCCTCGTAATCACACGACCATAATTTCCTCGTCGACAACGGAAAATTGTTAAACGATTCGCACCTGCTTAATCTTTAAATTTTCAGGGGTAACACTCAACTATTATATTATATTAACATCCAATTACTATCTTTCATGCCGTTGTAAATAGTTTTCATATCGCGACTAATAATCTGATTTTGCGCAGTCAATTTTTAAGCATTTTTCAGAATCGGATGCACAGACGCGTCACCCCCGAAGAGTTAAATATTCGACAAATATTCGAAATATTCGTGTTTTATAGTCCTTGAATTTTAACAAAGTTATCTCGACAAAGGGAACCAGCTTTTCAATTACAAATATTCGATTCCATTCGTTGCAAAAATCTGAGGCCTTCAAAATGCGAATAGTTACTTCCTCTTTAATGGTCTTCGATCGATATCGAAATTTGTGACTCAACAAAAACACAATATACCGGACACAATTTTGATACGATTTCGTCGTGTACATTCGTGAATCGAGGCAAGTCCACCTAACGATCATGATACTACACCCAGCTACATAGTTTTCTCAGGCATACGCATTCATACGATCCTCATATGTATACCTCCTTTATCCTATCAATAGCTCCTTCCGAAGAAGAATTTGATATTTCAGTTTCCGTATTGCCATACGTTGATACGATTCTCACGGGATACCGTCTCGTTGTCTCGCTCTCTCTCTCTCTCTCTCGTTCTTTCATTTTTACAATGGAAAGATTTTCTCCTTAGATCGGACAACGATCCGACAGCTGAAGAGCAACGAGATTATCTCCGTTTACCTTACCGCGAAGATATATCTTTAAACCATGCAAGGAATGTTCACAGCTATATTACGATTACACGATATTGCTCCTAAATTTTCGACGATCATTATGGACCCTCGAAGCCCTTGAGATACCCGCGTAAACCCCGTGCCAAGCTCGCACAGGGAAGTTCCCGCAGAGCAGCGGTCTTCGAACGAATCGGAGACCGATCGTCTCGTCTTCGTGAAAGCTAGCTCCCGCGTTCACCCGCTCGATTGTCGAATTCACAGTTTCACGTTTTTGTATTCCCTAACAGATCTTACGTATCTAAGAAACAGTTCGTATCGAGTGCTCCGACGTCGTTGCGTAACGACGATCTCGCGCGTCTCTCCTTCGTCCGCGTGTGCCAGAAGATCCCCAATGAGGGGGTTTTATTCGGCAGGTTCTCGAAATAGTCCTCTAACTGTCCCCACCGCGGAGACTCGAGTCAACCTACCGGGAATCATCTAGGCCGAGGCTGAACGTGCCCCGGAAATCAAAGTCGTCGCGTCCACTCGTGTGTTCTGACGTCCTCTACATGAGAGAGGCTCCCGGAAGAGCTCTGCCACTATGAAGAGAACGGTCGCTCGTCGTCTCGGGCGATCAGAACTTGGTCCTCACGGTGATCCAGTGAGGGTAGAGCGCGTCATCGACAGTTTCCGGTCCTCTGTTCAGGTAACTCTTGGCCGGGCACGAGCGACAAACGCCGAGAACATCGTGCTGATCGACGTCGCGGAACGTTCAGTATCAGGACGTGGGCGCGTACCCGAGGTTCTTCCGTTGCAGGAACATCGAGATCTCCCGGAAGGTCGGACGCTCGTTCTCCTCCCGTCGCCAGCACTCCAGCATCAGGTCGTAAATATCCTTGGAGCAGGCAGTGGGCCGCGGCAAATAGTCGAAACGGTTGTCGGTGTTCTCCTTGCAGTCGTTGTTCTCGCCACCGTTGTTGTCCGGACAGTCCGCTGCATGGTGCAGCCGTCGCAGGTTCTGCACCATCTCCTCGTCGGACAAGTGCTCGTACGGGGCACGTCTGCCCAGGTTCAGTATCTCCCACAGGGTCACCGCGAACGCCCACACGTCACTCTTCGTCGTGTACTTGCCCTGCGAAGATCGTATCGGTTAGACAGCCGGAACTTAAATCAGTCGCAGGTATCAGCCCGCGACCGCGACGATTAGAGGCGCGCGAAAACCGGAAGATGTCGGTTCTAGAATGGCGAAAGTATTAGAAAAATTTAGATATGCAATTACACTAATCTCACTCTGTTCAAATTATCAAGGAAGGGAATAAAGCACTTGAGAAATTTGTATAGATTAACACGTTGACTGCCATGTTACCCATATATGGGTGACGTACCAAATTTAATTATTATACATATAATTTTTTTCAATTTTTATTTCATTAAATAACTTACTTTGATTTCATGGAATTTTTGAGGTTTCTTGTTTGGCGATCAAAGTGTTAATGATTAGACTGCGGATGTTTATGCAATTTGAAATTTTTCTAGACAAATTTTGAGAAAGTCGAATCGAATAAAGTTCTATTCTCCGTGGTAGTACCCTTTTTAGACCAGAAACAAATTTAAATCGTACCAAATGCTGTCGAATTCTATATTCGAGCATTTTTTGAAATTTTTCGGTAACCACTATTGCATAAAGATCCGCAGTCTATTAATGATTAAAGGATTACTTAAGGGTCTACTGATCGCACCGATAGCAGTTGATCATCTTCCGGTGATATTTGACAATGATAAAATAATTATACGTTTCAAGCAGAGTACCCGCAATCGTGATCGTGACAAATCACGGATTTATTCGTGCACAATATGCAGACCATTTGGCGAATTACTAAATAATCGATATATAGAATAAGATAAATACGCATGCAGGCTGTGTTAATGGCGTAAGCGTCCTAATTGGATCGTTTGAATGAAGCTTACCAGAAATATGGACTCCCAGGCCATCCAACGTATCGGCAGCGGCACCGCGCCATCGACTTTGTAATAATCGCACGCGTACAATTCGTTGTCCGTACCGAAATCCGAGATTTTAATGTGATAAGCTTTGCCCACCAAGCAATTCCTGTAATCGAAAATCAGGAAATCGATGAGCGCGACCGTGTCGCGGTTCCACTCTAATCTACAAACACTCGACCGGGCCCCGCCGTTTAATTAACTTCGAAAACGTCGCCGGGCGGGCTTTTATTGTTATTAACAATTTTTCTAATTTACTCCTCCGTCGACCGGCGATTTCACCGGAGTGGAATGCTCGAGTCCATCGAGCTTGTCGTTCGATCGGAAACGGTCAACGATACCGTTTTCGATTTTTCATTTGATCCCGTACCTTGTTGTCTTTTTGCTCGTAACATCAGCCTTTTGTATTTTCCGGGCCACAAAGGGAAAAATGCGCCGGAGGGAAGGGGAAGACATTTTGGAATTCTATCATTGTTTCATTATTAATGCTCGGTCAAATGTACACCAGTCCGGGAGGCAGCAGTTAAATTCCTTCCTTTGTCTTCTTTTTTCACACTGTGTCAATTCTCTATCATTGTCTACCGAGGTAGCTTCGTCGAATTCGTGACGAGTGAATTGTGGGAGAGGAGTGGGTCTGGACTCGTGAACATTTAACCGAGCACTACTGTATTAACCTATTAACGGCATATTTAAATAGTGCGGAATCATATGATATATATATTATAATATAAATTTCATAGGAATTGAACTATATGCATTTATATCGACCAATGCGAGTTGGGGTCTACTGTGACCCAGAGTATCACGATTGTCATTTAATTACCTAGTTTCTGATGAGTCAATTAGATCAACAGCCACCTTAGGGAAAACAGAAATATTAACGTATCTACAAGGAATATCTTAAAAGTAGGTTTTAAATAAGCTCCGAAAGATCTTTCATTATGGGTTAATGATTTTCTAATTAAGTCCCAGATTCGCGCGGATCCATCTTTGTCGTTCGATCGGAAACGGCGAACGACGCCGTGCTTTTTCTGCTTTTTTGTTCCCGGTCGGTTGTTTTCTTTTTGCTCGGGACCACCGTTTCTATCGGTGGTTTTACCGGAGCCTTTTGTTTTTTTCCGCGCCTCAAAGGGAAAAGTATACCGGAGGGGAGCGTTTTCGGATAATTCTAGACCGGGCCGCAGACGCGAGGAAAAGAGGTTTCGACTTCGGCAGCCGGGGAATCCCGAATACTTTTCCGATCGATTCAGCTCGAATGAAAAAGCCAGGATCAAATCGATCTCTCTCTCTTGGCCGGTATGTCGACTGAATAGCGCGGCCGCCAATCTGCATACGCGGTACGCATTCTGTGCATCGCAGCCGACCGGAAGCGTGGAATGGCTGCCGGCGGGCTGCATTTGCACGTACGTGTGGATGAGCTACGCTTCCTGTACAAGCACACCCAGGGCCCTGTACAATCGAACGTAACTTTACGGCAAACTTTACCATGCCAACAACCGGATCGGATCGTTGAATGATCATTGGGGATCGTTATGAGCTTGTCGGCCATAGTCACGCCAGTTTCAGATCGACGATCGAAACGCAAACTCCTAACCGACACGTAAACGGATTCGCGGACGATCATTCGCTTCTGATGACTGTCTCCTGCTTCCTCTTCCTCTGATCTTAGCAGCCGGCTTGACACAACGTTTCTATTAGGGGTACCCAATCAATTATTTGGGTCCCCCTAGTATACTATGAATATTTAACGAAGAAATATAAATGAATAAGATAGCAGGAATGGAAACATGTTACAAATTGTACAGGCAAACAAAATCGATCGTTTCCGCGACCAAACCTGTTTTGAAAATTGGTTAGCAAAGGACCCACAGTTAAAAACGAGAGGAAGCTACGTAATCTCGCGACGAGCTATGTAATTAAGTTTGAAAGCGTTAACAGCGGACACACGATTGTGGAATAATGAAACAGGAAAGTGGCCAGCATCCAGTTCGGAATGAAACGAGTTTGCGCCATGGCAGAGGGCTGTCGAGCACCGTGAAGTATCTGGGCTGACAGCGTTTCGGTTCTGGTCTCGTGAGGTGACTGCCTCCGAGGTTTCAAAGACGAACTATAATTCTCGGCCGAGACAAACGAGCAACCGAACGGTGTTCGAGTATCCAGCGTTATCGAGTGAATGGAGTCAATTAATTTCATCGGCGGAACAAAGCTCCAATTTGGAGGCAGAACCTTGGTAATTAGCGGCGCTTTATCGATCACTGTGATTGGCTCTGCCACGCTCTTCGAATTCACCGGCGCGGCGGCGACGACGGTGACCTGATCCACCAAAGTCCCCGGGTCAGGACCCTTAATGCAATAAGCAATATTCGCTCACCCCGGATCCTATCGAAAACCTTTGTGTGACTTACCGAGCGTCATCCTACGAGCTTTCACCGGTCGAGTATACTTAATGCAAATGAATATCCCTACGCGAATAATCGAGTGCAACGACGGTAATGCTCGGCTCGGTTCAGTCGAACTGGAAGCAAACTCGACACTTTTGCCACTTTGATCGATGCGTCACTCGTGCGACACAAGCTTTAATTTACAGTCGACAATTAATCTTAGACTGCAGTTCGAGTTTTGGAGGACCGGATTAGATTTCCACGATTTATTCTTCTAAGTCGCTGTAAATCTAGGAAGTATCACAGGAACGAGAAGATCAGCAAAATTATGTTATTCTGACGCGTAAGTTAAATTTTCTTTGAGCTCCTTTTGTACAACAAGGAGGTCATTATTAATTTCCGGATAGATTCATTATCCAAGAATATTTAAAAAATGACTGGATTTCTATCTTGCAATTATTGAAACTGTAAAAATTCATTTATGGAAAATAGTGGTATAAATTTCCTTGCCCAAGCGTTTATTGCATCGAAAATTGCAGACAATCTCAATAAATTTAGGGTTGCCATTTTTATGAGGCAATATTTACCAGATACTGTTAATGCTTGTTAGGTTTAATTGGTCATTCATTTTATTCTCAATTCGAGTCTCTGACATCGCGCAGAAAAATTCAGTGTCCGTTTACGAACGAACGATCAGCAGACAGTTCGCAAACCGGGAGCAAAGAAGACAATACACGAAAGAACGTGATCTCGCAGAGGACATCGTCCCGAGAAGAAAGTGCCCACTTTCCCATCATTTCCCCCGACAACGTGGAGGAGGAGGGTCTCTCTCTCTTATAGCTATTATCGATTGCGAGTGCGATCGAGTGTATCCTCGATGATACTTTAGCGTTAGAAGCCGCGTTAGGGGGCTTCATGGTGGTGCGGTCACGTGTGATCGGTAGGACTTCGACCTCGCGATGCTTCAACGTTAGATCGAGAAGGTGAGTGCGGGGGTGAATCGAAGGGGGTAGTAGCATTCGTCGTGAGAAATCGAGAGGAGTTAAAGGGGATGGGGGTTGAACGATCTAAGAAAGAAAAGGACGAGTGGGGAAAAGAAGAAAGGATAAGAGCATGGGGAGGGGTGGGGAGGGGAAGGGGTAGGGGGAGGGTGGAATGGCGAGGCAGGGAAAGCCATTCTCTACATTTGTAATCGAAGTCGGAACAAAGGCGGCGTACTCGGTCGGCGGGAGTACTTACATCGAGTCTTCGTCGCTCTCTACGGTCGGGCTACACGTTCCTGTGGCGTGTGCGACCACTATCACTGTTTCTGGCAACACCAGCACAACCGCCGGTATCACCTCCGTCGCCTAGATCACGTCGAAAACCGTCAGCCTGCGCCTCCGCCGATTCTTTCAACCTCATCGTCTTCCTCTCCGCCCTTAAGTGTTACATCCACACGCGCGGCCTCGACCGATATACGTATACACTGTAAGGTATACTTTTATCCACGATCACACGCACATTCTCTCCTCTCTCTCTCTCTCTCTCGCCCTCATTTTCCTCGGCTATTACCGAACGGCCGTGAATATAGACACGCGTTCGCTGCACACCGCAACCCCCGGCAACGACCCTCTCGGCTCCGGACCTCTTCCTTTCTCGGACCTCGCCAATTGAATTGCATTACCGTTTGATCAGCAATCGATTCTTTCCTCTTTTCCACTCGGTCCGGCGCCGAGAATGACTTTATACGGCCCCCCGATGCCGAATAAAATAAGGCGCCGACGTCCAGAGACCGACGTCCACGCCGTTGACACATACGCGTGGCTGCCGACCATTCGAATTTATTCGATGCCCTTTGAACGACGCCGATTTCGCTCGGCTGTTCCCACACAGTCCTCCAAAATCCTGAAAGCTCCGACTAAATTCACGGATCTTTTAATCATTTATATTTACAAACAGGGCAACCCTTAGAGGCTTTTCATAGATTACGATAGGATGGGGAAATTAAAGGGGATGTTCCTATTCAGAGGATTGAAATTTAATTTTTAATTTTAGAGCAATTTATGAGATCAAAATTTGGCACACTCGTTTGGCTGTGTTTCAGAATAAGAAACTGTAAATTTCATGCAATTATCTTTATTACAATTATCTTTATTAGTAGCAGAAATTCACTGGGATTGAAACTGTTGCAAGCAATAAAAAAAAAAAGAACTGTCGTCGATATTGACATAATTTTGGTTCACCAGCTGTATTGAAGTCGTACAATAATTCAAAAAACAGGCTTCAAGTTAACATATTAAAATTATCATTGAATAAAAAGAGATCAATTGCCACAAATCTACAACAAAGGATAATGTTTAAAAAATATGTTTGCTATCGTCGTTGAGAGTTGCTTATCCCACTATATTTAAGCAAAAATATTACAGTATAAAATTCGTGCTGACTTAATTGCCTGCAAAAATCACTGCACTAGCTCGTATAATGGTTTCGAGTTATCGCGTCGATGGTTCGACTATTCGAAATATTCGGCGATAGTTGAAACGGGGGGTTGGGGTGGGGGGAAGTGACAAAAGGGATCATGCGTGCCTAGTCGCGGGTATTTGCGTTTCTCTTTCCGCGGCCCAAAGTCACGAAGAATTTACGCAGCGCAGTGAAATTCCCGCAGAGTCATATGTTTCAACGGGAAATTGTCAGTTCGTCAGGCTGACGCCTATCATCGAGTCAGGCGTTTATCGTCGGCATTACATTTTGATTAAATTCCGGGTCCGCCGGTGAAATTCTAGTTCCTTCGCAAATGGATTCGCCGTGTTTGCGGCGATCTCCGGTTACAACGGATTGGTCGAATTGTCAATCGGCCCGGCAAAAGCCTGGTAACCATATTTTCGCGTCGTCCCCTAATGATTCGTCGGCAAACTCGCGAAAATTGTCCCTCCGCCGTGAAATCCGTTCGCGTGCCGCAATTTTCCACGTAACGCAAACTTTTTAACGACCGTGATAAACGAGAGTGCCGGTAAGCCGATACTAATTTCACGGAAAAAATGTGACAGTTATATTTCACGAATAAACGTTATGTATCGCTAATATTTTAAGACGCATCATTTGTACATTTTTAAGCCGAGATGGAAAATATCGGATAAATAGCTATAATTTCTGAATACCCTCGAAAAACAACGTCGCAGGAAGCATAAAACGGCCCTTAAGCCCAGAAATAATGCGGCGCTCGTAAAATAGTTTTAACGGCTTAAAATAACAAAGTAACCCCGCGTAAAATAGTTATACTTCGAAGTAAAGTTCAACGAACGATTCTGCGAGTAATTTCTTTTTAATTCTTAATAAATCTGTTTAAACGGAAACCACGTTGTACACAAACGGGAAACAGTTCGCGTCCGAGCGAAACAAATTCGTTTGCAATCCGCGTTTTCGTGAACGACGTTTGAATGGGATGCAAACGAAGAAATATAAACTGCTTTTCTATCCGGAACGAAGATTATTCGCGAAGTGCTAGTTACATGGCAGGAGAGGGGGCCGTTAAACGGCCATTTAATGAAATGGATATAATCCGCTCTCGGAAAGATTGAATCTTATTACCGGCGTTTCTTAGAGAAAGGTAATAATAAGTCAGGTGGTTTGATACTTCTGGCCGGTGGGCACAATCGTCGACTTAAATCGTCCTACGGGCATTTGGAGGCACGTGCAACGCCGTAATAATACCACGCCGGGAGCGGACAGGAAGCGCATCCTGGTATTCTATTAAGATTTACGAGCGGTCGTTTGAGAGACACTGGTCAACCGGAAACTAGGTTCCACGTGTTGTAAGAGCGCCGCGGTTAGCGTGAATATGTATGTAGAGCGCATATGCACATATGCGCATCTATACTTCCCCCATCGATTCGACGGAATGGCCATTGCATTTCAATAACAGGAACGTGGATGGGTTTCGTTGCATACCGGCTATAAGCTTTTGTCTGCGAAAGTCAAGGGTCCCCGATCCTGAATATTGCACACCTTACGTAGACTCGGATCAAACTAATCTCTCGCCATTTTTCTCAGGTGGCGTCTAAATACTGACAAATTTAACAATTTTCGGGAATTTTTTCCAAAGCAATGGTATGTCTTACGTTATAATTTTTTTCCATATCTAAAAATCGTACTTTGTATCGTTCTTAATCAGTATGTTTATTGTCGTCGTTGCTTAATTAAATTTCTTTGATTTTGTGAGAATTTTAGGAGTTGATTTATTTGGTAACTAATATTAATTAGAAATTGCAAGTACTAGACAAATTGTTCCACTGTTAAAAGTGGTACTAGAACAAAGATAATTGTATTTTATTCTGAAATTAAAATTTAAAAAATATTGAATACGATGATATATAGACATGATTATAGACATTCCAGAACGCCATTGAGAATTAAAAACTATCTTGATTTCAGCTTCGATAGAAAACACGCGAAAAAAGTTTCGCGTGGCTTTCGAATAAATGGCCTAGGGTTGTGCCGAAGAAAGGAATGAAAATAATTGTTTCTCATAATGAATCGGCATTGTTTGCCACTGACAAACTTATCAATAATTACTGGGAAATTGAGGTTTAATTGTTATTTCCGACGAAAATATGCCGGCGTTCTTGCTGTTTTCCGCACGACGGATCACTAACGAATCGTTGATTTCCCATGTGGGTTTCCGGCTTCGTTTGTTTTGGGGCTTATGGAAATACACCCTGGGAAAGCCATAATTTAATTTCAACGTAAGCGTACAACAGAGAAGCTCAATGGCGGAGTTTCGTCTCGTTTTAATGGATGTTTAGAACTTTCGGAAGACTGACGTTCGTCGAGCGTTACAAAACTTTATTCCACAACTTCCGGTGAGCTCGATATAACGATGCTGGGGTATTATAATTCAGAACGTGATCCTGTCTTTCGAGAATATCACCCTGATTCACTTCGCTTTTCCTAGTTTAAACTATCGGTCTCCGTATGAAAATCAATTAACACGTAAGGTGGTTACATTTATTAATAATGTACAAGCAGGCGAGAATTCCGAATTATTTAAAATTTTTAAAAGAATTTGGAGAGAAAATTGAATTATCTGTGACATTAAATTAAATATGTTTGTATTTGGTGAATAAACGTGCAATTTTATTCCACCCTGGTACCAACAGCTAATTAACGGATCAGGAACCATTTAATCTCATTTTATACTGATTTTTATATTTCGAATAATTCCGACGGTATGAACCACTTTCAGTCTATGAAATATAAATCAGAATATTCATTTATTAAATTTCGATTTAAAATTGCGGAGCCAATATTTCATACAATAAAATTTTAAATTTATATTTAACAATTATTTATGGGACCATTTTCCGCTGGAAAAATGCCCATCCCTGTTGTATATACTAAAGTACATATTGTATAAAGTATACAAAATATGTACCATAGTATATCGTATATACTAAATCTTAAAGCTTATTCGTACTACCGCATACATGCTTGTACACCATTTCAAATTTCGTACAAGTACTACTAGTTCCGACTGCTAGTAAACGGCAGAAAGTTATATTCAGGTATCGGGAAACATTCAGTAATAAGTCGACGACTTTGATAATCTGGGTCAAAGTGGACCTTGAAGCCGCCGTCGCGTCGGTAGGTTAAAACACGAACACCACGAAATTCGGCTGAACAATCTCGAAGCAACGTCGCTCGCCTAATCGAGCGTCCGTTTAGCCGAGAACGGTGTTCGGATAATCGAGTCTCTGGCGCATTTCCATCGGCCGTTAGCGGATTCCTGGCGTGACCGAGAAGTCGAAACAACGTTTACGTGTCCCCCGAACGACAAAACCGTCCGTGTGTGTCGATGAAGATAGGAGATAGTGTAGTGGGGAGGATCCTCGTCGCTAAGATGCCCGGTTCCTACTCGTGGGAAAGGGAGATCCGCGGCTGATACGTTCTCGCGCGAAACTTCCATCGTACTCACCTAGTAGCCAGATCCCGGTGCACGAAGTTCAGATTCTCCAGGTACCGCATGCCCGACGCGATCTGAGCCGCCATGTAGATGAGACAGTTGAAACTGAAACGAGGAAACGACGTGAGCCGCCCGGACGACAAAGTTGCAGTCGCGTTCTCCAGGATTTTGGGAGGCTTGGCGAGCCCGGGGACAAGAGAGGGGTTCAAGGGGTTTTAAGGGGTGCAGCGAGAGAGAGAGAGAGAGAGAGAGAGAGAGAGAGAGCGAGAGGTCGTAGGAAACGCCGAGGACTCGGTGACTGCACGAAGACTACGTCGCTCACGATTAATAAACGCTTCAAACTCCGGCCCCGGAGAAACTTATTGGGTGTTAACTTCGCGACGCGACGCCTTGCCACAGCGGATGAAACTAATCGTAAATCTTGAGTCCCGCCGGCGGAGCTGTTGCTCCGCGGGGGAATTATTTTGGAATTCTCTCTGCGACTGATTAATTTTACGGAGCCGCCCGACGCCGGCGTTCAAGATCGTGTTATAGGAATAGTCCGAATTGTGCTCTTTCTCGGTTACGTTAACCCCTTGCACTACTATTGGCGGACCGGAAAGTAATGTCGTTTTTGCGCAAGTCAATATTTGACTGATAACAACAGCTAACTTCGTACACCTACGTTGTTCAGTACATGGTTGCAGGTTCGGGAGATTAGTTAGTACTGTTTTGTACAAAAATATCGTGTTTTTAGAGACTATGTTCGAAATGATCGATTCAAATCCAGAAAAGTTGCACATTTGGCATTGGATACTAATTTCGAAAGGGCAGCAATGTCGCAATAGCTACGAGAAACATTTAATTTTATCCGGAAGTATTGACTGTACGTAAGTGCCAACAATAGTGAATTTGAATCTGGCAATTTCGATCTTTTTGACGCACGTTATCAGGAAGGCCTGTGGCAGTCGATAATAACATTTTACCTCGACAGACGATTGTAGAACTCTCGGAGAAGCTTCGTTCATCATGGTCAACCGTACGAGAGTATTTATGTGTCACGAATTAAAAATAAAATGCCAATAAAAAATTACTCTACTTTAATCTGACGAAAAATACGACATTACTTTCCGGCCCCCCTAATATTTATTTTGTGATTATAGAAATTCTTTATCGTTCAGAATTTCATGGGAAAAAAGATAGATAGTTTATACTTATTGTATCCCTATGTTTTCTCCAGACGATGTAATATCAACTACAGCGAAATAGAATTTTATTTCGTTTCAAAGGAAATTGATAACATACATGTTTATTAGATTTTGTTTAGAATCTCCATCGCGAGACTCGATATTGTTATCGAGTTTTCTTGAAAATTGATTCGTTTCATTTAGAAAAGAATATTCTCTCGAGTTTATTTTATTTCGTTGGAAAGAAAATAAACATTTTTTCTATTCGAATGATATTTAAAAATTAGCCTCGTGCAGTCAGTCGGACAGTAGTAGGTGAATTCGCGTTCCGAAAATTATAATTTGTGGCTGGGTTGTTTATTACCTGAGAGTTTTCACACCGATTGGCATAGAGTGAGCATCTTCGGCAGTGATATGCGTTTTTAGGAATTGGCAGAGATCTCCGTGCTCCAGATACTCCATGACCACACAGTATGGTTCTTCACGGCAGCATGCGCCCAGGACTCTAGCTATATTTCGATCCTCCAGGGCAGCCAGAATCCTGACGTCACGTTGGAAGTCTAATCTGGAGAGATATTCACAATGATATTACTGCATAAATATTTTATTTCTTAAATAAAGAAATTCTCGAATCTTAAAGAAGGAGAATCAAAAGCATGGTTTTAAAAGTACGCGTCAATGGCGGGTTTAACTTTCGTAACAGTGGGGCCCCCTTTATTTTTTTTGTTGATAAGTTTACGAGGGTTTGCAACTTCTATCTCTAAATTAAATTTAAGGGCCCCAACATTTTTACCGCTTGGGGCCTCCACTCGACTTGAGCCGCCACTGGTACGCATGCATTATATATAATAATTTGTAGTACTAAAATGCATGCATAAACGCATTGTATTATGAATTTGTTGATTACAAATTGACGACTTAAAATATATTCCACTGTCAAAAATAATCTCTATCAAATCTTGTGCGTTTCCTTCGTCTCATGAATAATTACTAAATCTCCAATTTGGGAAAAGATTTGGACTTGAAATAAAATTACAACTAATTAAATGTGAAGGGGCAAGAATTTACCTAACATATTCATCGTAATTATAAATACATTCTATTTGCAAGTCTAGTAGAGTAGGTGAAGTGTCCATAAACGAGGAGTCACGGATAAGCTACCAGACCGTTCCACTTCCTCTCCAGTATGCATAAAAGTTATAATACCGCAGTTCCCATGAATTTCGGCAAATTTTCATTCGGTAGACTTTCGAAACGACAAAGTCGAAGCAGGGAATACCGTACACAGGGGTCCTCGCATCGGCGGGAGAAACCTGGGGGGTGGGGGCATTGTTAAAGGAAATGGACTATTGCTGGGCCGAACGGTGTCCGTTCTGCGAAATAACCGTAAGATTTTCGCGCGAAGTTCCGGCATCTCGTTTGCATGCTGGCGCAAAGTAAACGACTCGAGTCGATTCGATTAGTCCGGAGACGGGGAGGAGAGGCGTGCGTTCCTTTACCCGAAGGAAACTCTCCTGAAGGAGCACACTGCTTTCCAGAAGCGGTACGCGTATGGCAACGGTCGCGCGTTTCCACGCAGCATCGTTACTTCGGGCTTACTTACGATCGACTTGGTAATGGCACTCTCGCGTGATAGCTTAATGCGGCTGTTAACAAAACTACGCGAGGCCCCGAGTATATCGATTCCCCATAAACTGGGAATTCTGGTGCGTACCATCGCCGCAGCGTCTTCGAGCCAAGCGTGGGCGGAGCTACGGCCTTCACCGAGCTTTACCGTACGCAAAACACATGCATTGTTTCCACCGTCCCGGTGCAAGGTGTTTCATATTACCTTCTTAGACGTGCAGTCCGATCTCTAGCCCCTTATTCACCGAATTTCTTGAAAATTTTTAAAATCTGTGCTGACTTTTTTAAACACTTAAGTTAGGTGCAAGTAAACACCCCATAGCACAATTTTCGTTATAATTGGTTGTACTTTCTGATTAAAGTTATAATTTCGTTGTTATATTATGTAATTTTATAATAACCAAAAATTATAACTTGCCAAAACGCAAAACAAATAAGTATTTTATGTATGCAAACACATGGACGATTAAATTCTTTATTCTCTTTAAAAGTGTTTATCATAAGTGTACACTCGATCTTTATGCAAATCCTTATTTTCGCATTGAATTTAATGGAAATTAAGAGAGGAGAAATCTCCTTCTTAAAGAAAATAAAATATTGGTTTGGAATAACAATAAAAATTCAAAGATTAAGATTAAATTAAGATTTTCATTCGTAGGCTTATTGAATAGCATAGGTTACCTCAAAAATAGCAAAAAGTAGTAGAACAGAATGGAAAATTATTGAAATAAATCTATGAATAAATATCTTGATTTTATCTTTGAATTTTAATTTAATAATAGTTCGAACCCGATATAAATTTTGTGTTTAAAAGATCAGCACGTGTGCCATAAATGCACGAATATCCATTATAATCCTTTAATTCTTTAAAATACCGTATTCTTCGTTTGAATTGAAGCGGTGGTCGACAGCGAAATTCAATTGGAATGGCCCAATTGCAAGTTTCCGATTGAAATTCGATCTTCAACAACGTTTCGACAATGTCGTCGTCGATTGATATTCCATCGTTCTATCAATTTCATTGGCGCGATCTTCGTTACGCTGAATACGAGCGGGACAATTAACATTTCCGCTTGAATATTCATATCCACGAAATAAGAAACCGCGGAACCCCAAGCTTTTTCCTGCGGACTGAACGAATGCCATGCAATTTGGGTTATTTAAACGTTTGTCTCATCAGCTCCGCGCTCGATGTTGACGGAAAAAACAGAACACGGCTCTCGCGGAGAACGGAGAGAGCGCACGATTCAATTAAAACCTTATTTCCAAAACTCTAATTAACCGAATGAGAAAGTTTCTCCGTTATTTTTCTACGCGGACAATGCCGCCGGAGCACCTGGAATCATGCACCGGATAACTGCGAAATTTTCACCGTTGCGAATTGTTCCCTTGTTAATGCTAAACTCGGTTTCATGAAATGACCGAGCTTTTTATCATAACGAACCAAACACGGACGAAAGTAACGTAAATATTATACACAAATAACCGCGGAAACCTGGCATTATTGATTCCGAAGCGGAGAATCGAACATTGTCCCGCGTAGAATGTTTCATTATTTAGGAATATTTTTGCAACAAATATCGTTAGTGATATCGAAGATATGTATGTAGAGCAAAATTTACATACTTTGCTAAAGAGCCAAATTTAAAATCAACAAGGTGTTTTTAATATTTATGAGTGCATCTACTGTGATCATTTTTATCCAGTTTCAGTTCGAAACATCTACAGTAGTCATAAATTATTGTTTCAATTATGTAATAAAATTACATAGCACCGTCGTAATTTCATTACGGGTACGTCTGTAAAAAAAAAATCAGTCTCGAAACTTTTCCCGGGTGAGTTACAGAGGTATTCGAAAAATGCAAGCTCCGAATAGACGCGGAAAACGTTCGGTTCGCGCGAAGATCCCCAGTCTATCGATCACCGTGGCTCAACCTGTAGATCGGAAATAGAAGAACCGCATCTTTGTCCTCGAGGGTGCGAAGACGGTGTAAGTGGTGGAAAAGGACACGAGGAAATGGAGCAAACTCCGATCACGATAGGGGCGCGATAAGTCATCCTCGCGACGGGAGACTTGTTGCGTGAGCAGACGCCGAGGAGAACCCGTGGAAACGCCATGGATCCGATCGTGTTTTGCTTTTTATTTATGAGGGTGCGTGAGCCGCGGCACTCGGAACACACCGATATTTACAGGAACCGACGGATAAACCGGGAGAGAGTACATTAACAGAAACGATCGGCTCACGTGATAAATCGTGCACGCCTTTTCGAAACGCAACGGGGAGAGCGCGGTTTCGAAATCTACTCGGTCACGAGCGCTCGAAACTTGTGGGAACCATTCGAACATGAATACTGCCATTTTGCCGTGCGAGTTTCCAGTTTCCAGGCGTCACAGACGTTTAACAAGTGCGCGCGTTTGTTACCGCTTACTCGTTGATCCTGAAACTTCGGGATCATTTCACTATTCGTTCAACGATGCTCCAGCGTGCATTTTAAATCACCAAGGTCTAATGATTGCCTTGGATGATACAAGTAATTCTTGAAATGTTCAATTCTAGAACTCTCGAATTAATAATAATATTTCATAATTATTGAGAGAGAAATTGAGGTTTTGAAATTGTGCAAATATTTTTGCAACCCCAAAAACATCTATTACTCCTATGTCCCCTGGGGTCTCTCATGACCCCAGTAAAATTCACTGATTTTTGTATCAGCTTTATAAGACGATCGTAAACATGAAATTCCTTTCGCTTTTTTTGAACATTTCAGTTTTATAATCTTGATTTCTGGAAATATTCTAATAAATGTTGATCGAATTTTTAAGATCTCAGTGGGGTGCTCGTTAGTTTGAGAGAACGGTGTACCATTTCAGGGTTGACACAGTTTCAGAAATTGTAAAATCCTTAGCGAAAGTATGTTTAGAAAAAGAAACCGATAGATAAGACCGTTTTTTTTTTTCGGTCCGTGGTTGCAACAGCTATGGTCCCGGCTCTCGACCGTCGTTGGTCACACTGTGCCCGGGGTTTTCCCGTTGAAACAGCTTTCGTTGAACACGAAGAGCAGCGGCTGTTGAATGGTTCGGGGACACGGTGGCAACGGAATCGAATCTATTCTGCGAGTCGGGCAAAAAGTAGCATAGGTCGTCTCGATACCGATTCAAAGTGCATCGGGAGGCCGGCGTCCAGCCGAAATGGCTGGACATAAAATTCATAGCGTAGGTCTGGCACCGAATGTCCCGATTTCTTCCGAAAGCCGGAGTACACGGTCCCCCGCAGCACGGCGTGTTGTTTATAGAGGAAACCCCACGGCGGTGAAACGTCCAGATATACCGGCGAAGACGATCGTTCTCGCGGCTATCAAGCTAGACATCAGAAAAAGGCCAGTTCGATTCCACGAATGGAATAGATTTGCATACAATGACCGGTCAGATAGGGTATCCAGAGAGAGAGAGAGAGAGGGAGGGAGAAAGAGAGTTCAGCCGACGACGCGCGGAAGAACCCGAAGAGAGAACCCCAGGAGATCCTGAAGAGAGAGAGAGGGGAACGACGAGGCGAATCCGGCGAAGCAGATGACAAAGCTTCCATCCGGCGAAAATCGACGACGTCCATCGGATATCGTAGCAGTTCAGCCTTTTGTGAGCGAGAAACTCCGCGCCGAGGAAGTACGAGAGCGAAGTTCCATCGCATCGGCGCGAATGAGTTATCTGATGTTCGCTGAAAAGGGGCCGGAAACGTACGGAAAGATGATTCGGTCCCGAAGACTTTTAAGCCCTCGCAGTTTGTAACTAATTCCGTGGATATCGCGCGCCCGGCCCGTTTCCTTCCGAACGATGGAGCTCGTTTGTTCCGGTAATGGGTTTCGTTTCTTTTATCTTTTAAGCCAGCCGTATTATGCATACTCCGGCGATGTTACGCGAGCCGTGTTGCATTGTAATCCTTTCATTTTTTTTTTTTTGCGCACGCGAACTCGAAATATATTAAAAAGAGATGTTCGGTCGAAATGTCCGGCTGTCACGGTGACACTTCTTAAATTTATATCACAATTATTTCTTGCCCATTTTGTGAAGACTATTTACTGGACAATTCGTATGTAATCTTTTAAGTAGGGATTTTATTCAATGATAGATCTACGGACGTTTTTTGTTCAACAAACAATTCAAACATCGAAGAAATTAAAGACCTGTAATTTTTATGTATCGCGACTGTTACGGATGGAAATACATTTCCATTTATTGTCTGCTTCTCACAATGGATGCAGTAAATTTCTATTTTCAACTCCAGGCTAAGATTATTCGACCAAATAGACCAAGCGTCTACTTTCACTAGAGGAAATACCAATTTAGTCTCTTCTGTAACATAGCATCCATTCGATTGTTACGATAAATGCATAAAATCCGCAGTTTAGTGTATTAAACTATCACAATAATACAATGCAGTAATAAAACGAAAAAAGTAAAAATGACAGTAGGAAAGAAGGCACAGGCTTCAGCCTTCTCGAGATTGCAATAGAACGCGGAACGTCTCATAATCGCGTTTATGACATGAACTTCGAAGTTCGCATGAATTTTTATACTCGGTCCTGCGGCGGAGCAACACGGCACTGCTTGCCGACAATACGGATTTCAGGTGTCGCAGGCCGTAAGGTTTTATCTCGGGAATAAAATAATCGAATGACATCGCGGCAAATGAATTCGCGAGTGCCACGGTGAATCTTAATCGAGGTTCCGCGTTATCTTCGCTCTACCGTTATTCTCTAACAATCGTTTCACTTTCCAATGGGTCCACCTTTGCCGGATGGCGGAACAAATCTTGCGTAAAATCACGTCCCGCGTAACCGAGCGTTCTCTACGGCTGTAAAATGTTTATCGCGCCGCGCGGACGAAGAACGAGACGAAGGAAGTGGCGGTGGCACGATCGGGCCGTTGTAACAACGGGACGGAATGCAAATTGCTCGAGCGATACAGCCCCTGTGTCTATATAGTACGCGTTCCGTATATCTCTCTGTGTGTGTACGGATATTGTATATATATATAGATATATATGCGTGTGTGTGTGTGTACTTACTTTTCCTTCTCGCTGGCTTCCGGCAGTAAAAATTTGACGGCGACGAGACGCTTTCCGACGCTGGTCGTCGTTCCGTATTCCGGGATCCCTTCAGCCTCCGCCACGTACACCTTCGCAAAGCGAAATTTGTTCACATTATACCGGAATCATTTTATACGTTGTCCAGGCGAATGAAGAAAAATCCGCGACCGAACAACGGGCTTTGGCACCGTTGCGTTTATTACGGTATAAAAGTCGAGGCACCGAGCCGCTCGTTATTACTCGTAAATTCGTCTAACCAGAATGGATGATCCCTGAATTCGATTACTCGTCGCTCGTGAATTTATCGCGCAACTTTCAGCCTCCCGGCTGTTTAAAGTCCCAGCCCGCGACCGGAAGCAGAGGGCACGATTAATACTCGCACTGGGTCGTCGTCGAAACGGAACTGACCTCGATTTCCGGATCTTTTGAGATTCGCGTGTTCTGTATTCAGGAATCGTCTTATATCCCTGCACTGAAACTGTTTTTCGTTACTGTAATTGTATTCGATTAAGCTTCTCCGAGAAGTACCGGTGACATTGCATGGTGTGCATGATCGGAATAGGAGACTGTTAATTGTTTAACTGTTTAAGGATTCTCTCGAATCTTTATCTTCAATTCAACCTCTCGGATGTTCGAATATTTCTATGGGAATGCAATCTAAAATCGACTCGAAGAATCCCCTAAAAATCGAGCCCATTTTGAGCTTACTTATGGCCGGATTCTTTAGATTTTTCGACACGATCTCGCGATTCTTATTAATGCTACTATCACAAATTGCTATACTTTACCTTCGATTCAAGCTCTTGGACATTCGAATATTTCTATGGGAATATAATCTAAAATTAACTCGAAGAATCCTCTAAAATTCGAACCAACCTTACTTACGGTTTGACTATTTCGATTTTTGTACACGGTCTTGCGATTCAATTTAAAGTATGGGATTATAAACGGACACAATTTGTTAAAATAATATCCTAGGATCTGTTCGCCTTGTTACCCCAGGATCGGTCGCAACGGTTACAAATTTTGTTTGCCATCTACGTCTCGAGACAACCAATTTCATTGTGGTAATCTTTAGCATAGTATTTTTGAGAAACGATGAAAAGTAACTTCTTCGGCTTGGTCCGCAAAACAGCAAGTAAGCAGAAGGGGTGTATCTGCAGCCCGGTGATTATCGTGCGAGCTTGTAACGCAAAATTAGGACCGCATAGTATGTTTGAGCGTTGGATGTGCAAACGCAACGCTTACTGCAGGTTGCAATTGTATCGGAGATTGACGGGGAAGTCGCGAATTGCATGCAGACTTGCGAATGCAGCCCTCGGGGCTGACTAGGCCGAATCGGGGGCAAGGTGTCTCTCTCGGCCAATCATTAACGACGTGCCAACACCCGTGCAGGAAACAAAAGGGAATTATTAGCCGCTCTAACGCGCACTAAACTGATTATCCTCGACGAGGGTAGACGAGGCGCTATTGTGACGGGGAAGAATAACAGAGCAGACACTTCGTTAATCGACGTATTGTTGTCGCGTGCCCGGTGGCGAGTTGCCCGCGTATGGCCAACAAACGGATTGATTTCTCTGTCGTCGTTTAACAAACGGCGAAGGCGAGCCTCGGCCAGCTGCGCCGCGCGAGCGGATTAACGTTTGCGAGTTGAATCGGCGCCGCGACGCGACGCGCCGGTGATGACTTTCTATCCCGTTCACGGGATCCCCGCAGTTCGTTGTAACATCGGTTGCGTGTAATTCAACCCTCTGCGGCTCGATGACATTATAGTATCCTGATGCACTGCGTCACCGTGGTAAAGCGACACTTCAGAAGCCGGGAGTGTATTATGATAATATTGCGGAAATTGAGCGGAGCGAATGCTTTGACGTCGCGAAACCGTGATGATGCGGTTTGGAAGTTGCTGCGAACAGTAGTGCTCGATTTTCGAATGTAACGCGATATAAGGCCGGGAACGAGCGCCTTGCCCACGAAATAATTACCGATACTAGTTACCTGGTCGTAAACAGTTGTTTCACCGAGTTATTTCTAGCATTGAAACACGCAAAAGTTAACTTCGAAAGTGTCGTTTCGTACCGTTCGTATGCTTCTGTCATTTTCAAAACATACTCTGCTACGAACTTATTCAATTGGTATATCACCAGTACTCTATCGCATATTTTACATTCCGGAATTTTGTAAACACCTGTTAAAAGCCTCGACACAGGAGTGCAAAGGGTAAAAGCGTACCTGGATAAAATCAGTCTTTTATGCTATTCGAACAAATAGAATATTACATGCAACAGAGTTTTCAAATTGCATATTACGTCATGTCCCCTGTTTTATTTTGCTGTGTTTATTAGTTGCACAACGGATGTCGATGTAACGAACCTGAATCGACGCGAGCTGAATAAAAATGTCTGAATCGTTCTCGCGAAGTTATGCCAGGAAGATCAGAGGATAACAGGCGAATAGAGAGCGCGTAACCATCGGTTCACGGGATGCAAAGTGTACCAGGTGGTGAATTATCGCGAAATAAATTATCAGAGTGGCCGTGACGAACGCAGAGAGCGGAGCGTTCCGCGGGCGTGTCTAATTCCAAATAGATATGCGTCGAACTCTAATAACAATGTCGTTACCGTTCCGAAAGCCCCTTCGGCAAGTTTCGAGAGCATGCGGAGGCGATGCCGTGGGAAGAGTGGGACGCTCGTCTGCTCCAGACGTCTCTTCAGGGCCGACAGTACCTCCTGTTGAGTCGGCGACTGGAACAGAAAAGAACAATGCATCGCTCGTGGTATCGGCCGATAATCAACGATCTATGATCACGCTAACCGCGCCACGAGCGTAGGGGGGGGGGGGGTGGTGGTGTATGTGCAGGGGGTTGGCGCGGCCCAGTCATCGGATGAATTATTCCGTCGATCTCCGGACCCGTAAATCCTCGCTTGATCTATGACACGATCCCGTCAGACTTACAATAATTTAAGTGTCGAAATTGCTGCTATAAATTCCGACCGATCTCTCCTTGCGGAAAGTCTGCGACGGGATCGCGGGACGAGTATACTCGTCCCGTCTCGTTGAGGGTGTCGGAGATTTAAACTGACGTGAATTTAACACTAAACCTACCGAGCACAAAACGCATAAAACGTGAAACGTCTTATAGAAGGGAGATGATTGAATTTACTAAATGAAGAAGTCAATTCAGTCATTCTCTTATGAAAGGGGTTTTATAATTTCAATAATTGTGAAATAGAAATCCGGTTTTTTTACCGTGGTGGGTTTAGCGTTAAAGCTATATATCTGATCGTAAAACAGTTTATACATATTTATGCATCTTAATCCTCGCAAGACGAGTCTTTGGACGATTTCATGGCAACCATTGGTAGATTCATCGAAATCCTTACGATTTATACAGTCTGTCTCACGAGCTCTGTCGACTTGAATATCCTGGTTATTTCAAACAATAAGAGAAAATGTTACTTATAGAAGTTGTAGGGTTTGAGAAACTACATGATATGGTATAAGTGATATTATGGGACACATTGCATATCTTATAAGCTACTTCTTTGAGATCAATTTTAATATATTTCTGTTGGACTTGACGCAGTTCGACTTGGCTCTATTTCTCATTGTATAAAGTTTAGCACAAGTTTAGGCTCGTACAAAGATCGCAAGGTAGTTGGTGTAATCCGAGGCGCAACGTTAACGCGTTTGAAGGTGTCTGTATTTGTTTCGAGTGATTTCGATCCGGGCGGAACGATCCTCGGTTCGTCGTTCGTGGAACGATTCCCGATGACGCCGATTGTTCCCCTAATGTTCGTTGTTACCGGACACGGTGGCACAAAAATGGAGACCGTGATCGCGACGAGGGGCTACCGAAAGGACCAATCGTACGTGACGGGTATAACTTTCGACGTCGGCCCATTGTAAAGCTACATCGATAGCCCCGCCGCGCGCGCGTTCTCGGAGCGCACACCCGTTACGGTCTAATGACGGATCACGCGGGGACAATGATTGGCGTAGCTAGGATGCGTCAAGGCCAGGCCCGACAAGTCCGCCCGAAATGTTTTGACTGTTTCGAGTGGTGCTGTCGGGTGTCAATCACCCGCAGACGTCCCGACGCAGACCACCACTTTCGGAGCATTGTGCTCGAATCAATCTAGCTGCACGCCCGCGGGTATCGCGTGACCGATTTCGGGCTATTCTCGTTCGGATGGTGCTCTTTCTTACCGGGGGAGGGGTCATCTTCATAAGTCGTCTACATAAAATCCTCCGTGGACCACCCGACGTGACCACCTTAAACATTCTGGGCATCAGGGGATCGATCAGAATTCTTTTCCGGATAATACGATTTCGAAGGTACCTCGAGATGACGACATTTTCCTTTATGGTGTTCGTCACAATTATCATGATTAGAACTGCTTTGTTGTCGATAATGTTCTATAGCACTTGAGTCATCCGAAGAAAATGTAGAGTAGGCCCCTCAACATGACCACCTTAAGTAATAACAGTCCTAAGATATATATAATTTTTTATTGTCTATAAACTGTAATTCTTGCTACACATTCAAACGTCCTCGATTCAGATTATAGCCTGCTTTAGTTATTCATTCCCATTCCTATTTTATATGATGCGTTAACATCAGCATTTGTGCAACAAATTATGTATTACAATTATCTGGTAGAGTAGGTCTATGCAAATGCAGTGGGTATTTGCATAGTTTTTGTCAGTAAAATTAGAACAGCGGCAATGAGCGGTTAATTAAACTATTAATATAATAATCAGCAAACTAAGTGGTGTCAAAACTACTATTGTTATCGACAATATTAAAATTAAAGTGCACATTGAAATGATCAAATTAATTTACTGGTGCACATACTGGCACGATTGTCATGTAAAATTGCAATAAATTCATTTTTGTCATTATTACGAAGATTTGAGAACCAGTATCAATCATAATTATTAATTGTACAAGAACACTGATTTAAGGTCCAATGTAAGATCATAGATCAGGTGTCAAACAAAATGTACGACTAATTCGATTCGGAAACGTTCTCCCCTGTTTGTTTAATGACAATGTATATTATTTTGATCAAGTTTTCTATTTTTATCGCTTCCTCCTTTCTTCTCCGGGTCCGATAACATAAATTTCCGGTGGTTCAAGAACGCCAACGTAATCGAACACTTTCCCAGCATTGTGTCGAAGTCAATCCAGTTGCATGTTGCGGAAATCGCGCGACCATTTCGAAACCTCTTCATCCGGGTGAATATGTAAGAGCCTTCCTGGCAAAGAGGAGATCGAGCCACCAGTCGAGTATCTATCGATTCTGGATTTCTGAAGTAGAGAAGGCAGTCATTTTCGAATATTAGGCTTAGAGGAAGCAATTCGACGACGCTCTGAATAGCTCCTTGCCGGTTTGGAGAAGCTGCAAGAGTGAAAGGCACGGCTACTTAGCAGATCGATATCCTAGACACCAAGTTATTCGGTTTAGAACCCGGGATCCATACGAAGAAGTTTCATTTCACTCTCCTTTCACAGACTCGTTCTCAATTTCTTCTTCTTCGAGGAGTCAATTCACAGAAGTTCTTCTCGTGTAGAACAATCTCGACAAAATGTTCATCTTGACAGCTTGTTAAGCAACTGCACGAAATTACTATCAGAAATATACATTTTCTCCAAGACTTAGCGAAGATATTTTATTTATCGAATGACAGAAATTGGTTCGAATAACATATCACAAAGTAATAAAATAAAATCTAAAATCTAGCACCGTCCGTGCTTTAACGCTAAACCTATCACGGTCAAAATGACCGGTTTTCTGTTGCACAATTATTGAAATTATACGAATGTTTTCATAGGATATCTTACTGAATTGAGACTTCTTTATTTAAGCACATATTACAATGAAACTCGATCAAAGTTTAAATAAATTCAATATTCTCCCTTCTACGTTCCACAGTTTTATATGTTTTCTGCTTGGTAGGTTTAGTGAAGAAAATTTCACTTCGAACGACCTCAGGAGTCACCTCTTTTCAAGAAACAACATATTTGGGACAACTCTGTATAGCAATGAAGTGTTACCGATTGAATTGAGGGGAAAATGGAGAGTTTTTGAATGGAAAAAAAAGACGAGTCAACTCGTCAGCCTCAGTTAGAAGGTTAAAGATTCCAGCCCAGGGGTGGAAACACGTTAATCCCGCGATGTCAGTATAATAGCTCGTACAAGTTGACCGTTCGATCGGACGTTCGAAAGTGAAAGATTCGAATTTTCGTGCAGATTGGTCGAGGTTTCCTCCCCCGCGGCGGAAGTCGTTGATTTAAAGCTGGATGGGACCGCGCGAGCCGGTGCGCGCTGGGAAATTCGCTCGTCGGTATTCTCGAAAAATACGTCGGGTCTCTGCGTGCACGGCACCGAGCCGGGAGGAGATAAATCACTGGGAGGCTACAAATTTGGCGCGGCGTATTTTTATTCCGGCAGATCGCGGCGGCAGCGACGGCGCGATTTAGGCGCAGGTTGCCGAATCGCGTAATATTCCTGCGATGTCGGCACGCGAGCCGACAGAGAGGGAAAACAGAGAGGGAGGCCCGGGGGAGGGGGGGGGATGAAACGGAAACAACCTGGCCACCGGGCGAGAGGCAGGGAGGAGCGGGACGGCGGATAGGATTGCAAACGTGATTACACGATGCGCTTTCTCTCCGCAATTAACAGAGCGAACTGGCCCGGAAGGCACCGGACCGCGTAATGATGATACATTCCACGAGGGTTGCTCCGGGGGTATCCGCGAAAGGGTTCGACGCATATCCCGTTGACGGCGGTTCGTTTATGTATCGGCGAATCGATCAATCGAATGATTCTGCAGATTGTGCGGAAGCGGTGTCGAACACGCGGGGATACTTTATTTGTTTGTCCGGCCGGTAACTTTTCGCGGCACTCATTATTGCGGACGCGGCCCGCGTCATTATTTTGATACGCGGTGGCTCGCTCGGTTAGCCCCGGTGCCTTAATTATCCAGTCTGTGTTTATACTTTTGTAGACTAATTTAACACGCGCATCCCTTAATCGCTGCGATCCTTCTGTGATTTTTTCGCCATTTTTCGTTTTGTGTTTTAATTCCTGTTTACCCAACTTCGTTTGTTGTACACACCGGCGCGCGAAATCAGTGTCACGGGCAGATAAATGATTGTTAATCATTGCAATAACACGAGATACTTTTAAACGAAAACTGCTAGGCTTGTTCACCAACAACGAACGGAGCGATGCGATTTATTCGGAATCAAGTTACGAATTAGACAGAATGGATTTAATTAAGTATTGATTTAATTAAACGAACATCAAGTTGCATAATCATACGGAAATAAACAATTTTGCAGCCTACTATGAAATTAAAGGAGATATGCGTATGCAACCTCTGGAAATCTCGTCCACCGTTAATTTCCCCTTTGATGTAGTAATATATATTATTTTCGGTCAATCGATTAATCAAAACGTATTATACTCACAATTAGTCAATCATTTCAAACTATCACTAATCGAGGCAAATTTGTTGGCCACAACATAACAAGGCCGGTAATTCAATTCTAAACTTATTTCAGGAAAGAGTGCAGCACAAATGAAAGGGTTCCTGTAATCTAGGTAACTTCTTGGTTTCTGTAGAGCAATAACCAGCAAGCTTATTACATCAACAAAATGCACAGTAAATTACGAGTTAAAATTTCCAGCTGGTCTTTACGATACGTCGTTACCAAACAGCAGAAACTTGGCGCAACATTTTTATGGGCTCGATTCAAGAGAACTTAAATCAAATGTAATTCTATTTCCTTCAGACACGGCCCCGGTAAATTGGGAATAAAACGAGGCTGTATTATATTTCACTAAAATTCGTAAGCGCATAAAGTTCAGCGAGTCTTCGCCGTGTACAGCGCGGAGAACATAACTGCAACTTTACCTTCGCCGTGCAAAGTATCGATATACATAACGATATCGGTTGAGATCGGTCTCGAAAGAGTATTGACCAATTCGATGGAGGCTCGCTATCGATCCGGGCGCTCTTCCATTGACCTTTAGTCGTAATCTGGTAATTTTTTATGCGAAAGAGAGCCCTGGGGAACGTCTAGAGCGTTTGACGTCGACCGTGCGTACCTCTTCCGCGTTTCCTCTCTTCTACCTTTTCGCTCATCCCACAGGAGCCCCCCCTAGTACTCTCCGATATTCTCGGTAGAGGTCTGTTTACTTTTACTGTAGAAATACTGTTACTTCTCGGAAAATATAAAATCTAGGAACGGTTGAAGTTCACGCGACGCTCGGCGACCATTTTTCTGTTTCTCCGCAGCCATAAGCGTGTCCTCCATTTTTCAGAAATCGGCGGGCAAGCTGGAATTCGTAACACGCGAATTCCCGAAATATTCAATTTTGTGCTCCTGGAGGTTTTTCTCTCGAATATTCTTGATACTGATTTATTTTACTATAGATGTACTGCCGCCTACCTAAGAATAGTAACGTTCTGTATTGATTGTGGGAAGCAGGAATAAAATAAAAATCGATTTCACCCCTTAATCACTGTGTTACAGTAAAAAGAACATTACAACATTCTAAAATTTTTCTAATCTTTTACCGTTTTACATTTCAAACGCATAAAGATCCGCAGTCTAGTCATATCTTTCTGGAGATTCAACAAGCAGTAATTTTCAATACGTAATTCTTGCGTCAATTGAATCATTTCTTGATGTAATGTGCTGGGAAAGGTTGATCGTAGGCAAATGAGACTATTATTATCAGCTAGTCGTTACTTTTGGGAGACTGCAACATTATCATGGTAACGGTAAAGAAACAAAAGGCATTCGTCCATGCTCAGAATAGGAGACAAAGATATTTCATTCGAAGACAATGACGACACCCAATGCGTTTTCCGTGGCCATTCGTCCCGTGAAGCCACAGAAGGATGGACTAGGTGTTTAGAATGCCAAGGTTGGGCTCGCGTGCACGTGCCAGAGGCGTTGACGAGGACAAAGACCGTTTATTATCATCGCTTTACATCTAGAATTGTCTCTTTGTATCACGATGGGATTTGCTCGAAGAAAGCTTGGTGAATATTAAAGACAATTAGAAATTGCGTTGCCTCGAAAGGGAAAAAATGGTACAAGGGAGCTTTTTGGAAGGGAGGACTACAGTAAGTGTAAAATATTATATCCAAAATTATTTTTTTGTATTTTGCACACACGGTGACGTTAACTTGGCGAATGTTAAAAGTGAAAAGATGGTGCAAACAGGGGAGCATTTCGGAAACATAGCTAAACAACAAGGCGTTTATGCTAGAATATCTGGGGGAGGGGGAGAGGTGTAATTCTTTCACGGAAATCTTAAATCGAGATGAAATTTTCAAAGCACTACACCCGCGGGAGATATAGCCGTTCCGAACGCGTGTGCACTCGTTCCGCCATATTGATTTAAATTATTAATTGCGAACCTTCTCTCGACGAATGGGGGATACGTTTAATGGCTACTGCGGAACTACCGGGTACGTTTTACCTTTAGCAAGGATTGGTCATTATTTATAGATCGCGCGATAACGTAGCCGAGCTCTCTCTCCAACGATCCTCCCGTTCGTTTATTTTATTCCCGATCGGACGTCGCGATTATTTTTCTTCCTTGCTGAGCACCGCCTTTGTCGGCAGTATATATTTTCGCGTTTCCTCGCCGGCAACTTCGTGCCGCGCGCGAACGAATTAGACTGCGGCGCATAGAAAAAGATTGACTTTGTGCCCGAGCCGAAACCGTTTGAAGTATTCAGCGAGCGTGAAAGCTTTGATGAATAATTGTATGTTCGACAATGTCAACCGGCCTCTGAAACTGCTGAAAATTAAATCTCTTTACTTGTTTAAAATGCGAGTGGCAATTTCCCGGCATGTCAACGGGGCGTGCTCGCGCGTTGTAATTATTATTTAAAAATCAATTAAACCTGGAAAATGTTACAGTAGAACGCCTAGTACCTGTGCACCGATACTCTATGTTTCAGCAGTGGCACGACGAAAGCACGTTCGATCGCGTCGGTTTCGTTATTTGTAAATAATTAAAGTTTTCGTAATTTGGATAAATACCAGATTGGTTCCATATATTTATACGAAATTGTTAGCATTCGTGGACTTGTGCATTGATGCAGAATTGTGCGTCTCGAGGTGCACGCTGACACTCAATAGAGCAGAACGGAACTGGTTGGAGGCAGGTTCGAGTGCAGTGTAAGGATTGGCGGGAACGATGCAATGCAAACTAGAGCAGGCGAGAGCAAGGTTGAGCCAACTAGAGCGAGCTAGTGTCAATAACAGCGTGTTGGGCAGAGAACATTGGAAGACACCTTAGCCGCTAGATTAGGCATTGGATTAGTATGTTGACTTCCACGGTACTTTTCAGGATATTCCGGTAAAATGTATCGCAACACATTTTAACTTCTTAAATAATTTATCATTTTATACGCGACTTTCATTTCTTAATACAACAATATTATTAATCATATTATGGTAAACAAACTACGAGATATCTCGTAGTTGGCAGTCAACACGTTAACCTTTAACCCTTCGCCGTTCGATTTTCTTCGCGGCAACTTTTGAGAAAATATGGGCATAAAATAAATATTAGGAGTACCACCATAAGCAATCGATTATTTGCAAAGAATTTGTTTTGCCTTTAGTTCTGTATCGATCGTTGAAGAGGAAACACGTATTCTTTTACAGTTTTCGGTAATGCAAGTCTGTGTTCAACATATTCTAAAAAGTATAATTTTTTTTTACAACCCTGTAATAACTGAACGATGAAGAATTTCTAATCACCACAGAATAGATATCGGAGCAAGGGGTTAATAAGCTTATTAATAAATCTTGCCGTACCGAAAGTAAGCTTAAAAACAATTACGTTACTGGTGACTTGTTGATTGAAGATTGCAATTGCCATTGCCGTTGAAAGATCTATTAAAAAAAAAAAAAATCCTTGGACTATCAACGTTGATCTCAAAGAAGTAGGTTCAGAAATACGTGGAAAATTGAGTGGGCAGAGATTTGAGTGAACCTGGGGTTGCCACCACGAAGTCGTAGGAAGCCTCGCGAGGGTTGAGACGCTGATTAGCGGTCCCGTGTCCGGAGAGGTACATACGTAGGTAAAGATTCAGAGCGGGTACCTTTTTGTCTTCGGTCTTGTTGGCGCGGGCCGAGGTCTTGGAGAAGAGGCTGTCCTGGTCGTTGGCAGGGCCTCGTCCTGTGCCGTCCTGGTTGAGCAGGGGCACCGTGCCGAGTTCCGGTACCGCATAATCGTACGATGTGTCAACTGCACCGTTCGCGTACACCGCTGTGGATGATATAGCAAAGGAGGAACGGGCACGGACCAGAAGGGGGGATAACGGGGGGCACGCGATGTATTGATTGCGGTCAGGCGAACGCTTTGTTGTTTGGTACACGCGTACGTATACTACAGAGGGATTGTACTCGTGGTGCAACCGTTTAATGTGTATACCGGTATAAATATACGAGCGCCACGTGAGCGCTCGCGCACCCGTATATGCGTGTAAAACAACACCGGTCCGGCGGCGGCGGCGGCGGCGTTGTGCACGAACGCGGCATACCTGAGTGATTGATGTTGGTGCTCTTGTTGTTCAGCATCATGTCTTGCATCTCCATAACAACGGTGCTGTAGCTGTAGTACGGGGCGTACTTTAGTGCCTGGTACGGTTCTTGGTAGTCGTCGAGCTTCACGATGTCCAGGAGACGATTGCCCAGGTCCCGCGGCAACGTCGGCAACGAACCGCCCGCGTATCTAACGACAGAAAGAAGAAACGAACTCTCGCTTCCGACCGTCGACCACTGCGGGAATCCGCGTTAATATTGCCCGGGACCGCGGACGGAAGTTGGAAAATGCTCTCGGCAAACTGAATTCCCCGGATGCGGCAGGAAATATTTCATATTTCCCAGTATCTATCTCTTTACCGTGACGACCAGCCGAGAATTTCCGCTTAACTGACTGGTAACTATGCGCCTGTGTCCAAAAAGAAATAACCGCGACGCGCGACCGATTCGAATTGGCTCTCAGCTATGTACGTCTTCTGTCGCCATAACGCGAACCGTGGCTAATTTTATCTTGATAATTATCCTTGGACTCTGCGCGACCGAGGCTCGCTTCGTTTATCCGTCACGAGTGGGATTCCACTCCGCACCTGGCCAGGCGTTACCATATTTCTAAATGGCCGCCCTTCGAACGTGATTGTTGTCACCTGCGTTGTGCCCAGGTTTACGACTGCGCGGAGCGACCGGTAGTTTATGAGTCGTTTGAAAGAATAATAGCGAAACCATGTAGAGGGAATACGTACGATGCAGCGGCATCAAAAACGTCGGACCTTACAGCGCGTTTCGTAGCGGCGGAGCGCATCATTTCTCGAGTGGCTTTCTGCATGTTACGTCGTTCAGCCCGAGTGCATGTTAGATACTCGTCAAAGGGCCGGGCGAAACGCGTAGTCGAAAAGGCGCGCCCGTCTTTTTTAGGATGCTCCGTCGGAACGGTGATATCGGGCGGTACAAAGCGGCGCGACGCGACGGCAACGTTGAAGATCAATGTTGAAACGTGTGCGCGACGCGCGGGCCAAGTTACGACGGATCGAGGATCTCGTCTGGAGACATTCGTACCATACAAACTCTCGATATATTGCCCGAGGATGTCCGTTATTGGACGTTATTGGACATCCACTAACGAGCACGCCGGATAGAAAGTTTATTGGAAGATGGCTTCCGTCGTCGCGGAGCACCGTGAATGCTTCGAAAGTTCGGATAGGATGTCGCGAGTCGCGACGTCTCCTATTAGCAAATTTTTGCGATCGCATGCCCTTTGCAGTTCGTGAAATACAGTGAGTAGCATTACTACTATAAGAAAACCACAGAAAGTCAAACTAATTTAGTTGATAAAACTCTAAAGTTAAAGTTTATCGCAAGGATTATCTTCTCTAGCTCTTCTAAATCTTAAAAATCCTATGAAAATTTTGTTCTACGTGACGACAAAATTTCACGCTTTTGTAAATTGCACCAAGGAAATTTGATTTTGTATAAATTACTATCTCAAGATCTGGGAGATGAAAAATATTAAATGTATGGGATGTCAAAATTACTGTGAACACTGTCTCTGTGATACACGTTTAGTTAAAATCTCTTAACAAATTATGTTACCGACGTAACACGTTTGTCAACAAATGAAATGGAAAGTATATACAGCTAAATATTGACAGAGCAGTCGTTTGATAAACGTGAACATCGGGATCATTTGTCTTTCACAAACACGATATTTAATTTGTGAAATATTTCGTTGCAGTAAAAGTGCAATATCGATACCATCGACAACGTTCAAATATTTGAGTGTGATTGTGTGTATATTTTATATCATAACAAAAGAGTAGTTTGAAATAATTGTGTCCAGGGTTGCCTGTAAATGTAGTATTTTCTGCAGTTATAGGATCGTCTATAAATAGTCTATGAACGTTGCTTAACAGGAGATCGTAGTGATCCTTTATTGCCTTGCGCCGGTTTCGTGCGGACAGTTCGCAAACAGTGTTTCATTGGAATCTAAGCACAGCTCTAAAATCGGTAAACCACGATATTTGCGAACGGTCGACACGAAATTGACGCGAAACCGAAGGCCTATCTCGAAAGCTAATATTATTAACAGCAATATTTACTACAACGGGGAAAGCCGCAAATCCTTCATATCCGCGTTGTTTCCTTTCACACAAACGATAGCTTCGGCACACAGAAGAGTTATCGTTCACTTTCTTATACCAACAAGAAGGGTGTCCCGGTATTGATGGTACTACCATAGAGGGTGTGTTTGTGTGTGATTCTACATGAGAAAACAAGTCGAAAATACGAAATAAATTTTTTTTTGAGGCTTTGTTTTTGAGAAAATCGACTTTGAAGATCCATCAAGTTTGCGGCCTAGCAGTTATAAGTAGAATCAGTAGGTTATAATCAGACGGTTCCTATTCAATTCGCGTGTTCGGCGAATTTTCAAAACCGGAAAAAAAAATTAATTTTCGACTTATTTTCTGATGTAGAACGTGTATACCGAAAATGTGGTTGGTAAATATTTTCAAAAATATTTAACGAAATCGTTCGTATTATTCTTCAAAGAATCCATTACGGAATAAATTTAATTAGTCACCAGCATCAAAATTTAAATTAGCCACGGCTGATGTTGGAACGTTACATGAAAGCACCTCAAAATGAAATGTTTCTGTCGATATTTTTTTGGAATCTTTTTGTTACTTTTCGACTGTGCAAGAGAAAAGAACCGAGAGTTACACTCGGATCTTTCGTTTTCCGGGCGACTGCTTTGACCAACTAAGCTGCAACGTAAACGTAAATGCACAATATGGCTGACGGTGCGGTCCACCGCTTGCAAAAACAAAAGTACATGTCCGCGAAGTATTTCTTTTTCACGAGGAACCATTTGTCGGTCCGGAAATTTGAATCGTTTTACGTAATTAAATCTATAAATCTTACTGTTCGCTTAAATTGAAAAGTTCCTGCTTCCATGAAAAAGAAATTGCTCTCTTTTTGTTAACTTTCCTCCTCCTTCGTCTACACAATTATTTTTGCACACAGAATCACCTTTTGCCGTCATAATTTCGAGAATACAGAGGTTTAGTCATAGACTTGAGACCTGTCGGATCAAGACCAAGATGGGTCTTAAGTCTGTGTCCAAAGGCTGTGAATGGAAATTATTAATTAAAAAGTCACGTGGCTATACCGGGCCCTTAAGTGCGCACTACTGTATAGTATAAAAAATTGAAGGAATACCTTTCGTCGTCCTCCAAGGTGTAGGCCATAAGCGCAGCTCCCTTCTCGACGGTGGCGCAGGTGGATCCGAGATGAGAGGGCGCCTTTCCGGTCATGGGACTCGCGAAACACTTTCGTTGCCGGTGTCTGGAAACGATTAGGAATATCGCGACGGCCAGCAGGAGTATCACCGCAGTTAACACCCCGATCACGACCGCCATGTACGTCGGGTCGTCGTGTTTCGCCGTGGAGACCGGAAGCTCGCCCTCCGCGGCGCCATTTTTCTCGACAAAAACGTCGCTCTGAATCGGTGACTCGGTTGTCGGTGCTTCCTCTGGCGTGAAGTTACCGTGAGCCACGTCTGCGCACATACACACACATACACAGACGAAAAAAATAAAACCGAGGAAAATAAAGCAGAACGGTCCCCGCGACAGCGTTATTCCTACTTCAAAAAGCGGGGACCGACGGATTAAACGAGTTCGTTTTTCTCGTCGTTCGATGCGACCGTGCAAATTGTTCGAAATTGGGTCACTGAAAATGTCGCGACGAATGCCGTCCGTCGCTCGACATTCATTTTCCTCCGTTTTTTCCTCTTTCCCCTCCTCGGAATATTAAAAACTCTCGAGACCGAAGAGAGAGAGAGAGAGAGGGATACCGAGGATCTGGAATTTGTCTATGGGGTCGCGCCACCATAAACACGACTAAACGGCCTTGTTACGGTGAACATTTGGGGCAGAAACTATTAGCGGGGTTACGGAGCCGCCGATTGTACGCGGAATCATTAAGCGGAAAGAAGGCACTCGAATGAGTGCACGTGGAGCGCATAAACAAGCAGCGCGTGCTTTCCGATAGAAAAAAATACCGCGGTTTCGCGGAATTTCACCGTTCGCTTGATCGATGGGCCGTCGAACGATCCGGTTGTATAATTACTGTTCTCCTCCGGGCTCCCCGGAGGCACCGAAATGGAATTTTTAATAATGCCAAATGAGTCAAGTGGTAACCTCGCGTTTGAAAAAAAAAACCCGGGAAAAGTCAGGCGTGAACTCGCCGGCCACCGTTTTAGTCGGAGAGGCAAACATTTTTCATTTTCCTGCAGGAACAAATAAGTTTTCATCTCGTTTCGTCTCGATATTGATTCTCTCGGCTGGGCTTCTCAGGTTTTCTCGGCTTTGATATTTTTATCATATTCTTGACGCGGTTTCCGTAAGCCTCGAGGATCTCTCGAAGAAATGGAAAATGCTTAAAATCTAATTTCGAAGAGAGCATTCGTAGAATAGACGAAACCTTGTTTTCGTTAGACGATTGCAGTCATCCTATTTGGGCGAGCGCCATTTTGTGTAATGTACCGGTGATAGACAAGACCGAAGGGAGAAATTCTTTTAGAAACAAGACCGTTCCTTCTCGTACACATAAATCTGTTTTGTTCGTTGTAGAACTCGAGCTTAAAACGAACGAGTAAACGCGACATTAAAAAGAAAATAATGAAACGTTTCTTGTCTGACAATCGTAAACGACCTTGTCTACCAGGAGGGATGATCGAGGAACTTCCTCTCCATAAACGATTTTTACAATCATTTTGGAATCTTCTGATAATTTTATCGTATTCGACGTACTGCACAATTTATAATTCAGTAAGAACTTGCACCGCGTCCAAGTAACAGTTCTATTATTCGAACACCCGAGTTTCCCCAATTGGTTAACCGAATTTTCAATCTTCATTTTCTCGGAAATAGAGCCAAAATTTTATTCTAAATTTTCGATTTATTTTTTTATGTAGAATCAGCCCCTCTAGTACCGCCAGTTACTGACCATCGCGTATAGCAAGACTCAACGTCTTAGGTTCTTCTAGTGAAAAAAGTCAGTCAAGGTTTACTATTACCGAGCGTCTTCGAGCGACCGTCCGATCGGCATCAACGCAATTTGTATCCTTTTTTCGAGGTTCGGGCGAGGACAACTGCGCGCGGCCCGGATGTCCATGAATCCTGACTCTGTCGGTGTCGTTAAATAAAATCTGGCGAGACGTTCGAGCTTCCTAACGGCGCTCGGTCGTTCATCAAGAACGGTAAAAACGTTGGGCTCGCGACAGGAAAAAGCCACGGTGGAGAGAAGAAGGACGATCGCGAGCCGGTAAGTGTGTTGAAGTCTGCACAGGTTTCACCGATGAAACCTACCTCTCCCCGGGTTCTCTCGATTCACGGGAGCTTTTTACGGCGCGACGCGGCGCGTCGCGGCGCTCTGTGGATCCCTCGCAGGATTATTCGCAGCGAAACAAAGCTGTCGTCGCGTTTGATATCGGCTTTTGCCCGGCCTTGGCGAGCCTCGCGTTCTCCTCTGTCACCTCTGACAAACCGTCTACCCACGGCACCCTCTCCCCCGTGTGCCCCCTATGAAATCTGATATTAAACATTCGCCGCGAGGGGGCGGGGGTTAACTGTGAAAAGGGGTTTTGTTTCCGCGGAGGCCGGGCTCGACAGGTGGCAAGTACCGCCCCATCGAGCACTAATGGCCACCGGCTCGTTCGCAATTTAACGAGAATGAGTTTCCACCCAAACACACAGGTGCCCTAACCTCGGCTGACCATCGTCTGCCCTGTCAAGAAACAATCTACTGAATCCCCGTGGATCCGGTAGGGTGATTTTAGCGGAAAGATAATACTCGAGGTAGTTGAGATTGTGGATTCATTTGGCGTTTGAGTCGCAAAAGGCATTTCTCAAATTATAATACCAGCAAACAATACTTAGTATTACGAATGTCCATGTTACGTGTCGCTTTATTTTCCTTCCTAATTTTAAGAATCAATATTGTTGTATTATGTCAGCAAACAAAATGCACGAACGATGACACTATACCCCATAAATCTTCGTATCAGTTGTGACCAGAGTTAAAAATCGGGTATTTCTTATACACCAATCCAATAAAATTTATTTATTCAAATTTTATACCAAACAGTATGCGAGGCAGTTAAATTCTGCCTACCAATAACAAAAGCAGAAATGGTCGAAAGCACTAGAAGCAATCATGAATTTTGTATACAAAAAATTTCTATTCACTACTTGAAGATTAATTATATGCTGTTCAAAAACATGATATTACGGATTTTGATATAAGATAAAAATTGTTTGCATTAATTACAAGAAACAGGAATCAAAATAGAGATTTTTCTTAATAGGCTGAAATTAATACAAAAAAATTCTTCAATTATTTTAATCTATTTCCTGCGCTTACTCATTTTCATAGTGAGTGCATAAAACGCACAGTTTAATTGTGATTTATGCAGACAGAAGAATAACAAAAGAGTGTCGACGCGATTAGCCGCGGCTTTGTCGCAAATTTCCCACGCAATTCAGGTGCGAGTAATTAGGTTTCGCGGGCGTGCTGTCGCGAAAATTAAGATACCAAATTGAACAACAAGCCCGGCTTTTTCGCATTGTCTCGCACTCCGAATAGGTTGAATTTCTGGCGTGTCTCGCCGATTTAAATAGGACAGTTCTCGCATATGCCGTGCTAAACAACGCGTTAAGTTAAACAATGTCCCCGGCTCTGTGCTACAATTAAATTCTTGCCACGGTTACGCGCCTGCAATGGACTTGGAGTGTCATAATCGGAATTGAGTTTCCAATTAAATTCTTTATCTGTCGGGCTCGTTACACCGGCACGCGGTTGTGTGCTGAATTGCGTCTGCTTTGTGTGCCGGGATTGATCGAACGATTTTTTCCCCTCCTTTTCGCTGAAACATTCCGTGCCCAGTGTATAACGTTCGCGTTGTAAATAAGTGGATTTGAGTCCACACGCTCTGGAGTATTTAAAAGGCTCCGGCAGATTTCTGGCACGGAAGAAGTACGTTGCATTGTAATCGAGATCAATCCTTTGATCTTGTTTTTAATCAGTTGTCGAGGATCAACGAACTTCCATCTGGGAACACTTTTTAGCGAAAAAAAAACCGAATTTTCTGCCAATTCTCGATCAGATTGGACTGTGTGACGTTAATATTCTTTTGTTTCCGCACACCTTTAGAAACGATTGTCGAAATTCACAGTTCTTGACATTCTTTTAATGAACACGATTATTTAAAATCGATCATGTAGGTTCGCGTCTCATATTCCCGTCTGTTCTATGCGCGAAGTCTAGTTTAGTGTTTGTTGGTTCGCTGAATCTGGTTACTAATTAACTTGTTGCGTTATCTCGTACACGCCTCTGTTATTTTGTACGTTTACAATCCTTTTGTATTTGGAAGTAAAGTATTATCTTGTAAATGGAACGTACTATGATAATCACCATTGTCTCCCAAAAATATCTATAATCTTTCCAGATCTCTGGATCATTATTTAAGAAATAAAACGTTCACTTCTGTAGAAGATGTAAGGAGGCACCTTGAGTCATACTTTGCCTCACGAATCCTGGATTTCTATAAGAGGGGGATTGAAATTTTGCAGGAAAGATCGCAAACTGTCCTTGAAAACCTGAATTTACTACAAAGTTTGTTTCAGATTTCAAGATAATTGATTACTGATGGGTGCCCCTAATAGCTCCGTGACAGAGTGGCGCCACGCACTGCGGTGGCTCGACTAAATATTTTCGAAAGTGGTCCGACCTCCCGCGATACCGAATCCCCCGTTTAATTATAGCGGGCTCGGTTGCAGGCGCGATTACTTCGCCATTCAAAACAATAACAGAGTCGCTCTACCGTCGCTCGGCATCCACTCGGTCGCCGTAGCACAGTAGTAGCCAGATTTACGATCGGATCAGGATGCCGCGCGATTGCGACAAGGGTGGGCCATAACTTACGTAGGTGGATCTTCCGCGTATAAATCATCGTGCGGCGTAGAGATGCAACGGGGATGCCTTTCTTCGCTGGCGGGAATGAAAAATAAAATCGATAAAAGAACGAGAACGGAAAGTAGTTCGGTAAGAAGGTCTATCGTCGCGCGGTTTTCTCGCGTGCTTTTGCACCGGTCCTTATTTCTTTCGTTTTCCTCTATTTTCTTCCCCCTACCCCTCTCTCTCTCTCTCCATCCTCTTTGCAGCGTTTTCTCGAGGCGACGACTCACGCTCGCGACAAGGACGAGCATGATGCACGTGCAGCGGGCTCGTGCAGCTGACGCTCGCCGTCAAACGCCTGCTAATGCGCTTCTTGATCTTGGCACACGTGAACTCGCGAACCCGAGCACGGTGGTGTATGCGAGAGAGAAAGGAGGCGCTTGGAAAATTTTCAAGCGCTCTTTGATTTACCGCTCGAAACGGAAATGGAGCCGCGGAACTTCGTTCCAACCGCGACCTCGTTTTCAACCGGTCCGGGCTTAATCGAACGTCCGCCATTGTGAGGCGGCCACCGTGGGATTGTCTGGCGAATGGATGCTTCCGGTGCTTCGAGCACGTCAGACGTCGCAGCCAAGCGTTGCCTTAACGCGCCTCCCGGGCTCGTTTTATTTTTATTTATCGGCCGACATCGCGGCCATTGTCCGGTGAACGCTCCTCGATGATCAACCTGTCGAACGGCTCGCAAAACTACCCCTTTACGCGACGCCGCGGCGCGGAGATGCTCTCGATCATATTGATAATCGTCGGTATACTCATTGTTCGCTGATACTTCTAACTTCGTCACGAGTATACTCGATTTTTATACTTTGCGTATCGTTGAAACGAAAGTGCAGCGAACAAAGTTTCAACGGTGTACAGGACTTTGCAAAAGCGTTTCAGGTATTCTCAGTCATCTCAGTTTATGCTAAGATTGTTGGAACGTAAGGCTTTCATCTTGTATTCCATTTCCCCTAGAATGTGTTCAAACCAAGTTCCGCTAAGTCAACAATAAAAAATCAAATCTCAAGTTTTAACCCTTTGAATAATGATACAGCTATCTTTAGTGACGCATTACAGTTGCCATTCGAGTGCCAAGAGTGTGAAGAAATGGTTAGAAACAAAAATAGTAGTTGCACAAACTTGAAAAAAAAAACCGACTATCCCAACAATTCGAGCAGCGAGGAAATAATTGATGAAAAATAGGTAATTGCAGGAGCTTCCGCGAAGTCGGGGGATTGATTAAAAAGCCTGTTCCTCCGGCTGAACCGGTCTAACTAGAGCAGGTGAGTTCGGAGAACAAAAGGATCTTTTTTGCTCCTCGGATCGAACTAATAAAGGATTAGTTATCGATTAGCTGGAATTTTCCGTCGGAAATAAATGATCTCTGCGGCGAGCACGCGCGGACCCCTCGTTAATCAAGTTTCATCCTTTCACATCCTGGCCCCAGAAAGGTCTGTCGAAACTGTTTTTCACGCAGGTGAACGAATCGCAGCCGTGACGAAACGGTTTCGAAAGGATTCGCAGATTAATGCCGCGCGGCTGAAAGGAGGAGACCTTTGTGAGCCACCCGAAACAGGAGCTTTCGCAGCGGGCTGTTGCTAATGACGCGTCAGCCGGACTACTTTATTTCAACAACTTCGCCACGCCGAGGCCACCCCCTTTTCAACGGCGTCGCAGCAACCCTTTCCTCCAAAGTCCCTGCACACCGTATCGACCCCCTCCAGACAGATAATTTCATACGGATCTCATTCGTGCGCGCTGCGTGAAATTCATGCTCGTTGATTCGGCCCCAGCATTCATTTATTCCGAAAGGAAGAGAGGAGAGTTCAAGGGGACCGGGAGCAACAGGAAATGGCGGACCCGAGAAAAACTGATTCGACCCGACGATACACCCCGCGAACATGACCAATCCGTGAGACCAACGCACGCCAGAGGACGGTAATACGACAGCGCTCAATTTGTAAAGTTCCGGATCCGGAAGTCAAATTTTTACGTCACAGGGTAGGATTAACATACGTTTCAAACATGCATAAACTTCGCAAATAGATAACTCAGTCTATCAAGTATCGGCAGTGAAAAACTTAAAATTCAGTCATTTTTGTCTTACCCATGGTACCGGTTGCGATTACAAAATGGTTCTAAAATTAACGTAGACTTACAGCAATCATTACGTATGTCCTTTGTTATTTGCACTATATATTTTTTACACCTATAAAACTAGTCCGAGTCACCCCGTGCTTGGACTCGTATTAATCACAAAAATCTCTACAACCTAGTGGCTCCACGTTCTCGAAAACGTAAGACAAAAATTAATGAATTTGAAATTTTCTTTATCGCGACTCGTTCGACTACCTACGTTTGTTTCCTCTTCTCCAGCAGTTTTATTCTCTTTCCCAGTCTCCAAGTGACAGTTTAAAAGTGGGTATGGCTCGTAAAAATTTAAGCGTTACAGATTTCGTCGAATTTATGCGAGCACTACTGTACTCCTCTTCTGGAAGGAAGAGAAATCGAAGAGGAACCATCGGGTTGTTAGCGATGGAGATTATTCCCGAGGAAAACGTTGAACTTCCAACAATAACCGAAGACGAGCACTTCGCCGGCAAAGTCTCGGCAGGAAATGTAGCAATCGCGCCTCGCAGCCCTTCAAACACCCCCGTCGTCGACGGCGAAAGGGATTCGTTAAAAAGTTTAGCGACAGTTCTATCCCGTTTATTTCCTCGCAATCTCTTTGAAGACAATCGTTCGATCTGTCGGCAAGCACGTCTGCCGGGAGGGCCGGAAAGCGACGGAAAAAAAAATAATGGATGCGCTCGGTCCGATTCTTTCAGACGGCATCCGGTGCTCGCGACGGTCCTGCGGGGATTTCACTGTTCCTTCTTGTTCTTCTCTCGGAGAGACGTAATTGGTCAGGGAAATACGAGAAGAAGCCGCGCGCGGGGATCGCCTCGCCAGGTGGACGCGTGTACCTCCTTTCCACCCTCTTTCGACCCCTTTCCGCCCCTTTTCACCACTTTCCACCACCTTTAGTCCCCCTTTCACGACTTTCCAACCCCTTCTCGCCCTTTTTCACGCTTTTTTCATCCCCCTTTTCACCCTCACCGCCCCGCTTATCTACAGTGAGATGCAAAATTTAACCTACGAAACCATTTCTAAAAATACAAAAAATACATCTCTTTATTAGGTTGGTGCATACGAAATGTTTGATTTTAGAATGCAAATGTAACAAAGTTTTTTGATATAAAAATACTATTACAATCCACAGGTTCATTCTGTAGTATTTTAAAGTAAAAAGCTGCTCTTTAACATCCCATCTTCAGTTCTTATATGTAAATATTTAATTTTAATTTTAAAAATAATTTACCTCAACGCTAACCAATGCGACTGTTACGAATTCGGTAATTATTTACCGAATAGTATCTCGAACATTAGTTTCCGAGATATTCGCAAAAAAGTTTTAACATCTCAAAAAGTGATCGGAGTAGGTGTGGGTTACATGTAATAATTTAGTAATAAGTTAGATGTTGCACGGGGCAATAATTTACAATTATTGACATTGTGAAGCCGTATCCACGGGGAATTAGTCAACAAAATTATTTTTTTGGGTATATATTATTTAAAAAATTGATACAAATGTGGATAGACACGTTCCTGTTATTTTTGTAAAATAATGTTAAGTAGTCAGTTTTAGTGTTTTGTAAATCTAGTGTTAAAGGGACATTGAAGTTGCAAAATATGAAAGAAAACCTTGCACAGATATAATACTAATGTACTACAATCTACATTATAAAATACTAATGTAAAGTGTACTTACTTCTGAATCTTCTGTACCTCCGTCGGATCCACAGCACACAATTATTCACTCACGAGAATAGATCCGAATAATTGAACAACAATCACTAAACAACACACGCAACACACACACACACAACACATTTTATAAAATCGTGACAACGAACGAGATGTTACTCCGATCACAAATAAAATAATACAACAGGGAATTCCAGGAAATAGGGTCTGCACCCCGCCATAATTTGTTTACCTTGGTCTTGTATCTAGTTTTTATAGACCCTCAGCGTCTAACCTGCCTAGGATAAACTGACCGTACCACCTCCGTGGAAGGGATCATTCAGTTCGTGGTCGGAGTGACAGTTTCTCGTTCGTTGTCACGATTTTATAAAATGTGTTGTGTGTGTTGTTTAGTGATTGTTGTTCAATTATTCGGACCTATTCTCGTGAGTCAATAATTGTGTGCTGTGGATCCGACGGAGATACAGAAGATTCAGAAGTAAGTACACTTTATATTAGTATTTTATAATGTAGGATTAGTATTCGTATGTGGAACATTGGATACAAGGTTTTCTATCATATTTAGCAACGTATATTAACGATTATTAATGATTTGGTATATAGTATAATTTAATGTGGCTCAAATAAGATACTACTTTAAATCAAATATTTTTATTTTGATAACCAGATAGATAAAATGAAATATTTTTATTTTGTATTTCAAATATTTCCTTACAATGAAAATAAGTTGAGCAAGTAGGTAATATTATAAATTATAATTTTTAACATGAGAAGCTATAATAGTTAGCAAAGTATTATTTGTAGTTTAATTACAAATATGTAACATGTTGATAAACAGACTACAATAACGTAATAACATTACAGGCAACAAAATATCATAAAAATATAAGTTGCTGTCAACTATTGGAAATACTATTTTACACAGTCCTACACACACCTACTCCGATCACTTTTTGAGATGTAGAAACTTTTTTGCGAATATCTCGGAAACTAAAGCTGAGCGGCGGTAACATGTATAGGAAAAAGTTGTTCAGAATGATGACCTTGACAACATATTTCAAGGTTATCAAAATCGGTGAGGAATGTAAATAATTACCACGAATTCTTTTTATACAAGTGGAGAAGTGAACATATCGACCTATTATATGATTTTTGGTAAAAACGTGATGGTAAATAAACGCACTAACAAAAGAACTGAAAAACTTATGATATGTTGACAGTATGCATTTGTAATGGTGCTCACCCCTTGATCAATAAGTTTCATTTAGAACAGTTGTGATTGTTTAACGCGTCACCGTTAAAAATGGGATACTTGAGACTTTTGTGATCCCGTTTCAGTATAATAAACAGATGAATTAACTTGGCTCAATTTTGCTTCTGACATTCTCCGTTTTAAATATTCAAAATATCGAATCGCTCTGCTGATGTATCGCGAACATTTACTTCGCGTCGGCTCCGTATAACGAGCTCTCCCACTCTCTCCTTCTCTGGCAAGGAACCACCCCTCAAGATTCCGGATACTCGATTATTAATCGACAAAGAGGAACGGGCCCCGGCTGCGAAAAATTTCCCTAAACTTATCTCGTTAATAATCCCATTACCGGGGGGCCGTTGCCTCGCGAGATTAACTCGCATGGTTCGCATGAAAAACCTCGCGAACAGGAGGGGATGAAATTAATCGTGGCCTTCAGCCGGTTCGTTATCCGCGGATCGGAGAACTTTATTAGTCACTAGATAAATTATACAATGTGTGTGTGTGTGTGTGCTATCCAACCTCCCGCCGAAATATTGTACAAATGCCTAACAATACTTTCAGTTATCTCATTACCGTTTTAATGCATACGTTCGGCGCGCTCGCGGACAGGGGATCGTTTTAGTGGTTTTAATTTGTTATTGAGAAATTTAGCAACATTGTTCAAGTTTATGGATATTGCTGCTGCCGTTGGACGCTTTTATGAAGATTGTTTAATCAGGATCTCCGTCGGAACGGTTTTAGTGGGTAGTAGAAGTCTACTGTCGAAATAGTTCCCTGTGTACTGCATTATAATCCTCGAATAGTTTGATTTTATATAATGCCTAAAATACGTTCCTAGAATGACAAACTCTCGTCAAATGTTGGAGCGTTTGTTATGAAAATGTGTTCGTACTTTTTGTTTATTTTGTCCCTTCTATAATTCGATGATACAGTATCATTGTACTTCACTGTATTTATCAGGCAATTATGATTTTGAGGATCTCGATTTAGAAGATATACTATCTTATTTTTCCTTGTTGATTAAGGGAAACAATTCTGAAAGTACTGTTTAGATTTGAAAAATACTTGAAAGTACTGCGTAGATTTGAAAAAAGATGAGTTTAATAAGAATTTTATGAAAAAAATAAAATCTAAAAAATAGATTTTATGAAACAGAGAAATCTATGAAGGGCTCAGAAGTCCATCAGTGTAAGCCTAATATTCTCAGGTCAATTAATGGGAAGTACATCAGTTTACTTTTACCTTTTTGATACTTCAATTTATTTTTAATATTATCTTTAAATTGTAGATTTTATGCATTTGTGGAAAAACTGAGTGGTTGCAATTTAGAACCGGAGAAAAATTACCATGACTTGAGAATATCAATTTTCAACTTATTATTATCTGTTAATAAATGCATTCTTGCAAACCTTGGCAGGCACTAGTATTCTTTCGCAATTAAGTTTCAGAAAACTTGATTATTTCAGCTTTCATGTTCACAGATCTCTCCCTACGTCACTTAAGTTCTTTACAAAGAAAATAATTTTCCGCTTGATATATGCCATTGAATATTTACTTTCAGGAGAACCAGAGTTCGTACAAACATTCAGAATTCCTCGATGGTATGGAAGAATGTTGTGAAAAGCAACACTTCCATTGAATGTGACCATTGAATGTCCAATTTCTATTTCCCGGTAATTAATTTCACAGTATAAATATTCATCCGACTAATTTGCATTCGACTTGGACCGGTTACAAACGACATCAGCGTCGAAAATGGAGCATCCGTGGAAGTCGGATGGCAGACGCATCGATTCAGCGATCATACGTTCCGCCTCCGTCAACGTTCCACGGTTTTCCAGCTGTGCTATTTGCTCGACGGGGAAATTGTCTGGGGTACATTTCCATGTACATCCTTTGAGATGAAAAAACAGCGGATGGCGGAGCGCAGACTGGAAAAGTTTCATGCCCACTTTATGAGCCCGTTGTTAGGTCGGGAAATCTCGCTGACAAAGGACCCTTTGTGCGGGGGATGCCTTGTATAATGCTAAGATGTTTTCTCTAAACCGTCGCGGCGCTCCGGTTCGATTCGTAATTTCGTTCGTTTGTTTAGAACTGTAAAGAAAAAAATGAAAAAGAAAAAAGAAAGAGAGAAAAGATGAAAATGCCGCGACGTTTGATGCATCATGGTCCTTTTCACGCGCGACTCCACAGTAGCGTCGCGTACGGGCAGGCAGTTGTTCGCTCGATCGCTTCTCTTTTTCTCGGGCGCATCGATTCTTCCGCTCGAGCTGCGTCTTTGATGCCTATTTAAAGGCATTCTCGGGTTAAATGATAAAGCTCGAAAGTTGAGTTTCGTGACACGGTTTTTACTTTCCTGTTCCAATTGTTTGGCGACTCGAGCGCCCGGTTGCGTTTAATTCCTCGGTACCGGCCAACAAAGAATCTTTCTTCGGAGGGGCCCTCACCCTGTGCCCGCTTAGCTGGAAACGAAGAGTTCTAGCGCGCGTTTCGTTCTCGTTGTTCGGCCTTTTCACTGCGGCAAAGGTCGTTCGGATCTCGTTCTTTTTCGCCCGCCCTATTCTCTCGTCGGATTTGTACGTCATCTTCGAATTAATTGGATTTCCTTTACGTAGCTGCGCCGAACCGGAGCCGCCCGCTCGTCGATTCAATCGTTTGGAAAAAGCAAACTGATTCCTCGAAAAGACAAAGAACCGAGTCTGCCTCGCCTCGGCTCGAAGCGCAACAGTTTCGCGATATTCGATGGCTAATAAACTTCTCCGTTCCGTTTTCTTTCCACGGCATGCCGCTCGCCGAGACACAATGACGAGCAGACGGATTTTTATGCAAAATTGCCTGTCTCGACACCTTGGCATTAATCGAAATTCCATGTGTGACCGAATTTATTTTTTAACTTATTATTTGGGTTTTTTCTGTAAGCTCCTCCTATAAATTGTTTCTAGCAGAGTCGCAGGAACGTCCTAATAAAATTGTTCTCGCGTTGTAAAATAAATTTTTCGATTTCTCGATACGCTCGGGTCGCGAACTGTACTTCTGGTTCCGATCGATTAGTTCCGGGAGGTTGCGCAAATATTTCGCTGCAGCGCAGATCAACCGGGCGGTCCTCGTATTAAAATCAAAGAGCTCCTGTTTCCATGGATCCGCGCACCGGCTCCTGGTATCGGTCCTATTATAAATCCTCTTTATTCGGGAACCGGGGGTGCAGGCAGGAAATCTTCCGTAAATACGGGTAAACTCGACATAAGGAAACGATTTCCATTTGAATCGGACGAAACTTATATTCAGTGAAGAGGATCGAGGACAATCCTCGGAACGGCGACGTGCTCCGCGATTTTATATATCACCATTGATAAAGCGCTTTCCCCTGTCTAACGTTTCGCGATGTTATTTCTCCTCCTACTCCCCTCCTCTCCTCTCCTCTCCCCTTCCCCTTCCGTCGACGATACGGACAAGTTGAATTCTATTGAAACAGAGAGCATTACCTCGTACAGATCCCGGCGACTCTCCAGTCGCGTGGAAAGGAAATACGAAGCGTTGATGTAAAAATCGGAAAAAATCAACCGGTATAGGCGGATTGTCCCGGACATTTTAATATCTCTGGTCTTTCGTTCAAATAAGAAGCGAATGATAGCCGATAACGCGGATGTCTATGCGCTGAAACAGTGCGAATCTGGTATCCTATTCAATTTTCTCCTCCGTGAAAGTGTGATTACCGAGAGACCATCACACTTCATTGACGTTTATTCTGCGTGTACACTGTCGCTCAAAAGTATCTAGTCACTTTCTTAATAGTCTAGACTGAGGATTTCATGAAATAACATAGAAACATTTAAAGAATTTAAATGTTGTATTACTTCCACGTGACCGAATTGATTGAAAAAGAAAATAAATGTTTATGTAGCTTCCGTGTCTTGGAATTAAAGCAGACAATTTTTATCTTGCATAAAACTTGGCTGTCACCTAAAACTAGACACGAAATCGACGATACTAAATTTATGAAGCATTTCTTCGAATTTTTAGCAATTTTTATCATGACGTGTAGCCAAAGAAATTTATTAAATCATTTTCCAGGAATGCATTTTTGCAGCCTTAGTAATCGTCAATTTAAACATGACCTATCAATTTGAATTAAAAATTTTTTTGAAAAGAGGAATTCGATTTAAATCAGTGCTTGGTGGAACCTCGTTCACAGTGGCCTCGAAGCAGAGTTTGTAATAAGTTAATACTGTTAATAACACTGTAACTATATTTTAAACAAATTCGAGAAAAATTCCCCTAACAAAATAGTGAACTCGGTCAATATTCAGACACGGTTGCAGCTTTAGATTCGTCTTCACGCGCGATCAAAGCGAATCCTTTCTTCCATCCCCCACCCCTGCAGGTGGATGTTGGGCGACTTAATCGAAAACGTCCGACTGACAGATATATAATAAGCCGTTGTCAATTACCGTGTATCAATTTATACGAGCCGGGCTTCGGGTTTATTTTCCAGTGATTGACAGTCGGTAGCCGAGCTGTCGGAATCGCGTGGAGGGGCTCGGAGTTGAAAAGAGGGTGGAATCGTCGAAACCCACGCGGAGACCGGTCACGCCAAATCGTGTACGAAAGGCGAGGAATTGCAAAAAGACATACGCTCCACAGTGGCCGGCCCGAAACGATTTTGCGTCACATGCAGAAATTTTTCGTTCTAAGTATCAACCGCGGTCCGATGCGCCACGTCAATTTTTTACCTGGCTGGTCCCCTTAGTTCGCGATACACACGCGGTGTACAGTACCGATAAAAAGTATTATACACCGTGCAGGTACTCCTGAATAACCTTTTTTCAGAAATGTAATTTTTCCAAAATTTTCATTACACACTCTGTATTGAACTGATCCTTATTTTAGTATATTTATTAAAAAAGTTATTCTGTTCAAAGCGTATGCGATCAATTATGGGAGTCACTGTAACTGTAATAGTTGAATTTATTAGTACAATTCAGGTGTAGACAGTATACAGTTAATTATTAAGGACAAATTCTAATGATAAGAATAATTAGAAAACTGTTCCTTGTCAATTGCTAGAAATAGATGCATAAAAATTTATTTCTTTTTAATTGATTTTAATGAAAAAATTGAATAACTCTTTCTTAATATACGCTATGCATTAAAGATGAGAATAATTAATATAGGCACAGTAATTTGCATCCCCCCAGATGGTATGCATTAATGAGAAAAATAAGTTGGTTCAATTGAAAACTGAACAGGAACATCCTAAAAATTTGGGAACATCGATGCATTATTTTCACCTTCCTAAAATGATTAAAAAAAGAACTTTTTATTTGGCTCTTGTTTTTCGCAATTGATCAGTCTACTTATCATATTTGAGTTGCCTGATAATTGGTAACAACTTAGTGCAACTAATAACGAAAATAATATTAATTAAGATTTTAACTGATGTTCGTTTCATTGATATGCGATAGGGGCAATTATTTGTGATTCAACCACATAGAATGGACGATGTGTTTAGATTTGCGTGGTAATTATACGTTCCTTTGTTCAAAGAATATTGCATTTAATTGAACTATAACAGCCGCATTGAATTAAATTTGAGACAATGTGATATCGGTTAATTTACTATCATTACACTTAATTTATCATTTATTGGCGCTCATTGAATAGTATTTCGGTGCCAAATGATCGTTGAACGGACATATCGTAGGTTTCGAAATAGGAACGATATAATTAGTTCAACGTCATTCGTTCATTTAAATAAGTATGAATATATTGCTGAAGCAGAGTTCATTTTAAAAATTCCATTTCGGTCGACGATCATTTCTTCGTAACACAGATTGTTCATTTGTATTAGAATTTTTGACAAATTTTTCACTTTGAAAACCAACGTCATCATATTGGTGAGATCAGGCCCGCGTATTTAATTATTAAAGTAGCAAACGAATAGTTTAATTATTATATTAACGAAAGATCGTATTTTCTAACAGAACCGAAAACCTTGATATGAGACTTAGCTTCCGAAGGGAAATGCTTCCTGTATTTAAAAAAATAGGAATTAATACTTCGTGCCGAATTCGCTCTGCTTTTAGCCACTCTCTGATATTGATTTTATTTTCTCTATTGAGTAATTCGCGGTGAGTGATACGCGGCACGAAACTTTTGTCCCGGAGTGTATATTCGTTTTATCGTTCTTCGCTTCAGACTGCCGTGTGGAACGGTTCGACAAAGATTGTGCAGTATATCATGCAAGAATTACACGTTCCGCGTATCCGGCCTTTCTTTGGGAAAGAATCCAATATATTCTTGTCGAGCGGGGGCCGTAGCTCGAATAAAAACGATCGGTCCCGCTTACTCACCGGAGTCAAAGGTCACCTCGCTGATCATGATCCACCTGTCCGAGAAGTGGAGTCTCAGCTTGACGTATTTACCGACCCGATGATGAAGCTTGATGGTAATGTTCCGTGATGTCTCAAATATTTTATCCTCCATGTAAGTGTACGTGATCGGCTCGCCGGTGTAATATTTCCCACCGATGCTGAACAGTATGTCGACTTGCGAAAATACCTGTAACACATGATTGAAAGTTGTTTTAGTTAACCTTACACCTGGTAATATTACAGTCTAACACGTAATCTACGCTGAATTTATGCGACGCCACCGGCTTTTCCAAGAGAAACCATGCTGCTGGTAGACAAATGGCTGCGAATCGGCAATTATGAACGCGAAAGGTCGGAAGCGAGCAATCAATTATATTATTGAGAAACTGTATTAAAGATTTACCAAACAGGTCAGTGGGTCTGCGAGGTTCAATTTGATCCGGGTTTATATTATTCTTCTTAAAATGGCGCCCTTCTTCCGACGAGAAGAGCGATGGAAAATCTTACAAAATGTAGGTTACGAGCCAGCGGTATTTCTGAATTTCTTTCAAATTAATCATTTCGTTACCGTTGACATACTGCGTCGGAAGGCTGATAAAAGAATCATAGCGTGATAAATGAACGTTACGGATAGCCCGGCACCGGGTCAGAAGAAAACAGAGTTAAATTCTACTCCCGGGCGATAGCTTCTAAGATCAAGAATTTGCATATTATGATAAAAAGGTGGGAAATAAATATCCATTCTTATTATACTTTGTGGCAAGCTCGAGAGATTGATCACGGGCAGCCTTAAAACACATCGGAAAACCTAAATAAGCTCGCGCGTAGATGAAATAAAACAGACATAGACGAAGTATGACGTTGATGGATAGAGCCGATTCGAAACACGGTCTCGTCGAAGGAGATTTCCGAATCGCGTGAAATACGGTCCTCGGTGTAACAGAGAATGAGAGAGTCGTGTGATTGTTCAGGACCTTATAAAAGTTTCACGGGTCCTCCAAGTTCGACACCGGTACACGATCACATCATAAATCAGAGACATTATCCGCGATCACGCCGAGGTTTATTTAGAGTATAACGGGGTTACGTTCGCATAACCCTGTTTCGCCGTCTCGGGTTGTGCATTTTATGACCCGGTTCGCAATTTCTTCGCTGGTATAAATGAGCCGAACGGAGGTTTCGACAGAAATAATTCCGGGCTACGCTCGAATCGATACGTATCGTATTAAACTCCAGAGACAACAATGCACAAACGCCCAGATATATAAGTCACAGATAACAGAAATGACATCTGTCTAGAAGTTAATAATGCTGATAATATTGGACACCGAAATAGCCAATATTCGGCCAATGGCGCTCGACGTTTACGCAATGTGTGTACTCTGCCGATTAAATTATATAGAACGCTGTTCGTAAAAATTAAAACGAAAACACGAAGTCGTGCAGATTTGATTACAATTTTGATTATAACTTTGCCAAAGAAACTCGGAAGGCTTCGAGGAGTATAAACATAAAACGGCTCGAGTAAACTGGACGATACCTGTGTTGCTCGCATATATCGAGAATTCGCTGTAATTATTTCAGGCTTACAATTAGCGAAACATAATTCGATCTTGCAAGAACCATTAAACGCGTTACGGAGCTCGCAAGCGCTTCGTTAAAGATATTTCAGTTTGCAAAGAAATTCCACTCTGTGCACAGGCACACAGAAACTCCAAGACCGTTGACGTCAATTTGTTCGACCGCGCAGGGTAGTTATGGGAATTTCGATGGCTCGCGAGCTAGTTACTGCGACTTTCAACAACCTCTGTTTAACATTCGAGGACCTCGAAGTCCCGAGTTTTTAAGACAGCCGAGAGTTTAATGTTCGACAGGATGAGTTCGGACGATTCCAGAGAAATTTAGTGGATGAAATTTCTGGTTGAATGAAAAATTTCAATTTTAATTTGATCGAATCAAAGATCTGATCTCTGGAAAGTTTGGAGTTCCCGGGTATCCAAACAGATCGTGTCGCATCGACTCACAAGGAGCAGTAGTTCAGCTTCTAGGGGTTGAAATTGGTTAAACGACGGCATGACGTTTATATCGGAATGTAAGAGATCTATGTACGTCGTTAGCGCTAGACCTCGGGGAATCAATACATGCCGCGAGTACCGGAGTGTCTATTTGGTGTTCATTAGTCGAAGATTAATTATATTGGATCCGTCAGGACACCTGGAACCACCCAATGATTTACGGATCAAACAGCTGTGCGCACGCACGATCGCGTTCAACGGTGGGAAATGATTACGGCGAGCCAAAAAGAAAAAAGCCTCGATTTCGTCAAACAATACGAAAATCGAGATCTCTTTCACGGCTTCACCCTGGGGGGGAGGGGCGGCTGTTATCAAATTATCCGTCGAAGGAAAACTTCCCCTAGACGGTTGGTGGCACGGGTCGAAAGTCGATAACGTCATTGTGACAACCGCAGGGCAACATCTGGAGCGGATCTGGGCGGCGTCGAGTCGGCTTCCCAAAGATTTCGTTATCGTAATTCGCGTCATGTAAATCCAATTACGAAAGATTCGTTCCCGGGCCCGGCGGGACTCGGAAACGATATCCCGGTGACGGGCGGAGGCGTTTATCCGATGATATCGGTATTGATGTCCCCGGTACATTTGTCAGTGTGTAGAGGCCGGGTGGTGGTGGTGATGGTGGTGCTGGGTCGTCATAAAACTCGTTCGCTTCTCCCTCGTTTCTCGTGTCGTGTCGATAGCGACAGTCGACCGGCAGGGCATATTCAATCGAAACTCGGAGACAGGTGTAGTGGAACCCGACACGTACACGCGTAAAGCGGAGTACGCGAGAGTGCCCACCAGGAATCAGACACGGCGAGACGGGAACCGTTCAGCTTATCCGATATAATATACCCGATGAAGCGCGATAACTGATCTGGAACTAAATCTCCCTTTTTTTACCTTTCTCCTCCCCCACGCGGCACGGTTCAACGGAGAGAAATGGAGCTTTCGGCGGAAGCGAATGCGCTCCGAGCGAGACGTTTTATATTCTTTCCCTCTGTCCGGAGACCCCCGCGGAACATAGTTGCATCGCGACGTACCTGCACCGTGCAAACAGATCCTTGCCCCTTCAAAGAGCAACGTCACTCCGGTTCCAACTCGCGCAGCTACGAAGCAACAAACCCCGGGCGCGTGTGTAAACCTTTTAAAAGGATCGCGACCGCGCGTCATCGTTTTCATCCGGGGATCGCATCAGCGCACCCGTTCTCTCTCTCGTCCCGATTACCTTCGCGTCGGTTTACCCTTTCAATCGCGACCCAGCACGGAATACGGAAACGAGGCAATTAGCGGCGTCGACGTTTGTCACTTTAAGCGATGACGGCCGAGGTCGCGTCTACGGCCCCGTTTAAAAACTCATGGCTCGTGGAATTGGATTCGATCCGCGCTAAAACGGCCGCCCGCAGTGGTCCAAAATCGTCGAAATCCGGCGTCCAGGTCTCGCAAAGTTCTCTTTGTCGTGAACCTGCCCAACTGTTTTGCCCAGCGAAGCTCGTGCGAGAGATAGTGAAGAGAGTAGGACTCTGAGGTAACGTAGAAATTCGAGACACCAAGATTTTGACCGATATCAATTTTTGAGGACTCCTAAAAGTAGAGGCTCCAATCTTCAAATTTACGGTAGTTTGATTTGCGAGAGAAAAATTTTTGAAAGTTTTTGGAGTCGTTTGAAACGAGTCCCTACTGTTGTACTATTCGTTTATACGAAACGATCACAATTTAAAAATCGAGGATTTTCTTCAGGAATCTCGGAAATATACAGTGACTCCAACTAATATTCGTACACTCTTAAAAATCGCATAACCTTGTCAATGTTGGACTGTACTACTTGAATTTTTTTGGGAGATTAGAACAATTGGAGCGTTACATAACGTGAGAAAAATGTTCGATTAAAATTGCAATTGGTCGACATTACAGAGTACTAAAAGTACTAAAAGTTGTATTTTACAACTTTTTAATGTGGGCTTACACTAAAAATTTAAAAAGTACGTTTTGTACATCTGTATCAATTATACATATTCTGAATATTTCATCTAAATCGGTCAACGTTGCACTGAGCTACAAACGTTTAACGATGAAAACTTAAGGGCGAAAGTCGCACAACTTTGGCCTTGACAGGGAATTTCGCCCTTATGTAATCATTTTCTAGCATCTGCAGCTCATTGCAACGTTGACCGATTTTGACGAAATTCTCAGAATATGTATAATTGATACAGATCTACAAATCGTTCTTCCTAAATTTTCTATGTAAGTCCACATAAAAAAGTTGCAAAATACAACTGTTAGTTTTTTCTCTGCAATTTCGACCAATTGCAATTTTTGTAAAAAAATCTTTTCACGTTATGTAACGATCCAATTGTTCTAACTTCTAAAAAGAATTCAAGTAGTATAGTCCAATATTGACAAAGTTATGCGATTTTTAAGAGTGTACGAATATTTGTTGGAGTCACTGTAGCGTCCAAATACTTTTTGGATCCAAATATCGGTGCTACGAATTTTGTCCCCGTTTCGCCGATTTCGCATCATCGTGTGCGGCCGGTGTTGCGTCAGCAGTGCAACTCATTTTGGCAATTAGAGATGCTATACATTATGCTACGAACGGACAGACCCGTTCGCGCCGACGGACAGCCCGCGAAAGGCTGGAGCGGGAATTGAAATGCAGTCGGAAAGAGCATCGGCAAATAAAATTGACGCGGAAGTAACTGAACCGGGCCGGGCGAAGAACCGGTGCATCGCCTGCCGGATGCAATCACGGGAATTTATGCACTTTGACGAACCGTGCTAGGTCAGAGGACACAGATGCCTGCTAGTTATACGAGCGACGAAAAGTATTTGCACACCGTCGGAAACGACGCGCGGCAGGATCTTATCAAACGTAACCGTGACCCGTCTCGTCCCCGTTTCTTCGCCGGCCGTGCACGGACGGGAACGGCTAAGCAAATTGACTCGCAGACGTCCCGGTCGTTACGTTTATTACATTGCGATGTCAAATATTCGCCGGGTATACATGGAAATTACAAAGTGATCTTTTACTTATGCACGCGAACGCGCAACGGAAACTGCGACCCGCGTCGACGCTCTTTCTTCTCGGGACACTTTTCAGCTCGCTTGTAGGTCAGTTGAAACTGGTAACGAGGCGATTTCATACGTTATCACTTTGTACTCCAATCGTCAATTTTTCTGTTTATATACAAAAATATATTAACCAGTTAAGCGGGTTTGACGTGTATAAACGTCGGACCAAATCTCCATTGCGGTGCGGTTAACGTTAATGAATTGTTAATTTCTTATCGAATAAAAATGTAATTCTTTCTCATTTTGCTTTACTTTCTTCGTAAAATTTACAATAGCGGCATTTGGCCTGCGTTCGACGTGTATATTCGTCATTGTTTGATTTTAATTCCGTGCCGCGAGGGATTTTTAAAATTGAATTCCGCAGTTAACTGGTTAAAAAAAAAGAAAAAATATATATATAATACATATATTCTATGTATTTTAAATTCAATATCACACGTGTTACAGTAGCTGGATAATTAATTTGGTATCCTTAACACTAGGTTTACGGGGCACTGAATGTGCCTACTCTACATTACTTTATAAAAATAACAAAAATGTATGTATTCACATTATAGCCGTTTCTTTTACAATATATACCCAAAGAAACCAATTTGTTGAATAATATCTTCTTCGTGCATCCTTACAATTTCGATAATTGTGAGTTAAGAGGTACCAGAACCCGTCATTATATTGTTAATATACGGAGGGCTTGTATTTTAAATTGTGCTATGAATAGTGTTGTATATAGAACGCTTTAGATCGAACTGTTCAAACGTACAACACGGTTCGGATAGTCGAGATTCCACATCGTGAATTAAGCAAGTAAACACGATCGAAATCGTATCGAGTTTGGTGTCATTTGAACCAGAAAAGTGTCACGAATATTCACGACTTCGATACTTCACTACTGTAGCGATATTCAAGGGTGTGTTTGCGTCGCATAGTACAAGACGGAATACGTGAAATCCGATCAGCCATCGAAACCCTAAGTGGGCATAAATATGGGAATACGAAGAGCGAAGGGCAGAGAGAGAATATTAAGTACAAAGGGACAGGGGAGTCAGGCACACAAACGCGGCAGGCAGACTATAAACGGCGGGTCGGTCTTTGACGCGGCGGCTCCTGCGAAACCGCCATGTTGGTGCCCTCTTGGTGGTCGGGCTTCGAAACAGAAGCAGCCCGAACACCCGATCGTCCTTCAGATTCCCTTCCGCGCGGGCAGATTTTATATACAGAGCCGAACCCGGGGAGCTTCGCAAGCTCATAAACCGGAACCCTCACAACAATGCCCGTAGCCGCGGTGGCTTTCGCCCGTGGGCGCATCTTTGATATCCAAATAACATTTTCCCCTTCGACGGAACCAGCTCAGCGAGACACGCCACGGCTACCGGCGATAATAGACTGCGATACGAGACGGTCCTCTCGAGCCCTCCCACGCGTTTATGCCACCGCTGCCAAAAGGGGCGGCCACCGTGCCGCGGATAAAAAGGAAACGCCGTCTTGCAAGATGAGACGAAATTAGCTACGAGGAGCTGTGAAAGGAGCCGGGAATCGTCAACTTCGTAATTACTCTTACTTTCGGGACCTTGAAAATGGAGACCCTCCCCGTTTCCTTCTATCTCTCTTTCTCTTTTTTTTTTTGGAAACTTTCCCTTCGAACAATGTTCCACTAACCCCGCCAGAGAGAATTTAATTAAACGGATTAACATAATCGCTGCAGGAATTTTTCCCCGGCGTTGCTCGTGGAATGTGCAGCTGTAGGTGTCCCACGGTTCGTAATATTTTTTGGGAACTATATCGAGCAAATGACAAACGTTTTATGGTAAAATGAGGGGAAATCTACTCGTGCTCGATTTAGTATTCTAAGGAACACACGAAACCAAAACGAAAAAATACGTATATATACAGGGTGTTTGGTAACTGGTGGTACAAGCGAAATGGGGATGATTCTACATGACAAAATAAGTCGAAAATATAGAATAAAATTTTTTCATCCGAAGTTTCGTTCGACTATTCGATAGGAATTGTCTGACGCGTCTGATCATGATCAACCAAATCTACTTCCTGCATATACTAAAGCACACAAACCTGACAGATCTTCATAGTCGATTTTCGCGAAAACAAAGCCTCTAACGAAAAATGTTTATTCCATATTTTCGACTTATTCTTTCATGTAGAATCACCCCCTTTTCGCTTGTACCACCAGTTACCAAACACCCTGTATAATAAATATAAACTTGCTTGCTCTTCTAAAAAATTATGAACGAAAAAGAAGTTCTACCCATAAAATACACCGTAGTGCAAGGGCTTAAGACACAGTAATTTAACGGAGTAGTGTAGAAATATGTAAATAAATTTCAGTAACTAACGAACAGTTAAATCAAGGAAAAGTGAGATTCTTCAAGTAGAAATAACGACCTCGCACTAACAGTGGGACTTGAAGCAGGAATAACAAACAGTTGAATTTCGTCACATTCGCGAGGGTTGTAAATATTGTTACCATTTTCAAGTCAGTTTGCAATGCTATCCTGCATTCGACGTTTCCGATGCTCGAATCCTGTCAGCGACCGTCGAAAAAGCATTCGTTGCGTTTGTTCGGAGGAAAACCTCTGTGACCGGAGAATCGAAGCGGAAACGCTCTTTTCGCCGATCGTCCGCACGCGCGTGTGTCGCGTTCGCGTTTCGCGGTGAACGCGTTTTTCCTACCGCTCGACATTTTTTTCGCCCGGTTTCCCGATCCTCGTATTAATTGGCTCGTAAAAAAAAACGTCGGTTACCTGGCAAACACGCCGAAATGTTCCGATGATTTTTCGGCACCCGCCGTTGCCGGATAAAATGTCGTCAGCTGTATTGTGGCCGCGCGCGAAATCCCTGATACCGAAATTTAGATTCCTCGCGTGTGTTCCTCTGGCAGATGTCGATTGAATAGTTCAATTAAACGGTGTCATTCGGATAAATGTTCCGATATCAACCCGATCACGGGATAAAGGGGTTTCTCTGAATAAACTTTTAAATCTTTTGAGCGGATGCGATGGCAAAACTCGTTTGTAGTCCATCATGTTCACGAGAAATATCGAACTGTGCGCTGCGTGTCATGGAAATACTGGTGTGTACTACTATTGTTTATACTTTTGTACTTTCCAGTTTTTGAAAATCGTCCGATGAACAAAAACAATAGCACGGGATGTTGGTTCGATTTATCATTGATTTCGGATGTCTAGCCGCCGCCGATGATAGTATTTGGATGAGTCGGATGGGTTATGTTTGCGTTTACATAAATTATAAACACAGCTTCGAGACTAACTCTGTAAGCACCTGTTTTGCTCAAGCATCTATGAATTAATATACTTTGGTTTGAAATATTATACAGGGTGTTTGGTAACTGGTGGCACAAGCGAAAAGGGGGTGATTCTACATGAAAGAATAAGTCGAAAATATAGAATAAACATTTTTCGTTTGAGGCTTTGTTTTCGAGAAAATCGACTTTGAAGATCTGTCAGGTTTGTGTGCTTTAGTATATGCAGGAAGTAGATTTGGTTGGTCATGATCAGACGCGTCAGACAATTCCTATCGAATAGCATGCTGCATTTCAAACTCGATTTTCTCGATAACGAAACTTCGGATGAAAAAATTTTATTCTATATTTTCGACTTATTTTTTCATGTAGAATCATCCCCTTTTCGCTTGTACCACCAGTTACCAAACACCCTGTATAATGGTCACCGTAACACGATCAACAAATTTGTAATGCGTTGCACGTTGATTAGAAGGGTGCTTCCTTCGATCAATAAATATATTCGGAAAAAGTTTCGGTTGATTAATGTTGCTTTTAAAAATCGTTTCGTACGCAACGACCTATGTAGTTTCAGTGAAATTCCGAAGCGTATCCCTCGAGACCGTTATGATGATGATGAATCGAAGTTCGCTAGACGTTCGGCATTAAGCTTATAAGCGTCGAGCAAATGTGATGCCGCATTCGGCGCAGGACAAAACGTTAATGAATAATAATTACAGTGATTATCGAATTTTCTGGCCGGACGTGAGTAAGCGGTCTTTGTTTACCATTGTACCGTATAACAGCCGGACAATTCTGCCATATTGATTGGACGTGGAAACGCGGTCCCTCCGTTTGAAGCGCGCGGGAACGGTCCCGGGGAACGCTTTTATCCGAATCAAAATTCGGGGGCTCTCGTTTATGGTACTGTTCAATAATCGTCCATGCATATTTCACCGCACGCGTCGGCAAATCTTTAAATGCACTATACCGCCGAGCAAAACACTCGCGCGAGTTTAAAGCGGATTTGATACGAGCATGCCGCGCCGGGGATAGGCGGCGTGCGCGTGCGCGTTGGGGGTCAGCGTTATTGGCGCTTCAAGCATTCACGTTATCGTGCCGCCGCCGTTGTTGTTAATATACCTGCATAAATATTTCCTCTGCTACAAAAGAAAAATAACAGCCGCTGCGCCGAGTCGCGTTACCGCCGAGCTTTTCAACTGGCCGGCACCGTCTATGGGGAAAACAAACCCACCCTGGAATAATATGTTTTACGAAATTTTGTTATTGTATTTGGATACAGAATTTAATGTATATCGTTCTTTTACGGGCGTGTAATGGCTGGTAATAAAGGTTTCCACAGAAGCAATTCATTCTTAGCTAAATATATTTCTTTTCGAATAATTAAGTTGTTTGATATTTATCCCTAGATAATTAAGATTTCGAAAAATGATGTTCGCAACGTGAAAATCTTGTAACATCAAAAGGCTTCAATTGATAAAACCAATATTTATTCTATACAGCAACGAGAATAGTACAATGATCTACAGGGTGCCTGTATATGTATGTAAATAGTTTAGTTATCTACGGATAAATTATAATAATTACGGCTTTGATTGCACTCGGATGTGCAAATTAGAAATGTAACAAAAATGGAGTCTTTTGAGAAATTAAATTGAAATTGATTTGTTTGAAATCGGAATTGAATGGAACCGGTGAGATGCAAATTCTGAAGTTCAGAGGTTGAGCTGTTGAATTAACGAAGACCTTTTAGTAGAACCCCACATTTATCTCTGTAATCAGCCTGTCGGATTAAAACAACCTGTAACGGTCTTTTAAAACGCCATTATACGATCGATCTTTGCAATCGTTTAATTGGAACCACGGATTACGCTCAAGTGCAACAAGTTTTAATTTCGCCTAAAATATTGGCTTCCATGCATTTGCAAATATCTCTTTTATCTTCTGCATGGCGTTGCTTCGCTATTTATGTAGTACTGCGTTAATGAATCAATTTCGAGAAACAGACGTGTTTGTCAAATGCGTGAAGTTATAATTTTCATTTGTTCAAAACAATAGAAGTTACAGAACTTTACTTTTCATTTGCTGCTTGCTTAGTAACCATTTCATTAACAGTAAGTTTCATGGTTTTAACATGGTTTCAAGTCTCTCTCAGATTTCCCTCGCTCTTTTCTATATTTTCTAAAATAACTACCATTTTTATTTTTTAATTTTATTGTGACGTGTTATCGAGTATAATGATCACTTTCTGCGTCCGTAAAGAAATTCGGGCAATTTCGACCTGTGTTTGCAAAATAATTCGGTCCTTAAGGGATTAATTAATCTCTCGGCAGTTTTATTCGACGGACGGAAATAATCGCATCGTCAGGATGATTTCGCATGGGAGCCGTGCGTCCGTCTGTATCGCATCTATATCAATGCGAAAAGGGGTGCGACGGGGTTGAGGGAAAGGGCGCATTTGCATTACATTATCGAGGCTCGAGCGTGAACGACGTGGAAGGGTCGCGAATCGTTGCGAAACGGAAATTATACAAGGGATCGAATTATTGGTCGCCTCTCCGACGAAGAATGTCTACCCCCTACCCCTCTGTCCCCGTTTTCCCCAGCCCAATTCGAATAATCTGAGCTTGCGAACTCATTTCCGGCGTCCGCCACGCATGGGATTACGGGAACGTAACGAATAGACGCGCGAAAACTTTCGTAGCTGCGCTCGAACGGATAGCGTTTTTGTCTGTTTTTCGCCGCTTGAGAATTAGATTTGTGGATTTACATTAATTTCAAGCGGAGTGGGGACCCTCGAAAAAAATGGCGACAGGCGAACGGTTTAATATCGCACGGATGGGGGGGGGGGGTTGGAACGAGACGCTTTTAATGTTTCTCGCATGCTTTATCAATTACAGAAACGCGGCCGGGATAAACGAGCTTTTCGGTTTTTATTCTTGTTTTGCTTCGCAAATGTACGGCGCCTCAGGGCAAGGTTGAATTAATCCTTTGCGGTTTGGGGTCATGTACGGTTAACGAAATCCGGCTGAACAACCCTCGACGGACCCCGGCTGGGTTTCTTTGGGATGAGTCTGGTTCTGGTTGGTTAGGCGGTTTGGACACGTCTGACTTCATGGCTGAACTGGTTTTTGTTTATAGACCCTGTTGGCAATCTTACTTGCAAACGTGTTTCTTAGAACGAACATGCGTCAAATTGTTCACGAGTTGGAAAATATTTTCTGCGTTTATTCGATCGTCCCCGGTTATTAAAGAAAGTTTGACAGTCTCTGTAATCACTTATTTCGTTTATCTTGTTTTCTCCAATAACTTTTTTCATTTGTATTATAAAAAGTCTTGTGATACTTTCTCATGGGACTTCATAGTTTGCAATTTTCACTGACAAGTGATTCCTTAGTTCAGGGGATCACAGCAGGAGTCGATGAATCAAATAAAACTAATTACACGACTTAATTAAAAGAAAAATATTTAAAATCATTCCTACGTGTTTATTCATCTTTAAAGCAATGTGCATAAATTAATCCCCCTTATCGTCGATTGTGTTCCCATATGTTCTCCAACGACTGTATATTGAAAACAAACTGAATAAAATTTTATTTCGGTTTACAGGAAATTAATAACATCCATATTTAGTAGATTCAGTCGATGTTACAGTGCATAAGTAATGTCTACATTTTGGTATCACTATTTGCTATATATTCTCCCTGAAGAAAAAGATGAAGAAAGGCCTACAGTGTGCGTATCGGAGAGTGTACACTGAAGAAGGGTCCACGGATCCCTTTTTGTCACGAGGGGTCGGCGCCCACAAAAGCCCGGGAACCCGAGGCTCGGATTAAGGCATATCGAATCACCGTTATCAATTTCATCTGGGCAAATACCAAGGGAAGCATCGCACGCACGGCGCGCGCCATAGCTGTTGGCAATCAGCGTTGTAAAACAGGCCAGCGAATGGTTAATTTCCGGTTTAATAACAAAGATCGTCCCGCCGCGATTATTCCTGTTTGGATGCAACGGCACGATCCGATCGGGCCAATAAGCCACGTTCGAAGATATCGAACTGCCGGAATTACCGTTTCAGATTGTATTTATATTCAGCGGGCGTCTGGCTGATAAAGCGTCGAGTAGAATATTCAATCAACCATTGGGGGTGTGGGGGAGGGAAGGGAGGGGGGAGAAGCAGGCAGGCAGCATCCCGCCAGCAAGATGCTACGCGATGGTCTGGGGAAGAAGGTGACGGTGAAACGATCCCTAGCAACCGTGGATGGTAAGCCTGTTGATCGACGCTGCTTGCGCATTCCTCACGAGGACTAAGGAATAACGTCGCCAATAGCTAGGGTAAACGATTCTCCGCTTTTTGCGTATTTACGCCAGCTGTGCGGGGGCGCACGAAGGGTAATTAGATGCGAAAGCCATCCCCCCCTCTCTCTCTCTCTCTGTCGGATCTCCCCCGATTCTCCATTTGTCTTTATTTCGCCGAAGGTACGCGGACGTGATCCGACATTTGTCGAGCATACAAATTATAGAAAATATAAGAATCTGGATTTCAGTCATTGAGATATTGTTTAAACCGCGAACCAATCGAAAGGCACTTTAAACGATTAAAATCTTTACCCAACGTTTAACACACTTCGAATATTTCAGGTCGAAAGAAACGTTCGAGTTAAAATAGCTTCGAATCGAAAGAGTTAAATGTTAATGAGATTTTTGGGGCGGCTAGAGGCACGTTCGTAATTCGAGACTTTCTTCGATCGATCCCAAATTTACCTCTCACCTGGGCGATATTTTCGAGCGGTTTAAGAGGGATCGTTCAACTGTTGGGTATTTTATGGGGTCGCAGATCGAACCGAGGAATGTTCGAGGCGTCAGCAATAAATAGTCGAATAGAAAAAAAGGTCTGGGGCGGCGGCTACTACATTGAAACGAGATCTAAGATAAAAATCAACCGAGCAATCGTCACAAACCTGAACATCCTTGGTGAATTGGTTGTTGCAGTAGATGTGGATGGCCGAGAATTCTCTGACCTTGTCGAACTCGAACTTGATCTCGACCGGCTGGGTGCGTGTATCGTTCCTCCATCCGACCCAGCCCTGGGTGCGATCGTTATCGTAATATCCCAGTTTGAAGTTATCAGGCCCTGTTTTGCCGTCCGTCAGCTGACCCAGGCCACGGCGCAGCTCCCCGTCCCATAGACCGTCGTAGGTGACGTCGAAGAATTCCCATCCGTTACCCCTCTTATCGCCCTGGGGCATCGAGTAGGACACCACCCCATCTAAAGCAAAAAGGTCAAGGTGTATAGTCATCGAAGAGGTAGGTCGATGGTCCGCCTCTTAACCCTTCTGTTTATTACCCATTAGGGACTTTGAGTTAGAAATTTTTCATGATCCTGATCAAATATCTTTGAACCCGTTCAGATCCTCGTTATTAAACGGTGTTCGCATTCTTTCCTTGACAGCTGATCCTATCATCGGAAGCAAGTGACATATTCGAGGTGACCAATTTATGTTGTCCACTGTATACACGGTGTGCTCAGAAAGTTCCAAGACTGGTTTAATACAAAATTGACTTCTGTTGATTAATTTTTGTTGTTAAGTTTATTACATACAGTGTTTTCTCTACATGTGTCCCATGCCTATGCGATAAAAGTACCAGAACATTTCACGCAATGCTTCGAAGGCATTGGGAATCCCTTTTTTGTTATCTATTTTAATTACTCGATACGTTTTCTTCATTGGCAATTTGATTTTTGGGGAAAAGTCAGCAGATACCAAATCCAGCGAACACGGTGGGTGGAGAATTATGCTTTTTTCTTTATAAAAAATTTTGTAACGACGAGCGGACTTCATTGTTTTAATCGCGACAACGTATAAAAATTGTGGTACACTAAGAGAGGTTAGAATTACACATTACCATCGTAAATTCATGCACGGGGCTACTAGTAAATCTACAAAAATTTAATTTGGAAACTTTTTTGAGCAAACCGTGTAAATAGCCGATGCAGATCGCATTATGTTATCGTTCAGTGTTGCCGATCGATCGGCAAGGTACACAGTTGCCTCTTTCGAGAGGCACCCCCCTCGCAGACGGGGGTTAGTTAGCTTTAAATTCACAATGGTTTGTATTTATAGAGGCGGGGCGCGTGTAAACGCAACTGAGGTGTGCAACGCAGTGTGTAACCATCCGTTCGGCTAAACGTTTAATTCGATGTTGATCCGTCAAAGGAAGAAAGGGATAATTGTGCAAGCAAGATTCCGAAAAGCAAATTTGTGCACGCAGCCACGGCATAAGGGTTAATGGACAGTCCGGCTAGTATTCTAAGCGGTGGCAAGTTCTACGAAAATTGGAGAGTGCAAACAGCTTACCGCTCCAGTAACATCCGTAGAGCTCGACCCGCATGCAAACCGTCCGCGTGTGATGGCTGTAGGGCAGAAAACGGATCTTGCTCGCCCACAGAGGCGGCTCCAGCTCGTGCTTGGACTCCAAATACGTGTTCGTGTTACCCTGTATTACCTGGAACCGTGGAAACGTTGGTTAAAGACCAGGACAATTCCGGGCACTCGGTCTACCCTTTGAGTTTTGCTGTTCACCCTCCCCTCCCCTTGCCCCTGCTCAGGAAAACATTGATTTCTTTATTCCCCCTTACAATAGACAGCGCATACACTTGTGCCAATACTAGCCAGTAGGACGACCCATTGTCACAGATACTTCGGCTTTGCTTGACTTTATCGAACCGTGGAGAACTTGCGCCCGGACAAATATAGCGAATTTGTAATTCAATCGATCTGCCAACGGACCTCCGCCGATCCTTTTGGGCTGCCACGGTTGAACCTAGGATCTATCAATTAGCAAACGACGAGCTGTTTAACATTATATCTATGGAGCACCAGAAGTTCTAGAGAATCAACACCAATGTTTCTTCCGAGTATAATTCCCACTATAGTGATCAATTTTATTCTTAACACGTTCGCGACCGCTGACGTGAATATTAATACTAATATTAATCAGAAATAGAATTTAAAATTGCGTGATTCACGTCAGCGGTCGCAGATGTGTTAATAATAACTACACTGCTACACTTAATAACTAAAATGAAAACATTCTCCACATGGATTGTCAAAAACGAAGGCAAAGTGAAAAGTTTCTATCGTTAATAATTTTGGTACGTTGAACATAACTTTTCTCTACTTTTATACCCACCCTTGATAAATACATAAAATCCACAAACAATTAATTCCAGCCTATTGACATGTTGACTGCCATGTCACCTATATGTGGATGACGGAATTATTTGTCGAGGATTTATAATCACTTTTTACGTTAATATATCCGTTGTACCAAATTTGATTAGGAACTGTAAAATGCAAGAAAGTTGGAGGAACACACAATAGCATACATTTCATTTAAATAACTTACTTTAATTTTATGGAATTTTTGAGGTTTCTATTTTGGCAGTCAAAGTGTTAATAATGTCATCTAACACCTTCGCAACACTCAGAGTGCTGCTTTTAAATTACTAAAAATTCTCAGATATAATATTGTGGAATTGAACATGTTCAACGGTGACAATTTGAATGATTGAAACTCGCCAAATCTCCGGCACGCCCAAGAAACCGGCAATGTTCTCAGATATAATATTGTGGAATTGAACATGTTCAACGGTGACAATTTGAATGATTGAAACTCGCCAAATCTCCGGCACGCCCAAGAAACCGGCAATGTTCGTTCCTTTGAGACTGGCTAAACGGCCCGCCGCTGTTCAAACATTTACCATCCCGCCTCCTTTGAGTTAATCCAGTCGGCGCGATCAAAAGTGCAACGCTCGTTCGAATATCGGTCTATCGATCGTTCGGGAGCCGAAAACCCCGAACACCATTCGTTCCCTTCGCGTTTCGGGACAGCCTTTCACCGCGTCGGACGTGTCGCCGACAGGAAAAAGCGTAATCGTCTCGTGTCAAAGCCCCTGGCAAGGTCACCCTTTCGTCTGGTGACAGTGTTCTGTCAAAACAGCTCCCCCACCAGCCCCTCCCCCGTGCTCTCGCTCGATGACATTTATATCGCCCGTGAAGTTGCGTTTCTACGCCTCGGCACATGCTGGAATACCGGGCGTCTGGCTTCGGACATTCCGTCACAGGACGGACATCGCGTTCCACCGCATCAGACTGGGGGCTAAGGACTAATTTCATCCCACATTCCACCACGTTAGGTATGACGAGGGGATGAGGGATTCAGAGACGGTCGAAGGGAGAGGAGGAGATCACAGGCACGAAGACCGGCTCGAGCAACAATGAGAGACGGAGACAGAGGAATGACCGTGATGGGGTTCAGTTAAACGTTCATCGCCCGCATTCTCTGATCCTGGTCCGGGAGACCATATTCCCGCAATCTCTCTCTCTCTCTCTCTCTCTCTCTCTCTCTTCCCCTTGCACAATTTCTGCCTCTCTGTCTCCGTGATGCAATATTGATTTCACGTTGTGGGTTTATGAATAAAATAAGCGGTTTATCTGACTTTGGCACGGGGTGGACGCCGCGCAGAAAGCTGAAGGTGGAAAAGGGGTGCACGGTCCCAAGAGATCACGCGAGCTGGCGTTGCCCATTGCGAGCAGATAACCAGGCATAGTGGCCGGCGTACATGTGTACGTGCTCTCTACATAGACGGACGCGTTTCCGTCTGGCACTGGCCATGGTGGTACACACCATCGCCACACGGATATGGGTACGTGCGGCTGTGCCGCGTGCAGCATGCAACACAGTTGCGTGACAGAGCGTTTTGCGGCGGGCACGACACATTCAGCGCACGTTCCCTACCCCAACGTACACGTTCCGTATCATCGGCCGGTCTCTATCTCTTTTCGGTGCGGCCAAGCATCGACTTCGACTACTGTTACCGGCTCTATTCCCACCGCGCCCACCACTGTTCCTTTGCTACACCCTAGCAAAGCGTTGCTTCTTTCGACTCGTCTGACCCCGGACGCCCGACCGCCTTGATGTTTTATTGTTTATGTGGTTGGATACTTGCGGGGAAACTGTTTTTGGTTCCGTTCGATAGGTTGAAAGGAGATTCCAGCGCTCTAGCAATCGATTCGGGGTATGCTCGCGGCAAAGGACAGGGCTTCCGGTGAAACTTCTGGTTAACGGGAACGTGTGCAAGCGTTTCAAAGTAACATTATACCTTTGGCAAGTTTAATAAGCTTGTGTTCCATGCTTGCAGAAGCTCGTCGGATTTTTAAACGTACTCGACCCTTCGATTCCTGATCTCCACGACTGGATTCCTGACCATTGAATTAACCCTTAGCACTCGAATGGCGACTGCAAGGCGCCACTAAAAATATGTTTGTATTTAATAATCGTTTTGGAGTTGAAATAGCTTCGAGTGCAAAGCGTTAAATGAACAGAATAATAATTCGATAGACTAATGGATGGTTTTAACCATCGTCAATCGTATAGTTGTAAAATAGGTCCGCCGACAAGGTGTTGAATTACCAAAGGACCTAATGCACACGCTGCTTCCTTTTTATTTCGATTGTCGGCTTGCCATGCTCCTCGATTGTTTATACTGCTGGCTATTTGCGAGGATACTGGTTTTGGGTCTGTTGGATTTCCTGAAAGGAAATTCCACAGCAGAAACAGTCGATCGGATACGTTTCGGTCAAAGGACAGAGATTTTAATGAAAATTCTGGTTAATGCGAACATGTTTCAAAGTAACGTGTTACAGCTTCGAGAGAGAAGACCTTCCTTTGTCCCGTCTTCAAGTTTTTCATGCAGCTAGTATTAACATTAGATTCTCGCAAAAATATGTATATTCGTTTAGATGAAGATGCTTCTTCGGAATCTTCTACCAACTCGCAGGTAATTGGTCCTATTTCTAGGAAATTTCTGGTACATCCCCCCGGCAAGTAGTGAAATTATCAATTCATGCTCGGACTTCAGCATAGCAAATCGCGTACTGGACGTAGCGTGTTGCATCGATTTGAATAAATGAAAATCAGATGGGGCTATATGTCTGACGAGTAATGCTGGATGGAGGAGGAATTTCCTATTCGAACTCTAATGATGTTGTTTTAGTCGCAGCAGCGGCATGGGGTGTGGCATTATCGGAGGGTAGGATAAGTTTATGTCGATTGGATGTTACGCGTCGCTGCTTCGCTAACAATGCATCATAATAAAAACGAAATTACGTTGTTACTTGGTGTACCATAGACCAATTTTATGATTGCAAGCAAACACGTTCTTAAATTTACAAAATACGTAGAAGCACGAAACTGTTAATTCGCATAACTTTTTATTCTGCATAAATATTCGCGGTCTATTGATCATTACTTAAATTGTGTCACAAGTCTGTTATTTTTCGCGAACAAACACAACTTTATATTCTTCAGTTTAATCATCTTTACTGTAGCATTATTTAACGATGAAATACCTACACTCGTCTGTAAGCTGTTTATTCCGCTGCCTGAAAAGGAAACACTCATAATTTGAGAAAAATTGCGTTTGCATATCATAATACTCTTATATCAATGTTTATAAAATATTCTAAAGCAGAACGAAACGAAAGAGAAATTTCATTCCTAAGGGACGAAAAATGGCACACCCTTACAGATATTTACCGCTTTATCGTTTAACGTCCATACCCGATCGAGAAGAAAATATCAATTTGAATAATTCTATCGTTCTCGAATCTCCTATATTTGCGCTGCCGCGTCGGTAAAGGGAAGAGAATCATTAAAGTAACAGCTACGGTAAAAACTCGACAATTCAGGGGGTTTATTCAAAGGTCGAAGGAGAGCGTGCGCGGAGGCTCGAAGGAATCGTTGCCAGCTTGCGATGGATTTAAGAGATCCATTCCGAGAAATTAAATTCTGTGCGCGCTTTGCAATCTCATTAAATTCCCGGGGAACAAACGTGTGCTCCTACGCCAGTGCAAAGTGTGGCGGCGTTGATGGCGTAACGTGCTACCGGCGTTGGTCCCAGGGTGCCCGAAATGAGAAAGAATCGACCCCAGACGGAGGGGTGGGTTTGCCAGCCGGGGTTCGCTAAGGAACACGCCGACCAGGAGCTAAGGGTTCACCTCGGGAAGGGTTTTCCAAGTGGCAGTTTCTCGGAGGAAACGATGACCTGCGTGGCGGCTGGTTCGGGGATGAGGCCGGCCAATGGCCCAAGGGCGGCTGCGTTCAAACATTGAAAACCTTTAATTATTTATTTACGGTAAGAAAACGAAATGGTTAGTCGGTGCCCTCGAGCGCATGGAATTTAAAACGTTCCTGTCTACCTTGAGGTATAAACGCGAGTGATAAAAGTAGCATTACCACCAACCACAATGTAATCGCTTTTCGACAGCTTGTGTTATGGCAAGTTTCTGAAATGATGAGCATGGAACAATGGGGGACACAGGAGTTGAGTCTTCTCGTTTGTAGGTTAAACAATTTTTGATTCTGCTGCGACGTAAACGGGCCGAAAGATTTTCACACTAGAACTACCAAGCAGTAAATGCAACTGGCATACATTGCCTTATAACAACAACAAAACTGCAGTTATTTAGATTTCATACCAGTTTTGTTTAAATATCTACCTCGACAGAGAAGTTCATAAAAACATTTTCTCACGAAAACATATTTACAATTTCGTTATTTCTAAAAGAAAAAATTAGGCGCAAGTCATTTTGACCCATCCGGTAGTTCTAGTGTTAAACAAGAATATCGTTATCGCTTCAAGCTGCGCAAATAATAAAATATCGACGAACGCGTTGTTTGTAGCTGCTCGTTTCTATACCAAAATTAAACGTACGCATTGCGAAACAAATTTTCCTGACAAGCTAATGTTATTTCAGGGGAGGGAATTGGCGTCGAAGGAGCAGACAATTTTATTTACGAGGTCCGACGCCGTTGAACGGATTCTCCGTTGTGCGAGGAGGATATTAGTTTTCATTATCCTAACCGTGAGACCTTCGAAACGCTAGACGACCTTGCAACTCTACCTGCTCCACCCACACACGACGAGGTATCGTCGCTGGTGCCCTTCTAATGCAATTTCCTGTTACTTTTACTTTCCCCTTCGGTTGCAGGAACGCGTGCGTGCCAGCATGCGTACGCCCCAGTGCATGCGCACGCGGGGGTCAAGTGTTAAGCGTCGAGCAATTATCGCTGATATCGATCTGCGTTATTGTTCGGGGTTTCCTCGGTTCACGGTCGAGCCGGCGAGCGTCCCGTGTAATTTGTAATTTTTAACACCGGCACCCTTTCACGCGCCCGCTGAAGTTTCGCTCCTGGAACTTGTTTCTGGTGATTGCGGGGCAATCTGGCACTTCGATCGGTCGCGTGACGTTTGGTCAGTCTCTTAGCGAACTTTTTGCTACTTTGCCGAGGGTTGACGCTTCTTTATCGAGTGGTGTGCGAAGGGGGGGGGCGCACAAACTCGATTACTCGACAGGAGTCGCGAGAAGATAAAAAGAAAACGATGAACCACGGATAGGACGGCCACATCTGATTAAACGTAATAATTTTCGCAGAAATAGTCGCACAGGGGAGCCCAGGATTATGCTTCATACATTCTCGCTTATCACTGGATCTGCCGGGCGTTGAAAGTGACCGTGCGTCGCCGTGTAAAAGCGAGAAGGCTGAATTCATTTCGTTTTTGCACCGATTTACAAACTGTCGCAGCCCGGCGATCGTAATATTTTGATTACGAGTTTGATGTGTGTGTGCGACAGAAATGTGTAGACGAAATACAAAACTGTGAAAATGTTAGACCATTACATTACTGTCGACTTATTAATATTGTTAAACGGAGAAGTACATTCTCATTTATCTCTCGTTTAGCACAGCTGACTTAGAAAAATTTTGTTTTGCACAACTATCGTCGATCTAAGAATATTACTGCGTGAAAGTGACTATTAACTGTATAACTGTTGAATGGCAAAATTGAGTAGATGACGGTTATTCTTAACCTATTAGAACTATTAAAGAATACACTATTTGGTAATTTTCTATTACTTGTAATTGATGGAGCCGTTTATTCTGGACACAGATCCGCGGTCTACGAACGATTTAGGATAAGTGTCTGCAAGCAGAACGCGCATAAATGCGTTTCAGTTAAATGCTGCGCTAGCGGAGGATAGTGTGCAATGAGCTGAGGAGTGCAAAGAACGACGAGGAGATAAGTATTATTAAAAACGAGCATGTCTGTTATGGAAAGCCGGAGAAATTGCGACAAGGACCCCAAGGAGGAAGCTGATACAGTTAATAGCTCGGTGCTCCGGGACAATATGAACGAAGGTAGCCGCCGCCGCCGTCTTCTGTGCGCTTCATTCATCACTTAAATGCTGTAAAATTACATTGTGGCCCGGCACAGCCGAGGACGAATGATACGGTTCATTTTTGAATAGGGAAACGACGCGGAATGGCTCGAGAACCAATTGTTTCGCCACGAACGAGCGTTATTATTTTCCTTTGGAATCGCGATATCCATTCCGCGCACATTGTCACAGCATACGAGACAAAAGCTATGATCATAATATCGCCATTCAACCGTGATTTTTCTGCACGAGAGGAATTCAATGTAAACATATTTCAATCACGCACGAAGATTAATTCAGCATTTTTTCGTCCCTGTAAAGCAACCATTTCGTAAACTCGTCGTACGAATATTCTTTATTCATTCGATTCGACCGTTTCGCTGCAAAGGTAAATGTTTATTCGTATCAGTTCGACTTAAACACGACAATGAACGCATCTTGGGAGAGAAAAGTAGAATGGAAGGATTATTAATTAGGACAATAGCTTCACTAAGGCTTCCGAAAGCGTGGAATCGAGGGAGAAAGCTGACGAATGGTTTCAATCAAAAAAATAACTTGCGATGTTTAATGGAAACGTTGCAGCATTCAAAAAATATTTATATATTATAATGTCACGCGTTCGAAGTTCGATATTTTTCAGTGATTGAGAATCAGCGTCTGTTCAAGAATTTAAATTCGCAAGAATTAGCAATCCCAATTTCATTTTCATTTTTCATTTTACATTTCAAGACGTTGGTTATCCTCGTCGACAAATTCGACGAGCCAGACGTCCGCCCCACTGAAGATACGCGATTTTCAAGCTCCTATAACTTGCGCTCATGATCTTTTTTGCTCATCGGCGCGAGGTATAAAGGAAAATTATTGTGCCGGAGCGTGTACGCGGTAGCTTCTCGGATGAGCGTTTCCGTGAACCACTTCTCCGTGCTGTTATTGGATTATCAGTCCCCGATAGAATGACATGTTTAAGAGAACATTTTACTTATTTTTCCGGAACTATGTCTCTCCAAGTTCGGCTGATTAAATTTTACTGGGGCACGGATATCATATTTGAGGTCAATCGACCATGCCAGGATACGGCAAGAGGATTGGGAAAGGATTGTAACATGTGACTGAAAGAAAATTTGTTATTTCTTGAAAGACGTCCTTTCAAAGCGTCCGATACGCTTCCTGTATCTTCGTTGTTTCGTTACTGGATTTTAAGGATGTACAGACAAAAATGTCTCGTAAGTGAAATATCAAGAAGACATTAGAAAAGTTTAAGAATATTTTTTGAACACTTCATTAATTTCTGTTTCTTACAATTGGATTAGAAAATTATTATTCTGCATAAATGTTCACTAATAAATTATCGGGAAGCGTCTTTTGTGTGTGTAGTAGTTTGTCAGTCTAATTGTTCAACACCGTGGATCATTATGCAAAATCAAAATTGTTTATACCTTTCAATCTGATTCTTTCTATCTCGAACAGATCAAACGTCGACGATATGATCTCGGTTATGGTTCCTTTAATTCCGCGGAGCAGCGTAGGAACGACTTCATCAATTTTATTAGATACTCGCTTACGATAATAAACATTTCGAGCAACACGAATGCGCCGAATAAAGGTTCGAGAGCGTTCACTTGCCCGTCGGATCAGCCCGTAAATATCAGAGACTGAATTCAGAGCCGCACTCACGCGATCTTCGCTGCTAACAAGATCCTTTCCGCGATTTCAAGATGGTTCCACTCTCACGTAACAACGAGTTACAGAAAAACCCTTCGGAATACTCGAGCGTTGCTCGTTCGTGGTTAGATTTCCCGGGTCGGGCCGAGTCGGGCCGGGCAGGGCCGCGGGCGCGCAGCTCGATATTTCGCCCCCGCAGTATCTCCGGTAGCGAGCGGGATCTCGTTTCCGGTGAAACGCGTTTCGCTCTATCCGGCCCATTAGAAACAGTTACGGTTCCAGTTAGAATAACAATCGGTCGTGATAAAGCGGCCGCGCCGCGTATTCCGTGACGGCACCGAATTATTTCCCGCGCGGACAACGTTTCGCTAATGTGCCCCGTTTCCTGTGCGTGCAACATTATAACTAACATTACACGCCGGGCTGCAATATCGCTCCGTCCGGCCACCCTTATTTTTTCCTCGCTTCTCTCTCCCTTTCTCTCTCCTTCTTTCGATCTCTCTCTCTCTCTCTCTCTCTCCCGGCGTTGAAAATGCCTGCCGTGCGTGTGCACGCGCGTGATTTACGCGGAGCCCCGGATCGCCGGGATCCAACGCAACGCCGGTTCGCGTGTCAACCGGTCGAGCACGCATTCGTCTTCTCACGCAGCCACCCTACGCAGAGCCCACCTTCCGCTTGTCCCTTTCGGTAATTATCGGATTTCCACACGGAATTCCCCCGTCACGGACCGACCCACCGAGAAAACCTGACAGCGCCGGGCCTCCCGGCTGTTCGCGTGACACGATAATGACGAATTAAGCGGTTCGAAGGGAGCCGCCGCCCGTGCCGCATCCCTTAAACGCGAGTTTCAACCCCGCGAGAGTCGTCGAACTCGCGTACACGCTCGTCGCGTGTCCAATTTCGCTGATCGATGCACTGTGGGACGAGTTTGCGGCCTTCGAGCTAAGACCTCCTGACACTTTTCAATCCCTGTCGAATATCCAAAATTCTCCACGACATTTTCCTACGATCAAATTGCTGGAAAGCAAAATTTATGTACTTGTCAATGAGCACGTTCAACAGATTTTAAAGAGAAATTGGAAAATCATGAGGATTGAAATTTGACTCGGAAAATTATGGAAAAATATCTGTGTACGTATCATTACAATTTTAAGGTTCGCAAATGGCAATAAATAGTATGAAAAAATTAATGTATCCAATGAATGAGCTTGAGATGGGTTAGATCCATTAAAAAAAACAAAATAAAGATCTATGTATTACTATATCGTATACAGTGGTACACGGAGTATTGTATACAATGGTATGTACAGTATTCTATGTGCCAGAGATTGAGCAGCGACAAGGATTTATATTCCGAATGCGAAGTAAATCACACTTTATTGCCTCGATCCGGATCATAATAACGTAGAACCCTTATCTCGCCGTATAATGGCGTTGATAATTCTGTCCTAAGTATCATAAACTAGAAAATATATGTCTCAGGCCACTATCATGATCACCTACAGGAACATAGTTTAGGTTAACCCTCGATAGTTTAGCGGTTAACCGTATGGCGGGAGCATGGTCCATTCCGGTCGACAATAGTAATAATCATGTGTCTGAACTGTAATGTGCTTTCTTGTCAACACTTCGTGTCGTTACATAGAAACCGGACGGATCGACAAAATTTTGAATCGAACATCAATATCATAGGTTTTGTTGAGTTTAAAATAACGTATTTTAGATCTTTGAAATAAAATATTTCGGATCTGTATCCTAGTCTGGATACTCGATATTTTCGATATTTCCATGTCTCTAAAAACATAAAAATCTGCAATAACCTCGTTCAGCAAAAATATTAATACTTTTCACTCGAAGTTATTTCAACTCCAAAACGAAAAATTTCTTCTGATCTAGAATATTTCCCTCCTATATATTTTTTTTCAAGCTGTGCATACGAAAATGGTGCAGTTTACTGGTCAAATACTGAAGTGTTTAGTAATTTATTAAATACGAATAAATTGAATAATGTAAAAAATACTTTGAAGAATGATACAGTAATTTTTAGTGGCGCCTTACATGTGCCATTAGAGTGCTAAGGGTTAAAGAAATTTTGAAAAGAAATGGCAAGCTGGTACCCAGGCACCTGGTTATCGACGAAATGGTTAAACACAATCGTATCTCGCTATTATATCGATGGTAATCGAGAAGGCTCGTGCCCATCAATGCCACGAGCATTCCATCGCCGCCCGGAGTCTCGTGATTAAGCGACGTTTTGATATTCAACGCGTTTGAGTCCGCCATGGTAAAATCTGTCGGGGCAAAAAATTCTGGCGAACGCGGGGGAGGGGATTAGGGGGTTAGACGAGGGTGGGTGGCGAATCTGCCGTGGAGGGTCAATGTATTCCACCGGGAAGCATGATTAAGAGCCGTTTTAAAACTGGCGCTGTACACGAGTACGCGTCGCTTCCTTTGAGAACGAAACCGGGTCACTCTGATTAATTGAAGTTTTTGCGAGAACCCGCCTCCTCCTCCTCCTCCGAGGAGGGCTCCGTCCTTTGCTCCCGCTCGTCAAATTAAAATACGGGTAATTAATGCCCCGACGCTTTTTCGCGCGAGGACAATGATTATAAAATGATATCCTTCCCGGTGGCGCCCGGCTCGGCGTCGATAAAAAATGAAAAGGATTGTATGGAATAGGAATGTCACGGTTTTCCGTGTCGTTTCGTTGCGTATCTCCACGCACCGGTTATGCGTTTTCGCCAGCCCCCACCCCCTCTTCGGCGGATCCTCCATTTAAAAGGTGCAATCCCCACCTTAGCAGCTTAGCTTGCATTAAATAAAATAACGAGTCGGTAGCCCCGCGCAAAAAAGAAAACCGGAACTGGAACGGGAAGCACGTCAGTGCTCATTAAAAACTATCATGATGTAGGCAAGGTAAAAACGCAGAGGTATTCCCGGGATTCAGGCGTCGCGTCGGTCGACGCCATTTTCTTTTTTTTTTCCACATACTACTCGCCGTAAGACAGCGAAAGCAGAGTTAACGGCCTCCACGTTGTGCGATGATTAAAACGGATTCGAAAAGTACCGAGTGACCGACGATAATCTGGAAAATTGCTTTCCAACCCCTGCGAAAATTATTCTTTAAAATTTCCAGGACGGTGTTCATAACGACTCTGTAATTGCTGCATCGATTTTCGACTCTTGCCCTTTCGATTTATTATTGTTGTCGAAATTTCCGCGAATTCTCCGACGTTATTAACAGATTAGAAAATTGTCTGCGAATCGGCGAGCAGTATTGCAAAAGAAATCAATTTTACCATTAGCGCTTTTTTTGCAAACGACTCTGGGAGTTTCAGATATCAGAACATTCGCGTGTGTTCTCCCCTTAATAATTTTCCTCGATCTCTCGCGAAGCTCCGAGAAACTGATATTCAAAAACTACAAATAAAAATAGAAACATGGCATAAAACGGTAAAATCCGGAACGTCTGGTACCGAGCAGCACGAAATTTCAAGCAAGAAAAGTCAGCCGTTTGAAAGCACAACATCAAATATTATAATCCCCGTAAAGTACGTCTCCGTTTTGCGTTCATTAATAGTTCAAAAGCCAGGTTTCTCCGTTCCGGCCCGTTCCATTTGTAATAAACAAATAAATCTGAATCCAGCCAGTCCCGGAGTCGCGATCTTTTCATCCGGGCGCGCGTCTCGCAACAGCATCAATAATTCTTACAGCGAACGAAATCGTCATTCTGGCCGCACCGACCGAATAAAATCTTTCTCGTGCCAAAAGGCATCCGACCGGGGTGGTGTTCACCGTCCGACAGTAAAACACAGCGAAGTGGCGGCTTTAACTTCGGTCTAACCGTGCAGCAACCAGCGAGCCCATTTCCCGCAGACTGCGGTTTGCAAATTGCATGCTGTTTTCGTGGACTTACATCGCCGGGCCCCGGGAAAATCTCGTTTAATTCGGCAGCGTCGATAGAATCTAACCGCCAGAAATCATCCGGAACGCCGGTTAATTGCGATCCGCCGGCGACTGTTCGTTATTAAACTCCGGTTCCGGTGAAAAACGGTCCTGGCTCCTTGCGGGGACGGAAAGGAGAAGCTAGTTGGCGCCTCGAGCCTCAATTACGAGTCTTTTGAAGTTGCGGCGGTGGCGTTGTTGCTGCCGTTAATTGTTATCACGTGTCGCGATGCGCCCACGTCCATATAACAACAAGAGAAATCTTCCAGGTGTAGAAACCTGCGGGACGTACGACGAACAGCCTACCGTTTACTCTGTACAGCAACGAGAACGGTACAATGATCTACAGGGTGTCTCAAAAATGTTGTACCTGCTTAAGGGAATTTCTGAGATCATTTGACGAAACTTTTTCCTTTGCGAAAATGTTCTCCGCGGCTTTATTTAGGAGTTATTAACGAAAAACACGGACCAATCAGAGCGCGGCTATAGCAGAGGGATTCCGCCTCCGCGACAGCTGAGCGTGGCGATGACATTGGCTGAGTCAGAATCCGCCTGCTGTATCCGCGCTCTGATTGGTCCGTGATGTTCGTTAATAACTCCTTTACAAGGCCGCGGAGAATATTTTCGCAAATGAAAAAGTTACTTCGAATGACGTTAGGAATCACCCCTTCCAAGGAAATACATTTTTAGGACACCCTGCATAATTTGAGAAATTCGGTCTTGATAACGTCCCACTCAAATTTATGTATATATGTATGTAGGATCATACGGACCATGGGAGGACACAAAACCTTTGGTATTTTAAAGCGTTAATATATTTAATAATAAAAAGACAAAAGACAAAACAAGGTATACAAAGAGATATTACAAAAGACTACTCGAAGTGCGCTTCTCTACGTCTCGACTAAGTTTCTCGAACTCGTCAGCTCGTTTGCATTGTTTATTATCGAAACGCTATCGCATCGCTCGGGCCGCCTGGGTCCGTGTGAGTCCTTTATTCCCGCCGACAAACATTAAACGATGCCGTCGAACGCGCGCGGAACGAAGGCACACGGAACACGACACAGCCGCGCACGAAAGTTTATCTTTTACGCGCGGCACTATGATTCGGATCATTCTTTGAAACGCACCGAACCTACATGTACACTGCTTTTCGTGTTGCAAGATAATTGAAAATATCAAGTTTCCTTAGCCTCCTGCTGAACGTTTGGGTTTGCTAACCCTAAACTATACACTTCGGAATGTCTCAATAAATTTTTATCGAATTTTTAGAAAGACCGCGACGAAAGAGGAAATAGTATACCATTCGGGGAATAATAATGAAACTGCAGATGATTGTATAAAAACATTTTTTCCCCCTTGTCCGGTACGAACGCGTGGATCGAATTTTGCAAGAATTTTTGCTCATAATTGAGTTAGCGTGTGCGACGTGGGAAGTTTGTTCTCCCCAACACCGACATTACGCGTCCGCGTGTTCTTATTTCGATTCGAGCGACTTCCGTTGGATAAAAACAGTCTCCCGCGAACCGAACATTCAATTAACGCGCGTGTTTTTCGATTTTGGTGTTCGATCTGTTGTAATTGTTCAATTTACAAGCAAGATGAGTTCTAGCGGAGGCGAGCGTTGTCGAAGAAAATGAAGAAGAGGATACCTCGAGGCTGATAATTGGGACAGGTTGATCGCAAATTAGTGAATAATCATGAGGCCGATGCTGGAAGTTGATGTTTGCATGAAATCATAAGGTTGAACACGTGACGGAGTCGACGTCTTCAGAAGCTGACGGAAGTTGTACACAGTCCCCGAGTGCATTAGCGCCGGCGCGAGTGGTCTATCAATATTAATAAGGCAGTAACTGGACAGCGGAAGTATAGAGATGGTCGATAACCAATTTATTAAAAAAGAAAGGCTTCGCGTCTACCGGAGAGAAGAGGGTTCACAGTTTTATTTTTCCTCGAGAGTTACGAGCTCTTTGCAGAATGCAAAACTTTTCGGATGACGACGGTTGCAGTTCTCTTTGCCTCGTCCAACATTTGCATTTAATGATCGTATCTGTTTTCCTGCAATGGCATTGCAGATACTTTTATGCAGTCACACCTACCGTGCTATTAATTATTTCTATTTTGTGTACTACGATACGGATTGTCTTTCACCATGTTCATTTATCGGTTCACTGACTCGACTGTATCAGTGGCGTTTCTATGAATGCACTCTATAAGTTTCAGAGGTTTCCTTGAGGTTTTATGACTCTGCAATGTGCCAGTTGCGTCTATGCAACTCTTAAACCTCCTCAAATAGTTTGATTGTTCATTCATTTTTTCAGTATAGAAAAATCTAAAAGACGCAAGTAATTTCCATACAAAAATTACTAGATTGCAGACTGTATGCATTGCTGAGAAAAGAGAAGAAACATTACAATGAAAGCGTACAAGTTCTAAGATAATGTAATTTAATTTCTGATTCATTAAAATCATTAAGAGAAGAAATAAACATCTACGTAGATAATTTTAATTTTCCATAAAAATCCGCAACTATAATGGCTAGTAAAGTGAACTTGAAAAGCATTTCTCCATTGAATTCCGGTGATTCTGCATTATCGTGTAATAGCAAGCGCCGTTACATCGGTTGCGGGTGGTATCGGTGTCGAAATTAGAGTTTACACGAAATCACAAAGTGGAGCAAGCGATTGGCGGGTACTGTAGGGGCGGGCAGGCAAGACCGCAGTCCCTTGGCACGTTAATCCTGAGCGCAGTTAGTCCATCAATATTAATAAGATGCTAACCGTCCGGCAAAGACGCGGAGAGACGTCCGATCGGTCGGTCAATTTGCTCGGCAGTTAGGCGAGCTTTTTCGCCGCGACTTTCCAAGTCGAACGGTATCGCCGGTTCGCGGTTGGCAGCTCGTCCTCTCGTAAACCCGGAGCTCCGGGATCGTTCGTGCATTAATGACTGTCACGTCACTCCCGGAATTGTACCCGGGGGAACAACGCCAGAGCCAAGACTTAAAGCGTCGTAACAGCAACACCACGAGACCGAACACCATAAACACCGGCCGACGTAACCGACGATAACTTGGACGAAAAACGTGTCGTGTCGCCCTCGGCGAGCTTCTTACGAGTCTCTCAGAAACCGACAGACTCGCCCCGTTCTATCGGCTCCGCTTTCAACCGGTACTTGTTAAAACTGTTCTGGTATCTATCGTCCTACTCGTTCCGTTGTAACGCTCTCGGTACTTCGATAAGCTTCTTAATTGGATGATTAATTCATTTTGAAACTTCCTTGAGGAGACCGGCTCTCCTCCTGCCGCGAGTATAGCTTCTAATTATATCGTCAGTGTTTTAATAGGTAATCTTCCCGTGTAATGGCGGAAAAGAGTGTTACGCGGTCATATTTTGCCTCAACTTTTATCCGCGCGCCGTGCCGTAAGGACATTGTTGCGAATCATCCAATTTACATTCTCCCGTTCTTAAGTCCGATAACCGTTACGTACTTTAGCTTGGTAACCACTTTATAGTTGAATTCGTGGGAGAAGTCTACCCTATGTTTTTACGTGTGCTTTACTCGTCCTGTACCAAATTAGAGGGATTATTTGCACTACTGATCCGAAAGAAAGAAATTGTACACATAGCCAAAAACGAGTGAAAGGATTGAGAGAGTTTAAATAGATTTCTTAAAATTTTTCACTCTCTAAAAATTCACTTATATAAATCTAGACAATTCTATTTCCCATGTCTGGGTGACGCGGCACTCGAGGCGTTAATCAAGCATTACTTATTCTTTTCCACGGCGAAGAAAATATTTACTCAACATCCGCGTGGAAGTGGCTCGGGCAGCTACTATAATGGCAGAGACGTCTGACGCGTTAATACAAGTCGAGCAATAATTAATTTCGACGGGCGAACGGCCGGAGCACGAATGCTCGAGATTTCTCGGCGAGTCGCGTTCCGGGCCAGAATCCGTTCGCGAGACTCACGGGCAGAAAGCCCAAAGGTTCTGTTTCCGAGCTCGACAAAGTGGTGCATCGCCCGGTACGAAATTAGCTTACGGATTCGCGATAAGCGGCTTACGCTTCGAGCGGGATAATCCTCCCGGCCGGTCTTCGATTCTTGATCGTCGAGCGAGAGAGAGAGAGAGCAGCCCCATAGCTTTGAACTTGCGGGCTTGCGCGGGCTCCGAGCCGCGCCGCGTTTCTGCGCTTCAAAAGTCACCACCAGGAATAACAATCCCGCCATCTTAATCGGGATGGAATTATTATTTCAGGCCAATGACCAATCGAGAGACCGGCCAATTCGAATGCAGTTTCGACTATTCCGGGCGCAGCTGGACGCCCGGCCCGGCCCGTTCCGTCGATCGCAACAGAGAGCAGATGCGCAGGCCGCCTCGCCACGGCGGGCTCATAAATTATGGCATCCACGGTGCTTTTTATCAATATACTACGACGTGCACTTTTGATCGCGACCCTGTTGCCGATTCTGCGAATGGAATGCTAACATCGAGAGCATGCTGCGTTCGAACCCTGCTGGGGTCGTTGTCGGTCGGGTGTTCGATCATTCATTCGATTAGTCATAAATAGACTGCGGATTTCAGGCGTTTATGATTGAAAGATGTAGGCGAATAAAATTATTAACCCTTTCAGTGCTGGGACAACGATATATCATCGTTGTTTGCACGGGAGAAAATTGTTTTATTTCAACAAATTACTCAACGGCGATTATATCATAATTTTTTAAAGTCTGTGGTCCATGCTTAAGGATTTTTTAATTGATCTTCCAACAGTAATAGCAATTTAAATCTAATTAGTCGGTAAAAGAATATTTTTAAGCTTCCTTTTAGTACCAGCACAGTTATTGAAAAATGGCCTATTATTAGTGATAGGCTCCCGGTAGATAAATTGTTAATTTGTACATTTTCAGTAACACTGGAATCTTATCTAATATATATGCTAATTTATTATAATATTAATATGATAGAATCTTATTCTTAAAATTCTTAGAGAATCTCATTCTTAACCGTTACTCTGTGAATCAGGGTTGTTCGTGTCCGGGCTAATTTGAGAAGCGTAAATCTTTCGCATACATTCATTGCAATAACAATATGAGTGCTTGTACAAAAAAATAACTGTTGCTATTGAAAAATTTGTTGGCTGTAGAAATATTGGTTCACAAATTGGTTAAATGATCTCCTGAGAGTAAGACATTGATGAGACAAGTTAGGCTACATATACTCACCTCTTGTCCCTTAATATCTCTGTACCGAACCCACTTCTTGAGACGCGGTCGCCAATAATCGAGCAGATACGCTTCTGCATACTCAACACCAAGACCATTCCCGAAACGGCCTTGAGTAGCGGTGGCAGTGATCAAGTGAACTGTATGAAGGTCAATCTCCAACCATTCTCGGGCTTCCTGGGTGATCTGATTCTTGGGACACCAGGCGCCACCGAGATTCTCGGATTTTAATCTGAAACAGATGAGAGGTACATGTAATTCAGAACTGTAATTAACTTCACATTGGAGTCCCAGATCTGTCAATCAGTTTCTGTGCATCCGTATTGCGTCTAGAAACTGAATGGTTGAATAATCGAATATTCATTTCAGAATACTTTTGAAACAAAAGGACTTAATACAGTAAATCTTTAGAGGTGATCTACAGTAGAACTTGCAAGCCAATGCGTATAAAATTATACTTGCATTTTGCTGTTTTTACTTACGAGATCACAGATGAGCATGTGTGAGTCTTAAGTCTACAACCTTCCTGTGATTCAGTTTCATTGAATTGATCACTTATTACAGTGATTAAATCATTGTAGTCACATGCTTCGTACATTACAATTCGTACATCACAGTTCGTACATTATCGTTCATTCATAAGAAAAGTGACATAACTCAAAATATGTTTATAAAGAAAATCATAACAATAAATATATAAATTCCGGTGTACTTTATAACTAATGTACATGATAATTAACCTACTACCTAAATAACAATTTATTTTACACTTCCAAGTTGGTTGTGTACAATAAAAATAATTTTTAAATGGCTCTCCTGTAATATTTCCTTTTTTTTTATTACTTATTTCACTTTTCTTATGAATGGACAAATATGAGGTTTAGCATTAATTGGTTCGTACAAACGAGGTTCTACTGTGCCAATAGTTCAGTGTGGCTAAATCTTCATTTAAAAATTTAGTGTTTTCGACCACCCGCAGCACATAAAACGTTTCCATTCCGAAGTTTCTATTTCTAATGTGTTTAATCTCGCAGTAAATAGTTTGTGGAAAGAGAGTGAGCCAAGCGAAACAGGGATCATGATTCAAAATAAGGATCTTCATTATCTATTCCCGGATATCCGGTTGTTCCGATATAAAAGGGTGCTACAGCGTTCCAGCTCGCTTTTAAAGTAAATCTTATCCCAGCATCTCTCCCCGGGGTAAGTGTTAATGAAATCGTAGCATTCTTAAATCCCGGCGGGAAGAAGGTATAAAAAGGAATTAAACAAGACAGAAGTTTGGGGGAGGATCGTAACTTCGGTAGCGCCCCGGAAGAATGTTCTCGGTATCGAGGCGAAGAATAATCGGGCGCGGCATTCCTGGAGGCCATTCCATGAACTTTAACGATTCGATCTATTCTCGGACCTTTTAGGGATCGGGCTGTTTTTCAATCCAGACCGGCGCGATACTTTCGGAACGGTAACGAATTAATTAAACCAGCGGGTTATCTGTATCGGAGCCCCTCAGCCAGGCCCCCCGCCTCCACACGTCTTGTTGATCAAAATTTTTTGAAGTAAATTCCAATATCGTCGCGAATACCAGTCTTGCCGGTAACTTTTAATATTTTCATTTTTCCAATAATAAATTTAAGCGCCCTCGAACCCGGCAACTTTTCCAGAAGAACTTGAACCCCCTTGATCTTGTCTACCGGAACCGCGATCAAAGACCCCCCATCCCCACCTCCCGGGGAAAAAAGAAACACGAGTTTTAGTCGTTTAATGAAATTCAGAGAGAACGAGAGAGAGAGAGAGAGAGAGAGAGAGAGAGAGAGAGAGAGAGAGAGTAGATACCGCGGAATATAGAAGGCTGTGTAAGTGATACTTCGAAACTTATCAAATCACTTGTGTCACGTGAGCACACTTTGACCGCCACGCGAAGACTGCGGAACACGAATGTCTTCATTAAAGTCAAAGAGTCCTGTCGGAACTTCACGACATTACACGAAATTAACAACCTGTTTGTGTTCGTAAGAAACTGCAGACCTTCGAGAAATTAATTTCAGGGAGGTAATAACTATTTATTGTATTTACACAGCTGTGTAAACTTCAGAAAAAAGAAATAAATTTGTTGAATAATTCCTCATTGATGTATCTTTGGTATCTCGATAATTGTAAATTAAAAATATTAGAAACCTAGTAAACCTAGTGTTAAAAAAAAATATAATTTTAAGCGATCCTAGTTCCTTGAAATATGTCTGGCAGATCTGAACCAGCTTTTCCCTCGCTCTCGATATTAAAATATAGCGTTTAAATATTTTCTGGATCCAGTGTATGTACGATTCGGATCAACCGAACAATCGTTTATCGGGCCAGATGACCGGTCCCATAAGAGGATACTATATAACGTCTTCATCCACAACCAAACTTGACACTCGATCCCAAAATGGTTGCCCATCAGTCTTCAACGCGATCGTGACACGGGAAGCGGAAAGAGACCAGCGAACGGAGCTTTCGCGGAGAAACGTGCGACGCGTCCGGCTCGCAGAATCCAATTTCGCAACTCTTAATCCCGTTTCCTTGTCCCCGGCGCGGCGGTGCAGGGCCGGGAACTAATTTCAATCGTCATTAAAAAACAAACAGCGGACGGCCGGCCGCGTCGGGGCTCATTTGAAATTAAAAACGAGTGGAATAATCATAACACCTTAAAATCTTCGCACCCTCGCGAAACTTCTTCGCCCCGTGGGAGTGGCCGACGGATCCTGGGCTTCGGACACTCTCGTCGTTCCCCTCGCTCGTCATCGTTGCAAATAGAGCGGGTCCTCTCGATTGAAAACGAACGAAAAAGAGAAAACAAGCGTCGCGCTCACCGTCATAAATTATTCGAGAGAGAAAGAGAGAAAGAGAGATGATAGGTGGCCACGAGGATGGTAATGTAAACGACAAGTAACCGAATAACCGGGTATTACCTTGTCGAGAGGCGATACACGGGGACGAGAAACCAAAGTCCAGAAACCCTCTTCTGGGGGGCTAGAATGGGAAGCGGAGACCGGCGTACCAGGTTTACAGGTGATGCCGATCGAAGAGGTGTGCAACCCGGCCATTTAATATGTCCAGGTTGTAAGCCGGGGCATCGGCCGTTGCCGTGCTTCGGTTTTAATCTTTGGGGGGTCGAAAGCAAGGCGCGGAGAGAGCCCGGACCCGAGTCGGCATGAATAAAACATGAGGCGCGAAGCGCCTTCCCTAATTGCGTGGACCGTTTAAATGCTTGGCTAAGAGAGAAGCTTCTCGTCGTCGTAACGTCACGGCTATACCTATATACGTGTTGGTATATCTTTTAGAAGGTGCGAGGGCTGAATAGCGCGGGAACCGGGCGAACGGGGTGGGACCTTCGGCGTCTTCAAGGTTTAAGCGGCCGGGGACTCGGAGTTTGTTTTAGCGTCCGTGCATTATTCTTCATTACCCGAATATTTCGAGGCGTGCCTTAACAACGTGTACCTCGGGGAATATTTGCGCTATCGTTAATTGTTGCCCCAGGAGGTAGAGGGGCGGGTGGAGGGAGTGACGTCGCGACCCGAAACCGTTCGCGATTACGATACGGATAATTCAATTTTTCCAATTAGAGTCCCGAGGACCGCAAGAACGGTGCCGGCTCTCCAATCTTCGCGTGATTTTCAAGATGGAATTATGCCACGGAAGGATCCCTCCCTCCCTTCGTGGACCCAGTGATTTTCGACGATGGTAATTTGCTTCCCCCCCCCGCGCGGTCTCGAAACTAAACCGCGAACGGTTCATTAAGTTTTTCGCAGTTTCGAAATCTGATTACGCGACGCGTTTTCGGGGGATTTTACGATTCGCCAGCAGGGTGCTGATTTTAATAAGCTTTATCTGCAGGGAACCTTGAAGGAAAATAGGGGACGGTCGGCTGAGAGGATGGAGAATACTGGCTGAGATGTTCCGTGGTGCGAATGTGATAAGCAGAGAGCGGCTGAATCTATTATTTCAAACGAGGTGCCCGCGGTAGCGGTCAACGGAATTGCATGCACTCTGAGAATGCAGTCCTTTGAATATTTAACCCCTTGCACTGTTGCATCGAGTCAGACTCGCGATGAAGATTTCGAACAGGTTCTAGTAAATATGTGTATTATCAACTCTCGTTTCTGACCCACGCTGATATTCTCTCGATATAAGGCGATGACTCGGGACCGTATTTCGGATGAAGAAGAAGAAGAAGAGGGGATAGCGATTTTTTATTTCGAAATAAAGAGCTTATATAAAATTGTACACACTGACAGTCACTCGAGGTTATATATATATCCTATTTTAATTCTATTTTAATTAAATGAAATTGAAATTGATTGAAATTCTATTTCACTGTTCTCGATATATATAGTCATTGGAGAACACATATATATACAATGAATCTAAACCTGTTTCTTCTGCTAAAAAATTATAAATTACAAAGAAAGAATTACTGTGACCGTAAAATAACTTGTAGTGCAAACCGGTTAAATACGTTGCAGATGGGGTAGATATACTAATTATATTTCATTGGCTCGATGTAATTTAATAGAAAACTACTCTGACAGTACATAGGATTATTGCATGTGTGCGAGTTTCCTGATTTACACAGTTGTCTAATTTTCTAGCACTTAACCTACATCGATGTCAAGTGTTATTTTTATGCGTAGAGTCAACTCTAGTTCGTAGGAGAAATTAGAAAGAAACTTTTCCATTCATACTTGTCAGGCAGTTAATAATGATGTGCTGACATTCATATTACTTTCACCACAGCTATCAACCCCAATGATAACGTTGCTTAATATACATATATTCAAGTGCTTTAGAAAACCAGTAAGTAATTGCCAACACTTTGTTATGCAGAATAGTGGGCTTCCTGTTTGATACTCGAACGACAATTGATTAACTTCCTGTTCGTTGCGTTGGCACTTCCAGATAATAGAGTCTTAGGTAAGACTATCCATGAATTCATCGGAATTGTTTAGTTAAATTTACAGTTTCTGCAGAAATATAGTGTTGCAATCCAGAGAAGAGACACTGATAAACAAAAATTCTAAAATTTAGTGGTAGAAAACGTGTGTAGACGCTACTGGAGTTTACACTTGTGATTAAATTGTTACGATTACTCGAGACGAACGGGGAAACACGAGTGTTCGAATAATCTAAGAAATTACTTAGGTAAAATGATTCAATTTTTTTTATTTGTATAATAAATAATTTTGCGTATGCATCTCCTTGGAGTGAGTTACTATGGGTTTGGAAGATTTCTATATTTGCTTTCGAATAAATAGATATTTCTGTGAAAATGAATTTGCGCGCCTAACATTTCGATGCCATAAGTGAATAACGCGGTCGATCGGAAGAGTCCAGCCGCAAAGAATCGAGTCGGCGGCAATAACAATGCCCTCGCCTCTGCGTCCGTCGTTTTATCATCGGTAGACTCGATTTCGCAGGGACTTTGTTCGCCGGCAGGTTGAGCTGTCGCGTGAACGAGACCTAACGGCGATAGTTTTATCGGTTCGCCGCGATCATTGACACCCTTATCTGACGCGGTTTGGAGTGAGTCCAGTTTATCTAAACTCGTTTCACCTGGCCGCCTCGCCTCGCTTCTCACGTGTCGTGCCGCGCTATTTACTCGATGGGACCGTCGGGCAATTTGCAACGAGGTTCGAATTAACGCTCTCCTGCCTGGCTTGTCCTTCGAACGTCGCGCCATTCCCCCCCTCCCACCTCGTTTCTTTTCTCGTTTCGCGAGATCCCCGGTCTGGCTAATAATTGTGCTTACCGGCCATCAATGCGAGAATGATAACGCGCGGCAGCGTTCTCCGGGGCAAACGGGCCGGGCTCGTCGTTTTATAATAGTCGGGGCTGCTTTCGCAAGATTTACAGCTCGCGTGGTAGAAGTACCTCTTTATCCTTAACAACCGGCTCGGATGGACTGGTTCCCCGTTGTCGGAACAACGGGGCAAGGAGGCGAGCCGATACCATCTAACGACGACACGGTAAGCGTTCGACGCGCGCCACCGCAACCTGCAATTCCGAGACGGAATAATAGACAAATGGCCGTGTGCGGAGGGTTTATGGCGTTCGGCCGAGTATCGCCCGGACAGCCTCCGCCGTGAAACTCCCCAGGCTAACGTTAATTGATACTATTTCTTATTAAGAACTAATTGGCCTCACCCGGAGAACCCTTGCTTCTCGAGATACTAGGTGCGAGCGAAAGACTCGGAGACGTCGCGTGCGACACGCGACAGATGAGACTTTAAGGCCCGGGATTCACGGAGGGGATGAATGTGTGAACTATAAACCCGTCTGAATTGTTGTTTGATTAATTAAGTTATCGCGCTTGCAACGGAACGGTGTCTTTCGCGATTTTTGTGCAAGGACAGTTTGTTGTAGGGTTGCAGAAAGTGGCTGGGGAACATGTTTCAGACAACCATTGACAATGTTGCTATGGATGACACTGTACGATAGTAGACAAAGAATTGTTAATGGTATAAACGGGTCCAGTTATTCAAAAATGTGAAGCACGAGCAGTGACTAAAAGAAATAAAGTTTGTATAACCTTCTAGGAATCATAAGACTACATTTATTTAAATTTTACACAATTTTGCATATGATCAAACATATTTTTATAATTTGAATAATTCTAAAATAAATTCTGGAAACTATCTCTTTTACAGAATCAACTTTTCTGAATTTACATTGCACGCTTTGGTTGAAAATGAATCAAAATTTCGGGAGAATAGTTTCACCCTGTTTTTGACTTCGTGAGAGCATAAGATTTTTTCGTGTACCGTCAATGACCTCTACCCGGTGAAAGGGTTCCAGAAATTATTTTCTGTACTGCAAACGAAAAAAGCTCAGAAATATTATGCAATCTTTACGAGCTTCAGGCGTAGGGTCGACATCGCACAATAATTTGCATCACCGTTAACGTCAATTTCTGCTTGCACCCTCTCGGCGGCGACATTGCCATTTCCACCCTTCACGGTCAATTGGAATACCTCGCAGCCAGTGTTTCCGCCGATTTCATATTTTCCGGTTTAATGTTCTCCGCCGGCCGCCATTATCGTTTCACTTATTATTAGCGTCGCGAGTGATAACGTCCAGTCACCGATATTCCCCCGTTGTAATTCCTGCTTCACGCAAGGTACAATATTTCGGTTAAAAAGCTGGCGAGCCGCATGCTTACAGCAATCAGTGGAGCCTTAAGGGTTAACTTCTGTTTTATAATTTTTTTGTAAGAAAACAATTTATTTAATTAATTGTTTTCTCATAAAAGCATCATCCGGCGCGACCGTAAGGTAAAGGCACCAGTAGTTGACCATTTTATAGAAAAACATAAAAAATAAGGTTTTTATAAGAGCACTTATAAGTGCACTTTTGATGAAAGTGAACCTCGGATGCCATGCCGTCTGTTGTTTAAATTTCAAAACAATAAGAATATTTCAAACCTTATTTTTTGTTTTTCTATAAAATGGTCAACTACTGGTACATGGTGGTCAACTACTGGGGTGCTTTTACCTTACTTATCTTATGTACTTATGCTAGCGATAAATTGTAAAAATCCGCGCAAATGTATCATTCGTAAAACTCCGATTTTTTTTCCACTCTTACAGCAGTGTGCAGCTGGTTCGGTCGCGGATGCGTCCGTTTCGCTGCCTACACGCGTGCTGTTCGACGTCGTTTTTGGTTTCCGCGTTCGAGAGGGCGTCGCGAGAGCCGTGTGTGGTCCGTGTCGTCGAAAAAGGACGAGCGGCCGAGCGACGTCTTTCACGGGGACCGGGCCACTTTGTTTTCAGCTGTCGTGGAACCGTGTCCGGCCGTCCCGGCCGAATGACGGACGGGCCGCATTAAATCGGCCGCGGCGCGGAGATACCGTGGCGAACTTAAATTTTCCATCGCGTCCGCCGCTTCGCGGACGATTCTCGGGTTCGCCGAAATTAGCGGGCACGTGACACCCGTCTCGGCCCACCATCTCGACCCTGTATTATGCAAACCCCGTTGGCCACGCGAATTGACACGCGACCGGAATCCCACCGGACGCAGAGCTCCGAGCGTGTAGACTAGGATGCACCTCAGCTATACCTAGTGAAAATTTGCTGTCTGATTTCATCCACTTTCTTAAGAGCCGATGAATTGTTTGAATCTCGGGTCCCTTTTGATTTTAGAGCTTTGGTCCCCGATAAAAGTTCTGACGTTCGACCATGAATTTGCTTATTCGTATGGAAAAATTAGTTTTATTATATATTTACCGTAGAATCCACGTAGAAATGGTCCGTTCTCATTGGTTTTCAATGGGAATCGTTCGAAATGAAATATTAGATTTGCGCGGCAGTCGTGAGTGGACTGCGGATTTCATGCATTCATATCGCGCACCTGCAGTCGTTTACAAAAGTCTACGTACACCAGCAAAATTTCGAGCGTTTGAAGCACCCGGCCAAAGGTATCGGACACTTTATGGACGTTAATTAATTTACTGGTGAAAATTACGCGGATTCTGGGAAATCGCGGCGCGCTCGCGTTTGTGTTCATTAGAAATTGTGGATCATTCCGAAACACTGGCGTACGGTACTCTACGCACGGGATATTTACTGTGGTTATACATATTTATTAAAAAGAGAAAAATTTGTTACCGTGAATTTCATGAATTCTGATAGAAATGTTAATGAAAATACGTGGCATGCTGTTTTAAATATTTCTGAAGGCTGTATATCGACTTTGTGACTCATATAATTTTATAAAGTACTGTAGACTAATTAGGTTTATGATAATTACGTGTCCACAACAGCTGCTAGAAATTCAGTAAAAGTCTTTATGTGACAAAACAATTACTACAATTATAAGCTTTTGTACAATTCGTGTGTTTTCGGTAATTACTTCCTAAGAACTTTAATTCATATAATGATCCGCAGTTTACTGATCATTTGAGCGGCGGTTAATACGATTGACGATTAATATTAACAGTAATTTTGTTATCACTGTTAATGACGTATTACAGGGTACAATCGAGAGGTCCTAGAAGGGTCCCTTTCACAGAGCGTAATCATTATGCAACCATTAATTGAAAAAATATTGTCTCATTTTTAATTAGATTTCCACTTTATAGAGGAGCTAGTATTCTACCTAATAGAGTGATATAACGATGATAATGAATAAGTAGACTCACTGTGGTTAATGAAATCGTAGACATTCTCCAATATTTTCAGTATTTTTTAAATCCACAAATTAGGGAGAAGAATACCAGTTTATAGCACCCAATTCTTACGAAACACCCTTCATAATTGAACGTGCAGAACGTAATAAATTGGAGACTATAAAAACCTTTATGCGAGTATAAAAATTTGCATTGCTAACGAAAGCGACCGCTTACCTCTCGCATTTGCATAAAAATCTGATTGACTATCAATATGCTTATTACGTCTCCAGTCTCATATCGCTGGCAGTACTAATTAGAGTAGAATCGCCTAATTTGGACCAGCCGCTAGATCGTGTCAGCATATAATTCAAGGAAGCACAATGCTTGGAGAGTTATTAACAATGGAATTGCCGAACGATAAAAATAAAGAATTTCAGAAAAGCTTTACTTTGCAATGTTTTTGTGGACATTTAAAGGGATACAAAGACGTGCAATGCCTCAATAAAAAATAGCGTTACTAGCAGTGCAAATTAACTGTAATTGATACATTAAGTTGATCGAGGATGAACCCCATTTGGGTTCAGCTCCAAATGTCTCTGCTTCCGCTCGCATTTTCTAGTCTCGATCTCGAAAAATATCAAGAGAGCCATTACAGTATCTTCCAAGATACGCGTATTCGCGCGAAGAATCTCTATTGTTCTCCATAGAGAACCCAAGAATCAGTTCAGATAGAATATCGAGCCGAACCGCGTCGAGAACGACTTGATAACGAGTCCTAGTATCGCCGCGATAAGATTAAACCTAGAATATAGCCGGGCTGGCACAATAATCCTTTGTCTTCTCCCTTGCCCCCGTCTCCTCGGCCTGACCACCTGTAATCGTTAACTAAATAGCGTGCTTCAGGCGGACTTTCTGCTACTTTTTCGACAAATCTTCCCGGATCAGCCGACACGCATTTGCAATTTCGAGTGGAACGGCGTGACAATGACCCGATACCAAGAGGGTGTACTCCAGGGAAGATTGAGGGAACATCGTAGCCGCACCTCGGCCACTGCCATAAACGTTATCGCGATACGCGTTCGCTTGCAGACTGTCTCCTTAAAGGGTCCGTTCGCGTTCCCTCGCGAAATCAAGAAGACATTCCCGGCACTTAGCAAACGAACTTTTGCCGAGGCCGGGAAGACCGGAGAGCCAGTTCTCCGCCGTGTTTTATCTGGCTGTTCTCTCTCTCTCTCTCTCTCTCTCTCTCTCTCTCTCCGACTCTCTCTCCGACTCTCTCGCCATTCGGCAGGACGATGTTCCTATTCGCCGGCTGGTATTGCTTCGAGGAATTTCAGGAGCCCGCTTATTGAACCCCGTGGAAATTTGTCCCGTCCCGTGCGATCTGATACCGGCGCGCAAATTGAATTCCGGTTTTCGATCCCGTATCAGCGGAACGTGTGTAACGAATAATCGAACACGGCCTTCTTAATCCCGAATTACTGCTTCGACCCGAATCTATGACGCCCGTTACACCCTCGACTCTTCCTCGCTTTCTTCCGTCGAGTCGACTTTGTTCGAACCCGGGATTCCGAGGCAAATCTCCTTTCTTAGGAAACTCGATCCCTCTAGAAATATTCGTTTAATAATCGCCTGATATTCAAGAATTGATTAACCTTTGTACGGATTTATGCTGCAACGAGTGTGGACTATTCGTTCAGCAATAGTACTGTTTGTGTAATCCGCAGTCATCGTGGAAGTAGAATTCTTGTCATTTTTTTACCGAAGTATTGATTTTTGAAAATTGCAAATTGTACATTCAGCAGCGTAGACGATATTTTGTAGTCTCGCCTATTCATTCGCATAAAATAGAAACGCATAAAATTCGCAGTCGAAGCATTAAGGTGATAGGACAACATAATAAATCCCGTTGATATTCATGTAAAATCCGCGAGTACGTGTCCAGCTACTCACGGTGCGCCCATTAGAAGCGGCAGAAAAATTGCAAATGTACGAGCATCCATAGTTTAATTCTACCATTAGCAGCGCGGATCTGGGCATAGCCGATTATCGCAAAGATCGGTTTCCCGTTACACCGTGGCCGAAGTATGAGATTGAATTTGAATTTCGAAATCCTTCTTGAATTCATCGCGTAATGTACGCGTTTGAGAATGTTAATGGACTTCATTGACCCTCCGTCGACCTGGCCGTGGAAAGATTGAAAATAGTATTCGCTTTAGTACCCTGTAAAGCCTCGCCTGTAATCGAGTGCGAGTATAAAGCGGCGCGGGCCCTCCTAGGCGCAGTCTTATCTGCGCTTTCTAAATTACAGTGTATCAAGTAATGGCTTTTAAGGCGGTCGCTTGCATAAAAAAAGCCTCCGCGAGACTGGACGTTGCCGCGCGTTCTTCGCCTCGCCGTATTTCTATCGCCGCGGCAAAGTCACTGCCTATCTTGACAGCTTTGATTTTTCCACGCGCGTACATCTTAAGAGCGAAGGGAGACGCCGAAGATCCCTCGAGATTCGTACCCGTCCGTATCCAAGAAAACTCTTATTAACCAAAAGATATACAACTGGGAAACCACATTCGTTTAAGCCCACAGATTGCGCACAACGTAGCCGGGCGTTAACCCGCGGCCCTGATAGCGACTACAATCTTGGGCGTAAAAGTTCTCGGTGGAGACGTGTTCGTAAATACTTCTTTTAAAAGTTATTGCCGAAAGACTTTACTGCCCGGTGCATTTTTATGCGAGTTTATTCTTGTTGGCCACGACTTTCGAGGATAATAAAGCAGCTCCTTCAGCGAGCATTGTTATGGACAAAATTGGATGCAGCTTTTCGAGAGATAAGAGACTTTCGAACGTATCTTCTGCGATGAGAAGGATCGATAACCGCGAACTTTGTTTCATTCGTATTGTTTGATACGGTATTACTTGACTGCGGATTTTAGAGGTTTACGACAATATTGGGTAACTGCAATTTTACACAGTGTAAATTTGAACGGATCGAATAGCAACAATATATTATTTTCGACCCAGTAAAATTATTGTGGGAAGGAAAACGTTCTTGCGTGGTTGTGTGAAAAGTGATGAAATTTAAAACATTGAAGAGATTGACTGTAAAAGTATTAATATATTATTTTCACTGTATTAGAATTATTTGTGAAAGATATAAATTGTCTTGTTTAGCTTCTGTGACTTGTAATTTATGTAAAAAATTATTATTTTGTATAAAGATTCGGAGTCTACCTATAACAAATGCAGAAAACTTTTATTTTGCAAAAAGTCCACGGACTTGTCATTACAATCTTAGTCTCCTTCAGTGAAGGGATGAATTAATCTATTTTCCTGATCGAAAAGCCACAGTTCGGAAAACTTCCTCCATAAATTTTTATGAAATAGAATAATAACGAGTGCCTCAAAATAGATATTACAAAAGTAATTTCAGAATCATCAGATTATTAGAATTATTTACACGACAAACGTGTTAACAGATCTTCTCTCGATCACTCTCGTATTAATAGTTTTTCCAGAAAATATCTCCGTCCACGTAACAAAATTACGATCCCCATTCATTCTAAATAACTTCATCTGGCTCTCAATTTCCCGAATGTCGCGATGAAGTGGAAGCGATGAGTGAATGGACCGGGGCAGGAAAAAAAATAAAACGATCGCTAAATCGTGTCTGGTGGTCGGTACAGTCCCGAACACTGGGACTATAGAAAAATTGTTGCAAAAATGTATATTTATCGAGCCTCCTGCGTTTATTTTGTTCGCGTTTCTTCGTGGCAACGGTTAACCCCTACAAACGAGCCGAGGTGAACGAACGAATAGGAGCGTCGGGAAGTGTCGTGCTTTCAGTGGCCAATTGCAATTGAATTTCTCCGGGTGAATCGTTGTCTATATTCGTCCGAGGGACGAAATTCGTCGGTGGCGAGTTGCCTTTTGACTCCGCCGCAATTTCTTTGAACGGTGCATCGTCCTTCCCGCCATCTTAATTGCGTCAATTCCGGTAACGCTGTTCAACGGAAGCAAGAACAAGTGCGGAGAGAGAAAGAACCGGCAGCTGCGCGATATTCTTGAAGGAAGTAAAAGCCGGGCTGAGTGCTCGGTTTTTCGAGACGTGGCACGCTCGAAGATTGTTTTGTATAGACAAGGAATCGTTTCGTGATCTTTCCGGAAGCAATTTCCCAGCTTGCCCCGCGAACAGCCCGCTCTTCACCCTTAGGAAACTTTGTATTTAATTTCCCCGTCTTTGTTCTTGCGAATTTTTTTTTTCACCGTGTGAAAAGCGTCTCCGCCGATTCGTCCATCGATCACCTCCCCCGCCGAAGCAGGAAGCTCGCATTAAATTACCCTGGCAACGTTACCGTTCCATCATCGACTCTTAATAAATGATATCGAAACGCCGGTTAATTAAATCAAATCGCGAACGTGTTTAATATGCGAATGAATCTCGGCCAGGTAACGAAATATCAATGGAATTTTGGGAAACACTCTTTCCGGTTAATTTTTTGTTTGCTATTAGCATGAAGCGTAAAGCACGTATGTAAGGCTAGTTAAAGAAAAACACAGGAAATTTTTTCAAACACAAAAGTAAATCTAAGTCAAATTTTTTGCAGTTACAAGTATTCTTTTGGCTAAATGAATTTTCAGGTCACTGTGTTAAATATTGTTCAAGCGTCAGATATTCGGAATTACTTCTTTTGGAAACCAGTTGTTGGTGAAAATTTAAATATTGCGTTCAGCCAACGGGAATTCGTCTAGTTCCTAAAGATTCCCGCACGGAATTGCATCCCGCTGTCTGTGTTCATGTAAAGTGTGCAATTATGAACGGGGACAGACGAAAAAGCAGAGCGGAGTAATTAACCCTCTCGCGCAGTGTAGCCAAAGCGAGACTCGGACAAGTCATCAAACAGAGCTACGTTTGCCTGACAAAGCTTCTGCCATGACATCACACGTACAACTGTTTAATTTAACAAAGATTCGGGCAAGGCAGTGCATTGAAACTGTATCTCTTGGACGCAACAGGATAATAAATTTCAGCGTTGATTGTGCTTTATTTAAATTGAACTCCCTTCGCTCGCCGTCATTTAATTAAGCTGTTGATGGGTGGATGCTCGAAAGGGGTTCTTATCGCGGTACAAATTAACTGTCGGAATCACGAACGCATTCCTGGCGTTGTATAATTGATCGACAGTGGATTTTTATGCGCTGATGGTATTTTATTATGACTCAGGAACCACCCATTTATGTTAAGCTTTAACACTGCAGTTTTGATTACGGGATATTCTGGGGGTGATTGTACCATAGTCATCGTGTCAAGCTTGATTATGTCGAGGTTCAGCCGCCTCATCCGCTTGTGAGGCCCGAGTTTGTCGCCACAGTTCACACTACGAACCAGAGTGAAGACCAATATGGTGCTGGTTGGGGAATCTAAGTCGACCTGTACGTAAGCATCCCGTGCATTCTTTTCTCGCGTGGCAAAACTCGCCGGCGCATCAGCCATTCTAAGCACCTTCGCCCGGGGTCGCGGTGTATTAAATTAGACGGTGACGTGGACGAGAGAGCGAAGGAGGCTCTCGAATGTGATGCGGGGGCGCCCCGGAGCTCATCAAGAGTCAGAGGCCCATTCAGCCGGTCATTGTCTGCGGTAATGGAATGTATTAATATCGGAGAGCCCGCGGGGCCGCCGACCGACGCTATCTCTCTCTCTGCCTCTCTCTCTCTCTCTCTCTCTTTCCCTCTCTCTAGACTCTCTTTGTGTTCCTCGTTGCTCGGCCGGCTTGGCTCTCGCTCCGAGTTACAACCGCGGCCTGTACAGCGGATATGTCCCGTGGGATGGAATATTCGTATAAACCGCTGTTGCACTGCAACCGCCGGTGAATACTGGACCCTACGCATTAATATCTAAACGCCGGGGATGGGAGAGCGCGCCTAGAGAGCGAGAAAGAGAGACCGAACAGGGGGATGAACCGTGAGCGAGACGGAACAGCAGGACCGGCAGCGACAGGGTGCAGAGGAACGCGACGGTAAAGGGGGTAGAGAGGAGAGCTGGCGCACGCGCTACCATCGCATCTTGTATTCATGCGTTGCACTGTCGGCTACAAGAGGCGTTACATGGCCAACCCTTTGCCACTAGCCAGGTGTAATATTCTTTTTACGTCGGCGGAGCACGTCAAACATCCTTCCGTGATAATTGTATTAGAGGGCCGCGGGCTGGCGTGCTTCTAATGTTCACGGAGAACGGAACCCTCCGAGCACGGTTCACGGAAATGTGGCTTTTTCTCGGTGACGAATGGCCTGTTTCTTTCCACCGGCATCCGTTGTAATTATTACGGGCAAGGATTTTGCGGAATAAATTGTTCCCTTACGCCGAGGCATTGTCGTGTTCCGCCACCCTTGTCCACGGCCGTATCGAAATTTCAAACGCGTCTCTAAATGCATATACGTGTAATAGGTATAATCTAATTTTTTTGCAGAATAGGTAAGCTATTCTTATGATCTTTCTCTTTTGTAATTCTCGTACAAAACTATTTACAGGCAGTAGATGCACAACAAATTGATTATACAATTGTACACTTACTGCCACGAGTGAAAAATATTAGGTATTTCTAATCTTTTTAGTTTCGACTTCTGCATGGTCAATGTTGCCCTATTAAAATTTATTAGAAATTTCTTCACTGAAATCTATTTTAGAGCAATACGAGTTTACAGATGTTACAATAATAATTTAGTGTTTGTGGCATTACCATTCAAATTCATGAGGTCATGGAACCGTGTCCATGCACGATACAAGTGACACTTCGCACCTGAAATTTGCACACGTATCGAGGCATTACTGTACTCTCGAATCTGTAAGAGTGTAACTTGAGTTAGTCGGTGGAAGTGTCAGTACGCTGTCATTGTCTTGGTTACAAGAAGAGGCTCGGCGTGAGCTAATGAGGTGCTCGGGTTCTCTCGTCGCTGGCCCCGCACCATGAACTATTAGCGAGGCGTCACCGTATTCTTGTTCGGTTAACGAGTACGATGCTCTATTTGCGTCGGGCGACGGGACGTGTCCCTGGTCGAATAACGATAAACACGGGACACGCTTTCACGCGTTCGATCAACGGGTTGGATCGAACTATTAACGGGAAATTAATTGCGAGGAAGTCGCGTAGATAAACACCGCTTCTTCGGTACGCGGGTTTTCCACGTGAACATTAATTACCGTCGCCGGCGGAACGGACGCGTCTCGTGCCCGCGACTCTGCCGGAAAAACGCGAGACACGAAACGGCGGTGATTTAATTGCACGTTGTTTCCCGGCGGAATTTATTCTTCCTGGAATTATGCGTCAGCCGTCCGACCGATTAGAATTCATCAACTTTCTCGCGTGTTGCCGCCGCGCCGCGAGATCGAACCGTTCCTTATTATTTCTTTCTGTCGTTTTATTTTTCTTTCTCTTCCCTCCGCCCCCTTTTTGCGCGGCGCGACAGCGAGAAACGCGGAATAATTGCCGCACGCTTTCGCATATAAATGCGGAAAGAGTCGCGACGCGACGGTCAGATTAGAAATAATTACCCCTGCGCGCCGTGCTCTCTTTGTTTACGGGCGATAACGTCTTTCGCCATGCGCGCACGCAAACCCGATAAACCGGATTTTAGGCATTAACGAGTCACTGGAGCGTCACGAGGCCAGCCAGCGTTTTTAATATTCATAGCGGACGCGTCACAATTAATGAATACTGAAGTATTAATTTTCACTGTCTCTCTCCCCCCATCCCCGAGTTTAGAACGATTAAATAGTCCGCTTCTTTCGTCTCGATATCCCTGATTTACTTTACGTCTTGGACACGCTCCTCGAGCTGTGCGAGGTTTCACGCGATCTCCATCAGACACATACGTGGGCTGCGTAAATGATCTGCTAAATTACCGTTTAAACGACTTTGTGCGAATAATTATAGCGTTACCAAGTTCCGCGTAGACTCGTGCACGAAAGTGTGTTCAAGTTATTGCCGTTTCTGGTATCGATAAGGATTTTGTCGATTGTAGAACTTCTTGAATTTTTGATGCTCGTGTGGTTGGTGATATGATGTTGGGAGAAGTCGCAGCAGTAATAACAATAACAGTAATGTATCTGTTGCGTACACTAAGTTTATATGAGAAGGAAGTGAAGAAAGAAACACTCGTTTGCAAAGTTATCAAAATGAAAACGAGGATAGAAATAAGATAAAATAAAGTGCACAAGAGTAAAAAGAGTAAAATAATGAATTCAATACGATAGATGTATTCGTAACTGAACCGCGGATTTTTATCTGAAATGAAAATTGTCTGGTATAACAGCAGGACACTGGAGCTGCATTTATTTCTAGTTTTAAGAATTTCTGTAGAATACAAAAGTAAAAGTCAACCGAATTTTCTGCAGGCCATTTCTTTTGCTGCTAGTTATAGCTACGGTGACTATATTTTCTTGGAAAAAATAGATAAAAGGCAAATCAGGAATTGTTTCACATTTAAAAAGAATTTAATTTCGATACTTTTCACAAGGACGGACTGCTCTTTTTAATTTTGAAATATTCTATAGAGTTAGTGGTGCGCAATGATGTAGGATCCGAGGGATTCAATAGAGGTCATATGTTCGGCGCAGTTATAGCACCAGATCCACCGAGGTTCAGCAAAAGGCAAATCAGGAATTGTTTCATAGTATTTAAAAGAAAAAATTTAATTTCGATACTTTTCACAAGAACGGACTCCTCTTTTTAATTTTGAAATATTCTATAGAGTTAGTAGCACGTAATGATGTAGGATCCGAGGGATTCAATAAAGGACGTATGGTTATAGCACCAGATCCATTCGAGGTTCAGCAGCTCGCGACCGAGGGCCAGACCTAAACCCATTTCCCATAGTCATTCCGACGAAACTACATCTCGCCGAAGGTTTCCCATGATTCTCTACGGGGAATGTGGCCGGCTGTTGAACAAGCGGGCAGTAAAACTCTCGATCGGAGTAGCAGCAGCAGCTCGCGAAACAGCTTACCCTCGCGGCATCCCGCCATCAGTTAGGAGCGCGGGGCCGTTCGTCGCGATCCATCGTTATAACAGCTATTCGCAGATACAAGCTGGCGTGTAACACCGTCGTAAAGACAGCCCCTGTGCCACGGCCTTGCCACGGTTAGGTGTACACGTTAGGTATCCCGCGTGTGTCCCTCTTTGCCGCGTGTGGGTCTGGTCGATTGCGATTCGATGGCGCACAGCCAGCGTAACAGAAGGTGCCGGGTAGATACGAATGACGAATGGCCGGGTATCGGGCCACGAGAGAGCGTGCTATCGAAAATGAAAAAGCGTCGCTTACCGTGCTAGGTTCGGGCCGACGTTTCCTGCGTCGAAGGTAGAGCTGGCCGTGATATCCGCGTCCGGGATCGCTCTGGATTCCATGCCGAGCGGCGCGATGCATTGGGCTGAAACAAACGAAACGATCCTGCAGGTTAAAGCTCCCACGAATTTACATATAGGGGTATGTGTCCGGCTCCCTCTCTCTTTTTCTTCTTTCCCCCATCTCTGTTTTTCTCTCTCTATGTTGGTACAAACCCCCTTCTGGATCATAAACGGCTAAATAACCAGCTAACCGAGATGAATCCGCCGGATAGAGCCGGTTTACGTTCTTGTATACGACCGTCTCTCCTCTCCTTCGAGATGGGAGCCAGGGAGGAAGGACTACCTCAACGTTTCCGTATCTCCGGGACCGATCAAATTGTTTCATAGGGGAACACGGCAGCGTTACGAGGACGCAATGTATCCTGCTACCAGGAACGGGCTATCTTGATACAATATTGTCCAGCGCGAGGACTCCCCCCGCCGTTATTTACGGTTTTGTTCCCGTCACGCGTCGTCGCATCGCGGAAAGTTCAAAACACCTCGGCACCATGGTTTCTCCATGGACTTCTCGGGACGCTGAGGCGCGCTCGCCGTTCTAGACTCGCCGTCCATGGTTTGGGAAAATTCCACAGTCGAATTGACATTTTAGCGGGTTTGGAATGTGGGGGTTAACCCTTCGATGGCACAGTGTTCGCTCTGATTACAAACTATTATACTAGGACCTGTCGAAAATTCTATATTCTAGTGTAATTTAGGCTGTTTTATGCGCACTTTCCACGGCTATCTTTTAATTTTAGAACGGTAATTCGTGAACAGATATTAAATTATGCATTATTATTCGTTATTATATTATATTAGCATTCGCATGAATTTATTGATGATAATCTCATTATTATTGCCACGATTTAATATGAAGTATTAATCTATTACATATCGTATTGTCGATATTATCATATTAATATGAATTAATACAATATACAGGGATCGGTGATGCAATCTGGTGTAGGAATAAAATTAATAAATAGCTAAAAAAAAAGAAAGAAATAGAGTTTTGTTCATCCGACGCTTCATTTAGAATAATATACGAAGCCGTATGTTAATTATTTGCTTGGTATCGTGTCCGAAATCGTTAACTGGACGTGTTAACAACAGTTTCGCGTTCCCGACCGGCCGAGTAGCACGCAACAGGGCCTGCATTATTTCGAGCCGGTGCAATGAAGAATACATTGAATTCCCGAGGCCGTTCGGTTCGCCTACGAGAATGGGTTCGATTATCGACGGAGGCGAGTGTGGTCGTGGCGGGAACGGTCGGCCGGTGTCGATTGCAATTTATGCATATCGAAGTTCTATTACCAACTAAAACGCGGATCGGTAAAATTTGCTGCTGGCGCGTCGTTCGACAGAGTGGAGGGAATACGCGGCAAATAACGATAGCACCTAATGCCGGATATCGAGTGCAGGTGTACCGGAATACCGTGATGGGAGGTTGCAGGCTTCTGCCTCGAGTGGCCAGAGACTCCGCGAGAATTAATGGCGGGGAATTCGAGCTTATAACGGAAGGAATCCCTGCTAAGCCATCGAGAAACAGAATGGGCATGTAGGTGGCCATTAATATCAGTAAAAGTTTGTACCATTCTTGGACGAATCCTCCGCCGTAATTCTGGCCCGGTGGATTTCGAGCGAGGAACGTTATCATCGTAAGATGAAATTCCTACGGACTGCGAATTTGTCCCGGGAAGAACATCGGTCTAGGCTTCGGACGGGGGAATGGGGCAACTTGGCTGCACAATTCGACTAATACGGAATGGTACACGAAATGTCGTGCCATTTAGCTCCCTGCTACACCTGTTTGTCTTTCACCAAATTGACGCCAACCATTCGACAAGAAAAACAGAAACCTGCCGTAGCAGTCAGACCCGAGACGAACGCTTCAAACTAAATCTTTCATGTACGAATGCTACTCCTCTTTTTTAACACTAGGTTTACGGGCCACTGAATATGCCTATTCCACTTTACTTTATAAAATTAACGAAAAATGTATCTATCCAAAGTTTTACCCGTTCAATCCCGGTATCCATTAAATTCTTCTGGTATTTGAGCGACAAAATAAATGTAGACGCACAATAAATCATACTTTCTCTTTTAGAAAATTATTAGGGATGAAGAATTATTATCGCTGTGAAGAAAATCATACGGCGAGGGGTTAAGGAGTTGAGTCAGACAAACTCAGAATGCCTCTCTTTTAAATCGCTATGAAATTTCATTCTTCTGGGATCAATATTGAAGCGAACGTAAACACACGATAGACAATATACTTTCTCTTTTAGGAAATGATTGGAGACGTGTAGAAGTCGTACAATCGCTGAAGTACAAAGAGAAAAGAACATTTACAGCGTGAGATCATTTTTGGATCATCCGAACTATTACCAGAGAAAATTGCATTTGTCAAACCAGCTTGTGTCTTCTCACAGCGGGCACAGAAGGAACGAACCTGTTTCGATTGTTAGGTATCGAGCCGCTGCAAGTAATTGCGAACGCTATACACAGCTATTTATTTTTCACAATAGCCAGATGCAAGTCAATGGTCAGAACTCGGCGAGATCGATGGAGAACGGTCAACACCCTCGGTGTCTTCTTCAACAGTGGTTTCTTCCACGGTCGCGTTCGAGGACGCGTAAACGCTAGAGTTCACGGAAGAGAATTTACTTTTTCATCCGGAATCATTACCTCGCTCGGTCGTAGCTCCGTAGCGCGAATTCCGCCGCAATGATTGATAACCGCGGTAGATGATAAATCCCTGGGTCGCGGTGTATCGGTAAAAATCGATGGCGATCGTTGGGAACGCGGCTCGAGGGTAAGACAAAGGGAGCGCTCGAGAATCAAACATGGCGTGCTATTATTATTAATGAAGCCTGAATATATCGGCGTCTCGAACTCCCCCCACCCCGGGAATTCTCACGACCCTTCCGTGCAACTTCTCGGACCCCCGCGCGGGGTAAACTTGGCTCGTTCTCCGGTAGAATCCGTTTCCTTTGTCGGCACGTCCGACCTAACGAGCCACCGGTGAGATATCGCGCTCGTAAATCGATCCTGAATAACGGTTCGGGGGCGCGGAAAACCGGCGCTCCTCTCCGATCTCCTTGTTGAAGAGGTGCGACCCGGCGCATCGTTCAATCCCCGGATCCAAAGTGCAATGTTAAGACGCCCGTCGTCGTCGTCGTCGTCGTCGTCGTCGTCATCCCTTGCAATCACGACGTTCGGTGTGTCTCTTTCAACAAGCCGCTAGCCTTCCCCGGGCCGAGTTACGCCTCGCCTCCAAGAAAAACATCATTAATTACTTCTTCTCTATTGACGCCCCGATGAATAGGCGAACGAAACGGGGACACTTCTACCGCCGACGCGCCGAGAAAATTTATATCGCAATTAGGAGCAGCTATTTGATAGAGCGCGACGATAGCGTTTCCATTTCTTTAATGAAAAACCGTTCTCATTGAACGGACGGTCAAACCCGCCCAAGTTATGGCGATAGTCCTCCCTCCGTTCTTCCACTCCAGGCTCTTCCGGGTCGCGCGTCTTCGAGAATGATCGACGAGATCCGAACCCTGTTATCGCCCGCGCCGAAATGACTAATGGATTTATTATTTTAATGGGAGGTCCACGGTAACTCGTGGAAAATAAAACGTTGCAGCGACGAAATCGCACGCAGACTTCAATCGTTTTACGGTTTTCTTTCTGTTAAACTGTGTTCGTGATTTTAACCCTTGCGAGCTCATGAAAATTCTAGTAATTCTACCAATTCCGTTTTATTCATACGCGTTTGAAGCGAACACATCAAACTGCAATATAACAATAAAGACACAACGAATTTTTGCAGCATCTGTAAAACTAAGATGGATCAACCAGACTATCAATTTTTGCACTATCTCTAAACGTCTATATGTCCATAGGAAAATATTTTTCGAAAAGAAATTTGTTTCTTTTTTCAATTCAACGGTATGAATATGCAGGTACGAAATTCTACATAACATTTCATAAATCTGGAATGATTAAAAAAAAGGGAGAAAATTGTTTAATATTTGATAGAGGTTTATTACATGTACAGTTGCTGAACCGTAATTAAACCATAATTACCTATAATATACACAGTCGGCCGGGCATAGTAATGTCAGAATAATTTGTTATTATAATTAATATCATTAGGATAATAAATTGTATTAATTTCAATGTATTCACAATGACTGTTTATGCATTGCGATACGTTCATACGATAACAGCTTATTCTTTGCAATACGGAAACAGGATTTTATCCGAATCTGTTTAACCAATAAATAAACAGTTGATCGTACACATACATCAATATTGATACAATCACATTTATCACAAATATATTTTTCAAAAGGTTGTATCATATTTCAACGAAATGAATCGATGAAAATGAATCGTTGTACGCATCGTATGTGAATATGAAAAATGCAACAGATGCACGAAACGTGCAGTTTACCGAATGAATTGCAGTCCGTAAAATTTCCGGAGCCTTTGTTTCCGTATTTGCAAGTTGCCCATCAATTGTCAGCGCTGTTCGAAGGCAGAGGACCGTTCAAAGCCCCGAGAAAATTCCCTGTTGCAACAAAGAAGATTGGTTTACCCGTCGCGGGACAAGGGCGCCGGAATTTAATGGGTCAATAAACGTCCAAGTAAATTTCCCTTGGCGGACGTCTCGCGAGCTACTCTCATCGAACGTTTGACCGATGATCGGCTCTCGACCCGTACGAAAAACCGGTGTGCATCGATTTGCATGTCGGAGTGGCTTAGTCAGCATCCACCGAGCCCCGTTAGTTTCGCTAAACGATCTGTCGCCGTCAGCCGCGTTACTTTTCGATGTAACGAGTTCACTCGTCAGAAGTATCGGAATTGTTTGGAGACCTCGGGTGAACGACAAACGAGACCCGTGCCTTCGAAATCCAATTCCGGATCGTCGGCGGGCGATTGCAAAAGTTTCCCTTAAAATTGAAATGAAACGCCCGCTATCCGTTTCTCGAACGGATCGTCCCATAAATTCTTGTCGATTCGCGAATCGGGTCAATGTTTAATAACGATCTTTATGCCCCGAGAAGAAAAGTAATAAACTCTCCCGTCCCCTTTCATCCTCTTCGCTGATGGAATTTTAGTATTATGCTCACAACGTAAAGCTTCTTTGCATGTTCGACGAGATATTATCGATTATACGCTCCTCTTTTGTGTCATTAATTTAAAATTTAACCTCTTTACCCCGCGGAGGAAGTTTAGATAACGATCCTTGTCCATTGTCATTTTTCCAATGACGTTACTGATATTCGTACCTTTTAATCGTTCATTGTCCTGGCATTTCTGAAGGTATTTAATTTTCAAATAGAAAGTTTCATGAAAGGGCAGTTGTTAACGTTTTTAGGTCTTTGGTTTCGATAACGATTGTTATTCATGTTCCTCGGTTGAAAAGCTTACTGTTGAACTGGTTGAATACAAAATTGTAAAGAACGTGATTTACTTAGCATCCGTTTTGTTACAATTAACTTGGACAATTTTTATTTCGCATAGAGATCCGCGGTCTAGTTATAACTCTCACATTTATTGAATTTACTGATTGTTACGTCACCAATACCTTAAGTGTTGAAGGAGGCGAATAAGAGGGTGGTTCCTAAATTATTTTGTAACCAGTATAAACTTCCATATGTGCACAAATGAATTTCTAGAATGAAGAAAAATAGGGGAGGAAGTTAGAGACGAATTGGAAAACAAGGAATTTGGAATTTTCAATTGAGAACATCGATAACCGGCAGAGACTTTATTTTCGGAAATATGGGACAGCGACTCGAGACACTTTGGACCGCGCCGGGCCGTACCGTGCTCAATCCACCGCAGACGTTCCGTTCGACCGGAGACCGCCATAGAGCGGCCCGATTCAATTTTACATCGGAAGTTTGTCGATCACCGCAAAGTAATTTCTATCAAACAAAACCGTACGTCGCCGATGCACGTATAGCCACGAGGAGCCGGTATTACTCGAGCGTATTACGAGTTCGCATGGTCCCGTCCTTCGTCCCCTTTCCGCCGTGAAACGTTGTTTAAATACAACTTTCTGCTAAAAGTTTCCAATTTGACGACGCGGAGGAGGGTTCGGGACACGGGGGGGGGGATTGGGGGACGCCGGTAAATCCAGCTTTTCCGCGAGGGGGCCAAAGTCAATTTCGGATCGAAAGTTCGTCGGTCGCGGTCAAGCAGTTGCCTCGGTGCGCGGAGAACGAGGCAGCGGCGTCGCGGCGCTGTGCAACGTTAATAAGTTATAAGAGGAAGTTTCCACGATGAAAACTATAAAGCCCCCCCCCCCTCCCGGCAGATTACAGCTTAGATGTACTTACAGAGGTCCACGGCGCTCGTGGTGCCGGCCAGAGCGAGAAAAAGCGAAAGACGGACGGCAGGTATCGCACCCCCGGCGAAGAAACCGAAGCTTTCCGCCATGGCTGCCGGTTCGCGCGAGGGCTTCACCCTCGCCCTTTTCTCACCGTGACTCCGCTCGTGCCATTTCTGCCTCGTCAACCTGAAACAAAAAACGAACCAGACCGTTACGCCACCGCTAACGATAGTTCTTCGAGGGTGGAACTTGTGTGCGATGGGGTTTCGAGAGGGGCCGACGGAATCGCTCCGTCGAATTTTCCCTGTCAAAGCCCGTTCGACTCGCGAGTCGATGCCAGCGACCGCGACGCTCGACTTCGTTAAAATCGGGACGAACGGGTCTGCCCTTCGACGCAGTCCCCCGGCGAGACTCCTCTTTTGGCTAATTCCGAGACTGATCGATCACTCTTTGACGTCGATTGCCACGGATTTTCGGAAAGGTGAGAGTTATTAAGAAACTCGGGATGACCTTTAGGCGAATTTTCTCGTGCCTTCCTCTCCTTGCAATCAGGAATTTAAATCCCCTAAACCCTTCTGAATCCCCTCTAAACGCTTTATAAATTTTCTTAACCCGTTAAATATCCCTTACTACTATTAAATTCAACTATATTTTTATTAATTCAGCAACTGCGCCGAGTATCCCCGGGCGTGATAACAGTACGCGTGCTCCTCCAGCGTTTCCAATTTAATTCACGAAGTTATTCGATTTAAGTTGAATGAAAGATTGAAAGAGAGTATAAAGCTCCCCGCGGCGATATTTAAATTTCTGTCTGTATTAATTCGTCCCGTTTAGAAAGAATGGCTCGAACGAAGAAATTCCGAGCACAACATGTATAGTCGATTTCTTTGTTCCATTCACTTTCGATGAATTCCGCGTTATACGCGATCGCACCAATGGAAACAGAACGGCTCCGTTGTCGATAGAAAAAAAGATTTATGAATGGAAAAACGAGAGAAAGAGGGAGAAAGGGAATCACTAGGATCAATTCGGAAAACTACGGGTTTTAAAAGCTCCCAGTAGGCTTCCCGCGGCCGTTCCGTCGATGTCAGCCGATCCATTTTTATTCCCGGCCAGACAGCGTGTCGTTAAAACGATATAGATGTATCTTCTCTAATTATCCTGCCCCAGGACTCTGATAGATCGATGCGCGTCCCTGCGCATTAATATACGCTGCCATCGATGCATATGCAGCTTTTAAAGTTAGTGTGATTAAGGTACCATTAAATGCTACCTACAGAAAATATGTCCCTCGTGGTTTGCGTCGAGTACTTAAAAATTGTGAATATTAATATATTATTTAATATAGTCAATCCAGATTGATCTACGGATTTCTGTCTCGTCAAAGAAATTTTGATGATAGAGATAATCCTTCAAGGAGCATATTACCATCAGCATTTTTGTGATATCCGTTTTTATTTCTATAGCAATTTTTCAATTGCAAGAAACAGGAGTGAAATAGAACTTTCTATTGGATTTATAGATTTTAATCCGCTTCTTTAAACTGCAGCAATTTAGTTTTTGCCATAAATGCATAAAATCGGTGGTCTGGTAATAATGAACGATATCATTGTTGAACGCTGTTTCGGTTGATTTAGCAAGAAAAAACTACGGTAATATTGTTATTTTAAAGCGAAGTTAAAAAATATTGTTCGGAAATGAGACTATTACGAAAGTATGTGTACATTACCAGGGAACGTTGCAGGATCCCAACATACTTTTCGTTTGCAACAAAAAGATCTGGAATTCTCAAGCGATGCACAATTCTCCGCATGAACGTATTCAACTTTGTATGAAAACAAGTGGTGCAAATTCTGCACATTTCCTTTAAAAAAGGTAACGCTACACGGCACCAGACGTCCATAAATCAAAAACATTACTGCTCCCTTAAAAAGTTTCTCTTCGTTCTGAATTGTACCTACAAAACGTGTATTATTTCTAACAAATGTATGTACAGAAAATTCATACGTCCAAGGAACGAAACTGCTTTAATCCTCGGATGAATGGTCAGACAAATGGTCGGGTCTGACCCGTGGGACAATTTGCATTGCATGCAGTTTTCGAACTACAAGCTGTGCCCGAGATTTTATTTAACTTGTACGATTTTTTTATTTGTAATAGTAGGTGTACCAATAAGTAATTTATTCTTCAATAATAATATTCTTTAAAGATTTCTCGACTCGATTCCTTTTGGAATTATTTTCGAGATTTGAAAGATGTAATCTGACAAGTACATTCTTCTAAACTTACATTTAAACGATCCCTTTAAAAATATAACACTTTATATTTCACTATTATACATTGTGTGCCTGCGAGATTGAAAGATTAGCCGATTTATGTTGTGCATATTCGTCGCCATAAATGGACAATGATGATTGCACTACAAAATGAATAGATCTAATAATACATTTTTTTACGTCTCGTTTCCGAAAAGATTGAGTTTGAAAATTCAGCTAAGGCGAACGCTATTAGATAGGAATCGGCGGATGCGTCTGTGCATGACCGACCGGTTCTACTTCCTGCAGGTACTAAGTCGATTTTTCCAAATGCGAGATACCAAGTAAAAGAACGTGATTCCTTCTTTTCGACTTGTTTCGAAATTATGAACATAGAATTGCAAATCCTCGAGCAGATTCCTATTTCTGTGACGCTTTATCAAAATTGGAGTAAAAAGAATAGACATAGAAATACTGTTAACCCGAGAATAGTGAGCCCAGAAAAATTTCCTGCGCTCTTCTTGTCCGAGAAAATAGTTACACCATTTGAGGGTTGATTTCTGTTCCATAAATTGTCGCGCGCCGTCAATTTTAAAGCCACCCAGCTATCTCCGCGATCACCGGTGAAATATACTTTCCACAAAATGGCGAAACAAGCACAGCAAGCACAGCGACTCGTTAGAAGATGGTGTTCGAGAGCAGGCTCTAGGAGTACGCGCGCGGTGCGGCGTGGGAAGTCGATGGCTCGAAATAATAAATTCACGAGCACCGGCAATGTTGCGGAAGATGTCCATAGATTTATTAGTTCGACACTGTTGTTCACGGCGAGCAAGTCGTGGCGCGGGGATAGTTTCGGTGCGAACGTGGTCGTGCACTCATCCACGGACAAGGGGGGAGGGGCCTGTTGCAAGAAAGTTGCGATTCCCGTGTCTGGACTTTGATGGAGTATGCCGCGGTAATTGCGCCGGAAGTGAATAAGTAATGGCGAACGGTAGTAAGAAGTCGGTGGGTCGTAGGCCTCGCGTGCTCGCATTAAACATACATGCAGGAACGTACGGCCGGGGCCGGCGTGGCAGCAGAAAATCCACAGTTTACAGGGCACAAGCACTTTCCGCCGGCCTGGCGGAAGGTCCCGCGGAACATTTCCTCCCCGTCTTGGCTTCTCTTTGAAAATTCTTTCAGCCCCGTTGGCCAGGGGACTCGTTACAACGGTGAGGCACGTCAGCCTCGATTGCTGATCAAACAAAGTAGCTATTTCAACTAGCTGGGCTGCGCTGTTACGCGACGATGCTATTAGGTTGCTTGCATATCAAATGTCTGATTTTTGACAGTATCGTTAAGTGGGGCAAAACCGACTAATGTTTTAACATTTCTCATCACAAGGAAAATATTAGCTATAGAAGTAAACTACAAAAAATGTTCTATTCATATTCTTTACGCTATATGATTCGTGGAGCAAGCAACACTGCGGGAGGAACAAATTCCTTTGCATGATACAGATTCGTTTTGCATGACAGCCGGCAGACAGTCCGCAGACAAGGCCACACGCAGTTCGCGTACTGCGCATATATCGTACGCGGACTATCTAGAGACAACACGCGCAGTTTGCGCGGACAGTTTGCTGTCGATTGTTTGTCAGTGTGGACAAGGCTTTACAGTACCGTCGCGGAGTGTACGTTCGCTGCTGAGCTCGACGATCCTTTACGGTGATTTTGGCCCAAGAGGGGTGCAGGATGCACGGTCAAAGGGGTTGCACTCGATCGGACTGGTGATTCGAAGCTATGCAAATTTTTCAATTCATCCGTCGCGCGAAAAGGCGCCGCGCCGGTATCCGAGAGACAGAGGGTGGCTTTAGTCGTGCCCCGCGAAACATTCGAATCAATTTTTCCGCTCCTGTCTCTCTTCCTCTCGGACTCCCCAGTTGGCTTGTGTTCTCTGCCTCCGCCCCCCGTTATTTTCTTCTCCCTCTCGGAGAGCGTAGCCTACCTAGCGTTTCGATAGCGAAATTATTCATCGATTGTTTTCTTTTCATCTGGCCGGGACGGCCAGGAGATTACCATGGCCCCGGAGAGGCAGGTGGGACACGTGGGTCGTTCTTGGTCGTTTACGGTGGCCCGTTTCAGCCCACCGTGATACCCGGGGCTCTCGCAATTATTATTCCATCGACGCCGACGGAGGAGGTCCGTTTTACGATCGCTACGCTCTGGCCGGAACAATATACAACGGTGTTTATACGTGTGTGCCTACGGACCCGACCGATGTTCCTGTTTATACGTTTCGCGGCACCCCCGTATGCGTGTTTCCGTTGCGGGGGCGGAAAAGAGGGAGGGTTGCACACCCGTAGTCCCAGTCCCCGGCGCCGAAGGTAAGAGCTCCGCTAAGCCACGGTTGTAAGCCGCGAAGGCTCCCCGTGATATCCTAGTTCGACGTCGAATCTCTTCGTTTGCATAGCAATGAGTTTATGCAGATTAATACACGCGAAACGTCTACGCGTACAACGTCCCGTGGGATGTAAAGCACCGGTATCTACACGGATTCGCGGGCGTGCATGCATATTTTATTGGCCGTGGCCGAAGATTCCCGATCGAGCGGAGTCGGTTACGGCGCCGACGTGAGCGGAGCTGAGCGGAGCGCAGCAGACCAGAACGGAGCCGACCGGAGCGGACCGGAGCGGACCGGAGCAGATTATGCGGAGATGAGCAGAGCAGATCGGAGTTTAGCAGAGTGGAGCCGCGTGCAAAGCAGATTCGGATAGACCAGAGCACAGCAAAGCAGAATTGATCAGAGCAGACGAGTGCTGAGAAGAGCAGAGCAAAGCAAAGCAGAATTGATCAGCGCAGACGAGTGCCAAGAAGAGCAGAGCGCAAAAGAGCTGAAAAGAGCTTTGCAAAGCAAAGCAGAGCAGAGCTGAGCAGAGGAGAGCTGAACAAAGGAGAGCTGAGTAGAGCAGAGGAGAGCTGAGAAGAGCAGAGCAAAGCAACGCACAGCAGAGTTGAGCAGAGGAGAGCTGAGCAGAGGAGAGCTGAGCAGAGAAGAGCAGAGAAGAGCAGAGCAAAGCAGATCAGAGCTGAGTAGAGGAGAGGAGAGCTGAGAACAGCAGAGGAGAGCAGAGGTGATCTGAGAAGAGCAGTGCTGAGCAGAAGAGAGCTGAGCAGAGGAGAGCTGAGAACAGCAGAGGAGAGCAGAGGTGATCTGAGAAGAGCAGTGCTGAGCAGAGAAGAGAGCTAAAAAGAGCAGAGGAGAGCTGAGCAGAGGAGAGCTGAGCAGAAGAGAGCTGAGCAGAAGAGAGCTGAGCAGAGGAGAGCTGAGAACAGCAGAGGAGAGCAGAGGTGATCTGAGAAGAGCAGTGCTGAGCAGAGCAGAGAGCTAAAAAGAGCAGAGGAGAGCTGAGAACAACAGAGGAGAGCAGAGGTGATCTGAGAAAAGCAGTGCTGAGCAGAGCAGAGAGCTAAAAAGAGCAGAGGAGAACAGAGGAGAGCTGCGAAAGTTAGAGTGGAGTAGTATAAATCAGAGCAGAGTAGAGTAGTACAGAGCAAAAGCGAGCAAAGCAGAGTTGAACAAAGCAGAGCGTAGCACGGCAGAGCAGAGTTGAGCAGAGAAGAGTGAAGCAGAGTTGAGCAGAGCAGAGCGAGGCCGAGCCAAGCCTAGCCCCACGATTTGTCTCCCTTCCCGATGTCCCATTAGTTATAATCCGTCGGCCTGAGACTTTATCAAACAATGCACGACCCCGGGCCGCTTGTTTCTGGGGATCTGATAGGGCAGCCCAGAGGGAGCGGGTACAAGCTGCTTAGCAAATGATAGGGGTTTGATAAGTATCGGATACATCGATTCCTGCCCCGCTCTTTTCTCCTTTTTGATTGAATAATGCCGTGCCGTGTAATTTCGCGGCGACCGGCTTAGAATATTAGCTCCGACAAGATGTCGGAGTGATTAGCGTAATCACTGTGTGTTCGAGAGCTCAGACTACTTAATTTGCATAGGAATCTTTTTGGTAGCTTTTTGCGATTTTTTTTTTTTTGCTGCGAATATTTGATGCGGGTCTTTTGTTAATATACATGGGGCGTTTAAAATATTCCTGGAGAATATGTAATGAAAAAGGGAGCACACAGAAGTAGGTAGTTTATTTTTATTATTATACTATTTTATTATTAGGTGGTTTATTATTATTTGCACATGCCTTGTTCTGTTTTAACTCTTTACACTTGAACGGCGACTCTGAACGCTACTAAGAATTACTATGCCATCGTTTGAAACAATTTTTACATCACATAATTTATTCGTACTTAATAAATTGCTAAATCATAGTATTAGGAAATACAAGAATAAGCGACTATTATTTTTTACGTTTTTTTTTTTCTTAAAGGACAATGTGATAAATCCTAAATTCCATGTGATTCCAGCTATTGTTCATTATTTCTTATTATCAAAACGACGAAATCCGCAATTAGTTTTGCACTGACCTAATATATACAAACCTCGTGTATGATCAGATGTATAATTGGTAAACGTCGTTTGCACGGTTCCGGAATGACAAATTGAATTTCGTTGGATGTTGTTAATAGATGAATTATGCCGCCAGGTAGAAACTGGCAGAGGTAATCAGACAATTAGTACCGGAGGGAGAACTCAATTGTAACGGTTATAGTAACCAATCTCCTTGTTACTTCGTATAATTCGATTTGTTTGCCCTCAATCTTGTGTAAGTGCTCTCGTGTCGCTAGGTGTACAAGATCTTAACTAAATGGTCTAATTCTAAGTGGTATTGCATTCGCAACATGCTCACCGCATCGCACGGTCTCCAATCAATGGTACATCATGATATTATAAATTAATTATTGATATCAAGATTCTCCTGATATCGAGGGAAATTAATAATCACACATCGGTAATGAATAACTTTTCGGCGCCTTCGTACAGAAATTAATCAAACATCAGGAATTTAATAAATATTATTCGGTATGAATAACTGTCTTCTTACAGATTGAACATTTGCTTCGACGTATAAATAGAGAATTCGTGTAATTATTTCCCAACGCGTCATTCTATCACAATTAAAAGCAAAGACAAAAGGATAATATATTGAATTAAATTATATGTATATACCGAATGTTTAGCAAGCATACAACTGATACAATCTTCGAATGATTATAATTACATTGAAGTACGTTTCATAAATATTTCTCGATGAAATATTCAACTCGCTGAGTTATAAAGGACGACATATTAATCAAAGCAAAATATATTATAATCAAAGTAATATCCGATGCTTTGAAATTTCTCTAACAACCTGAATGTTATAACTACTCGTTCCATTACATTTTGAAATTAAAACATATTACAAAGTCTATGCTTGTTATAAAACAGGAATCGTGAAAAAAGAAAACTGCGGTATAATAATGCAGCAAAAAGTAATCGAAGCGTCGATATAAAATGTGTCAATGTTGAACGTTCCTTCGTCGCTAATAATTACGCGTCTCGTGCAGCGAAACAGAAAAAGTGTGAAATAATCGTTCGACGAATTCTCTAATTATATCGAGCGACGTATAAAGGCTGCCAAAGTTGCTCCACAGCTTTATCGAACTTCCTATTATCCGCAATTAAACGGACACGGTACGCGAGCCATACATCATTGCAACGGGCGACGAAGCGTAATCGATGTCGCGATAAAATTGCCATGGCGTGCAACGCCCGAAATGGCCGACCTAGCCAGACAAAAATAAAAATCTGACTATCTATAACAATTAAACGCAAGCTTTTTTTTGTGCACGAGAGCTGTACCATTCAGAACTAATAACACTTTAGAGGCCACTTACGCTTTACGGATGTATTCGTTGCTAGAAAATCATAAATATTACGTGTACGGAAAATATGTAGTCTTTTTCTCAATTCTCCTTTATTTGTACAAGACATACCAGATATTTTACCGGTCGATAACGAAACATGTTATTTGCACACCGATAGCAAAAAGATAATTGCAGAAAAATGCAGAAGATTATGGTGTACCTATAAGTCATTACGCATGCACGAATGAAGAAGGCTAACACTTTTGCGTACACCTGATACATTATTTGAACGCGTGTTTAATATTTTTATATTACAGCTTTCGAACAGAAGGTTCGTTGGTAATCACGAGAGGAAAAATGGCAAAAAGTTTTAGTACATTGAATGTATCATTTATTTTGATTTATTCGTATTCACGTAACAATTCGTTTTTGTGGAATCGCAGGGATTTAAACAGCTTGTATGGTTTTTTGAGAAGAGAAAAACAAGCGAGGAAAACACGACCGAAAAAGGCGAAGCGATATTGCGCAATGGTATCCACAGATATCTCAATATTTCAGATATTCCGGAGCATGCTTTTATTGACACAGTATACTTCAGAAAAGTTCAATATGTCTTCTAGATGACCAATAACATTGCGCAACGTTTGATTCTGTGTTAAACGCTCGAGGTGTCTGTTAATCGCGCACCAATTCTACTTATTGTGCCAGACAGTGTTTCAAAACTGCGTGGGGGTATCAATTACTGTGCCTATATTAATTATACGTATTTTTGAAGTATAATGAAGATATATCCTGATTTTAATGAAAAAATTTAATATAAGCACAGTAATTGGCATCCACACAAGAAATCAGACATTTCGTGTGCAGTAATCTAATAGTAATCAAGTGGCAGAAGTATGTAGGGAATGTGCAGAGAAAATTGACCGATTTCAAAAGTTGCAAGAATCGAAAACAAAATTGGAGAAATTGTCCAGTTTATTCGAGTAACCGTCGTACCTTTTCGCTTCGCTTCCGACGGATTTCCGTTCGGCTTGCGATCTGGTCGATTGCGGATCGACTTAGCGGAAAGAAAACCGCGTGTCCGTTGAAACGGGTTCACCGTCGACGATCGTCGCGTTGACCTTAATTACACGGATAGCTCGAGAAAAGCTGACGCCGCGGTGGCGCGGGCTTTCGAGATCTCCCGTGCAACAAGATGCAACCGAGAGATTGGTGTATCCGCCGCGTCATCGAAACTCTTGCTCGCGCGCCGGGTTCGGGTTCGGGTTCGGGTTCGGGAACGAGCTAAGGAAAACAAAAGGACGGGAAAAATGGAGGGTAACGGGGAAAAAGCGATTCTTATCGGGCTCGAAAATATGCGCTCGCGCGAGCACCCGCCGCGAGGGGAGATATACGAGTCGCGTAGCCTGTCCGGGCGGAACGTTAATGTCAGTTAATTATCCGTAAAACGCCCGAGGCGGGAGATCCGTTTTCGAACCGGCGGTGCTTGTAACGCGTGGGCGCGGCCCGAGTGTTTTCTGGAATCACGGCGCCCCGACAGAAATTCTCCTGTCGATTTCGATCGTGAAAGAACGACCGGTCGTTTACCAGCGATTCGACCCGATCCGATCTCTCGATCCATCGGGCCATTAAGAATTCATTTTGATAATTAAACCGACACGTTCTCTGCATCTAACAGTTCGCCCTCGAACCGTTTCGGTGCACGAGCCATTTAAGCATTTTACAGTTATTCGTCGACATTTTTCGTGAACGGTGACGTACCTTAACGCGTATCCGATCGGCACATTCTTTCTCTGTTCTTTTAATCAACTGTTAGCTCCTTCTTTCGTTGATGTTTATCGATTATCTTAATTCGTTCGCATCGAAAGAGTCATTTATACGGGACACGAATGACTGGACCGTGGATCTTCATGCAAAATAAAAATTAGCTTGCAAGGAACAGGACCAAAATGGAAATGTTTTTCTTCATTTAATGATTTAGTGTCTATTTTAATGGCTAAGTTTTTACAAATGACCAACGTGATTAATATTCACGATTTTGATGACGAAATTGCTAGAAATTGTCGTGTCAGGAAATGCTCTGATTCCACTATATTTTCTCTGCTTCTGCTGCAATTATTTTGCTGTGTCTGGTTGAATATACTTCTTTTACTTGTTTTTAAAAATTGTAAGGTTTATTTTTGGTATTATTTAGCTTTTGTAAAGCTTCAGTTTGGTACTGTGTATATTGTTCGTCAACGATACCACAATTTTCCGGGAAAAGGTATTTACAAGAATAATTTCGAAGTCGAATATAAACAATAGAAATCCACACGTTGGATGTGAAATTACTTCATTAAAAGCAGAAGGAATAATACAGAACAGCGATTTTTTAATTAAGTAAAACATTAACGTCGAAGTAGATGGCTTTGTTTATACGGAAAATATAGAATACGAGAATTAAACACTGGTCGGTGGGAGTGTTTCATTATCTCCGGGTACTGAAGAAAGTTTCCGACAACTTCCATTACCGTCCCCTTTGTTCAGAAAATTAAAAATATTTTAACGTTCCGTGATGTAAAAAGTTTTTCAGAATTTTCATGCTACACCGAACACCGTGCTATCCTGCGCTTGGCAAATCCGCAAGATTTAACCGGTTGTTAATGTGTCAACCCTCGGATACCATTCAGTTTGACCCAGAATTAAAAATGTTCTATCCAAGTTCAGATTTTCGAGCCAGTTGAAATCATTCGCTTTTTGTGTATTGGGTTGTAACATAGAAGTTACAAATACGTTCCAATTTTGAAAATTTAGTTGTGATCCATCGCGAACGCTGATAAATTCAATAAAAACTAGTCATAGTCAACGATTTTACAAATGGTAGCACTAGAACAACCGAGCACTAAAATAGACTAATTTTTAAATTATTCGCGTAGATCCGTGGAAGTTATGCATTTACGACGAATGAGATCAATGTTAATCTCAAAGAAATAGGTTCGAAATGTTGATGAGCTAAACGCAGAAGTGTTCGAAGAGCTTGAGCAAGAAAAAAGAAAGAATAGGTTCAAAAAATCGTCAGAAGTATTTCTTACGAGGGTTAAAGTATCCGCAGACATTTTCCGCGTGAGATGATTTGACTGGTAGACAGGGACAAAGCTCGAAGTCGCGCGTCGCTATAGAGCTCTCGAAGAGAATGTTCTCCGCTCTCCATTTTTTGCCTTCTTAACAGCGACGTCTTATCGTAACGATGTCAGAAGTCTCGCGACGCGGACGGAGAATTTTACAACGAGCAAAAAAACCGTCGACGGATCAAGGCGAGTTTGCGGTTTGATCCTCGACATGATCCTCGTGTTCTGTTCGAAGGCACGCTTCGACGACTCCAATCCATTTCGCCCAGAATTTCGCCCGCCCGAAAAAGAAAAGCTGTCCCGTGTCTGCGACACGGGCTTTAGCAGAATTTCGCCAAGGCGAGCGTCGGTTTCTTCAAATATTTAGGCGGCAAACAGTTTGATCTGTTGCCGGGGGACCGAGACCTGTGATAAACAATCGTAAATACGATTCGTGTCCCGCGTCTCCGTTAATGAAGAAAAGCTCACTCTTTCGAACAAAAGCGGATATTCCAAGCGTTGGACGCTTATACGTTTTAGCAGCTGATTTGAAACTAATCGCGCGAATTTATTGAAATTATCGACGCCGCATTATGTACCTTCAATCATACTTTATTAAATTTTCAACCGTGTTGAACTTCATAGAGTCAGCAACACTATAGACGCTTCAAATCCGATGACTGATCATGAATACATTTTGGTCGAGATTAAATGGAACGTTAGTTTCTGTATTAATATATGTCTGGGCGAATTAATAGTAATAAACTGTAGTATATTCTGCGGGAGGGTACGTATGTTTTGCCGAGTTTTGTCCCGATTAATATTCCAGAATAATGGTATACACTGTTAAGCGTTGAAACACGCGAAGTAAATCAGAATTTATTGTATAGCATTGCTAATATAAAATTTTTAATCTGCGGTTCGGATGGGCAATTTTTCGGAGTACTACCAGTCGCAAAAATTGTTCTTGATCGATGAATTGTCATCTTCATAAAAGAAGAAATATTAAAAACAGTTCTATCGATTTATCATTCTATTTAATTTCTTTATAATTTTCACATAGAGGTTGACATATTGTTTTATATTAGGTAAAAAGACAAAAAAGTTTGCCATTTTATTAGTAATTTTATTTTTCGTGTTTAATATACGCTTAAATGATTCGTTGAGCGATCATATTTACGATTTTCATCGAATATTTTCTGCGGGGGACAGTACCAGCTATAAAGCAGGCCATGGTTTCACTTTGCTCAAGAGAGCGATTTTTCCTTAATTTTTCTGAAATTGTCAACTAGCGTGACGGGGAGGAGTGGATAGTAATTTCCCTCGACATCCATTGAATCAGTCGGTCGAAAGCGAGAGACATATGTCTGCAAAAAGAAAAAAAAAGAGGTAAACGGGGACATTTCGCAAGGAGCTCGGCTCCGATCTCCCATTGAAAGTCGCGCGTCCTCCGGTTTGCTTTTCGGCGTGGTGACACGTTCCCGCGATTTCACAAGATTTTTCTGGCTACCTTAGGACGGGAAGTGAACTCAGCCCGTCGAAGAGTAATGGAGAAAGTATGCCAGGCTGCCTCCTCCCCCTCCGTTCATCGTTTCGCGTCGACAGACATCGTCGGTGGATAAGGCGCCTTGAAAATTATAGAGGGCTTTATTCGAGAATCGTGTATCGCGACGGTTAGATTTATGGCGTTGTGTGTACAGGCCGCGCTCGACTTTCCATTTATCAGAATGGTACCTGTAGCGTTCCGAGGGCCGAATGGCTCTGCGGAGCATCCGCAAACTTCGATCCCCCGCGAACAAATGGATGGAGTTTTCGCGAAAGAAAAACGCGGATGGAAAAATGACAATGGGAGAGCTCGAGCTTCGGATGCCTCCGCGTATATCCCTCCACCTCTACCGTCTCCTTCCTATTGTGCGCCGACTCGTGAAAAATGCACACTGATTTTCCGTAACAATGCTGACGAAAGGAGAATTTTACTGATCGTCGGAGCTAAAGAGATGTACCGTGAAATATTTCAGCCATCTCGACCGATCGCTTTTCCACCGACGCCGGTGATACGCGACGGTGTTGCACACCCACACCGTCGCGTCGTGCGCGCGCAATAGAAGAATGACCCGCGGTTTGTCATTGACGTTCAATTACCATTACGTAGTTCTCGATATTGCGACCCATTTTTAGCTTTCCAACAGTTTTATGCCGCGTCCGGCCACCGGGCTGACAGAAAAATGGGAAAAACCTGGGTTAATTAATCTCCGGTGTTTTTTCGAAATGTGTGTCGCCGGTCGACAAACAAATCACCTACGCGCGCATTTATATTAGATGCTTTAGAAACATTTTCGGTGAATTCGGTGTATCGCTGTGTAACGGCCGGCAAAGATGTATTTTAAATGGGGAGAAACTTTTTGACGAAGCACTTTAGAAGTTGCGAACTTCGTAAGTAATCTGCGGGAGTACTGAAGATTTTGGTACCGAGGTGAAGGTTCGTGACACGATACTGCGACGGATAGAAAATTCTGCTACTATTAATACACGAATCTCGCGAAGATCATTCTTTTTGTATGTTTTAACCCTTAGAACTCGAATGGCGACTATACGGCGCCACTAAAACTTGCTATATCATTATTCAAAATACTTTTTACATTGTTAAATTTGTTTGGATTTAATAAATTGCTAAGAATTTCAGTATTTTAGAGTAAATTCCAACATTTTCGTAGGTACAACATGAAAAAAAAATATATAGAAGGAAAATATTTTAGGTCGGAAGAAATGTTTTGTTTTGCAGTTAAAATAACTTCGAGTGCAAAGGGTTAATTCATGCGTTTAGGACATACGTACCAAATAGGAATTTATTTTTATTTTTAGTAGTTGTATTAAGCTGTAAGAAATGCATTTTATACCCTTAAATTCTTGTAATCTTTTTACTGCTCGAAATTAGCCCCAACTCCGGTTATCAATTATGTTCTATTAGGGAGTTCTAACAAATTATCTAATAAATTGACGAAGTTGTTTGATGACTTTAATGGCTCATACTCTGCGCGAAATGATTTTATGCACGCTTCCTTCCGTTCTCGGGTCGATCGGAGTAGCACAAAGTAAAGCAAGTACCATCACGTCTATTCGAGTCTTCCTTCCACTTGATATCCCAAGATAAGCGGACTGCATAAGTACTGTATGAAATTCTCCGCGGAATGCGGCTGGTTTTCCACGAGCACACGTGCACACACAACCATGATACAAGTGCAGGCCGTTCTGTGTCGCCATGCGTCGGAGCGTATAGTCACGACTTTGACTAGTATAAAACTCGTTGTTCTAACGCGGGACCACTCGACTCTCCGCTCGAGTGCTCCTAGAAAAGAGCTAGACGACGACGACGACGACGACGACGTTCGTCTTGAAGAAGAGGACCCTTTTATGGTTTTCAGCGACTCGCCACGCCAACAAACCCGACAGACACCATCCCCCCTACCCCCTACCACCGCAATTCGTGCGCCTGCAACTACCTCGAGAGCAAATCGAATTACAATTAACAATGGCAGAGTGCTTCTCAGCTTCCGGTATTTTTGTTGCGACCGAAAACACCGTCGAACCTGACCGAGCACTCGCAGCCTCGCTTCCACGAAGAAATAACTTAAATCGGCAGTGTTTCTCAAACAAATAATGCATCGTGGATTGTTATTTTTTTTTGTCTCTCTTTGTTTACTTGCGTGTGCCGTTTTTTAGGTTTTTTGTTTATGATGACACAGTGCCACGCTTTTGTTTTTCTATGTTCTTTTTTATTGACAGCAGTGATTCAAACGCGACGGGATACGTTACAACGCGTGCTGCAACATACAACGAAAATATAAAATTGATTTAAAAGGGTCGAAAAATTGTTTTGAAAAACAAGGTACAGCTTTCGGCGAATGCATTCGATATTTTTCACTGTTTTCCAGTCCGACTAAAAGCTATTTGTACTTCGCAATTACGTGATACATTTCGTGTACGGTTTCTGTATGAGAATATTGTGTGTAAAAATAAAAAATCGCAAGTAAAAGTTGCACGAAGCTGTGACGTGGAATGCTATTGTCATCGGGGTTGAGCAGAGCGTTGGGCTTCGTGGTGAGCATCTCTCTCGTGTCGCGGAAGGATGCGAGGGGCGGTAGTAACAAACGTAACGGGCGACGATGATTAATAATTTAATGCTGCAGCAAATATTTCTGCGTAACGTTGCCCTCGCAGGGTGAGTTCAAAGGCGACGGCGGCGCTCGAGAGGAAAGTCAATTAAGAACCGCTGGAGCGACTAGCGTGCTCGGCGTCCCGTTATAAATAGTTTTCAACCCTAAACTCGGCACGCGTGTGTCCGTGCGCGCGCGAACGTGACTCGGATTCCACGGGAACTACTTTCAATAGCAAACACCGGCGAAACTTGTGTAACAACGTTTCCGTCGACGGAACGTTCGACGGCCGCAGGTGAGTCGAGACAATCATTGCCCCCCCCCCTCCTCCGGACAATGACGCCGGATGATCCGGCGCTTATTTTCTCGCAGGAGGAGAGGGGGATTATAATCAGCACTCAAGACGAGTACCTTCCCGGCGGGTCCAGAAGTGGCACGGGTACGGGACCCTTATTCAGCTCGTAAATGATTTTATTTGACCCTCGGATTACCGAGCTGGAAAAGAAAAGGTTGAGGAGTACCGTCCACGGAAAGAGAGAGCTGTTTAGCTGCGGCCGCCATTAATGTCCATTATTCTTCGGGAACAGAAGGAAAGAACAGATCCGTCGTCGAGCGTAAGTCCTGACGCGCCGACCAGTCCTCTGAAATGGAGAGGGCTTCGGGAAATATACTGAGAACGTCGATGTTTCGCGCCGGAACAGAGATGAAGGAGATGTTTAGTGGCTGATGGAGTGTTATGGAACTGTCCACAGCTGATTCCACCCTCTCGAGACACTTTGTCGAGCACAGAAATGAAGGAGACCCTCGAAAATTGAAAACTGTACTTCTATAAATACGGATTGGACAGTATACGAACCCCTCAGAAGCCAGTGAACCATATTTATGATTCATATTTGAACCGTACCGCAGCGATTTAGTTCTATCTTTCTTTTTACCGCAGTTTATTTCATATACACAGTTTTAATCTTGGTCCACTCATTATTTCCAATTAATCATAAAGATAAACAAAAATCAGAAAGTTATGACCCGTGTATACATTTTTTTTTAGACGCCCTGTATATTCTTCTATAACTTTATATGCATTGGTATTTCTTTACAAATTTTAAACAACATAATTATCTCAGTTTTCAATCTAACGACCTACAATGATTAGGTTTACAGGATCTCCGTATATTGAAAGATTTTTTGATATTTTTCATTATTTATAATTTCTTCTCTGTATTTTTAAAATATTCACAATAAATTTTTAATGGATTCTTTGAAAAATATGTTCAATGATATTCACGTTGTAGAAACTTTAATTTGCGTATTATTTTCGAGAACATTAGTTTCAAATAATAGACTCTTAATAATTTTAACAATAATGTAACAGTGTTTCTTAGTTCTTTGAGTACGTTCATTGTTTTGAATTTGATCTCCTCATTTTTACAATACGCGCACGAAATTCGCAGTACAATGAATAAAATTTACTTCAGTGGCGTGTCTGTGCATTAAACACCTATTCTACTTATGCACATTGCTATCTGTATCGCATTATGGTACCAGCTACTTAACATTTGTAATTCAGTCGGTGTTCGCTTTTATAGTTGCCACTCAACCATGCGTTGTTAATATTCATAATTCAATGAAAATATTTCATTATGATTGTTTCCCATTCGTTTTAAGAGTATCAGGAAACAGAGATTGCACATGTTAAAAGAGAATAGTAAAATGGCAATTATTCTGTATTTTTTTTTCCACAAACTCTTTATACAATCTAATATTTTATTACTATTGGACATTATTCATTAGGTGTCCACAAATTTACTACTGTGGGTCTTCAATAAAATTTTGTAAAGAGAAATAATAATATTGTACACTTTTTTAATATCTTATATTAAGAACTTTTTAATTATACCTAAGTAACTACAGGGAACATTATGTTTACCGTGTAAAAGTGGCAATGTACCGTGTAGAGTGTGTTACAGAATACAAATAGAGGCTTGGAATGCCTCAAATTGCATGATCGACACGCACAGCGAAATTTGCATAACTATTCGACTTAGCCGCGTGCCCAGGTGACATCGGTATTTGTTCATCTGTTCCCTAATCTCTCACCTAACCGAGTCATTAGTCTTCTTCAAGACGAACGTCGTGGAAGAGGCGACAACCAATGCTGAGTCACTCGGCTGATGCAGTGAAAAGAGGAAGGAAAATGGCTAGAGGAATCGAAGTTGGGACATTTCCAAGCGTAATTCTCCTCGAACGTTGAATTACATTCGGATCTTTGCCACTGATTCGCTGTTTTCCATTCCACATATCTTAAGAACTACTAGAATTCAATTTCCGCTATTTGTCGGTACTTTGTGACCGTTAAAAGGCGAACGTGGTTCGAGGAACGAACATTTAGTCCTGAGTAAGAGATATTTTTACCTCTGCCGAAAAATTCGGATTTCCCGTTCCGTATAATTTCATGAATCTGAAATACGACATCTATAAAATGATATCAGATAGTATCTAATGGCGTACGGGTTATTAACAGTCCGTGCAATCGTACATGAAAATTTAATTTCACACGGGCGTACTCTGTTTACTTTCATGGCAGTGTGAATTACACCGAAATACCTTCTATCATGAATTTGTTAATAACTTTGCATGTCTGAACGAAGGCTTGCATATTTTATTTCTCCATTTGCTTCTAGATTATTAAGTCATTTATTTTAATCACTTTTGCCTCGAGTTTGACAGAATTTATAATGTTAACATGTTCATTTTGTGATGCTGTTATGATGGCTGAGCTATGGACCCCATTGCATTCTATAAATCACTGAGTTGTACAAATGTACTTTATGTTATTATTCGCATAAGAAAATTCTTGAAGCAGTACAGAGTTACTTGTTTTTGAAAATTATTACCTAGATGCTGTTAAAAAATAATACAGAGTGGTCTGAATGTCACCAAACTTTGTCTTATTACTAGATTAGACCAGAATTTATTTATAAAAGAGTAAATGTATATTTAAAAAAATTTTATGTTATTGAATTATTATTATTTTACAGTTATTCCATTTTAAAATGGCCTAGTAAGTAGTGGCATTCCGCGAACATGTCTCAAATATAAAATTATGAGTATAATTGTTGGCCAAGAAATGAGCACAACTATTTCCGATAACGAGAAGCGTCTGAAGGCTGACGCCGAAGACGTTAGACTTTTTTGTCACCGAGGATCATACGGATTAAATTGAAAATGACGCATCGTGGGACTAACATCTGCGGCCGCTGACTGTTCAATCGTCACGGATAATTCTCGCCAGAGTCCGATCGTTTGTCGCGGCCCGCGTAAAGATGTCCCCGTTAATTAACCAATTGCGCGATGGATTTATCCCGCGCGCTTGGGAATTTTGCGGGCTGTGCCCGATCCGTTTTTCTGACCTACACGCCGCTTGGCGTTTATTGGTCGTTCGCGTGATTTATCATCGCGGGATGAGCGCGCGCGATAATGATCGCCGTCGAGCGAAAGAGGAACGTTTAACTCGTGGGTGGTTGCTGCCATTTTTTGGGGGGAGCGGCTCGATCGTTGGCACCAAATCAAGTAATTTCGCATGCGCCGTTAGCAATTTTCGCGTAAACACCCATATTCATATTTCATTAAATCCGTACAATTCCATGGAAACACCGACTTAATCCCTGCTCGATCGATTCGGTTCACTCTTATTCGAAAACTCGAATCAGAATTCTGACACAGACCACGTACACACAGGCAGCAATTATACAATGAAGTAAAAATAACAGGTGGACGTCAAAGTAGTCGGCGAACATAAAAATAATAGCTGAACATAACCTACAATTAAATTAATCAAACGAATCTTTTTTAGTACTTCATTGACGTAGAATATTCTATTCGGATAATAATATAAGTAGAAACAGTCGGCAACAGACAGACAAGCTTAGCCTCGAATTCAACTAAAACTCAAACGCAGAATCAGCAACAACGATTATCGTGTCGAACTGTTTTATAAATAAAGACATTACACTTTCATCTAGCTTTCATATCCCATAATCGACTAATAAAATTTTTATTCCCCATAAAGATCCGCAGTCTAGTCACCGCAGACAATACCGGTTTATTTGTTGTAAAAAAACGGTACTGTACCGTAACAAAAACTGAACTTCGCATTCACGTCTCCCAATAACAAGTCGTACGTCTCTCGGGAGTGTTTTCGTTCTGCACTAATTTCTCCGGAGTGCTGCCATAAACTCGCAGCTCTGTGAATCCGCAGCGGGCGAGATCGAAGTGACATAACCGGATAACTCCCGGTGCCGGATACGGTAACGTAACCAGAGGGAGTGTCTTCGACCGTCCGGGGTGTCCGTCGTCCTTTCGAAAACCGACAACGACCGCATAAATCACCGTCGATCCCCGGCAAAATTGAAATGCATCGTCGCAATTTTGGCAGTGGCTCGAGGCGGGCCGCGCGAACGGAAAAGATATCGGACACCGTATATCAGATCCATTATTTATAGGAATATACATAACGCAAATACATGGATTTTCGATGAATCGACCGGCTGCGAAAAGTGCATGCACCGCGAGTTGATCCGCCGAAGGGAATCCAGAGGGATGAAGAGGAGAGGGCCGCCGGGGTGTAGGATACAAAAGCGGGGGTGGAAAAGCGAAACCCTCGGCCGCATGTATATGTATGGTGGTGGGTTACGGGGGTGCGCGCGTGTCCGTGTGTGCACGTATCTGCATATATAGTTACCTTTCGCAATAAAATACAGCGGCGCACGTAAAACGCCGACGCGCTCTGCCGAAGCAAAGAACAACAAACAGCGAGTCAGGACGGACGATTTACATGCATAAACTGGCTTCCCCCGAACTCTCTTTTTATTCCGGAACTCCCCCCTCCCCCTCTCCGTCACCCCTGTTTCGTCTCGTCCCTTCTCCTTTAACCGGTCCGCCACAATTTCTTTCGGATTCGCTTCCTTAATAGCGCGCAATTTTCCTGCGGGCTCCGTGACCCGGCTTCAACGGTACGAAACAGTGATTTTCGTTTCGCAATAAGTTCTCTTTGCGGCGTGGCGGCGGTGACGCGGATCGATCCGCGCGTAATGTAAACGCGTTTCGCCGGTAATGCGAGGGGAGTCGTTGTTATTGATAGATTTGCCGAGCGAGAGAAACAAGCCGGCTACCTCGCATCGCGCGGATTAAACGTATAATGAGAAGAAAGCTTAACGAGAACCGATGGTGTATCATTAATCACGGGAGTCGTAAGCACCGTCGAATATTAAAGGGTGCGTTCCTTCAGTTTTTACGACGAACCGGATGGTGGTTACTCTTCAGGGATCGAAACTGCGACTAAGGCGTTAATTCTCACGGCCGGGTGTTGTTTGCGGTCCTTGAAGGGGAATTGGGGAGCGTGTTTCTTTCCGGAACGGTGTATTCTGGGTACTCTCTCAATTTTAATAAATCATTTTTACTAAATTTTGTAATACCACAGCTCGCATCCTCCGTTATACTGGTGTGCTACCGTAACTGATATGTTTTCACGGATGTGCTCGTTTTCGAAATGAGAAAACATTATTCTTTGAAAATTTTCGAAAAATCCTGCGGTATAAACAGAATCTCATACGATTTTTATTTATTTCAGACCTGCTTCCACTTTTTTAAAATTCGTCTACAAAAATAACACATTCCATGTAGCTTGTACATTTCACGTTCCAATCGATTGGATTAAACTTGATATTAATTTGAAATTTAATTCCCCAATCTTAAAAACGAACAGCTTCGTGTTCGATAAAATTCAAGTGCAAGTGCAGACCGAGTTCTGGTACTCGGATTCGGGTCTCAATGCGGTGTACGTCAGCCCCGTTGAAAACGCATTCAACGTTGGAAGAAGGCACCGAGTGATTTAAGTTTTCATTCAAAAGCGCCGCGCGCCGGTTCTTAAATTACGGCTTTCATGTCGCCGTCGCGCCGCGACATGTTTGTATCCAAGGAATCTTCCACATTTTCAAAATAACGTCTCCCGGCGTTCTCGGTGGAGGAGGGGGCGGAGGGGGACGCCCCTTTTATAGCGTCCTATTAAATCAAATACCAGAGAGAAAGTTCGCCGCGGAGAAGCCACTCCGAGCGGCGGCTGTTCCGAAAGGAGTAACGAGCTTCGCGAAAAGTAACGGAAAAATGGACGGGTCGAGAGGTCGAGTCGAAATGTGTCGGGCCAATAAATCCGCGGCGAGCGCTAAACAATAACACCCCGCTGGTCAGAGTCGAATGAAACTCTTGAAAGTGCTATAAAAATTCAAATCACCGCGCGATTGTCCTGTAAATTGGCTGCAGCGGTGCTCGCGGCTTCGCGAGTGACCAATTTCGCTGAACAATGCGGAAACACGGCTTGAATTCGCGATTCATCAATGCTTCGTTTCCTTTCTTTCATTACCTTAATCTATTGTCGCGACGCTCTTTGTCTTTCAAAAGATTAGAAATTAAAGAGCCAGTTAAACAAGATTTGTCGATCACGTTACTCTTCCGAACGATGCTCGTCGACATTGATATTAGAAACTTCCAATATTAATTAAAAGGTTAGTTACAATGACTCAAACTCTCCTACATTAATGTAACACAAATCGACTCGGTCCAGTGATTAGTTTCACAACGTTAGTTTCGAAACATTTCTTCCGATCTAGAATTTTTTATACATACAAAAATGGTGCAATTTGCTCGTACAATACCGAAGCGTTTAATGATTTATTGAATACAAACAAATGTAATAATGTAAAAAATATTTTGAATAATGATACAGCAATTTTTAGTGGCGCCTTACAGTCGCCGTTCGAGTGCTAAGGGTTAAAGTCTGCAGGTGCAGCCCGTGTTCACAAAAGTGTTCCGTGTTTCATAAACAAATTCGTAAAAAGCACAATGATGAGTGAAACCTGTCCAAATTTCCCGCAAACTACACAACATTCGATTTCCCGTAAAATCTCTGACGTTTATCCTGCCGGCCGACCGTAGTTCAGACAATATTATCGCATAGATAAAATCGAAGCACGGCTGTAGCTGCGGCAAGCGTACGAGTGAACAGCAAAGTTTCTAAACAGCGTGATAACTTAACCATGCATGCGCGACGATGAGATGCAGGACTCAAAAGATTTTTTCCGAAGATGTTCATGCGCTTTGAAAGCGCCGGTATCAAACGCGACAGAGTCCGTGCGAGAGACTAATTGTGTGCCGTCTCATTTGACGATTTCGGACAAGCGCGGGCGGCGCGAGGCGATCAAAGCGATCGGTTATTAAGACGGAAAGAGAGCCGCAGTTGACCTAAAACAAGAGCAGACGGCTGCGAAAGGATAGAAGATAAAGCGTGTAAAACAGAAAAGACGGCGCCTCCGCGAACACGCTCCGACTTCTGTGCCCTCTGGTTCTCTCTTCGCATTCCGTCACTCTGTGTCTCGGCGGCCTAACAAGCCTCTAATGAGGAACGGGTGTTACTCGTGTCCTCCGCGGTACTTTTGCGCAATTACCATTTATCACATCTGCCTCTCCACCTACCGTCCCCTTTCTTCTTCTTCTTCTTCTTCTTTTCCCCTTTCCCATTTTTTTTCTCCGTTTTTGACTCTCTTGTCTCCCGCGTTCCTCCCGTGTCCGCGACCGTTACTCCTTCTTTATGTTAGCTACAAGCAGATAGAACGCGCACCGGGTCACTGACACACAGGCCCGTTGTTTCGACGTATCCGGTGCACAATGTCGGTCTCATACACACACACACACACACACACACACACACACACACACATGAGACTTTCCGGTTCAACGACGTGTCAGAGATTACAAGCTGAGCAGTTGTCCCGCGACGTCGCGAGTCCTTGTTCCCCGAGTACTTAACTAATTTACTATGAACCGCCGCGCGTGGATTCGCACGCGCGCGCACGCTTCGGATCTATTTCCCTTGTAACGCGGCACCCGAGACGTCACGGGAGTTAATTCCAGCCCTGCGACGCGCGGTTGCGTCATTTCTCTAGGAAAATTTGCAACTTAATGCTCGCACTCGAACTGTGTTTGACGTGCGGTTTTGTCTCGAATTGTCGGCGAGGGCAGAGCCTCGCTGAGAACACACGATGCGCCGCGCCGGTGTCTTTGTGAGCGGACGAGTTCTCGTACGTCTGGCGACGTGCACTTTGTGGACAGTGATTAAATTGTTGTTGGCGTCGCCATTTCGCTGAATGTCTTCGAGATGAACGAAGAAGATCGTCGTTTTTTGGAATATAGGCAAGATAATCTAGAAAGATCTCGAAATACGTTTTAGGGGATCGAGGAAGACTGCTTGTTTCCAGAGTACAATCGTGATCGTCAAGAAACACGCGGTCGTTTTCCAGTATACATTCAAAATAATCAAGAGAGGTCGGAACATGCTCGAGCCGACCAAAAATATTTGTGACCTTATAAAATCCGTCCAAAATGGCCAAGGAAAATCGTCATGGTTCGGAGCACGTGCAACATGGTCAAGGAAGATTGGATCGTGGATCAGAATACGGTCAAAATGATCATTAAATATTATCGTTGTTCAGAATACGTTCCGAATGGCCAAGAAAAATTTCCATTCTTTAGAATATGTTGAAAATGTTCAAAAAAGACTGTCATTTGTTAGAACATGTTTAAGTCTATTGAAAAAGACCGTCATGTTTCACAATATGTTTTAGATGCTGAAGAGAGATAACCACTTTACAAAATACGGTCGAGATAGGCAAGAGCCGTCGTTCGGGAGGTGTTCGAAATGGCCAAGGAAGGACATAAGCTTTAAGAATACGTTCATAATGGTAAAAAAGGAACGCCATTTTCAATAAAACATCCGAAATTGTCAAGAAGGAACATCATTTTTAAAAATACATTTAGAATGATCAAGAAAGAATTCCAGTCTACAAAATATGTTCAAAATGCTGAAGAAAGAACGTCATTTTTAAGGAAACGTCCGTAATAGTAAAAAGAGAATGACATTTTTAAGAGAACGTCCGAAATATTCAATAAAGAACATCATCTTTAAAAATGCATTCAAAATGGTCAAGAAAACGTCACTCTACGAAATACGTTCAAAATGGTCGAGAAAGATTGTAATTTTTAAAAATATGTGTCAGACGATCAAGAAAGTTAATCTTCTATCAGAACAAGTTATAAAATGGCCACGCAATATCGAAATTCACCAGAACATGTTTAAAACGGTCGAGAAAAATCGTGGAAAAAAGATCCACTTTTATATTAATGGAATTATAATTCGAGTGAAAATTGACAAGCTTTCGCCAGCTGATAAAGATTACTTGCAACTAGACCAATCGCCGCGAAGATACTTTATTGAAGAAAATAAAGGTGGCGATGTTCCCCCGGCCGGATTAATCTTCCGTCTTGATCTCTAAATTCCCGGGTGGTGAAAACTTGCTCGCGAAAGAGGAAGGATCGAAGGACGGCTTTAACGATCCACTTCGTTTGCGTGATGCTTCGCCGCCTCTTCCCCTTTTCTTCGGGGCGTCGTGCCGGAGGAGCTGCATCGGAGAGCCGGTAACTCAATTCACGTATAATGACGTGGTAACCTATAACATGTAGAGCAGATCCGAGGTGGAATCTCCGCGACAATCCCTCCTTTGATTTCGCCGTTGCCTCGCGGCCCGGGAACCTATCTGTTCGTTCTCCCTCGCTCTTTCGGTCAACTTTTCACCGAAAAAGATACGATCTATTCGGGCGGAACGTTATCACCGGCCCGGAAATTTCCAGGGCCGAGGTCGTCGTCGTACTACGAAGCTGATTTTCGATTCTGCGTTGTCCCATTTTACCCCCTCTTTCACCTTCCTTTCGTCTGTTCTATTCTTCGTGGTGGCGACGACTCGACGCAGACACAGGGAAACAATCAACGCGAAGGAACAATCTTGCGATTGCAACTACGCGTGCGAATTCATGCGAGGCTCGAATCCCTGCGAAATCATTCTCAGAAGTTTCCGAAACATTCGATTTTCTACCTTATTTCACGTCAAAATTAAAATTAAAACCTACGTGCACGACAGGTTAGTTTTTAATTGGTGGAGTAGGATCCTCGAGATTTGAACTTATAGATTTCTTATTCGAAAAAAAATCCTATTTACAATTAATGGAAAGAGTTCACGCTTGAATCGAATGATTACAACCTTCATTGTCCAATTTGTACTAAAAACGCTTCAGTAAATTAAAATTTACACTTTACTTCGAACTAGAATGAAAATAAATATTTTATGCACAACAGGGTAAATTCTAATTGGTGGAACGTGTTCCCCGAGATCGGATGGATTTTTTCGGATGGAAATCTTATAGGTGTTAATTCACCAGATGAGGGGTTTCCCTCAAAGCGCACGAGATATTAGGCATTTGCAACGTTGAGTGTGTTGCACGAGAAGATTAGGATTGTTCCGTTCGAGGCTGGTAATCGTTCTGTCCGGTCAATTGGATTCTGATTGGTTTAGGAATTGATTGAGTGAACTTCAAGGAGCATTGATGGATTGACCTTCCATTGGCTTGCCTTCGAATGTATCATTGTTTCGAGATAATGACGGGAGTGTGCTTCGTGCGAACGATCTCGTCGACAACGATCGTTGGCTTCGAGATTATCTACCATGAAACGTCGTGAAAATGTTCAGAATGTGTTCGCAAAAGGTGGTGATTATTTCGAACACAGAATAGCGGAGGAACATCGGTAAGAGTCGTCAAACAAGAACGAAGAAATGTTACACTTGAAATCCAAGGTATAAGGGTTAAACGGGACCGTTAATTTTCCAGGGAATAAACTTTCGGAAGCGCTTTGAAAAATGATTACCGCAGCTTCGATTCCGGACAAAGGGCGGCGGGTAGCGAACCGGGGCGAAAGAGGAGCGGCGGATGACGAAGAAGCGGAGGAAGCGGAGGAAGCGGAAGAACAGTGGTGCGCGGGCAGGGCAAGAAAGTCGATTTACACCGTCGCGCGGGCGTTTTTGAGCGAAGGAATTCCCGGGCGTTGATAGCGTTTCGGGAGAGGGCGGATAGATCGAATCTCAGCGAGTGAAAAGTCGACTGGTCGTTTAGATGGGAATTCCCTCGGGGGGGAGGGGCGGAGAAGTAAAAAGGATAGGAAGCGGGGTCGGGGAGGGGTTCGGGAGGAAATAGATCCAGGGATTCTTTCGAAACGGTTATTTCTCCGTTCATTAAGTTTTACGGTCTTCCAAGCACTCGCTCGGCACTGTTTCTGCGAGCGTGGATCGCGTGCTTCCCCGCGATTTTCAATGGCGCGCGACCTCATTACCGAAATAGTACTCATTATCGTTGCAGTCCGTTGAAAAGAGGTTCGAGGGGTTGTAAAGGAGCGGGACCGGTGGTAGGAGAGGCTCCCGGGGTCTAGGATCGCGCGAGAGGTATTCCGTCAGGGTGTTACATACTGGGCACTCTATGTAAAAAGGACCGGTTGCTAATGACCACGAGTTATTCAACGGCACGTACATATATATCTGACCGAGCTACCAAGGAGGAGAGCGAACGACCAGGGACGGGATCGTTGAAAATACTTAGTCGAGTGGGTTCTTCGGCCCCGGTTGAATAGCTGCGAACACTCCTGCGGTAACCAGACACTCGGCACTGATCTATATACCGCGGGTGACCGTACGCAGCCCGCTAACATTTAGACCGCGAACAGAATTTACGGGGTTGCTTCGAATAATCACTGCCTTCGGCACGCATTCGAACGCAGTCACAATTACCGGACAAATGAATTCAGACAGACACACGTTTAACGGTCGCATGAACGTCTAGGTTTGTGTGCGGTGTTCGCGTTTAGTCCCACTCTAACTGCCAGTGAAGCTACAAGTGCACATTGCGTATTACAGAAAATTAAGTAAGTTTCTCTGTGCTCGAATGGACGAAAATAGTCGGACAATTGATTTTCAAGTGAACAAGATTTTTCATTGTCTTTAGAATGACACTTTCCGAGACTTTTGTAATCTTGGTCTTAATTTTAACAACGGTGCACTGAGTGAAACGGGGTGCGTTGGGTGCGTTGTCTACTTCTTGGATGAAACGTACACACTCCAGCGCAACTATAGTTTAGAAATCAGTAATAAAATTAGACACAATATTATAATAAATCAATCTCCTTAAACCTTCTTTGCCCTGCTACACGATGCACAATTATTGTACAAAAATGAACTAAGGAGGGATTCTGAAAGTAGAAGCTTCAGACTTTAAAATGAGCCAAGAGAGATTATTCGACGAATCTTTTCCACAAAGTTATGACAGCTTAAATATAAGTACTTTTTAACAAATATACAAGTGCCTCAATAATTATGGTCTGGGTTATGTCTTTCTGGTTATCCTTATGTCATTCGTAACATCTTAAGTGATCACTGCTTTGACACGCATTCGAGCACAGCCCCAATTATGTTCTTATTGGCGTTCATACGTTCCAAAAGCCTCCAGGAGCAAACATCCTAATTCCCGAGAAGTGATCCTCGCAACATCTGACCTAGCTGCGATCAGAAGCATAGCGAGATCACAAGCTGCAATTCATGTGGATTGATCATCCTTAGCTGGGATTTACTTCCTTTCTATGTCCGGATTGGAGGCATGAGCTTACTTTCCATCTTGAAACTACGCTAAATACAAGGATGTATGCTTGAACGCAGACAGACGTAGCCTCTATGCCCAAAAGCAAACGTCTTCGCGTCTGACGAGAAGATACGAGTGAGATCATCATAATCAGAAATGGTTGGACTGACTGCGAGGTGGTAGTGTAGCTATTTCTTCATTCGTGGAAGAGCTATAATTGCAGCTTTGGTAGAAAGCTGGTTCGATGCTGGTTCGAGATGCTGTTTCGATATTTTCTACAATGCTGAAGTAAAATTTTCAAATTCATCAAAAAATGAATTTATGTGGTATGTACAATTATTCACTATTTCAAACTGATAGATGATGAACGTAGAGAATATACGAGATAACAAAATTTACTCAAATATCGTTCCTTAAACCAACAAAATAAGATATATTCTCGCTCGTTTATTATCTGGTTTGATTCACTTCTTCTTAACGAGAAGAGAAAAACTACTATATTATTTATTTATTGCTTAAACGATATAAGGTTTATACAGCATATACATCACAAACTATATAGTATATGTCTATGTTAAAATGTATGTTACAACTAGCTCGTGTTTTATATCAATGACGCATTTATTAACCGAAGTGTTTTAAGTAGGTATTATTCCAAAATGTAAGTTTAAAAACAACTCGAGAGATATTTTTAACGGCTTATTTCTCCTTATTAAACAGACAATAAATTACTCGCTCCCGGAAGAAATTCTATGGCGAATACTCGCAGACAGCAAAAAGTTTTAAGCATTCCCTTCTGCGAGGAAAGGTTTCGTATGCAACATCGTAATGCAGTTTAATGCCTCGCTGGAAGTAGAATCGCTATAATTATTCGATATTACTTGAAACCTGTTTTTATGAAGTAATTTTCTATCGCGAACTTTTCACGCGATAATACACTCCTAATTGATTTTCCTTGCCTGTGCTTTCCGGCGAGCCGGTCTCTCCGGTCTCTCACGGGGCTGTTTTCCATCGTTTTTAATAATATTTTTATACTGTCGTAAAAGCGCCGTATAAAGGCGAGGCAGCGTACAGACAGCTTTTTTATTGCCACGCCGAGGCCGAGCCACAAGAATGCTATTTTTCAAACTTTATAGGCAGTAAATGGCGAGCGAACGATACAGGAACCGCTTTTTTTTCCATATCATTCACGATTACTCGCGTTCTGCATCATTTTCCCTGCATTTTGAATAATTTTCGCGACACCGCCGAGGTCACAGGAGTTCGGGATCTCTCGGTTGCACCTATCGAATTGAAGGTGCGAAACGAACGGTCGAATTACGAACACGGGGGATGATGACTCTTGGGATTTCTATTTTGGAGCGTGCTCGATCGGCATTATACAATAAAATAGAAGTTTATTGTCACCGGGCGGCCGTGTCAACAAATTTTCATTTAGCCGACGCGCATCAAGTTTCCCATTCGACGACGCATTACACTTCCCTCTGTAAATTTAAATAAAAATCATACTGCGCAGCGGTCTCCCACCCCTACACACCCTTCACCACCCAACCCCCTGGCACGCCAAGCCATCACTCGACGGCCTGTATTAAAAAACAAAAATCGACTCGCCGCTGTTTTCCCTCCGATAAAAAATGTATTCCGTTGCCCGCGGTATTTTCGATGCTACGTGTAATCCGTGAAACATAATGGTAATCCTGCTCTAAGCCGAACGATGAAACATTACGTCCGTTCCGTGCAGATCGCATCGAGTTTTATTTAAAAAAACAAAAAAAAAAGTTTACATTCTTCTGTCTCTTCGTCGCGTTCAAATGGATAGGAAGATGTTTCATCCGAATTGCGGGTTCTCTGTCGGATAAATTTTGTATTAACAGTGTCGTGAAAGCGTTCTTTTTCCCTGTTTTTTTTTATCAGCGTTAAATCGTTTGTTGTTGCTTGGTTCTCCGGGTTTAATCAGCGCTTTTTATTCCAGTTCGCGTTTAATCGACGTTCACTGGGTGTAACGAATAATCGGCTTATTGCAACGACGTGCTTAATGGTCTCGGGCTTCTGTAAGAGTATTTCTATGGTTTGATTGTATTATGTAATCAATATTGTTTGTATTTTTAATTGTGCTGACCCATTATTCGTGTTGGGTGACGGGAAACAGATTGTTTGCTTAAATGCGTCTGTTGGACGCCGTTTAAAATAAATGTGTAGGTGAAGTTTGTGTTAAATAAATTATCTAATGCAATAATGTATAATCTTTTGTAGTTTCAAGTTAAGTTGAAGATTATTTTTAATGTAATGTTGAATGAGCATGGATGCAGATTATGATACATCTTATATAGTTGCATTACTATCGAACGCTGTCATTTGTTTTGTTATCAAATACTTGATAAGGCATAATACGTTGATTTTAAATTATATATATCTTCATTTTTTAATTTTCTTTCATAAGAATCTTTTAAACACATCTGAGTTCTATAGAAACTAAAATCATAATTAACCTTGTTGAATGCGATTTTAACGAATAGAATTATTGAACGTCGCTTAAAAGACCACAATTGTAGACAAATTGTTGAAAGGAGCAAGTAATTGTGAGGCATATTGACTTGAGAAAAAGCGTTGTTCAGCGCTCAATAATTCTGTAAAAACCAATACATTTTTTAACCTTGCAGCAGGTGATCTCGATGACCTTAGATGTCCAAGATCATTCGACGCAAGCTGCCATAAAAATCGATAAAAACAGAGGGTAAACGTAAACACCTTTTATTGCAATACGGAGAATGATTCTACCTTTCAATTCTCGTATTAGAATATGCGCAGGATAGGGTCTTTCCTTACGAGTAGCTATTATATCTGAACCGACAAGCGTGTCTGTTGACGGTCGGCCCAATTCCCTGCGCGATCCTTACCGAAATAATTCCATCGTCCGCGAACCAAGAAATTGGTCGGTATTGTCCAATTGCGCGTTTATCGCGAGGAAAAAGGGGTTGATTGATAACCGTGCCGCGTTGGAAATACGCTGAATATCAAGCACCCTCGCACGTGCAAGGGAAAGAGGATCGTATTTAACAGAACTCGAACAATGCTTTCCCTTTCTCGGCTGTCCTCTCCTTTTCCCCCGGCGTGTCTCCTCCGCGTCTTTCAAGCCTCCTGCGCTCATCCTCAATGTGCCCGCGTTAAATAACAATGGATCCGTTCGAAGTGGGACTACTCGAAAACATTTGCCCGTTTCCTACTACCCGCCCGTTCCTCCTTTTGTCGCGATTCATTCGTCCTCCCGCATAATGACGCCCGCGCGCGTCTATGGGAGCAGCGCAGCCGCATTCACCGAGGTGAGCCCTTCGTCTCCACCTTTTCTCCTTTCTTCTTCCTGCCGGTTTAATTGTTGCGCTAACATTTGCCCCGCGGCCATCGATCCGGTACGGGGGGGAGGGGGCGAACACAATTACGTCCGAGGTAACCTGTGCCTTGATTTCATTTTCAACCCTCCTGTCCCCCTCTTCGAGGTCGCTGCGACGCTGACAAAGATACTTCGTTTCTCGACGAATTTTCGTTCGGAAAAAAGAAATTCCGTCGGACAAGAGACGTCCTGCGGAAACCTTTCTGCGGAAACCTCGTGAACGAATTCAGGTAACATCCTCGGGCACTGTAATCGGTGGCAGTCACCGAGAAATTAAAATTCGTTTTTGAAGCTCGCGATTCTTTCGAGATTGAATTTATTTTTCAGAATAAACGGTCACGCTTGTATAGGGTCACAACAATGTGTAATATAACAAAAGAAATCCTACTGATTCCGGCGTAAATGATCGCTGACTAATTTGACGTAAAACGTGATATTCCCGGAACAATTTGTACACGAAGAACACCCCGAAACGATCACAATCAACCGAACAATATCCATCATTAATCAACGAACGGTGGTTTTCAGGGTAATTGCTGGAACAAGGGCTAAAACAATATAATTCATCGATGGGATGTGGTAAGGATTCACGGAAAATGCGCCGGCAGACGATGCTGGTTACAAAACGACGATATCCGATCGCCGAAGGGGTTGGTTTGCGTTAACAAATTAATTTTCGGAAGTTGCGACGAGCATGTGCATGTGTTCCGTTGTTATCGTAACACCGTCGATCGGCAAATACCGAAAACTAATCAAATAGTCCAGCGCCGTGTAGTTACCGTGTCGGGTTTAGTTTCATTAAAGATCGCCGCCACGGCAAACACAACGAGCCCGGTGAGCCACGAAGTTTCGCGATCCAATTTTTCAACACGTTTATGCCCGGTGGGCAGCAACAGAGGGCTGGTTCTCTCGTCCAACGCTCAGCGGGGGTGAAACCGGCTCCGCTCCGAGGAAGAGTTTGCGCAAGCCGGTTTCTCATTAGGTTAGGGCAAATTAGCACGCAAATGCAAACACACGTACCCTGCCGTCTCTCCTCTCCTTCCCCCTTGCTCTCTCTCTCTCTCTCTCATGCTCTCTCCACCCTTACTTCGCCGCTCCGCAATCTCTCTGGGGGAACGTTCTGTTTCGAGATTGATTATCCCCTATCGGCTCGTGCAGCGTTTCCTCCCCGACGAAACTTAGCGGGCCAGCGTCGATAATGCACAGAGAACCGCCGGCCGACGGGGAGCTGATGGTTGTTTCCAGTTTCGGAAGGGTAGAAAGTGTGGAGATCGTAAATTTCCTACGGTGTGATCATAGACTCCGGCCGAAGATACACAACGGGCAACCGTGCAAAGCCGGATAAGCTTCTGCGGCCGGATCGCGGTTAATCCGCCGCGATCTGTTAATGTTGTTTTTTCATTATTCGACACCGAAGGGGAGGTACACCAGAAGCCTGCCGAAACCAGGCTTCGATACGCCGTTGTCTTTCTTCTAGCTTCACTGGTCGCTGATCATCTTTCTTCGGACGCAGAACGACGGCGTTTCATTTTTGTGCAAACTGTTCTGTGCTTAATATAGGGAGGTGATCGTTTTTTTTTTTTTTTTTAGTTTTTGTCAAATAAATTTTCCGACACAAAGATTGCTGTAGAATATTTTATCGCTTGAATTTGGATGCATTCGAACAAAAAAAAAATGGAATCCTGGCTAGATAAAGGCGCCTATAAATGCTGCCAAATTTAAAACATAAAATTTCCTATGAAGAAGAATAAAAAAACCATCGAAATAGAAGAAGAATATTCGAGACTTTATCATTATAAATCACTATTGAGAGCAACCATTTACCTCCACATATTATGAAAAACCTGCTCCCAATACGGGGAGATGGCAGAGTTTTGGTGATTTAACAGTACATAAAAAACTAGTTTAAAAATTCACCGCAAATATATACCATCTAATTCATAATTTAGAAGTGATAAATGTAGAATCTATAATGAGCTTAAAAAACCTTCCTACATCAGTGCAACTTTAACTGGTTAACGTCCAGACGAAAGCAATTTAGTGACCTGAACAACACGCTTCAAGTTCGTCGAACTTGACGAAGAATCGCTAATGCAAATAATCGCCATTGTTCGAAGGTCGTGCGAAGGACGAGTTTTCGACGGAGTTCTCGCGGGTCCACGCGATATCGCGAACGTCGGGGAATTAGTAATCTGCTAAGAGACAGGCTTGCCGGGTACGATAACGCGAAGTCAAAGGGCCGAAGAAGATCGAAGGATGAGGACGAATCCCGGGGACCGAGAATAAAACGACGAATAATCCTGGAAGGAGAGGACGTCTCACGGAGGGGATGGGGGTGGGGGAAGGAACGACGTGAAATCCGATTTTCAAAGCTTGCTTAATGTATACGATTTCCAACGACGAATTTCCCGGGCCACTTCATCCCCCCGTTGCGTCGTCGTCGGCGTCGGCGTCGGCGTCGTCGTCGCGGAATCGACTGGCGAGAGGACAAAAAGCTTCGGAGGGCCAGCGGCTGTCGAGCGGAGCCGGGTTTCGACCACATAACTTTCAGATTAATTAAATTTAAGCGCTGTTAAAAGGATTAATTAGTAGTAGGTACTTTTGCGAGGACACCGAACCTCGGGACAGAATTATGTCGAGACGAAAGTTTCGACGAAGGGGAATGAAACAGCGCCCGGTCGGGAGAACAGAGGGGCGACTAGGAGGGCGGGGGTGGGAGGTTGGAGGGAGGGGTAGGGTTCGAGTTTTAAGGGTACATTTACACTACGCCGCCAGGCAGAAACTTCGCTGGTCGACTTAGGTCGGATCATTTGGTTGTAACAGAGCGTGACATTGACTTTAATTCCGAGCGTACTTTAAACTGTGTATTCAGCATTTTCACGGGTATCGAAGTGTTTGTGCTGTCCCGGAAGGCGGCGCGGCAGCGCTCCGAGCGCGCCGCTACAATTTCCGTAATGACAGGCAAATTGTTCGATCCAGAGAAACGAAAGGATTCCCGAGACCGGCTTCAAATGATTATCATCCGCGTCAGCGCGAAACGTTTCAAAAGAAATCGCAGAAATTTTAGAAATGTAAAAAAGGATCAAATGTCTATAATCGCTCTGTTTCCTTCCACATTTAAGAGCGTATAAAACTAACAAAAAAATTAATGTATCCTAATAAAACTTTTTTCTAAAAATGCCTGAAAAATCATCTTTTTAGACTACGTGTACATACTATTTATTTTCAATCGTTCTGACATAAACAGACCTATCCCAATGCCACCTACAGAAAAACGGCACGAACTTTCCGTACAACCGAATATTTCATTTTGCTCTTGCAGAGAATAAGATCTACCGAAGAATTTTAGCCGCATCTTGGAGAAAGCACCAACTTGCCAGTATTTTCTTCAGACCAGCGTGTACCGTACATTTCCGGAGGATTTATGTTAGACGGTGCAGCTGGACAGGCTGCCGCAAATCAACAATGATCGTCGATGATTAGTTATCCGGTGCATCGTGAATGCGTGAAATCAGCTTTCGAGGCCTCTTGTTGAAGAACAACGCGTCGAAATTTTGCAGTTGATTTACAAGGAGGAGGGGAGAGGGGGCAGCGATAAGTTAAACAACAGAATTGAACGAGGTTGCATTGTTATCCAGCACCGGCAGAGTATCGTCTTACCAAATATGCTCGCTGGCTGAGAAAGTGAGACTGGCAAGAACCACTCAAGCTTGAGTAGCTTGTATACCGCGCAGGAGTAACGGCTGAAGTACTCTCTAAAGCCAGGAGAGCCGAATGTCGAACGGCTCAGTGTTGAAACAACCAATTCTAGTCGGTGAAGTATTCTCCGCGGTTGGAGAACTAATACTTGCGAAGATGTTGCTATAGTTTACAGAAGCGCTTTACTGCATGCCAGCCGGGGCTGAGTTGCGCCTCCTAACAGCGTCCATTAATACCGTAGACAAGAGCATAATTCGAGCACGACTGCAACGCGCGTCTTCCCATTCTCCCCGGAAGATGCTCGCGTTGTTCACGTCACCGACGGACATCTACGACAGATTGGCCGACACTCGAAGCATAATTCGCGAGACGACTGAACTTTCTTAGCCGGTCCGCGAGATTTCTTCGTTGCTGTCTGAACTCTGCTACTTTCGGATATTTCAGCCCGTCCGGGGACCTCCATTACTATAACCACCGTTCTCCGAATGGGCATTTCGCGCAAGTAGCCCGTGTAGTAATGAGACAACTGGGAAAACGACGTTCCTCGTGAAAAAATAAGTCGCCGCTGCGGAATTTATTCTGTACACACGAACCTGCGTTCTGCAATTTAGATATTTTACTCTCGAAAGTACTCGAAATTTATTTATACGATTTTGTCTGTGACCTTGAGCGCCTTCAAATGACCGCACTCCCTAAAGTCAATTTCAAAAAGGGACAAGCAAACGAATAAAAATAACAAACTTCCAGTGATTGTCGTTTCAGAAAAAGTTCAAATAATTATTTCGGTTCTCCTGTATGAAATCTTACACGTTTGTTAGAATAATTTTTAAACGGTACATACATATACTGGGTGATCAAATTATTAGAGCCCCAAGACAAAGAATAGGCATATTTATTCTTCACATGATAAGTAATGTTGCACGTGAAAAAGTAAATATCAGTACCACATTGAAATTGATAAAAATTTAATGCTCCACTGTACGCTGGTCAATTTATGCAAGTACCTCCAACAATTTGATCACTGTAGATCACTTCGAAACAACAAGGGGTTCTCTAAAACCAGGTCAGTCGTTAAAAGTTTTCGAGAAAAGAAATCCGGCAGAAAGTTTCACGTGTTGGATTATTGGATGCATTGACGCGATAGCATGCTTTGAAGTATCGAGTGCTTTGTTATACATCGCGTGATCTCTTTGTGTGCGTGCGTGCGTGTGTGTATGTGTGTGTGTTCGCTTTCTGTTAGCTTCTGATACTCGGTGTATGGAGCCTGGATGATAGAGCAAATGCCACGTTTGCCTAACTAACTTTATTATAGCTTGGTTTTAGAAAGAAGCGAGTTGACGTGCATCGTCGGTTATAATAGCTGTCTACTTCGCCCCGATCGCTCCGGGCTCGTAAAATTTAAGCGGGATGAGGAACTGCGACTATGTACACCTAGGCGTTCCTTCTTTCGAAAAGCGTAACTAGGTTGAGATTAACATGTGTAACCCGGGGAAGGGTGTACTCGAGACTGTAGAGTGTAAACCGTTAGGTAAATGTCCTCGATCTTCGCTCACGCCGCCGCTTCATCGGAAGTGTGCATTATGTCGATGCTGATGGCGACGTTCCTGACCTTCGATTAGTTGGACGAGGTGTTCACAAATATTTTCAAACGAATTTCAACGTAATTATCAGTCTGTCAATCTTGTACACGTATAACACAAATTTTGCATATGCTCAGACTACCAAAGATCTACAGCCTAATTATATTCTTTACAAATGAAATATCATACTAGGATCTCGTAAACTTAAAATACTCTTAACACTCGGCTGTCAAAAAGAAGTTAAGAAGCTAAGTAAAAAATTTTGCTTAAATTTGCTCGATTTAACTCAAAGTTTTACCATTCGCCAAGCAAAAATTTTGTCAAGGTTTCGACAAGTTGAGGACTCGTCCGCGAAGCCAGAAAAGTATTAAAAAAATTATAGGGCACTCGGATTAACTTGGTTTCTGGATTCCGGCGTATCCGCTTCCCGGGGACTATCTATGAGAAACGGATATCGGAAACCACGTTTCTTTAAAGGATCGTACACCAGAGACGAAACGTTACCGGTCGGAGGCGGGGGAAAATTGTAAGTGATACGAGGCTGGCCAGAACATTTGTCTGAGAACGGAATCGACGTTGGATTCGCTACTGAAATAAATAGCGAAGTGGATCTGGAATAAATTGGAGAATACAGAATGGCCGCATCGCGAGAGTATTGGCCGGCATCCAAGAATTTATCCACCGATGTCGGCGTATAAAAATTTCAGTGTTATCAGGATTGGACGTACGGCCTGTTTCTGCTGCTGAATATCTAATGAACAAGAATAGAAGAAATTGGTCAATCGGTTTATCCGTCGGTGTACACATGCGTGACACACGAACGCGGTCCCGGCTTTTTCTCTCTTCGACCACGAAATTCCCGGAACAAAATTTTAAGCACGATTTGCCTTGACGATTTGCGTCGCATTCCTTTCTTTACCTTTTCTTATCCATTGGATACTTTTAACATCTGTTCCATCGATAGAACGTATATTTTCTTGTAAGTAGATTGCGAATTTTTATGCAGAATAAAATTTGTATCGCTTGCATAAAACACGAACCAATTATAAATATCTTCCACCCTTCGATGGTTTTAATAGCTTCAGAATAATACATGCGCTTAAATTCGTTTACCCCTAAACTCTTTTATTTTAAATTTTAGCAGCTTATGTTTATCGTAAATGTATAAATCCACAATATACTTGTGAGTCAATATTTCATACGATGGTTTTACAAGTCCCTTTAAAAATGGAATTTTTAGAGATAAAACATTTTTTGCGGTTTTTCAATATTCAATCTAAGCTTCTCAAGCAAAATATGATGCTGAACTGTTGCAATTAATGTCCAAGAAATTTCATTGGAGCATCGTTAAAACAATTTCGGGCCCGTATACTCGAACGAGATGGGACCAGCTTATTTAAGTCATTCAATCTGGTTTTATGGAGACATTATTTAAATTGCGGATGACATTTTTACGATAACCGTAAACACACCGAGGCTGGCCACCAAATCCGACGCTACCGTCTCGCGGAATGAAATATATTCTCCGGGTACGGTGATTTCGGCGGACGATGAATAAGAAGTTGCTCAAGGATGTTAATTCGCGGTCACTTGTCACGCGTGCAAAGTAAAACAGGGAAATTTCGAAGGAGTATAGGATAATTTACGTCGTGCTGGATCATGAACGGGGACCCGCGATCAGAATATAATTATCCCCCGGACCTGACGGAAAATAATTTCAGGCTGTCTGATCGCTATGCATCACTCGCGCGAGCCGATCTGTAAAGGAAGTTTAACGACCGGCCGAGGCCCGTCTCGATCGACGATTCCCGGCTCCCTCGTAAATCTTCTTCGGGTTCCATTTCCCGCTCGATCTTTCGGCCGAGGTATCGACTTACTTATTTCCTAAGAACTTGTTCGTTCCCCCCTGTAAACTTCTCTAAATTGTTTGAACTCGATTCGACCGAGATGCCGCCCGTCCAAGACGCATCGCTTTTGCATGACGTTAAAGTGGCTGCGAAAGTAACGGTACAACGTCCCGCAAAATTTTTATTGATTCCACTTTATCCGGAAGAATTTCCTGGAAATAAAATTCTACAGACATTCTGCAAATAAAAATTCTATTTACCTCGACTCGTGCAGAATGAACAACCGAGCTCTGGACATTTTTAATTTAACCGAGTTGTTTATACTGGCAACACGGCTTTGCTGACAACAAGAATCATTGACAGGCATCGTGTATGGCGAATCAACGTAATACGGCGTTTAATGGGAGCTGAGTAGAGGAACTAACGGGTATAGAGAGGATCTCGAAACTGGGGAGATTACGTCGGACAACATTGGTTTATGGAGTTTCACGAATAATTGAATCTAGCATCGAGATTCGTCGGCAGCAAATGATCGAGGCAGTGTGCTTATCGAACGTCGACTCACGAAGAGAAAATTATTTGAAGAAAATGGAGAAACTTGTTTGCAACCTTATTTTCACAAAATAAAATACTCTTCAGCGAACACCTTTTCTTATCTCAGAAACAACGGTGTTTCGAATATTCACGACAAATTGGTTGTTTTCTTACGTTTCATTTTCATTTCTATCAAGACAAACAAGCTCCGAAGAATATTCTTTCAATTTCAATTTAATGCATAGACCATTCAAGTTTATTAAAAACAGAAGTCTTGAAAAATTGAGTGTCTCTAATTTTTGATTGTAATAAGGCACGAGTTTGAAATTTTAACACTGGTTGCCCTTTAAAACGACGGGTTCTAATATTTTTAATTTACAATTATTAAGATTCTAAAGATGTCCAAGAGATAAATTTATTTCCGTGGGTATATGTTATTAAATAAAAAATGGCTGAAAACATGGGCAGCAGATTCTTGTTACCTTTTATAAAGTAACGTAAAATGGACGGTTTTAGTGCTCCGTAAATCTAGTGTTAAAGCAGACTATCAGTGGAGCCAAGGGGTCCGGGCCGAGGCAGCTGACTCGAGCCATCGAAACAGACAGAAGACAAACGGTGACAGAGAGTTAACTGCCGCATCGTCGATGTAAGGTAAAACAGCTTTGATTATCCAGCCTGTGTCCGCTTTGCTCCCCGGACGTATCAACGAGATTACCGGTAGACGGAAAAAAGCATAATAACGTCAGGCGGTTCGGTGAAGTTGAAAAATTTAGCAGTCACCGTTCGAGGCGACGCGTCGGTGCGCAGGTGGGGTCGGTTGGATGGATCACCACGTGGTACGGTTTCCAGCGGAACGCGTCGGCGGACTATACTACCGTATAGCTAGACTATACTATATAGAGGGGTGCTGGGAGCTGGAGGCAGAAGCAGAGGGCGAGGCTGAAGAGGTTGAAGAGGGACGGTTAGGTCGCTGGTGTCTGTCTCCGGGGGCTCAGCTGCGGCGGCACCACGGTGATCGATGTCTCCACTCTCCGCAATTTGAACAATGTCCCGCTGTCTTGGACAACCATCCTCTCTCTCTTTCTCTCTCTCTCTCTCTCTCTCTCGTCTGCCACCCCGCGTTCCGCCATTTTCTTTTCCCCACCGTTTCCTTCTTTCCAACGCTTCGTGTCTGCATCTCTCTTTTCCCCACTTTCCGCGTTGCGTTTCTCCTCCTGTCGTCCTCTAACCCCCGTCGACCGTCATTCTCCGCATTCCCCGCTAAAATGAACGTTATACCGAGCAAGAAGGATGCGGACCCATTCTTATTTACCATTCCAAACGGAGTTGGCTGCGGAGAGGAAGAATACGCGTGTGCACGGACGAGGGAAGCCCGGGCGGAGACAGGAAACGCGTCTGCGACCGCGACTTCTTGCCCCGATGGAAGCCTGAGCAATCATGAGCTTCTTCGTGCGGGCTAAACAAACGCAACGGGATGAGAACGTCTGAAACGTGCCACGGAATCGGGGCTTGAAAAGATCTTGCGCGCACCCCCCCCCCCCTCCCCGCCGCCCCACGAAACGCCACGCCACGTCGCGTCGCATCCTACAGCGTTGTGCGTATTCACCTGTCGTTCTTATTGAGACAAGCACTTGCCGCCGGCCCGATGAGAATCTCCACGTATGCTCCGTGTTTTCTTTAGCATTCCTATTTGCATTTCCCAGTGGCACCCAGGGAAATAACGGCGTTCGATGAAATCGGCGAAACGACGCGCTACGGCACGCTGCTCCAGATTACCTTGAACGTGTCGCGCGATCTCCGGCCGGAGGAATGCGAAACGTGAAGGATTTGCTAAACAAGCTAATGACTACGGATTTTTATGCTATCTTCAATTTCTCTGGTCATATTTTAGTACAAAAATTGTGAAGCAAACGATATTTGTACACCCACGGTATAAATAGAAATCGTACTAACCCCTTGCACTACGATTTATTTCACGGTTTCAGTGACTAGAACTTTTTTTGTAATTTCCTAAAACGAGGAGAGAATTTATATCTATATTGTATGCCTATATGTTCTTCGATAGCTGTACATTTACAAAATAGAATTTTATTTCGGTTTAAAAAGGAAATTTATAACATACATATTTAACTCTGTTCAGAATGTTCGTCACGAGTGTGACTCGATATTGTAGGGCAAGGAGTTAAGTTCTGTTGAACCTTATATTTCAGTATTTTCTCCAAGTCTTCTGTACATATGTAGAGAGATATAAATGTCGTAGAAATTTAAATTAAATAATAATTCTATGACATTCTAGGTAAAATAAAAGTCTGATCCGTCGAGCATTTTGCTGCAGCGAATCGAGAGTGAAACCACGAAATGTCTAGCGAGAACAGCCGGACTATGCAAATGATAGTTACAACAATGCAGTTCTTATGACAGGACCGGAAGGACGAATTTAACGGCGACAAAGGCTGGGAGAGGAAAGGGTCCAGCGATTCAACATAATTCCCTTCGAAAACTCACTTTGGATTTCGTTCCTCGCTCGGGGCGTTTGCCCAGTCTACACATATAGGCACTGGTTATCGAGTTAGATTAGGCAGGTACCTTACCTTCAGATCAGAGTACGTTTGCCGAGAACCTTTGGTACAATAGTTCTCAAAGGGGCTGACAAGGAGTGTGCATACCGTGGATGAATACAAACAATGGCGTAGGAGCAGCCAATGGTGCGCGGAATTGCGAAGTAACTTATTCAAGGGTTACGCCAATGCGGCATGCTACCGGTAATTTCAAACTTTAAAAGCAAATCTCACCCATTGTCTGATAAATTCCGATATCCCTGGAGCCATTCGCGATTCTATTAACGGCAGACAACGTGATCGGGCGAATTAGTCTTTCGCAGAACAAATCGTTCTGTCCGTACGATTGCAATACCGCGCGTATCTTGCAAGCCATTTCGAATGTTCGGGACTCGCCGTTCAAACATCTATTTTCTGATGCAACGAACACGTGATTTATTCCATACAATAATTACAAATGTAGAGCTTCCGGATTCGAGTGAACGTGCATAAAGAATTGGCTCGATTTAAAGATAGCACCTTGTGTACGAGCGGTTCGGGTTCACTGACACCAGCCGGTCGCAATTTTTAACGAACAAGGAAACTGACGTGCAAGCTATTCTCTAGACTCTGTAATTTTCTTTCTTTAGACCTTTCAATCGGAATAGATTTCGCAATCTCTTGGAGATTGGAGCCTCGTTGCGAATGACGCATGACGTCTTAGTTCGAGTACTAGACGCGGAGACCTGCAATCTGTTGATCGAGGAAACTACAGTCTATTATTATGGCTCATCGATCCGTGCCACTCTTTGTAAAATCGTGAATGCATATTATATACCATTCTGCTGAAAAGAAACGTGTTCCATTGTCTTCAAGAATATAGAAACCGAACATGTTTGTTTCGGGAATGCATGAAACACAAACGTTTTGATCAAGAAAGAAATAATTCCTAAGTGACTGGGAGACGTTTGTTTCCCAGACAGGTTGAGAATCCTGAAGAACAGTCCTTCTGTTGCCGCGGAGTAAGAAAATTGGTCTCGCGAAATAAAACGTGGCGTCAACGAATAATGGAGAAACCTGTTTCGACAGTCACAAACATTCCTGCCGCGTCGCATCTGTCGCGTCTCGCTCGAAGTTTCGAGCTTCTGAACGAAGGAGCGGCGAATTTTCCCGGGCGGTTGCAGATTTATCCGCGCAAGAATGAAACGGATCCGTCTAATTCAGTCTTCAGGAACGCACGAGCGAATTGAAATTTTGTATTCTCGTCGCAGGTGGGCGAGGGAAGCTGGGGAGGACCGGCGGCGCGGGATAAAAAAAGAGGAGAAAAGAGGGTGAAACTTTTCAACGAGTTTACGCGCGTCTCTTTCCCGTCGAGACTCCGAAGCCGCGGAGAGTGAAACTTGGCCCCGTCTGGAGATGAAATCCGTGGCGCGTGACGGCACGCCTTCCTGAGCCAAAATCGCGCGGTGCGATTTTAATTCTACCGTTCGCGAAAACGCGCGACGCGGATTAGGGCGGTTTCTCAAGGACGACGGGAGCCCGAAGCGCGCGAACATTTCGACGCTTACGTTTTCGACGCGATGAATATTTAGCGGCGGTGCTTGAAAACGTTAAGACGGCCTCGTAGACTATACCTAACCCAGGGCAACGTTAACCCTTCTCCAACCCCTCCCCTCCCACCCCCTACAGGCCTCCTTATCCGACCGTTTCATCCCTTTCGTAACGCGACGTAACAGGCCGTGCTTCCGTCTTAACTTCCCGGGCAACTGGAATTCACCGTTCCGCTGCGTCGACGTTGTTTACAACTTGCCGACGGCATTTAGTATGATTACGGTTCGTTAAAAAACCCGGGGCTTCTTTGTTTCTCCGCTTTCCCCAACTTCCACGCTGTGTTTCACCGGCTCCGGCCACGGTATAGATTAGGTTATCCCAGAAATATTGTACAAGATGCTCGCCAACTGGCCAGTCAGCGTTTTTCTCGCGAGCGTTACGGAGAAAATCGAGGGGAAAAAAGTTCTATTGTTTTCGGTAATTAGTTACTTTTGGGAGGATGCGTCGCTCGAATCTTGACCCATGCACAGCGTCAAGGATACTTGACTGAATTACTTCCAACAGGTTTTACCCTTTAGATATTCCTTAAAAAAATTATTAATTAAGTAATTAGGACATTTAAGGAAGTAGGATATTTTCCAAGAAGGACGTTTTCTAACTTTGCTTGGAACATAAGTCTGGAGATTGAGCTAAAGTGATGAAACAGTATAGAACATGGAAAGCCTTTCACTGTGATTGTTATGTCATCAACTCTTTTATTTAAGATGCGATTATTATAGTTTGATCAACTTTTTAATCACCAAAATTCCAGATCTTTAATTAAATTCAGAATAGCATGATTTTGGTACGAGTTAAATTAAAGTCAGACATTTCTTAACGAAATGCATTAATTTGTATGTTGTTTTCTAGCATTTTTCTTTCCAGGGAAAGGCATTTCATTAAATTGAATATTTACATAACAGAATTTACAATAACACTGGTATTAAAAAAACAACAGTTTAAAACTTACCGTTTACAGCCGATAATTTTCGTGAAGAATGTGAATCTCTGTTAGGACACTGAATACCTGAAACACAAAATAATAACGCATCGTTAGTAATTTCTATTGAAAACTTTTAAGAATTATGTAACGAGATACATTAATAACGACACAATAAATCAGATATAAAACTGAAGAGACATCAGAAGAATGTGAGAGGAGGTTACATTATTTCGGACTATTTAGGACGATTGAAATAAAAAAAAAGTTTAACTTCGGTTTCTCACAACAGGCAATTTTTCTTCCCGAAGATCTGCAGTGCATGAACAACAACCAACCCATAAATCAAATTTCTACGCTCAAGGAAGCCCCTGAGATTCCCATCTTAATCCTCCCTAACAATGTTCACCTGCCACCTCGCCCGACACAATCAAACGCGTTTCCTCGCGACGTTGCAGCAGCGAACGATAACAAGAAAATTGAAATAATTGCTCGGGATACGCTAAACACGGTAAAACTACGGCAATAGCGGGAGACGCTTGATGAGCGTCTAATCAAGCGTGGCGCTCGCGCGTCTAATTACAAAGCAACGTAGAAAATAATTAACGCGGTGAGTCATGTGATAGCTGTTATTAACGAAAATTAACTGAGTTCGCGCGTGGCTAGAACCGAGCGCGTGAAGAAGCACAGAGAGAGAGAGAGAGAGAGAGAGAGAGAGAGAGAGAGAGGAGAGGAGGGCGTACGGGGCGATGAAAAGCGGTGCGAGAGAGAGAGAGAGAGAGAGAGAGAGAGAGAGAAAAGCGGTGGAGCGGCCTTAGTTAATAATAACGAGAATCGCCAACTGTCGCGGATTTTAATTCGAAATGTTCAATTAGCGTGCGGCCGGCGAACCGTGACGCGGTCGTATCATCGCCGGGTAACGACTGCCTTCGTTCTTCGCGGGCATAACAGCCGTAAATTGGAAAGTGATACCGAATTCACGCGTCACCGAGCGCACCGTGCGATCACCGCGTTAATTATAGATATCCGGGGACGCCGCGACGCCAGTGTATTTTAGGTAATTGGGGGTGGAGCCCGAAATCGCCGGCGCACCCTTTCGACGTCCTCGCGTTTTCCGCTGCGCGTCCGCTCCTGACGGAAGCGTGCAACGTCGATTCGAGGAAACAGGAAGAGAGAGAGAGGGGAGGGGAGAGGAAGAGAGGGATACAGGAACAGAGAAAAGAAAAAAAATGAGAGGCGACCGTGCACGCTTTAAAAAGTTCGACCATTTATACCAACCCCTGTCTCTCTCCGGCGCGTATCCCTCCACCCACACCCTCGTCGCGCCCTATCTTCCTCGGACGGTTAAATCGTTCGACATCGTAACTCTCGCCGAATTAATAATTTCACCCGGCCGGGATATATCCTGTTCCTCCTTTTTTCATTTTTTTTTCTTCTTTTTTTGGCTCCTCTCGCTCTCTTTTTACGGGAAAATTAGCCGGCAGAGGTCTAAGTGGATTCTGCGTGCAATCGATACCACGCGGTCCGCGAGGAACGCGTTATATCGTTCCCGCGTGTGCACGTTCCGCGGTAACTTCCGCGAATGCGATAAACTCTTTGACTGGCGTCGATCTCGTTTCCGAAAACTTGTTCGCCCGTGCTTTATGGAGCTCCGGCGCACGGAGCTTGTTCTCGTTTCGCGGGACCTGCGTTATTACAACCGGGGTATCGCGTTGTTTCGCGATATTGTTTGCTGGAGATTCGGCCGCCAGTCAGTCTTGTTTCGTTCGGTAGCGATTCTTCCGCCGAGTAAGCGTGACAATTTCGAAGAATTGAGGGAGTTCAAATTTTCTGCGACGTTCAACGTAATATTGTCGTCGGACAATGGTGCTTCGATATATATTTGCTTGCTTTAAATCAACAACTTTGCCATTCTGAAACTAAAATGTACAAAAAAAAGTTTAGAGAAAAATTGAAAGTACATGCCCAGTTCTATAATGTTTAAAGTGTTCTCCTGTTTTCTCTGTTGGGATATTATTTTCAAAAGCATCGTGTTCGACGAGGTTAATGCCAACACGCACCTTAAATGATTAGGAGATCGGTTGAGAAATTAATTTCTTCGATCAATCTGATCCAGGATGATCGTATTACGTTCTTTCGTAGCCGCATTTTCGCGAGGTGTATCTGTGCATAAAATCATCTCCGTCGCCTGATACCGATTTCTCTCACCTCTCCAGCAAACCGAACAAAACGAGCAGGCCAGTAACAAAAAACGGAGGCTCGTTCAGTCGACGACATGCACCCCTACAAAACGAAGCTATCGCCGCGAGATGCACGCTTCGACGAGAAAACAAGGTAGCAAGTAATTCCCAATAACGACCCCAATTACGCCCATGCGCGTCATTCCCGGTGTTTGATGCTGCTCGATCTGTGCGCGAGCGTTCTACTTAATCGCGGCGTGTTCCGCATAATAATAACCCTGGTGTAGCATGACGAGGAGTGGGGTAGGGGCGAAGGGGATCCGTCTTGTATCGAGTAAAAAGGCCCGGGTTGCTGCGGCATGGGAGCGCAGGTGCGTGTGGGATGACACGCTAAGTGACTGGAAATCATCCCGAGGATCGCATGCGCAGCTGTCCCCGTAATTTTCGTAGTTCGGCCGGGTACAGGGGGTCGGGTGGAACTGCGTGTAGGATGTCTCTGTGCAGGTGGAAATGCGTGCACGGTCGATCGAACGGAGAAACACGCCGGAAGGCGGATGCTGCGGACGGAAAAGCGCGTCATTCGTCGGTCCGTTTGTGATTTAGCGCGATTGCCGTCGCGCGATTTCGTTGGCTGACGGGTTCCCCGAACGAGAAAGGGTGCAACGGGTACACCGTCACCTATAGACGGGTCCACCTACCGGTTTGTACTTCCTAGCGGATGACTCTCCGGTGTACTGGTGTTAGGGATCCATTAGCTAATGGCTGCGCACCAGCCATCTGCTCGACGCTAGCTTTTATTCGCCCGTTGCCGTACTCCCTCTTCCTCATCTCCCCTTCACCCCTCCCCTCTCCCTCTCTCTCTCTCTCTGTCTCTCTTCGTGTCCCATACACCCCTTCGTCTTTTTCGCGCCACCCTACCGCTGTCCCGTGGCTTAGCCCAGGCTCATAACGGGGACCGCCGATTCATTTATTCATATCTTTCTTTTTCTCCTCGTAAGTGAACCCCTTGCCGCCGCCAACCCAGCCGACCGTGGTCCTTTCGTGGTTTTTGTTCAACGCTGCGCGATACCTTATGGGGGTGTTTGTAAACGCCTCTCGAGCCGAGGGGCCGTTGCGACAGAAATGCTCCGAAGAGCTTTTGAACGGGGAACCTGTGACGTGATCGATTGCTCTGTTCCTAGCTCCTGCTCGTTTCGAGTGTTGTAGGCGGAACGACAACCAACCGGCTCGATTCTAAGGGGATTCTCGCATTTTTTCTTCCACCTCGGATCTTGAGCTCAAGTCATTGTTATTAGAGACTCCGGATCTTATAACACAAGTTTTCTAGGTCGATTCTCAGACACTAGCGGTGTTCGAGAAAATGCTAGGGGAACGCGAGAAAATCGGGTTTCCCGAAAATTTTGAAATTCCCCAGAAGGAATCGGGTTTCCCGGAAATTTTGAGATTCCCCAGAGGGAATCGGATCTCCCGAAAATTTCGAGAATAGAAGATATGTCACTCTTGAAAATAGTTCACGATTCTTTGGGAAATCCCAATTATTTTGGGAATCTCAACACTTTCGAGAATCTCAAAACTTTTGGGTATCCGTCCCGAACCCGAAAACTTTTTCGGGTTCTCGCACACCCCTATCATGAATGACTTTTCGATTTTTATATTCAAATGTTAAAAAAAACCCGTATTGCATAAAATGGACCAGATATTAAGTCTTTCAATCTGAAAGAACAAGATTGTGAAAGATTGACAAGATTGTTACAAACGATTTTAAGACGAACAATCAAGATTTATACAAAGAAGATAAAATTTTAGCTCTGCATTTTCACAGTTTTGGAAATAAATGTTTGCACTCTAATACATTCAATGTGCCAAATTTGTTTAGGATTTACAACCCACATAAGAAGGTTCAAAGAGCTTTTTCAATTTTTCTGAAGTTACTGTATTGGCAGCCAAACTACTAATCTGTTTAATCTGATTAACCTCCTGAGCACACGCCACGGAAATAAAGTAAAAAGTGCTATTGAAATACGCTCGGAAATGTCCCGCGTTAAAGTGCTAAGCTAAAAATATTGAACGCAGGAAGCAATGATATAGTCGTTGGTAGGACAGATCGTAAACGCAGGATACCGGCACTTTATCTTTCTCGAATAAAAGAAACCGTTCCAGGAGATAATAATCAGGCGATTTTAATGCATGCAAAGTGCAACGCCGCTCTCCGTAAGAAGACGATGTCAACATTATTGCCGCGTATTTCCTCCATCCGACCGTCACTCTGTTATTTATGCGAGCGCATTTTTGCCACAAGCGAAAATTATTTCCTCGTAAAAAGTTCAGAAAGATACATATGGGATTTAATTTCCGGACACCGATACCCGGGGCTGGCCAGGATCTCTTGCCAACCGTGAGAATTATACCTTTGGAACCAAGTACAAAACTATTTTCACAATAAACGCGTTTGTTATCGCCGAGCCGAGGACGTTCATGGCCGTCGTATCGTTGGATAGTTTATTACCAGAGTCCCGGAAAAATTCGTTTTGTCTCCCGAGTTCATTAAAGCAGTCCCGAAAGAATATCGTCGCATAAATGACACTGTGCTTTGCTTATGAGTAAACTTCGTGAAAATATTTAAAAATACTGCTATTTCCAAACTATTCAAATGTTTAAGAAAAGAAATAAACGTCCAGCCTCTCTTACGAAACTCTTTCAATTAATTCAGACAATTTTTACTTTGCATAACAATCCTCACTCGCGATATTGCAAATTTTATCTCTTCTCTTAATCTTCTATTTTTGCCATTTTCAATACAGGCAATTCCGAAATGTTCATTACACGTTTTCTACCAAACTGGGGTTCCAGTTTCACGGAAAAATTGAAGTCCGTTTAAATTGTGATTGATCAGTTAAGGGAGTGGGTACGTATATCTGCAGCGATAGATTCGCAAGAGCGACATTCGAAAAAATGGCATCCATATCTGGCTGGCTGCCTGCACCATCCGTCCGTAAGTGCATTTTATATAAAAAAAACTCTGCGGTATCATCAGCGAGGAGTATATACGGAGCCGCAGGATCTCATCAGCATTCGCATCCCTTGGAAATCCGAAGCGGAAACGCGCGACGCGGGGATTACCATTTCCACGAAATCTGGGTCTCCCCGGAAGCCGCGCTTTGTCTTCATGTAAATAAAAAGACGCTCGTTTACGAAGTATATATACACGCTGGAAGGAAAAGTTTCTCTTGGCGGCCAGAGCGAAAGTATACGGGCCGCGACTCCCAGGTGTATCCTGAATCTTCTGGCAGCCGAGAGTCGTAGCTGTCCTTCCGTTCTTGTGGTCCCGCGTGGGGTCACGGGAATCACGAATCGCGAAGATTTACAGAAATATTTTGACAGAAATACATGGGGGCGAACGTTGCATATTTCATCGGTCACGATTTCCATCGGACCCTTTCTCGCAGTGTGCTATCCTCTCTCTCTCTCTCTCTCTCTCTCTCTCTCTCTCTTCCTCTCCTCTTCCCGAGGAAGGGCTCTTTGTCTTCGTTTGGTGGACTGACCGGCTCAAGGGCTCACCGGAGAGGCTGCGAGAGGTTGAAAGGGCCACGCTCTCGGTACTTAAAACCGTGATATATGCGATATACACTCGATGCTGCCCACAGGTACTTACCTGTGTACCGACTCGCGGCCAGGTACAGCCCCGGGACCACGAGTTCTACACATGTTCGCCTACTTTACATTGCGGTGAGTAATGCGCCACGGACCTGGCATTAAAAGCGCCAGTAAAGTCGGCCTTTGCCAAAGGGTACACACCGTCGCCCCCATGGCTGTTACGGGACGCCATGCGACGAGAAGATGAACGAGAGGCCCGGTTCCCGCCGCTAATAATATGTCATTAAAACCGGCCGTGTGCAACGACAAAAAGAAAAAAAGAAAAGAAGGACGAACACGAGGAAAAAGTGACGCGAGCGCGATTATGTGCAAATGCATTTCCATGCGTGAGCTTTTTTCGCTCGGCAGCCAGCACCGCTGCGCTGGATCGATGCGAGAGGTATCGTTTCCTTTGAATGTAAATTGCGGCATCGTTATCGTGTCTCCGATGAGATCCAGAACTGCAAAATGCTGGAACTTCAGGCAGATCGCGCAGTGATGGCTGGTAATAACGTTAGAAGCTGTATGCTCGAACGAATTCTCTCGGTTCTTCTTCTCGGGTTTATTTTTCCATTAAATTTCGTGTCGTAATGTTTCTATTTGGAAATATTGGCTTAGTCACGCGCGTTGGCTAATATTGTAATCATCGGTGGGAGAACTGTACCGCCTTTTTTTAAATTGATTTTTATATGACATTTTTCAACGTTGTTATATTTATACGTGTTATTAAATAATTTAAAACTATGATTCACCCGAACAATATTTTTATTTTATTACAAGACACGTAATTCTTAGTAATGCATAGACTCCGGAGCTTTATGTAAAATAAAAATCATTTACCTGAATGGCAACATACTGGAGTGAAATAGAAAGTTATTTTCTTTTTTAATAGGATTAATAGTAAGCATTGAGAATTATTGTGTATTTAAAATTTTCAAACTCCGTCAGAAGAGAAGAATATGTTCTTGCCACACGTATGACAACGAATGAAACTGTGCGAAGTACCGTCCACTCAACTCGTAAACAAGCTAATCGTCTCTCGAGTGCCAGATGAAAAGGCAATATCGTTCATATTATCGATAGAACAATTACAATCCCCTATGTAGATATAATCTACGATTGAATAATAATGTTTATCGAGCATAGGTGAAGGTCTGGGTACCCTTCAATAAGTAAATTAGCCAGCAATATTGTCAGCGTTACCAATAAACCGCGGCGCAAAATTAATCCCACCGCGTACAAACAATGGGCGCAATATTAAATGCAAAATCGCCGGCAGATGCGATTGAATTGCTCATACGCGCCGCTAATACTCCGGCCGCTGTGCGAATTTCAATTTTACTACTCTTAACCTTTGCGTTGAACGTCGATCGTAACATTTATTTGTCAAAGCGGATCGCGGGTCGAAACGTTTATCCCATGACACTCGCAATTAACGACGTAATGTAACACTCCATTCGCAAATTAAAAGAAACGGGGATTTCGAGTAATTGATTATTCAATGTTTTAATAATCCGTGACATGAAATATGCTGGACTGAAAACATAACAATCTTTTCATGTTCTGGCATGAAACGAATCAATTTACTAAACAGGAAACACGTTTTTTAATTTCTCGGAGGAACAGCAGTATAAATAATTTTCAGAAGCCCATGTAAACTGTGTTTATACAATGAATTGGCGAAATGATAGTTTAGAAATATGTATGGCAATAAAAATGGCAAAATTCTGCTGTTCCTGTAGAAATACATGTCCTTGGGAAGCAAATAAAGGATTCCTGTATTAATTATAAAGTTATTAACCCGTCAACGTAACGTAACGAATTATCCGGCGGAGGCAGTTACAAAAGCTGCAATTAAGTTGAAAATATTGAATAAATTACGGATAATTAGTTTAATGCCTATGGGGATGTCGTTGCAGGTGTTAACGGCAAAGCAATTATTTGGTTGCTAATTATTTCACTGTTTCCCCCGACTAAATCAGCCAGTTTTTAAAATCCTCTGAGAACGGCGCGGCGCTCGGGTAACTACTGTACACAAGCCCGGCGTTGTTGTTTTGGAGTTTCGCATTACACGTCTGCTTTCCTCCAAGAAGTGCACCTACTAATTACCTGCTGCGTCAGTCTCCTCGTTAACTGTAGACGAGCAAAAGGGAACGGAGAACAGAGAGGAATTCCGAAATAACGGTTAACTCGCAGCAATGAATCCCGGGGCTCGATTCAAAATTTCCGACGTCGAGATTTACAATCTTCTTCTCGTGTCATTTTCCCCCGACAACTTGAAATATCGAGAGAAACGACCCGCTGATTAATTATTCTTCTGTACGTTGTAAATTCTGCGTATCTTGCGCATGTTCGTGTGTCGAAGGAAATAGGGAACGAGATCGTTAAACACTCGTCGAATGAAGTCATTAAGTGTCCGCCTTTTGCATGCTACGCAGTGCTAGAAGCTTCGACGGCTCTGCTTTTCTCATTTACGAAAATATATTTTGGTAACCGCCATTTCAGACAGAAACGTTTCTATCAAAAGCACAAGGGTTGTATTTTCCGCCCCACAGCTTCGAGGGTTGTTTTCACCCCTTTATTATGCTCGATGGCCGATAAAAAGCACTTGTTCGATCAACCAAAGCATCATAAAAATTAAATATCACTTTTACAACCTGAGTCTACTACATCGCTTTACGTTCAGTGTCTGACTATTACTGTTTAAATCTACTGAACCGAAAGCGAAGTTCCACGAGCGTTTCAAACGATTGGCGAAGAAGTGAAACGGCCCCTCGTTAACGAGTTGACTAAAAAACCGTTCATTCAAGGGAATAAACTAACCACAGAAATTCCTGAAAGTGTTTTAGCAACCCAATGTATACAGGCAAACAATCCTTTAAACAATGATATCTACAATTTTAATCAAATATTTTCCTCGAGGGGAAACATTGTTCATCCCTAACTTTGAGGATTGTTTCATCCCTTCGCTAAAGAACACTTGTTCAATAAATCGTAACTTCGTAAAAATATTATAATACGAGTGCGCTGTATTTTTTTACGCATAGCGTGTCTGACCATTGATCACATCTAGATACTAGACAGAAATCGAAGTTCCAAGAACGCCTCGAACGGTTGACAAAGAGTGAAGCGACCCCTCGTTAGCGAGTCGACTAAACAACCGTTCATTCAAAAGAACGGGTCCCAAACAAGGGGATAAACCAACCACAGAAATTCCTCAAAGTGGCAAGAAAGATCGCCGCGCGTAGTAAATCACTCGAGCGTATAAAGCCAGCCGGCTAGCATCGATTTTGCTTAACGATACAAAGTTCCAGCGAAAGGCCCGGTTGAATGGGGAAATAAGTGTCGTCGGCGTGGCCCGTTTGGAAATGTATATTCGCTCGTAATTCAGACGCCTCGAGGCTCGGCCACCGCCCGCCAAGCGGTTAAGTGTTTCCGCGGGACCAATTTTAATAATGCCAAGCGTCTCGAGCGGCGCAACAAAAGAGCCCCTGCCAGCCTTCAACCACTTTGACACCGACGTGTACTCACTCTCGGAGTTCTTCATTTCTCCTCGCGCCGTTCCACGCTTCCTGTTCTTTCAACACGGGCTTCCCCGATTCGATTCTTACCTCTTTGGCGTCTCTCGTTCAACTTGTTTCTCTCTTCGGCTACTTACTTAAAACCATTATACCCGGGCCGTTAGGGCACGGGCTTAAAGTGTTACCAGAGTAAATAGCCCGCGAGGAGATCGATGAAACGCGCGCTTCGGACCGTTGCGCGTCGGAATCGAACAATTTATAAGAGCCGGGCCTCCAACGAGATACATACAATTGAATTGATGCCCTTTTGGAAATGAAAGATTCTACGGACCGCGAAGTTTGTTAAAACTTCCCTCTCCCTGTTTCGAGAAGTTGCGGAAATGAAAAATGACTTGGCCAGACATTTCTCATCGCGGGTTTAATGAATACTATCCATCCCCCGCAACGCTCCGTATAACTTTCCCTTATGTACGTAAGTTATCTTTGCTACTTTTCAAGCTACATATAACAGGGGGATCTTGATAGTGCTAGTTCATAAGATTTTCGGCTTCCCCGTTTACTAAATCATTCTCTCGCGTTAACGGGAGATCCTGCAATTCGCGAATTTTGTGTAATATATAATACAACACCGAGTGATACACTCCCAGTCAAGAGGGTAGCAACCGTGTGCCAACTTTAATTTGTCAGTGAAAATGTATCATTTTGAGTATGTAACAAATAAGATGGTGATATTACGAGCTCAGAATCTTCTCGATGAGAGTGTAAATACAGCAAAAACTAAATAAACGGTTCACCTATCCCCTCCACTGGAGGGTATACTAATTCAATTACAAAACTTCTTTATTTGTCACTATTTTTTTATGGGACTTTCACCAACTTATGCGTGGCACTTTAGACTTTACTTAAGACTTTATTGTAGCAGTAATGATAAAAATATTTTCGATAATTTCTGCATTTTGTTCTGAGGGGTAAGGAAAATAACAGTATGGAAAGGTTCGACAAAATATTTCAAGAAAAATGTAAATATTTGAATATTCGAGAAAGAATGAAATTTGCACGGGGATCGTCGGTGTAACCGAGACCTGTCACGATAATGGGTTGCGAAGTTATGAGCGGTAATGTAGAACCGGGCTGTACATCCAGCATCATTAATCCATCCGGACACCGTGTTGCGATTCAATGTAATTATGCTGTGTATAAAGGCAACTGCCGCGATGAATGGAGCGTACTGTGCACGCAGCTGAACTCGTCTTCCTCCTCCGTCGTTTCCTCCCCTGGTTGCTCGGTCCTCTGTGTTCCTTTCACATTTTCCTCTTCATCCGTCGAATCCTAGGCGTTCGATTCACCGTGGCTGGCCAGTCCCTACTTTTTCCCCTCGTTCTTTCCTTGATTGCTTCTTCGCTGTCCGCGTCTCTGTCTCCGGTAGAAAGGGGTTGGGTCCCGGGCCCGAACGAAAGCTCCGCTGTCGACGAGTAATTAGGAGGAGCAGTTGTGGAAGGAAACAATTGGTTCGAGTCAACGTCGAAACTTCCAGCCAGATAACTAATCACGAGTCGCGGCACGGAAAAGAGAGAACGACGCTCCGGCGAAATCGTATTATGACCGTGACTGTTAGCCACCGGTTCGCCGGCGACGATTGCTTGCTACCCGAAATCCACACTTGTTGGAAGAAGTATAGTGGATTAATTCGGCCCGCGGTCGAGCAATCCTGTTGTCCTTTAACCGGTTACCCGGGTAAACTGGTTAACTCGACGTTCGAAATTAATACGCTCGTGACGTCGACTGTTTCGAGGATCGGCCTCGTTGTTGCAATTCACGATAATTCGATGAACGTGTCCTTTGTGGGAAACGTCGAGCTCGTAACAAAGATATCACGGTAATTTCTCTCGCGATTTAAGAAACAAACGTAACGCAGATTTAGACTTGTTGTGTTCACAAACGTTCACAGACCAATATTTCAAATGATTTACTTTATACAAAATTTCAACATTTTCGAATTCTTTAGACACTCCAATGTAACATATATTTTATTGTACTCCTAGAATTAAGCTTCAGATGTCAAATTTAAAATTATTTCTATTCTGCAAAGCATTCTAACAAATTTGCTAAATGCTGTACATACAAAGAAATATGACTGGTGCGTTTTCGCAAATTCACATTGACCCTACCGGGTTGTTTTAAATCAGTGTAGTGCACACAAAGCGACAGGTTGTTATGAAAAGACTAATACTATATTTCGTAAAAATAATAACGAATTAATTCACAGGGTTGTAGATGTACATAAAAGTTTAGATAAAAATTTATCTGTGTCGGATATTGCGCGAGGGGAGATCGATACGACTTGTATGGGCAGGCAAGGACGTTTATGGGTCCGTATAAGAGTGCTCGTTCCATGGGTGGGAACTATCGGTGTTATGGCACGCGGCCGTCCATTCTTGGAAGCAGTAAGCAATCCCGAAGACGCTTTCCATTGGTTTATCGGTGCGTTCACGGGCGTATGACTGTTCGCCGTCATCCGGCTGTATCGAGTGTCCCGGCTCGGCTTGATTGCCGCAATACCGGGAAAAAGCTTAACGAACGGATTGTTGCTTCGTCGACAGACGAAACGTGCGGCCGTTCCGACGCCGGATGAATGTCTAACAAGTCAGGAGGCGTTCGTTAGTCGCACGCACCGACCGTCTCATCCGAGACTGAATGTCTTCGTTCGTCGGGAATATTTTTTGACACCTAGCCGCGCCGCGTCGGCTAATTAAATTGTAAATTATATTCCGGGCACGGCCGTCTTTATCCGCGGAATCTCGCGATGATCGTCGTAATGCCGATAAAAGGAGGGGAGGGGGATGGGGCGTAACGAGCCGATTGTCGCGACGATGAATAGCTCTGGACGCGAGAGATCGTTGGCGACGAAGAATGACTGTCTGATGTCTGACGCTCGTCGACGCTCGTCCGACAGAAACGAATCGTCGTCGGCTGAAACCAACCGGGAAAACGTTTCCGATGGCTCTGTCACTTGGAACGCTTTATCCTCCGGCCCCGATCAATGAGACCAATGTTAGTTTTTCGCCTGATCGTTCCCCGAGTGATGTCATTGTTGCAGACGACAGTATTACTGGATGGATCGCGGGAACCGTTCGCCGTGTAATATCGGGGGCGGACTTCTGATGGAGATTTCAAATGGAGTCGACCCGGGGCAAGTTTTATTCGACATGAAAATGGGAAATAACCGTTTGAAATCATTTATTTTCCGCCGTTGTCTTCGATCAGAGCCGGATACGTTTGAACACAAATGTTATTGGAAATGGTAATTGAAATACTTTCATTTCAGTGTACATGTTGAATTGTATTCGAATTATTAGCAACGATCAAAAATTATAGCTATCGAAGCCGTGGGCATATTCCTTCAATTAATGGAAAATAATAATTACGAGAAAAATTATTAAATCATTGAATTGTGAAAATACAATGAAAGGACGTACAATTGAGCAGCTCGATCGCAGACAAGTTTTTCTCTGGATATAACGTCGGTATAATTCATACAGACTTAGCTTAATATCGACTAAAAATCGTAAATATTTCATTTCCAATCGGAGCTGATTGTATGTATAATAAAGTTGCATAGGCATCTCATATCAGCGTGTCATCCATCACGAAATGTAAAAGAAAGTTTGACTGGTCGTACATTAGACAGAATTTCTCTGTTTCCCTTCGTCTCTCTCTCTCGCTCTCTCGAACACGAACATACTGGCGCGGAGCATGAGTCGTGAAAAAGCCTGATGGATGATTATCGTGATCTAATGGGAAACGCGCCATGAATTTTGGCTTGTCGAACGAGTGTCGAGTGAAACGAAGTTTAAAGGAAGCCCCGTATGGAGATGGGAACACGTGTTGGTGCACGTAGAGGGAGAACGAAAATTGTCAGTTAGGATTAACGTTGTCCGTAGGCTCCGGCGTGCATTACGTCCCGGGAAATATTGGCAATAATTCAAACGTACGTTCCCTCGTACCTCCTCGGTCATAGTCAATCGCCGCGGACGACATTTCGGTGGATGTCTCTCGAGCGACGAATTTCGCCTATTAAATGTCGAAGCAAATGAGCAAAAGAAAGGAAAGGAATGAAGGAGAGAGAGAGAGAGAGAGAGAGAGAGAGAAAATTATTCGAGACAAACACACGACAACGACCAACGTGCGCGATGCACGCGATTAATATTAATATCAATTTCAAAGCGTAATGACATCGCGCTCGCGCCTGCAGATTTATTCTATTGAAATTCATCTCCTAATTAATTTAAGATATTAATCACCGCTCAAAGGCTTTGCCGTTGCCTCGGATTGAATGTTGATAAATTGCGTGCAATTAAAATTACGTCGGGTTACGTGACGGGCATTTTGTTGTCGGCCGATTGTTGTCCACCGGTCTCTTTAATTATAGCACGCGAAGGAAGGTCGCGGAAACGGTATGCGACGGATCAATAGAAATTTTCGTTCCACATTCCGGCATTATCGGTCGCTCCCCGTTATAGTTCGGGTAAACATGTAACGAGGCTCGGCAATCGGAAAATCCGAAAAATTTCATAATTCCCGCGGCGATGAAATTTCAATATCAATGTCGGTACATCCGCCTACCCTACGCCCCCGACCGGTAATTAAGGAAAATTCTTAGAGGCAACGTTGTTTCCGCCGAACACCGATCGGCCCGACAATCTTTGACGCAAATAGGCTGGAACCCTTTTGAAGCGAACACTCGCGCGCCATTTCCGCGGAAATGCCTGCCAATATTGAATATCCGCTCATCTAACCACGCATCTCGCGGTTAGACGAGAAATTGCTTAACGAACAGGATATAGAAGGGAACGAGCTACACTAATTTCGTGGCGGGGAACACTTTGCTGCTTCAACCGGGTCACCGGTGTTCCGTAACACGCATTAAAACTGCGCCGCACTGATTCTGATTATTGGCGGATTTTAATCACGATTCCGTGGAAATCCACTGTACAATGGCTGCTCAATTTATTAGGGTGGCTGCGCTGAAAAATATATTTTCCATCTTTCTTTGTTCCTATGTTTAACTCTTGGTTGCTCAGATGGGGCGTGGTGTACCCGCTAAATACAGCGTAGGTCATTTAAATGGAAACATCTTTGCTATCAATGATTTTATGACAAAAGTGTTCAGGATAATGTAAAATTTTAGGGGATCCTTGCAGCGTTAAGGTTATTTTTCAAGGACACCGGTACTTTTTTAAATGGAATGACACACGTGTGTCTAACTATACAGTTTCGATTGTCGTATCTCAAGATATTTTCATTCTTCAAATCTCCATTACGAGGCACTAAGAAATTTAAAAACGTTATTAGATTTATGTCAAGAGATAGAATCACACATGAAAATTTATTTTAAGTGACCCAACAAATTTGATCATCCGCTGCGCAACTCGAGCAACTGGAACGTCGAAGTAATTAAAAAATGCTGGTGCAAGAGGAAAAATTGTTCCGAAAGGACTGTATTATAACGACGCATTTTAAGTACGCCGTTTAACAAAATGGTGTATTTACTTCCATGGATTAAAATCTTGTGTTATGCCCACGTAGAAAAGGGAGTAAAATGACAAAGAAGTGGTTCAATTTGTTACAAGGCTGCTGTAGTATACAGCAACGGAGTTCCTGCGGTGTATTAAAGCTAGTCAAATGTTCGGACTATAAAAATTGCGAGCAGAAAAATGCAGAATTAAACTTTTCGGCCGCGGTGGCTTATTCCGAAGTTGGAGAACTTTTTCGCGGTCGGTTTCACGGTAAACCGGAGACCAGCAGCGGGGTATGCAGTCTCGCTAGTTGGCTGTTCGCGGCATAAATATTCCGCGTGTTTGTAAATTCAATCGAACGTCGGGTAATACCGCGAAGTCTCGATACAGCCTGGCGAGGCGAGGCGGTGCGGTATCGCGCGGATATTGTCTCTTGCTCGATGTCGCGTTGCTATCTCGCATCTGCGGCCTCTTCCGTATCCGGCCATCTGGGTCTTCCCCGTTCGCCGTGGGCATCGAGCTCGCGATTCGATCCCGGCCTAGTTTATCGGACCGCAGAAGAGTCGACGTCTCCGCGAGATCATGCGCCCGACCGGTCGCAGTGTCGCGGCTCGATACGTGAAAATAGACTTCCGTTATTTGTGGCTCAAACACCGGCCGTCTAGTTATACGGGCGGAATTTCTACGGGGTCGCGTTTATTCAACGTACAAATTGACGCGATAAGCGGCGCGCTCGCGCACGGCTCCGCCGGTATTAGTTTGCGTTTCGCAGGTATTTCGCGGGGCCAAATTGCGCGTAATTGCCCGCACCTCGCTCATGCGTCTCCCCTCCATTATCAGCCGGCGAATTTCTTTCGCTGTTCGCAGGGCTTTTCCCCGTTATTTTTAGCCTCGATCGATTTCCACCCGCCCTATCGGGGTGCCGGGTTATTTTCTTTTTTTCTTTTTTTTTTTATTTTTTGACGCGCATTGTACGTCGGTAAAACGGAGCGTATGACGGTTACGTCTGTGACCGTCGATATATCGGGTCCACAGTCGGCGGTTTTTGGTCAATATCGCTGCCGCGCAGCCGTCTGTTTTCTCCCTTTCTCCCTCTTCCTCCAACCCCTTCCCCTCCCCCCTCTCTTTCTCTCTGCCCGGCTGCAGTCCTCCATCAGTATGTGCGTTGTTTTTTATTCATCTTGGTGTTTGCGCAAACTGGATATCCACGGTACTTTTCCGGGCTTGGTCCTTTGTAACTTGCAATAACCGCTTTTTCGTTCTTTTGTGTTGGTAGTTTTCCATTGCCCGTATTTGCTTTCATTGTTTCTGCCGGACCCGGCCGCAGCTCCCCCGCATTTTCATCCTTTTGATCTGACAGCATGCGTGCCTCCGCCCTGGCCACGTGGACCGGCGATAAAAAATAGGCAAGGAAAGACGGGCGCACGCCGGGAACAAAAAGTAACTACCCCGGACGGATACTGTACTACTGGACACAATTATAACACGGGTTATCCTTGATTGCTCGAAGCCCACGCAGAATTTCGGAATTTATTCGTTATTGTACTCGTCGGCATTGTAATTGTCACTTACTGGTCCCAATTATACAGATTCTGAAAATTTCGAAATCGACCAACGTTGCAATGAGCTACAAATGTTTATGATGAAAATTGCAATTTTTCGGCCTGTAACCGCATGTTCTTCTAAAAGTATCGTCAACTATTAACCCCTTCCCGTACTTTAGCGAGTCTGACTCGCGATGAAGATTTTGGACCAAACATGAATATGGCGAGTCTGACTCGCGACGAGATACTTGGACCAAACATGAATATCGCGAGTCTGACTCGCGACCAAATACTTGGGCGAAGCGTAAACATAACAAGCCGAGCTCGCGGACTGATTTTTTTTCTATACCACAGGTATCGCTGATTTTTTTTTTCTATACCACAGGTATCGCGGGCTTCGACATTTCGGTTCATATTGCGACTGTTTACAAGCATCAGTCTGGTCTGTTTAGCGCGCGTCGATGCCTACCGCTTGGGCCCAAGTTTCGTCGAGCTAAATGGCACGGGAAGGGGTTAAAGAAGTTGTCCTGTTTAGTGTTCGAATATTATTGCGGACACTAGATTCACGGAACCCGTAAAAATGACGGATTCTAATATTTTTAATTCAGGAACATTGAGATTGCAAAGATGCATTCACGAGGAATTATTTAAATTGATATCTTTTTGGGATTTCTGTTTTTTCGTCTGCCAGCTCAGGAAGCCACTTTCTTTGCTAACAGGACCGTTCTCTCCGCATCGTAACAAATAATTGCGTGTCTCATTGAGAAATTGTATGCGAGAAATTAAAGATAGACGTGCTATCCTGTTGTCCAGTGTATGCAACATCGACGACCGTTTATGCACGAACGGCCGCCGGCCACGCAGGAAGCGAAAACTCCATCGAGCTCTCGTCTCGTTCTTTGCCGCCGGTGTCGTTCGAGGGCTATAATTTTACGCGGCGAGCATGCTCGCGAAACTTTCGCGAAATAAATTTCCGTCCCCCGACCGGCGCGCCGGGCGCCGCGAATTTTATGTTACCTCCGAGGGAGATTAATATGATTCTTTCGGTTAATTTAGGAAGGAGTTAAACAATGGGACCTCGGTAACAAGCTTCCCTGTTAATTACGATGAAAGGACCCGCGGAAACGAAGAGAGCGATAAAGCAGATTTTTGGCGATACGCTGGGACCACTTACCGGGTATTATGATTTCCCTCGGTCGGATACAATGGGGCGCTTTTTGAATTGTATTTGGAACTCGCCGGAGATAATGGCTGCGGAGCTTCCGCTAGAATGTAATGAGCTTGGGACTTTGGTAACTGCCGTTATACATATTCATCGATCGTTGCAGATTGAGAATGTTTATGCGTCTGTGCCGTTTGCGAATTGGTAGGATGCTAAGTAACGTTGGTGTTATCTAATATTTGCGATATTCACTTTATGTTTTACGGGAAATAAGATCTCATATCGATTTTCAGAAAATAATTTATAAAACGAGGAACTGCGTAAAAATGTAACTATAATGAAACATAAAACAGTAAAAGCTTTATAAGAACATACGAATCTCAGCGTACCAAATGGAAATAATTAAAATCGTTAACAGTAGAAATACATTTTTATTCTTTTCCTTGTAAACGATGCAGAACAACTACGATTTGTAACATCGTTAACCACTGGTGGCTCACCGGAGCGTTAACGAAATTCGGTGAAATATTCACTCGACGAATTACCATTTCTTCAAAATTTCTTTCACTCGTGAACCCTTCAACTTCTCAGAAGATCCCGCGATTCATAGTATCAAATTTTCAAAAACCTGTTCCCCTTTAAAGGCAGTCTGAATATTAATGAGAGTTGCATGCTGCGAGAACCGCCGCAATCTCGTTCCAGAACTACGATTCGTTATGTCGGAAATTCGGGAGGTTTTTTTCCTCCCGATGCTGGTGGTGAAAAAGCATAACACGAGACCCACGAAAACGACACGACAACCAGTCTGGCCGCAGCAGCCCCCTCGCGTTGGCAGCGCGCACTCGGCGGTGGTGTGATTGCACCCTCCGGCATCCCTTGGTGCACTTAACCGTAGAAGTGCTTGGAAGCACACAGGACACCATCCACTTATGTCGCGGTTTCCCCATTGGCATCATACTAAACTAAGTGAACGGGAGGACGAGTATCGTCATTAAGCAATTCCGCTTGTAAGCGTGTTAAAGGAGGAAATCGGACCCCGTGAATTCGACACGAATCGCGGCCCCTCCCCCCCCCCCCGGTTTCTCGCACGCCAGTCGTTAAACCGCAAAGCGTGCGATCGCTTATTACGAGACGGGCGAGAACCGTTCCTCCTCTCCGCGAAAATGGAAGTAGCAGTTTCTTTTCTTCGGTCTTTATTTTACCCAACCCCTTTCCCCCCTCCCCCTCCCGCCCCTCCCCCCCCCGAACATTCTCGCCGGGCTTACCCGAACACCGAGGAAGCATCGAGCGTCAAGTTTCTCACGCTCCGCCCGAGACGAAGTGGATTAAGCCACTTTCACGCAATCGTTTCCCGAGAAATCTGACACACACCACGAACACCAGTGTGTCGCGATCATTTATCATCCACTTACGGAGGAAAGTAGTACTTGACACGGAGGCCAATTACATTTAATATCACAGAATCCGCGGTGGCGGCGGCAGCGGCGATGGCAGCGCAAGACCGCCCCGGCGATTTCGATCGGCCGACCGGGACAACCGATCGTCCCGGACAACCACGGGTCTCGACAGCTTCCGGGAATAAAACGATCCCGGGGTATCGAGATGCAACTTGAACTGGTTTCTACTATCGGACTTCTCCCCCGGACTTTTTGCTGACATTTGTGAGATCTTTGATGAGGATCTATTATGGTCGACTGGATAGCCAGCCGGGATAGCAATTTGCTGATCTCGCGTCGGCCAACCAGTCCGACCTTAACACACCGCTTTTTTCTGCTTGAGAAACCTGAAGTAACGTATCGATGGATACGGATACAGTGATTTCTCTATGTATGTCGCCAAGGCCTGGACGATAAACGTCGCGGAATTATCCCCACTACGGTGGGAATAACCGGTAGCGGGTTTCGACACGATCTGATTTACGCGTTCGCGGGTCCCGGCATGCGAAGAGATTAATTAATCGGACGAGGAGATGGAATTCGACGGTGCTCCGCGGGCTTGTCAGCGTGCAAAAATCAGCGTGCACCACGGAAAGCTCGAAGCAGCCGGCCTCGTGGTTCTCACGCTTGTCAGTGTTTATGAGCGACCCCCTCGTGGCCGGCTCGTGCAAGCATTACATTTGAACAATGAGAACCATTCTATTGAAATGCAACAATGGCGCATTGTGGAACATCGTGCGGGATGAATATTCAAGAACCGACCGGCTCGAACTTGTATTAACGAACGTGTTTCCTTCAAAAGCGTTGACAATTTCATTTATAACATCTTCATCCCCGGTTCTCGCCACGCACAATTCCGATGCATCTAATAAACATTAGAGATCCTTACATCTCGTAAATGTTTTTGCAAAATAGTAAAATTCGAGGGCCATCGAAGTCCACAATTTTTCACTGTCTGCCAACAAAGCCAGGAAAGAAAACTCTGGTCGAACTTCCTTGTTTATAAAACATCTGCTAATGATGATCACTGGCCAGCGGTCTCAACAAATTAATTAATATTGGCGGCTCAGCTAAGGAATTTAATCACACTCGTTAAAATTGTGAAATAAATATGTATATAAATTAATGATTTGGAGTTTCTTAACAAGATGCTATTTCATTCAATGTGTTCTGAGATACTGACCCTTTTAAAATAAATTTAATTATACAATGAAATTGCACTCACATTTATTGACGAGTCAAACTCCTTCGGTCTCCGCATAGTTTTAATTACATTTTTAATTATCTGTCACGTGCACTGAGCAACCCACCTGCGAGAAGACATAACAAAACGAATGACTAATTAACGTTATATCCTCGAACGTCTTTATGGGACACCTTGATTCATTAAAAGTGACTCCACCCGTCCCCTACTCCACAATATACATAAATTCTTGTGAGATACAGCCTTGAATGAACCCATAATAATGTTGCTTCTCAATTAGAGTCTTAAATCTATAAGAAGTAAGTACTAGAGGTCTCCTTTATTTTTCGTTTGAAGAAACATATTCGAACCTAAGCGAAACACTTTTCAATATTTTGCAGCAAAGTAATTGCGACAAGTTATACAATATAGGATAATGGACCCAAAGTATTGTGGGGATATCAATTACTGTTCCTATTTTAATTACACTTATTTTCAAAGTATATTAAATATTTAAGAAGAGATATTAAAGGTTTTCATTAAAAGCCACTAATATATATGTTATATACCTCTTTCTTAATATTCTATAATAATTAATTTCTATAATAGCCACAGTAATTGGGTCCCTTACCCTATCTACTTTGCAAAGAGGTATCCGTTTGAAAAAAATTGATTACACTTAACAAGGAAAATTCCTAAAAGTCGCGTTGCCTCTGTAAATTGGTCGAAACCCCTTCAGAAATGAGAAAGGCTAGTAGTGTTTTCATATCGCAAGTATAATGCGCGCGAGAACAATGTGCCTCGCTGGCGCAGAAGACGGAAGAAACTTAACTACCGGATTGAAAGTTTCCGCAAAAAGTAAGAACCACGAGCGGGGCGCAACATCGTAATTACGGTTCGATCAGAATCTCTTTTCTTCGGTCCGGATGTCGAAGGAATACTCGTTTCGGGGGAAGAGGGGGGGGGGAAGCAGAACGAAACGACGAAATCGAATCGGCTTTGATACAATTCATTCCGGCGCGACCAATTCAATTCCTGCTCATGCAACGGCGTAAGCGTAAAGTGCCACGCGGACGCGTGTACAGTCGTCGCCGTGCGTTTCCGCGCGCGGCAAAGGCACCGAAGTAATTGCGAAAAAGAATTATTCCGCTGTCCAGTTGCCTCTCGCCGAAAGCACGGCACGTTTCCTCGGGGAGGCCGCCATCGAAGAGATATTAAAACACGGAGCACCGCTCTTCGCCGAGATGAGAATCTACAATCTTGTGATCAAATCATTTTCGAGCCTCACAAGACTACACACACACACAGTCACATTCAAACAAACTATAAAAATCGCGACTTCTTTCTGCGTCGAATCTTTTGCACGATGAGTGAATCAAATAAATGATCAAACCTCCGCATAATATACAAATAAATAATTGAATGTACAAACTGTTCTGTTAAGAATAACAGGTTCGATAAAACTTTAAGAATTTTTTCTGGAAAATAACTGGACTCGTTTGCTTTAAACGAGTGCGTCATTTAAAAGTGCATACACTAAATGTGCAGCACTTCTATAAAGCAACCCTTCTATAATTGCAATATTTAAATGCATGAAATTACCAGGAAAAATTGTAAAGTTTTGTGGACGATAATAATGAGGCAATGCATGCGCATGTATTTATACGCTCTAAATGGGCAGAGTTTAATAAATATGAATATTAATCGGTCCGAATTAATCAAATGGAAATCATTATTTTGGGCTTATGAATATGGTACCTCTACAGTAAATACGCGCCCGCATGAAATACATATATCATTTATTTCCCTGCTAAGAAATTATTTACGATAAACCGTCTCCCGCCAATAATAATGATAACATAAGAAACATACTAAATCCAACGAAAATGGATGTACGTTTTCGATTCCACGATAACAATTTTCATCCGCAAGCATTCTATGCCGCCCACGCGAAACTTAATAATACTTTTTCCTTTCTATTGAAGGAAACACGAAACCTTTATTACGGTTACGATTTCTCTCCAGGATCGATAAATTCCGTGTTTCATGAACGACCATCATTCTTTGTCTGGCGATCGGAAAAGCGCAGGAATTTCCGGAAACACGATCGTCGCGGGAAAAACCCATAAAATTTGGCAAATAATTAACGTCTGGAACGAAACCGTTTCGACGGGTCTCCCGCTGCGGAATTTAATTAATTAAAACGAGGTGTAGAATGTCGGGAGTGGCGGAACATCGAATATGTAGGCCGAGTAATTCATTATTTCGATTACACCACTGGCACGAGCTTCGAACCGACGGCGGCGCGCCGTTCTATACACCCATAATCATTATGATTTTTCGAGTGCTCGTATACAGTGGTCGAAATAGGAACACTATGATTCACGAAAAAATATTAATATATTTCATAATATTTCTAGGCGTACACCTGGAAATTCACGTAATTCATGTAATTATTGAAGTTATTGAAATTATTAAATAAATTTCTTCATTCAAGCATGTATTGACATGTAAACGACAGTTTTGTCATTTTTATGAAACAATGTATACCATTTTGCGCTCGGTACGGTTAGCGTTAAAACAATTTTTACATTACAACGTTTGTATACAAAAAATGTCTAGAGGACGAGTAGTAATGAGCTCCATATGCATAAAAGGAGGTATATCCTGCTGAAATATTCTAGCTGAGAAGAAATGTCTTGATTCTGGGGTTAAAACAGCTTCGAGTGCAACGGGTTCCAAGGCAGAATTAGGTTCGCTGCATAACGAGTCGCGGTGCACTCGCGAAAACATTGGTGCATTTGCATTCCCGTCTTAATTTGCGATGCCGCTTCGAAGAGCGACAGACGGTCTTTCTAATTGAACGGACCGACGACGATACACCATGAGGGAGGCAAGGGTTCCACGGCATCGATACACTGCCATGGCGGAACACTCGTTTTTCGAGTGCCCCGTGCACTTTGAATTCTCTGTGCTCGTGCGTCCATTATAGTCGAACCACTTGCACGCGGCTCGTATTGCCGGTAATAATTCGTACGTCTGTCTCTGAAGGGGGAAAAAGTGTCGGGGTCCGAAGGAAGAACAAACGACAAGTGGGAACACGTACTACGATCCCGTGTTTGATATCGGGAGTGGCGAGCAACCGGGGCGTTTCTGCTCTCCCGTTCCCTCTGTTGCCTTCAATTTATTTCACCTTTCGTTTCTAAACAAAAGATCATTATTGCGGCCGCAGTGTTCCGACTGCCATGCCATACCGAATCGAATCGATTCGACTCCATAGAAATAAGATATATAAACAAATGATAAAGCTAAAGTAAAGAGATTGCGAGTTTATATTTCCGTAGAAATATTCAGAATCATCTGAAAATTATATTCGTTCTCCCTTAAAAAGCAGTGCCAGTGAAGCGCAACTAAAATACAACAGTATTAAACTGTATCAAACACTTTGAAATCTTCTGAATATTCTGCGCGCGCACAAGGTTCCGCAGTCTAATAATCACCGGGGTGAGACTTTCCCATATTCGTCGTGTCCCTTTAAAATAATTATCTGGACGTTTCATTAATATTGCAGCTTCATCAAAGGGCCGAACGGCGCACCTGTGCTGTTGTGTGTCGCCCGATGACTCACTATTAAAAGGTCGTAATTGTTATAATTTGTCTTAATAAGTCGACTGGCCAATTAAAATCTCTGGTCGGCGGCTATCGATCCGGAATATGAACAGGGTGCAATTTAATAGTGAACCACCACCCGACCCGTAACAGTATCAGCGTGCTATTTGATCCGCTACTGAAAGTTAGCTGCACCGGCAAACTTTTTTCTAGAACGATACTTCCACGTGAATCTCTTTACAGCGAGAATACGATCCTAGCTCGGCTATATTTTAAATCAATTACTAATTAGCAGAATATAAAATTATAGCATAGTGCCGCTAATTTTGGTTCTTCATTAATTTCCAACGATTTCACATTTTCAAATTCGTTCCAAAGGGAATTGATATTGCATTCTGTAATCATTTTTCCAGACGAAAGTACTCCAATACTAATAATTGAGCAAAAATATATATTAGCGATGATCAAACGTCATAACTTATAACATTTGCTATTTACATAGAGAAAGATATTTTAAGACGCAAAATACTGTTAGAATGCGCAACGCTACTCGCGATAGTTCCGAAGTAATTGCGATTCGTAGTTTTCGTATGTAATTCGGGTAGTAATTGGAGGGAATTTTGAACATGGTGCGATACGTCGGGGCCGATCAATATTTGCCGGGATTGATTCCTGGCCGCTCTAATTCACAGAAACAACAAGCCGAGTCCAATTACCGTATTCCCATTAAAAAGTGCATTAACAAATTAGAGCAGCGATATAAAGCGTTTCAATTTATCACTTATTACCGATAATTAACTCCTCGGAATATCAGTCAAACTTCAAAGAGCCTCGGCCGTTCGGTGTATCGATCACGTTGTCCTCGTCTCGCCATTTACAAGTTAAAATAACCTGGGCGCCGAGCGTGGTTACAAGACTAACACGGACAGGCGGCGAGCTCGTTCTTTTTCCTTAAAAATATACGGCGAACATAACGACGTGGCGGTTGAAAAAATATGGCGGCCGAGGCTCGGCGCTGGAAGAGAGATCGAAGAACATCTTCCTAGGATAATTACACGCACCGGCGGAACGATACTCATTCCGGTGAATTAAAAGAGTATAACCGGCGGCGGCAGCGGCGGCGGCGACGGCGACTAGAGGTTCGATTACGAGCATCGAACTCTAAGAAATTACCCGGCCACGAAGCCGTAAGTGACTACGCGGGCAGCTCGTTTTCCCACTGTTTAAGCAAATTGAACGGGGCTAATGAGACCAGGTGCGTAACGGGTTCGAGCCAATCGACGGAATGGCTGGAAGAAGGGTAATCAAGCGAGAATACCGTCGATTCGTTTCGCCGCTCATATACGAAATTGCTGTCGTTTCGTATCCGTTGTGCTTGGCCGAGATCGAGCACGTTAATTCATGCACGCGTGCGCCGAGGAAACGCAGCGAAACCGTCTCGGCTGCGGGTGGAATCGGTTGACAGCGTATCCGCGAAAAAGAGACGGCTCTAAAAGAAGAGAACTGAACCCACGGGGACTGCGCGGAGAACGGGGGAAGAGAGGGAGAAAGAGAGAGAGAGAGAGAAACCGCGTTATGATTGCATTCAGTAGGGCACATCTGCCGCAGTGCATTGTGCAGCGCTGCGCTCATCCCCATCATTCGATCTCCGCGCGATGCAACCGCGAAAAAAGAGTAAGGGTGCAACGGAGGAACAGGGAGAATCGGAGAGTGTTGAAACGAGATGGGGGGAACGAGAGCACCGAGCGAAAAAAAGGATAGAGAATTCTCTCTCTCTCTCTCTCTCTCTCTCTCTCCTGTCCTCTCGTCTCTCCGCCTCCCTTTCAGGCTCGTGCCAGACCTTTATCGAGTTATATCGTCATATCGTCATACCTGCCAACCAATAAATCCTGAGCGAGCCCTTTCACCGAGGCATCCGCTCTGATTTATTGCGGAATTAATATTAGATCCACCGAAAATATCGTCGATATATCGGGTTACCCGATTACCTTGCGAAACTTAGGGACGGTGAAAAAAAAGGTGCGCTGCGGATATATACTCCGCTTGCTCCACGGCCTAACCCCGTGAAATATGCAGCGAATCCTGACCAGGGGTGAGCCTGATTTATCCTCGACCGTTCTTAAATATTTTCGGGATTTGTAGGCTGCGCTGAATGGTGAAGTCGGGTCATAAAATCCTTCGTAGGGAGAAGCACGTTCGACCATCTTCGAATATTAGGCTTTTAGGGGGAAAGGGGACGTTGTCTGGGGGTGTTAATGGATATGCCCGGCACTTTTCGGGGACCGATCCGACACGATGATTTTATTCGGACATATGCCTGCACTTGGCCGAGGTGACACATTTTGCGTGGAGAATATTAGTATTGTCGGGGAAATAAGGGTGGTTCGTAGGAAAATATTGGCGCATCGGGGAAACACCGACTGAAATTGCTGCCCGGGATTATACTCGGGAGGGTGCATCGCGCTTGTGGTTGGAAACCTGGAATTTCTTTCCATCCAATTTTCTTAAAGTTTCTAATATTTTATTCTGATCCAGAGAAAATATTCTGCACATGTTGAAACGTTTAAATAATCGACTGGTCGTATTGCGTCACGCGGGAAGGAGCGTCGGGCGTTGAGATTTGTAAAATTGGCTTGAAATTGAATTATTTGAAACTCCTACATCATACTGTTGTACTGTAAACGAAAATGTAATCAAAGGCACGGATAAAGAATAAATAATATCGAAACGAAAATTGCATTCATACTTCATATTTTCATTGCATACTAATTATGTAAAGGATAGATCCTGCAAACGATATTTAGCTTTTCGTTCTTTGTACGACGGAATTTTTCAACCGAATTCTTCATGCGTTTCAATCCAATTACAGATCAATAAATTTTCCAATTACACCGCATCGGGCACAGTTTCCGAAATCGATACGAACGTGGCAATTAGACGAGCTTAATACGAGGATTAATGGAGTATACGAATATCAATTTGATTCGAGTTCTCATAAATTAACGCGCGAAAATTAATATCCACGGTGTACACGTCCCGTCTGTGCCTATGATAAAATCAAATGTTATCGTAGATCAACTAAAATCATATACCACGAAAAATTTGGATTAACAAGGTAATTGTCGAACGGAACGATTATAAATAACCTCTCCCGAGGATCATTGAATATTCAAAGTGAATCGGCGGAAACAAAGAAAATCCTGGCGATTAAATCAGGGCGGTTAATTCCCGGTTGCGATACGGTTAAATCAATTACCGAGCAAAGGGGAAATTCGATTTGGAATTCCGAAGTAGCTGGATCTGCCAATCCGGGGTGTATCTGGGCTGAGAGTCGGGCTCGTCGGAGCAACGGGGGAAACATCAGACTGACGTGCGAAATAATGTCAAGACGAGCATTGGAAACAGCTACCCACGGTGCAACAACGGGTGTTCCGTTCGCCGGTCGCCTCTATTCGCTTATAATCTCGAGTACATTTTTCATGGCAGCGCGTTACGTTACATATTTATGTCACGCCCGGCTCCGTTCACGTCGCTGGATATGCAGAAGCTGCACGAACATAGAACGAGGGCTCGCGTGGCTCTTACAACGTGGCGCCCATTAATAATTTAGCGAGCTGAACAAAAGGGCGGTACTTGAATTTGATGTTGCCGTGGCTCCCCTGCTCCCTCTTTCTCTTTCTCTCTCATTCTCTCTCGTTCTGCCTCTCCTGCTTTCTCTGCTTTTCTCGCTCCGCTCTTATCCATCGCACGTCCGTTTGCTACCTTCGTTCTCCTTTCTGTTATCCGTGACTCGGGCCTGGCCCCCATGTATCCCTTGTATCACGATATATAAATCCTTTTCAGCCGAGCGTCCACCCTCTTCACAACGAATCCGGACGGACGGGGATGAAAATGGGAGCTTACACGCGATTACAGACCCTCCCTGCCGGACCCTCCGGCCAGTTAGCCTACTTTCCGCTAACTTTTGACATCGCGGCGCGCCGAGCAAAGCGGCCCGACAACCGCCCATTGTTCAATTCGCGATGAATTAATGATCCGTCGTCGCGCCAGCAACTCGCCCTTGAAGAACAACGCTCGGGACGCCGGGCCACTTTGATCTCGACACGGCTCGCTGCTGTCTCGAACAATCGCGTTTCGAACGGAAATATAGCGGCTGCTAATTACTATTTTTCATTCGAAGCCGTAACCGAGTTAGCCAGACGGTTTCTGCGACGACACAAAGCGCCGGCTCCTTTGTTTCCCGTCGCCCACGGACTTTTTCAATCGTTTCAACCACGCTGCCACGAATTGCCAATCGAGCTGGACAAAAGTCATTTTGGCGACCATCGTGAAATCGAAGTTTTGTCACGAGTCGCCGAACAAGGAACAGCTAGAGTAAACATCTGTTAATCCTCGTACGTTCTTCAGAGTGAACATTCACCCACCTTCTAGTTTAGACACCGTCAAATCTTTCGTCTATCAAACTGTGAGATTACGAACAATTCGAAGCTAATATGGAGGATAGCGAAAATTTGAAGTTGTCTAAAACGAAAACATGGGACGTTGTATTCGAGATTTTATCTATGTACCTAGATCGACGATTCGAGACACTATGCGAGCCTTTCGACGCACGGATGATGGATCATCGAGCCGGTCATTGAATTTCTACAGCCGCGTCGCTTTTGTCGCCGTCTCGTCGCGCGAGAAGGGCGTGCTGGCTCGCGACGAAAGATCCTCATCCTCGAGAACCATGATCGCACGCCTTTCACGTGTTGCCGATTTACATACGCGCGGGATTATCGTCCCGTTCGCGCCGCCGATGAAATAATCTCGTTATGCAAATCGGCCCGGAGTGACACCGCGCGACAGCCGATCGTCGACGAACCGAGGCGTGTTCTACGCTTGTTTTTTCGACCGCCGGTCCCCTGGTCGGTGACGAAAGACAGTGAAAACGTCGAATCATCTTCCGTCTTAGTCTCGGCGATTGTCTTGGCACCGTGACTCGGTAGGTCAAAATTTCAGCTATTTTCTTTTCTTTCTAAGATATTCGATTACTATATTTGTCGTATCGTAGCAACAGTCTTTGTATCGCCTAATTAAAAAGTTCAACTTGCCTAACCATTTTTGGACCGCGTATTGGACCTCTTCGTGGAACGATATTTGAATTTAACACTAGGTTTACGAGACCTGTCAAAATGACCAATTCTGATATTCTTAATTTACAATTACCGAGGTTGTAAAGATGCATCCACGAGAAATTATTCAACAAATTTATTTCTTTGGGTATATACTATAAAAAGGCTAAAAATTTCGACAGAGAAATTCTTGTTATTTTGACAAAATAACGTAGAACAGTAATTTTTAGTGGTCCGTAAACCTAGTGTTGTTATATGACTCTCAAAAAAGGAAGTAACACACAGTTCACACTGTCGCAATGTTACCGAATAAAAGAAGATAGTTGCTGGATGCTGCTTCAGTATCACAGCTTTAAACTTGTCTTTTGATTCAATTTCCCGTAGCCGCGAGGAAACGCTCGAAAGAAGGAGCGTGTTTCCGTGATCGATCCAGAAAGAGAAAGTGCGTGGGAACCGCGTTACATTGAATGTCTTTCGCGACCGACCGGGACAAAAAGTGGTGGAATTAATTTCCACGGGTAATGTGTTTTTCAATCGGTATTGATCAGCCGCCATGTTCGCAATCTCCGACGGGCCACGGTCTGAACGGAGGATTTCATCGAGGCTGTCGTATCTCGAACGCGTGTTTTACTGGCCCCGTTGGCCGGATAATAAACGTTCGCGACACAGACCGAGGCCCGGGGGCGGGCGAAGAAGTTAATAGGAATTTCTCGAGTTAATTAAGAAATGATAATAACTCACTCGCCACGCCGGCGTTCCTTATTTACGCGTAGTCCCGGCTCTCGCTCTCTTTTTCTCTCTCTGTCTCTCGCGTAACCGTGGCTGCTCCTATACTCGTCTCCGTTGCTGCTCGGCGGTAGCACACGCAGCGAGATTATGACACCCGGGCTCGTTACTCGAATGTAAGCTTACGAGCATTCCGCACGAGAGACGGCGTCCCGCGTCCAAGCCTTATTACGCGTGCAACGCGCGCGATTCATCGTAAATTAAAGGAACGAACGGAGCAATCAGCGATCTCGCCAATAGACCGGCGAGATAAGGCTCCTCGTTGAATCTCGTTTAAAGCAACTTGCGACTAAACGAAGCCGAGGGTGCCCCACTCGCTCGGTCCCTTATTTCCCTCCTCGACGGGGAAATTCCTCGGCCATTGTCGGGGGTCAGTGACGGCGTCGGCTGGCCAGCACAACGCCAGTTTTTCCTCCGTCGTGGCATTCTATTTACGCTCGGTCGTGACCAGACGCAAATTGATTTGTCTGCGCTGCCAGATCTTCGAGCGCACGCACATTTCACTTCCCTCGGCTGCGCTATTCTTACAATCGGGCCGCTCGCAAGCCAAATCCGTTATTAAACAACTTCCGAGCTTATTGACATTTCACTGCCAAACTATTCCATTGACCCTCAAGTGAACCATCGGAACCGATACGACCCCACTCAAATTTATTTTAATTTATTAGGAAGCAATTTCACTGTGTTTCACTACGTTTCTATTTACCATTTCTATACAGACGAATATTAAACATAATTTAATCGGGTCCACTTGTTGATTAAATTTTAACTCAGCAAACCAGGAATTTTTAAGTTTTTTAATCCTGTAGATTTTGGCGAGAAAATGCTGAAAATCCAAATTTCAATCCTAGGAGATCACTAGTTCAGGAGTTATGCGTACTGCAATACTAATTTATAGTTGCCGGTGCACGTGCAACGTGTCAACAATAAAACAATTTCACAAAAAAAACAAGAAAATATGTGATGGAAGAGCCACCTCGTTCATTTACTTTCAATGAGCACAACAGAGTTCGACCGGCACGCAACTATGAAGACGTTAACCTTACCGAGAAAGCGTCTTGATGTACGGGAGATGCATATGCATCCGGGAATCGTCGTAGGGACGTTATCATTCGTCCCGCGAATCCAGATGTTTTGCTGTTCTTCCACGCCACTTGGGTGCATTTTTTCCTCCGTTGCCACGCGACCCGGTAATTCGTAATAATTGGTGATAACCGTCCGATGGGGAATTATTATTCGCAGTTTAGATTGCGTTATCTAAATATGCATCGGCTCGGTGCAAACGTGACGCGATTGCTTAATGCGTCGAGCGAATGAATGCCATCCCTATCTTAACTGGGAATGCTAAGTGTTTCGGAACGTCGTGTTCGTTAAATAAAAAAGCTTTATGGGGAGTTCTTACATAATAAAACGATAAAGTAATACGGTCCGCGATGCAGTATTAATTTGTACGCGCCAGTCAAAAGCGCGAGAACAGATTCCATAATTAACGATCGGCGCAAACCTTGATCCTGCGACGATTAATTAAATATACTCGGTAATATTTGATAGTGGAAAATTTCCGAAATAGGCACGGTACGAATGCGATGAAATTTTAATAGAATATACTTGCAATTCGTCGATAAATACGATTGTTAGTTGATACGTTGTTCGCCATCATGAATCACTCCTTGATCGTGACATTAATTTTCATCGTGAAATAGTAAAATGAATTGTATTAATAATCCTGCCTGCAGACGGGAGCGTACACTGTTACTGTTTAAAAATGGCAAAAAATAGTATAATATTACCGTTTCAACTGAATCAAAACTAGTTCATTTCCGCGCCTAATAGAATGGCGAATGGAGTTAGATTAAACGCGGCGAGCATCCGTTGATCGCACACGGAAACAATGAATAACAGACCGCCTGATTATCGAATTACGCGCTGGCGGTTCTTGAATTTTGAAATTCGATTTTCTCGGACCGGAAGCAGCATGGGTAAACTATCCCGACGGTTTACATCGGGCCGGGATTTTCTCTCCGGTTTAATTATACCGCGTTAGCCGGCGCTCCGTATTTGTTTTCGTTACGGGAACTCCAATTTGCATCGATTTTAATATTCATCGCGCTCTCGGTGATTTCTCGCCGCGCGCAATTGCAAATATTTTCTTCGTCGGGGCCCCCGGTTTTCGCAGGGTTCGATCGCCGGCATGATCGGGCCGAGCGCGAAAGTGCGCTCCGCGATGGAAACCCGGAAGGGGATCGTGACGCGCGGTTAACCTTAACGCCTGCCATTAATTTCTATTGGCCGTCATTAATGCGAGTGGATTGATAAGCGGGCCGATGGTTAAGTGACCGGGGCAGATGGGACTCCGACGATAATTCCAATGACACGGGATCGCATTACGGCTGCACGGGATTCTCGATTAGCCTGCAATTAATAAAAGCGATAACCGTTCCCGCGGCAAGTCGGCTGGCGCCAATCGCTCGACGATAAATGGCGAAAGTAGGAAGGACGTTTCACGGAAATCGATAACCACGTTTCTTTACCCATTCATCCGCTATCCGCGTGAGCATGACGTCCCCCCCCTACTCTTCCCTCCTCGCCAACCCAACGCGTTTCGTCGAAGGAACAGCCGCGCAACACGCTGCTCTGACGCTTTTCACGCTCTCGCTACATTTGTTTGCCGGCTATCGCTTCCGCAGTCCGCGAACACGATATTCGTGCTCCAAATTGCTTCCACTCGTAATAAGCAGGCTCCAGCTGATCGCTCGAATTCATCATTTTCGAAAACAATTTTGCACGGCGTTGCGCTCAATTGAAGTCTTTGTTCCACTGCGTGTTGTCTATCAGAATCGGAATTAAAAGTCGGGAAGCGAAATTCACGTAATCTTTAACCTTTACACAGTGAAACTTTCCTGGTTTCGTCAGAATACATCAAATTAACTCTTTATAACTCGGTGTAATTTTTCATTTTTTTTTCTTAATTTATATCTAAGTTCCATCCAACTCGGGAGGGCTTTCGGCGTATTGTGGATGAGGTAACTATAGCTATAGATAACTATAGAATAATTGTAGTATCACTATTAAAACATTGGGTAATTATTTACATTAGGGGCTTCCTCACCGATTTTGATGACCTTGAACTATGTTGTCAAGGTCATCATTCTGAACAACTTTTTCCTATACATGTTACCGCCGCTTAGCTTTAGTTTCCGAGATATTCGCAAAAAAGTTTCAACATCTCAAAAAGTGATCGGAGTAGGTGTGTGTAGGACTGTGTAAAATAGTATTTCAAATAGTTGACAGTAATATATATTTTTATGATATTTTGTTGCCTGTAATATTATTACGATATTGTAGTCTGTTTATCAACATGTTACATATTCGTAATTAAACTACAAATAATACTTTGCTAACTCTTATAGCTTCTCATGTTATAAATTATAATTTATAATATTAACTACTTGAGGAACTTATTTTCATTGTAAGGAAATATTTGATTTTATCTATCTGGTTATCAAAATAAAAATATTTGATTTAAAGTAGTATCTTATTTGAACCACATTAAATTATACTATATACCAAATCATTAATGATCGTTAATATACGTTGAAAAATATGATAGAAAACCTTGTATCCAATGTTCCACATACGAATACTAATCCTACATTATAAAATACTAATGTAAAGTGTACTTACTTCTGAATCTTCTGTACCTCCGTCGGATCCACAGCATACAATTATTGACTCACGAGAATAGGTCCGAATAATTGAACAACAATCACTAAACAACACTCACAACACACACACATAACACATTTTATAAAATCGTGACAACGAACGAGAAGATGTCACTCCGACCACGAACAAAATAATACTGCGATTTTAACAATGATCCCTTCCACGGAGGTAGTATGGTCAGGTTATCCTAGGCAGGTTAGACGCTGAGGATCTATAAAAACTAGATACAAAACCAAGGTAAACAAATTATGGCGGGGTGTCGACCCTATTTTTTTCCGGAATTCCCTGTTTTCGTATGACACGTCCGTGGGAGGGGAAGGTTAAAATCGCAGTATTATTTTATTCGTGGTCGGAGTAACATCTTCTCGTCTGCTGTCACGATTTCGTTAAGTGTATTGTGTAGAGTTTAGTGACTGTTGTTCAATTATTCGGATCTATTCTCGTGAATCAATAATTGTGTGCTGTGGATCCGACGGAGGTACAGAAGATTCAGAAGTGAGTACACTTTACATTAGAATTTTATAATGTAGTTTGTAGTACATTAGTATTATATTTTATTATTTGTATGTAGAATATTGGATGCTAGGTTTTCTTTCATATTTTGCAACTTCAATGTCCCTTTAACACTACATTTACAAAGCACTAAAACTGACTACTTAACATTATTTTACAAAAATAACAAGAACGTGTCTATCCACATTTGTATCAATTTTTCAAATAATATATGCCCAAAAAATTTTTATACGTCTTCTCTAATGTAAAAACCTCTAATATAAATATTTACCTTCAAATCTAACCCACACCTACTCGGATCACTTTTTGAGATGTTAAAACTTTTTTGCGAATATCTCGGAAACTAAAGTTGAGCGGCGGTAACATGTATAGGAAAAAGTTATTCAGAAAGATGACCTTCACAACATATTTCAAGGTCATCAAAATCGGTGAGGAAGCCCCTAATGTAAATAATTACCAAACATTGTCCAAATATAATCTAATAATATCCTAATAATATATGTGACACAGTTTACAACGATTACAACAATATAGGAATACCAGTATATTATTTTCAATTGACTAAGATTATCATAGAAGTAAAGAAACTGCAAAATTAAGTAACCGAAAAATTGTAGATTTTTTAACTCGTGTAGATACGAGATATTATAAACCTGTTTTTGTTCTTGCCGAAAAATTTGAGCAACCCCGCGGACTTTAAAAACTGTTTCTCCACACACGACAATTTTGTAAGCTTGAAGCTGAACAATTTTTCGTTCATAATTTACTGATCCTTTAATTTTGTGAAGTAACGCAGCCCGCTGGAATAAACCTGCACGAGATTGTATTAAAGTTTTCATTACATTCAGTTTCAAAGGAAATGAGGCTGTAAATTGAAGCTTCAAGGGAAAATATTTTCAAGACCGCCGACGCATTAAGGAAAGATCTTCAAACAAGAATTTAAGGTTATTCGCAGACACAAAATTCGCGCTTAACACGGGTATTTTCCGGGGGAATGCTCTCCGAACGATGGCAACGGTTTCGTTCAGACAATTCTAGATTACACCGTTGCATTTCTAAAATCAAACGGGTTCACCGTTGACACGTTACTCAAAATCTTTCCGTTAGGAAAGTGCTGCGTTGAGAAATACGATCGGCCGCGAGGCGAGAGCAAAGAAAGAGGGAAACAAGGTCAAGAAAGCCTGGGGGTTGCGATACCGTTCGGGGGTGCGAGCTCTCCGAGCATCTTTTCGTTGGAAAATCGAGTAATAATATGATACCGCGCGTACCGGTATATTGTGTTCCATTAGCGAAATTTCATCGCGTCAGGCCTTAATTATCATTAACGATAGCGAAATCGATAGTGCACTCGCCTCGGCACGGGCTCGTCAGGTTCCACGGAGAGGTCGCCGATAAGCTATACGAAGCTGTACGGAATAATTCGCAATAAGGCGGAACCCGTGCGCCGTTCTCGGCCATTCATGAGAGTTCATCCTTTTTCACAGACGGGCCATGGCGCACACATGTAAAACGCGCATGTAAATTCTCCGACGTCTCGGCGAAGATTCCTTTCGCGGAAACGAGAAAACGTGGTTGTACAGAAATTGCTTTGCCGTGTTTCGCCCGCGTATACGATCTTCCCCACCCTTGCGAATCTCACCCTCCTCAGCCCCCACCCCCTCACCCCGCAACCATACCATGCCGCAGTCTCACTCCGCGTTTTCCTCTCCATTTTCTTACTTCGGTCACCCATACCGTTCCCTTCCACGCCGTGCATGAATGGAATTCGGCGCTGGAACATAACGCGACTGTATCTCACTTTCGATGGACCTAGCCGAGCACTGACTCCCGCGGTTAGGCCAATGAACGCGCGATTACCGTTCTTTTATTCAGCGCCGGCTGCTGCACGAATTTCGATTGTACTGATTTAGTGCGAAACTTTACGGCTGCAGTTTAGCTAAGAGCATTTCCTCCAAGATTTCGATGTAATTGGCAAAGCGAAACTGTTCTATGCCAACAAATTCTTTTCAACGCAATTGCGCGAAATGTATGCAATAATATTTAACTTTATACCAGAAAAGAGTATGTATTATTATACGAACACGTTCGTCTTCCTACTAATTTTCATGCTGACACTGAATTTTATTTTTTTATTTGGTCTTCGTGAAAATTGTATCAAACAGAAGTGTTTGTAATTTGATCAGCTCTGTACTTTAAAAGATTAATTCTTTCTAATTTTTTTTAACATAGACACGTTACACTTATGTAATTTTGATTGTTTTCACTTGAAAAAAAAAGATTATAAATGTGTAAGTTCGGTGCGTTTCAAAGAATGATCCGAATCATAGTGCCGCGCGTAAAAGATAAACTTTCATGCGCGACTGTGTCGTTTTCCGTGTACCTTCGTTCCGCGCGCGTTCGACGGCATCGTTTAATGTTTGTCGGCGGGAATAAAGGACGCACGCGGACCCAGGCGGCCTGAGCGATGCGATAGCGTTTCGATAATAAACAATGCAGACGAGCTGACGAGTTCGAGAAACGTTCGGCATCGGGCAGTTCTCGTCGAGACGTAGAGAAGCGCACTTCGAGTCGTCTTTGTAATATTTCTGTATATCATTTGTCTTGTCTTTTGTCTCTTTATAGTTTAAATATATTCACGCTTTAAAATACCAAAGGTTTCTTGTCCTTCCATGGTCCGTATGATCCTACAAATGTGTATGAGGATCCTAATTCAAAAAGTTTAGTAGTTCTGCAGGAAAAAACTTCTAAAACTTGACAAAAAAAAACAAGTGGCATTCGAAAGCAGAATGCTCCCTTAAGATTGCATTTTTACGCATTTCGAGCCAACATAATAATTGGAATAAACAAGACTGGAAAGTGTCCCCTGCATAAAACAGTGAACTTTATTTTTCCATTTCGTGCGAACAACTCCAGACAGTTTTGCGAAAGTTTCGCTGCACAGCGTGCGCGCTTTAGGAAGTTTTAAGTACGCATGAACTTTGGAAAATAAATGATTTCAGATTATCCGAATTTACAAGTGAGATGCCTTTGTTGTCAGACTCTCTGTTCGGTGAAGTATCTTCCGAATTGCAAGCACTGTAACACGCTTTGAATTAAAAAAAAAGAATTCTATTGGATGTTTCAAGCTGTTTCAAAAGAAATTTGTTAATCGACTAACAAGCAACGCCAGGCAGTTCGAAAACTTGTTGCATTAAATTCCAATAACGTCACCGTTCACGCACAGTCGACAGTGATTTGAAATTTCGTCTAAATTGATCTTTGAAATTCAGTGTTCTTAGTGAAACACACTGTATGTAGGTGTAAGGGGCCACTTAATCGAGTTTTCCCTGAAGTAATTAACTGATTCTTCTCTCGAGTTACTAGCCTACAAAAACCGTTCCAACCCTCTTCAGAGAAGATGAAGATAATCCTGATAACGCGTGCTTTGTGTTCACGACGGTATCTGAATCATCTCTTATGGAGTCCCCGAAATCCTAATGGACTTAGAAGTCCTAAGAGCATCGTTCTTCCCATCTCATTAAAATAATAATTCCAAACGAAAATCGAATCTACGCTACCGAAATAATATTTCTTGATCTATCTGAATAGTCCACATCATCAGACTCATTAAATCTTTAACTCTCCGACTGCTGAAGCCTGGGTCTGCTCCGACTAAGTGTATCTGAATCATCGCTTAAGTAAATAGCTATTACATTAGACATAACTAGACCGCGGGTCTTTATGCGAAATAAAAATTGCCTGCATCGATTACAAGAAAATTTGTTCAGGTTGTAAATAATGTACTGGTAATATTCATCTGATTTTAAGGAGTTAAGACACATCTATAACATCTGTAACATTTAAATTGATAAGACGGAAGGGCAGATTGGTGCGCGGAACGAATTTCCAGGGAAGTCCAATTTACGGTTGATTTTGCAAATTCGTGAAGTTGGTAATCTAATGCCAACATTCCGGCGGTAGACAGTTACTTAAGCGAAGGGAACCGAAGCGAAAGGAGCACTCGTAGCTATTCCAGATAGATGGATTTGCACGGCCGATTAAACTCTTCTCGTCGCGGGGCGGTTCACCGGAAAACGCTTGAAAAGCGACAAGTTCGTCATCCGAAAATTCTTCTGCTCCGCCTTTGGCAGTCAGCGTCGCGTGTTGCTCGTCGCGGGAGGGAGGGGGTGGGGGGGTGTAGGCACCCACCCCAACAGGGCTTCTGCTCTTTGCCTCTGTCGGGACGAATATTAATTACGACCACTTCACAAAAGACACCGACCGGAAGTTTTTGCCGGCTATCAAATGCAGAGCAGGTTAATTAAATTCTCACCGCTCGCGGCTCGCAAAGGGACTCCGCAATGTGGCCGGCACAATGCCGGGGTCAAGACACCTCGAGGCACTGTTAATGAGACGCGCGATGAATAGCGTTACACACGCCCAAAAACACGCACCAGCCCCGCGGTTCCACGTCATCTATCGCTCGCTCCAATTTATTACACGATAACGAGCATGGTCATTGTCTTGCCGCATTATTACCACGGATAATTATATCGTCCTGGCAACGGCCGTAGTCGATGGCCGTTGTCAGCGGCCATGTTTGGGGTTACAGTCATGGTCAGTGTTAAATAGTCAATCGTTCATAGCACCGGGCAATGATTGATGGTCTTAGTAAATCAATGGTAAATGGTGAGTAGTCCTGGGCAGTAATCAATGGTAAATCGTAAATGGCATTGGCCAATCTTCAATGGTCAATATTCAATCATCAATCGTCCATGGCTCTATTGAATACTCTAATACTACTAACTGTTAATGGTTAATAATCGATAGTCTTGGTATGGTATGGTTAATTATCAATGACTGTAATCAATGGTTTTAATGAATGATGCTGCTCAGTAATCCCGGCCAATGGTCACGGCCATGGTAACGATTATGGTAACGACGTTGTCACCATATGTTCGTAATGACATTTTGATCATTTGGTCACAAAATATCATGGCACACGTCATCATAGATCATCGTGTGACGATGAAACACGTGACGCACGCATGTTTGAGCTAATATTCTTTAGCTTCACGATTTCGTCAGAAGCATGATCGAATCAAATGAAATCCCAGCAGGATTTTACCTGGCATTTACCTGACACCCAGTTTATTTTTTAATGGTGTCTGCGATTCGCAATTTGATAAACCTCATTCCGTATTGTTTACAAGAGAGATGCATTTTTATTCTGAATATATTTATTCCCATAGAACGTATTATGTTTGAGATTGCAGGAAACGATTATATTTTATATCAATATAGAATATCAATGTTTTTAAATTACATATTTCGTATACATTTTGACTGTTACTGGAATCGTTTTATTGCTAATAAAGGCAACGAATAAAAATATTCACATATTCGTATTTCAGCAGTGTAATTTTGATTACTGCTTTTGTTTTCGTTTGTAAAGCTGTGCAATAATTGAATCACAGATGTTTATGCAAATATCTATCTTTACAGAATGCAGTAAAGGAATTAGCATGATATCATATTTCAGGACTTTCATGAATTAAAAATGCATATTTTTAACATCCTGTAAGCGGTAATATTGCCTTTCACAAATGTTTAAATATTTGATTTTTCTATCTATAGATATCTGAAAAAACATTCTCGGGAAGCACTGTCAGGGTCTATTTTGACCTAAATTTTTAAGATTCATATAACTTCCCGCATTCTGACAAATCCCGAATATCAGTCATTTATAACCGATCTAAAATAAAACAATGGATGTATTTTGGAGAAGTGTGTGCCAAATTATATTTATAAAAGTAAACAGGTAAACATTTACATAGCTACCAAACGAAAACTTGAAACAATGTAGGTCTCAGTGAACTTACCTAATCTGCCTTTTCTTGTGTCAGCTATTGGAAACAGTTTGTGAAATTCCCAGTTCTTGCCGTTAATAATTTAGCGCAATTATCTATAGTTACTTCGTCGATTTAACAGGACGACCTCCATTTGCAAAGTTCCACAAACTGATTCTGAACTTTCGATCGGCGGTATATTTAGGTATTTCCGTCGAAGATACCAATAATATGCGCCATCCGAAGCATAGTTGATCAAAGGAAATTTTTCTTGTCACCATTCTCTATTTGTCAATGTTTGTTTCTCGGCTTGACAAGGATTAAAATAGCATTCGAAGTTCCAAGAAAATTGAAAACCAAAGGGTTTTCGCTCGGTTTCGAAAATACCGCAGAACAGCGGCCCCCGTTCGATGATCAAGTAACTCCAGGAAGTCACGAGATAATCAAACTAATTAGGCGATACCATCAATGCGCGGCCAGCGAGGATTGATTTCCACGGACGTAGAGACAGAATCCCATAAGCGTAATTGGATAGAGAATACCGACGCGCAGTTTATATTGATCGGAATGTTCACATCAACGATGTAATCATATTTGTCCAGGCATGCTTTGGAACCCGTTCCATTGTGTTTGCTTAATAATTATGGATCGATTCTGCTATTGGATAATATTGACCCCTGTTGCTGGCCACGTATCACTTGGTTGCGGTGCATAAACGGATAACGGGGCAACCGCAATCTAGTTGATAGACGAAAAATCATTCTGCTATGCTAAACGCGGTGCGCGATCGTAGACATTGATCATCGACATGCCCCGGCTACCGACACTCCGAGAGCCCACTCGTCTTTCATTTGACGTTTAATTGTCTCGATGTTTTGTTTTGTTTTTTTTTTTCTTTTTTCGTGTTTTTCGAAACGTTGCTCATTTACGAATCCATCCGGAGGATGCGAGGGGAGAACCGGGACAGAAATGAAGCAGAGAAAAGAACGAACACGGATTGTTATCGGGAAGGTTTTCCAATTATTTACTCAAAAATGATCAGCGAAATTTAACACGAGCCGCTGCAGTTCTGTTTACTCACGCTCGCGTAGCAGGTTTTAATTAACGGGTGGCGCGGCGCGAGAGGGTAACAGAAACCTCAACGCATTCCCCTCGACCTACCATAGCTGATCACTCCGGAGGTATGTAACTTCGTGTACATATATGCGACGACGCTGCCCTATAAACCCTTCTGGGATTACACGTGCATATTCGCGTAAACCCGGAGCTGGATAGTCACCGGACATCAGGCTTCAGTTACTTCGTTCATTATAAAACGTATGGGGGATCAACCTTGTCAGGGATCATGCGCCGCGACCCATACACCCAGCTCGATTTTAGAAACTGCATTTCAGAGTTGTCAAAAATATTTGGCGAATTGATCTATTAGGCTGTTGCATATAAATGTCGAATTGCATTTTTCAAATGCCTATAACCACGTGAATTTTACGAATTCAAGCAAATCCTTTCGCGCAAGCAATCCTTACGCTGAAAGAAAAAGCAAAAATCGATTTTTTGAAAATGAGAAACCAGACTACCCCGTTGAGAAGTAAATAAAAATTTTCTGAAAGGCGACAGCGAACTCGAACGACGAATTAGCTCGCCATCCCCAGTTAAAAAGTTGAAATTGAAAAGAAGTAAGGTAAAGGCACCAGTAGTTGACCATTTCATAGGAAAACATAAAAAATAAGGTTTTTATAAGCGCACTTATAAGTGCACTTTTGATGAAAGTGAACCTCGGATGCCATGCCGTCTGTTGTTTAAATTTCAAAACAATAAGAACATTTCAAACCTTATTTTTTGTTTTTCTATAAAATGGTCAACTACTGGTACATGGTGGCTTTACCTTAATTAGTAAGAAAAGATCAGTGTATATATTATTATTTTCTCTCAGAACCGCAGACCTTGATATCGCTGGGTGAGGAGAATAGTTCCCTTTGAAAAAATCTTCGTCCGCAAAGGGTTAATCCGCGTGGCGTGTACCGACGCGCGACGGTCCTAAAGCTGTCTTGGTTCGCGCGTGTGCGTGGATGTAGAACGGCGAAAAGTGTTGGACCACTCGCCGGGGAAGGTGTAACACGTATCCCAGGGGCAGCGGTGCATGTCGGGCTAATTGATTCCCAACGACGACGCGCACGTGTCACGCGTCATCAACCGCGGCGTCCATATGCATGTACGGGGTCGCAGCGTGTTTTATGTATATGAAGGGCGATTCCGTGAGCGGCCGAAACGGTCGCCGCGACAAATTTTTGCTTTATTTAGACAAGCACGAGGAGAGGATAACCCTCCGGGGCCCGAATCCGATTTTTAAGTACCTGGGGATCGGCGGGACGCCACCGTAGAAAATAAAACACGCGCGCCGCGCCGGCCACATACAAATGAGACATGAATAGTAATGACCGTCGTCGTATCGTAGCCGATACGCGTACCGCCATGCCATTAAAATATACGCGGACCGTGGACGCGAATGCGATAATTTCCCGGAAACACCTGGTTTCCCCGCGCTATATAGATCGCATTCGATTTTCCTCGTCCGTTTCGTTGACTATGCCGATGGATTAACCGATCCCGAGCGACAAGTGTTCACCGCTCATGCGTGACTGCGTTCCACGAACGGGAGATACCACCGACAGACCGGCCCGTGTCCATTTTCTAACGTTATCTCCGATCAGGACCGTGTTATTAATGAACTTACAATGCGAACGGGTTGCGCACGCATGACGCGTACACCGTGTAATAAGGCATTATCGTCGCTGTTCCATTGTCGGACCAAGACGCTTGAAACTCGCCGCCATGTTGTCCAGATTCGCCGGCAGAGATAACGGGCTTCCTTCGGTTGCTTTCGCAAGTAATACGGTGCGTTTTTTATCTGTTCAATTATCTGGTCGAAAGCTTGTAATAACCGCGATTCAACTTGTAAAACGATTGGTGTACACGAATTTTATGAACTTGGCAAACTCTGTAGAACCGCGATACGATCTCCGAGACTGCGGAGAAGAATCAAAATCACAATTTTCAACGCATGTTTAAAAAGCAGAAACTTCCTGCCTCAAGGGCAGAACCGTGAAACTATCCGGAAGATGGCAGCAAGTTATTCAATGTAAAGGACATTATATACTTTATAAATTATAATATAATACAGGGAACGTCGTCGTTGAAGTTTCTCGAGGCAAGGTGAAATTACTTTTTGACCGACATATTTTACGAACTTATATTTCCTTTTGGACATTGTGAACTTTGTTCATAAACTTGCTAAATTAAGTAAGAGCACTTCAGTTTTCTCACTTACTTAGGAATGAACAGCTGTGTTTGCAAATAAGAAACTTCTTCTTTGCCTTGTAAGCTAACTCCTTAAATAGTTGAGGAGTCAACAGTCACAAGTTGCGAGTAGACGTCGATAGCTTAAGACGATCTCGAAGGGCTTATGGAACACTGTAGAAGAGTCTATGGACGCATTGTATTCGTAGAAACCGATGCACATTGCATCAGATCCGGGAAACTTATAGCAACCCTCATTGAATCTGCAAAACTTTGTAGGAACTTCCCTGGATCTATAAATCTCAATGTGGGTTTTATTGAATCCATACTCCGCGTGGTGGGCGATCCAGCTGGATCTGAAGAACGTGACGCAGACTTCACAATCGCCAAAAAGGTGTGTAATATGTAAGGGTAAGGGACCCAATTACTGTGCCTGTACTACTTATTATTATTTTTAAAGCACAATGAATATTAGATAAGAGGTATCTCTTTAAAAATAAGTATAATTAGTATAGACGCAGTAATTGACACCCCACGGTAAATGGGTCCCATACCCAAGGTCGGAAATTCTCTTATAATAAACCAGAGAAAAAACTAAAGTTTCACAACTTTCACAAGTGTCTCACGGTGTTCGTCGGATTCGAAGAATACGGAGTTACAAGTGCAGGTAACTGAGATTATAGGACCCATTCGCCGGAGACATTCAGAACCTGCGAAACTCCACCGCAAGTTCTGCAGATCCAGTGAAATTTGCATACAGTTCTGTGGATCCAACACGATCCCTATCAGGTTTCACTGAAGCTTACACTTGAACAGTAATCTTTGCTTTTCCAGCGGAAAAATACGAATGAGCCGCTTGAATCTGTGTACGCTGAAGCTGAACACACGTACAACTGAATAATAATGACGAACAAACAGCCGTAAAATAGCTCAATATAAAACCTTTTCAAACAATTAAAAAATACAAAATAACGTAAAAATAAAAATGTTCTGCATCTGTTGTAAGGACTAGGAATTTCTTAAGAATTTTAATCAGTTGACAATAATGTATCGACACTGTTCGATAAGTGACCAAAAATATTTCAGCAATTTTCAACGAAATTTTGAAATACTTCCAGTGATCTACGGCCCTAACTGGAATAACGTGTAATTTCGTACAGATCGAACGAACCCTTGCGTCGATTAATTTTAGTTTGCTGGACTAATCGACGCGTATGGTCGCTTGTATTCAATACGCCGAGTTCTATAAATCTACAGAGATCATTGTTCAATCTGACAGGTCAAACGCGATTCATGCTGGATATGGATGTTGTTTCACGTCAGTGTCGAACACCGATGACTTCCACACATCGAGTTCTATGAACCGACAGAGTCTATATCAACAATTTGTGCGCAAACTTTGTTCCATAGCGATGTAAATCTAACGGGGATCAGATTCTCGGCCCTTTTATTTGATGAGGTCTCCGCTAACTTCCATTGATCCAATCTAGTCGGCTCGTACTTCCGTGTGTACCCGTCGCAGAACAACTTTCGGAGACCTGATTTAATAAAATTCTACTCTACGCGTACGCTTTAGATTTGCACGGGCATACTTTCCTCCGAAACTGCAGCTCCCTTTATAAGTACACGTTCGACATGCAAGCGGCGTTTTATGAAAATAGTTGGCCCCAAGTTTTTCAATAGAATCCCAAAGCACACGTCCTCTCTTCTGGTTTACCGTCGCGTGCACGGATCTATCTTTTTCGTTTTTTCTTTTCTTTTTTTTTTTTGTTCACGTTATAGCGTAAGTTATAAGCAAAGATCCCAAGCGCAGAGTGATATAATTTTCCCGGTTAGTGCGTTCGAGGAAGTCGTATTGTGTCGGCGAACGTTCACGATGGGACAAGCGACTCTTTTTGTGTCGGGAACGATGGAGAAAGAGAGGCAGAGCAGGACAGAGAGAAATTCAAATTCAATCGGAGAATAAATTTTCCCGCTAAGGAGAGACCGTCGATGAATGTATATTTTCCAATGGACGAACAAAAAGTCGTCCCTGACAGAGAAACACAAACAGCGAATAACGACTCGAGCGACGCAACAAAGCTGAAGCACAACGGGCCACCCTTTGTGCCCAGGCAAAAGAAAACGACGAGGAATCTCTTTAAGCGGATCGCATTTTCTGCCTCTACAATGTTTCTTTCGTTCCGCGAACGGAAACAAAGCATCCGACCGGTGAAGTTGATCATCGAAGTTTCCAACAGCGACGCCCGAAGTCTGCGCTCGATTCTGTTTAGCCTGCGCACGCGTTTTCATCGCTGACGTGACGATTTCTTCTCGAATTTCCGAGATTAATTACCCGTCGAATTCTGCACGCTTTATACGAAAGAATGAATTTTTATTAACACGTTAAGTGCCAAAAATCAATCCCAGAAATTCTCACAAAATCACGTGATTTAATTAATGAAACCGAAACTTGAAATTTCAAATGTATTAAGTACAGGGAATAAAATTCGGTTTATCTGGATATGTGACAATAAAAATGAATTTCTGAATCTAGTTAAAAATAACTGTCAGTCATATGTGACTGATGTGGCAGTTAACGTGTTAATTTATTTCTGTTAACCTGTAACTGTTAACCTTCATATGCACGTCACACGTTTTGCTGTCGAACTCAGTTCTGCTTTTTTCTCAATTTTTTAACTGTTCTCTACTTTAACTGTTTTTCAACTGTGCACTATCAACGCGTAAATAATGCGATTTTTGTCTCATAGTTTCTGAAGAAGAAACTATGTATGATGGGTATGTAAGAAGGGTATGTCTCCTGGACGATATACGACGTTGGCAACACTTGTGTTTGTCGACATATATCGAGAATTCACTGTGATTAGTTAATACTAGAGAAATTACACTCGCCTTTAGTGTCCATTATTAACACGTTAACTGCCACGTCAGTCACACATGACTGACAGTGATTTTTGACTGGGTTTAGAAATTTATTTTTGTTATGAGATATCCAGATAAACCGAATTTTATTGGAGTCTTTCGAATTCAAAGGGGTTAAGACAGCATCCCCTATAATAAATTTTAAACTTCTAGCTGTGGTTTCATTAATTAAATTACACTGATTTTGTAAGAATTTCTGGGGTTGATATTTGGTACTTATCGTGTTAACAGAAGATTTTTCACAGAGTTTCTCAAGACCGACCAATCGAGCGAGAGTTTGGAAAAAGATGATCGCCCATGTGCTAAATTGCTGGCGATTCGACGTAGAACGACGCATCAGCAGCGGTCCCCCGCCCCCGGCCGCTGTCACGGTCCGTGTCCCGCGTTTTCGGCCCGCGATATTTTGCCCTTTCATTAAGCGCCGAAAGCCGTGTGATTAATGGAGTTCGGTTACCGCGCGGTTTCCATCGCGTCGCCCCGACAGCCACGTCAGTCAGAAGTTTCGTGGAGCGCGATACAAACGCGTGGAAACGGAATGGTTTAGCGGATGAAAAGCCCAGTCGTCGACGGATAGGGCCGCCGCGCCGCCGAGGGAGAATCGTCGTATTTTTACGCGAAGTTTGTTAACTTTCGAAAATACGCGAACGAAGAAAATCCGCTTTCGTCGTTGGCTGGATTGACGCTAGGTGTCAATAGATACACGGGACTAACGAAGAGGCTGCGACAGGTGCGCGCAAAACGCGTCTTATGAGCGCGTCGACGCGGATTCGGAGAGGGTCTTCTATGTGAAACGGGAGACGAGCAGACTTCAAATTCCGCGTCGCGTACACGGATTTAGCGTGCGTAACGACGCCGGAAACGAGGAGTTGTGCACGCGTGATACACAAAACACTTTTGTGCGAGCCTGCATCGGCAGCCATACGATCCGCACGCGAGGCCACCCCTCCTCGGACCTTTTCACCGGTGCACATAATGCGATCTCATTTTAGTTTACGCTACCCCGTTATCGTCTGCGTTTGCGTAACGCCGCCGGCTGGCCTGCCTAAGCGCGACAGGGAGGGAGAGAGAGAGGTCCCGAAAGAAAAAGGGGAAAGAGTGCCCCCGCAAAATCCTTCGTCTTTCTCTCGCAAAAGTCAAGTGGATCTTTTCCACCATTGCCGCTGCGTTAATTCGACGGGAAACGCGAACGTTGCCGACGACGCATTTTATCGAAGAAACGTAAAAAGTGATTTTTTACGTTTCCATCGAACAAGGCTAACAGGGAGGGTAGTTTTGGAAATAATGGTGGAGATGTGAATTTTTAATAATTGGTTTCGAACCGGGAACATGGGTTTTCGTTTTTCGGTTGGAAATGTTGTTTCGCGATGAACGGGTTGGGGAAAGGAGAATATGAAATTTTAAATTGTGAAAATATCTCGTTAAAAATCATATCAAATGTATTGTGTTGCACCAATTATCAAGGCAGATAGGTGTTTCATGGGTTCAGATGTTTTTCTGTGTTTAGTTCGTACGTTTGTTAATGAATGTGCTAGAGACAGGCAACGGTAATATGGGCACGGGAAAAATAATAAGATGAAAGAAACATATCACTGTTTCATTAAAATTATTTAAATAATGTATATTGCATATTGCTAGCTACCTGCCCCAGATGAATCAGCATTTTGCGAGAAACTGTTCGGATAATCGAGGGACTACTGTATCGTGGATTAACACTCAGGGTTCTAATATTTTTAATTTACGATTATTGAGATTGTGAAGATCCATCTACGTGGAATTACTCGACAAATTTATGTTTTTCGGTATATATTAATAAAAAACTACTCACTTTTAGTGCTCCGTAAGCCTAGTGTCAAACAGTGAAAAGTGTCGCGAGTACGTTGATAAGAGTGTAACAAAAAAATCATTAGAACGAATATGTGAAGAGACCTCGTATCGAGGCACTACCGTAATCCCGAGGCAAACGTTGACAATGATCGCGTTGAAACGACACGAGAGGAAGCGTCTAAGGTATCCGACGCGCAAACACCGAGCGTTCCATTATCAACGCGTCGTAGAGTGGAGGTGATAAGCGGGGTTGTCCGTGATCGTCTGAATCGCCGTCGATCGCGGTGCCGTCCGCAGCGATAATCGAAAGGTTAACGATCGCGGTGGACGGAGGTATCGCAGAAAACAACGCGTGACGCGTCGTTATTGATTGTTGCGTTCGCTCGAGGCTGTCACAAGCGAGAGAGAGCGGGTCGGCGCGTTCGCCGGAACAAGACGAACATAATGCGCGCGAGCGTATGCTGCAGGCTTCGACCCTCGACGTAACAAATTGTTTATTGCCACATGCTCGACTCTCACACCGTACGAAAATGGGGTTGGACGGGGGACAGGCTCGCAAACACCCAATGCCAATCTTCGCCCATTCCGTTCTTTCTTGTCGCGAGGCAGCAGAAACGCACAAACCGTGCGTGCACTCGCTCGAACAGAAGAGGGTGGCCAGAGCCGGGGGATGAGAGTCGGTAACTGCGGTCCATTACAAAAAGTCGTCGAAAAGGATCCTTGTTTTCTTCCCCCCATTCTCTCTTTCTCACTCTCTCTCTCTTTCTCTCCCTCCATTTCTCTTCTCTTTTTGTTTTATTATAAACGGATCACGCGTGAGCCCGACAGGCGTGTGCGAGCGTCGGTGCGCGCACGTACACCGACGTTTCTTTTCTCCTTTTGTCCATGCGTACCGGGACCAGGGGAGTCTGCAAAGATCGACCGGACCAAGAATATTCCCGGATATATTCTCCTTGTGCATCCAGATATCCATGTACGGAGTTTCGAACCATAGAACGCTATTATGAGCACGTACGCACGCCGGTATACGGGGTGGGCCGTTTGTCACCTGTGCTCCGAAATAACTTGACTGAGGTCCTCGTTGACAGGTAAACTGTACTGAATACTGAATTAATTTAGATTCCATGTGACGGCACTTTCATAGTTCCCACAATTTTCGAATAAAAACCTATTTTCAATGTAGTATATTTAGTGTTAGGAATTAATACATAAATGAAGATTTATAACTGTATGTATGGAAGAAAATCGGTGATTTTAAAATACAGATAAAAGTGGATTTAGCAAAGATGGGCGGATTAATAGTACATCTGTCTGGATGAAATTGGATACGAGCCACCGTGTATACCCGAGGCATTTGAAAGATTTCAATTCCCGTACGATTCCCACCGGCATGAAGACAGAGTAATCGTCGGGGATCAGGTATTCAATATCTGGGAGGAATACCGAAATAATCGCGACAACGCTTCGACGCTCCAACTTTAATTCAATCAGTTCCCGGCTGCTTCTATCTCGATTGATCAACATTTGCCCTGCGATAGTTCTCCCTTCCGTTCTACCTTCCGAGATTCAGAAATCATTATCATATCAGTCTCGGAACGATTTTAGAAATCTTAACGACGGCGCGACTAGACTGAAAATCTTTACGCAAATTCCCAATTCCAATAGATCACTGGAATACTTTTGCAAATAAATTCGTAAATTTATGAAGACATTTTACAAGATTTTTGAGGTGGACAATTTTACCTACCTTCTGAAACTTTCTGTTTTTAATTAATATTCGGACGTAGAACTTGTTTTTAAATACATTTTTATGATTCGAGCGAGCCCAAGTACGAAATAATTTGGAGCATTGTTGCTTGCCCAATCGACTTCTCCATTATCATCTGCATACAACGCGATTCAATGTACACATCGGTAACAACATAATCTAGCAAAGTGGCTGTTCTATTGTTGATACACTCATGTTCCGCCGATTGGTTCGAATAATCGAGGTTCTATTGTATCATGAATTAAACGAATAAATGTAATCCAAATCGTGTGATGCTGGGTATCAGTCGGAAAAGTGTCAGAAATAAATTAGCAAAAGTTTCACAAAGAAATCGTAAGAAATCATTTAGTAGCAAGAGATCAAGAAACAGTGTCTGTGCAGGATGTAAGTGGCACTTCGCTCTCGAAGTTTGCACGTACATCAAGACAATAACTGTACTCTCGAAAGGAACATCCAAGTTGCTGACTGGAGTTATGGTATCCCCACAGAGGAAACAATCAAATGCAAAGGGTTAAGTTACCATTATTCGAACCCGCATAGTCAAAGGGTAAATAATTCCCAACAAAGCCGCATCTGGGACGTTTTGCGGTCCTATGCATGATTTACACTACATTCGTCAGGTAAGGCTGCAATTACATATGCAAGAACAACGGTTGTTATTTCTCTAAATAATTTGGCACAGTTAAACGTGCGAATACAATTGAATTGTATGTCGTTCGGGAAAAAGAAAACAAAATGGTGGGAACGTTTCGGACCGCAAGGGATTAACGATAAAACCAAAAGCCATGGTTGATCCAGTGCCGGACACTTATTTTCGGAGTTAGGCGAGCCCTCGGTGGACATCGTGGGCTATCTAGAATGTTTCTGCGTGGAGAGGCACTTTGCGCAGGTTGGACAAAAATTCGCTCGATAGCCAGTCGATACTGCGGGGCACCGGTGGCGGTGAATTAAGCTGGCTTTCGCTGGAGGGTCCTCGATAAGGAAGTTTGAACAAACGAGCGTGCCTCGGCTACACATTAGAGGCGCGGGGTTAGGCATCGGCCGGTGAAACAGGCCGATCGAAGGAAGAGAGAGAGAGAGAGGACCCCGTTGCACTCACACGTGGAAGGTGAGAGGAAACCGGCGGGGCTCGCCGGACAGTTGTTATCTTATTACTGATATCGCATCGCCGCCGTTCGCGTTTCGTCCCGGTTTCGTCCCCTGTCCTGAACAAATGTTTGCGCCGCGCTGCCGCGGACAGATAGCGGTGCAAACCGGTAGACCGGTCCTGCGGAGGATCCTGGGCTTCCTGTTTGCCCTCGAGGACCGCAGGAACAACGTGTGCTCCCACACGAACCAGCAAACGCAGACAAACCTGCCCCTGATCGGAACCCCCATTCCGCTTATTTCTCTTTTTGCTAGAAGGTTGCCTTAATTCCTGCCGCTTTTTAAACTTATTTATCATTTTCACAATATGCGGACATCAATCAAAATAATTTCCAGAGCTTTCCTTTTTGCTATCTTCCTGGTGAAACGTTAATGGCTTCTCCTTGCCATCACGAAAGTGTTTAAAGTAACTGACACTCTTGATTAATCTCTGTCTGACTATGTATAGCTTGGGTGTCTGGAGATGCACATTTGTTATTTTTTACAACAACCGCGCGAACCAGATTTTGGCCGAACTTTACAATTGCTCAAGTTTTTGGTACCTATTCTATTCGTTTCGATAGCGAGTGGAATGACGTATAGCAGGTGCCAAAAGCTTGGGGTGTCAATTCGGAAGTGTTTTACCCTCTACTCGTTTACAAGACTTATTTTGGCCAGTGAGAAAGCTAGATTATAATGCCCGGATCTGTTAATTTTTACAACAATCTGACGATCCAGATTTTTGTTGCATATGGTTCAAAGTAATTGACGCACTTGATTAATTCCTGCGCGACTACGTCGTCGGTACCCTTTTACCCCTTCTACCTTCGAGCCAGGGGCCATTTTGGCTGGGACGAGTTAACGTCTTTCGGAAGTTTGCACCCAGTCGCGTCTTCTGAAACGTTTTCCGCGACGCCCATACCACCCGCACTCTAATAACGCATTATCTCGCGGAAGCCAGCGTTTCAACGGCGCCGGCCTCCACGGGTCGAACACGATGTTTGCACTTCTAATTAGCTGCTACCGACGTTCCGAACCAGCGGAATGGATCGTACACGGCGCTACCGGGACGGGAGTGGGCATTAATGGCCAGGGAATTCGGTGGAGTGGCGCAGTTTGATGGTACGTTAGGGGTTGGTGCTTACTTTTCTTTCTCTCTTCACTGGTATCTTGGATTCTGAGGACTCGGTGGAATAATACGCTGAGACAGTTGGGTAAACACCGTGCGAATACTTTCCGTATTTATGGTTATAATTAGACTGCGGATCTTTCGGAGGAATGTGAGCTAGTTTTATTTCTTCTCTCAATAAAAAGGCAAATAACATCAGTAAATAAGGGAAGCCTGTGAAACGTGAAACATTAATGAATTGATGATCATTTTTTTTTTTAATGTGCCAGTGAAACAATAATCGGTACTAACCGTACCACAACTGGTCAAATAAACGGTTTCACATATTTTATTTTATCACTGTTGAAATTACACAAATGCTTCCATTAGAAATTATTAAACTTTACACATTGAAGCACACAGTTTATAAAAGTTGCACGATATCGAAATAAATTCAGTCTTGTCTTATAAAACAACTTATAACAAACATATTTTATGTTCGGTACGGTTAGCGTTAAATTCGTCTGATATTTTCACTATTTTGCATTTCACCAACTCGATTTTCTTGTAAATGCACAAGGTCTGCAGTCTAGTAATAATATGTCCCTGGGTAAACCCGTGTTGTGGACATAATATATCGAGAAAACGAAGTTACCAAAAGAGTAACTAGCGCGTGAAATCTTTCGGTGAATTTTGTCCGGATCTATGTCAGCCCAAAATAATATCGCAAATATTTCGCACAAGTTCCAGGAAGCTCTGCAATGCGGATCGACGATTTTAGCCCAGTTCGCGAGCATTCGAAGAGGCACCTGTTCACCGAGGCATCAACGGTTGTCCAAGTCAGTCTCGATCGGCGACTTAACGTCTCGGCGGCTTTCCAAATAATTTCGAGTGGGCTGTCGGTCGAGCTCGTCATTCTGTTCGCTATTTCGAGTTGCGGTTCTGGCCGGGAAAAGTCGGGGGCCGGTGTGCTCGGGCAGCGAAAGCGATTCGCAAGCCTAACCGCGTTGCATAAAGCCCCGGTGGTATTCGGCGAGAGGAGCCGCCGCGTCGCGCCGAGACTCTCGAGCAGCGAGAATCGATCTTCGGCGCTTGGCGTCTCGAGCGAAACTTCGCGGGAAGTTCGCGAGACGGTGTCACGTTAAATTTCCCCGCTGGTCGGACGTACGCGCCCTATCTTTCACGCCTGATATATTTCGCAAAGGGCGTTGCATCGTTTGTCTCGGTGGGCGAAATATGCTCCACCTCCCGGCGGCGATAGTTCGCGGCCGATCATCTTCGAAATGCCACGCCGAGCCTTGCCACTTTTGCCGCCCAACGGAGTGCATCATATTTATCGTGATACTAATGCCGTTTCCGTGCCATAAACCACCACCGGCAGATAAAAAGCGCACGCGACCCTGTTTTCCGTTAAGTGCGAACCACCCACGCGTTATCGCGAGCGAAACGCAACGCGAGGATGCGTGCGAGCGGGTTCTGTATGCGCGTGCATTAACCCATTACGACAGCCTTCGTTTACCGACTACCGATCGGCGTTGCGTTACAACCAGGAAACATTTAACAGACCACCCCGGATTGTTTGAAACATTTATCCGATGGAAAAATACGGGCGCCGAGCGGAGTCTCGTTTCTAGTCTGCCGTCAGCTGTTTTTGGTTAATTAAATTGACCCTTTCACGCCCTCCGGGCTCCCCGAATTGTCATTCTCTGAAAACGGTGCTGCGAATCGAGCGTCGTTTGATTCTCATTTCTAAATTGAATTTTACACGAGACAGGTTCGTCTACGACTTCATAAGTAACAGTTACATTAAATTCTTATTACTTTTCTTGTGAAGCATCGACACTTACAAATTATAAAAATGCACGCGACTAAAGTATGCAACTATAACTCTAATAATTTTATCAAAAGCTGTAATCGTGAAATAATTCATTTCCCCCCGCCATTTTTTTGTTAATGGAATGAGAAAATTAAAAATGGAAATATGGAAAAATTCTTCATATTTTACGATACGTGGAATTAAAGAACGTAGAATTGTTAATTTCGGGAGGAAATGGAACAACGCATTTGCGAAAATTATTTAACTCGTTTTGTGGAACTGTCCTACTATTTAACGTCATCGTTGCCATTTCGTTGCGCGATTTTACGGGGAAATTTCGAGTCCGATTCATTCGAACAAAAATATATTGGCCTGCCGCAAAGAACGAAAAATCGGAATGAAATTTGTGTAGTGATTAATTCAAATTTCAAACAATATGAATTGTACATTGACAACAATTGCCCACATGTCGGAATGAATCATTGATTGAATTGTACGGCACGGTAACAACATTTCGTTCTGTTGTTGCAATCTGGAAATAAAGCTTTTCATAGGGTGTGCGTTTGTATTCGCAGCATTTATTTCTTCTATCTGTTGAATGCGCCGCACTGTTGCACGCAATTTCCTGATAATAAATCCGACAAAAGATTATATCGCAAATAAAACCTCCAATTATTTATGCGGAGCTGGGAAACGTATTAAATACGCCATTGAAAAAATTACTCACAGCTTCCGAAGAGGTCGAATTAAATTCTTACATATATTTACAGATAATATCTAATATTTTTATATCTAATATAGATAATTTCTAATATATTTTTATCAATCACTGTAAAATAGGCACCTCTAGTGCTCCATAGATCTGGTGTTAAAGTAGTCATATTAAAACATGCTCGATGAAAAATGCATTACGATTACAACACCTGCACGAGGATCACGTTTCCAGCAGAATACAACTTCCTCCCCGAGAATAATAACTCGCTTTATCTCTCTGTTTTCGTAATTAATAAGCGACTGTGCATTTAAAAAAAAAAATCATCGTTAAATATAGCCTGGACCATAGAATTTATCGCGGCCGTGACGTTCTAATTATTTTAAGGAGCCCGCGTCTCGGAGCAGACACTTTATTATATCGCCATGAAACAGCGTATTTTCGCGTGTGCGCGAGAAAGAAACAAAGAAGCATGGCATATTAATGGTGGCGACGATTAACGCAAGAATTACTCGGGGGTAATAACAACGGGTCGCGATCCCCGAGGCCGATACAGTCTCGTTTATCGCGAAATCCCTATAAAAATGTTTACGAGAATGGGAGAGGGAACAGACGAGGTAGAGAGAAAGAAAGAAAGACAGAGGGAAAAAGAGAAAGAAAGAAAGAGAAAGAGAGAAAGTCGAGTCTCCGAGCGGTTGAAATCGACGTGTTAATCGCACGCGATGCTGACAGTACCGTGCAGAAAATGCGAGCGTAATCTCACGCGCGTGATCACTCGGCGAACAGGCCGATTATTCATTATGGTCGCCCGGCCCGTTTCAATGTGACGATGTCGTGCACGCAATTACTTCGCCTCTGCTCGCCCGGTGTACACTCGATAAATATTTCGTCCGGGCGAAATTAAGATTTTCGGCAGAACACGTTGGAAACATTTTGCACGACAGTATTTGTGCGAAAACGATGCTCAAAATTATTTCCCTGGGTCAACCGGATGCGATGAATGCCTTTCTCAATGGTTCAAGGAATTAAATGTCTCAATAGATTAATCTATAGATAATAATTTATAGTTATTTAATAGATAATAATAGTTAAAAATTGTCAGTAGACTGAAATCACGGACCCAGTCAGGGTCAGTGACTGCGGTCACAAGAAAATATTTCCTTACACGATCTATGTCACAGCACGGACCTGAGGATTGGGCTTAGATCGTGACTTTACTATAATAGGCTTTCGGTAAACAATGCATAAAATAAGGGATTGCCTTATATTTGCTCCCGTGTGCACTCATTGTTATTAGACTGTGGATTTCATACGATACTATAACGAAAGCTTTAAAAAATCTAAATAAATGAGGTAACAAGCGAAATGAAGTTCTACATGAATTGACGTTCACAGTTCTCGCTAACTAAATGTAATAATTTGTTTGTTGAAAGATTTCTTTCTGTTTTCGACCGATATTACGATTTTAAGTCCCGTCCACATTCCTGGCGTGAATGCTCGTGCAAGCATGGCAGCAAAATTGCGAGCGACGGCTACGTCTCTTCGCGATGACCTGGACGTCATCGTTCGTTACTTCGGACGACCTTATAATTGCTCTGACACGAGCGGCACTGCCCTTTCTCCGGAAGCGCACCGCTAATAAAAGAAGCAATTCTCTTCTCGTAAGAGGACTATCCAATTACAACTGCCCCTCTAGTTTTATAGGATTCCGGATTCCTCGCAGTTTAATCTATAAGCGGCATAAACATCTCAGTTTAATCTGCGAGCTCCTCCGCTCCCGCCGGATTTCAAATGTATGAGATTTCTCAGTCTCATTTATAAATTGTATACACGCCCTGATTTAATCTATATTCATCCGTGAATTTTGCTCCTTGCGAAGCTGTTGCGGCGCCGAGGTCTTGCATTTTAAATTATAAATGATGCAAGTGAACTGCGCGGATTTTTCTGCAAAAATAGAAATTTCGCCGATTGCAAGATGTTTCGCCATTAATGCCAACATCCTCAATCTACATATAGTTGTTATAAATGTTTAATACTCGTACGATCCCCTGGTAGTAGGTGCACAATGGATTCTTCTGGATAATACTTCATCCAATTTTGATTTCATTTAAAGAAATACGTCTTCCGAATAGGAAGAAGATAAAGACTTTACCGTTTTTAGAAACAGAAAATGGGTTAATCTTCAGCCCGAGGAACGTACGAGAGTTAAAAAGAATTATAGAAGAACAGAGAATGTATAAAAATATATTCTCCTAAATAATCTTTAATACTTTTTAACAATTTTTTAAATGTGAATACCTGTGAGACACCTGGTGTTCTTTCATCAAAAAGTTATTTTGGAAAAGAAATATTTCCTAACTAAGTTACTACTGCAGTCTACCTAAATATAAAAAAAGAACAGTGAAACGGAAACGACTAAATTCATATAATTATTGAGGAAAATGGTTCGCAAGCTAGATTAATAAGCTAATTTGGGTCAGAAAATGCAATACGAAGTCCGCGGAAGAATTAAATTCTGACGTAGTTGATTGAAGCAAATTTTTGTTCCGCGCTGGAGGTTGACGAGGTAATTTCGCGAGAAATGTTTTCCGGGGTGTATAATACTTATTGTAAGGTGCGCGAAGTCGAGCTGAATCGAATTCGCGAGCGCCGCATTCTCGTTGAACAGTGGCCCCTGCCCCGGACCGTTTTCCGCGAAATAACGCAGAAATTTCGCGGCGTTTCGCGTTTGTTGTTTTGCCGTCGGCCGGGGTCTAACTCTTAAATAATTGCGCTTTTAATTAGCTAACGTCGAAAACGCGATGCTAATTTTCATTTAATTTCTAGATCGTAACAGAGGCGCGGCCCGGCTCCATTTGACACCGTACAGTAGCCGCCGCGCTCTCGAGAATTTATTATCGTGAACGCCCGTAATTGAACGCTCGCGAATATTTCACGAGATATGCGAGCGATTTTCCCCGAATCCTTAATGAAAGCTTATTAACTATTATCGCGACCATAAATCCAGGCTCTCCCGGGTTCCTCGAACATCGGAGTCATAGGGGAAGCGCCTCGCTCTACGCACGCGGAGCTCGCAAAAAATCGCGCGTATCTGTTTCCCCGCGCGTCCGCGAACTTCCTCCTCGATTATCTTTCTACCGGGAAATATCGTCTCGAATCCATCTTCTCCGGCGTGAATCACTAATTCGAGGAAAGAAATTACTACGGTATGCGCCAATTGAACACCGGATCGCCCATCAAATCTCGTTCCCGTTAATTACCTTTAACTCGAGCACACTTCTCACTGTTTCGTAATTTTATGTCTTCATGCGTGAACGGAACGTTGTTTTATTCGATGCGAGCAATCCATGCCAATGAAGCGTCTAATTTTTCACACTGATATTCCATTGAGATCAAAGTCAAATATGCCTATGTCCGTGTCGTTATTAGTAAAAATCCAAATTATCGCGCGTAAATTGTATGTCGTAGATTTAAGCACGTTTTCTTAGGTCAAGCATTTGCCGTTGGAAGTTGTCGGAGCACGGTCGAGACGTTTGATCGGCCACGACAGTTGGGATCGGTTTCTCTTATGCATGGCCGAAACGTTTGACCGGCCGCGACAAACAAAATCGGCTCCTTTGGAATGCGTGCACGTGGACGGAGTGACTCTGCGGAGTGCGGGAAAATGGGAGGCAAATCCCACGATGGCCCGAGATCGGCCGGCAGATTTTGTTGAGGACTCGAACGATTCAGATCTGTGTCTCCGCAGAGTCAAACTGTCAGAGCACTCGACAATTCGACAACACGACGCGCGAAGATAAGACGCGTGAACTCCGGGTCGCGCCAAAATGTTCGCCCGCTACGACATGTATTTAATTTTTCACTGAAATTTCAACCTTTTCGAGAATACTCGCACATGCATGTACGTTTAATTTTAATAACGCTTAATCGTCACTCAGGTGGAAGTCATTCCTTTTTCAACGCACAATTATCTTCATTTTTGGCTTGTTCAATTAATGCCTATTTAAGTTCCAAAAATTGTACATAATTACGCAGCGATTGAAGTTGTTCAATTTGTTTTAAAAAATTCGTTCCTGCAGAGATTATATTCCATGATGGTCGTTTTTAAAGTTGGTCTATGGAGTAACGAGTCCAGAGTAATTGTTGTACGGCTTTTTACGTGCAAGTTGTAACAGTTTATAAATCAACAATATTTCGGCGAACATTGAATGCTCTTTTAATTCAGCGGGTGTATTTAATCAAACTCGAAATTCATCGAAGCGATCCTCGCGGCTAATCTTACGTTAATCGCATTACCCGCACTCTTTATTCTCTTTGTGCCTAATGGGTTCGCGGCGTTAAATAAATAAATAACAGCAAGAGGCAGCGTCCAGTGCGGGATCGCATCGGCGGGAGATTTTGTAGGCCGAGTCTCGTTAATTCGCAAATGTACCAAGTGAATACCGATTCGTGCTGGTGTACACGAATTCCTATCCTACTTGTGGCTCCATCCTCCCGATACACCCGGTGAAAATACATTTGCGAGGGTGGCACGGATAGAAAAACAGAGAGAGAGAGAGAGAGAGAGAGAGAGAGAGAGAGAGAGAGAGAGGGTGGTGGTCCGAAGAGTGATGGGAGTTGTTCCGAAAATACGCAGTTCGAGAATGCATCAAAGGTACCGGCCGGACCGTGCATATTCACTCGCTTACGTTAATTTGATTGTTCTGTTTATTTCTCGTAAATGAAATTAAAATAGCTCCACTCCTCCGACTGGGCGGTTTCGGTGACGTTGAAGAGAGAGAACTGTGCGACAACGAGAACAAGTGAGTGAGTGAGTGAGGAAGGGAGAGGGGGTGGAGGAGAGAGAGAGAGAGAGAGAGAGAGAGAGAGAGAGAAAGAGAGGACTAGGAAGGGCGAGCAAGGGAGAGCGGGGGCGGAGGGAAGCTTATTGCGACTCCACCTTTTTAATTAAAGTTTGAAACTGAACTAGCGTATGCAAGAGGGTTCCCGTGGTCCTGAGCGAAGAGTAGAGCGCGGCACATAAAATAGTCAAGTGTTGCTTTCTTCTTCGCGGAGCACTGTCATCCTACTTGTTTGACATTCTTGCCATTATAAAATGGACGTCGCAGCGTCGCGACCCCGGTTTCCCCTTTATTTAGAAATGAAATAACGGAAGTTTAATCATCCCGTAACACGTCGACGAACGCCGCCTGCGCTGGCCCGGATTGATGTCGCTCGGTCTCGGTTTATCCATTTTTCGTTTGACGATGGAAATCGGTTTCACGGAGATTTAATTGCTAATTGTCGACCGCCTGGAAAGTCTCTGTTAATTGAATTTATGTACGGGACTGCGGACTCATTATTATAAATGAAAGCTTAATGAAATCAAGGATATTTCGAGACAGACGGCGGATGCTTAAATGGCAGATACTCGCGGGCATCTCACGGTTCTTTACGCGAATTTCCAGATTTCCATCGCACAGATGGTTGCAATTAGAAAGAAATTTCCTTTTTCGAGGTAAGATCCTAATGTAAATAGCCTCTTTACGTTACGGCGAATTTTGTTATAGTTTTCAGTTTGTAGATCGGTCGGGCTACAATTAAGCTAATTAAATTTGAGAAATACCCGCTAAGAAATCCTTGCGTAGAAAATAAAGGAAATGGAAAATCGTGATTCGTAACGCTGATATAGTCCGGACGATTGTAGAAAGTAAAATGTACTGCGGGGCTGTCTTTTTAAAATGAAGAGAGAGAGAGAGAGAGAGAGAGAGAGAGAGAGAGAGAGAGAGAGAGAGAGAGAGGAAACGGCAGGGAAAAAATTTCGCCTGGTTTAACGAGATCTATCTTCCTGTGTCCAGTTTTTATGCTGGATATTATGAATCTCAACCAAGAATACTTCTGGAACTTAAACTGATTTTCGTTAGCTTCGCTGAGATACAGTTACGGTCACGGTTATTTAAATAACTGCAATATTCCGTGCGTAGAACTTGAAGAAGATCAAATTGTGCCGTTTCACTTATGAAACGTAGAGTATCATCCGCGACTTGGTAAAGAATGAAGTCGGTAATAAACTTTACATTTTCCACCGAATAATACAAGCGAGTTAAATGCAACTCAACTCGCACAGCCGGAGAACAGAAAAATGAAACGTGTCTGCAAAAATTCACTTAAATACACTTTCTATTTCATTTATGACGAAGACTATGAGTCGCCGATTGATTCCGCCTACCGACAGGCTCGGTAAGTATTAATACGAACAGCGATCCGCAATCTAACGATTACCCCGTGCCGATTCCTTTTACAGATTGCCAAGCACATTTCAATTTCGCACACGCCGCGCTCGCACTAATGCAATTCCTCGATCACATTTCCTAGGCGAGCACGACCATCTCGGCAACCTAATACAACACGTATCGTTAGCATTCCAGACGAAGCCCGTTAGTTATGAAACCGTTTCGTTCCTTAACGAGCGCGGATCGATCAATGAAAATTACCGGATAAATTAACGATCTTCTATTCGCCGTTGCGACGACGACGATTACTCAACGCGATGCATGAATAAGTGCAACTCGCGCAAGTGTCCCGTATCTAATTCACCTTCATAAGCTTTATAGCGGCATTGTATCGCGCTCGGGGACCACCATTAATTTCGCTAATGGTTAATCAATAAACAAGCAAGTTGCGAGTACCATTCAGCTCTCTGTCTCTCTCTCTCTCTCTCTCCTCCTCCTATCTCGCTGCCCGTTTCGGGTCCTGTGCTGTTCGGGGTGTGGGCTGATCCACGGGAGAGACGCAAGAAATCCAACAATAAAGCTGTTGTGCACGAGTGGGGTGACTGGGAAGCAAGAAGATGGGCACCTGTTCGGCCTACTGTTACGCACACAGAAGCCCGGAATAACAGGAAAGCTAGAGACGAGACTGGGCAAAGAAAAAATCGAGGATAGGAAGACGAGGGAACAAAGAGAGGAACAGAAATTATCACTGAACAACCACTGTTATCTATGTGGAAAGATATAATACAGCGCATACAACTGTTGATATCGACTTATACACAGCTCATCGTCATCTCTATTTTACTATTTTCGATGTCTCCAAAAGAATAGTAGAAGATGCGTTTCATTTGGGCTAGTAACGAAAATTTCAAAAATATATTTTGTAGATTCGCATAGCAAGTATTCAAGCACATACAGGGTACCCCAAAAATGTTGTATTCGTGATTTCAAGAAACTTTTTCCTTTGAGAAAATGTTCTCCGCGGCTTTGTTAAAGAGTTATTTAGCCGCTTTTGTCGCGCCCTGATTGGTCCGCGTTTTTCGTTAAAAACTCCTTAACTAATCTATTCCGAATCGAAATATTTTCGCAAAGGAAACAGTTACTTACTCAGGAATCGCCCATTTCAAGGAAGTGCAACACTTTTGGAACGGCCTGTATTACAAGAGAAAAATCGAAGAAAATCTGAATAAGTCTTGTTAGTGCAAAGCAATTAGTATCAATCCCGTTTAGTGCTGGATAGTTTCGGCGTTAAGCATTGCCGTACTTCCGAGCAAACCGCGCGGAACATTTTCCGAAAATACCGCTTCCAATAACGCGTTTCTGACCGCATCCGCTCGCTCCCCGTCCGCGAAAAAGTAACAAATCCCCTCGAAACTCCGCCTAAACGGCGAAACAAACTTCCGGCAAATTACACGCATCCGAAATCCTCACACCGGGGGCACGGGCTGCGCGAGAACGAAACTTCCGAATCGTTTCTCATGCATACGAGCCGGGAAAGAGCTTGTCTAAACTTGAACGATTCGAAAACGCGTGGTCGTGGTGTTGCCGCGATCCGCGACAGATAGAGGCAATTTTCGCGTGCGGCGCGGCGCGGCGCGGACGCAAACACGCTGATTGCGTGCGATTAATTATTTATGCGTCGGTCGGCTTTATCGGCGCCGGGGATTGCGGGGAGGAGCCCGCGGTAACGGGGAAATCGCGCGAAACTGTATTTCCATGGAACGCGTATTATCTGAGAAATATTGGCTGAAATCTCCCGCGCCGCAGCGGGGCCGAGAGGCGATGATCGGCATAGTGAATGGATCGTGAGCGCCTCCTGAGAAGTCGTTGACATCAGGAGAATGACGGCCGCTGGTTCACACGCCGTGATGTAGCGAACGAAATTTTTATAACAATTCTTCGCGTTCCTATATCTACACTTTCATCTTTCATTCATGGTCTAAACTTTGCTACAATATCCCCACGATATTCCAAGTAACTTAACACTATTTATCGAGAACCTTTACAGAATTTTTGTCCCCTAAATTCCCTCGAGTTTTCAAGACAATTTGAATCTACCAAATGTTTGAACATTCTCGATAGGGTACTCGTGAGTTTGTACGAGTTCGTTCGATTCTAGACTTTGACGAGATGGTGAAATTTTCGATTGAAAACGTTACAGAAACTTCGTGCACCGTACTGTTGGAGAATCACTTATCGCGCGAATGCAACCAGTGGTGTAGTCTCCACGTGGCCTCCTGACAGCTTACGTCTCTGAGCGATTATCACCGGACAGGCACGTACATACGTGCGAAACGCGATCGTCCCCGTAATGCGTACGGATTTCAGCCACGCGGGATGCATACGGCCAACGATCATTACGGAATATTCCCACCGTGAAATTGTTGTAAACCTTGTTACCGCGGAAACCGGTCGGAATAACGATGTAGATTGTTTTTAGCATGACACCGTGTACCGGGCTCCTTTTGTACCGTATCAATCGGGTTGTTGTTCGATCATCCCCATTGTTAGGAGTCACAACGTGTTCCATTGTACACGACTCTGCCGACTTAAATTGATTTTGTTTCTACGAATTTTTGACGCTCGGTTTGCGGAATTTGTTGTTGTTCGCTATTTCGGACTGTGTACACGAAATGGAGCATGCGTGATTGGAATAGTTGTAACTAATAGTTATGAAATTCGCGTATTTCCCCGGTAAATGATTCGTTTGTGCTGGACAGAGGAGAATTGTTTCGCTGTGTGCCATTCATGTTTTTCCTCGTTCGGTTCTAGGAAATATCTGAAAAAATGGAGAGGTGCCTCTTTCAGATCGATTTAAATAATCTATTCACTCGGGTCGTCTGCTCGTTTCTCGAAGGTACTTGCACGGTGTGTACCGTTTATAGAATCGAAACAAAACAATGGAAGCGATCTCTCGTCGACATGGGATGAGTGCATTTTCAAATCGAAATCAAAGGAAAACACGAGTTGTGTATTCCTGGACACAAGTTGTTCGGATGATGTTGCATTGAGCATTGATCTTGAAATTAGAGTGTGCGTACGATTAACCAGACAACCGATACCTGTTCTAAATACACGGTATGTCGATCAACAAACAGATTAAATGTTTAATACTAATCCCCCGACAATGACGACTCTCGGTTTCACTTTGGAACCAAACAATGTACACAGCTGGCTCGTCTCCCACGAATACACGAACCACCCGATACTATAAGTAGCCTATTGAGTCTGTTTTGTGGACGGTTTTTCGGTGTATTTGAGGAACGTTCGTTTAAGCCGAGATTTATTTTTCAATTTAATCTTATCGGACGCGACGTTCCGTTCGGCGTTGAATCGGTTCGAAGTCCATCGAGATCTCACGAGAATTTCTAAAACGCAGTTCAGGTTCTTGTGAACTTTGAGAGCACCCTCGCGAGCACCGGCAAAAAAGACTCCGACACACACACACAGTGAAACGCAAGCGTCAAACGCAGTGCACCATACACCGTCTACGTATGATCTGTATATTGAATATGTCACGGAGTACGACTGCGGATAACACGTTCCAACGTGGCAGATCGTAAACTAAGTCTTTGCATTCCTCACTGTACGTTTTATTCGGAAAAACATCATTTTCTAGTTATTTTCTTTTGGGGATGTCTCTAAAAAAAAACGAACTACCGTTTGAATCCTTTCATTATTGTCAATATGAAGTTGTATAGATCATAATTTAATACGCAGTATTGCACGCGAGCTAATTTCCAGGTAATTCTCCTTAAACTTTTTTTGCCTTTGCCCCATTTAGTCGCTTGCGACGGTACTCGTCATAGTAATGGTCAGAGAAATTGCATCGCTTGAAAAATATCTTGTCTAACAAGATTAGTGTAACTGCCTATGATGTTACAATTTTTCTTTCAACGAATGGATTTTCCGACTTCACGCTTTTTGAATAATGGTACCAAACGTTTCGCGTATGAAATCTTCATTCTCATTACAGGTATACTATGGTTAAGTGAACGCAAATTGAAAATAACTTTATCTATCGATTCCAATTTGGAATCACATGTTTCGATATAATAAAATAAAACATCAAAAAAATTTAACAAACAACGCAAAATAATATTTTCCTTAAATCGACGTAACCTCGAGAATATCTATTGACTAGATAACAACCTAAAATCAATGTAAAACAATATTTCCGTTAAGGAATACAAACAACAAAAAATGTAACAAACAACGCAAAATAATATTTCCCTTAAATCGACGTAACATCAAGAATATCTATTAACTAGATAACAACCTGAAATCAATGTAGAACAATATTTCCGTTAAAGAATACCTGTATCTATTAATTCCGCTCGAAAGACCTCACCACGTGTTTCAATATAACAAGCCAGACATTTAAAAAGTCTGAAAATCAACGCAAAATAATATTTCCTTAAAATCGTCACACACTGGAATCAAATCGATTCCAAATTCACTCATCATCGAGTGTCCCGATATTCCAAATCGAAAAACCAATGCAACTTTCCGCAAATCGTCACGTACGAAAACTCCCGGGTACGTACAGACGTCCAGCTAAGCAACGTGCTCACGAGACGCGAGTGAAAAATCACCGCGAAACATTGCGCAAAAATCTGTGCACACAGAATACCTACCAGTTCCGATCTAAACTGCCAATCACTTGTCCCGATGGACCAGAGTTCCAACAAGAAAATAAGAAAGACAGTTCACCAGGTAGCAGCAGGCGACGAAAACACACAGTGAGCGTGTCGGTATCCGGTTGGTCCGATCGGAAGTGGAACTGTATCGCGGCAAGACTATCGGCGGCGGCGTGCGCGCGAGGAAAGCACGTCCCTCGATCACGAATTCCGTGCCACGCGTCAAAAGCGTAGTCTGTCGAACCTGTGGCCGAACGAGTGGAGGTACGTTTCCTCGATGGGACGTGCTTCGTGCGTTCGGTCCCGGTGTGGAAAAACGCTGCGGAAAGCGCAGCGTCGGCCGCCGATAGGATAACCGGACTCGTAGAAGAAGGCGGAAGAAAGTCAAACAGCCCGGCGAGGGCAAGGTGGAAGGAAGCACTCACGTTTCGTTGACAGCGCGAGGGGGGAGCCTCTTTGTCGCAGGTACCGCAGTGTCCTTCGTTTGATCTTCCCTCTCTCTCTCTCTCTCTCTTTCGAGGGCACTGTGTCCCGTCCCGTGGCGAGAACGGTACCGGGGATAAATCACGCTGGGCAACTGCCACCTGACCGCATGACACCGCACAGAAAAAAAAAATAGAATGATAAACGAACGATTCAAGGAGACAGCACTGATTCAAGGTATCGATCACCGCCGATGGGATTTCGACCGTTCGCCCGAGTTGGAAAACAGAAAACCGTGCGCGCTCTCGTACGGTTTTCGCGCGTCACGAACAGCGAACGTGGGTACGGCCAATCGACGAAGGCAATGCGTACCCCTCGCGACCCCGTGACGAACTGAGGATCGCGCTGGCGGCGCAGCGCCACCGTGACCCGTGGCGACACCGCCAACTAAACCAGCATCCGTGTACATACAGGGTGTTCGGCTGCGTGGGCTACGGGCTTCATGCAAGGGTTGAATGAAATTGCTCAAATTTTCAATTAGTTCTGATATAACAGTATTTTGTTCACTCTTTGCCCTCTTGTTCTGCGAAAACAGTTGTGAAATAATGCGTATTCATTGAAACTTCTATTCCAAAAATGTTACGAGAACTTTTATATTTTCGGGAATTGAAAATGGTTCTTGTTTAACCCCTTGCCCTGCAATATCGAGTCACACTCGTGACGAAAATTCTGAACAGAGTCTAACAAATACGTTTGTTATTAATTTCCTTTAAACCGAAATAAAATTCTATTTTGGTTTCATTAATGTTCCGCTATTGGAGAACATATAGCCATACAATAGATATCATTTTTCTCCCTTTTGTAGGAAATTACGAACTATAAGAACAGTTCGAATCACTGAAATCGTATTATAAATTGTTAGCGATAACAATTATTTTCTAGGAAGTAACAGACAACTGTCTTTTTCAACTGTAACTGTAAAAGTTCTGTAACTTTTCCATCCTACAATGTGGTACAAAGGCCAATACTTCAGGAACGAAATCTCTGTTGATTATTTTTTTTTCTTCTTTCTTTTCTCTCCCTTATTTTGACTAGAGAATCTACCCTCTAAAATATTTACAACGTCTCGTCGAACACCCTGTATATTCGACCGGCACACGCGACCACCCGAGAACGATCTTCCAAGTTCACCAGAATTTTGCCTCCTCGTCCTGTGCGTTTTCGTCACACCTGACGAGAGCCGTCGCGTCGCCTCGTAACACGATCCTGCGAGTAATCTGATCTTGATGATTTTGCATGCAGGACTGTGATTTTGCATCCGTGATGAGATCTTGGGGGATGCCGGGATTGAATGGCGAAGGGTAAGTGTCGAATCTTTAGCTTAAACGATGCCCAGATTATGCACGATTGTCCGTAACAATTACATTCTCTTGTGTTGTGTCTGTACATACAAATTTCATCACACAGTCACACATTTTCCGTGGATTATCTGACTTTTAATAGATTTGCAAACACGGGATAATTTGACTTGCAGGAACAAATAGAAAATAGTATTGATAGTCGCCAATGGGAGTTTGTTATTTGGAATACAAAATAAGCAAATGTTTAACGTCTATTGTTATTTGAAATGAATTTTAAGAAAATGTTATTCTACATTTTTCACTCCTGTTTTCATGTTGATTTATCGCATTTTAAATTGTGTTACCAGTTCAGGAACCTACAGTATATAAAATTTTTATTTCTAAAATATACGAAACATATTTACGAAAACGTGGTATTGTATTGTTATTGCAGTATATTGTTCTAAAGTAATTCACAGTTCGCAGTTGTAAAATTGTCGTGTATGAATAGTGCGAGTACAGGGTCTCCACGGACCGCTCGACATTTATTGACTTTCTGTACTTTGTAATAAGTATTTACCTGCACGAGCTCCGGATATTTACAATTTTCGCTCCCCGTGTTTTAATACAGACAGTGTAACTCATACACTGGGAATTCACCTATTAAAAAAATTTCATCAAACATAAAATCCTACAAAATCAAATACAATTTCGCTACAATGCCCCCTTTAATTTCAAGCTCTGCGAACGAATTCATGAAAAGGTAAATTCACAGAAAACCCTCACATTAATGAATTCTTATTTTCAAATCTGTTCACAAAAAGTAGAAAATATTCACATTGATTAACAACCGTGTATGTACATCGCAACATGATAATAAAAAGTTAATTTGACCAAAACATATATTCCAATCACCGGTCGAGATATAGCTTTTACAAGCAATTTGGTGTTTTCATTTCGCCCATACAAATTCCGCCATCAATGGGTTTCCGAAATTCGAGTACGGCGCTCGTAGCTCTATACAATTTTTGCCCTGCTGTTTTTCGTTTTGCAACATTCAACAAACGCGTTTTTACGAAATACAATTTTGCGATCGACCCGTGCTTTTCCCCGGTGTTTCCCTAGTTTCCCTTTTTTTTCTTCCTCGTCCACAATGAATTCGAGTTTCACCAGCCCGAGCAGGGCCCGATATTACTACGTTTTCATGACTGTAACCCCGTGGCACGGGAGACCACGTCGCACGCAGGCCTCCTTCCTGCGCGATTCGCGTTTTACGATTCACGGTAGACCCCGAGGTCTGATTCGGTTCGTCTGGCGCGACGAATGTCAAACGTCGACGCGAACATTCAGTCGCTCTGTGGAGGAGCGAACGGACCGTGTAAGAGGATTCCTTTCAAAAATGTAACCTTGGGACTCGGCTCGGCGTGAAGGGTGTTTTGACACGGTAAAATGGACGAAATATTAAACTTTGACGTGCAGTTTCCCGAGCGCGAATCGATTGTCTCGCTCGCGTGTACACGATAAATCTGCGAAACGGATCCAACGCGTGCCAATCGGAAAATTTGGGCCAATAAGAAGACAGCTACACGCGGAAACGAGTCGAAAAGAAGGAATAACGTTTTTTCGTTTGACGCACCGTTTCCGAGTAAATCGAGTTTGAAAATTCAGCGAACGCGCGCGCTATTAGATGGAAATTGGCAGACGCGTCTGCGCATGACCTACCGATTCTACTTCCTGCCAACTCGGTTTTCCCGGAAACGAGGCGTCAGACGGGAAAATGTTATTCCTTCTTTCTGATTTGTTTTTGCGTGTAGAATCGTTAGAATTGTGATTTCAAAAACTCCCTGTACATGTTTAAGTAAAAAATTGTCTAATGTGCATTGTAGATTCCATTTATTACGGGAATAAATCAATTTTTTTGCAAGTAAATCAGGTACACGAATGAAAATATTCTCCTGTCGTTTTACAGTTTTGATATATTTCATAATTTAGTATGTTTGTTACCAGTATTTGTTTGATTTGAATTTTTGCAATTGAAACAGTAAGAAAGGTTTCTTGTTCAGCGTAAAAGTTTTTAATATTAGTTGATTATAAATTTTTAGCACGTTAGAGACAGTATTTTTTATTGTTTATCCGAAGGTTCTATTCCATTTTTCTTTAATCTATAGATTTATATACTTTCTACGTAAATGATGAGTAAAAGTCAGTGTGTAAAAGAAGAATATTTAAATTTTGTAACTTTGTTCAATGTGTTTTCAGTGTCTGATGTTTAATGGTCAATGGCGAACGTCTGCGCATGACCCAGTCTGTTTCTACTTCAAAAACCTATAGTTCGTTTAAGCCGATTACAGCGATGAATTTATTAATACTCAACTGGAATCGTGCTAATCTCGTAACATAAATAGTGGGGTAGGATTACTATGAGCCCGTTAAGAAAGAAAAGATTCGATATATAAAAGATACAATATTTTAGTTCACCAATGAATGCAAACGTTTATATCCGAAAAAACGTTCGAAATAAACTTTTACGTACAGTATCATTGCTTGAATGATTCCAATGTACGAAGTCAATGCACCATGTCTACTAATTCTTTAATAAATGATTACATTATGTTGAATACATCGAATGACGGAATTATTTTTTGTAGACTCAAAAATTAACTTTCGTGATAACATGAAATACCAATTGATAGAACATCCTTTGTCAATGAAGACGAGTGGTGTTCTTCCTATAAAATTGACAATTAAACAACCAACGCGTGGTTTCACGGTTCCAAAAATGTTTGCAATAAAATAAACGATTTCGGCGTATTCCAGACGGTCATTGAATGGTAAAATTTACCAATAAATTAAAAAAGCAATTGTATCGCATCGTTTGCTTTTTGTTGAACTATCACGACCGCAGAGCAGGTCGTTAATAGAAGCACGGTCGCAAACAGTAATGCTCGCTCTGATTAAAAACGGAAAAAAAAATTTCAGTAGTAGCAATTACCATCAGCAACCCCGAACATTAATAATTCGATTACCAATTTCGAAATGAGAATTTACGACGACGTTCCGGTCCGGAACGTCAATTTTCGCGTCTCTGATTGCATGGCCGGTTCTGAAACGTCGGCGTGCGTCGCGTTGGCGCGATAGAGAACAATATTGCCTGGCCATGAATCAACCGTACCCGCTCGAGGTATTGCGCCGAACTGCCTTGCGTATGATAATGCGAGTCGATAGTGCGAAATCACTTCAGAGAATCAATCAGCGAACGCGTCGCGAACGTCTAAGGGGCTTGTAAGACGCGAGAGAGAGAGAGAGAGAGAGAGAGAGAGAGAGAGAGAGAGAGAGCTTGTGTACGCTCGACGCCACCGTTGGCGCGTATATGGAACGCATCGTTGAAGCACTTTAAGCGAACACTGACCTTACGACGTATAAACCTCTAATCCCATTTGACTCGACGTCTTTGACAGTTCCTCTAACTCGTTCCGAGAAGCTTCCCTGCCACCGTACGCCACCGTGAAATCGACAGCTTACGTGCACGGCGTCTCGTGTCCTGGGATCACTGGGTCACGATCCATTTTTACCTTTGTCCCTTCAACTGCACTTCTCCGGTCTTCCTAGGTGTCAACGACTCCGTCAACTTGCATGCGAGACATACCACTACCTGCCTGCAAAACTGACGCAACCCAAAAACGAGATTTTCGAGTCATCGCTGTGCGAATATCACGCTACTTAACCAATCACGGGAACTCTGTCATTTATCTCCATAGTTTGATCGGTACAGCTTCCTTATAAATATCTATTTTTCATAAAAATTGTAATGAAGAATTCTGTATAAGGTTCGAGGGTAGCTCCCGAGATTTTTTGTGAGAAAACTGTGACAACAGTAAAAATTTTATTGAGAAAAAATTAACCAATCGCTTATTGATTTCTCTATGTCTTATCAACCCTCGGAGGCTGGAGAAGAATAGAAAAATAACAAAATTTTGAATTAATTCTAGTCGGTGCAACAGCAATGCATACACTGCTGAACGCAGTAGATTTTGAAATAAAAAGACCTATTTAAGCTAACAGGTTATTAATAAGTTCCAAGCTCTGTAACTGAAGTAAAATTAAAAAATTCTTCTTGAAGTTATATTCTGATTTATTTTTGTTTCGTGTGCAGGATATATTCAGAGATAAACATTTATTTCGAGAAGGTACTGAATTAATTTGTACATTTAATATTTTAATAAAACTGTATGAAGAAACTATTGCATCAAAACATCGTGCTAGCAATGCTTTCACGTAGTGTTAGCACTACAACAATAATTTGATGCTGCCCGTTCGCCGCGCAAATAATCTCGATTTCATCATCATCAATTCCGATACCATCGTTTCGGAAGCGGGTTTCCAGCGGAGCGACTTTTTCCGCGCAGGATGTAAACAGAAAGGCGAAATAAGATTTTCACGGAGTAATTTCTCCCTGATAAGTGGCTGGCGAGTTCAGCTTATCCGGCTGCTGGAAGAGAAGAAGCCGGAATTGTTCCTGCGAAGTACGCCGTCATTACGCTCCCTCCTTTCTTTCGGGAGCTTAGATTTAGTGGCGTGCGCAAATAAATGTTTTCGATGTAGCGAACAACAAGAATCATTTTTTACCGTTCCCGGGAGCTTATTCGACCGTGAGAGGGTGCGCAGCTTTTAGGTTTCCCTTCAAAACTGTCCGGTTCGAATTAAAAAACGAGCCGTTTCCCGAAGAATAACCGGAGCCAAAGTGCCAAAGTGTTAACAATGCGTATGAAAATGTGATTTCGGATAGTCCGAACTATCGCCGTGTAAATGTTAATACTTGTTAGCTCGTCATTAGCTAATACTCGTCGCGCAGATGCTTCATCGCGGGTGCATTAAATAAATGATTTCGCCGGAGACACTCGCTCTCCGACCGCTTGTACGTCAGAAACTTCGCGGAAATGGGGTAAAAAAAAAAAAGAGCGAGACGTGACCGGTCCCGTTTAAAAAATGAAGAGCACCCGCCGCTGCTTCGGCGTGATTTAAAGGCGGCAAGTTTCGTCCAATACGATTCTCCACGATGTTAATAATTTACGAAGGATTTCAGATTCCAGTGCGGCCGGCCGGCGCGAGTATATACAACGCGGACAATAATTCTTGTCACGATAAATTGATAATAAAAATTAATCTGTGCGGCAGAAATTTGTATTCTTGAAAAAACGGAAGCCATTAATCAACGGCCGTGCGTTGTTCCTTCGCGCGGTCCCGGCCCGGCCCGGCCCGACCCCGAAACTTATCGCCCTTTAAAATTGTGGGAGTCGCGAAGGTGGGCCCCGGAGGTGCGCGTTCGATATTTTGTTATGCCATTAATAACCACTGTCTCGTTTCTCGGTAACAGGCTTTCTCAATTAATCTATGTTACGAGTGTACCGAATGGCGTGGGGGGATGTAAAAGCTCGAAAATTAATATTAACGCGTCGGCCAGAGAAAGCGACGTACATACGTGTATATGTGTGTGCGCGCACCTATCTCCAGGCTGCGAATCGATATTTCCCGTGGCCGATGTCAATGGCTAATGAAAACGTCGAATAATCCGATGCCGATGTAGATATACCACGTATTGCCGCGACCTCGATATTTTTGTGTCAGATACTTATATTCTACGTGCTGATTCCGCTGACCGTACACGTTAGGTCAACAGAAATTGACTATGCTGCCTTGGCCCCTTCCGCACGAATCTCGCGAAATTTCGTCTCGCTTATACTCCCGTTTTGCGCGACTACCACCACTCGAAATACACCCCTTCGGTCACTTTGTCGCCGCAAACGTTCATCGTTGCTTCACCACTTTTTTCTATAATCACACGGATTTACTGCAAATATTGACACCTATTTCAGTGGAAAAATCTGCACATTTATTCGGAACTGTTTCCCTTTGAAATGCTGGTAAAATGGTATTTTTCCGGTATTTTTGATGACGTTCAATCCGGCTTAAACTCATTACGAATATTGTTTAAGCTATATCGCCTCCTAGTGGCACAAAAACTGAAAATCAATTCGATGCAATTTTTCTTTTTAATCGCAAACGACAGTTTCGAACACCGTGTAATGAGAAAAATTCGTTTAAAGATTGTTCAGTTAAGAACATTCGAATATTGCTAATTTTAACGGTGTTTCGGAACGATGCTGTGCCCACAAAAGTAATTGCATAGTACGATGAATATTTTTTAATCAATTGATAGACAAAATCGTTAATCTTCTCATAAACTGCAAGATCCTCTTTTAAGAGACACTTTCGAAACAATTTGAAAAGACACATTGCGCATTCGAAACGTTCCGCGCGCAGCATCTAACTGATAAAAATTCCGGGAACACGGAATAAATTCATGTCATCGTGTCCGCGATAATTATACCGCGGGCTGGATGCATACGCAGCACGCGAAAGCACGCGAAACGCAATAACGCGAAAATTCCAATAAACTTTTAACAAGTTTTATTCTTGAATGAGATTCATTTCATATTTAGCTTGATGGGAATCGCCGCGAAGAATTTGTTCATTAAAATGTAATTCCGGCGCAAACAGCCGCTCAACGATAAGAATAAATCGTACGTGCCCGATAATCCGAATTAGCGGAAGCGAAAAACTTTAACACGGAGCCAACGTGCGAACAGTGTCGCGGGTAATCGGCTGGATCTTTTGTCCACAACCACTCGATGTAACAGCCCCTCGATATTTAATAACCGTTTCGCATTATCAATCCTCTCTTAAAGTCCTCTAATAACCAAATCCGCGGAACGGTCCTATCCGGAGCTTTGCGATTGATCATAAGCGACGTTCTCGTCTCGTTCGCCGGAGCCAATATTCAGGCGGGATCGATCCGAGCCGTTCATATCGGTTCGAGCCCGAAAGTAGCATGAATTAATCGTAACCAATCCCGGTCGATTTGCTCCGGCGCAGAGACTCGACGATCTCTGGCCGTTGGATGGAACGGTTTGCGCCCGAAAATCGTTATCGGTCGTTTTTCTGGCTTCCGGGATCGGCTCCGTTGCGTCGTATCGGTCCACGAATTACGGGACTTGGATCACGACGAGTTGGAATGCGGATACTGGAAACCCAGACTCGGGATAACAACTTTGTCAGGTAGAAATTAGAAGTCTCCGCTTGTGTCTCTAAGACATACTCGGCTGTGCTTAGAGTAGTTCGATGTTAGAAACTCGAAACAATTCTGGTGGTGTCGTGTAACGTTTCGGAAAAACTTGGATACAGGTGTGTTTTAAGTAAATTGTTAAATAGTTAGGTAGAGTGGGAGGATATACAGTAGAACCTCGGTAGTTGCTCGAAACGGGGCTGAAACGGCTGCAACTATCGAGGTACCCAATCAACTGCATGAAATCTCCCACTTCTACTATGTCGAGTCCTCGCTTCTCTCACTATCGCGTGTCACGTGTATTCCGCAACTAGGCAACTATCCCCACCGCGTGTTAACGAAATGGAACTGCCGAGATTCGCGTGCAAGCACCGAGTGTGCAACCACCGAGGTTCTACCGTAGTAGATCGTTTTACAACCGCCGTAGTTGTAAAATTTCGCAAAAATAGCTGTGGGCATTTCGGGTGTCCTAAAACCTCCGAGATTACGGCTGGTACATCTGGACGTGGTCCTTGGTTGCCAAGTAATTCACCTGTCCCTTCGCGCGTATAGTTTCATAACGGAATAGGACCTGTCTAATTCCAGCCGATTTCCAGAAGGTATCCAAAGGTGTGCCGGTGTGCGCCGCGAGGGTAATAACGTCGCGATATAAACGCAAAATACCTCGCGGACGGACGGGCACAGGGAGAGTGAGCCGCGGCGAGGGTTGACCTGGCAGCCGGATCGATCCACTCTACGTAGAACCTAGCTTCCTCTTTCACGTTTGTACCCCTGCGCCGCGCCTGCTTGCGCTGATGCCAGCCACAAGGTATCCACGCTTTACTTCCCGACGTTTCGTCTATTCGCCCTGAAGATCCCCCGATCGATACCACGAATCGAAAATATTTTTCCGAAAGCGTTCAACGAAACTCGAATGATCGAGCTGTCTTTACACGCCTGACAGGTGTAGGGACCATTCGAGGACCTACAAGCTGTTCCGTGGTAACTTAACGCTAAACCCACCACGGTCAAATTACCGGTTTTATATTTTACAATGAATAAAATTATAAAAATTCATTTATGGAAAATAGTGGAATAAAATTCCTTGTCCAAGCATTTATTATATGTAAAATTACGGACAATCTCAGTAAATTTAGTTAATGCTTAGGTTTAGTGTTAAGCATTCTAAATACAAGAACGTCTGGCTTATCTTTCATGATAGAACAAACGTGTAATTTGTAACGAAAATGACTAGCAGCAATTTGGAACAGTAGGATCAATGTATTACTTTCGATCTACTAAAATGATTAAGGAAAGAAAGTAATCCCAGAATGGCTCCACTTCGTAGCAACCGGTGCAGAAAATGTTTATTTTGCACAAAAATCCGCAGTCGAGTAATAATATTTGGTTCGTTCTCCAGATTACTTTTTTCGGAACTTCAAGGTTCTCAGTGTTTTTTTTTTTTTGTTTTTTAATGGGATATCTCTGTGATCGTGACACGATAGCTGAGGTCGGGACAAATGAAAAATGTCCTAATACTAAAAGACTCGTAATAACTGAGTAACGGATGAAAATAGTAAAACGATTGAAAGATTAATGGAGGAAACGTTATACTGTTATAATAAATGTTCCAAAAGATGTTCGTCTAGATAGGACCAAGTGGAAGCTACATGTCTGACATTCAATCTGCGTCATGGGCTATTCTACTTAACCGTTTTCTCGATAGCTGGAACCATGAATGGAGGAATAGTATCGACTTTCTTTGCATAACTCTTGAGGGTACGATATACATTGAACTCTTGCATGGACGACGTCGACAATTTCAGGGTAAATCGTTACCGTGTTTGTTAATTGACACCAACACGATCAAGAGGCAATGCATCAAAACGATCAGAAGACACCATTTAACTCATTTGGGAGCTGACTGAGCAACCGTTTGAGCACAAGAAACAATTAAGAAACTACATTGGACTATTCAAGCGTATCACCTTGTGATTGTCATCGCTCAGACATTAGGAGGATATCACTTCGATAGTAACGGAGAGGAGCACTTCGTGTGCAATTGGCTTTGGGCCAAACCTTCTCTATGATACTGGAATTAAAAAATGGCCACTCCGGTGGCAAGAATGTGCAGATGTTAGCAGACCAAAGGTAGAAAAATAACGCGTCGGCATTTTTGAAAAGGTCTATTGAAAATTAGCGAAAAAATCCGGTTTATATTTAACTGACCCTCGTACGTAAGCCCTTGAATCGTCGAGATCAGGGACCCTCCATAAGCCGAACATTTCCGACGCCTGGATCGCGTATCGGGGCACAGACACAGATCCCACCCTCCGAAGTACCGTAAATTTTTCGACCGGCCGCGAACGCGCGGAGAATGGGTCCGGTGGGTACGCCGGTTTCCGGTGTGAAAATTCCTCAAATCGGTTTGAGGAAGTTGCCGGACGGAGGAAGAGCCGGAACAAAGGTTCCCTCCGCGCCAGGAAATGTCCCTGATTCGAAGGAGTTGACGTTTCCGTGCCGGCGTTCTCGGGCCGATACATATTTTAAAAAAGAATTCTTCCGAGCCGGCCAGACCCGACCGGGGTCGATCGGCTCCGGTGTCGTTCGCAGGCCACACAGTGATGTCCGTGATGTCGGTGATCGTCCGATAGCGTCGCAGTGTGCATTCTGTCGTCGGCAGGTATAGTGCTCCAGATATTCTGGCCAAACATTCCAATTAGCCCGACCGCCTGCCACCGAACCGCAGAAAAGGATCGAATTCCTTGGTGCGGCGGGTTCAGGGGGGCGTACCCGTTGTAACCGTGACGGAACAAGGAGAGAGGGATTCGCTCGGTTACGTTCCCTGCGTATTATTTAATGAACGCGCGGGGATAGGGACGCGAGAAGCCCGCTCGACCCGGTTTCGCGTTCGCGAAAATGAGAGGAAAAAAAAAACCGAATGCAAGGAGAGGGGACCGAGGGTAAGGCAGACAGAGAAAGCAAAGCACCGATCAAAGAGCTACGGTTATTGGATTAAACTTAAATTAGATTTGAAAACGGGGGTAAATCGTGGCGTCGGTCGTCGGTGCCGTCTACGACGAGTCGGAAACAAGCGGCCGTAGTTAGAATTCATTACAGTCACTCGACTGGTATAAACGGCACGCTCGGAATCGCGCGATCTAAAAGAAACTCTCGAGAGCCAAGGTACGTCCCACCGGGTCGTGTAATACACGATTGTCGTTATTCGTTATCCGTTGACCGAGTTCCCGGGTTCCGAACCGGTCCCGCGTCTTTCGACCCCCTTTTCAATTCGCGGATTCTAATGAATTTGTCCAACCGACCCCTTCTTTAAAAAAAAACCCCCGGCCGATTCACTGCCGCGGTCAGAGGGGCGCGAGGATGTTTAAACGGTCGCTTCAATTAACGCGTTTCCTGTCCGACGGTGTAATTGTGAAAGCCTTTGACGGGCTAGTTTTACTGGGTCGCGGGGCAATCTGGAGAATCCGACGGATCCCTTGTTCATTGCTTCGAGGAGATTCTCTTAAGCGGGCGGAACTACTTTGGGATCGAAACTCCTGCCGGCTTCTGAATTGTTTAATGTCTGGAAGCAGAAACCCGACCTACATTTCGCGGGCCGGGCATTAAATATAGAGCGCGCGCGAGCGCAAAGAGTGCCGATCCGAGCTGTGTCTATGTGTGTCGCTTCGTTGTTGCAGCCCCGGGGTTACATGAACAACCCGTCTGTCTATTATTGCTCGCCTTGCGCGGTTACGTGTCACCGGTGCGCCGAGATTCGGCGGGACCGACGTATCGGCAGGTTATTTCTGTGGTTACATGCCGAAACCAAGTTACAGGCTCGAAAACTTCCAATTTGTGCCTCGACGTAGGCTAGAGACGAAATTTGTATTCTGGGAACCAAGAAAATGCTTCGAAACAATTTTCCTACTCTGAAAATAAGAATACAATTAACACTTTTTGACTGCCAAGCTAGAAACCTTAAAAGTTCCATAAAATCAAAATAAGTTATTGGATGAAATAAAAATTGAAAAAAATTAAATGTTTGATATTAAGTAGATCTCCAAACTTTCCTGCATTTTACAATTAAATTAAAAATGTGTTTATTGAAAATTCGTGTAACAGGACTAAAATGGTACACGGGTGAATCTTCACCCGAAGATGGTAGGAGGGTTGACGCAGGAAGACTCCCATCTTCCAAACAATTGTAGTATGCCAATACACGTCCCATTCGCCCCCCCCCCCCCTATTTGGTAGCCAAGACAAATTGATGTTTTAAAAACACGCAACCGGTACCGCGTTCCCTTACAAGCCTGGCTTTCTGAAAGGGTGTCCCTGTAGCTGTTCCGACGATGAAGGGCTTTGGCTATCCGCATTACAGCCGTACGGGCTGCGATTACTGTGCCTGGCATGACTATAGCGTCCGCATAATGCCGGCTAGATGGACGATCGTGCCTTGTTACCGGGGGTACAATCAACTCTATGTCAATAGTGGAGGACATCGACGAGCGGGAACGGGGTGCCCCCGGTTAATTTTGCCCAGCCGTTCTTTCCGAGAGTGCGCGCGCGCGTTATCGGGACAGCGAGATTTTCCAGCGGCGCCGATAAACGGACGAATATTTAAACGAATCCGACCGCAAAACCGACGCGATAATCGTGTTTCCTTAACAACGGATTCGGAATTAATCGCGTTACAACGACACGCGTAAATAACATCGAACCGAGCAAACGGTAACAGGGACGGTCTCTCTCGCGCTCTCTCGCTAGCCAGTATTTGCGCTGCTTTTACACGTTAAACTTAGCGCCAGTTGGAGGAACGCCAGTCGAGCAACCTTTCGCGCTGCTCGTAGTTCGTTCCATCGGACGATTCCCAATAAGTTGGGGTCCGCCGCGATTTAATTACATAATTAAATAACGCGATTGGGTGACGCGTGCCCCCGTCCCCCTTCTCCGATAATCTCGGTCTCCGGAGCTGATAATTAAAACGCCGGGCTCGTGTATTAATTACGGCCGCGCCAGGACTTCTTCCGCGTTTCGTCGAGCTCTGTTCGTGAGAAGGGAGGGCGGTAGAACCGTCTGGAGGAGGGCACCGAAGCGAAAGACAGACGTCGCCCGTGACGAGATAGACGACGAGGCTTCGCGTCGGACTTTTACCCGGTAATATTTCGAAGGGTTTTCCCAACGGGATCACGAGTGACGGTTCCGGAAGGAGGCGAGTGGTACGGGGTAACAGAGGCAAGAAACGATCCATCGGTTCCACGGGCGTCGAAAAGGGACGTCTCTTGTTTCGCGCTTGGCGCATCCTTAAAGCCTCGTGTATCCTGGCAAGGCACGAGCTGGCTGCCACCAACTAAGGTGCCGCGAAACGACGAGGTGTTCCTCCACGTTGTAGTAGGTGTAGCAGGGTGAGACGTACACAACAAGGGGTCGGGAACATTACACCCACCCATCCCCGAAGAACCCATACCACCCCCTCGAACCCCCGCGCTACACCACCCCCGTCGCGTAAGCGCTGTTTATGGAGACCGCAGGCGGCATCTCCCGTCGAGCTTAGCGTTACTACTGCGCCCAGCCAGCCTCAGTTACGAGCAAAGGGATTTTCTGCCGGATGAGGATACCATCTCCGACAGCCGTGCGGGCTTTCCTAGCACCCCCTTTTGCGCCCGGATCTCGGTTTAATGTATAAAAATAAGCTCGTTCGACGTGCATCCGACCCGGCACACGCGACGATCCTACACTCGCCTGGCTACCTACCCGCCAAGGTTACCAATGAATTTGAATGCCCGCGCGACACCTATCTCGCCGATACCCGCTATCGATTTCGATGTTTCTCACTATGCAAACTGCGGACCCTTAATTTGAAATAATTCATAATTTCGATTCAAACCTTGGAGCTCTTTCACGTGTACAACCTTGCACCTATAGCGTAAGTATAATCGGTATTAGAAAGAAATATGCAACGTTGGAAATATATATTTTGAGAAAAAATAATCATGTAAGAATTTTGAGAATTTAAACCTACCACCATCAACACCAATGAATTTCTATACTTGCCACCTGTATCTTGCCTTACCTGCTATCGATTCGGATGTTTATGAGAATTGCAAACAGCCGTTAATGTTTGAATTCGGACGCTTAAGTTCTTGCAAGTATAACTTGTGCCTTTAGGATGGTTATAAGCAGAATAAAATTAAATACTAAACGTTGGAATTATAAATGTTATTTTTCATACACGTGGGAAAAAATTCCTCTAGAACACATCTTACACCGGAAACCCTTAACAGGAATATATATTATATAATTACACGATTACGGAATTACGTGTATTATTCGAAAGAAAATGCCGGTGACGCAGGAATTTTGATAGTTTAAATATTTCGATTAAAAAGACGCGGGTTTACCCACACTTTTGGTATCACTTGTGTGTATTGTTAATTGAATTACGTGACACTGTTCGCGATACAAAATGTGATTAAATGCAAACATTGCTTTAATGCTTGTAATCTATATGTATAACGTTTTCCATTTGATTTTTATCGTATGAAGGCTGATTGCTCGGCGGGTTCGAAAAACAGAATTTTAATTCAGAGTTTAGATTTGAAACTGCTTTCCAATTGCGGAGTTGGTTGTTTACCAATTTTGATATTTCAAAAAATACGAGTCGATGAAACGTTGTACGTTCGAAAGTATGTTGAATTTAATTTTCTTGGTACCGAGCTTTTTCGGATTGCAGCTCGATCTTGTTCAATCTTCATATGTTTACTTACGATATGAAACATCTGCATAAATATCGACAATTTTTTCAATAATTTACTTTCACAGAGTTCTTTCCTAAAGTGAAACATATCCTGTAAAAATCACAATGTTTTTTACAGTTATTTAAAAAGGAAGGCAAGTCAAATACATTTCACGAAAGTCTATAATTACAATTACAATAATCGCGACAATAAATTTGGAATATAGTGATATATCTTTTGAAATGCATACTTCGTAGTTTTGCACTTCGTAGTTATCAATGTTTACATTGCACTCGAATGTATTTTAACTCCAAAACGAAACATTTCATCCACATATTTTTTTTTCATGTAATACATACGAAAATGGTGGAATTTCCTCGTATAATACTGAAATGTTTAGTAATTTATTAAATACAAACAAATTTAATACCGTAAAAAATATTTTGAATAACGATATAGCAATTTTTAGTGACGCCTTATAGTCGCCATTCGAGTGTTAAGGGCAAAGGCTAATTTCGCCACGGAGGAAAGAATAGCCGTTTTCGCGATGTTAATCTAATAAACCTGGAATCCTCTTCAATTCCATACATTAATATTTATTTTTCAGCTACGTTCTTGTAGGTTTCGCAACGCTTCCGGGTTGCAAGGCAGAACGCCGGCGGGTGGCAACGTGCGAAATAAATGCGAACGCGCCGCTCGCAAAGAAACGCACCGCGCGGAATAATGAAATTACAAGGATAGGACTGCTTTATTCGATGGCGGCGGCGGAGAAGAACAGGTTATCCGCGGAATGAATTTTGAGGCAGTGTTCTAAAAAAAATGATTGAGGCATTCGCAGAACGGCTCGCTTTGTGGACCCTGACGTTTACGTACGAGTGTGCTTGAACCGGACGGTTGCATTACTGCGAAATGCGTGCCCTTTTACTCGACGATTTAATGCAACCATTTCGAAAAAAACCTGCCTGCAGAAAAATGGCCGGTCGGAGGTCCAGGAAGCGGTAACGAAGGAACGGGGAAAAAATAGCTGGGGGTTATCGGGACCTGGGGGGGGGGGGAGGGAGGGAGAAGAAGGGCCGTCGATGGATTAAAACAGTTTCTTTTTATTCCTCCTCTTCCGTTTCTCTCTTCCTTCTTCCGACCAGAGACCGTCGCTTAAGGGGCATTGTTTCACGGCCACTCGCGCAGAGGCCGGAGGCGGAATCGCATGGACTCTTCACGCCTTTCGTAGTTACCGGCCGCTGCCTCTCGAGAAATTATTTTTCTCCACGGACAGGTGAGACGCGTGCAGCGAGCGAGATTGGACAGACGTCGGCTCTCGCGAAATACAAGCCACTTGACGGAAAATGCAGTGGGCGATATTTCTATGAGAACACCGTTGTTTTCAATCAAACCTTTAAGCACCATTTTGCGAATCCGTACGCTGCTGTCGCGCCCTGATTGGTTCGTGTTTTCCATTGATAACTACTTAACAAAGTCGTGAATTTTTGTACCAATCTGTAGGACTAATGTGTTTGCAAGAAGTACAAAAATACGATTTAAAAAAATTTATTAATAATCCTAAATATCGTTAAAATTTCTTCGTAAATCATAGTGCTCTTGTAGACGTTTCGTCCGCTTTAAAAGAACAAAGAGACCGACCGGAGGGGAACCGTGCATATCGGGAGTCCAACCGAAACTATTCGGAGCAAATAAATTTCCCTTTGGAGGTTCCTTTCGCCGTGACGATCGAGACTACCCCTTTCGCAACAGTCCTCCCCCAGCCAAGTTTCCGTCTCATTTGCCGACGCGAAAACAAGCTCGGGCTTTAAAAGGACCCATCCCCGTGCGAACGTCGTCGCGACATTTGCTCCAATTAGTGCCCCCTTGTTGGGCTTAATACTTTTCGCGTAGCTGAAGCCGGCCGAGTGACTCTTCTTAAATCGCCGCGGAACCGAGTTCAAAAGCTCGACCGGAGGTTTTCAAGCTCGGTCACCCACCGGGGGTAGATTAAATGCTCCGCGAAAGCTCCCGACCGTCTCCGACGGTTCCTTCCGTCGCGGAGTGCCCTCCTTGCCCAGCCGACCCTGCTCCTCTTTTTTCCCCAACCATCCCCCCGTTCGTTTTTCGTTTCGACAACCACGATATCTAACTGGAGATAAGAGGCTTTCGCCTTTGAAGTCTCTCACTTTTGCAACTTGTAATTCTTTCATTAAAGTACTTCCCCTCCTCGTATTTTCACGTTCGCCGCACGGCAAAGCCGGACAAGACGCTCGCGCGAATAGAACCTTTGGAAGCCGTCGGTTTGCTCTCTCTCTCTCTCTCTCTCTTTGTCTCTCCCTGTACTTTGTTGCTGTCGTTTGTTGTACTCTGTAAGTCGCTATCTATGTTCGGGTAATTATTATTTTAGAAGGAACCCTCCAACTTTTTTTAAACCCCTTTTTTTATACTCTTTGAGTATATCTGACACTTTCTCTCCTACTTCTTGAAAAGCGTACACTGCTTTATTTATGAACAATACGACAATCCCAGTTCAATTGTTTCATTTTATCTAGCTGCTTGACTTTTGATAGAAACATTTTTAAATCCTACGAATATAATATTGAAAGATACGAATCAAATCTAATGGACATTTATGTTATCTGAAATACTGAAAGTATTTTCTTCAGGAAGCTAAAACCTGTATCAAAGTCTTCGGTTCTAGGAAAAAATAAAAATATCTTCTGATCTTCCATTACCACAATTGAATTATTTCTTTGCAGGTTTAATGTCTTTGTCGACGAAGGGTTAAATTGTCTTAAATGGATGGTAATGTACTCATGCACAAGTCGTTTAGGTACGACGAATTCATCAACAGCAATTGAAACTGGCGCGGCAACGTCAACAAATTTCTGGACAATTGTTCCAGAAGGTTCGAGCAGCGAGAACGGTAAAAATTAGTATATTTCGACCAGTATGGCGACCGGTGGAAGCTCGAATGTCTGGCTTCGGTGAGTCAACTGACGGCTGGGGGTTGCGGGAGGGTGAGCAGGGGGTAGCCGGTGGGCTCAGGTGTTTTCACCGGCATGCCATGGCATAGCGGGGCAAAGTGGTGTGGTCGATATGACTGAAACTACCCCCGGTGTCTCCCTTCGATCCCTTCTATCAGACGCAGCTCCCTTTTCTACCTATCCCGCGCCCTCGCTTTCAGCATCCTCACGAAACGCCGCCGCGGCGTTCTTTTAACCATCCCTGCAGCATCCACGTCCGGATCGTTCGGTCGCGTTAGTGCTGGCATTTACGGAATGTTGCTGGATAATATTTAATCGCGTTGAATATTGATGTAGCACACGTCACCGTCCGAATAGTCCCCATCCTCGGAGTGAATTATCCAGACGGAAACTTTTTCGCTCTCTCACCCTCCTCCCCCCGCCCCTTGTTCCGCGTACACAGACGATCTCATTTCGGACAGATTGAGGAAGAGCATCGGCCGTTTGAAACTCGTTGTCGGCGAACAACAAGTCTGCCGTCCCGGCAGGTAAAGGGTTAATCAGTTTTTCTCGAATTACCTCGCAGTCGTGTTCGAATTAACGCACCGACCCAGAATTAATTCGATTCGCGTGAATCGGTGTAATTCGCGCGCACGCAGAAACGTCGTCCTCGTTGACGATGTTTGACGCTCGGCTTTTATAGGAGAATTATACTACGAAACGGGAAACTTAACGGTGAGCGGGACCTACCCCCATCCCACCCCCCGGACGGGGTTAAACTTTACAGTCGGCGCACTTTTGTTCGTTCCGTTGAATGAGGCTTATTGATTGAAGTCGATTGTTGGCTCACGCGAGAACATTTCGGAGCGAGGCCGCGTTTCCCCGCTGTGAAATTCTATGAATCCCGAAGAAACCCCGGGAAAAATTCGCGGACGCGTGCCCGTCCGCCGATATTCGATTTCCCGTTATAAAACCACGCTCTCTCGAATCGGCTTATCAGGCTGTATCCGCGCACCGATAACGCTGAAATCATAACTTTTCAGCGCGCGGGAGAGAGGCGGGACCCGGGGTATTAATCTAATAATCCCGAATAATTCGATCTAATCTGCGGCCGTCTGTCAGTTAACTTTCGCGACGGTGCCGACTGCAAGAGTGCTAATTAAATGATTCGATTAAAAGCCCGCGGAAACGAAGATTCCTCCCGCGCAGTAGGAAATTCAAAATAAGACCGGGGGCCCGCTTATTGGCTGAATTTTAATCGATTCGATACGGGCCGCGCTCTAGTTTCACAGGGTGCTCCGTAATCGTCGAAACGCTGTTATTTATGCATTATACATTATGAAAGGGACGGTTTTCTGGGCTTTCTAGACTGCGGAATTCGATTCTAACAAGTCCATTGTCAATTATTTAAGTATTTATGCTTTGTAGTTACTGTGCTTTTCGAAGCTGTTTTTCCACGAATTTTTAGGAATATTTGTCTGTGAAATGATTGGGTCTTTTGCACTGTGACTTTGCACACATACTCATTGGTATTTGAAGTGTATCTGTGTCTTTTTTTTTAAGTAAAAATTATGAAAATTGCATGTGACGTAACTTTTATTACGTCAATGTTATTTATCTTACGTTACCTTCTCCTTAAACGTACACGATTGAAGAGTCACTCGGTTAAAAGTGAAAAGAGAGTGTAAAACAAAACGAATTTCTGAAAATTAAAAGCCTGAGTTCCCCTTTAAACCGTAACGATTTTGAACGAAGTTGGAAATTTGACCTTTCCGTGTTTTAACGATTTCGTTGGCGGCGTTTTATCGACTGCGTTTTTTCCGCCCTTCGATTAAACGGGACCGTGACGCGCCGCGCCGCGGCGCACAAAGCAGCCGGTTTCGAAATTAATCGGCGCGCCGACTCTGCGCTGCGCTCGACGTTTCGCAACGCGCATAATATATATTGTCGCCTATAATTAAATAAAACCCTTTTTCGTGCGCACAAACGCGGCCGATTGTGTCAGCGATAAAAAAGCTTATTAGCCGCACGTGCGCGGCTTCTTTCTGCATGACTGTTCCCCCTCTCCCTCGGCCACCCCCTTAAAAACGGGAGTAGGCATTTATACGGCTGATATTGCAGACCCGTGTAAATAATGACTTTGCAGTCAGCGCGCGGCGAACGATAATTAGCTTTTGCCGCGCGCTGACGGCCCGGGAAAGAAAAGCCCGTGAATTGTTAAACAGGGGGTCCCCGGGTGGAAATATGTTGCGTAATGACGCTCTAAGCGTGTGCGTTTCTTACCCCTTGCGACTATAAATCCCGCTGCGAGCTCGTAACGATTCCATCAATTTTCCTCTCACGCGTAGAATACAATGAATATTTCAGATCCTTCATCAGAAAACTACGAAACCCTCCGTCCACGATTTTATTTACGCTTCAACCTTTCGGAACACGAATAACCGAGCCAATCAAATTTTCAAATATCTATTTGACCTTTTGCTTTTTCAGTCTTTTGAAGGATTTCATGAACTTTGACGTATTGAGTTGTCAGAAAAATTAATAAGTGGAATTTAAAACTTAAAAAAATTTTAAATAGCTTAAAAGAATGTAACAGTGTCAAATTTTCAGTGGTTTTAATTGCCTATACGAATTAAGTTTAATCTCGATGTTAGATGAAAATTAAAGCAAAGAGCGAAAATGGATGAAAACCACACAAGAGGATGTGCGCCTACAATTTTGAAAGAGCATGCCAGAGGCAATACATGGAACACGAGCAACGTGGGCTAGCTATAAGACCCTAGATTCGTTACAGCGGGCATGATTCGTGATAAACGACGTGCCGCAGATCAGAGAAAGCATCAAATTAAATTAAGGCGTAGACTGTAATGGATCCAGAAATGCTATCGATTGAACGGGATTCGAGCAGCCAAGTCGACGGAACGGACAGCACGGATAAAGGTAAACGCCTTATGACTGATGGCCGCAGAATGAAAAGCAGAAATTCGAGTCATGATCGTAACAAATTGAAAATTAACCGGGCACCGGTCTAATCGGGGATTAAGGTCCGCCCTTCGGGTCGAACCGGAAAGAGTCTCGACCGAGAACCACATAGAGAACGGGATACTACGGTAATATCACTTATAACCCGCAGTATTTTAGGCGGGGTTCCGTTTCTACGAGATGGTGTGCAGGGCACGAGCCCAAAATCCACTTGAAAGGGTCGATTTTATGAGGAGACGCGCATTGAACGAGTCGACCAACCGTCAAACCGCGCATGCGAATGCTCGTGTGCGTACCATGAAGAAATTGGAAGAAATACGCGTTTGGTTTATGTCTGTATATGCTTAAGCATATTGATTCGCGTGCTTGCTTAACCCTGAGGAGGTTGCCGTTCATCTGACAGAAACATGCGAAACCGTTTTGCAACTACTTCCCTTCAGAAATACGTTCTTATTAGTAACAGTACCTAGGACAATTTCTTAAAAAACCACTGTATCAATCCTCCATGTGCAACCTTATTTTCATCGACGCCGTCTGCATGCTGAGTCTGAATGTGTTTATTCTTTACCGAATTTTATAATATGTTCAAAGAAATAAATATATTGAATTCGTAATTCATTTTAAAAATGGTAATCCACCATTTTGACGAGTTCCGCAGTTCCAGCGTTGAATAAAAGTTGATTTTTACTAGTAATTATAGTTTGATAAATTTATTAGACTGTAGTTTGATTAGTCATTCTAGGTCGTATATAATAGAGAACTGTTTGATTCGTTTTTATTGAAGATAATAAACTTTCTCGCTGCTTAAAGTGGATCTAGTTGCGTTGTTTGCCTGGCTGCGAGACATTCCGCCATCCGACTGTGAACAAAAACAATTCCTGTTGCAAGAACTGTTTAGCGAAGCTCGCAGTAAGTCGCGGTAAAAATATGAATGTTGCGAGAAAAAATTGTGATTAAAGTAACAGAAAATGTGGAAACAATTCGCAAGCTGCCTCGCAGCCTGGAAACAACAGCTCATTTTCTTTAATCGTTTCTAATTGTTCATTAGGAAAGAGTGAATCGATTATAAAATATTCAAGTTCTTCGAAAATCAATTTTCATATTTTACCTGTTTTAATTATATAACTACATTTAACTATAAGAAAACATATTTAGAAAACTACAAGAAGACATACTGAAATATTTACAATACCATACGAAATTTAATGTATCTATGTATGTATAATGTACTACTTCATGACATAATTATAACGTGACATACTTTCTGACTAAAATATACTGGAGGAGAACTTAAATTTCCATTATCTGTAGATGGATTTTTACAACTGTCACAGACGTTCGTAATAGTTTATTTTTGCTTGTAAATGGACGGAACATACACAATAAGCTTCCTTCTCCCTAAGCACAAGCACAAGCATTCTCGAATTTGACACTGAACCCAAGGGTCCCAAATACCATTTTCACGCTTATGCAATCAGCGGAAGGTCTATTATATTATGGCCTACATAATGCGTCCCATTTTCGGTTCAAACAATCCATTTCACTTGAAAGCTGGCTAGAGGCAAAATTCTTTGAAGTCAAAAGAGTCAGGCTTTCAATACTTAACTACTTGGCCCAGAATTTCTGTCACGATTTCATTCACCGTAGCTACCCATTATAAAGCCACGTTTGCACCGAAGGTTAAACGCAAAGAAAAAAGTATATCATTGAATATAGTATCTGAATGAACATAAGTAAAATCGATAACGTTAATATTAATAAAATACGATTTAAAATTTGTACGGAAATTAAACGGAAACTACGATCGAAATGAAAATTATAACTCGGACGAGAGTTTCGATGGACCGATAAGCGATTAAAAATTTGATTCGTTCGTCGTACAAAAGGACTGCTTCGTGCACACAAAACCAGACTGCTCTGCAATACAAAACGTTCATCCCCAATGTATTCTACTCTTATAATGACACAAAACGGTGAATCAGATCTTGTTCGGGTAAACGATGATCACGTGCATTTGTTTGCGCCAATTCACCCGACCCATTAAGCCGGCCATGAACGTTCATTTGCGAGCTTTTGTAACGATGCATAAAATTGAGCGAAAATCGTGATCCGCATAACGGCCGGGGCCAGAAAACCCGTGGCCAGAGATGAAAAGCGACTCGCCACCGGGTTCCCTGTATAAAGAGATCGAGGAAAGAAAAAGCGAGGAGAACACGGGGAAAGAAAAATCCTGGACTCTATCCATGTTCGTTCCCGTGGACCTTGGTTCCCGCCGTGCCGGACAATTCGAGCGACTTTAATATGCACCCCCCATAAATTGAATTCCCTCCCCTGGTATTCCAGGGCACAATCATCTCTCTACTCTCTCTAGTCTCCTTCTACGGGGCTTTTCTGTGCCCCATCAAAGCGGTTTCGGCACAAGAGAGAAAGAGAGAGGGAGAGAGAGAGAACGGAACGCAGGTGCAGCAGGATCTGTAATATGGGCTTAAGAACACTCGGTGATATTGACGGATATGGGCGCCCCGCGAAGGGAAATGCCGGCATGCTACCCCTCTCGATCACCCCTTGCACCACTGCGAGTTTGTATATTCGCAACAGTGAGTCACGCTGCACTCACGCAGTGGGTGTTTTTCTCATTCGGTGTGATCATAAAGTCTTATTCTTGCGGCTTAACGCGACGCCACCCCGTGCGGCAGCCGAACGACGGCGGCCATGGGGGTCGCAGTTTATCCGATGACCGTGTAATCCATTATTGCCTGCGCCAGTCCTGATGACGCGTACCACAGGAATGTCGAATTAATCTTCCGACGGCTCTAATATCGCGCCACGATACTCACGCTCGTCAAATACAGGGTGTTTCGCTCGAAGTGCTGCAATTCTGTAGGGGGTGGTTTCTCGTTATCGAATACGGTGGCTCCGGGAACCGTTGGTTCGTCAAATCCCCAATTTTCCAAAAATTCTCGATATTTCTTAAAGTAATCATAAATCATTTTATTTTCCACCGATACGTATTTAAAGCGTCGAGAGAAATTAGAATGACTTAAGCGGAGGTTTTAGAATAGGAGGTTAAGCACGTATTGTTATTAAAATTATATGTAATCTTTCTAAGTCTGGTCTGGTTATTATTAGAAAGCAATATACATTGCCAGCATATTTTGTCCATCAGTGCGTGGGTTTGGATAGTCGAGGTTCTACTGAATCGTCAATCAAACAAGTAAATACGATCGAAAGTGTACCGTGCTGGGGGTCAATTTAATCAGAAAAATATCACAAATGTGTAGGTAAAAGTTTGACGGGGGAAAAAAGTGATTGCCACTACTGTACACTTCTAAATAACATATCCTCGCCATTGAAAACAGGAACGTCGATGCATCGAAGCAAGGAAACGGCTGTCGCTAATCGCCAAAGTGCGAACAGGGGCGTACAGTCGTCGCAATGAACTACTAACACGCTTTTCACAGTCCACTGGGCAGATTTTTCATTTTCGCCGGTCCGGATCGAGCGTTTCGGCAACCGCGCGCCATTCCGATAATCTTCTTCATCCATACGCTGTCTGTTTACCGTGAAAACGGCCGTAGGATCGTGTAAACGTTTCTCGTTCGTTCGGGGGTGAACGCGGAGGGTCGAATTTAACGCGGCGCGCGAGACGCAGCCGTGGCGAACTTCCGACTCGGCTGTATTGTTTTATCATTTAATTAAACGAAAGCCTTGGGAAATCCTTTGAAAGAACAGTAACGCGGAAAGGGAAGCCGGAGTTCTTTGCCTGGAACTTCCGCGCGAAACATTTCCTTCCCCTCTGCCCCTTCTCGCGGGGTAAGTAGAATTTGCTCTCAAATAATTTCCCGTCTCCTTCGGCAAACATTTTATGCGGCCGCCGGATAGCCAGGGCTATGCCACCTCGAGTAGGCATTGTATTTTTAGATTTAACTCTCCGCATCGAAAATCGCATCGTTTTATGCCCGGCGACCACCGCGCCGCGCCGCGCCGCGCGCAGAGTCGGCAACGTAACGTAAATATGAAATATTCATCGGGGAAGCGTGGCTGCATACGTAGACCGAACCTTGGGTAGTTGGAAACAGGAAAAGTTACGATTGTTTTAGCAAGCGAGCGCCTCGCACGCCGCCACCGCCGCCGTGGCCGAAACCGGGTCAAAGTAATGCAAGGGATTAGAGAACGCCTTATAAGGGCGAGACCCTGGCAAACTTCGCTATTACTTGTCCATGGAATAAGTAATAACGATATGAAGAATATCCCGGGCCACGGGTTTGAATAGTTCATCCCTTCCACCGTCCACAAAGAATGAAGAACTTCCAGCCCGTGACCCCGGCGCTAAGCGCTTCCGCGTTGTTTCTCTTTAATGAATAATAAATCATCTTTTTTGTCGGTCCCCTGAACCCTCCCCCGGCCCACGGCCTTCGCGAATCTCGTTCAATTTTCGCCCGGTGCGGAAGTTCGCGTTCGCGAAAGTACCCGGGAGCCTCGAGAGTGACCGATGTTGCAGCGCCGATGGCGAATCGAAGATTCATAGCGACGCATCCGCGAACTTGGACGTTACCGAAATGGATCGCCCCGGACAGAGTTGCGGATACTCCGATCGCGGGAGTTCGTAGAAATGGGCGACGGGACAGAGGAAGTTTCGTCCTCTCTCGTTGAACAGAACTATACCGGTCCTCTTCCATTCGGACACACACACATACACACACATAGAGAGTGCGTGCCGGGGTCCTAAACTGTGCTGATCCGGAAGGGTAAACTTCGTTCTCCGTCGCCATATGCCGTGTCGAAACCGTGCGCTCATAGACGAAGTCGGTACGTTTCCAGGGACCGTGGTACTTTCCGTCAGGTCGCCCGACTTCCTAAAAGCCGAAATTCTCGAGGCTTCTTGCTACTTACTAGCTAAATCCTGGCGATCCGTTAAGACCGGACGAGGGACGAGCTTGACAGTTTTCGGTAAGAAGCGCGTAAGATGAATTACTTCGTTACAGACCCCGCTTCGACAGCCTTTGACGTGATCTCGACGAGAGACTTACGGCCCTTGTCAAGGATTAACCCGTCGATCTTCAACACCGTGTCGGCTTCCGCTATGAAATGTAGTCCGGGAGACTAAAAAGTCGCGCTGATCAACGCAAACATTCTGCCCCGAAGAACTTCTTCCACTGATCGGCTGACTTGCGTTCATCTGTTTGACTCCGCTGCGCTTAGCGTCTCCTCAAAACGAGGAAAACGTTCTTTCTCTTTTAAGCACGCGTCTGGTTGTGATTCAAATGATTGGTAATACTGTACAGTGATTTCTCTATATATGTCGCCAAAGCCTGGAGGATAAACGTCGCGGAATTATCCCCACTACCGCGGGGTATACCCTGTGAGGGGCCGCGAAACTCGAGAGACCTTGGACGCCGAGAAGTGTAAACATAACACGGCTCAGGTGTGTCTTCTGGACGATACACGACACTGGCCAGACCAGTGTTGTTGACATATATCGAGAATTCACTATACATCCCTCTATAACGTGATTGGAAATGATAGTAAATGTTCTTTCTTTATAAATCATTTTTTGACCACTTTATAAATAGTTCTGCTTACATTCACCATTTCTTGATCAGGTTTTTGAGCTTCTTAAATACTTACAAATGTACTTATTTGGTAAAACAAGAAAATTCGTGTACGATATTTTACAATTATTTTACAAGAATCTACGTTATCGAAGATCTTATAAATATTATTATATATATATCTCCGGAGAAGCAACTGATAATTGCATGAAAATATGAATAATCCTAATGCCATTCTACTACGTACTCTTTTTGTCTCCACTGAAGAGCAACTACAAAATGAAAATACAAATGAAAATTCAGTTAAATAATTTTAAATACATTTTTATTAGTTATTCTTCTCGTATTTTCCACTATTAAATCGTACGTCGTTATTTTTCACGATTTAGGAATTTTCACCGAGAAAAGTTAATGCAGAATGATTTTCTACGATTAGTGCGCCAGCAAAAAAAAGCTTGGAATCGCGAGTAAAATTAGTCGTATAAAGAAACGCTGCAAATTCGCGGTCTTAGCGAAAATTTTACGCGTCGGTGTGAACAAACGCGTAAGCCGTCGCGTAAATTATATGGTACCCGCAGACCAACACGAATATTCGCGGCAGCAACGGAATTCGCGCGGAAGCATGTGTGTTTGTTGACGCCGACGCGAAATATTTCTACTAATACGCCGCGTACGTTATACAGGGTGATTCACCGAAACACACACGTTCTGAATCACGTCTACTGCTTTGAAGATGGAAGGGAATGTTCGAAACTATAGAGTTGAATGTTCTACATTGTTTAAAAGGGATCCTTGTATCATTTAATATTTATATTACAGTAGTCCCCGAAAACAATTTCAATATTCCTGGTCGTTCAAGATTAAAACAAAAAATGAAAAATTGTTATGAATATTTACTACGATCTCACATAGCTGTTGAATGTCTTGTTTATAATATGAACGGTATTATTCGTTACTATTAGCAACTATTAATTGTTTAATGGTACGACTTTTCCATTAAATGAGTATTGAATTATTTATCTTATTATACAATTTTTATTTGATGATATTCATCTTGTAGCAGTCTCATTGAACAATAGTAATTCTTTTTCACAATTCGACAAGTAATTCTGAAAAATATTCGCGTTGATATGTGGACTCCCAAAAGTTCACCTAAAAATTGCGATCTCCAGTATTATCACTTTTATAGCGCACTGGTTACCTTCAGTGCTCGTTAGGTTTAGTGTTGAGCATTAGTTTGAAACATTGCCTATCTCGAAAACTGTACGAGATAGTCTTGCCTTACTGTCGGATGACTTGAACTGATGGAAAAATATTCGCGTTGACGTGCGGGCTTCTGAAACGTTCGCCTTAAAATGCGGGTTTCGCTGGCTGCACTCCAGCGACTTGTAACTTTCGCGCGGATATAACCATCGGATTTTATTCGCGATAATTTTTCACTGTTTCGAGCGGCATTCTTGTCGCCAGCATGATGCACACCGGTTCAGGCTCGCTGCGTTACGTAAAAACGTCCACCCAGACCAAGTCGTTACCGATGTCGAAGTGTGACGCGGCCTGCCATCTGACACATATTAAATGGAGCATTGTGGCTGTTTGGAGGAATCGATCGTCCACGAAGTGGCAATCACACAGAGAGTGAGACTCGATCACGTGATTTCCCGTGGGTGCCGTCAACGACAAATGACCCAGCTGCCGCGCCACGGATGCTCCTCCACCTTGGATCACGCTATGCTTACTTCGACGTTTTGGGACCTCCCGGGGTACTCTGCAGCCCGGTCGAAGGTCATCGGTAATGCCTGCTTTATCGAAAAAAATGGCTACGAGTGAAATGAGATGGAACCGATCGGCGCGCGTCTCTCGGCTCCTGAACTTTGTCGAACCAGACCGCTCCGCCGCTCTTAGCGTTATTAATTGCGCCACGACGATCGTTGTTCGATCAGCCGTCCAGCGATTGATGAACCCTTTGATGGCTTTTAATATCCATTTTCTATATTACTGGTATAAGACTAACCGATTGTTCCACGGAGAAATAACAAATTTTTCTGGAATTGTCACTGTTTAAAAATGCTTGTTTCGAATTCATTTTTATTTGTTTGGTTCTAGGTTCCATCACACGGGTTGGGACGATTTAATAATTATTGAAGCAGCGGTAATTATTTTGTGCTTTGAACTAGACTCGATGAATTGACAGTCGAACTGCCAGACGAGTCGAAAAGACTTGTTTCAAGGCCAATAATTAAAGTATAAAATGAATTTGTTTAGTCATATCTTCCACGCCTGTCACTCAAATACAGTTTTAATCCTTCAATAATTAATAGTGCTATTTTCGTACCCTGTGTTTGCAGAAAATAACCTAGAGATAGGTACGTTACAACGCCCTCTGGCAAGAATTTTTACGAAAATACGTGAATATACCGGACAACGTCGAAAGATTAAAGGGCAAAACCTGAGCCGGTCTGACAGCCGCATGTTACAATTTTAATTATCACGTGAATAAGAATTTAAGCCGACGTAGGATATTATCAAGCTTTTCATTATTTTTTTAATTACCTGCCTCTCGTTGAGAAGGCCGAGATAGACAAATAAAAAGTAAAGTTGGAAAAGGGCAACAGACTATGAAACCTCGCGCTACAGTAATAAATATAAAATAAATGAAACGATATCGAGCGGTAATGCGAAGAATCAATTGTTACAAATACAATGTTACAAATACGAATAGTTTATTTTCAGCCCTTTAATCTTGTTAAAAGAAGGACAAGTTTCTATTTTATTCCCGCTTCTCACAGCCGATGCAGACAAATTTTACTTCCGACAAAGATCCACAGTCCAACAACAAAGTGAAACCACCGTTATAGCACTTCCCATCGCAGATTGGAATGGTCCTCGAATCCCCTGGTTAAACGGCACCATAATAAAGGAAATCGCAGTTAACCCAGGAAGGGGTGTAGAGGAGAGGGCAAGGTGAACGCAGATTTGCGAAAGAAAATTTAATCCATTCAATCTCTTCGGCTCGAAAGTTCCTGCGAAGCGGAGCGTCGGGTAAGAGTACTCGCGCGACGTTACACCGGGACAGGCGTCCGACAAGCCCTCCGACGGACGCGGATCCATGGGAAATTAAACTCGTGGTACACGGATAAAGTAGTCAGAGACAGAGAGAGAGAGAGAGAGAGAGGTGGAGATGGAGAAGTAGAAGGAGCGAGATGAAGAGAGAAAGAGAGATGGAGCCCAGAACGTCGCGGATCCGAGCTTACGGTAAGGCTGAACGGGCTTGTAATAGACACATACCGCGTGTATAGGATGCGCGCGAGAGGCTTCACGCAGCCTGCACACAAACGCGCCGGGTTTACCTAAGCATCCGAAACGTACAGCCCATCTGGGATATTACGCTCATTCCTTTCGATCCCCCCAGCAGCCACCCTCGCCCCCTTTGGAGGGCGAGGCGCGCCGGTGGCGGCAACATAGAAAGATATTGCATAATGTCGGTGTATCGACAGGGACTCCGGACTTTTACTGAGATTTATTTTTCAATGCACCGTGGAACGATTCTCTGCGGGAATATAGGCGAACAGAGAGACCTAGAACTATAGGGGAGAGAAAAAGAAAAGAACTCGGTGTAGGCGCGAAAGGAACAGGGGTGTCGGGACTGTGCGGGGGGAAGGACAGGCTCAGGGTGTCTTCTTGTACTCGATGGCCGCGGCGCGCGAGAACAAATTTCGCTCTTGCCTCACGCTCGATACCCATTACATTTTCCTGGATACAGCGAGACAGGATACGCGTACCGGTGTGCACGGAATGGAGGCGCCGCAGGAGAAAAGGACACTTCAGCCATCCCTCATCCACGAGAAATGCACCCGTTCCGTGGATGGGCACGGATATCTGTTTCCTGGAAGCTCGTTGCGTAACGGAGACTCAGCTGTTTCGACGCAGTCAATCTCGTTTGGGGATTCGGGATCCCGATGCCGCGGGGCGCGCTCTTCTTATTCGGTTTTATGCTGATGCCGAGAACCCCCGACGACGCGCGGCGCACGCGGCTCGAGCGCGTCTTTGCGCGACAAGAGCGACGGATTCGATTTTGACTGATCAAAGACAAACGGCGTGACGCGACGGGTCACGCCACTTGATCCGGAACCGAGCCCCGCAAAACGCACGATTAATCCACGACAAGAGATTCTTCTGTTGAGAAATAGGGATGCTCGGACGTCTGACCGATTTTTTTGATTTATGTCACAACCCAATGTTATGTCGCTAAAGACCTCCTTTCGCAGAAGCAAAGTGCTAGGTTAAAATTCATCCGCAGATGCTTTCTGTTTAGGAAGCACTTATGCGTTACAGTTTCCTAACATTGCTAGAACGATGTACTGAATGTCCTCTCGGGAGAAATTGTAAAGTTTACTGAAGTTTTTAAAAAAGCCGTCTCTAAATGTCCACTGTGATATACCGAGTGTTCCACTTAACTCGACCATCCGAAACGCTTCATTCATTTTCTATGCTTTGTGGACAGCTTACGAAAGATTTATTAATCGTTTACAACAATGTATTGACATTACATCTTTCCTTCGTTAATCTTTCAGTGAGAATTGCTGTATTACTACGGTATTATATGTGTAACTCGTAGTATTATAAGTAATTGGATTCGTCTTAGTCTAAACTATCACAGCAGTATTTTAAAAAATTGCAAAGACCTTGAAATTTAAAAAGCATCGACCTTCAAAAAATTCATTTATAATTCGGCTCGTATCTTTGAACATTTTGGTGATTTTGCTTGTCATGAAAAATAAGCGAAATATTTAGGACACTCAAGTTCAGATACTTTGCGTATATAAATTTATGTATTGTAAGCGAAATCTCGCATAATGTCTCAGGACTGTTTGTCCTGTATTTGTCAGTACAACTGTAAGATAGTTGCTATATAAATATAGAAGCATTTCTCTTCGATTTCGAGCAAAAAATGCTTTCGAATAGAAACGTTTCCGCAGCTGTTATTTCATGACGGCGTCTCTTCCCGTCGTCATCGGTTGAAGTCGACGAGCTTCCTTTCGACGAGTCTGTTCAGGTGGTTCTCGTCGTGGCTTAAAAAACTCGTTTGCTCTTCACCGTTTCTTTGCCACGAAACCGCGAGATTGTTTGTACAATGTCGTCGCCCGGGATACATGCTTGAAATTCACGGCATTCGTCGTTGACGAATTGCAGCTTCGACAATACTCGCATTTCGAAAGTAGTTTGAGCATCCTGCTCACAAAAGTCATAGCGCTAAAAGTCACTACATCTTAATATAGAAAAGACGAAGCTACTCCTATGCAGGCCGAGTATCATGTAGCGAGAAAACTGTTTACGAGATAATCTGTTTTCTCGTGCACCTATAAATACCGCTTTACCTTGCACAATCTTTAAATTATAAATTATAAACAGAGCAGTTCTTTATATGTGAGCACCGAACGTATTTCTTATACAAATCACGTGAAAACAAACTGTGTATATTATATTATTAGGAGCAAGCGATCTGTAAACCGCGGATTTTTTAACAATTTTTTAAATCAAAATTAACATTGATGGGAAGGAAGGTAAAAACCTCGTTAAAATAATTTTAAAAAATTTGGCTGCAAATATAGAGAATATACTGTCCAGTAGTCTATATTTTATACATCCATAAATATTGAAAATTATGATTCCTGTCGTGCAATCCACGGTGTAGAATTTTCAAATTACAAATTATAAATAAAGTAGTTATGTAGATATCCATGGAGATTGAACGTATTTTGTATACAGGGTGGATCATAAAAACAAAAACCTATTTCCATCTGGTTGTTATGAGTATTATTGTAAACGATTAATTCATAGAAATTATAATTGAAAAAAGGGAAAGTATAAAGCTCATTAAAACATTTTACTGTAAAAACATGAAAACTATAGCCTGGTAATTATACCAGCTATCTTTTGTACACCCGTACATGTTTGAAATGTTGATACCATTCGGCGTTGTCCACGGTGTAGAATTTTCAGATTACAAATTATAAATAAAGCAGTTCTGCCGTCCGGCCGTAAATATTGGACACGTTCGCGTGACGCCATTTACGCCGCGTCCGGTCCGTTCAAATATCATTAACATTTCCATTAGTATTATAAGCCTAGAATAATTACGTTTCGCGGTATAACGATCCACATCTTCGCAGCAAAACAAACGGTACATATTCAACGGCGCGAACACTGCCTCGGACCGCAATCAAAGTTATAAAACACATGACCGCCGCGGCATCATTTATTACATTCGTGTCATACGGGACGTTTATACGACGCGCGATAGAAGAACGATGATGAATGACTTTTCCAGCAACGCGGGGCTCCGCGGCGTTGTTTAAATTCTAATGATCCGCACTATAAATAGCAGCACGCGCCAACCGTCCATTGTCACCGGAGACAATGATCCACGGATGAAGAGGTCCGCGGAGGCGAAAGATCAACGGGATTCGTCTCGTCTCGATCACGATCTCGATCGACCAAGTGCCAGCTGCAAACAGCTTCGAATCAGATTTAATCCTCCCGGGGTCGTACATTGACTTGACGTGTATGCATTCGATCGAAGATCGCTCGATGCGTCGCTCGTAAAGGCGCGTGCAATCCTACACCCTGCATTTAACTTCGGCTGATTAACAATGAAATTCCTCGATCGATACGTCGCTCTTTCTCCCCTTGAACTTTAACGTCCCACGAATAAGTGTATTTCATGTAATGTATGCGAAAATTGAACGAACTAATTCTTTGTTGGATTACAAATTTTATGCATTCACGACAAACAGCTGAAATGCAACTCTATGAAAATATTGGAAGAGAATGTGTCGCAACACGATTTAAGTTACGATATAAAATAGTTGGTAAAAAATTGTGCAGTATTTAAAAAGAGGAAATTCAGTTGATGGCGTCCCATGTCACGGGTATAGTGACTTTTGACCTTGTCTCGCGAAATTGCGGGGCCCGCTAATTCCCCCCCCCCCCCCGATTCCGAACGATTCGCGATTGTATCATGTTGCGGAAATTATCCGCCGACAGGGGAATCTGATACGCGACGTTGAACTTTTCACATTTCGCGTTGTGTTCCATGGAACCGGGTGAAATTGTCAGGCCTTTGTGTATCCACGTATCCGCGCGGCTCTATTGATACAGATATCAGGAGGAAAATGTATTTATATTCAGCCCGCGCGGCCGATAGAAATACGAACCGAAAATTGGTAATGGACTTTTCGTGTTTTGCGCAGTTTCGAATTTTCGAATTTCAATCGTCCCGATTGAAAACGACCTCCGTGACGGCACATAGAAAGGAAAAACCGAGGGGTACCGTGGGGGGGGGTGGGGGTAGAATGTAATTTCATGGAGTTCTCCGCGGAGACAACGGCAACGAGGAACTAGGTCGACACGAATATAATACGTCCAATTCTCTTTGGTCACTGTCTCATAATTTTCATGTCGCGCAAGAGAAACGACAGCCGATGCTTTGATCGATACCCACTCGTTTCGGAAACGATTCACCTGGTCCTGGATCGATCGCACGCTAATCCTGCTAGAAGAATTGAATAATTTCGCCCGGGAACGAAACGGGGATGAATGTTAGAAACTTTGTTCGTGATGAGGGAGAGCATGCTGATTGCCAGCGGATTTTTATGCAAAATTCAATTCTTCTTGTCCAGATTCTCGAAACTCGGGTGGACTAAAATTTTCATTCTTACTTCTTCAGTGAAACGAAGAATAAAGTTTTGTTATAGCAGAAATTTGTACATGCTGCAGGAATAAAATCAACTGTGTATTAATTAATCTAACAGAGCAACTTCTTATTGAGCGATTGTAAATGGTGCTCCAAATTGAAATTATTAGATAGTTAAAATTCACAATTACAATTGTTCTTTTAGTCCTCTTACACATGGGAAATCATAGCCGAATATTATACATTGAATGTACATCATAAGAGAAACGAAATTTTAAATAAAACAAAGTTCCTTAACATTATAATTATGAGATCTGACACGTATATTAAAAAACGGGTAAAAATCTGAATAAATCTTGTCATGATTATAAAGTAATGTATAACAGTCGCGTTTGGAGCTCTGTAGTGCTAGGGTTAATTATCTTATTCATCTGAAAATTATTTATGTATTTTAAACTTACTTGCCACTGCCGATTCCGCTCTTGAAACAACTCTGGTCACTTTTGATCACTGTGTCCTAAGTTCCGGGTTTATTCAACGAGCTGAGTCAGTGCAGATAAACGAAGCAGCAACGTGCTAAGCACGTCATAGACGCAGTGGCTGCATCCCTTGGCTCAGTCCAACTAATCCGACCCTGTCCTACCTAAAATGTCCTTCCAAAATGTCATTCTAAAGTGGTCGATGCTGAACTGTGAAGTTTTATTCACTCTCAGCGTCTGATACCTTTCCAGAAAAAACCATATATAAGATTCAATAGTCTTTAATAGTCTTTAATTTAATTTTGGACATCGAACACTTTTTCCAAGCGGCGAATTATGTGTATCGCGATACATTGCACGAAGTGATAATGTAAATATGTATAATCATTTACGCATCTTTCGATCATTAATTTTTCCTCAGATTCTTTTTGTTTATAAAATAAGGCTATTCAATATTTTCCCATAACAAATAAAATCTTTCACGTTTCCGCAAATCCGCGGTACCATACGTGTATCCAACGGATAGCATTACAACCTACGCGTATTGGAACAAATGATGCGAATCGTGAATTTTCGATAGCTCCATGTGAGCACACTTTGTTGACAGGTCCGATATGAAATGATATCCCGCGAGTATTTTACGGCAGCACAAAACAAATCATATGTGGTCGACTTTTATTTATTTGAAAATATCTTTTACTTTCTTTACCGTGTATTAAATATCGTGATACTCCAACTATGCCGCATATTTCTCGATATTTTCTTTCTGTGCAAACTGGGCTCTTTCTACCCTGAAAATATTATAAAATCCATTTTCACATTAAAATTCAACTATCCTCCAAATATTTAATCGTTTACATCCACGAGATTTTTCAGAGATAAAATTTACAACATAATACTCACACGTGTGCCACGATGGAATGAAAAATGTAAGTTTGAATACTTTTCGTTGCAGATTCTCACAATTAGGTCGGTATTACAGAAACTAGGTGTCGCCAGCATTATAATCGATCAGTGAGTCATTCCAAAGGATTCGGGTCAGACTCTGAAGTAAATGAATAAGACAATATTATTATGAACATTCGGAAGAACCATTGTATAACATTGTATAACCATTTATAGAATTCAATTTTAATTACCTACAGAGTGTCACTATGCAGGGTACATTACTGTTCTAATTATAATGTACCCGGGATAGTGACACCTTGAAAGTAATTAAATTGTATTCTTAATAAATTCTCATAAATATTCTTATAAACATCTGGTTACTGCAATTCAAGATTTTAGTGAGAAGCACCTGCATTTTCTTTGTTTGGTCGGGGCATGTTGTAATATTTCCGAGAGTAATCCAATTTTTCGAGAAACATCCCAGTCCAATAATTGCAAAAAATATTTTTTACCTAGAAAAACACGTCATACGGACAGATTTCCAGGAAGAAAAAATCATGGCTAAAAATCGAAAATGCAATTCTATCATTGAAGGTTTAATCAAACGCAAAAATAGACTGACAACGCGCAGAGGATATGCCGAAAGAAAGGACCAGTCGAAAAAAAGAGCCGAGCTCGAAAAACCGCGAGACCGATGCAGCAGTGCAGTTTTCAGATTCGAATCGGGCGCATGAAAATCTATAAGAATCATGTATCGGCTATCGGATCAGAAAATACGCGCTCGTATTTCGAGGTGCACCGTTCGCGCGTTGCGCTGCATCGGTTGCCGGCTGCATCTTGCGCGCAGTACAATCCGACGCGTTTATTGTTGTTCAAGTAATAAAACTGGCGGGGGGTAGTAATCCTCTTTAACTGAATTGTTAAAACAAATGGACGGTCCAGATTTTACAGACATCCTCCGGGCATCCATCACCGATTTAATATCGGCGGGGTGGCAGGCCCGTGCTGCGAACGGAACGAAACGGAATAGAACGGAACGGGAGGGGAAAAAACAGGTTCCCCGGTCGAATTTTACGGCCGATGAAACCGTGTATCGGAAAAATTCGCGGCGAGGAGTAGCCCGGCCGCGGCGCGCAGAAATTTTCGTTATTCATCGCGCGCCGCTGCGAGTTTGAGGGCGGCCAAGCTACCGGAAATCACCCCCGTTTATACCGCAACTGGATATATAACCGACCGAGCCTGTCCGTCAGGCGTCCGCAGCGGACCCCGCAACGCGGTACCGTCGTAAATAATGAGCACGCTTCGGTATTTGTTTATTCAGGGAGCACTCAACGCTGCCCCCCCCCTCCTCCTCCAACCACCCTCTGCCCGCGGATCCACAACCCCGGTTACCTACGTCGACCAACTCAGCCACCCTTTTCCATGCGACGCCGCCCCGGTGAACTGCAACACGCTGGATCGTCTCTATTATTTACGACACCACAATTAGCTAACCCCGGAGCATCTATCCTTCACACCTGACCGGCGTTAATAATTCAATTAGCCGAAGTGCGGCGAACGAGCGCGCGGACGCACCGCGCGAATCTTCCGCGAGTCGCTGTCGACGCGTCCGATTTCGTTTGCGCGCGACGACGCGTCTCCCCGTTCACCGTCTCTAGTCCTTGCCGGAATTACTGTGGAAAGCATCGTGGAATTCTTTTGGCGATTCAAAAGAGACCTGTATTGTTACGGAAGTATTTCATCGAAAGATTCAGGCGAACAATAAACTCAGTTTTTGTACTTATATCAGGATCGTGAGCTGCAACGGAGCTGCAATACTAGAGAGTGGCGCTTTTCGCTAGTATCGCAGCCACAGTCTTCTCTCCGTAACTGTCGCACACATCTCTGCCGTAACTGTCAAAATTTTCGCTTCGAACCAGTCGAGCAGTAAACACGTTCGACGACACAGAGGGTTTGAATACCGGCGATAATCCCACTAATGCTAGTAAAACAAAATATTGAAACTTTTATAATTATTTATTTATTTTTATGAAATTTTTATCATCGAGTTCGTCTCTCTTCTCAGAATGTCTCTTTTTCGTTTAAGACTTGGTCTTCCAAAAAAATGAGTTTGACGGTCCGCTAGGTTCGCGTGGCTTAGTATTCGCAGGAAGTAGAATTGGTTGGCCATGATCAGACATGTCAGCTGTTTCCTATTTAACAGCTGGTATTGAAACCGAAATAAAATTCTGTTTTGGCGTTGATAGTATAGAATGTAGGAATAAAATAGATATAAATTTTCTGCTTTTCTTTAGGAAATTACAAACCGTAATTAGAAACCGTAAAATAAATCAAGGGTGCAAGGGTTTAATCGAGTTATTTTGATTCTTGGGACAATTTCTAGCCTGATCGAACGATATTCAATATTTCTCGCAGCGAATATAATACTAGCGACACCGACGCGTTTTAGTAGTGACTGTTAAAAACGCGATGCCTGTTTCGTGAGAGAAGCAATTTAGATTGACGGTTTTCAATTCGTTGTCCCCTTTTTTGGTTATTTCGAATACGAGTGGTTAAGCATGTCTACGGATCGATATTCCGGACGTACCGAGAATCACGTTACGACTGACGAGCAGCTGACACTTCGTGTAAAAATAAATCCGGAATGTGCAATGATGTTTGTCCGTGCGGGACTTCGTTTCCGAGAAAATTGGATTTTGAAAACTATGATTGAGCACGGACTATGTTCGTGCGTTCGCACTATTTATAAAGATTGATTGTGTTGTGGTGGCATGTAATTATTTTCTTCAATAGTTCTTTCTATCCTTCTCTCGGTTTTGTACCGTTTATTCGAGCACTAATTGATTTTTTTTTTTTTTACATTGCTGGGTAAATTTGTTACGTGACTCATCTGTTTAAACAATTTCGAAGAGATGGAAGTGTTTTCTGAATAAGAACGGAGGTTGATTTAATTTAGTAATATCAGAAAGATGATTGAATCAGCGGTAATATATTAAACAGTTACAGTTCTATTATCACTCATACGTGGTCAAACTTTGTGTATTAGAGAATCGTCTTGTACTAACACAGGAATACTCGATTATCTGAACATGGTGTGGTATGATATGTTTGTTGATCAATCATTTCGCTGCAACATCATTGATTTAGAATGGATAATACTGTAGCATTATGCCTGTCGATAACAATTGGAAACATTGTATAATAGACGGACGTTGATGTGATATGTGCATATGTGATTACACAGAATTGATGCAGGATATAATAGCAAAAATCGTATGAAGCATAACATAATGAATCATTAATATACTCTATTTCGCTATAAAAATGATCTTTTACCATGAAATATTAAATATATGTACAGCTATTTCCATCGAATTTTCCCAATAAAACAATAGCTCCCATATCTCACATTCATTTTATACTGATATATAAAATAATATGTAACGCCGATTCGCATAATAAATAAAAGTATAATAATTACGGGTGGATAACAATACGTGCCTCAAGTATGAAAAGAATTACTTCCACCGTTTCTGTGCCATGTTTGCGTTGTACTCTGTTCTTATATTCCGGATGCTGGAAAATCTGAAGCACGCACTTTTGTAATTACGACGGAAGGTAATAAAAACGGAGCAAACCTTAACGAAGTAATGCTGCTAAAGATAATTAAGAAGATCGCTTTTAAGACCACAATGTAATCCATAATTCTTCTCCAACGCATTTCTATTGTAACAGTAAAATTGGCTTTACTCTACCATTACTAGCTAAAAAATACAATTGAAATCTCATTTATATTAATCCGCGCACGCATAAACCAATTGTAGTTAAGTAAATTATGCAAAACGAAATATTTTATAAATGCTTACCGTGAGACGTGATATTAAATAATTAAAATTGAATATACAGTCTTATTTATGTCATTAATTATGAATAACATTTTTAGAAAATTACACAGAAAATAATACGTACAGTTTTTTACAGCTTTTTTATCTGAAGGTACAATGAAAATGGAAAAAGAAACATTTTATTAATTTATGTCAATTAAATATATATGGTGAAAATTTTATTGAAATTCAAATGAATATTGTCACGAGACATAAGCGGTTAAAAATAGTGGAAATCGCCGCTCTTCATGACTTTCGGCCAACAACAATAATAAATCTAAATATTCTCCCAATTTTCGGTGCCTGCCGCGTGTTTCTGGCTAAAACTATGTCGGTGAATTTTTTAGAACGCATATACATACATTCATGACAGAAGTCGACAAAAACCATGTTTCACACGCACAACTAAAAGAGTAACAAAAAATAGACATTCACTATTTTATTCACGATTTTGCCCAAACACAATTCTCTCGAAAATGTTGTTATACGTATCAGCTAGTAAATTAATCTATTAACATCTGAAAAAGGAAAACAGCTCAAGCAACTCGACCCATTTTTTAAAAAGTTCTTCCCACCAAAGGGTGTGCGAGGAGTTTTTTTGCTGACCTGTAAATTCCGAAAGCGATTCTAAAGCCAGGGGTTTAAACAGCAGTTCTCCTGGGCAAGATGGCGAAGACCGATAGCGTTCTGCGACGGAAAATTAGAAAAGAGTCCCCACCGCGTAGTTCGCAAGGAACACCGGAACGGAAAGTCGCAGAATTTCGCGGGCAGGAATTTCCCAACGGGAGTTCTCCGTCGAGTCGAACTTTCGTCACGTGACGGCGGAAGTTTCGACTGCAACTGGTGCATCACGGAATAATTGGTTCCACTCGGCGAATCGACGGAGCGGACAATCGTAGATATAGATCGCCGATGAGCGGGACAATTTTCCTTGAACTAGTTTCAAGAGGAGCCGTGACACCGTTCGACACGCGTTTCCACTGGTCCGCCCTATATTCCGGCTCCTCTTACCTCGTGCCTCGGTCATGCGATTAGATCCACCGATTACATCTTGTACCCGAACGAACGAGAGCCTGGCCAGGACGAATGTTTTTCAACGTGTCGGCCCCGGTAACTACCGCCATAACCCGGCCCCAACCATAAAACTGCGTGTAACTCCATCTGCTTTCGCGTCCGCTGGTACACTCGCGGAAAAAAATGTCATCGCCCGGAATTGTAGACGTTAAAACGAAACGGCGCGCAGGAGGGGTGTTCGTTTCGTTTCGCTGATCGTCGGATTAAAAAATATTGCCCCTAGACAACGTCGCCGGTAGATAAACGAGCCACAACTATTTCCTGTCCACTTACCCCGGAAAGCCAGCGAAATCTACGGCTCCGAGGCTAGCCGCTGTACAAGGTGTAAAGAAACGTGTCGTGGCTTTCGCAGGTCCTCCCACGCTCCCTAATCGGCGAAGAGGCGACCGAAAGTCTCTCCCTAACATTCGCCACGAGCTCCGAGAGCTTTCACATCGATTACTAAAACTCTTATCCTTTTACAAGACGCACATATGTAGATGCAATCATTTTGATCTAGTCCTCTTAAAAATTCAAGTCTTTAAAATTGCACATTAACACACGAGTATACTCTTATTCTGGAAATATCAATGTTGTATTCTGATAACTGCGACTTAAAACCAGCATTATTATTATTATAAAAAATTGACGCTGCAGCTGAAAATTCTGAAAGAATTCACGATCATGTATGCTTTCTGGTAGAATGTTCTTGAATTTTTTCAAAATTTTTTATTGACCCTTTCACAGTGTGGTAAAATTACGAATTCTGGTCCAAAAAATGTCTAGATTTTTCATGTTCGGAAATAGTCTCTCGACGGCATACTGAATTCAAAACTAAACCACGTCTCCTTCTTCAGTTAAAATAAGCTTAGAAAACGGAGGAAGCAAAGAATCTAGCCATAGTCTTAGATATCGTTGGTAGACTAAACAGTTTGAACGCCTTACCCTGCCCGTGACTGAAATTTTCTTTGAGAAAACCGAAACTATTTAGATCGAAAAACGACGCCGAATTTTGAGAGGAAGATGAGTGCTGTCGAAGGAGCTTGAAGCAAAGCCTCGGTACAATAATTCGCGGAGCCCATAAAATATTTTTTTTTACGTCGCCGCACAATCCCACCCTTCCCCGTTTCTTTCCCTCGTCGTTCCCTCCCATCTGTTCTTCGAGAAATCCGTTGTTCGAGAGTCGTAACTACGGATAACGCGTAGCGGCCGATATAATTTCCAGCCTGGCCGTTCTGCTTAAGTACAGGCTTTCTTTCGCTCGCGAGCAATTTACACCTCGCGGAGACGTCGACTGCCCGCCCGTTATAAATCCTCGTCGTAACTTCACGTTTGCGGCGATTTCAATCCCCCCGACGTGGCTTTAGACCAACACGGTAATTCGTAATTATTATTAACGATCCGCGGGGACCGCCTCCCCTCGAACCCCCTCACGCCGTTCCCCACGTGGTACCATCGCGTTGTTCCCCTCTGTTTCAATCCCCATGGCGCTTTCTGATTTTCATCTTACCACCCGCATGAGTTCCTCGCGGGTTACGGGAGCCGGTTCTTCTTGCGAGTCACGGTTACCGAACGATGAAATATGAAGCCGCGAGCGCAAAAACTGGTCGGGCGCGGCGCGGAAAACGCGGGACGATCGCATTATTTCACTGGATCGCCGGTCAGGTGCAATTGAAATATTTATCAGGGACGTATGGGGTCGGAGGGACACGGTCTCCGGGAAAACGCCGAGGTGACTCGCCGCCGAAGACAAATAGTTTTGCTCCTCGATAGGCTAGAAGAGCCGCGCGCGCCGCCGTTGGCACAATTACCGTTGTGATTCGACTCATGAAATATTGAACCGCATCGCCGATCCCGTAATGAGAGACCGGGCAAGAAATACCGAAGTTATTGCTTGTTAAGTAAAGACCGAACCCGTATTATCGGAAAGGACATTATTCTTCTTGAATAAGTCGCATTCTGTAATTGGAACTTCCACCGGTATGCGTGCCGGTCCTCGTTCTTTCGTTCGGAAGTGGATTACCTTGGTGCACTAGGCTGGAAACTAAGTCTTCGCGGTTATTTCTGAAAATAGATTTTTCTTATGCGCTTCTGCGCCGGGGGATCGTAAATAATTGCTCGGAAGGTGCTTCGTTTAAGAAGGAATATAGAAAAGTCGAAGCAGGGAAACTTAGTTTAATATGTTCCTGTGACCTGGTAGTCTTACAGTTGATTGTTTGTAACACAAACTATCGAAAAATAGTCGACACGTACTCTCTTAAATATGATTCTCATATTTGCGTGTTAAAAACACCCCCCAAAATTAGGAATGGATTAACTGAATTTGTAAAATATATTGAAACTAATGACGGGGACAGAAAATGTTATTTCTTTACAGAATAAGTGAGCAATTTCTTTATTTAAAAGTACTTTTCTGCCCACTCCGTTTCAACAATTCAATACACTGCTTTTGCAAATTCGTGAATTTCATGCTGCATTTTTAACATCGAGATTCTCTTCTCTGTAATAATTATAATAAACTGTTTAACTGTATCAGAAATAATTGTTCACCCTTCGGTAATTGATTATGTCTGCCTCTTTCTCCTCGTCCGAATAATTCGTGTTCCTATTAGTAGTCTTATTCTGTCTGTAAGTATTCTTTACTTTTCTTACTTTCTTTACGCTTCTTGCGCACACTATTCGAAGTAGAATAAGCTAATTCCATGTCTCCACTTTTCACCGAATAATGTGACACGGTCGGTCTCCCGATCCGCGAAGTCACAATTAAGATTTAAATCGCACAAAAGCCACAGAGATCGTCGCTAGCAACTAATTCGAGGAGACTATTTGAACGTCAGCGCACCAAATACTCTTCTCGGTTTTCCCGGCCGCGACGTCCATTCATTTCGAAACCTTCTTTTACGTCCCATTAAAGACGCGTCCATTCTCTTCCGCACCGGCCAGACATCGTGATACTTTTTCATTACAGTTGCCCGGATGATTTCAATGAGCTCGTCCGCGGACATCGCGGCGAGTGGACGCGGTCAAAGGATATCAGGTTCCCTGACAACTTAATAGTCCCACTCTTCCCGTGTCATCCGCAGAATCTTTTCTCGCTGTTAAAGTAGACCGGCCATTGGATATCGGGTCCTGTCTCCCTGAGACATTCACCGGCACGCGCGTTCGCCAATTAAAAAACCACTGGAAGGAACGGAGGATATGGTGAAGCGGTTATGCGAATATGTCAACAGCACTAGCTTTAAACTTATTGTTAGGCTTACTGTTAACCCTCGTGAGCAGGATGCTGCTGACGATTTTATTATTCAAATCCTCGCATATTTGTTTGAATTAACATTGATCATCTTTCAAGTAGATACAAAGCCCTCTTAATTATAGAAATAGCTAATCATTCGTTAAAAATCAAAGTTGTTCGAAAAATGGCGTTGGCCTGTGTTGGATCGCCACGCGGTTTAACGCGAGTTAGGTCTGGCTTAGGCGTTGCTGGGCCAAATTTCGGGCAACAAGCGGACAATTTCTCACGCTTGCGGTTGTTCGTGACTGCGCACGTTCGCAGTGTTTTATTTGGCAGAGTTCGGAAGCGGAACGGGTCCCAGACCCCGAGCTGTCAGCCCAGAAAAACCGTTGATGTCTCGCGCGGGCAACGTTCTCGCCAAAAATATGATTATCTTCGGCCGGCTAGCAGCACAATCGAGCTTTCCAGGTTGCACCGTAGCTGTCTGCGCTAGATAAGCAGGCTGACTCGCCCGTGTACAGAAGCGAACGCGTACGGAAACGTTGGCCAATTAATTCATAAGAGTCGCTCGAAACTCCCGCGGCATAATTCCCATTGTATAGAAAGTGTTCGATAAATATTGAGGGCTCCGGCGCAAACTTTGTGCCCTTCGACGATACGGTGTTACGGCACTGCGTATCGTCTCCCCGCGCAACGTGGAGTGCATTACAAATGTTTTGCTACTTTTCCGGCGCCATTGTCGCCGGGGAAAAAATGTTTGAACGGAAATTAAGGTGACAGTTTTTACTACCGTCGAGTTCGAGTCTTCTTTATGGGCTCCTTTCTTTGCTTTTACTCCGTGACCTCGCATCTCGGTTGAGTTTACTGTGTCAATTTTATTTCGCTTTTTCGAAAAAGTGAACCGATATCCGGCCGACTTTTCCTCGAAACTCGCGAACAAGCGATGTCTACAATAGAAGTTTAAATTACTTGTCTTGATAAAGGTTTATTCGTTTTATTTTGACCATTTTAGTTTTCGACGCACTCGAGTTTATGGTGTTTTCTTCGAAATGTGAAACAAGAAAACTGTACAGAGTAAAAGAATCATACTGTTTTGTCGATTGATTTTCTTGTATGCGTTTCTTGAGAACTTCGAACGCGAATGTCCATTGCAGAGTTCTCTTTTAACCTATTTTGCAACGTGCTCGGCGTGAAGCGGCACTTCCGCAGCATTGGAGCTTTAATTAAACGACAATTAAATGTTCTTTTAATTTCTTTACAATCGGAATTGGAAACTGTTGTACAGTAATAAATAAATTGTAAGGATGAAATGTAAAACTCTCGAACACACAATGAATGTACACGTTGACTAAAATTATTATCGAATTGGTTAAAATTCGAACCTTGCGAAGCCTTGCGAATTCGTCCAGGAACCACGTGAGAAATTACTCATCGCGTATGCGTAAATAATAATAGTATCGGACGAGAGGGCAAGAATAAGTGAGCGAAATGAAAGGTTGGAACCTCGAGCGAGGCCCTTGGAAGGGCCACAGCTCACGTTTTACGAGGTTTCATTCCATCGACGGTGCAGCGGAGCCCGAAATGATTTCCAGCGAGGCAAGTCCGAGACGTCTCGTTTCGTGGCGTGGCCGCGGCGCACTCGGAAAAATTTGTAATCTGTTCACCTTTGATCGAGCGTCTATCTTACCGAAATGGGATTATCCCCGGATCGGTAGCCGGGGCCGTTTAGAGGAGTGCTCGATCGTGAGTTGGCCAGGGAAGGCGAGCGGAGCCGGTCCGTGAAGTGGCACGTGAGTCACGGGAACCTCTATTTCCTTGGATCCGCCCCCGCATCCTCCCCGTTCCGCGTTTTTCTCCCCGGGTTTTCTCTGCACAATACCTCGCGGGGGGATATATCCCGTGTTTATAAAATAAATCCCCTCATTGTTGCTCGGCAAGGCGAGAGAAAGAGGGAGTTCGCGGGCTGGTCGAGGGCCGTGGCCCCGGTGGTGCGTAACGCTTCGGCTGACATAGCAGAGTGACGGAGAAAGAGAACGAGAGACCGTGGAATGGATACGGGGAAAGTCGGAAGAGAAGAAAGCGAAAGAGGCGAGGGGGGGGATAGTGCGATAGGAAGCTGAGAGAAAAGAGGGGGATGGAGAACTTTTGTGAGGCCGTCAGCTGCCACGGCATGGGACGAGACGTGAAACGTCGGATAGGGGCGGATCAGAATATTTCTAGGACCCTGGCTAAATGTTATCTTCCACTCTATGGTGGCCCATCCTCGCCGACACGCACGGACCACCCTGTTCTCGAATCGTCGGAGAACGTCCTGCTACCGTGTCACCCGGTTAATCTCGGCCCCCGTTTTCTCGATCTCCATCGAGAAAACTGGTCCCTATTGCGTTTACGAGCCGTGAACTTGAAACTGGGGAGCATTCCTTCGGCGACTTTTAAACTCGGAACAATACCGGCTTCGTCTTTGCTGGGATCTTGGCTGCAGTGACTCGTGGGAAGACTATCAACGCCTTCCTATCCTTGCTCTAGAAGTATCAGTTCTATCGTGGCTGCTATCTTTTGCTTCTTACAAATTACAGTCAAGTATTCATCTAATCTTTGCGTCCGTCCTGTGACATAGATCGTGCAGGACTACTATGTTCTTGTGACCGCGGCGAACGTGGAAAAGGACAGTTCAAATTATATCTTGTTTAGTGTCATGTTAATCAGAAAAATGCCACGAACGAGTTGATGAAACTCCCATGAAAATATAATGGAAAATAAGTTTTGTAATATCGATTACGCTTCTTGATCTTGGCGGAGTATGCCCCACAGTGGAGGGGATAGGCGAACTGACTAAGATCGTGTAGCTCTGCTCGGCTTAGACCAAGGCTTTAGGTATTCTGGAATACCTACATATGTTAATCTATTCAGCATTAGTTTACTTACGCACATACTATTGTAAAACATAATTGAAATCACGACAAACGCATTTTTACAATTGTTCGACACTGAAATGAGACGATAACACGATTGAATCCGTCTAGATTTTGTCGCAAATGCAAAAAAATATTAAAAATTTTAAAGGACACTGACACAAAATATAATTACCATATGAATGAATATAAATAAATAACTGGTCCAAAGCGTCGATAACAACTACAAGATAGACGCGTCGAACATAAAAAGAAGGGACCAAAGTCGTGCTCGCTATTTGTGTTAATAAGATGGCAGATCGAAGATGGCGGGAGTCTATTTTTCATAGCGGCGCGCCGCGTTCTCTCTATCCCCGCTCGCAAATTTCTATTTGCGTCTACTTAGGAACAGTTTACAGACGCCGGAGCGATAACAGGCAGCATCTTTTGTCGCGCCCTTCGAAAATTGCGTTTTCATCGGGCGTGGAGAAACAAGGTGTTTACCGTTCGCGATACCTTCGCTTCGGCGACGCCTCCACTTTTTCCGGGGCCGGGGTATATCCGGAATACGGCGCACCTGGCCGGGGCAAGATTACGGAAACGAGGTGTCTCAAACGACATCCCGTATTAACGAATTCCATTATGGGAACAGTTATGGCGTCGCGCTATCGTTACTGATGAGCTCGGGGAACGACGGCACGTATTACGAGCCCTCGGCGACTCTCTACCTTTGCCTCTCATCCGCCTGAAAGCCTCGAAAAGGCCGAGCCGGTCAAAAGCACTGAATTCGTAAACACCGGCGAAATTATCCATCGGGGATGCGCTTTGATTAAATCTGCGATTGAAATCTGTTTCGGGTCAGGCGCCTTTGAAAAGTCGCGCACGAGCTCGCGATAGAGACGGCGGCTAATGAATATCGATCAGTTATCGATAACATATCAGCTCCCCTGTATAATGATGTTAGGATAATTGTCAGTGGAATAGGCGTAAAATACACTGTGTGAACTGAGAAAATTCCAAAAATATGACTGAAGAGGACTGCTATATCATTAAAAATATTCTTCAAACTCTTATGTATTAAAAATAATAAAAATGTTATGTTAATAGTTGGTTTGGGAAACCGTGTATTGATTTGGTGATACGTCCACCATTTTTTCTGAACTCTGGTAATTGAATTAAGCATTTACTAAAAATTTCGAAAGTGTCCCTTCACTCCTACAATGATTGGAGGTTCTTTGGCCTAGTTAATTACAAGACGAAATATAATTTATAATTTCAAGACAAAAGGAGAAAAATTGTATGTTTACAATTACTTCGATATTTATAAGGTATAACATCTGCATTCAATAGATTTTGTTTGCACTTTTCGAGTCTGACTCGTGAATAGGCAGCAAAGGGGGTTAATGTGGAACGTCAAAGGATGCTTTCCCGGAACGATAGATATTAAAAATGTCTGTAGTATCGATTATGGAATTGTGATTATATGGGTTGTGAAGGATGTCTCGCGGACTATCGGTAATCGATATAAAAACAGGATAAAAAAGAATAGTTGACCAGTGGAATCGATTCGGGTCTGAAGTGTTCGAAAGCACTTCCAATTTTCGTTTCGAAGATTTCTCTATAATTCAATGAAGAAAAAAACGTCGATTGGGTAACGTCAATCGCGTATAGATAAACGTCCGCCATCGATTCAACTTTGATAGACGTCCCTGATTTTGTATAGTAGCCCCGGACGCTCCTAAATCCGGCGTCAAGGTTCATGTTGTCACGAACAGACTCGGACGACGACAGTTTACGATTTTACGTTGGCAATTGGTGCAAACGTCGATGTCCATTACGTTCGCACGTGTGTACTGTCAATCACGTATGGCAAATCGTCCGTGTGTTCGACACTCGTACACGGATCTGTACCGCGTGTGTACACACTCGAGCAGCCCACATTAACGACGCATGGATGCACGGCGAAACCAATGCAACGTTTAGGATTGGCTCAGGCATAGTGAGCGGTTGGTCAGCCGGAGATTACCGCGGCATAATTACCTCTGCACAGTATCCCTGCGACCTCTGTTTAATCTGCAATTAATGTTTCAAATTGCCATAAACCCACGGAGTAACGGATGCCACTTATCAACGGCGATAACCAACTCAGGGGTATGTATTGTTGGCGCGAGGCTAAACAATGCAATGCGACGAGCATTGTTGCGCGGCCTAACGAGAGATAACTGCTGCTACTCGTCAGGCTTCTATGCCGATTTTATTCCGACCTCTGTCGCCCGAAGTTTCGTTCAAAAGACAACTCATTCCGCGTCTGTCAAGCTTTCGGCTTTCAGCGGCAATCGGCCATGCCGAAAGAGTGAAAACAACCCTCGCAGTTGTGGGTGAAATCAATATTTATTTTTCGATGTCTAAAAATCTCCGTCTCGATTCTTTAAAAATTGACCTACGTAAATTTAATCGTGCAAATAATTTTAGAACAGAATTCAATAATGTAAAAAATTTTGAAACAGATTTTACTTGGGTACTGTATTTAAAACCAATGTTTGCCAATGTTTTAGACCATTGTTTTCATTTATGTACTAAATATTGAAATTGTACCAATTATGTTTTCGCTAATGTTTTATTATTTCCAAAATTCTGACTTAACCAGGCCAATTGCTTTCTTGAAAGCGATTGCTAATTTGCATTCTGTGCATTAACCGGAAAAGGGAACGATGGCTATCAGGACGGCCTACATATTACCTCAAAAAGCTGTGCCAATATTTGTTCTATTCGGTCCAGCTTTGTCCAGCTAGCTATTTATCGAAACAGCCCGGGAACGTCCCAAATCCTGGCCATTAACGTAAAAGGCAATTGTATTCCGGTATCGGTGTTCGACCCTCGGAAAATCTGTTCGCGGCGCGTGCATATGGCGGTCCGCGGAAGGAGTCCAAATGGTGTACATATTTTCTTGGCTGCGGGAAGGCATCGTAGGGGTTGGCCGAAGGTAATTCGTGGTTATTATTCGTTTACACCGCGCTCGAGGGTTCGAAGACAGCCCGAAACAACTCCCCTCTTTTATGTACCACGGTGGAGGAGCACGAGCAGTATGTTATTCCGGGGCACTGTCTACTTAGGTACTTTTATATTCAATACATTCGCGAATGGCGGATAGCGGGGTCGTCTAGTAATCCCTCAGGACGCGGCGTAGACCCATCTCGAGAGCGGAGGTACCCGCCATAACGTCGGCCTCCATCGAAGGGTTACTGCCGAGGGAGCAAACACACACATATATATATGTCGGGTCTATTTTTCAGACGCTGAGAGGCGCAATGCTGGCCCGAGGACCCATAGGATTCAAAATGTGCTTTTGTACACCCTGTTATTAGACCCCCTCTCGAACTCGATCGCGCTCGACTTGCGGCGAATGGAGCCGAAAACGGAGATTACAAGCGAACTATGAATTCACCGTTGCCGCCGCGCCGACGAGTCTCATTCAATTACGCGATTAAGCGGAAACTCACCGCTTAAGCGTGAAGAATTACGCTCGACGGAATTTCGGGCTCCTTTTTTTCTCCCCCTACCCCCTCACCCTGTTTTACTTTTTCTCGCTCGCACGACCAAACGATAGGTTGGCCCGGTGAATTATGAATTTCATGGCTTCGGTGTACGCGCGGTGCTACATTATCCGATTAAGCTTCGGATCCTCGCATTGAGTCCGGAGAATATTATTTTATATAATATACAGAACAATCTGTCGGACTTAAAAGTTTTTTTCGGGCTCATAAATCCGTCGAGATTAGCGCGCGTATTGTTGTAAATTTCTGTGGGTTTTTTACGCTGTTTTTTTTTGCTTCTTTCGGTAGCAGAACCTGGTAAATATTGCCCGTGATTTAACATTGTTGTCCTGGCCTTGAAACGTTCGGAATATTTAAAAATTTGGTCGGTTCAAGCGTATTTGCAGTCCGTAGTCTGTGGATGATTTTCCACGCTTCTAGTTTTTTAGATCAGATTAAAAAAAAAAGTGTGTAGAGGAAACGCAAAACGGTAGAAACATGACAAATTAAAAAAAAAATTCTTACGTTCATTTCCACCCGTCAGGACGAAAAGGATACAGATTTTTATTTCGCTCCAGTTTGTTGCGATACAGATAGACAATTCTTATTTTGCACGAACGCCTGGCAGTCTAATCATCACGAATCATTTGTATTCGCTTCTCTCGACAGAAGAAAACCAGAGAACGTAGACAAATGATTGAGCAGCTAGGAAAATGTGAAAAGTTCGTCTGCAGGGATTTCAGGTAACAGTGCGTCGATGCAAATATCGCGACGAGGGTGTCGTTGCCGTGGAAAATGGCGGATCGTCACGATTAGGAACGGGTTGACGTGGGCCGCCATTAGTCATCCGGTAATGCACGTCCAAATTTAATTAGCGCACTCTTGCACGTTTTCAGCCGTCGAACGGCAGTCTCGCGCTTGGATAATTTATTCGTTCACGGTAGGTATCGTGGGGGCCCATGGGACGCGCCGCTGCCGAGGGGAGGGTGTCTCTCGGCGTTGCATCTCATTTTCCCGTCGGTCGCTTTCCCGTCGCGATACGCTTATTTATATTTATAAGAAAAATTCCGCGCTAATGGACATGAGAATTCGCCGAGTTCTTCCTCGCGGAGTAACTCGATACTCGAGAAAATGCGCTGCCGAACCGACGCGACGATGACGACCGCTTCATCGTCGTCTCCCTCGTCTCGCCCGGGGAAAAGCTTCGCGTTTCTTTTTACACGTTAGATATAATTTCGGTGCTCGACAGACATTTATTAGGGCAGTTATTCAAATTACATTGTTACGCGCGTTCGCCAGCTGCGTAATGGAAGCGTCGAACGGGGGTGGAAACGACACCGTCACCCCCCTCTGACAGACGCATCAGCAACAGTTTGGTAATATTTAATATCCTATTTACATTTCGCTACAACAAGATATTTATTACTTCCGCGCCGGGCACCGTTTGTTTCTACAATTCGCCGTGCGCCAAGTAAATAACCATTTGCGAGCCTCGTACCGATCGACCAAACAATCCATGCGCTCATTCGTCTGTGCGAATACATTTCTCGCGCGATTTTACCCGTATTATATTCGTATCGATGTGTTTCTAGTATTTTTTTTTTTTCGAAATTTCACGTTTAACGTCCGGTGTACGGTTACACGATTCGGGTTTCAGGTCCGCCGTTTTCGCAAACCATTTTCGACCAATCGGAAATTAATAACCGTTTCAATGTGCTAATCTGATTATTGCGCCGCTAATTGTGAAATATGCAGATCTCGTACAATTGACTTTGTAAAATAAAATTGAATTTCGGTGGGTAGTTTGTTGGCTCGTGATGTGAATTTTAATAAACCACTTACTTCCTATTAATCTAGCACACGTTTTACATGTTGGTGGAGCGGGTAACCTAGTTACTTGCGTCAACAAGTTCGTTATTTGTTCGTATTAATATTCATTTGAATGGTTCGGGCTACTTGAATGCCAAACGTGACAGATTGTGGACTAGTAAACCTTCTTTTCTATATTTTAAATTCGTTATGGTCATGTAGAAAATTTACATATATCGTTTGTACTTTTGTACATATTTTTTGTGAGCATACATCATGCATTTGTGCCTTCGATCGACGAGCAACCTTTTTCTAATATATACAGAATGTTCCACAAGTTTTCTGGAAAATTTATCGTTGTGTTCAGCTAAAAATAAATTTAATTTATGTTAGTTAAATTTATATTGCAGGAGATGAAAAAATTGGGACGGAGGTCTCAACGGATTGTAGACAACAGGATGTGAAATGACACAGTACTAACAAGATAAATGTAAATCATATTTAATCAAATGATATACTACTGCTGGCAAAAAATATTCCATCAAAATCGTGATTGTTGAACGAATTATTTGGGCGTATATTAAATATGAGTAATAGTATAGCGTTTATATTAGACAAATATGGTACAAGAGGTACAGATAAATATTTTAGAAAAATATCCATGAAATCATGAATTGTTTTACTTATCGGCAAATATTAAATAATAAACTGTTTACTTGTACGAATAATGAAGCCCTCAAACTAATTTAATCATTCTATGCATTGTGAGAAAACAAACATATTCATTTGCATATTAATATCTTCTTTACATACGACATGCTTTATAGTTGCATTTACTTTTATCGTTAATACATTAGAATATAAATAATAATAATGACAAATACTTGATTCGTTTGATCGAGTACTTTTTGCCAGGGGTAGTACATAGTTCTACCTAAAATGATTAGAACACAGCCCCCCAGCCCTTTCGTTCAATAAACACTGCAAAGCCCGCGAGAATTCGGAGAAAGGATTCCACAATAAGACAACAAAAGAGGGGTCATTGTATCAATACTTCAGCTCTCTCCCGGAAATGTTCGCGATTCCGTAGCGGCGGAAGGCAGCGAGTAATCGCGTACGATAAACACGGAATGTTTTGATAGCTCGTTAACTAATAGCGGACCGTGCAAAATACGTAAGGTCAGCATGGTAATGCGAGAATCGTGTAGAAAGCCCGTTGCCCGGTAGTGAAAGCGAAAGAGAGGGAGAGGAGAGAAAAGGAAGGAGACAACAACGACGATGAGATTCACCCTCGGAGCCCGTAGGGTTCCGGGCACTTGCCAGGGCCTGGTAAGAAGGTTAGGGCTCGGCTGCTTTATGAAGGGTTAGACAAGCGTGCGCGTACGTTCGCATGGACGCGCGTATTATGCGCGTGTACCGCGCCTATTAATGCGTTGCCGTTGCACTCGAGGGATCGCCCGGCGACCCTGCAACGGCTCGTCGAAGTCTCCGAGGGTGGAGACTTGTCAGAGGTGGCGTAACATCGGCGCGAAACCGGTAACACTGCCAGCAGAGTGCCGGCAAATTAGATTATGCGCGACCTCACCCTCGGAAACCCTCTTTCGACGACACTGACCCCCTCTGCAACCGAAGGAACCGTCGAACCAAGGACCATGTGCCCCTTACCCCCTCGCCCCGTGACTACAGGTTCACTATACTCCTCCTCCTACAGAGGCTTTATTTCCTGATACCCCGGCAAGATATTCTTTACCTTGAAGCTTTTATGAGCGCCTTGAAATATTAACCCTTTGCACGGGGCGAGATGCAGCGAAATGTATAATGCACGCGGACCGGAGAGGCACGTATTGTTCGCAGTGAAATACGGCCGTTTGTCGGGCATGATATTGAACGTTCAATAATACACACGCGACTTCTCCATTTTGTAATTGTTTTTTCGCCCCAGACCCTTTACTTTCGTTGACCGACGACGGAGTTTGAAGCATGCTCGCTGCTCTTTGACCTAGATGCAGTCCCTCACCGTAATATTCCGACACTTTTGAAAAGACCATGACTTTTCTTCGGATTGGACCATACAACTTCAATTCTTTTGAGAAGTTTGACGGATTAGTTTACTACGTGACGTGAAGTTAAATTTTCAAGAGTAGAGGTAGAAAGGTTTTCTGTTGTATTTATATTTTCATAATATTATAAGTGTTTAAACATGTTTAAATTGTGATCGAAATTACCTAAAGTGTTTTTAACTAGTACACAGAGAAGTTTTAAAATTTGTTGGACAGTGTTCTTAATATTTTTTTATCAAAATACTTAATGGAATAACTACTGCGATCAATATTACGGAATAAATTCACTTTCTTCGTTTTCACATGGGCTGGTTTGACAATAAATATATGATGCAAAATTTTATACAAAGATAAATTACTAATTGTGAAAATCACGTCCACAGTCCCACTTTTAATGTACGAATTTCTTGTAATGCATAAAGTCTTCAGGTCTAGTAATAAGTACCAATTAAGTACCGAGCGCTTTTTACATCGAAAATACGAGAAAAGTTTAGATTGCATGTTATGAATTTGGTGTGGAGATAGGAATTAGAAAGTTCTAGTGAGTCTGCGGCCCGGATGCTCCAGCAGAAAGTGGAAAAAGTAGGTGGATATGCTACTTCTCACTACTTTGAAGAGGCCGAGTTGCGGATTTTCGGCGAACCCCGTCGCCATGCTGTGAGTAAACTCTTCCGGAAGGTATTCTCCATACGTTTTGCTCGATTTGTAATCTTGAGTTTTATTGCAACGAAGCTAACAAGGCCAAACCAGACAATTTTAATTTTGTCTTTCTCCTCAATACGTATGTACAATGTAATTAACATGTACATTGTAAGTATTACTATTAAATGAAGGGATACAGTATTGTGTTACGGGAGTAATAATTTGTTTAAAAATTATTCGCCATCACAGAACGGTGAAATCGCCCGTCACAGTCAGCAAACACGCGTCCGCAAAGCGTTAACATCTGCTGTTTGATTTATCATTTTATCGATACTGTTCCAACGCTGTTTCTTTTTAATGTCCCGAAGTGCGAACATTTAAAAAAACCAGTGACACGTTGTACTGTTCCAAATCGATGAAATCTCGTAACAAAAAAAGCAATTTAAAAAAAAAAAGGAGCCGAAGAATCGCAAATTTGATTGAATCTCAATTTTGAGGATTAAAGGACAGTTCGTCAGAGAAGTAACGCGAACCCGTCATGCAGAGAATCGCAGAGCATAAACGCATCGATCGATGAGTTAGTAGGGCGCACTCTAGTTTTCGCATATTTTCCGCGGAATATCTGGACGCACGTCAAATATTTGAAACGACTAATTATCTCGTAGGACTCGGTTCGGTCCCGAGCCGGTTGCGAGCGGGTGACGTCCCTAATACGGGGCGCGATGGCTCACGGGAGCGTATAATGACAAAATGATACGTCGAAGCAAAACGAGCGTATCGCAAGGCAAGAACGGCCCCCGTCATTCTGCCGTAATTATCGATGATTACACGATGCAAATACATACAGCCGAATAGGAGGAAACGCGTGCGCGCGCGCGCGCGAACCCGGTGTTCAAAGGCATATTGGAGTCACGTTTACGAGCTCGCGCCGATATGCGCATCGGTCTAATATGTGCCTGGAAAACCAGCCCTTTCGCTGGGGTGGCGAGAGGGGTGGTTCGCAACCCCCTTCTCGCGTGAGCCCTCAAGATATACGTGTGCCTCCATTGAGTCGTTGGCTAACGAGTGGTTCCATCGGGTAAGTGCCCCACGGCCGAGAGGGGTGGCGTTCGCGTACCTGCCGGCGAAAGTTAGCCTTTAGGCGGAAAAGCTTTTTATTTCGAAGGGTTGTGCGGGAAGAAACGGCTGGATACTGCGCGCCAGCCAGCCGATGCATTATGCAGCGACTGTTTGAAGTCCTTTCTTTTCTTTCTTTCCTCCTGTGTGGGCTCTCCTTTTTCGTCCCTCTTCTGCCACCGCGGTCCTCCTGGCCCCGACCAACCCCTACAACCCCTACGTTCTCTCACCCCTCACTCCCTCTACCGTCAATCTTTCTCCTACCCTTTCTCCGCGGCGCTTTCCTTTTTACTTTTTCTCTACTTTCACGCTCTTTCGGCAGGGCAGCGGCTGTAACGCGGCAGAATTGTCGGTGAAATGCGCGCAAATTTCGCCGTCGCGCCGCAGACGAGACCCTCGAGGGGTAGCGACGACGCCCGTTTGACGACACCAATGGAAACGTTTCATGGTGAAGTGGATTGATTACTTAGTTCAACGCCGCCACCAAGCAGAAACGTTACCGCCGGGCTTCGTTGTGTTCGGTGAATAACATTGAATTAATAACGTGTTGGTAAATAGAATAATTCCCAAGGATTGTGTTCCCCCACCCCTCTCGGACGGTGTTCTATTACACGGTTCGCAGCGACTCTTTTTATCCCGGGAGAGTGTGCACTACCGCGGATGCGACGTCCGGCTATCTTACGCGAGCTAATGCTAATCTCCTGCGCTCGTAGAAATACGAGAAATGTGTCGGATGTAATTTATGCGATTTCATGCGGCCCCTCGAATGTATCTATGCTCAGTTTGCGAAATTATTTCTTGTTGCTTTGGTTGACGCTACGTTCCGAACGTATTTCGCATTTCTCTGTGGATGACAGAAATTAATTTTCCAAATATATACCGTAGTCTTTTAATACTATTTTTTAGTCGTCGTACATGCTGATTTATTATAGAATTATCCGGTATTTCATTCTTTTCATGAATGAAAAGCAGACGATTTTTAGGATGAAAGTATGTAACTTGAAAATAATTGTACCGAGAAATGGAGTCGAGGGTGCTCATATCATTAATTAGTCAATTGATAAATCCCACGTGTCTGCATACCTAAGAAGCTAACACATTCATGGTTACATCTAATCAGAAATTCCCTTTAAGACATTATACATTTTTTGGCCAATAAAATATTCTTTTTGAGGTGTATCATGCGTTACATGCGAACCTCCGAGACCTGCAGAAGCTGATTCAATGCTATTTGAATATCTTACAGTTCGTGCGTGACACGACTTTGCAAAAATAATATTGTATGAGAATGTATTCACTGGTCTGAAAATAAAATACGATTTTAAACCAACAAAGTTCGATGATGGTAATTATTCTCTCAACTCTAGAAAGCTTCAAATAATATAACTGGATATGAAATTGTTCTGCGAGCATACATTTTCATTTTAATACATTATGCAACTAACACGATTGTATAAACTCTATTGTGTGAGACTTGTAGAGTATTATAGACTCTATTGTGTATATTTATGATAAAATTAATTACGAGAGATACAGAATTATTAGAATATTTTAGTTTCACCGACTTATTACAGCAATTAAAAGAACGAAGACACTTTCATTTAATTGCTGTCGCTCACAATTATCGTAAAAAATTTTTGTAAGTCTAGTTATCAATGATTTCGCCGGATCTGAGATGAAACAAAAATTTCGGCGAATTTTCTGCAACGATATTGCCGCAACGTCCGCGGTCTACCTGAACTCGCGTTCTTCAAAATTCAACGTGCAGAATTATGTAAAACACGGTGCGCACACTATCCGTATGCACGTTTGCTCTTCTATTTTTTAATTTCCTGCCTTCACGCGTCCGTCATTTTTCACGAAGGGGAAATTACGAAACAGAAACCGACTAAGAAGAAGAGTCCGGGGAATGTAAATCGGGGAACGCTTGCCGGCGAGCTCGTTCCGTCGAATCTCTCCCGTCGACATTAATCGCGTCCATCTTTCCCGGTTAATAAATCATTTTCTAGGCTGTTTAGAGACACGCATGCAAACTATTCCAATTCCGTCGTAAGAATCACGGCGCTGCGCTGATGTCCGAAAACGTTGCAACGGCCGCTTGTTGTCCGAGCATGAAACGACCGGGCGTCGTTAATCATGTCGCCGGAGAAAGGTACGATGAAAGGTCCTGTACACGCGCGAGATTACGAAACCCGATCCCCGGAGAAGAATCACACGAGATACCCGGCCAACACGTGGTCCAGGACACGATCCGTGAGGTGACGATAATTTATCCACGCCACGGCAGAAGAAAGCCCGTTTTCACGGCAGCCGATTCACGTGCTTCGGGAAATATGAAAATATCCGCAGTTAATGAGGGAACTCGGAATAAATTCACTGTCATCAGACGGTCAGAAGTTACCCTTTCACCGGGCGTGATTTATGCCGGAGAATTTATGCGTCTCCTTTCTTTTTTCGTTTTTTCTTTTTTCTTTCACGAGGCAGTCTCAAAAAGCGCTCTACGCTCACCCCTGACTGCTGGAGTCTGACTGATTGTCAGAACGAACCGGGAAATGGAAATTTTGGTCTAAAGGTGTTCTGGAAATGTTTAAAATGGTAGTAAGACGTGTACCATTTTTATCGTGTGTTTGTTTTAGCATCGAATTTAGGAGTAAATACAGCGTACAATCTGAAAATAGGGGAGAGAGCATAAAAAGTTTTTCATATCCGAACGTTTTTTATATGCTGCCTCTGGTAAAAAAGAATATTCAATAAAAATCGTGAATACGGTTGTTGAAGGAATTGTTTGAACGTTGGTTGAAAACGGAAAATAGAATGACGTAGAATACACAAATTTTTTAGGAAAATTAACGATATTCTATAAAAAAAATACTGTTACGTACTGTTGCGTAAAAAATTTTAAAACCTTTAAACAGCATATCCGTATTCCCGTATTCAATATTATTCTTAATTATTCCTGCTCGTGTAGCAAAAATAAAATATAATGTACCAATAAATGTTTCATTTGCGACAGCAGACTGCAATATTATGAAAATCTGTCTTAACAGAAAAGCGTGACCGTGTTTAGATCCACCCAGCCAGTTTTGTTCCATCGATAAAATTTGTAACAAAATTTGAAATTTCCCTTCCAGTCAGGGACCGGGTTGAAGGCTGTGAACCCGGGCAACCGGTAATTCGCAGGTCGTACTCGCATAATAACTCCGCCCGAGGACAATGCGTGTCGGCGTATCAAGATTAATTTTTACAGCGGAAGAAAATGACGGGGTGAAAGGTGTTTCGTCCGGCGGCCCTGACGAGCTCGTATCAGGACGTCGCCTTTCATGACACGCGCTGCGTAATTACGACGATAATTTCGGGGGTGGTTACGCGAAGGCTTGGGTATCCTCGGCGGGCACCGTAATATCCCGCCATTACTTTCCCGCAAAAAGGGACCGATGGTTTTCCCGGCTGCCATTGTAGGCCTTCGTACGAAATATTTAGCATACTAACTGTCAGCCGTGGAGATATTCGGCCGTAGCTTTCCGGGAGGTTAAGGTCGTGATTACGGCACCGCGAAACAGTGGTGTCTGCGGCGATGACGATGGTGGTGGTGAGTTCGTCGGCTAAAAATAGCCAGCGAGTGCTCCAGGGTCTATGCTCCGTGATAAGGGCTTCCGTCAAGAGCAAACTCTTCCGCGAGCGAATCGCGGCGAACAGAATTCCCGGGAAGATCCGGTTCCACATAAAATTGTAAATTTCGTTCATTTTCCTAATGAGGCGGTTATTAATTCGCACGGAAGCGGTTGAACCGTCTGTGAAGGCTAACGAGCGTGCTTGATCCTTGCGCCTGGGCACTAGCAAAATATTTACCGCTAATCTTTCGTATTAAGCCCCTCTAATTTATTCCACGGCTACAATGATTAGTCTCTTTGCTCTCCCTTACTTTATTCTAAGAAGGAGAAAATTCATATCTACCGTATGTCAACGGCTAAAACTCCGATTACACAGAAACAGAATTTTATTTTGTATTAAAAGAACTTAACGACACGGAGTGTCCTACAATTACGAGCGGGCACGAGGTGATTCTATATGCAAAAATAAGTAAACCAGAACTAATAACAGTTTTTCAGTTTATGCTTTGTTTTCTAGAAAATCGAGTTGGAAGTTCGGCGGATCCGCGTGAAGTAGAATTGGTTGGTCATGCTCAGACGCGTCAGCCTGTCCCTAGCCTACAGCACGCGTAACCACCGAATTTTCACGCTCAATTTTCAGTACATTTTACACAGCAGTCCACATACATATTGATGTAGAATGGTTTACAAGTGGCCATTTCTTTCTATTAAAAAATTGTAACTTAGTTAAAATGATATCCTATTTTTCTATTATTTTTGGAAGCTATTTTCTAAAGAATTATATACATAATGAAATAAAAACCATTGCTGCCTATCTAATACACACTAATCTAATATACACAGGAGTGGTTTTTTCCACAGAGAATAAATGTTTTCTATGAAGATAAAAATTAAATGAAAATAAGATCTGTATAGTGAAATTAACGAAAGAAATTTTTCTTTCCCGTACTGAATTATGAAACGGAAAGAGAACCCTTTTCCACTCCCGGAACCCTTCCTCCCGTCCATCCGATCCGTAACTTAAAGGATGGACGGCACTTCATTATTCAAAATTTAAATTGAAACGTCAGGTTGCAGATCACCGTTCTCTATCTCTACGGTGATCTTGGGCAACAATGGGCCTCGGAACGAATAAGCTCCCCTTTGGAGTAACGGAGACACCCCTCCGCACGGGTCCACGTGCTCTTGTCGCGTCGCCAGAGAAGCGTGAGAGTAATCGCGCGTGACTCTTTAACGCCGCGATCAAGCAATATCGCTTAAGCTATCCGGGCGCGTCGGTTATAGGATTAATGGGCGCGAACGCAACGACAATTTCGAAATGGCACTCGACACTCGTGCACAATTGCAATTGCATCAAGTGGAGAGAGAGAGAGAGAGAGAGGGAGACAAAGAGAGCCAGCCCATGGTCCGGCGGCGCTCCGGTGCCGAAAAGGGGGATGGTTGTCGTCCGTGGAGATCGGGGTTGGCGCGCAGAGTTAATCACCTCTATAAAAACATTAAAAGGGCGGAGTTAATCTTTCGCGACGGCGAGTTTGTACCGGCGGTCCTCAAATGCTTTGTAAAAGCAACCCCGGCGACCGGAATCGATTTGCTCCGTTTCTCGCTTCAGCCAGTCCGATCCTCCCAAGCGCACCGTTTTCAGAGAACGAAAAAAAAAAAAAAAACGAAGAACCGTACATCCGAGCGAATCCGAAAAACTACCGGCCGCGCGAAATTGACGGAAGAATATTGGTTTCGTTTGTTTCCACGATTCACTTATTGCGGATGTTTTTCTAGGCGGCGAGGCGCGGCGCGGCGGACGAGGATACCGGACGAAAAAATAGCAGATCGAAGGAAAATATAGCTCGGCAAATATTGAAATATCGACGTCGTTTTCGGCAATGAACGTCGTCTACGGGAACATACTGCTTTCCAAATACTGCTCCGGAATAATATTATTACAAAAGTTATAAGTAATTGGTACCCGAATATCGCGATTCTCTTGAATCTAACCAGGTTGTAACGGATCGGTAAGCGGTCGATCGGTTTTTGTAGTCGCTGTAAATGCAAAAGTACAATATACACAGTTCGTATCTACGATTGCATGATGATGGAAATTGTTTCGTGCTCGGTACCATTTTAATGCGAAAAGTGTAGACTCGTTCGAAATAAACAAGTTCTATTCTCTTTTATGTGCGGACGCCGGAAGCAAAATAACGTCTGCGCATGGTATAAGTGAAATTTCGGTCCTGAAGTGTTCACATGTATCGACGCCGCGTGTTATTCGAGAGTCGCCATCGCGCAGCGACGGTAAAAAATGTGTTTAATCCGTATCGGCGACAAAGGGAACGGATATCCAGGGAATCGATTTTCGCCGGCGATGTTTCGTCGCCGCGTTAAAAGTGACCGGAGCGCTATCGAGAAGAATGGAGCAGAAACGAAGGGCGGACAGGCGAGAATAAGGGAACCGGTGTAAGAGAGAAAGTGTCGCGTGTCTCCATTCGATTTGGCTTTGCACGAGTGCCATCCGGCAGCTGGGCTTCGCCCATTTATAATTCCCTGTATGGAGTACGCGGCGTATGCGCGTGAGTATATTGCATTGGACACGGGAGCGCAACACACGCCATTTCGGATTACACGTTACCAGATGAAAAGCGACCCTAGGATGAGGAAGAGGGCGCCCGGTGGATTTGCAAGCAAGTCATCGTATTACCATCGTTATTCCCGTTGTTATCGGTCGGATCCCCCGTTAGCCTTCGGAAACGATAAACCCTCTCCTACTGAAAAAGTTCATTCGTCAAACTACAACGAGTCGTCCGAAGGAATTTCATCAAACTTCATTGTTTTTGTTACAGCTACGTGTTTCCACGATGACCGAGCGCCGTTGCCTGTAAAAATATTGAAACTCTGTTTTAATCAATTAAAAACGAGGTCGAGTATTTATGCAAATAGAAATCCACTTCATCAGATGATGGGACACAGAATGAAAAGACTGTGCCGCGGCTCCAATGTGCTCTGTTTATGTTTCGAGAATTCAACAAAATGCAAGTATACGCGCGTATGCACACAAGCATTCCCTTCTTAACTCTCTACGCTCACTTCAGACACGAGTGAAGAGGTTTTTGAGACGTTTTAAAACCTAAATAAAAAGTTCCTTCTTCCTGTTAGGAAAGCATACATCCACCGACGTTCAAGAATCTTGTTTAAACACATTAGAGAAAGTATGTTTCCAAATATTCATCTGGCAACATGATTTTCCTTAACTTATTGCTGCTTTTTATTTAAATAATAAGCATGGTCAAATTGTTCCATTTACTATACTATAGTTTTCTGTCGAAAGATGTCAGAAAAAATGTGACTAAAGCAAAGTTCTGTATATATATATATCTTGAATAAATGTGTAGTAATTAAAATTGATAAAGACGAATGTCTACCATTATAAACTTTCTGAATATGTTTGTGCTGCATGCAGCTACATTTACTAATAACATCAGTTAATTACACACCAGTTAGAAATTGTTTCCTTTATTTCAACGAATATGACCTAGGACCTTCATAAACATTTTTCTATGTCGTCTGATTTGAAAAGATCAAAAATGGTATTAAATTACGTAAAATTAGCAGACTACCGATTAATTTGGCTTGGAGCGAATCTATTTAGGATTAATTACATTCGCACGGTACCAGAATTGTGTGGAACGTCCAGCGTCGAAAGACTATCGGAAACGTCGGCACAAAAGTAGCGATTCGTCCGTCAACAAAATTTATTCGCCAAGCAAACTATCCGCGCAGACGGATTTTTATTCAACGGCGAAATGATGAATCACGGAGAAAAATCGTAGGGACGTATTTTTGCGTAATTAAGAGCGCTCGCAGAAGAAAAGGAGGAAAGATTCGGGGTGCTCCGGCCGCAGGCGGAGAGGCTAAGCCTCGTAATTAGCTCTCATTAATTGACGTCGGGGGGAATCTTCTCCGCCTAACTAGGGAGATCGGATGCTTCCCGATCACGCTACCTGACGAAGAAACGATAGAGTCCTTCGAGCGAATTAAGTGACTCGCGTGCCAGCTTTCGACGCTATCTTTTCTACCAACCGTCAAGTTGTAATCACAACAATTGATCAGCATAGGCAAAAATAAAAAATCTATTTATCCTGCCTCCTTATTATATTCCTAAGTATATTTCTGTTTGGTAGAATTTATTGTTAAAATTTTGAGTTCTGTAGCTTTTCTGAAATTTCTATTAAAATAACTTTATCTACTTCCCTTGTTTAAAATGTATTGAAAAATGAAATTATTTTCGCGACAATCTAACGTATACAATTATTTCAATAAAATCTCAGGATGTACATATGGCAGTGTATATACACATTGACATACTATTTAACCCTGGTACTTATTATCTAAATACACAGAGGCTGGTGTTTTCACCCTTCTAAAATGAATAAAATTTTACCTAAGATATTTATTAGCCAGAATGGTAATTATTTACATTAGGGGCTTCCACACCGATTTTGATGAAATATGACCCGAAATATGTCCGTATATGACCTGTCAACATGAACAGACAAGACAGTGTGTCTCAACTGATTGAAGTCGTTTTAAGTTGTGACAATTTCAAATCTAACCCACACCTATTGCGATCACTTTTTGAGATGTTGAAACTCTTTTGCGAATATCTCAGAAACTATAGCTGAGAAGCAGTAACATGTATAGGAAAAAGTTGTTCAGAATGATGACCTTGACGACATATTTCAAGGTCATCAAAATCGGTGAGGATGCCCCTAATGTAAATAATTACCGCCAGAATAATTTAAATTGCTTAAAGCATCTTAATAAATTTATTTATTACTGTGGAATTATTGATGCAAATTTTTCATCAAAATTTTTCATTACAGTCCACATACATGTTGATACATTGTTCAATTCTAGTACCTATTAGGCACATAGAGATGATCTTTTTGCCCTTTGATAAAGAATAAAAATTTTTCTAAAATGTCAGGATAAAATAAATTGTTTAAAGAATCTCAATAAATAGATGTGAGTTGAGTGAAAAATACAGCGAAGGGAATCGTACTGCGAATTCAGCCGACGTGTTCGTAAGCAGTGTTCGCGCGGGATCGATGTAATTTCGTAAATGCGCCGGACGGTCGACGTTTACGTTGGACGACGTCAACAGGAAGCACAATTCCTGCGCACAATCACCGTCGATGTAATTCATCTGAGTTGCGCATACGCTGTCGATCAGGACGCCTCCGAGAGATCCAGTGACGCGGTCGCGCGCGTTCGTCTGTGAAAGGGGAGGATTGTGTCTGGTGGGATTTCCATCGGAATCGAGCCGAAAACAGGGACGTCGTCGCAAAGGCGGCCCTTTGCTTTCTTTGAGTCTCTTCCTTTGACGGATTTTTTCAATCCGTTGGATAGCATTATAACAGAATATTGCACGTTCACTACATTAGGGTAATGGCGCGCGTCTGCGGGAATGTAAACTTTGGATACGCTTACCGTGTTTGTAATCTACATTCAGCCGCGGACTACTAACCGCAATAATATTTTTAATCCGTTAGCTATACGCAACCCTCAGAAGCTTGCTGTAATGCTACAGTGAACAGACTCTTTCAACAAAATTATGGTACTTAAAAATATATCTAGAATCACATTTATTTCGGTACATTGTTGGTTAATTTTAGAAATGATAAATCATTTTTTCTTTACAGGTCGTCAATCATATTGCACGAGTGACAACAACCCTCACAATACTTGGTTTAACGTCTCGGAATTCATTGGAGTTAAAGATCATGGTAAGTGCCAAAATTGTATATTTTTAATCAGACTGTAGACAGGACTTTTTCATTAATATTTTAATGCTTAGAAAGTAAATTATTATGTTAATGAAAAAAATCTAATATCTCTCTTTTAACATTCATTATACTTAAAAATAAGTATAATTAACAAAAGCACCTCAAAAGTACCCCGAAAGTAATTAGGTTCCTTACCTTAAAGGGCAGCAGAATATTTTCTCCGTGCGTGTGAGATTGTCAAGCGCGAGTATGTTTAGTGGAAATTATTCTGACATTTCCCTTGTTCGCTTATGTAGGTCAAGAAACTTGGAATATTAACAGAACAACAAGAACACAAGTTTCAGAGTACTTTACTGATCGTGTGTACCAAAACTTTTAAGCATAAGCAGTAATATATAGACTAAGATATACAAAATCCCTGTTATCCTGCAACTATCTTCCTGGACAAAAGATAAAGGAAATAGGGGAAACGGGAATTCATATTGTACTACAGCGAAAATGCCTTATATTAAACCGTGTCTCCATAATTATTTGTTTGCGACATATGGTTCCTTTCAAAATTTTTCTTTTCTCGATGTAAAGAAAACATTAGCAACAATTTTCTTTGTTATAAAGAATTTTGCAGCAAGTTTCTTTGACAAAGGTCCAGTACTTTTTATACACCCTGTAAATTGAGCTGAATAGATGAGGTAAAAACAAACGTGGTTAAAATTAAAATAAAATCCAGTTAAAATTGAATGACGAATCGTAAGTTATACAACTGTAAAAGTTGCAATGGCGCGTTTTAAAAGTAAGCAGGAGTGCTCGATATTTAGTGGAACTTCCTCGCCATCTTCGCGGTGGAGAATACATTTAAAAATTGTATTCCTCTAGTTTAGAATCAATTTGTCTGACATCCCGCTACGCGAATGCATTTCATACGTCAAATTCACGGGGAAAACCATGACAGATGTTTGCTTCTTCGCATAGTGTGATATGTTTGAATGGAAGGTGATATTGGAAAACGTCTTTTCCGATATCTTTCATGCTTTGTAACTGTTCCCATCGATAGCGTTGTCATAAATGTTATGAAGTTCTGCTCCTTCGGCAAAAATGCTCGTACTCGATAACTTCGATTCCGTTATTGATAGTTATTGAAATAATTGATTCGCTTGTTAAAATTGCACGTGAGTTTCTCGACTCGTTTCCATATTGTTAGCAACGTTAACGAGTTGTTCATGCGACACTCTACAGCTCGATTCAGGGATAATTACGATACCTGCAAAGACAAACATCTGATCAAACAGACACCTGTGAGTACCTGAGAAGATGCTAAATCTCACAGTACGTGCCCCGAACTGCGAATCTACTAATCGGTAAACATATTCGTCACACTGCTATTCCGTTTCTATAGGTGTTCATCTTTCGGGATTTAATACGCATAGTAATTGCCGAAACGACGTAATTATTACACCGAGAAGCAATTCTAAATTACATTTACGTTCGAATATCTATTTCTAGAATTTTTCTGTCATAATCCCGCGACAACGTGACGTAAATCTCAAATTAATTTAATTTAATATCTATTATGCAGGATAAATTTAATTAACCGCTGAAAACATGGTATCAAGCTACTTTAATTCGCATGTGGCTGGAACCATGTTAGAACCGCCTCGTTTAACTTCATCATAAATATTAATGTAACAATATCGGCTTTTCCTGGCTAATGAAATATTCAATTCCCCAGGGCCACTGAACTAAAAAATAATATAAAAATTAGTAGTTGGGAAAATTCGTGACTACAGAATTTACAGAAAAGGTTTTGAGAAATATATAACGCAATGTATGATTAAAAAATTGCTAATTACAGTAAATAGTCAAAGTTACGCGTAGATGAAAAAGAGATAATTCGCAATTAATATTTCCACGAGCACGTACATTAATTCACTCTGATATTTCACTAATACAGTTTTATTCCGATATAAGACAATAGCTCGGTACCGTATTTAGTAGTAGTAGTCTATGCAGCTAGAATTTGAAGTGATAAGGTGGCCACTCGAGCTTATCACTACCGCTACGGGTCAAGGACGTCTTCGGCATAGTATACGGAGGGTTAAGTATCGAAACTTCCATAAGGCTGTCTGGGGTAAAAATAAAGTTTCATATTTTGCAAATAGCAGGCTGCACATTACAAATAGGCAAAAATTTCTGAGTTTCGTATGGTGTAGCCCCATCGTTCCGCGGGGATGGGAGGGGGTTAAAAATTTCAATAACACCGGGGAACAGCATCCCGATCACCGTTTGCCAGCGCGAAGGAAAAACCGAGCTCGGTTAAACACCTTCGAGGGGATTCACGTGGTTTTTTCTGGCCGGTCTTCCTTTCTTCTTTTCGACTGGCGCACGAGCATGGTTACGACAGGCAATTTGCATTAAGTTAATTGAACCCGCGCCCGGCTTCTCTTTTTACAAGACAATGCACTTACAGCGGTTTCTTGCGGCGCCGGTGGCCGCGAGCTGGTTGCACACAGTAAATGCCGCGCTGTCCTCCCATGCAGAAGCGTTAAGAGGGTTTTCCCGGGGAAAGAGAAACGCTCGTTGCAGATTATGAACTTGCCAGTACAAACGTCGCCACCTACAACGCGTCAGCAATTAGTTCTGGACTCTGTTCTTTATGTTATTCTTTGCTTCGGCGACTATGTACTTATCTAAATTGAGTCCCATACCTGCGAGTTGGAATGAAACCCAGTCTGTGTGTGTGTTCGAATTGCTTCGAGTTTGCTTACGCTGAAATGCAGAGTGTCTCGGTATTTACGGCACCACCTTGGAGAGGGTTATTCTACATGAACAAATAATCTGAAAATATTAAACAATTTTTTTATGTGACGTCTCGTTCTCGAGAAAATTCGGGTGAATTCGACGGCTTTTCAAAGTCTATTTTCCCGAAAACAAAGTCTCAAATGGAAAAAATTTATTCCGTATTTTCCACTTATTTTCTTTTTCTTTCACTTCGTTGTGTTCATTATGAAACTACTAATATTTCTATAATAACAACGATAACCCAGGTATTTATTTTGCTATTTTTCTGGAGATTTCATAGTCGCTGGAAATCGTATAAGACCAGGACACATTAATTTGCATAAAGCTGTACGCGTTAGAACCACGAAGTCTAACGAGTGCAACAGTAAAACATGGCAGAAAATTTTTGGTATTGACGTAAGGGTTGTGCGGTCCACAAGGGTTGAACTACAGCTCGCCATCCCCAAACAAAACTACGAAAAATCCCAACGGAAGCTTCGCGCCCTCGTTCTCGCTCGTGCTTGCAGGAGAAAAAACACTGGAAAAATAACGGAGCGTTGCCGACACCCCATTCGGCATTGAAATGCGCGCGGCGTATTGCAGAAACCGTAAGTGCCGTCGACTACCCTTTAGTTATCATTATCGTTGATCGGGCGGCTCTCTAATCTCCGGCGCATCCAGAACGAAAGAGAAAGGGAGGGGAGGGACGGCGATCATCGACGGGCACCGTTAATTCATTTCACGAAGCAATTTAGATAATCCCTCGGAGGTTATGTTTGGCTTAATCAAGGGGCGGGATCTCTTGTCCATGAAATAGCGAAGGGGCTGCATATGCTCGTGGCTCGTGCTGCATCGAAACACGCGTGTCAGCCCCCTCTCCTCTTTTCCTCCCCTTTCCTGCCGATGCGTTTTCAACTTTTCAAGCCGAAAACCGGTAAATAATGGTTGACTTTATGTTTGAGATAGTTCTGGATTAAGATGGGTCTCGAGAAGTTATTCTCAGTTAATAAAAATTGGAAAAATTCTTTTTGCATTGAAGAGTGATTGAAGTATTGAAGCATTCGAGCCTGTGAACGCAGATCAGACTCGTTGTCCATTTACAACTTTTCGAGCTTGTTGGGGCGCCGATACAGCTGACAACGAACCCCCGTTTTCAACCCCTGTCGAGACCACGTCTTATCTCGACGTCCCGCATCCTTGGGAAATCAAGCACACCGCTCTTCATCTCGCGCGACCTCCCCTACTCACCATTTACATAAACACAATTAGTTCTTCTCATTGAATTATTCAAAACGTCTGCAGCTATCGGCGACGAGGCCCTGGCCCATTCGCCGATGGGGTGCAACCCCTTTCGCGGGTCCTGTTTCGCGCACGTCGCGTCGACTTTCGGTGCGAATTGAAAAATAACATTTGGGGAGCCTGGGGGCCACGGATAATTGTTTTACAGTGGCTCCGAAAAGTATTGGCACGCGAAGGTACCGATTTTCGAAAGATTAGGAGCCTCTAGAAGAGTATGACAAACTAATTAATTAAACTATTAATTCGAGGACGGTAAACTGTGGAGAAATAAATTGAAGTCTTCGAAAGTCAAATGTTTGCTTTCTACAAATAACAATACGAACTAATAGACAGGTAGGGAGCACAAGAAGTGTAAACATTTGCGCAAAGGTGTACACTGTCGGCGATGAGCACTGTTGGAAGTTTGTAGTTACATAGTACAAATTACACTTACTAACACTGTAAATTAATATCGAGTATAATGACATTACGAAAGCAAATAATAATTGAAGAGTTAAAATCAATAGTTTAAGTTTAAGCTAATTGTCAATAGTTTTAGTTTGTTTTAATTTGATTAGGATTCCATTGGATTCAAAAGCTAATTACAAGCTTATGTATTGTTGAAATGCATGTTCCTTCCACGGATTGGTCAAACAAAATTTCACTAATTGTTAATCGAATTCTTCTAAAAATAACAGAAGTAATTTACATATTTGCACAGAATGCCACCGTTGAAATAGAAACTTGAAAAAGCACGTCAATAAATTATCGGGGACAGGGATTGTAATGAAGAGGGACTGCGGTTTAATTTATTTTTAATTACGATTCCCATGTAAATAATAAACGTTCCTCTGTCAGGAATTCTAAATGAGGTACTCGACGTCATTCAACATTATCTGCAGAAATCAAGGAACAATTTTGTTCCATTTCCAGGTTGTGACGAGGATTGCTTATTAAAGTGGCTGCCGATATAAGTTTATGCAAAACGTGCGCTTTATCAGCTTCGTTTTATATCGGACACTTCACTTGTCAGTCTATGAAGTGGCTTCTCCATAAAATGAACGATTATTCCGTAGTGGTAAAGTGATAGCTCGATGCTGTCCTCCCGCCTGCTATTTATAGACAACAAAGTTTTCATCGGGATTGGTAATGTTACTTTCGAACAGTGAAATCATAAATAAAAATATAACAAGTGAAAGAGAGGTAAGGAGGTTCGAGTATATATGGGACAAGTTTAGCAGAAGTTTCAGATTTTACAAACGTGGCACTCAAAAGATTTGAAGAGCGAATCGTAAGGAGAAGTATAAGCATAAAAGAAATAGCACGTTTAAGTATACATAAGATAAGTGGAACGGGGTCGGATTTTACAAACGTGACACTCGACGACAAAATCGACCGAGAGGATGAAAGTCAATAGAAACTCGTAGAAGCTATTGTGCTGTTCGAGGTAAAAGCGGTGCTATCCAAAAATTGTCGTTTCCCATGCTTTGTCGCTGGAAAGAGCGAAATGTGTTTTTCTTGTGTCAGAAAAAAAACTGGACGAAAATCAAGAAAACCATACTGAATTGAATCCATGGCCAGCCGGAATTCAATACAACGCCCCAGAATTTACGACCTTACTTTTCGTCACCGTAAAAACTTTAGACTTCTCGTGGCACCGTTGCGAGCTTCGCTTTTTTTACAACATCGAAGCGAGTGTTCCGAGCGTATTGCCGGTAATCGGAGCGCGACTGTTTTCATTGAATTATCGCGCGCTTATTTGCTATTCGCAAATGCATCTGATTTTCGGATTCTGACATTTCACGGTGAAATCTCGTACCACTAACTCGCCTTTGTAACAGCTTTCGTTGAAATCTCTGACACTTCAACTGCAGGTTTTATACGTTCGCGCTCGATTGTGCAAAACACAATGAAACGAACGCTTTCAACAAAACTCAATCCCTTCGCTTATTATATTTCAAATGTTACTTTTGATGCGTGCTGAAAGGGGAATGTTTCAAGTGTTGCGTTTGAATTGCTGAAGGACTAGACATAAAACAGCACGTTTAAAAAATGTAGATTGTTTTCCGTGTTGTGATTGACACGCTGCGCAAAGGTCTCTTTACACTGTAAACATTCAAACGAAAATCATTCAGATATTATTTCCAGACAGCGGTTCTTCATGCAAAATAAAAATGTTCTACCTAAATTGGAAGAAACTGGAGCGTAATAGAAATTTATTCCTGATATGTTCAGCAAGTTGAAAATAATATAACAGTATTTTTAGATATTTCTAATGTTTTTACTGCTACAAATTACACCTACTCATTTTCGTCGTAAATGCATAAAATCTGCTGTTTAATTGTTACTAAGCATGGGAGATACTAGGTACAAACACAGTCCATATTTCAATTTTTATAGGCACTTCTGGTAATGTGAGAAAGAAGTGGCAGAAGCAAAAAACCATTTTCGATGTTCAACAAATATCAAAAATAAAAATTGTAAAAATATAATTATTACTTCAAGAAATCACGTTCGTTTTTGTAAAGGGCACTGTATACCTTTCCCTACGTGGTATTGTAGGTGAAATTGAGACGAATTCGATGATGCGCAATATCGGTACATTCGTACAACAGCTATAAGAATACATTCCAGTGATTTTTACAAAAGCGATTTCCATAACAGTTTGAAAGATGGCGACAAGATAATCCGATCCCATCAGAATCGTGGAGGAATCGCAGATGTAAACAATTAGCCTATCCGAGGCCATTGTACTCGGCCGTGGCGGACAGCTCTCGCGTATCGTTGACCCGAAAAATGACTCGTCGCGTTCCTTTGAGGGGGAATTATCGATGATCCAGGGTAAGCCGACGTTTTAGGAAGGTTTCATCGTCGCGGACAATAACGTTCCGGCAGGTGGATCCATTCACGAGACACGTCCACGCCCTCGAGAGATTACGCTGGGTTCACGTGGAAGCCGACGCTGCGTCATGGGGTAGAGCTGGGCGCTATGGGGGTAGAGCAGAGGGTCTGCGGCTGTCTACGACCACCGTGGAGGCTATGGGAGGCCATGGTCCAGGGAAGCGACGGGTTCACACCCCGGGAGCCCCTCGCACCGTCCGAAACATGTTTCTCCTGGCCGCCGCGTGAAATTTAATCGTCCCGACGCGGGACTCGCCTTCGCCGAGGGTTAGACGATGTTGCGTCCTCTCCCTTTCTCCTCCGTCCACCTCCTTCCCACCCCACCACCCCTCTGCTACGATGTTACGAGCGTGTATCGTGACCGTGAATAATGTTGACGAATGATGATGATGCGCGCGCTGCGCTGCCACCGCGAGGAGTCCGGTTCCGATCGATCCCGCCCGCTCATGCACAACGCCGTGGAAAAAGATCGCTCCGGGGAATTAACGTTGCCGGACGGTAAATAAAGGAACACCGCGGGCCTTCCGCGCAGCTTCCGGCCCTCCCGTTCAACGGATTAAGCGATTTCGCATTAATAAAGTAGCCGCTTTGACGGCGAATTGCGAGCAGGACGCGATGTACTGCGTTGCGCTCGAGAACGCCGCGCCGCGTACCCTCCGGGACCAAGGACAATTTCCTTGCGCCGGAGGAGCCGGTTGTTTCATACTTATTGGATTTCCTGGTATCCTTGTTTATTCCTTGATAAACTATATACAGGATTTGACAACTTTATTTGTAGATCCGAAACGGCGGAATTGTCCGTCGCACAACGATACGTCTATTTTCGTCGACAACGTATTTCGTTTAAAAAGGACACGATCTTCAAACATCGTGAAAAGAATATTGGAAGACAATCGTCGGATGTACTCCTTCGAGTAATGCAACTTTGCGTAAACAATGTTTTTTCACAACTAGTCTTTTTCCCATACTCGTACCTTTAGCAATTTTTTTGAAGGTTTTTTCGACGACATGAATTTCTTCGAGAACTTAGAAAGATTGATTTCCTTTGTGACGAAAATTTCTATTGGCACGAATTACGGAGAAAATATTAATTACAGGTTTTCACAGTCTTTTTAGCCGAGCTTACAATGAACACTGACAAAATACATTTTGTACATTTATGTCAAGATATGTTATGACTGGAGTTGAGAAAACTGCAGTCACGAAAAGGGATTTGCGAAACAATAAAATGTTGTGCTGAATTGTAGCCATAAAATGAAACACGATTCGAAGAAAATAAATACCATGCGCGTGACTTTAATGTTTATAGCAAAAATATTTCCGTTGTTATTTCTGGCTCGCGAAGCAGGAGCTTGACAAAAAATAAATAGAAAGCATTAAACAAAGCTTTCCGGGGTTCGAGAGACGAAGCGGCACAATTCCGAACCAACAATTTCTCCATCCGTAGGACAGTTTGAAATGAAAATAAGAAACAAATAGAGCACTTAAATGGCTGAAACAAAATCATCACATTGTCGAGACGTTGTATCCACACAACGGGTACGTACCCGTCGTGAAAAGTTTTCCGCAAATGGGCTTTGGATAGCCGGGCCCAGTATTTATCTTTTCCGGCTAATGGAGGACATACATAACAATTTCCGATGATCGTTCGCGACCGGATAAATTGTTAAGAAAATATTCCGAAAGGGCTGCCGCGCGGACGGCGTTTCTCTGCTGGGTCTGCTCAATTTTCGCTGCTATTTTCTGTGAAAACAAAGCGCGACGCATTCGTCGCAATCGCCAAAGGTTACAAAAATATTCAGGGCTTGATGTACCCGTCACTGTCACCGGGCGACGTCAGCTTCGAAAAAGAAAAAAGTTTTAAAGAACCCTTGATTGCCGGGGAATAATATTTGGAAGGGTGGTTAAGGTTTGCTGCCTACAAGATGTCCCGGAGTCATTCTCCCCGTCGTCACTCCCATGCCCCATGTTTTCTCTGCCCCATGACGTGCGTAAGGTGGTCGCGTGTGCTTTCCCATCTGTCGTGCCGAAGTTTCACTTGTCGCGCGCGGGCCTAGCCCCCGCGATCGATTCGGGAAATTTCATTAGAAGTCGATAAGTCGAATAAATATCGGAACCGCGGCGTGACAACCGCCGCAGGAGCACGTAGCATTATTCCGTTCATTGATGCGGCAACGAGCCGGGATAACTTTCATTCCGGGGAGGGATTCTTAACGCGATGGTGAGGGTAGTTTATTTGGCTTCCCTAACTCCGCTCTGTAAGTTGCGGTTGCTATTGAGAATATAAACAGATTCCGTAACTGGATTATACTATTGAACCCCGTTAACGTACGACTCGGAACGTTTCGAGAAAAACTCGAAACTGACAGGGATGAAAACAACGAGTACAGTTATTCGCAAAAATTGTAGATACCATTTAATTCGATTATTGTTCAATAATCATTTTTCGTCGTGATCGAATAAGGCAGCTGGAACATATAGTTCTGGAACATTTCAATGGATCAATATTATTGAAATAACACAAGCTTTTGTTTTGAGTATTCCTGTGCTTCTGCTGCAATTTCATGTGTCCTTTAAATAACTCGTTTATAATATTTGAAATGCATTATAATCGCAAGAATTGGAAGAGAATTAATTTCTGATTATTTTGAAGTTGTTGTTTGAATTAATAGCCGTAGTGAATTTAAAATTATTAAATGGTAGGACTGTATAAAATAATTGGGAGTCGAATACGTTTTGATTGTTTGTAAATGAACAACAAATTTACGAAGACAGATCACAAATTGTTTCGTATACTGAGCATTATGAACGGCTTGACAATAACCAATACAATTTCAACCATAATAACAGTCGCTCTTGTACTACCGCAGAAAATTATACAATAGCACTATTATGTACAACCCTCATACACCTCTATGGTTTTACACAAACTCACGAATTAAAAAAAGAAACGTGCGACCGTTCCTCGACATTCGTGAATTATCGATTTTAATTCAATGCACCTCGTTTCAACCCTTGACGCAGCGAAACATGAAAATTTGACGTTTCAAAAAACGTAAAAGGAGAGCAGGAAAATTTGAAATTACGAAACGCGAAAATTGATATCGTTTCTGAAACTTTATCCGAAGCCGCAGTGTAATTGGAAAATATACCAATCTGAAATTACAGTTCGATATGTAAATATGTAAATTGATTTGAAACAGCTTGTTTCCTTTACACCATAAAAGAATTACGAAACGATAATCGCAACATATAAAAAAAAAAAAATAATATAATAAAATGATAACAAAACAGGATTTACTCCGATTTGGTGGGAGTCACGGTAACTTGAGTGAAAGAAGTATATTAAAAACTCTTTCACGAAGAAGGATGCTCTTTGAGGGGAAAAAAGGTGCGGCATCTACGCGAGCCAGAAACTGTGATAAACGTTGGAAAACAGTTTAATTGTTTCCGGAAAGTCCAAAGGGACGACGGGAGTGGTTTAGACGTCGCGCGACAGGTGAGCAGCTAAAAGGGAGTCAGGGGAGACAGAAATTTAATATTTCACTTATAATATCTTCGCTCCAATCTGGCCGCGATAGGTCCGCAACTTTGAAATGAAAATGCACGCGCGGCCCCTTTCCGCGGGACGGCCCTTATAAATATTCAAAACGGGACGTGAAATAACGTGACACGCGAGACTAAAGGCAATTCTTATCGTTCCACGGCCGAACTCACCGGGTCCGGGCGGTTATGTGCACGCGTTATCTCACGCATTTGCTCCCCGGCGCGTATTGACCGGCCGGGCCCCGTGTTTTCGTAATTACTAGGTTTCACTTTCCGGCTCGGTGTCTCGTTTATTCCCCGCTTCTTTTCGCGGCCGGTTACATGAAATTTCACAGCGAGCGTTATCGCGATCGTTCGAGACCAGCGGACGACCGGCAGCCTTCGCCCGGATGAAATTCCAGATGGGAATTTCGTTTCTGGGCGGCGCGGATGTTTACGCGGACTCGAAAACTCCGCGAACGAGTCCGCGGAAATAAAAATTTCGTGGCCACGCTGGATTAAATGTCGCGAAAGGAATGCAGATTAAATTTGCGGAAAATCCCGGTCCCTGAAACGACTTTCTCCAATGCGATTAACAAAAAATTTATATTTCAGGGTTGCGGGATGTAATTAATTAAAAACGATGAAGATTTTACACTAAACCCTGCCTGCCTGCCTCTCGTTCCATTTTATATGGCCATCCATGCTATTTATACAGGAAGTTTGCAGTATAATTCAGGAAAATTTGAATTTGTTCAAATAGTCGCTGAATGTACTTCTTTTTAATAATTCCTTATATGGATTTCGACGGTGGTTATAAAAAGAGGAAATTTACATTAAATTATGGTTTTTTGAACATTTATTATCACTATTAATCACAGTAGAGAAAAGTATTACAATTGAATGCAGTTTTTGTTCGAATATAATTTATAATATTCGTATAATTTTTTAGAATGTGAATGTTATAATTAGACTGCGAATTTTACGCAACTATGGCAGAAATTGGACGAGCGAAACACGAAATTGTAAAGACAGATGAATTTTAGGAGCATGTTACATTATTTTTAATTTACAGAAATGATTAAAAGACGAAATATTTACATTTTTGTCGAATTTACATTTCCGAATTTCATAATAAAGCTGAAGATACTACCAAATACGACCACTATGTAGCAGTAGCGTTTTTATAATTTGTATCATGTGAAGATTATTAGTAGACTGAAAAAACGAAGTTCAAAAAATGATGCTTCCATGTCGGATAATGATTGAATCACTCCGGTTGGCCATTGTAGCATATTCCAACGTCGTCTGCGTAATTACCATTTAATGTGCATTGTAAATATATCGACACAATCATGTAGACGTTTTGCAAGAATGGATTACAATTAAATCACGCAGTTCACATTTCCGCCGTGCCGTTGTCATCTTCATGACAAAAGTCAGAATTAGCATAAAGAGCGTGATCGCGGGGCGTCAGGTGGTTCCGTTACACCGTTGATAAAACTGCACGTTAAACGGCGAAAAGATCGATTTATTCGCGAAGTTAAGGGCGCGCCGATTCGCGCGAGCACGTGTTTGTTTATGTTAATGTTTCGCCGTGTATCGGTGGCTCCGCGGGCCAATCGATTATTAAAATTCGAACGCTTTTGTAGCCGGTCCCGTCCGACGGAGTCGTTCAGGCTTTTTAGTCGGCGGTAATATTAATTTAATACGACAGGCGCGGCTGGAAACAAAACGCGTATTCGGCGCGGACGTAATAGTACGCCGAAAACAGTCGGGGCGGACAATTAGCGTCGCTCCCGCGGGTTCCATAAACTCGTTTCTCGTTCCTCGCCGCGTTTCGGGCCACTCTTCTTCCTCCTATCTACGGCGTACGGTGCGCCGGCCGATAACGAAAATATTCCATTAATTTCTCGTCCATATTCGATTGGATTTTGACAGGGATTATCGAGGACGCATAAAAAAAAACGCGCGGCAGGGGGCCCCGAGAAGAACGGACCACGCAACGGACGCAACTGTTTCAATGGTATCAGTATTATTAATAGCCGTCGAAAGTACCGGGTCCGCGTTGTTCGAAAATGTCCCGATAAAACGAAAATTCCCGAAAATATGTACTCGCGAATTACGAACGGCGCCGAATAAAAAAGATCATGAAGCACCCGGTTGATTATCGGCACTCGGGAAAAACGTTTTCACGCGAACGACGCGACGCGACGGTGCCGATCAGCGATTCTAGTACACAATATCGAACGTTCTCGGATTTGAAAACTGTCTGGGAACCTGTGACTACCTGCCTGTCACCGAATAGTCGTCTGGGATAAGGATTTTTCCGTGTACAGTCGCGAAATGGACGAAAAATCAGCAATATTATTTTCAACGCTGTCTTGCGCATCTCTGTAAATTTATTATTATAAATTTTCATTTGTAAATTCGATAAGAGTAATTTAATTTTCATTGGAAAAATTACTGTTCCATTGAAATAATATAACGTTCTCATGACCAGCCAGCGAATAAAACTTTTCTATCTGAATTTCAACAAAATGGAGTGAAATTTCTACTTATTTTCGTAATATGCTTAATAAGATGGAAATAATATAACAGTATTTTTTAATTTTTCTATCGTTTTCTATCGTTTTTGTAATGAATGCATAAAATCATAAAAATTAGATTTTTTCAATTTTCGTTTGCTCCACTTCTGTAGACCACATTAATTTGATTTAGTAAGTGGAAAAAATGTAGCAAATCAAACTGTAAGTGGCATGTCACGTGTACGTGAACGTGTATAAATCCATATATAAAAATAAATTTGAACAATTATGGGTTCAATTTCCTTGGGAATGTTTCTTCATTCTGGCATTAAAAGCGACTAACGAAAAAAAATTGTGCCGTTTCAAATCACCATGAATTTGAAGATTGGAGTCTCCCCTTTATAACAATGCTACAAAAGTTGTAATTTTCATCTGTTTTTAACGAGCATAACTTTTTATTGACCAGTATAACATTTTTATCAGCAGTCTGTTCCGCCGTGAAACGTGTGCATTGAACGAAATCTAACCTGCGCGTTGTAGAACGTTCAAGCTTAATTATTCAGCTTAAAAGAAATTACAAACGGTTCTAGGAATTGTCCGGACTTCGTGCTCGTCGCTTTCCTCGTTTTCCGTTTGCTCCTTCGAAGCCGAACCGTTTTGTTTTATTCGCGGCGTTTCGTTGCGTGCTGTTTTCATCTGACTGCGAAATCGCGGCGACTGTTCACGCGATCCTACTCGCGCTAATGATAACCGGTAGCCAGCCACGGCGGACTAAAGAGTCTCTGGAACGACTAGAGAGACTCTTCTACGCCGCACAGTCACCGTTAGCGAAGACTATCGCGCTGTAAAACGACACTCGGGATAATATTACCGGTTTAGATTCGATTCGGCGAGTAGTTTTAACGGCTTCTGATAAGGATTGCATAATTGAAATGACTCTCGAAACGATCTCGAACAACTCATTAGGCCAACGACAATAACAGTTACACCTGTGAAATCCAACAAGTACAATACGAGGAGCGTACAATTTTATGCGGACATTATGAGTCGTAAAATCCGACGAACACTTTATTGAACCGATAGAGCATGGCGCCGGCTCCATAAAGTTCAGGACAGATGTCATTCCATCCATACAGCTCGGTAAGAGCGGCTTAAATCCGTGGAGATCTTGTTACGAGCCTCGATGAATTTACACATGCAATTTCTCGATGTAGATCTCGATACAAATCGTATTATAGAACCTAATAAAGGACGTAGTGAAACACATTGTAACCACAGTCTTTATTATTGCATCCGTACAACTGAATCCTGGTTCTTTCAAATCCGTAGAACTCGACGTAAGTTACTGTAGATTTTCATTTTTGAGAGTACAGTAGTATCTCCCTTGTTGTCCATTTCTAGATTTTAGTAGGCATCTTATACAATTTTCTGCAAACTGGATTTATTTGAATTTTTTAAAATACTGTAAGTTATATAGTACTTTTTTTTTGAAAAACAGAATATTAAAACTACGTAACAAAATAAGTTAGAGATATTGACAATTACATTTTTCCGTACGATGCTTCGTCTGAGGTTGTCTGACCATGACTCACTGTTTCTACTTCTGACAGATACCACAGCACAGAGAGGCAAAATCCCGGAAATGAAAATCCGTATAAAAATCACGTGTACCACTGTGTTTACAAACTATTCGGAGAAGAATTAAACAATATTGACAGTTCGAGAGTGAAAATTACCAACCAAAACATCCGGGTGAGAAGTAATGCAAATAATGAATATCGAAGTAACGCGACTTTAAATAGGACACCTGTGGATCCTTTGTTCTACGGATCGAATAACATCTTCATCAAGTTCTGCCTATCCAATATGGCCAGCTTGATATACTGTGAACTGTCTCGCGGATCCAATACGATCTATATCATGCTTTATGGACCCATTGAGCTTTATATCCAGTTTCATGACCTGAATGACATCTGTAGTTCTCTGGTTCCGATGAGATTTAGCTCGAACACAAGCAACGTTGTTATCTTCACACACGTGCACTCTCTAGCAATTTCCACGAATTTCACATTACTACATTAATTGTTCCCTAGTTATGGCAATTTTACAAAATGGTGGCGCCGTTCTTCATCTAGTTTCGATCAAATGTAATTCAGACACAGACAGCGCAATTTCCAAAAATATAACATTAGTAATAATACATAATTTTTTCCTGGTAATTCGACGACAATGTTACAAAATAGTGGCACCGTCTAGATTCGATGAGATTTAATTCAAACGCAGACAGCCGCCATCTTCGCACACGGTGTACCGTATCAATTTCCACGAATGTAATACAGCTGTATTAATTGTTTCCTGGCTACTCGGCGACAATTTTGCGAAACGGCGGCGCCGTTGTTTGTCCACGTTGAAGAATGTCACTGGGCACCATTAAACGGTCAGTTTTCTTCCGAGACAGCGGTGATAAAACGGCGTTGACTCCGAAACGGTGGTACCGCCATTAAAATCAGTACGGAGCTATTTGTACGAGTTAGGCTCTCAGTGAAATTTATTTTCAATCCCGGCCGGGTATCTTTCTCTCTACGAGGTAACCTGGCTAAACCTGGCATGAATATACTGCGCTCGCTGGCTACGTAGCTGCGGTACGTGTAAACTGCTGCTTCGGCCCGTGTAACTTCATGACGGCGAAACAAATGTTGCCGCTGGAAGCGTGGAACTATTAAGACAGATCGTCCGGGATCGAGCATTTCCACGAAAATTCCAGACGACGTTCGTCACGCGAACACCGGTCTCGTCCGGGAGTTCATACACGCCCGTCGCTGTATTCATTATTCCCCCCTTTGTTGTATTTTAATTGCAATCCTCTTTTCCCGTTCCGATGAAATCGCGAAAGTGGAACGCGTTAAACATTGTTTTTCACCGAAATCCAGACGCACCGTGCGTCCTCGCGGATATTGAAAATTATCGCATTTATTGCGCCTTGCAGTAGCATTCGAATAAAATTTTCTGCCCCTCTGTCCGATGCGAATCCCCCACGCCGCCGGAAAACCCTGGGATTTTCCGGCGAACCACGGAATTCCTTTGTTCCGAAGACTGTTTCAGCGTCGTACGCGTAGACCGATTGGTAATTCGTTGTTAGTCTTAAGAAGAGGAGACAGAGATTTATATCGAAGGAAAACAGTACCTAGCTTTGTCCTACAAGTCGCAAAGAAAGCTGAAGAGTACGAGGTCAATAAACTGATCGAAGACATACAAAAGGTTAATAAAAACGTACGAACAGGCTCCGGATGTTCCACAGTCCCGGTGCAGGCGAATATCCGTCGTAAAAAGATTCGCATCTCCGTGCAACGGAGAAAAGCTCGCTCTCGAAGGCCACCGATAGTTGCACGCGAAGCTCGCAACAATTTTCATACGAGAGAGAGAGAGAGAGAGAGAGAGAGAGAGAGAGAGAAAAGAGGCGAAACAGAACAGAGACCTTTCGCGGGTATAAATCTTGAATCGTTGGACGAGCGGATATTAGATATGCGCGGGCTCGCGTGTATTATCGTTGCCGGGAGATGCGATGCATCACTATGATGAACCCCGGGCGAGTTTGTGGGCCCCGCAAGAGTGGGTTTCATCCAGCGCGAGAGGGGGGAGGGAGAGAGAGAGGTGTCCGCGCTATCGACGTCGGAATTCGGCCGTACTTTTTCGTCCGGTATCACGCGATCTATGAAACATTGATAGAATGCTGGTCAGGGAGAGAAAAAAAAAGTATCGAGCAGAAGAGGGACAGAGGGTTTCGGGCGCACGCGGAACGATCATGCATCATCGTTCACGCTTCATCCCTTGATATGCAAGCGCGATATAGTATATACGTATATACATACATACGTGTACATATAGGTACACACGCGTATGTATAGTATACAAACATACATGGTATGCCTACATATGCGCGTACACGTATGTACATACGCATACGCCAATGTACCGGAGGCATAAATCGAACTTTTGCATTTCCGTCGTCGACAGTTGTCCCTCCACCCCCCGACACGCCGACCTCTCATTGCCTGGCGTCGCGTGCTGCGTACAGGAAACATTCGCTAACCTACCCGTGTTTTTTGTACTGCACACACACGCATACACAGACCCCCATCCCTCTCGACCATGGTGCATTCCACGTACACGACGTATTTACGCCATAATAGTCGAATACGATTCGGACGTGCGCGAACGGTAATGCTGTCGAATGAATCGCGCGAGCTACTTGCGGTCGCGATCATGGCAGCGGCACGCTTCTGCCGTGCCATTTGTTTCGTACTCCTGCGTGTCCCGGATCTTGATGATGGAACTTAACCCTGAACTGGTATACCGACGTCCCTCATGACCAACGATAAATTTGCCATGTACCCTAACAGACGAGCGCAACAGAAGAATAGAAACGGTCGTGCAGTTTCCAAAAAAGCGTAGCTTTAGAATGTGCGGTATAAATGAAATTGAACCGCCGGTTCAATTGGACTTGTAGGAAATTAATGGTAGGGATGCGAGTGTCATTGAGCCGGGACGATTGTTTGGAATGATTGCGGGCGCGTTTGCATCCAGTATGTATGTTGTGTGTGTGTCTGTGTGTGTGCCCGCGCGTCGCGGCGAAAATCGTAACAGCTCGATGACAAAAGTGTACCGAGAAGACGCGTGTGTTTTTGTCGTTGCCAGGTGCGTTGTTTGCCGTGCGAAAGAAGCGAATCGAGAGAATTAGTTACCAGCGAACCGGCGACCCATTGACACGGCATCCGCGCACACGCCTGAGCCTTATTATTAAACGAAAGAATATAGTTAGTAGGAGTTGGAGGCATTTTATCGGAATCCTGACTCTTTCTTGAACCCCCTACTTTCCCCTATAGACTATTATCGCCGGTGAAGTTTGTGTATCGCGTATCTTGGTGCAAGAACGCGGTCACCGTTGGATTATTGGTTCCTGGGCCGTTAATTCGCCATGTTGGCACGTCCGGCTCGTCGCCAGCGGCCGTGTGCCACCACTCGGCCGTACGTGGCTCGTTGGCGCAATCAAGGGGTCGAGAGGGAGAGGAGAGGGCGAAGAAGAAAGTACCGTGTTTCGAGTGGCAATATAATACAGCCGCGAAACAATGGAGCACCGTGTACGCTCGGCCACCAGGGCAATAAAACCACGAGCACGGTGGCGTATAAGCCAAGAGGGCCGTAGGAACTTCCGCGGCGGATGAGGGATAGAAAATTAAATATTAATTTCGTTGGCTCCGCCGACGGAGAAAAGCTCATCGCGCATGCCTCCGGCTTTCTGACCGGTCGAACCCCCGTGCCGTTCTCTCTACCGTCGTCGCCCCCCGCTCCCCCTCCAACCCCCTCCGTCCACCTTTCTGATTCGAAAAGGTAAAATTCATCCGGTGGCTCCGGCCGGATCCAGGCAGATTATTTTCGTCTGAATTCAGAATCAAATTAACCTCGGCCTTTGCATAAATTATGCCATCTCCTTTCCCCGGCGAGATCGAAAAGCGTCGGTGCAAGCTTGCCCCGTTTACCCTACGCTACCGGCGGGGCGAGGGGGTCAGGGGGCAAGAAAGGCCTAAAGAACGCCCGGAATAAAAGGCATAGAGAAGCGCGAGCTTTTCACACTTCCGACTGTTTAATCTCGTTTCTAACGGAACAGCAAGTTTCGCCGGCGCTGCGCTGGCTCGGCGGTTTTTTTTCTGCTCCGCTTTACCGCGGTACAACTTGTTTGCGAAACAATGGGAATTTCGAGGGCGTTTCCGATTCGATTAAAAACTGGAGCAAACGGACAAAAACGGTTTCGAGTTATGGAGAAGTATGGTAATTTCTTCGATCAAAGTTGTAGCCGGCTTTCACTCGAAGCGAAGTTACTTGAGAGCCTCGAATTTGCGTTTTCTGGCTGTCGTTCGGCGGAATTTTCGTTTTTTCTTTCTTTTTTTTTTTGTCTCGCGGAATAGCGCGTCTGCTTGAATGAACATTTTTGGAGTGAAATTTTTCTCTTACGGTTTCCGATTTGCAAAAAATATACTGGCGGATGAACGGTTAAAACAGTCTCGATGTTTCTCGTTCTGCCTTCCGAAAAATTCAAAGGCGAGCTGGGAAACACGAAACAGTCGATGATGTTAAGAATGGAGATTATTCTGTCGTTCTGCATTCGCATTGTTCTATCCACGAGGTCCCATTGTTTTCCTTATTAGAAGGATCTTCATTAAACAGCTAAATTAAAATGCTCTCTCAATTCATAACGTTATTATATAATATAAGTCCGAATAATATTATTATTATCATTACTAATTAATTTTCGCGTCGTTGTGATTTACGTGTACTTGTCATCAGTACCATTAATATTTTCGATTCTTCTGTATACAGTAAAGTTGTGCAAATAATGGGGATAATTCCGCATAAACAAATAAGAAAATTTCCAATTATATTTCTTCATACTTCGTTTCCGGGAAAATCGGAAAAACATTTCTTTCTTGATTTGAGGTATTGCTTTTCAGAGGTTTCCCTTAGAAGTTCTCAAAGTGCGTGTCTGTTCATGACTTGCCGTTTCTACTTATTGTATAGGGTGCGAGGAAATTATATGTCACGACCATGGTGTGATTCCACACCTCGAGATCGATGGAGATCTGAGAAAACGTTGCCGCAAAATTGTTTTTTACCTTCAAATTGAAGATCAAGAGATGTGAATTCAGTTTTGCTCTCGTCGTGATCTTATGCATCACGAAGATCGACTTTGTCTAAAGCAAAACCATGAGTGGAAACTCAACTGTTTTCATAGTGCATCCAAGCAAGACGCTATGCGTAAAAACGTGTCGAAAAACATATCTTCGCTTCTAAGGACGAAGAGAATAATCTTTCTTCGTTTGAAGTTCTGTTTACAAGTTCTTGAAGTACCATTCAACGTGACTAGCGTGTCTGTTCACGGCTTACCGTTTCTACTTATTGTACACGCCGCCGGCCAGTAAAAAATCCGCAATCTGGTTATCATCACCCCCATCATCGCAACGTTTACAAAACAAAACGTTCCTTATCGATCCCAGCATCCGATCCAGCCGTTCCACCTGCTTGATTGCAGAGTTCTTTTCGAGGAGGATATTCGACATCAAATTTTAATTTATATCCCAAAAGGAAACTCTTGATGGTCTGACCTATTTATCGGCGCCCTAACACTCCGGACCATCTATTCAAAGGAACCAGGTGCGCCTCCCGAGGATCATCCATAACTCATTCTGCAATTTTCGACCAATCCCCCTACAAAGTTACGAATCGACGAACACGAGTTCCCTCGATGGTTCTCTCGGTGGAAAAAAGGACGAGGAAGCGAGCTAGAGACAGGGGGAGAAAGAGAGAGAAAGAGAGAGAGAGAGAGAGAGAGAGGGCGAGAGGAATCGAAATCCTGGGAGAGGAGATGCCCGCTAAGCGTAACAGGAGTTCGCGCGGCGAGATAATGGCGGATCTACGTTCAAATTAGAGTTCTTCGGGTCTCGGGAACGAGGTAGGGCGTTGCCTTTTACCTTCTATGCCGGCCCTAGAATCAGGGATCAAGAAACCTGACCATTTCTACTCGCGCCGGGCCGCTCGACTCGCTTTCTCCTCCTTCTCCTCTGCGGAAGGAACCTTGAGGTTCACCTCAACTAATACCGGCACTCCGACCCCTCAGCGATGTAACCTCTCATTACCTTCCCATGTCCGCCGTGGCTCTTCGAGCATCTTGCCCACCTTGATTTGATTAGCATAATTGCACTTACCTCGGCCCTTCGGCCCGGCCACAAATTTGACAAGGAGGACCAGAGGAGAACGCCGCGCGGCCGGTTACAACGTCGCACCGCCGGTGTCTCGTGGCGGCTAACAGCGATAATGATTCCGATCATTTTCATACCGGTTATAATAATGATCGCCCCGCGCCGTAATGATCGGCCACCGTGCTGCAATAGGCGTCGGCGGTGGCTTCTTAACGCAGCGGAGCAACAACCACCGTCAACCGACCACCACCACCACCACCGACTCGATGTAATTCAACGAAAACGTTGACACGAAACGCTTGCTGCGGCACCAAGTTACGTTACCGTTTGATGTTACAACGTCTTCCTCGAGGTCTGCGCATACACTGCCTCGAGACTCGGGAAATGAGGCTCCTGTTAACACGCGGACGTTTTATCGATGACAAAATACGCGATGTTCCGATAATCTCCGTTACCCTCTTCGGTTTCGTACAGTGGTCGAACGAAACTGTTACAATTCTCGATTAATTATAGAATAACAATGATTTTGCAACTACCACGTTTTCTGCTACATTCCGAATCTTTTCGGTTTTCCTAATTCTTTTTTGTTCTAGTATACATTACAAATTCCACTGCGGTACGCAGAACTTTTATTCCAGACATTTTTGTGTGAATAAGAGTGTGCAGTCACTTTCTCCGCGAGTACCAAATTAAATTTTCTATTATCGCTGTCATCTCGAACTGCCACGCGAAATCATAAAACAAAATTCTTAGGGTATTAAATTACACACCGCCGCAGTTAAAATCTCAACAATGTCAACTTCGAACAGTCTCCTTTCCTCGCGTCGTCGCCATCATCCCCGAAGCGAATAGCTAAAAAACGAGTACCCTTGGAGGAGCTCTAAAGATATAGAGACTATTTATTGTCCGACAAATAGAGTCTTGTCGTCGTTCGAAGGGGAGTCGCGATCGGGTAGCAAGAATGGCGGATCGTTTTACGGGAAAATAAAGTGATGTCGGCGTAGCGTTTCGGCCTATCTTAAAACTCCGTTGTAACAGGACACCGGATAAATTGAATGTTTACAACGCTCGCCAGGATATTTCTATTCGAAGGGGGCGTGACAGCGCGACGGCCCCTCGACGCGCAGTCGTCTCGAGTGTCATCCTGGGGCGCGCAGGACATCTTCGACTTTTTTTTTTTCTATACGCTGTACTCGTCGCTGGACGATTTTAATCCGTCACTCTTGTAACAACGATACGAGAACAAGCGCCGATCGTTGACCCCCTTTTCCCGGCCTGGCAATATCGCTTATTGTTAGCGTCACACGGAATTTCGAAGTGGACGAGTCAGCGGGTAATGGCGGCCGATGCCTGTAATAATGAAATATCTTCGTTATGCTCCTATAACTGTCATTGAACAAATCTGACGGCCGTCCGTTTTAATCCGCGCGATTAATCAGTGTCCGGAGAGTAGTCTCGTTTCGGATAGGCGGGGGTGCTGGTGCGGCCGGGGAGGTAGAATTGAAAACGGTATTTCGCCCGGACCCCGTAATGAAAACACGGGAAACAATGCGCGTACCCGATGTAATCGATTGTTTATTATTTAATAAATGGGCTCGGTAATAACGGATTATTAAACGCAAACGCGATCCTACCGACGCGTCGATCCCCCGTCGAGCTTTCATCCCCCGGGCTGTACACCACCGTGCAGGGGTGCAGGATTGAAGAGTGCTGCCACCCGACGAGCAACCGTGAAACCTCGAGGGTTCTGCGAACAAGGAAAGCTCCTCATCGGGAGAGTTTTTCGCGCACCTTATCCTCCCGGCTGAGAGTTCCCTTTATCAGTTGCTCGTCCGATATTGGATCTCGTGCTCGCGGAAATTTCGAGTCGTTCCGATGAATTTATCAACCCCCGTTACCTCCGGGCACCTTACTCTCGATTACGCGTACCCAGCCGAATAAGAACGGTCGAATTACCACGGTGGGGATCGGAGAAATAGAAAAAATCCCGGAGACACTGTCAGCGGACCTGTTACCTACAGTCTTCCTCGACGCGGAAATTTCATTCCGGGCCGCGCCCGAGCGTCAATACAAATTTTAATAAACCGAGGAGAAAAAATTCACTCTCGAGGCTGTCCCGATTAAACCCCGATGCCCGGTTCTTGGGCGCGATCTACGTGTCTACGAGACCCCCTCATAATTGAAAATCACTGTAATCCAATATCCTTGCTCGGGGGTGCGATAGAAAACCTAGCGGATCTTGCTCGAGGTCGTTCCGCCCAGACCAATAAGGAGCTATCGCGCTAACTTAGGAGAAGAGCAACCTCCCGGTGTGAGACCCCTCGCCCTCCGGGACAAAACCGCACACGTAACATTCCGCGTATTGTTTCCCGATGGGAATTCGGCTGCCTTACACGGGGAACACGTTGCCGGACCCCCCGTCTCCCCTCCCGCTCTAGGTTTATTACGACTTACGGGGATGCTACCGAGGTATTTACAGCTCAGCCATTTCCGATGTGGCCCCTTTACGGCTGGCAACGGACGACGCCGGTGACAAACTGCACGGAAAAATAAGAATTATGGCGCGGAGATACGCCACTGTTAAAACGAGATCGCGTTAATCTCTGGGGCCAGATTAGGGGCCGCGTTATCGACGGCCCGTCGCTGCTTTCGGTAATGGGGGCGTTTTTTCTTCCGACAGGGATGCTGGTAATGGAATTTGGTGGCCGAGTGATGACACTTTGACTGGCGACCTGGCAACCTTGTAAATTTTTTTAAGTCAAAAGATGGTTGCAAAAGTTCGTTCCCTATTTGAAAATGGAACGCATTGATCGATTATACGTATAGTCACCACCATTTTCTACAACCTGTAACTCTATGTTTTTGCGAAAAGGTCTTGCTATCTCTTAGCAAGGTCTAAGTAACTTAAGGTTGTTGCTATTAACCGATATTATAGTTTATAGTCATCTTCGAGATAGAAAAATAAAAAAAAAATTGTACTCGGGTTTTCTTAATGCTAGAAAAATTAGTTTACTAGCTGATGTAAAACAAAATATCGAGAAAGTTGCGTTTAGTTTTTTTAGTGTAATTAATTTTGAAAATTTATAACATTGGAGTCGTCGCAGATGAAGACTTGATATTAAGAAATAATATTTTAAAATGTAAAGTATTGCGGGAGTGAGGAACGACAGTTCCTCGTATTTTTCACGGGACACTGACTCAGTTCCGTGAAACATAATTTGCGAAACATAGTACTATGCTATGCTAAATTTACACGTGTTCAGTTTTTGGTGGAAACGGTTACGTTATTATACCAAACATTTGTAAGCTTGGCGTAGCACAACGTAGCTTAGCTTACAATTAGTTTAGCTTATAGGTAGATCCGGGCCTTCAATGTAAATTTCGCGTTATTTAGAGTAATATCGTGTAATTCCGGATTTGATGTCGACTGTTAATAGATTGATGTTATTGGATGCTTTGAAATTGCAGATGCTTATGACAGAAATAATAATACATACTACATTTTTGTACTACATTTTTGTTCACTTATTCCTTTCACTATTTCCAAAATAAAAAATACGTTAATTTTGCCTATCTGATACACTGTTATTCGCATCAATTTCATACATCATTTCAGATATAAATCATGAATATTAAAACAACTTTAGCTTTGCAATATAAATCCATCCCCAGGTTCTGCGCATGATATATTGACGCAGCGTAATACCTCTAAACATTACAACACATAAAACTCGAGGGTATATAATTACATAAATAAATAAAGAGAAGAATCAAATCTTCTCACAACTGTAATCTCCACCAATATCATTCTGTGGCAATAACCTCCTCTGGAGAAGCATCATTAATTTCGAATTCGTATCTGGCTCGCAATAATAATATTTAGTGACTGCAAACACGATCGAACGGTTCATCGTTAATTGCGTGATTGTTATTTCCACATTAATACACGTGCCGATTATAAGCAATTTAAGTATGCCAAGTTTCACGAATCGGTATTCACTATCTGCGTGCACAAATTTAAATACAATAATTGTCGCGTCGGTACAATACGTGTTTCTAGCAGTGTGCAGAGTAATTAATTAAAACCCGAAACTAGTGCAGTCAGAATTGTAGGAGTTTTCGTTATAAATATAATTAAGGACGTCTAGAAATCATTAGAAACATACAAGAAGTATGACAATAATTCCATATACAGATTTTTATGATGAACAGTGCCGTATGTGATAGAGGGGGTCTAAATGGGTTAAACTCGCATTTTCAAACATTTTGTTTGACTTAGTATATATGTAATAAAAGCAAATAACCACGATACTTTAACAGAATACACAACCACGAGACAAATCTTCATTTCCGAATCAATGAATCAAAAGCAACCACTCTCGCGTCCTAACGCATACTACAAAAATTGTTCCACGGTCTACGAGTCTTACAGGACATGGTCCCTAACTTGTTAAAAATTCTTCTACGGCAGTTGGTAATAAACACGTTCCCGGTGTATCATTTCCTATCCCCTCGCGGGCCTCGTGCGAATGATTTCGCGCGCGTCGCCCCGCCCTTAAACTTTCCAGCATAAATTGTCATTTGTCAGGGTCACGTAACAGAGGGTCACCGGCAGCCCGTCGTGTGGTTCGTGGGAACAGGCCACTTTTTCTTCGTGGTCGCTTCCTCGGCGACTCTTCTTCGTGGGGGTGGTTTCCTGCCCCCCTCTCCCCCTCTCCAGGGGCAGGAGCATCTATTTTATAAGACTGAGAAATATCGGCGGCATCAATACCGGTTTATCTGGAATACAAATTGCCACCCGGAGAGGACCACTGCCTTAAGAAAACACTCGTAATCCGTGGAGAGTGAAACAGGGGCGTAGCGACAGGTCCTCGGCGCCCGGAGGCGATAGATAGTCCCTCGACCCCTTCGTGTTTATACTCTCGACGACGCTCGAAATTAATTCTGTCGCCCCATCCCTCCCTCCCTCCCCGCACACCCCCACGGTCGCCGGTCGACTTGCGAAGATCGTTCTTTTACCGCAGGGCGTAAATTCGGTGGTCGCTGCACTGTTTACAGGAGGGTCGAAGTCAACCTTGTTCCAACCCCCGTGCGTCCTCGTCCCGTATACGGGCTGTTTAAAACGCATATTTTACGGAGAGAGTCCATAAATCTGCTTTATCAGAAGCCGTTTGCTCGATCCGAAGCCAGTTTTGCTTTATTTCGTTTCGACGACGATCACGACGTCTGTCTCAGAGATACCGCTTATCTGCGCGCGCGTCTCCGTTTCTACACTCCTAGACAAAACTATAGTGTGCTATCTTTAACCCTTTAAGAACGATCCCAATTAGTTTCACACCAATCAATCATATACATATTGTGCCGCGAGGGGCCCCTTTCTTTTTTGTTAATAAGTTTATAGGAATTTTCTTGAAATTTCTATTTCTAACTTTAGTTCGAGGGCTCCAAAATTTTTACCGCTTGGAACCCCCACTTGACTTGAGCCGCCACTGAGTGTCCCAGAGAGAAACTATTCGTTTCTTCGCGACGCCCATACTTAAAGGGTTAATTTCTCCAGACTACTACCTTTCAATTAGCAACCAATGTTTCATGGAAAAATTCTATAGTATTCGTGAAATTAACGATAGCACACACGCGCTATCATTTTGTCCAGGAGTGTATCTCTACCGGTCGTCCGGCAGCGACGGGTATCCTCTTTCTCTTTTTGCTTTCTTTTTCTGTTTAGCAGCGACGACCCGGCTCGACCCCATTGTCGAACCACCAGACGATCGTTTGGCATGGTTTAATGGCATGGCCGCGATGATGAATGACGCTACCGGGACACGGGAGACATTCGGCGCTTCAAGAGCTTTTTTGTCACGTGAGCTCGTTACGTCGTGGCGCCAGCCGGGCCAGCAACTATGCGCCAGAAACAATGTTGACTAATCGCTTTCCAAAACTACCATGAAAAACCGTGGACCGTTTTTGACCGCGAAACCAGGAGCGGTCCCGGCTTCTTCTGCGCCTCCCCCCACCGTCGAATCGGCATCGACGATCTTGGTGCCGTTCGTGAAAAAAGAAAACCGTCCGCGAATCGGAAATGCCATCTCGGGAACGATAGATCGTTGAATTTTAACGATGCAATTATATCGACCGTCCCGAGAAGCTGATTTTCCGACTACGCCTTTCGAGACGCGTCGCGTCGGTACGCTCTCCTCGTCAATTAAACCATGACGTGTTTGTAATGGACACTTTAACGACTCGCGGAATATCGATTCCAAACTCGTTCTTTTTGTCGATGAAGAAACGCTTCGCTGGCGAGCGAAGTGTTTTTTTTTATTTTTGTCAGCGGAAAAAACGCAGCTGCTTCTCCTTTTCTCTGTCCGTTTGCATTTGATAATGCGCGAGAAAAAGTAATGGCTGTCAATCTTTATGTATACATATAAACATTCTCTCTTCGTGAATTATCCAAACGTAGAATGTCCATTCTTAAAACAATTTTAAAATTATATCTTTAAATTCTTTTAATCTTCCTATTTTAAATTTGACCGCTAAACATTGTTACAATAGTCTAAAATTCAAAATTTAATAGTAGCTTTGTCTTTGTAATTTTATAATTATAGGTAGTTTGCATTAATTGCGAGATGCAGGAGGTATATTTGTTTCTTTTTTTTTTTTTGTAAATAGTTTTAGTGAGTTGAGAATCGGATAATAGTATTTTTAATTTGTTTTAGCTGTTTTTACTGTTCAGCATTTGATCTACTCATTTCTGTCGTAATGAGGATTTTGTAAAAGCATAAAATCCCCAGTCTAATTATAAATTATCAAACAATATGGTATGCGTTCTGGAAAGTTATCCAAGATATAACTTGATGTACGGTAGAATGTAACCGGCAGCTTACACAGTCGCTAATGACCTTAAAGCAGATGAGACTTCGCGCAAATGAAGAAGAACAGTTTGTGACGGGCATTCTCTCCAGCAAATATGATTCCTTTTACCATCCTTCCCCGGCCCGGCGAATTAGTCTCTGGAATAATTCCATCGCAAAAAACAAACCTTATTATTCCAGCGGATCCAACCAATTTAATCGTCGGGTATTTGAAATGATAATGCAACCGAGTTTTTCTTCCTTTAGGTTCTTCGTTAAATCGTCCTTTACGTATATATTTCTGAGCCGAGGTATGGCGAATTCAACCGGCCAGTATTTTCAGAGCGATGTAGTTGGAGAATATATCAAAATGCTATCTAAAATCATTATTAAAATCAAAGAATTAAAATCGTAAATTCATTTTTATTAGAAATTGGAAAATACATTCGCTTCTTCATGCTTTCACAATAGAAGCCCACTTTCATCATTTTTACTGCATGAAAATTAACTTTAATATATTGAACACAATTGTTTGTCTAACTCAGTTTTCGCCACAGGAACTGAAATTGTTCTTTTCCAATATTAGCAGAAACTGGGAGAAAGGTTTTGGCACTATTATCGATTTAATTTTTTATGTAAATATCACAGGCTCCTCAGTCGATTAGATATCTGGAAAACGCTTGGCTAAAATTTCCACTGAGAAGAGTTTTTATCTACGAAACCGCTGCTAGTTGTAAACTAAATTACCGGTATTAGTGTGTTCGTACGTTTACAAGCATCTTGCACTTGACTAACGATATTATGGCTTTGAATTAGTTGTTTGATATCCCAACGTGAAATCTGAGCTTTGTAGGGAGATTGGCATCAACTACAAAATTGAGGTTCCGTTTAGATTCCTCTGTTTTGAATTCGATGCGAAGCGCGGCATTCAGGAGGGAAACCATGATATGCAGTTTGCTAACTACAGTGTAGCTAGTTTCGCGTTTGTTGAATAGGGTTACAATCATCGAATTTGCAAACTGCGTAAATAATCAATAGATTAACTCCGGACCAAACTACGCCAGTAATTCTATAAATTTGTTCTCATAAATATGTATAACAAAACTCTGATAATATATGATTCGCGCTTCAAATCAGGGTGAAATAAAATTTCAGAGCGTCATGAGAATGCACGAAAAACATTGATAATGCACCGCGCTTTCCTAATGAATTATGATCGTGTCTATTTTTCAGTTTGACACATAAATTATACAGACATTGTCGCGTTCATTAATCACAAATGCGATTGTTCTCAGGAGATATCGACCGGGTTCGGGAGCACCCTCTTTTGGTTCCGCGCGTGCAACATATTCCTAACGACTCGGCATAAACGTGATTGATATATTATTAACCGCATCCATTAAAGGAAAGCACCGTGGTCGGATGAAATATACGAGCTTTTCTGGGGGAGGCTCTCTCGGGCTCTCGCGCCAACCTGGAGAACGGTTCACTGAATAGGAGAAACGAGAGAGAGAGAGAGAGAGAGAGAGAGAGAGAGAGAGATCGACGCCGACGTGGCCGCGGGGGTTCCGAAGAAATAAGAAAAGATAGAGGGAAATGTTCCTGCGTAAATTTAGCTCGGGGGTGACGAGACCGCCATGTGCCGACGATCTCACGGTCCCAAGTTGCACAAGTGCAGCAGCAAGGTCAAAGGGTGGAAACTGTGCTACCGTCAGAACTACGCCCGCTCAGAGAAAGACGAACTCGTCCTGTGTCCAGGATCAATTAACTCCATTTTATTCCAATGAAACAAAAGTTCTTCCTCGAGTGTTCGTCACATCTATTTTATTCTAAAATCTGCACGCTGGCTGCCCCTAATTTTAACCCTTATCATTAGCATAGACTCTATCTAGCGAACTCGTCCCGTGTCCAGCGTCAATTAGCTCCATTTTACTTTGACGAAACAAAAGCACCCTCTCAAGCATTAACCAAATCTATTTCGTTAGAAAATGTTCACGTGGCTGCCCTCTGATTTCAATTATGACCACCACAGACACAATTTAACAAACTCGGCCGGCGTTCAAGATTTTTCTTTTACGAAGTTGTTAAAGAGGTTTTAATCGTTGCATATTATTCGCGAAGAAAATCGGCGAGGAGTTCAACTTGGACGTGATTTTATTTCGAAAATTCTTCTTGTTAATACACACTATACCAAACCTCGCAAAGGTATATTATGTTTAAATAAAATAACCACGTAGTAATAAAAGTAAAATAACGTCCGTGAAAATGTAATATTCAACGATGTTATACCACAAAGAAACGAAGAAGTTTTAATAATGTAAATTTAAATTCTTTATATCGTTTATTTGCGAAACGAATCAAAATGGCGGACATACAGCAGTGTAGGGAAGAAGTGTTAATAACGCAAACTGCTCGTAAAATTGGATAAAATCGAAATTCTTTAGGTTGTTTGGTTGCAAAGAGAATTGCGGAAGGATTTGTGTACAAAAAGGAGCAAAATGGCGGACGTGCAGCAGGAAAGAAAATTTCCACAGGCTTCGCTGTCGCGAACGGAGTTTTCTACGAGCATATCTGGGCGGTAGCATTTAGAAACCAAATTTAATATCCAGGAGAAGTCGTCGGGAAACGCATCGAAACGAACGATTCGGCCGATGTTGAACAGTTTAATATCTAGGGGACCCGCCGGAGGCGATTTCGTTCGCGGAGGGTGAGAATCGGTGGAAAGTCATTCGCCTCCGTTCGCTCGAGAAAGCTTATACGCCCTTTCTCCTTTAATCTTTATAGTTCTGCCGTGATTCGTGAAAAGTGAATTTAGCCGGGCAAAATGAAATCGAAATGTTTACGGTGCCGAAACTCCCGGGCTGCGCAACTTCGTTTCCATTCGCGCTGTTGCTGGATCGCAATTGCCTGGAGAATTGATCCCTTCGCGCCCCTGTTACCCGTTCTCCGGTATGTAATCGAATGAAAAACCAACAAAAGATGTACGCGACTGTTTCCAAATTGTTCCGGTCGTTCCATTATTTGTGAATTTTTTAAATGTTGTTTTACAAGAGAGAGAGAAATTGTAGGACAACTCGAAAGCTAAGTAAGAGACACAACTTTGTAGTTACTGGACTCTTATACATATGGAAAATATCTGGAATATTATTTGTGCCAAAAAGCGAGAAATCTGTTCTTAAAAAATTGGCTTTATCACAAAATACATTCGAACGATATTTAACACTTTTCAAAAATATTTCACAGAAGTCTCCTCCTCTACCTTAGAAACATATTCTACGCAATTCTTATATGGAATTAGTGATATTCTACAAGTGAAAAAAATAAATACATATTTCTAAAAGTAGCCGACAATTTCTGAAGAACTCGACGCAAATTCAAGCCCAAATTAACGTTTTTATTTCCACGGGACGAAACATTCCCAAACCAACGTTATGCTGAAACTAATCCCAAAAGATGAACGGAATGCGGTCGCGATTAACCAAATGAATTCCGGAAACAGGCGTAATCAAAACGTAATTGAATAACTATGAATAGTCACCGGATAATCGTTGGAAACTATTTACCGTATTGCCCTGGCGATAGCTATTCCCAGCGTGGCCCTAATTTGAAGCGTCAATAATTACCGGCAAAATCCATGCGTTGCAGCTATCCGGAAACGGTTTCGAATGCACCGTATCGGAGGGGATACAGGCTAAAAAAAGCCCGGTACGAAACGAAACGAAAGGGGGTGACCGGTTAGGGTAGAATCCGTTAAAAGCGCTGATGTAAGGTGTCGGAGTTCGACGCGAGCGGATTCCGAAGCGAAGCGCGAAACTATCGGAGGCGTTAAATTCACAGAGGTCGGCCCCTCGTGCCTCCTACCCGTGCTGCGCGAATTGAATTAAATCGTTTAACGGCCTTATGTTTCGATGGGGGAAGACCCTCCGGGCCGACATTTGGGGAGGACCACAAACCCAGGGAGATAAATGTAATGAAGGTTGTACCTCGGACCAACGCTTAACCAGGACTCCATTAGTAGCGCTATCCGTCTCGAAAGGTTTCTCTGTTTCTCCCGGTTACTCCCCTGGACCCCGTGTAACCCTCGACTCGCATTTTTTCTTCCTTTCGAGAATTTCAATTATAGAAGACGAAACGGTGCGTAGGAGGGTATCAGGGAAGGGAGAGGAGCGGAGAGAAAGGGGCCCGAGGAAAGAACTACAAACCGACGGCGACGACTGGACTGCCAAGCTCAGGAGGCGACGACGTGCCGTGCCTGTCGCGAGGCAAATGATTTCAATTCCGTTCCATTAAGCTGACACACCGGGACAGGGGGTTCGCTGTCGTTTCGTCTCTTTCTTCGCCTTTGTCTCCCTCGGCCGTTCGCTCATCCTCTGGCCCACCCTTCTGGTCCCTGTCTTACCTCTCTCTATTCCATCCCTTCTACCCAAGCCCTACGCGAAACTAAATCTTCTTCGAATCGGTCTTACGGAGGAGCACCGCAGAATATTTAAGTTCTCCGGCGAGAGAGGGACCTTCCCGATGTTTCAAGTGTCTTCTCCCGCACATTCCGCGGCCTGTGACGGGAATTTTGAGCGTCCTCGGAAAATGTTCGCGGAAATTCCGCTCCCTCTCTCTCTCTCTCTCTCGCTCTCTCCTCGGTTACAGCCCACGATGAAATCATATCAACGCTCGCCGACCCAGCGCGATGCCTGCATACCGGGTATTAAGGAGGAATCTGCGAATGAAGTGTCGCGATGAAAATACTGCGCGCGACGATCGTACGGTATCCCGGAGACAATCCTGCGGCCACCGACAAAATATTACTCGAATAATTGCCACGGTCGAAGTATTCTGCTTGCCGACAATTATTGTCTCGTTTGCGCTTCTCCGCGAAATTGAGGGAACACCCCGTCAGTTATTGCCGACGAATTCGCGTTCTTTCCGGGACTTCTGAAGAAATCTTAAAATCATCTGCGCAGGTTCATTCTGACCATCGAATGACGTGACTCGGGTCCATTTGGACCCTCAGTTACAAACGGGACTTCTAAATTATATTTCTCTAGTATTTGAATTTTGTCGGATTTATTTCACTGCGACCGTCCGAAGGGAATTTTCGCCTGATTGTTTGTAACGGATTGATTGATTCCTTATTGGGAACACTGCGGCGTAAAATATATTATGCAAACATTTTCTGCATCACGTTATCTTCAAAGTTATTTGAAGTGCATCGATTTTTATTTTTAAATAGCATCACGTGTTTTTCTGTTTACATTACGGTGTTGTTGTCATCAAGTTTACTAAACCTTGAAATGGCCTTGGGTTCCCACAACGTCGACAACAAATTAAAAACAGCATTCCATTTGCTTCTTTCCTGTAGTACCTAAATATTAATATTAAAGACACAAGAAAATGTAAAAAATTTATTGTCCAATGGAGCGAATATTATAAGGTAAACAAACTTGATCCTTTTCACATTATTTACATTGTTTACATTGTTAACATTACTCTATTTTCTAAGTTATTTTAGGATCGTCGATATTCTATTAAATAAAGCTGTTTAATCTTGTCTTCGCAAGTAGGCTTGCAAAATTTTTATTTCTTATTAAGAACAGATTTTTCGAAAGCCAAGAACGGCAACAAAAAAAGTAGCTATGGAACGACAGTGTGCCTGCGGGAAATCGCGAAAAATAAGTGTGCCCATGGAGAACAAAATCCGATCGAATCTTTGAGGCAAGTGATGCTCAATAAAACTCACCGAAAGGAGGTACGGCAACATATCGGAAAGTGCATTTCATCAGCGAGATAAAATTGCAAATTTCATTACCGGAAAGTAGCAGCAAGAATGCGAACCGCAGGTCCATCAGCGCTCGTCGTTTCCCGGCGACGCGCGACGTTCCCGTGGTTTTGACGTCGTCTGACGTGGGGTTGGCACAATATTTGGAAAGTAGTTGGCAGATTCTGCTTTACAATTATTGCATAACCCTAACGCGGTAGCTGTCGGTCGGATTGGCAGCGGTATGGGGGCACGATGCGAGACGCAAGAAGCTAAGAGAGTTGGAGAGGATCGGGACGCCTCCAAAGAGAAGCGAACAATGCGAACTTCGGGATAACTTCAGAGAGCCGGAATCAACATGAAAGGGGAAGTTTCCATCTCTAATTGGTATTTAGGAGATCCGAAACAGACCCAAGTTCGCGCCCGTCCTTACGTAGCCCCCGTGTACACCTTTATAACACACGCGAACCTCTCCCGCACACGTACACGGGCCGTTCGAGCATGGTAAATCTACCGTCGCGAGATTTAATCGCGGAAAATCAAATTGACGGATTAACAAGCTGCTCCCTTCGGAACGGAGACAATCAGACGGTACGTAATTCCGTCGCGGTCGAATCGCGCTGTGTTGCGCTCCTCAGGAACGTATTGCGTGCCACAAGTACGGTAATACCTCGATACACGCGCAATAGATGTACACGATATGCGTGACAAACTTATTCCCATCACCGCGAGATGTAGCTTTTGAGTAGTCCAGATGCTTCATTTACGAGACTAATTCAATGACAAAACTGCAATTTACTTATTTTTATATGAAACGTTTACCAACACATTCGTTACATTTCTCTGATCGAACCGAGCCTAAACACGATAAAATTTGGATCGTATTTACTTGTTGAATCCATGATATTGTAGAACCTCGATTATCCGAATTTACAAATTACGTGTTTCACGTCTAATTAGTTCAATCAAAAGCGATCCATATATAACACGATTCGCTGCACAAATCAGTAATAATGTTCTATGCATTTTCCGAGCATTCATGTTCCACTGATTAGTTCGGATAATCGAGGTTCCATTATATCGCGAACTATACGAGTAAACACGATCGAAATTGTATCGTGTTTGGAGTCATTTCAATCAGAAATGTTTCATTAATATGTCCATTAAAGTTTCACCAAAAAGCCGTTAGAAATAAACAAGTTTTATATACACTTTGATAATTTTACAACGACGATCATTGTAAGACAAGTAGATTCGTATTTTTATCCTCTATCAAGATATCGAAGAAAAGGTATTTCATTTTAACACTAAACCTACCAAGCATTGACAGTATCTAGTAAATATTGCCTTATAAAAATGGCAACCCTAAATTTATTGAGATTGTCCATAATTTGTACAAAGAAATTTATTCCACTATTATCCATATGTGAACTTTTATAGTTTCAATAATTGTGAAATATAAAACCTGTCATTTTGACTGTGGTAAGTTTAGCGTTAAAAAAGCTTGTCTTGAGAAGTTCTTTTTAAGAAATCAAGGTAGAGAGAAGAAGAAGTAGCGTCTGTGCACGGATACAAGTGTCATTTGGATCCCGTAGTTCTCGCGCACGTTGCTGACGATTTTTTCGAGGGGTTAAATGGAATTTTCGAGAGGCGACGCAGACTCGTGGCCCATGCAGATTTAAACGTGGCGCGGGAACGGGAATTCTCCGAGGCATTCGGCGTTCCTCGAACTTCCAGCCCACTAGCATGTTTATCATCCGGTCCGCGGTTCGCCGGCGAATGAAATTATACACGCGCCGATGTGCCTCAAAAAGGCACCGCCTTGTTCGTGGGAGGGGTGGGCACGGTAGTCGGATAGGCGGGTTAGGCGTGTGGGTCGATGGATGGAATTCGGATATAACACGAGATTGAAGGGGACGCGTGTGTCGAGGATGGAACGCGAGCTGGAAAGTTCGAATCGATTCGGCTCTGGAGGACGACCACTTCAAAACGACTCCCTTCCCGACTTACTTTCTTTGTTCGTATCGGTGTCGCGTAGTTAAGCTGTATGCAAAGCAACAAGAATGTGCATGTACACGCGCATCCATCTTTGAGATGCAGAGGGTGATACACGGAGTGGTATGCCGATGGGAGGGATTTTATTATTCACAAAGCGGTGCTGGCTCCTTCGAGCCTCCCCGTACGGGGCGAAACGAGCGAAAGTAAGTCAAAAACCATGTCAGAGAGGTATGCAAATCGCGTTTCGAAATTACCGTTTGATCTCTGACTCGGTTGCATAAACGAGAATGGATTTGCCTCGACGGAAACAACGGGGGATGCTGGACGATTCGTGAAATATTTTATCGTCCGATCCGGTGATTATTGTCTGTCGGATGGAGCGGAAAAAATGTCTGGTTGACGCTCGATAATTCATCGGACTCTTGGAAACGAGGGCAAATGAGCCATTACAGATGGCAGCAGACGTTCAACGGCTCCAGGAACGGTAAATTTCAGGTAAATCATGTGTCTTAAACAACTCTGACTTACTTTCGGGAGGGATGATATTAGGGGATGACTGGGTTCACGGATACTCCCAGAGATGGCGTTAGAGACCGGTTCTGACTCGCGGATTTCAACCCCTAACTGTGTCTGCTGCAGGGGGTGTCTCATTCACTTGAAGATAAACTGCACATTTTATATGCGTAAAACTTGTGCTAATTTTTACGAGACAATGGAACAGTATCTTTAATAAAATATAGGAAAATTTTTACTTCGATTTTTCCCCAATAAATAACAAATGAAATAAAACATTCGTTCCCTCTGAGAGGGATTCCTGTGGGCGTAATACAACTGCAATAATCATACAATCACAGTGAAGAAAAATTTCAGAATAATACTGATAAAAAATCTAAGGATTAAAAATTATAATTGTAAGACTTTATGGAAATGAAGAGTGAATTTGTTGCTATCTGAAAAATTAGATACTGACTCCGTGTCCACTTGATTAAACAAGTCAATGAATAAAAACATTCCACTTCTAGTTTTACAATGTACCGATAAAAATTCTAAAGATTAAAAATTGTACGTGCTGGAGCGTATAGTTACAGTGACTTCGCTGCAGTCTGATAAATTAAATATTAACACTCTGTCCACCCAATTAAACGTCTGACAATTTCAATAAAAATGCTCCCACCTTCGCAAACACGAAATAATTTAAATCGTATTTTGGCGAGCGAGCGCATACAATAGTGGTCGAGAGGAGCGAATAAATAACACCGTTTATCTCGAATATGAAAATTTCACCGCAGCGAAATGTGGCACAAAAGGAACAGAACGGGGATCCTTTTGATAAGAGCGCAGGCGACCAATGAATAAGGCAGCACTTTCTTTCAGCGGTCTGCCCTCTCGAAATAACTGCCGGGGCCCTCTCGCTCGCGTCTTGTCCAAGCAGAGAAATAAAGCGATGCCACGAGGAGGGTCGATCGAGTCCCATTAATGGGCGAACACTGAAAGGTCCTATAGAACGTCCAGCGGCGACTGGGCACAGTGACCTTTGTATCGGGGTGACGGAAAAAAGGAGGGCATGAAAGTAAGATTTCGTCTGGATTTACGAGGGAACAAAAGCCATTCGAAGACGGCCTACCCCCAGTCCCCAGCATCCCCCATTTCTTAACGAAACAATGCAAACGTAACTCCTCCAGGAAGGGAATCTCGCGTTCAATTGGTCTCTCGAAGCGTCTCCGATAATAAACACTTTTTCCTTTTCTCGAAATCGTTATCCACTTCTAATTAAATCAATTTCCTGGAAAACACTTGGAGTCTCGAAGTGAGAGAGATTCGAGAAACGGATGAATTCTCCTCGCTACAGAACGCAGATAGCAATATTATTTTTCAGTTAGATGGTCCTGGCGAGTCGGAACGCGCGGAAAATGTAGTCTGAAAACGTGTCGGCCCTCGGAGTCATTCGACACTCCTCTACCGAAACGAAATTTCCTGAATTCGTCTTCCTCGAGCTCTTCCGATCCTCTTTTCCCTTCTTTTTCCCTCGTTTTTTCATTCCGAAGCTCGACGCTCTATTAGCAGTTTTTTAGAGCAGTCCCAAATGGCATTCCTATTGATGCTCGCTATGGGGTATACCTTAACGCTCGAGGGAGAAAAGAGCACCATTCTAAGGCAGGAGAGAACTTTATGGACTGCGCAATGGTTACTGGATTCTGCTCGAAGCGGACACTGGGGTTCCACCATCCCCCCTTTATATTCCCTTTACCAACGCCGGTTTCCTTCTTCTTCGTCTTCTGCTCCTTTTTTTCCTGTCTCCCTCCCTCCCTCCCTCTCTCTCTTCCTCCCTTTTTCTCATCTTTCCGCGCCACGCGATTCCCTGCGATTCTTTTATTGCGATTTCGAACCGCGTACTCTCATCGCACGGTGATTGCCGCTAAGCTGACAAATCGATCGAGGATTTCTTCACGCGAATGAAGGATTCTCCCTGTTACAATTCGTAAGCCCATCGCATTTTGGGTTAGGGTAGGTCGTGGATGGTTCCGGAATGGTGACAAATAAACACGCAAAATTTATTTACTTCATGTTTCTAAAAGTTCAGACCCATTTGGCCCCATTTGGTACATTGAAATTTCCTAAATCTCAGTCTACAATAAGAACTTCAAAACGAATAACTTGTCACACTGGAGACTAAGATAGAACGTTTCAATCGATTATACAAGTTTTCTGTTAGGTCACGAGTACTCGATGCTTCGAAAATGATATGGAATAAGAGATAAAATTAGTGTACCTTAGGAAAAATATTGCAGGCTAACTGGAGAATGTTTCATTGCAAAAATAAAGTAATTACACGTTTCCTTGCATTTCAGAAGTTTCTGCATAAAATTCAGGAAATCAATTGAACTTTCATTCCACATTTAATAGTGTCTAGTAAAGAATCTATGAAACAATAAATTGAGCTTTCATTCCAGGATTGGTAAAATGATCTGCAAAGAAGGGCTAAAGATTGCCAGGGCAGTTTTGCCAAACACGATTACCGCTGACAGACTGTAAACAATCCGGTGTCATGAATGTTCAAGCTGGCTCGCTGAAAGTTCCGCAGACGTAAAGTCTGGTCTAGTCGAACGGGGACGAACGGGATGACATTTGCACACTCGATATGTTCTCATATTTCGAAAGACGGGGATGGCGTTCTCGTTCCCGGAAGCAGACTCCATTGACCATAAGGATCTGCCAATTTTCCACCCACTCGTTCTTCAGAATCGATTCGCTCGCTATACGCGTTCACTCGGCGTGTAACCCTTTAGTGCATCGATATTTTTTCGTGCCAAGATGGAAATTATAACGCACGAGAGAACTGCGAATATTCTTCGACTTATTAAAATATTCAGTTGTACGACGGAAAGCAAAATGGGTCAATATAAAATTAAAGACGAACGGTTCAAGGACATTAATATTCTGAGTAAATAGTAGTAAGTAGTAGTTGGATTTTTAAAAATCAGAGGGGATGTAGCATACACTTTAAACAGTTTATCTCACATTACAAAACTAATTCAGCCACACATCTTCTAACTACAATCATACTGTACAAATTAATTTCGTTTATTTTCCGAGATTGTTATCATTTCAATTTACCCTTTTGCAAACTCTTCGAAGCAAAATTGCAGATGAAACCTGTTCTATACACATTCATTGTCACAGAAAACTTGTGGGAAACTGCAACCTATCCACTGTTTCAAGAACGAATGATGAAAACATCTGTTAAATGAATAGCCGCAACGATATGTGAAGAAGGTTACGGAAGAGATAATAAATTGATAAAATAAATGTTATTATTGTTGGTACGGTATTAAAACAACGTATAGTACTGTCAAAGGTGCAGGACACACAGTCGATCGTTCCATTGGCCTGGATGGTTCTCTACTTTTATCGACAGTTCGTATCGTGGCTCTGTGCACGAGAAAAATCGTGCAATTCTGCTGCAGACAGAAACACCCGGGCGATATTGATGCCGCACTGTCAACATGAAGCAAGCGCAGTTAAACGTACACCGATACACCTATCAAAATCCAATGTCGATACTTTCTAAATTTTTTAAAATCCTATATAGATATCAGCGTGCAGCGCGATTCGCCTACAAGTCCACGCAACAATAAAGAATGGCCGCAGACGAACTGTCGATGCGTATATTCGCTTTGGTCTGCAGCGTGCATCAATTCCTAGAAAAAAATATCTTCAACGTATTCACAAGACATTGATCCTACAACAAAATATTATATTGTCCGATTGAAATGAATAATAAAATTTACAGCTGTATGTTTCTCGTCGAACATATCAAGAATACTAAAAAATATCCTGTTTCATTTCTAAGACAAAGTTCTTTGTGATAGACTGAAAGTAAATGTTGTATGATCCCAGAAAAATTATTTAACGTTCACAATATGCTGTGACAAATTTCAGAGACAATGTTTTATTGAACAAGCCTAAATGAAAGGCATACGTTAATAAGTTCCTGATTCGCAGATAACATTAACGGATACGTGTTGTTTTCCAAAAATGGCAAGATTGAATTTATTTAGATTTTGAACGTAACACCTGCTCGAATAAAAAAATGCATTTAATCATTTCCTAGACTAAGATCTTCGAAACTTCGAATAAAATATATAGAACCTTGGTTCTATAGTGTCATTAGCGTTAAAATGTGACTGCAACCCTTAAGTTCATTTTTGATACTCAAGAACAGGCATGGAAGGATCGATAATTTTGAATCCTGAAGAATTTTTGTCACGCGTTTCTCTGCGGTGCCGTACGATTACTGTGTCTAGCGATGAAATGATAGAAGTGATGTACGGATTCGTCGTTTAAACTCGCCGAAATTTCTATGGTAGCCCCGGACGCCACCGGGAGCACTTTGCTTATTACGTTGCCGGCAATATTTGAACAGTCGATCGGCTTCCCTCGGTTTCTCGGAAGAAAACTCATTATCTTAGGCAATAATACCGACGTTTCTCGATCCCTGGCCCCCTCGCCCCGACGGAGCTAGACCCCAAGGAACAATAACGCCCGGGGAAACGTCTTCTTTCAGAGGTAGGCTCAGCTCGGCACCGTCTTGAACCGTATCGGCTGTCTTCCGCATTAAAAATATCAATCCATCAGCAGGCGCCTCCGTGACAAAACACGAAGAAATACCGCCCAAAGCCTTGCCAGGACAGCGGGGGACGGTGCTCGTGTAAGAAAAGTGGCTTTTCGGTGAGCCACCACCGAGAGGCATATCGGTCGACCCCCTCGTCGCAACTTCGACCGAGCATAATCCAATTTGCGTTCTTCCTTCCAGAGGAACAAATGAAGAACCATGCTCGTCACTATCGGACGACGTGCGACGACTTCTCGATTCGGAGACAATCGGTTTTTCTTGTCTACCCAGCGACGCAATGACAGCGTCTTGCCTCTAGACTGCTGGTCGATTTTTCGTGCAAACACTAATGAACAGATTATTTAACCCTTGTGCCAATATTTTCTGTGACATTCAATGTGCTCGTTAGACTGTATAATTTCAGCTCATACTTCTATGCTACAGATTTCAATTTAATAAATAATTTAAAAGTAAATTTTATATATCTGCCAACAGGAAGAAGAACTTAAAAATTATCATTTTTAATATTTACAACTCGGGGTCAAAATGGACCCACGCCGCCATCCAAGGATTACAAGAAAGCTAGATGATGCAGCTGGATCGTTGACGAGTAGCTGCGCTTCGTATCAAGTAGACACGCTAATATCTCCGTGGAACCATTTGCTAATAGGACGCGAACTACACAGGCGGAAACAATGGTGATTATCAGTGTAATGCCTTTGTTTTTCGTCAGTGGCCAGCCGAAACGTACGAATTAGCCGGAATTTCCGTGGAAAGGATCGATACCGGGCTCTGTCGCTCTCCCTCTCTCTCTCTCTTTCTCTTTCTCTCGGCCCTCTCCCGCGAACGTCATAAACCACGGCCTATCGTTAATTCCCCGAGAAACCAATTCGACGACAACCAACGCGCCGATGCCGGCTACTATTATTTCCAGAATTTCCAATGACCCCGGCAACCTACTCGTCGCATTGTAGCCCGTTTGGCCGGACAATGGTTAGCGAAGTCCGGCAGAGGACGTAGCCGAGGTCCGCAATATCGGCGTTGGCCTGACGCCAAGACGCTTCGAAATTGCGGGATAACAGGCGTATATAGATAAACCAAGCCGGCTACGTACCGTCGTTTTGCCTCGCGACATTGGTCAGATATTTATTCGCATTGTTTCACCGTTCTGTGCTCGTCGCGCGCTCCTCGACCGTGCGATTCGACGGTGAACACTGCTATGGCCGGGACTTCTGCGACGTTTCCGGCCCCAGAATTCGAACGGTCACCGATGCTCGTGCTTCCAAGAGGTGTGGCTCTGAACAACTATTAGGAACTCGAAGAAGTCTCGACTGTTCGAAACGGACGTCCTTTGCACGAATAGAAAAAACAGAGAATATTTCATTCTAAGTGTTTTCCATCGTTGACTGCAACCTTTTTCCGCTTTTCACGCGACAAGTATATTACGCGATAGAAGAAATTGTAATCCAATCATGAAGCCACTCTTTGATTTTTTAATTGTTGTATGCTCGAGTTTGAAGTTCAATCGTATTTGTTGCTGTATGCGAAACTCACTGTGCATAGGGAGATGCAAACTTATGCTCCTCTTATTTTCAATGAATAAGAGAGGACCGTAAGATAAACAGTGAAACTAATTGAAAAATTTAGTATACAGGGTGAGTCACCAAACGTTACCACCTCAAATATCTTTGTTGTTTCTAAAGATACGTAAAATATGGTAAGGACAAAGTTGAATGGTACAATGGGGCTGACACGATGCAAAAAAAAAAATTTTGTTTTTATGTCATTTTTTTGGAGATATCAAGGTCACCTTGACTTTTTTAAATGGAACCACCCTTTTTTAAACACCTACAATGATAGTCCCTTTCATTAGGAATTCAGTGACTATAATTAGTCCAAGGTCATTCAAGGTCAAGGACAGAAAAAACGTATAAAACTAAAATATGGAAGCAGAATACCTGTATTTTATAAATGTTCGAAATGATGGCCGTCTGCGTCGATACATTGTTGTAAACGAGCTCTGAAGGAATGTTGAACTCTGATAAGTGTATCCGACGTGATATTCGTACATGCTGTGATGATACGCTGACGCATATCTTCAACTGTTGTTGGAGCATCCGTGTACACGGTCTCTTTTAGCAGACCCCATAAAAAGAAATCCAGTGGATTTAAATCAGGCGATCGTGCTGGCCATGAAACTGTTCCGCCTCGTCCAATCCATCGGTTTGGATATCGAGAATCCAACGTTTCTCTTGCTACTCGTGCATAATGAGCAGGACAACCGTCATGTTGGTACCACATATCGTAGCGATTTTGTAAAGGGACATCTTCTAACAAAATTGGCAGATCTTCTTGCAAAAATTGAGCGTATTTCTGTCCCGTCATCATTCCGTTAACGAAATATGGTCCAATTACTTTGTCGTTCAAAATACCACACCACACGTTTACGCTCCATTGTCTTTGATGATCAATTTCTCGCAGCCAGTGCGGATTATCCACAGACCAATAATGGGCGTTCCGTAGATTAATTGAGCCATGATTAGTAAATGTTGCTTCGTCCGTAAACAAGACATTAGAAAAAAATGAATGATTTTGAAGCAATCCCCATTGACAAAAATTAATTCTATTTTGAAAATCATTCCCGTGCAATTCTTGATGGAGTGATATGTGGAACGGATGAAATTTATGTCGGGCCAGAATTCGTATTACGCTACTTTGACTTATGCCTGCTTCCCGGGCAATTTTTCTCGTACTCACGTGAGGATTGACAGCTATAGCTGCTAAAATATTAATTTCATTGTCTTCATTAGTCGTGGGATTCTTCCGTTTGTACTGTCTTGCATGTACACTTCCAGTACTTCGAAACAACCTGTACGTATTAGTGAAAGTACGTCTAGAAGGAGTGTTTCGCTCGGGGTACCTTTCTTCATAAAGTAGTCGGGCCTGCACTGCATTTTTTCTACATTCACAGAAAATCGTGATCATATCACACTTTTCAGTCATCGAATATAACATAGCGGAATCGCGTTTGGAAACATACTGATAGTAAATAAGAATGCTGAATAACATTGAGAGACCTTAGTATGTTTACTTCAACTACGATAAACGTCTCAACCGTGATAAACGTATTTTGCTTCCATATTTTAGTTTTATACGTTTTTTCTGTCCTTGACCTTGAATGACCTTGGACTAATTATAGTCACTGAATTCCTAATTAAAGGGACTATCATTGTAGGTGTTTAAAAAAGGGTGGTTCCATTTAAAAAAGTCAAGGTGACCTTGATATCTCCAAAAACATGACATAAAAACAAAATTTTTTTTTTGCATCGTGTCAGCCCCATTGTACCATTCAACTTTGTCCTTACCATATTTTACGTATCTTTAGAAACAACAAAGATATTTGAGGTGGTAACGTTTGGTGACTCACCCTGTATACTAGAGAATTTTTGTCAGCTTTTATATACTCGAAATTTTCAGTGACATTATCTGTCATCTGAAGCTAACTCGTATTATCAACGTTCACCTACACATTTATTGCAGATGAATGGCTTAAATTAAGATGAATGTGAGATCAACGAATTAATTTATACACCTGATACACTTGCTTGGAAATATCCGTTTTTCCGGTGAAGGAATAAAAATTTCTCTGGTCGGCGACCATGAAAGTTCATTCTCCTCTGCGTTTCGGGCGAGCACACGAGACCTCTTAAATTTCGCAGAAGGTACGGCTACACTCGTAATCATTTTGAAACCGAATCGATAGGAGGCAGAGAGTATCGCGTCACACTGTAACACAGAGAATATACGCCGACGTAGAGCGGAGAAAGAGAAAGGGAGGAATAAGCTGGACATGCTGCATCTGCGCGTGACGGCTCGGTGACAGCTCGAACCGCCAAGCCAAAACGGAATCATTAGTGTGACCCGTTAAGGGGGTTGCGAATTAACGGCTTTTATCCGGCGGAACGGCGAAATTCGACAATACGCCGGACCAGAGTATTCCATTAGCGATTCCGCGATGCGTCGTCGGTCCGGCGTCGCCTGGACCGACGCTCCCGTAATTTAATACGTCAATATGTGTATACAGCCGCGTTCTAGTATTGGTAGACACTCGACTGTCCCGGCCGGATCTTAATTGCCTGTACAATTAACCGCCGAGAGGAACGCTTTTTTTTTCCTCTGCCGTTGAAAAATGCACGGTCGCCCGGCTGGATTTTGCGATTGGCAGGATATCTCATGACAGAGTGCGATGACCACTGGGTAAACCTGTCGTCGAGGTCGCTGAATTCATACTACCGCTGCTGAGCGAAGTTCAATTACCCGTTGGGCAGTTACTCGAGCCTGGCTGGCTGAAGAGATTTAAAGAAAAATTTTTGTAATCTGATATTATCAAAAAAATTTCAAGAAATTTCACTTGATGCTTAAAGAAAACTATACGGTCTCCTGGTTGGATTTTGAAATTTGCAGGATATCTTATGACAGAGTGCCTTGACCACAGGTCAATGCCTTGACCAATTCACACTGCCGATGCTGAGCGAAGTTTAATTACCTGTTAGGCAGTTGCTCGAGTATGGCTCGCTGGGGAGATTTAAAATTGCATTAGGCACTTGCTCCCGAACAAGTTTCGACAAAATGTGTCCGTTGTGCTGGCAAGATTTAGAGAAAAATGTTTAGCCCGTGTAATTTTTATAATAGAATGTTTGATCCTGTTATCTCGAACGTTTTCGAAGGAATTTCACTCGACAACGCTCTCCCGCACCGAGCACATCAATTAATTTCGAGCACTATGTAATTTCGCGGAGACACACAGGAAGCCAAGCTGTAGCCGTCGCTCCTCGAGCGAGAATAATTCGCGGCGTCACTGAACGATAATAAAAGAAAATTGTCCAGGAGACGTTAACACCTGTGTCCACAGACTAATAGCATCCATTATACGCCACTACCCCTCGATCGAAACATCCTTCGCGCCGACGCGACGTGTCTTCGAGCGAAGATCGCGGCGTTGATCGATCACGCCGCAAGTCAACCGTGTGCACGCGAGTCGGGAAAACAGAATGCGGAAAAACGCAGCTGTACAGAAGCGCTGTTGTGCCAGGTATCACGGTCGGTCGTTAAACCGGAAATGCAGGAGTACGAACAATTCCGGTATCAGTGTTCCTCGTTCACCGGTCGCTTCTATTAGAATGCTTTCAGCTCGCTTACGGTTCGTCGACCCACCGCCAACTATTATTCCTGTTTTCTGCAACTTTGTTTACGCGTGTACGGACGCAGGATGGGCATCAAGATCTGTCATCTCTCAATGGTAAATTAATACCACCGAGTTAGCGATGGATAATTGTTCGATACGTCTATATAGAACGAAATAATCTAAGGATAAAACTGTTTTTTAATGATTATTTTATGAAACTTTTAAGATCACATACGCTACACTTCTTTTTATTAAAACGACACCAAACACGAAACCATTTGGATCGTATTTACTTGTTCAAATCAGGATATAGTAGACCCTCGATTATCCAAACTAATAGAACAGTGATAGATTACATTTGTATACAGGGTGTTCCAAAAATATTGTACTTGAAAGGGGTGACTCAGTTTAATCAGAATAATGTCACAAATATGTAAGTAAACATTTCCCAAAAAAAAAATAATTATGATTTTCTGAATTTCCTCTGATTCTAACAGTGTTGTGTTTAGCTGTGCGTATGCATTTACGTGATAGAATATTTGTAAGTGAAAATGTTGCATACGTCCAGATCAACGTCATCGAAGCATGATAATAAAGAAATTGAATTTCACGTTTTGAAGCTGTTTGGCTTGTTAACTTAAACGACCTGGGCTGATGGTCGAACGGCACAGCAAGGTTTACCTTTGTTATTGCCGTTTCTCCACAAAGTTGACAGTTTGCTAGATACACGCTGTATGTAACGAAACAGCACAGTGGATTCACGGCGTTCCATCAGCGAAATATCATCCGTTCACACCGGCTGACTTTAATTCTTTATGACGTTCGATACGTTTTTACGATTCACGGGTATCCGAGGGTGTACAAGCTTTACGGCTGAGTTGAGGCGTTCAAAAGGGATTCATTTAATAATGGTTTTTAAATTTTCGCCGCCGCGCCGCGACTGGACGGCCGGCGGGGGCCCGGTCGCCGGAACGAGCAAAAAGAGGACGGGGAATACCTTTAACCGCTTTTGTGTGCTCTAATAGTTCGTAAGCGGCTTACAGGTAGTTAGCCAAACTCATTTCGCTCTGGTGTCTGCGAACGGGAGTTAAATATCCTTTGTTGTTGGGAATCTGTTGCGGTAGAATTGCTGGCCACGCTGACGAACTAAAGACCATTAACACGTGAAAAGACCAGACGCTGTATCCCCGCAACCGACCGCAGCACTGCCTCAATTGAATCGATTTTCTCGTTCCCCTTCTTAGCATAATGATGCCTGCTCGAGCAGCGATCACGCTAATACTGGATCAAATAGGCGAGGAGCTTTCAATGCGAACGCGACAATGCAACACTGACTCGTTTGTCATTCCGAAAGCCCGAGGATTCCTAACCGGTTCCACATTTATGAGAAAAATGAATAAACGATATCAAAAACTGTGAAGCATTCGAAGAATTGAATAGTATCATTATCTATTCAATTTGTATAAACCCTTTGCACTCGAAGCTATTTCAACTCCAAAACATTTCTACCGACTTAGAATATTTCCCTATATTTTTGTACAATACTGAAATATTTAGTAATTTATGAAATACAAACAAATTTAATGAGCTAAGAAGTTAGTGACGCCTTACAATCGCTATTCGAGTGCTAAGGGTTAATATTTCTTCAACTGTTCAATAATCGATACAGAAAGTTTCTATTTTGTAGAAAAGTCTACAGTCCACCGATAATACACAAGTTCCAATTACAATCTTGTTATTTTCGCAGGAAATATTTTCACCATCGAAAAAACGAGCGAGGTAAACGCGAAAACCCGAGCAAAGGAGACATTTTCAAAAGAACAATACCGGTCGACCGGCCGCCGGTGAGCAAAGCCCGATAAAAGGTTCGCCTAATTGATTCGAAACACAGGGTCGCGCGGCGTTCGGTTAGCGCAATTATCCGGGGACCGTCGGACAACGGTTATTTCGGTGAAAAAAAAGCTCGGCTCGTATGACGGGCGTCAATCAATTACACCGGGAACGGCAACAAGCCCGTTCAACTTAATTTGAATCGAGTTAAGCTGATCCGGAGCGATTAACCCCGGGATTAACGGGCGCGATTCGCCGGATATAAATCGGCGGCGGGGACGAGGTCGCGGTAACGATCGACCCTCGTTCACGGAATAATCCCATGGTAGAAAGAGAGAAGTAGGATGAGGTGCAGAAGGTGGAGGAGTAGGAGTAGGAGGAGGGACGTCAGTCACGGGACCGGGTCGACTTCCTTTTTCTTATCTTAATTAGAGCAGCGGTCGCGGGTGTATCGGCGTTTGTTGGTGCTTGCCGGGCATAAAGTTGCCTAACGACGTCCCAGAAACGGCGGTTTTGACGCGAGCGGACGAACACCGCTTTAATAGCATTTCCATTTACCTAATGATCGCGAGACGGTCGTAGTCGCGTATCGCCCGGGCCCTATCCCCGCCTCTTATCGCGTTTCCTCTCGGCTACACACGAGCCGCCGTCGCGACGCCCTAGCTCGTTTCTCATTGTTGTTGCTGTTGTTGTTGTTGTTCTACTTCTTGTTGTTGTTGTTGTTGCCGGGCGCTGGCATTGTCGTGGCTCGGCTACCCGCAGCATCGCCCGATTCCCGAGGATTCCCGTTCCGCGAATGCGTCGTCATTGTGCGGAAACTACTCGGCAAATAAGATCATCACTGCGTAAATAACTTTCTTACGCGACCGTGCCTTATCCGCGCCCGTTCCCTACCGCTGATCCTCTTCGTTTTCGTCCCCATCTCTCCCCCTCCCTTCTATTCTATGGACTATCTAACCTGTATAGTTGTCGACGATCGAGATACCGTACAGCCGGAACGATGTTCCATGGCCGCGCGACCGATGTAACCTACGCGCAGGCAAATATGTGCGGAAACGCCTAAACTGGTCGTCGCACCGCAGACGATGTTTGCGGCCGACCGTGCGAGTTCCGCTCGCGATTATGCGAAACGCGTCTGAATAACGCATACCGCGCGAACAGGTAAGAAGAAATACCTGCCGGCGTTACGGGATTTTGGGCGCGCGCTGCCTGTCGCCTGGTTGGGCACATTGGTCTCATCGATCGGACGTGTGCTGATACAGGAACGAGGATGATTTTAAATGGCGGTAGATGATTTGGGACGAGTGACGATCACTATTTTTTTTTTTTTTTTTTTTTTTTTTTTTTTTTTAATTAGCATATTGTAAATTCAATCGACGTCTGCAGTGAAAGTATTTGTAATACTGTATAATGTGGAAAAGAAAAGTTTTATTCAATTGTAATAGAATGAAAAAATGTAAAGATAGATTTTAATCAAGTTTGTTTCAATAAAGTGGTCTTTAGAAATTATACAAAAATTCGCAAGCAATAATATTTGTTAGCAAAATAGAACCATGTTCTCAAAGATTCTATTTTGCAGTATCGATCTGACAAGCGATGTGCGAGTGAACTCGCTGACGTGTTGAATCGTACCTGATCATTTAGAGCAATTTAGAGGTATAGATAGTTCTGGGATATAGATCCGATTGCGGAAGACAACTTTCATGCTTTCTCTAACATTCATAAGATTTTCTGTAAATAATGAAATAGTTATATCGTAGAGGAAACGTAACCGAAGGAAAGGTAAATGAAATCTTTGATTTTCCCTGTTATTTTTGTTTGACCGGTACCGTAGCTCGACGAAGTGTCTAACTTTATATTACTCTGCACCACCATCGGCTAATACATAGTGCGATTGGTCAGTCAGCCAATTAGTGAGAAAACAGAGTAACTGATGGTTTGTGATGGTCTTTGCGAGGAAGTTTGTTATCCGTGCCCCTATTTGATTTTGTCGATCAGTTAGAGGTACGGTTGTACGAATATGTCTCCTCTGATTGACTGTTTCACGTACTATTTTTTACTTTTACTGTTCCCGTATCTGCAAACTCGCCAAATATTTGTCCGCGCGTTGTATAGATGTTGATTAAATTTGTTGTTGTATTGTTCGGTGAAGCATACGGTTTACATGATTTTACATGTAACAATAAATCGATAAAAATGTTTATTGTTTACCATCTCGTTATCGCGAATATTGGGTTTAAACATTCAGCGAGTATACTATTCGGTGCGGTATTAAATAGAAATCTGACGATGTGTCTGATCATGACCAATCGTTTCTACTAACTCTTCAAACTCGTTTTTCTCGAGAACGAAGCCTTGGATAAGACAATGTTATTCTTATTTTTCGACTTATTTTTGCATGTAGAATTCATGAAATGATTCGAGAGACCACTGTTATCGGAACAATTGTGATTCTATGACGAACTTTCATTGCCTGAAGATGTGAAGCGCTCGTAAGAGGACCACTCTAGTTTTTAGCTTTCATATACAGGGTGTTTGGTAACTGGTGGTACAAGCGAAAAGGGGGTGATTCTACATGAAAGAATAAGTCGAGAATATAGAATAAACATTTTTCGTTTGAGGCTTTGTTTTCGAGAAAATCGACTTTGAAGATCTTTCAGGTTTGTGTGCTTTAGTATATGCAGGAAGTAGATTTGGTTGGTCATGATCAGACAGTTGCGTCAGACAATTCCTATCGAATAGCATGCGTATTCGCGACATTTCAAACTCGATTTTCTCGATAACGAAACTTCGGGTGAAAAAATTTTATTCTATATTTTCGACTAACCACCAGTTACCGAACACCCTGTAGAAAAGATAAATTTGCCTGTCACAATAAAATCACCTCAAATCATTCCAACCAAGTATTTTAACGTCAACACTTTCGTCGACATTTTTCCCGGAAAGGTTCTCTCCTCGCAAAATGATTATTTCGGTCAAAGCGAACTATACGACCGATGGATAAAGCTTCGAACCGAGCGATCCGCCCAGCCATACTTAAATAATCTCCAATTCGCCAAGTACAGATTCCCTGTCGCTCCACAAATAGCGTTGCACGGTTTTCCATTACTGGTGCCGCGACCGAACGGCGTGCGCGCCCGGTCGTCATGCATGGGATTCCATTTTCCTCAGGTTGGATTCGCCTACATTTCTTGGAGCCCGTCGGATAAGAGCACTCGGGGCGTATCGGAGTGCTTATGTAAGCGGCCCTTTGCATCGAAGATGGAATCGATTAGGCAAATCCCGGGACAGCTCCAGTTTCACGTTGAAAGTGTGCGCCGTGTGCCGGTAATTTACATTCTCTCACCCCCTTTTTCCCGTGAAAATGTTTAGACGTCCCTGGTGTGGGCTGGTCGTTGCTTCCACGAATGTGGGTCGCTGGTTATTGAAGCTGGTTTCTTTTCGCTAGTCCCAGCCACTCGATGCTGGTCGTCGTTAACAAAGGCCTGGTTAATGCGGGGCCGTTGAACGTCGCCCGCGGTGTCTTCGAGCTTGTGGTCTGCTCGCTCGAGCTTTTCCTCGTTTCAACCGTCGTCGCCGATTCGATGGAAAACGTCGACGGACCCCGTTGTCTCCGCTTTTAATCGCTCTATTGTGCTCGGGCGCGTGTACCGCGACCGTATCTTTGCCCGACCGCGGTTAATATCCCGTCGACGAGGCACGCCAAGCATAATCTCGGACTCATTGAAACTTCGTCGCGTAAGAGCGGCAGCGACCCTAATAAGCACGCCTAACCTGCGAAGAACGGGAACCAACCGGGAACTCGTACACGTATACAGATGGGAACGCGATACCGCGCTGCAACTTCTCCCCCTCTTCTTCTCCTCTCTCTCTCTCTCTCTCTCTCTCTCTCTTTCCCTCTCCCTCTCGTTCCCAGGCAAGTAAGTCCCGAGAACATCGGGATTTTTAACGACTGAACGACCTGTTCCGTAGTTCCCGGCATTCGTGCGTGCAGCCTCGATATTTATTGCCGTGAACTCGCGAAGATCGTGCGATTAGTGTCAGCGAGCGCGCGACCAGTTCTTGTAAAATGTCAAACGGAAAGCAAATAGACGGCCCCGCTCAGCGAAAAACCAAATGAAAATTCATCGGCCGATGGGCGAGATAAATTGACGCCCGGTGAAAGTTACATTAATTCTAGTTAAGCTGATGTAAACGGGGAGCTGCGCCGACGCGCGGCTACGGAGCGTGTTTATAATTGAGCGTGATCGCTGGAAATTCTGGTTCGATGATTACATCTACGGAATTCATTTAGGAAAGCTACATTTTATATGCGAGTCGCCTGTCGTGATCGCGGGACCCCGGAGTTTCTGCAAAACGGCAGAAGTAAACTATGGCGAACGTGTAACTGGACCCTCGGTTTTCTTTTCTTTTTCAAAGCATTTACTTAACGCGCTCGCTATCGCGATTTCTATCGAAAACTTTACTTCAGGATATTTTAAAATGTGAAGGATATTTTCTTCAGGCAAATGGATCATTTGTTACTCCATTACCATGCGAACTGCTTCGTATTTGTCCGTTCCTTTGTAGAAAAAGAGAAACGCACTGAAAAAATCTTCACAGTCCCCTCGAATCAGTATGCACATTTCCTCGATCGAACGCAATGAAAGGTCCATTTATAATCCAGAAATGGGTCATGCTGTAGCGCACAAAAGCGACGTAGGTAAAGGGAAATTCCCGATTCGTGGCTCGTTCGCGTCTGTCGAAGCATCCATTTATTTGATTCGATCGGCCGTTCCATTTCCAAAAATAGTCCTCGGAGGACTTTGGACGGTTGCCGGGGACAGGCTCCGAAACATGGAATTAGCTAAGAGCGCATTAGCCCGATCGCCAACCGGGATAATGACAGCGCCGATGCGCGCGAAATGCTTTCGTTATTTTGGTGTTACCGGCTTTCCGTTCATATAGTGCTTGGAGAAACAAGAGAAAAGCAGGGAAAATTAAAGGGAGAGTTAAATTAAGGCTTATAACTGTATTTTGTCGTTAGTAAAAATTCTGATTCCGTGGAGCGATTGGATATACTAAAAATTTAACGATCTTTAAAATGTTTTTAAAAGGTACGTGTGAAATGTGCTGTACGATGATTAGACTGAGGATTTTCATAGAAAGATAGTGTTGATTGCAGGGTACAAGAATACACAGGAGTATGCATTAATTTCTTTTCTTCGTAATTTCATAAATTTCGCAGCACTCGCGAAAATAGTTGTCTCGTGGGAGGTTTGCCGGGGCCAGACACCGAAATATGGAATTTGCTAAGAGTGCATTAGCTTGATCGCGAGCCGGGATAATGACGGCGACGATGCTTGCACCGTGGGGGATGCACCACGGCTGGTGGATGCGGTTAATGCGAAATGGTTTCGTTACGTATGCAGTGTAGCGCGTTGCACGCCTCCATCGGTTCGTAGGTGGAACCTAAAGATTCTGGGCACACGTGTCTTGGTAATGCGTGTGGCGTGTAGCTCCCACACGGCAGAGTCGAGGGGTATGCACCGGGAGCGAGTTGGCAGGCGGCTCGGTAGACGTTCTACGCCATGCAAATCATATCACTGCCGTCTACCGTGCGTTCCTGATGCCGCCGTGGGCGTGATAGTATAACGACACGCTTATATAAATATGTTTCTATTATAAGCCCGATCGGATTTACGATTAGCGATACCATTAACGCGTGTCTCCGTTCTCGCGACGCCACGTTTTCGTGCTAACGCATTTTTTAACTGTTCCCCATTCTCGAATGGGCTTTACTTCGTTACCCGGCATTCGCAGTTTTATTGGAGTATCGGTGGCGAAAGTAGGACAATGAACGCGACATGGAAATATGCTGTTCCCGAGGCTTCCACGCGATATCCCGGACTTTTACGCAAATAAACCGTGGACCGGTCGCCGTCGAATACACGGTGGCTGAAAATAAAATGGCCCCGCGAGCTGGCAAGATGTGGACATGAATATAAAAATGTTTCGTTAGCATTGCGCTAAAAACGAAAATAATATTCTCGGACAGGGGTGTGTACGTTGCAAAGCTAATTAATCGCACAATGACTATTTACCTCACTCCTGTTCACCATATTTTGAAGCAACCAAATTAGTATAGAAAGCTGTTTTATAAGCATTTATTCGTGTTCTTTCGAAATACAGATTATAACAACCTTGTTTAACATGTTACGTGAGTCTAGTATTTGCAGACTTCCTGTTAAATCGAAATTTTTATCACAAAATTTATCAACAAAGAAGTTAGTAAAATGACAACTTTTATCTTTCCAATTTCGGTCTCGTTAAATTATTTCAATGTTATAGAAGATTTGTGCAGTGGATAACACTGTTTGGATATTGCATTCGAAAAGAGCTAAGTCAACATGATTTTCCTCTGTCGCACCAGCAAAATCCAACTCTCCCGAACCACCCTATAGAAGCACACCACTCTGGTACAGCATTCTGTACTTGATACTTGAAGCGAGTCAGTTCTATTATCGCGATATTTGTTTAACAAAATCGGACAATCCTCGCGAGGCTCCGGCGCGGTAGAATATGCAGCAGCGAATGCAATAAAATGTAAATTTACGGGACATAAACTATAAGCGTCGCAACGTTTCAATAAAAAATAAATACGCTTTTTCCTGCTTCGGCTCTGTACGTGAGAATTACATATTCAGCAGCTACTTTGAATATTCTGTATAAGGCGACCCCCATTTTTCATGTCAATTAATGCTTCGATTAAATTACCGTTCGCGTACCGCGCCACCGCAGCCTGCGACATAAAGATTTTTCCATTCCCCGGGCATTTATTGCGGCAGATTGGAATGCCTTCCCTTCCCCGAGACAACGAGACGTTCCGCGCGAGTTCCGTGGCTTTTAATAAAACAAAAATTGCGAACGACAACGCCGACGACAGATCCCTTCAAGATGGCTGGCTCTATTCTTGCGAGTCCGCGGAACAAGACAGCTGGCAACCGCCCGGGTATAATGACCCGTATTAATGGACGCGAAGACGCCACTCTTTTCGAAAACATTTCCCTTGGGGAACAGTTGATGCGTCGTTTGCCGTCCGAGGTACAACGATGAACAGGGCCCTCGCGATTCGCTTCCATCTTCAACGTAGAAACGGGAAGATCTTCCCTTGTCAAATATCCATCCGCATCGGCATCAATGCTCCCGCCGGTTCTCTTCCCCGATGCGACCGGTAGAATGGAGCGAGATTTTTAAGTAATGGCGCGTCCCAAGTGCCTCCTTTACATTTGACAATAACCGATTCCCTCCTCGCGAATCTGATAATGCCAATTTCATCGTGACAGTGAATTCATTTTACCGGGAACGTCATTCGGTTATCACTGGACCGAGAATCTTTATGCTAAGTCACTTTTTCAGATGGAACCCTCCTGCTGCGATAAACGGTTCTATTAAGCGAAAATGTGTCGAGCTCTTTCGTATTAGGTTCTCTCATTAACTCTACATTCATTTTTAACCTTTCCAAGTTTAATTATCAGGTTTGCAAATTCAACTATGACGTGGAAGCAAACAGAAGAAGTTAAGCGGGCGGAAGTAAGAAATCAAGGAAGATAAAATAGTCACCTAAGCACAGTGATTTCTCTGTATATGTCGCCAAGGCCTGGATGATGAGCGTCGCGGAATTATTCCCACTACCGCGGGGTGTACCCCGTGACAAGACCCGTGTTGTTGATATCGAAAATTTACTGTAACAGGAAATCTTAAACAAAAGCTAGTGAGAGACTGAATATTATGACCAAAAATTGACGACAGTCCACGGCTATCCGATAAATGAATCCCATTGCACGGAACTGTTCTGAAACGCTGCTCTCGTATCAAAAGTCCGAATTACTTGAACGGGGGAGTCCAAGACAAGCGACTCGGAGCAGACGGTTTCGAGGCAAGCAACAATGGAGTCTCAAAAGATCGGTGGCCGTCCTATCCCACGAAATACTTCTTCCACACCGCGGAGCGAACGTTTGTCATTCAAAGCGACCGATTCTCCGGCAGCTGGTTAGGTCGGCGAGGAACGCAGCAAGCCAAGCAGTCGCGTCGCTTTACAGGCGAGCTCTCGTCCCGGGGCCCCGCGAGTGGGTGTATTTTTAAGTAATTGCGCATCAACTCGGCCGTCTTGCTCACAATGGCAAAGTGAGTGGCAGTCGATGGATTTGCTTGTGGAGCGCGGGGAGAAAGAAGCCGCGTGTCGGAGGAAACGGTATGCAGCCACTGTTCGTCTTACCGTGGAGCCCGGGCGATTATGTAAATGTTGCTCATGGAGGCGCAACAGATGCCACTCTCCGCCGGCTTTCCACCGTCTCTTTCCACGTCTTCGTCGTCTCGTCGTTGTCGTCGTCGTCGTCGGGGATACGCCTACACCCTAATCCCAATAACATCTCCAGCCCGCGATGCTCCGCGGGATATTGTTTAGAAGCAACCAACGAAATTCCTTACAAATTCCGGAAACCGTGGCCCTCCCGACGAGACACCCCTTTACAGTTTGCCGAGGGTGCGTATTGAATAGGGGAGGCCATTCGAGCGCTGGTCCCTCTGGCCCGTGACCGCTCGGTTATCGTTGCACGAGGACCGTTAAGTCGAGGAGGGATCGAGAGTATCGTAAATGAGCTCGAATTTCGCCGGATAGTTTCGATTCATGAGCACTTCCAGAAAGAAGCACTTCGCTCGGGTCGAATCGAACCCATGCTTCACGTCCCCGGAGTCCGTAATCGTAAATGATTGGACATTCCGTTCATTCTTCCGCGTACCGTCTCCAATAGGCTGTACTTACATTTTATAATACACTACCGAAACTGAGACTAAAGCGATCAGTAAATTGGTATAACATAATCGACGATGCTGGGACTGGACGAAGTCTGGAAAGTCGGGATGAAGTAGGTTCCAATTCTTTGAAAAATAAGAAAGCTCCAGGCATAATCTTAAAACTGACGTACCTTCAAAATGACGGGTTCTAATATTTTTAATTTGCAATTATTAAGATTCTAAAGATACATCCATGAGGAATTATTCAACAAATTTATTTCTTTGGGTATATGTTATTAAAAAAGAATAGTTAAAAATTTGAGCAGCACATTCGTGTTATTTTTATAAAGTAATGTAAAATAGTCACTTTTAGCGCACCGTAATTCAAGCGAGTGAACAAACTATGTTGTACATAAACACGATCTCGATTATATTGCAATTGAAACGGTAAGGAGGAACTAAGTAGAAAGTTTTATAAAACACAATAATATCGAAGGATTGTGGTAGAATTATGCTACAATTATTTTACTTTTAATCCTCGAGCCGCGATGTCACACCAAACAGACAAATATTGACTTATACCACTTTCGCGTTGAACGGCTGATATTTTGCAAGGAGATTCGCAGTCGGCCCATAAGATTCATCACGGCGGCGCCGGTAGATATCCATGGGACTTTCAGCAGCGACGGTAGCCGAGGACAGATCGCCGTTCCGAATGCAACGATAACCGTATTACGTGCCGCGTACCGTGTTTCACGAGCGCGTGATTATCGAGCGGGCCCCTCTATGGGCTTTAATTGGCGAATCGCGGTGGCTCCGTGCTGTAATCTCGATTGTATCTTGGCCGTGGTGTCTCTGAAAGCCAGCCCGCCGCTGGAACGTGCGCGACGACGTTTCTGTGTCCGGCCCTTCGCGAGAATGTGTTCTGTCGGACATCCGGAGTCGCTCTCCATTCTGCCATCGTGAAGCTAATGGGTTTGTTCAGGGATGATAAGCTTCGTTGTACCTCTCCTTATTGGTTTAATTCATGTTACTGTTTCTTGATTGTAGGTGGCCGTTAATTGCGTCTCTATTTCACGAGGACGTCGTAGCTGCAATTAGTAATCCTTTGCGATCGGGTATCGCCGTTCGGTCCGCCGAAGATTGCTACCGTTTGACGCAAATGATCCGCTAAAGGTAACTCGAATTTGTCGATAAGTATGTCTGATTTAAGCTAACCCATTCGTCGTTTCTTGACATTATTAATAACTGTTTTGCTTAACATTTCGTATAGATTAATCGATTACGGATTAATCTCGCGATAAGCATATTAAGTGTTAAGAAATTTGATCGGTATGTACGAATAAGGTGGCAATGTTTAATCTGTAAAAACGATATTACTTATCGACACACCTAATAGTTTGCAGCGGTTTATTTTTTATGATTTTGGTCAACCTGATTATTATTTTACGGATTTTTGTGTGTTCGTCGCATTCGCCAATTTCAGTGAATGCAATTGTGTTTGGAAAACAATTTATAAATTTTACTCTTTATATTACAACTCTTTGAATATTTAATTCGTGCAACGCACATATGGAACGAAGGAGAACCTCACTGTTCGTACGTCGTACGGGTAGAATATGTTTATAACAATAAAAGGGAAACACAGGTCAAATTGTTTGGGTTATGTCTTTGTCGCAAACAGAACCATTTGCAAGCATAAAGAAATAGGTCACGTTACGGCGTTTTTCGTAATTTTATTAAACCGTCGAAGAGTTAAATTTTAACGATGTTAATTATATCCAATTCTACAGCGTAGAAGCGGAGTAAATGAATAGCAAACACATTTTGCTTATTATAAAATTTTCTACCTACCTTGTGATTTGTAAAAATTTATTTACATTACATCAGCAGTTTCGTTTAATTATTTTGTCACGCTCAACGCAAAGAATGTTGCAGTTTTCTATTTTTTCCCCAGCAATTTTCGGAATATAATCAATCGTAAAACACGGTAATGATACCATCTGGAGACTCCCAGAATGAGTCACATTGACCCAGCTATCAGCTGGGCGGTCGCACGTTCAGTAATCGCTAACGACCCGAGGAGTAAATCATCAATGATTTAACCTAATTTGTCACCGGTCCTTTCGTGTGCTTTATCGTTCAAATTTATCAAAATCAAAGATTCTGTGAAATGGGTTTCCACGTAGCACTAACTGCATTTCTTCTTTATTCTAGTAATATGTATATAATTACGCATCAATAAATCTATCATGCAATTCACGCAACAATAAATCTACTCGTCGGACGGAATTATACACATAATGATTAGACCGCGGATTTTATGTATTTAGGTCCCATTTAACGGTACGCAATTCTGTATGGTTTGAAACAGAAGGCAAATGACATTAATTTCAGAAATATCGTCATATTACTTTCAACTTGTAAAAATTATTACAGAAAAAGTGGAGTGTCTAGTTAGCTCCTGTCTGTTGCAATTCATGCAGAGAATGTTTATTTTGCAATAAAATCCACAGATATTCCAATTTGCAAGAATCGACCACCCTACTTCAAAATACAGTAATCCGCGTTTAAACATTGCTATACGTTCGGAAGCCAGCAGTGAAACTCTCACGAGTAGTATAGCGTCTTTTTTGCACTGTAATAATTGCATTTACTCTCGATTCATTAACAAAGTGGTAGAGAAAGAATGGGGATGGGACGTGGAAATTTAGCCTTGTGAATTTCAGTGAACTTCAACCATGGATTACTGTATATGAAGAACCTTAAAATTTAACAATGCAATATTCCCGGTGAAAAATAGTGTAGCCTGAGATGCGAAAGATAATCGGCGTCGGTAACCGGCGATCATGGAAAAGCGTTCTCCGTAGCCGCGGTTTAAGAACCAGGTAATAACTCAGGTGGACCGGCGATGATGTTGACAGGGCGATCATCGCGTCGATTCCCAGCGAAATTAACACCTCCTTGGACACGGTGCGAGGACAGCGGCAGTCGATCTTCTCCCGCGGTGAAACGCGATCGCGTCCGCGTCCCGTCGGCCTCTTCACGGCTCGTAAACCTAAAACCGACGCGGCCCGTTTACCATATGATTATGGCGCGCGGGGCCATGAATATTGACGCGTTCTTTCATTACGTTCAAACTGCCGGTAAACCGGTAAGAGAATGCGTACGTATCACACGGTCCGGCTCTAAAAACCGATATCGTGTGCGCCTCTCGTTCGTCGATTACATTGAATCGAAGGCGGGGCCCGTGGTTATTAGCGCACCGGGGGCGCGAGAATAAACAAGATTACCTGGCGGGGAGGGATCCATCCGCCGGGTAATTATTAACGGTGCGCGAGCACACACCGCGCGACTACCAACTCTGAAATAAAAAGGCCGCGAGAGAGAACCGCGCCGCGTCGAGCAAAATAAAGAGCTGCGAAGAAAAAGAGCGCGGCGGCGGGGCCGACGTGAGCGCGTTTCTGAACAGCTTTTCGAATCCGCGATGACGCGTCGCATCGCGTCGCCCCGCGTCCCTGGAACACTTTCTGCAACGCGACGCGACGCGGGGAAAATTCATAGCGTTTGGCGCGAAAGGGAGGGAAAAATGTAAACCGAGAAGGCGCGTTCGCGGCATCACAGTAACACGCTCGGCCATGAATATTTATGAGTCCCCTTTCCATTCTATCACCGCGAAAATCAGCGGCGTCCAGCTAGCACGGCGGCGTCGGCGTCGGTGTCGCGTTGATTCGCCTCGTGCAGTATCTCCTCGGTTAGAATCGCGGCCAGTTTCTCACCTATCGGGCAAGGCGATGATTAAACCGAGCTGGCATTCCTCGGCCGGTGGAAGCGGTTATTAACGACACGTTGCGCCTTCGTCGCCGTGTCCAGCAAGCATCCGAGATCCGATCGATGGCCCCTTCGACCCGCTCGCGTTCTCTTTGGTCGCTGCTGCGAGAGAGACGCTCTTCCCCGGCTATTTATCCTGACCGGATCCATTAGCCGAGATATACGGTGCACCCGGGCATGGTAACACGAGTAATTCTGTCCTCGTTGTCGCCGCTGACACGCCTCGATTTTTCCGCAAACGACCCGGCGACGCACGTGGTCGAGCCGCGCCGCTCGACGACGCGCTCGACAGCCCGTTATCGGTGACCGTTTATACCGACAGGTGATATATATCACGGTTAATTGAGGAAAAATCGATCACCGATACCGAATGCCCAGCAGTTTTATCTTAAACGCCAGGCGTCCTCTACTTTGAAGCCATCCCGATAATTAATTCGAGCGACCGGACCCGGACGAGTATTAATCGGATCCAGTTAGAAACCGATACGGACGGATGTGAGGGATGCGATTCCACTGGGCTCACGGAGCTTGACGTTCCTGGATAAACGGCTGATACCGAACCACGGAACACGACCCTGTAATTATCGCCGACGATTTTCTGCTCCAGTGCTGTAACCGTCGCGACGATCCTGAGAAGCCTGACGCGCGATATCGGCATTTTCTCGACAGAGATAATGAGAAAGCTGCAGAGAACCGGGTTATACCTGATAACGCAGATTTTTCTCCGAGACGAGTACTATGTCTTGGCGGTGATACCGATGCAAATTATAAGGGCGTGAGTAGAATTGGAAATGATAGTGTGCTGTTGGAAACAATGTCTTACTTCTTCTTTCAGGGGGTTTTGTGTGAAAGAAAAATTATTTGCAACTCGGTGGAGTCACTTAGAAAAATATTAAATAAGTAGTAAAGATGTATTTGACTACCGGCGTTTATTTAATTAATTTTGAACGTCTGTGGCTACTTTTTAATAGTGCAATTTCCTTTGATATTGTTGTGTGAAAGAAGATTTTTAAGCCCCCTTTTGGTACAGCACAATGTGAAGAGTAAATAAATTTAAATCATGTCCTATCATTTAACTTCAAAGAGGGAACAGAAAATAATTTAATTCCGACCTATTAATACTGATGAATTCTGACTGATTAATACCGAAGACTGTAGATTTTGTATGTTTTCGTAGTAACTGCAAAAGAGATGTAAAACAAAGTACAAAGTTCAATAAGATATAATTACCTCTCGATGTTAACTTCAATTTGCAGCCAGAGAGAAAATTCTTAATTTTTATCTAAAAATTAACATTAGTAATGTTTGTAAAACCACAGGAACTCGAGAAAATTGACAAACTTGCCGGTCTCGCCATCATTCATTAGCCCCCAAGCGAACCCGTAACTTTGACTCTTTACTTTGAGAACGCTCGGCAGATTTGTATAATTTATTAGCGCGGAAAATAACAGCGAAAGTAGGAAGATTCGTCGAGTCCGATTATGTATCTTGGAAACGAAGTTGAAGTGTTGTCACTGTCTTCGTTAGATGGAGTTTTCTACTTCGTGTCAACTGGTCATTTTACAGGCAACAGAAGCTGGCTGGCCGTTTACGACGTTACTTGCCTGGTGTCCCGAAAGCGTTGCAAATCTGGCAGCGGTATAACGACTTCATGAACTTCAGTCCTGGCTCTGATATACGACACTAACGAGACACTCCAAAGAATTTGATCCTTCTATATTGAAATGCTTAAGCCATACAACGCGTATAATGCGGCATGTCTAAAAAGTAACCTAATACACGCGTACTTTCTTCGTTCCACGTGTGTCGTCTAATGATTGTAAAACAGGTCTCGTTAGTATACCGCGGATCCTCTAGCACTTATGGTTCTCAATAGATTGCCAAACAATAGCTTTCCGATATTCATAGACTACGGATTTCGTGAACTTATGACAAAAATTAATGAACCCGTAAATACAGAAGAATTTTAGACTATCGTTTCCGTTCGACGTGTATTTGGACACATTAAAATTATTAACAGAAGAAATAAATATCCTCCATTTTTAGTAATCGATACAGAAAATTTATCTATTTAAAATAGTCTATTTTTATATATGTATGTAATATGTATTAATATGTATATTTAATAATACAGGGTTCTCCGAGTCTCTTGTTTAAACGTGCGAAACCAGTCCTTGCAAAACACACGAAATAGTAGAAGATCAAAAATCTCGTCCCTTTCACTGGAGACATTTCTTCACACGACTAAACATGATCAATTAGTGTACCATTGCTGCCATGTTAATTCATGAATGTACTACTGTTGCTTATAAAAGCCACGTAAAGTCAGATCAACCCATTGAGAAAGAATAGAGGATTACAGTAATTGCTTTGGTAACTTATCCTACACCTTGTAGATTCTAGCAAAGTAATCACCAACGATCAAATGTGTCCTGCTGTAAATAAATGAGTTTCCCTAAATCAGAGTGAATTAAAGTACTCATGAACATTAAATAAATACGAATAGTTAATAAATTGTGATAAAACAAAATTTTCAAGCTCGAAAAATAGCGTCACATGGCACCACCATGCCAGTAAACTTTCCAGAACTGCACCGCAGCCAGGAAATCCGGGAATACAGCAGCGCCACGATAGCGTCCAATTAGCCAAGGTCGGCGGTGTATTCAGTAGTCGCTAAACAGTCAATCATCGGTCTGCCGTTGAAAATATAAATGGCGAGGAACGTTCGGAGGACCGGTTTGACAAAGTTCCACCGTCGTGGCATCGCTGTACGCAGAAACGTATCCCGGCGTCATTCAGCCGTACGATGATTCGCAATCGCGACACGGCCGTGATTACCCGATTGAATAATTCATCGGCGCCGGTCTTGTCAAAGAATATATCGATGGGGGCACCTTCCCTTTAACTTCCTTCGTCGGCTCCACCCACGCCTTTCTCTTCCGACGGAGCCTCCGTGACTGGACCTTTTGCCGGTTCTGGGAAACGCGGGAAAATTGGTACGTTCCGTAAAACGTTCGGACAGCCAGGAGATGACAGGAACGATCGGATCGCGGGAAACAAAGCCGGTGGAATCGTTCCTGTCGAAAGACCATCTTTCCGTGGGCTTTTGTTTCCCCGACAAGCCGCGGCGGGCAGTCCGTCCCTTCCCCTTCTCCCTCTGCCCTTCCCAGCACGAGACTCGAAACGCGAAGGTTCATACTTCATTCCAGATGGTCCCCTTCCACCGGATGGTCGCTGGATCTCTTCGCCTACCGGAATCCACGGGCGCTTCTCCTCTTTTTAACCTTTGAGGCGCCGCGACAGAGGTTGCAGCATATTAATCATTCACCGGCGTTCCGAGGGACCAGCCATTACACGGGGAATTCTATTGTCAGGGTCAAGTCGAGATTCTTTTTACGATAACCAACGATTCATTAATTATGAACATTAACGCGGGACAGAGTGTTTTAACCGCTAAGTAGCTGCCTGGAAGTTTGATGTCCGCTGTACTTGCTGTCATAATGACTTTGCGGGTTTATTACGACAGTGTGTCATCATACAGAAACGAACATTTTTTTTGTACGTACACTTTCGCTCGACGGTATGTGGACAATTTCTTAATTCCGAACACCTGAACGTAGTTATGATGCCGTTTACGCTAGTGCCTCGCTATGCTTAATTATTGGGGGAGAGTACTGTATTATATATTCAAAGAAATAGATTTATTCTGCTAGAAAAAATTTTCTGTCAAGAAGAATAAAATGATACGGAATGAATAAGGATACAGTCAAAAAGAATGAAATGCACAAGTATATACTCGAAAAGAATGAAAATAATAAATAACGGCACAGAAACAAACGATGAAGAATAAACGAGAATACACCACAAACGAATAATCTAAGAAAGAATGAAGAAGGATATGGCCAAAAAGAATGACAGAAAGCACAAGCCCCATTGGTACTAGCGTCTATGCATTAAATATCCCAGTCACAGAGACATTGTCATAACTCTTTCGAAATATTTCCTCATCGCCGTCCACGCACCCCCATAGGTATGTCCGTCGCGTCCCAACGACGTGACTCACCCTATATAGATACCTATCTAAACGATCTCCCTGGCCTGTATCCGAACCGTTACTTCTACGGAGATCATCTTCGAAAGAAGCGCAGCCCATTAGTTCCAAGAACAACAACGACCACCCCATTTTGCGGAGGCTCCATTTTCGAATCTCTACGGGGTAGGAAAGGAACAACCGTTAAATGTTCATCGGTACCGTGGACGCGACCCCAGCGCATTAACGAGCTGCGTTAGGCCGCGGTGTGTAACTGCGGCCATAAAACAGCCGGTTGGCACGGGATGGGGTGCGCACCGCCCGAGAATCTTCTTTGCCACCCCTTCTGCCAAGGCAATGGCAACGGCAGGTCCACCCTCCGATGACCGGCCGTGTTCGGCGACGTTGGCGAACGCGTGCCGTCGGAAGCTGCGACACGGTTTCGCTCTCAGGAGGACAAATAGAAATGGCCGCTCCCCCTTGCCCCTCCTTCCAAAAGGAGCCTTCTGGATCGAATGAGAAAACGTGATAACGACGAGAGGGAGTTTGTTGCGAGGCCTTGTACAACCGTTCTCCATGCGCCCCCTCGTTTTCGCGCACTGGACGGAACAGGCTCCCCAGATGGACCAAACTATTTCATCCGTGCTACCGAAGGGCTCGGCTTCGACCCAGCATACGTTTATTTCGCGTAGAGTAACTAGAAATGAATCCTTAACGCTACAAGCTGATCCACCTGAATAACTTCCGTACGTCTTTTGAGATAGGAAGAAATGTTTGCAATACCTCGGAAGGGCGGCTACAATCGTAGTTGTTCAAAAGTGCACGCGGTTCACTTAAATAATTAAATCCCTAAAAATTGACACGGTTCGAAAAGTAACTCCCTAGAAATGTTATACCAAGGTTCCGATTGAAACATTTATGAAGAATTTTTTACTCTGAAGTTTTGTTTCTTCATAACAGTTTTCCAGATCTGCCCACTTCTCTCATCTTCTTTTCGAATTCAGACTCTTCGAGTTTTCGAATTCTTCTCTCATCTTTTCTGGACTCCTTTGGTGACTCGAACGTCCAGGCCCGTTCGATACACGTACGCGCATACGTGTTGCGGAAACGGACACTCGACCGTGCCTTTGTTCGCGAGTAATTAGGGTAATTAACGGGACCGTGGACGTTGGTCTTTGTTGTGATTTATACGCGCACCTAGGGGTTTTGAAGAGAGATGGGTTTTATAGGTAGAAAAGCCAGGGGGTGTGTTGCTGAAGATTTATTCATTCGACGGGCTGGTTTCGGGTTACGTAGACTTCAAAGGGACCCTTTCAAGAATCAGAGCGTTAATTTTGTTTCTTGTTTTTAAGGAAAACGAAAGCTTGATGCGACTTTCCTGGCTGCTGTGGTTGGCATATTTATTATACGATGAAGAGTACACTCGTCGCTTCTATGATAATTTTGACAAATAGACGTAAAAGAGACAACTAAATATTGTGGTTTGTAAAGCTGCTAACAATTTAATTAAGTTGCATTCTAACCCGGTAGCACAATTTTCCTACACGTCATTTATTGTCGCAATAAAATTTTGCTCGTTCCAATGTATAATAAAGTTACATTTTTCTGTAATAGTGAATTGCAATATTTACTGTCGTGGCACAGAAAGTCTCGTCTTTGTTGTCGAAATAGCCAGAAGTCGCGTCGTCATGGTATGCGATTTGCAAGGTTTGTCATCGTGAAAATTAGGTGTCGCGTTGTCGTGACAGGCAAGGTCATAACGAGAGATTTTTATACAACGTTCCTGGAGACATACAAATGTACAGAAGTATATATAAGAACAAAATAAAAAAAAAAAGAAATTGGAACAAAAAATCAGAATAAACATCCGATCAAATCTTGAAGATTAAAAATATTGAAAGGGACGAAACTTATAGATAACAAAAATAAATTATCTTAAGTTTTATATAATTTTGTAGTAACCACGAATAAATGGAATGGATGATTTCTCGTAAGAGTACCCCAATTAATTCAGTTATTGTAAATTGAAAATATTATAAATCAGGTCGTTCTGATCGATCTGTTAATTGCAACGTTTGTGGAGGAGGTAATTTGATTGATGCTTGTATTAAAAAAATTCGTGCAGAAAGATTTCTTTTTATGAGGGGTTCCACAGCATGGTTATGGCTTTCGGTATCACGCGAATGCCTGGCTTTAGGCTTTAAAAGCGAACGGAACTGCCGCATTTTTGGCGGCGCATTCCTCGCGCCATCATCGCCATACCGAGCAGCACCAAAAAACCGAGCACGAAGAGATTAAACGATAGGGACTAAGAGATTGTTGTCGGAGTCGCGCGTAGCAACACGAATATCCGGCATAGTCGCCTAAACCGCCGGCCGCACCAAATTCAACCCCTCGGGCTCTCCTTTCCGTGACCCAGCTTATGAATCCCAGCGGTATTCTATGTAGGTACGCTGTTAGCTGTTCTCTCCGTATGTATACATACATACGGCCCCGTGTACCTACTAACGACGTCTTCTAATATGTACGTACCCTGAAGTTGATGCTAATGCATGTAAAACACCAGGCGTAAAACAGAACCGAGGAGGAAACAACCAGCCGATCGACTGTCGATCGCCTAACCGAAACGACATCCGTCGGTGCTAATGCTAAAAGGACTAGGGGATCACTAATCGAGTTACAAATTATTAAAGAGGTGGTAAGGAATGCTACAACAAAATTTAAATATGACTGCAAACACTCATTCAAATTATTATTCAATGATGACGACTCCTTTACAAAATGAACAACGCAACATCATTTAAATATCTCACTTGTTCTCTATATATTAATCAGCCAAGACTAATTCAATGACCCAAAGAACTATCATTTTTGACAATTTTCCTAACATTAAAGACAGGTGATGTATGACAAGTGATATAAGTCAAGCGATAAAACTACTGTCTAGGTTTTACAAATTATCAGTTCCTCACAAAAGTGTTAATTTTATTGGCTTTTTTAAAATAATATTTTTATGTAAAATTGTTACCCCCATTCGAGTAAAGTTCCAGAACAAAATTCTATGGTTAAGGACTTTAATTACATATAGGTATTAAGCAACTGATAAAATTGAAATTAATAAAGTTCGTGTTTGTGTATGACCACACAGGTGAGTCACTGTATGTAACGTGTGGGGGTTAAAGAAGTTAAAATAAAATTATTTTGGCTTTACGATGAATAAGAAGGCAAATTAATTCAGTTTAAGTTAATTTCACAGTTATGTAGCATTTAATGCTGTGCTGATATATCGTTGCACTGGATGGTAACTTTGTCCTAGAGCTTAGACTATGGGTGTGGAACGGATTAACTCTAAATACATACTTCAATATATTCTAGAACGAACAGATGCTGTAACGACGGAGGCTCTAAAATCAATTAGTTCGTCCTAGTATACTCCACTATACGTACAACACTCTAGTGAGAAGTATTTACTAAAAGTAATTAACTTTCAATTTTCGTGTTTCATTTTAAATGGAAAAAATCGATTGTTCGATATTGAATTTTATTGAACGACGCAATTTGCTTTTATTGTTGATTGCAATTAGAATTCTCTGCGTCGTTTTATTAAATCTCTAGTTTTCGTGTACGAAACGTTTGATTTATATTTTCATGCCGGCAAAGTTTAATCAATACGAAATTATTCAAATAGTAGGGCTCCTAAATGGTTTTGCAATTTACCAACCGGAACAAAGGGTATGTTAAACACTAGTTGCAAGTCAGTACCCGGTTATTGACATAAGGGTTAAATACGGCTACAAAGACGGTTCATGGAAGTAGCCATCTCCGCTAATCATAGCAATCAAATACCAACTTAGCAAACATGCCCAGGAAATTATGGCTCTACCAAACCATTAAGTATGGTATTGAGAAATTGTTTTCAGTTTACTAAAGACGCTGCATAACTTTTACATAAATACCCCTTTATTTCTTAAGCTATTATACCTCAAACTAATTCCGTCGGAAACTGATTAGAACTGATTGTCATGAAATTAATGCTAAGTGTATAGTGGAAAATTTATTACCAGTAACTAATAATTGTTATTAATAACGCCGAGTTGATACGAATGAAATATACGAAACTTGCATAAAAGTTGGTTATTTTTACACACCGATAGAAAGCCATTAATGCTGAAACCATTGTAATTCAGAATATTGCACACACCTACAGCAATTCTTCAACAATTTCAGGTTCCCTCACCCCACTGCTTCCCAAATCAACACCCATTTCGGCTAATCAAGGCCGCGTTCATCAAGAACCGACAGGATTCAGCATCTCCCGCTCTCGAAATTAAAAAACCGTCCTAAATAAATGATTAGGGTTGCTCAGTCCCCGGGCGTAGCCTTTCCAGGGCGAGGTTTCGCGGGGTCGGATTAACAATCGAAGGGTGCCGATTTCGCCGAAGGAGATAAATCACACGGACTGGCCCGGAGCAATCGGCGTGTTCAGATTAACCGCTCCATAAATTAAGGTAATCAATTTTGAGTGGAGCAGACTGCCCGCGGCGCAGGGGGACCGGAGCCCTGCGGAAAAAGAAACACAAAGGGGATCCTCGCGAGACCGTAGGTGCGAAGATCCGTTTCGAGAGCGGGATTCACGGTGAAAAAGGGCGTCGCGACCTTAACCCTCATTAGTCAGTCGACACCCTGCCGATGATCCACGCCAGACGGCGGCCGAGAAACACCAGAACACTGTGTTTTCAACGACGAGCTTTTCAGGTAACGTGACTGGTCGACGGTAACAAGTGGTTCCCTTTAACATTTTCTATGAACTGCCATTTCCTGGCAGGCTTTCTCTTCCATCTCCCATTCGATTGCTCCCCTGGCCAGGGGATCGGTAATTCTACGAAAACAAAGCTCGGAAGATGACCGACGCTCGGCCGTCGAGAGAATGATGGAGTAGAAGGTAAACACCGATTCTCGAAAAATCCGAAAGTGTATGTTCATCGTGGCGGTCGGTTCGGGACCCAATCATTTTTCTCCATATCTGCTCGGTCCCTGGGAAAAGCACTCGTGACACTTTAAGTAACTCGCCGGCTCTACGGCTCGGAGCGACAGCTGGTAGTCGCAGAAACTCTTCCAGAAGAATCGTGTGGTGCACAGGAAAGCAAGCAAGAGAGCATCGTGTCGGCTGTATCACGATGACGTTGCAACGCGCGGCCCCGAAAGCAGCTTAACGACGCGTAAGTAGGCGCTGGCCGCTACGACGCGACGATAATAAATCGTTAAAGGGACGATGACGGGCTTGTTTGCGGGCACATAGCTGATCGACGCTGAATTGAAAACTCGAACGATCGGGCCCTGCTACCGGGTGTTTGATAAAAGACGACCGACCGCGGGTCGGACCGTAATTGGTCACACGGAATGGGCGTTTCATTGTTGGTTGGTTTTCATCGATGACAGCCCTGTTGCCGGGATGTTTTATCGCGCGATTCAAACTGCGCTGCCCGAAAGTTTTATAGTCACCGTGCGCTCCGATGAGTTCTTACAGCTATCCGGTAACGGGGACAAATTTTTATTTCACAGCATTTTGCGATTAATTGGAGAAAGCTATGCGTTGTTATTATTGTCGAAACAGCACTAATCGCGACATCTATTATGATATATTATAAGTCGTGCGTATTCACGTAACCTTTGTAATGCGTATTTAGTACTGTGTACGGAAACGATCCTTCTTCTCTGTTCGACTGCCGAGGCGTAAACACGTGTTCAACCTGCGATATTCTTTGTCTTTAATAAAAGTTTCTTCCCAAATACACTCCTGGACAAAAAGATAGCACAAGTGTGCTATCATTTAGTTCTCAATGAAAAATCAAGAATTCTCTGAATTCTACAAATGGTACATAAAAATCGTCTCACGGTAGTATATTATATAGCGACAAACTGGAACTACTCTGTCCGTACTTGTATTTATCAACAAAAGTCGTGTAACAGAGGTCGGCGAAATGATAGCACACTTGACTTTCTATTCGGATTTCTCACTGTTTCTACGTTTCGAGTCATATAAACATAACGTTGTGTAGGCACTCAGTCTTGGTAGAATTTCCAATCATCATTGAACAAAATGGGACGCGGCAAGAAATTAAGGGTAATTATTTACATTAGGGGCTCCTCACCGATTTTGACGACCTTGAAATATGTTGTCATCATTCTGAACAACTTTTTCCTATACATGTTACCGCCGCTCAGCTTTAGTTTCCGAGATATTCGCAAAAAAGTTTCAACATCTCAAAAAGTGATCGGAGTAGGTGTGTGTAGGACTGTGTAAAATAGTATTTCAAATAGTTGACAGTAACTTATATTTTTATGATATTTTGTTGCCTGTAATGTTATTACGATATTGTAGTCTGTTTATCAACATGTTACATATTCGTAATTAAACTACAAATAATACTTTGCTAACTATTATAGCTTCTCATGTTAAAAATTATAATTTATAATATTAACTACTTGAGGAACTTATTTTCATTGTAAGGAAATATTTGATTTTATCTATCTGGTTATCAAAATAAAAATATTTGATTTAAAGTAGTATCTTATTTTTGAACCACATTAAATTATTCTATATACCAAATCATTAATGATCGTTAATATACGTTGCAAAATATGATAGAAAACCTTGTTTCCAATGTTTCACATACGAATACTAATACTACATTATCAAATACTAATGTAAAGTGTACTTACTTCTGAATCTTCTGTACCTCCGTCGGATCCACAGCACACAATTATTGACTCACGAGAATAGATCCGAATAATTGAACAACAATCACTAAACAACACACACACACAACACATTTTATAAAATCGTTACAACGGACGAGAAGATGTCACTCCGACCACGAACAAAATAATACTGCGATTTGAACAATGATCCCTTCCACGGAGGTGGTACGGTCAGGTTATCCTAGGCAGGTTAGACGCTGAGGATCTATAAACAATAGATACAAAACCAAGGTAAACAAATTATGGCGGAGCGCCGACCTTATTTCCAGGAATTCCCTGCTTTCGTATCACACGTCCGTGGAAGGGGAACGGTTAAAATCGCAGTATTATTTTATTCGTGGTCGGAGTGACATCTTCTCGTTCGTTGTCACGATTTTATAAAATGTGTTGTGTGTGTTGTTTAGTGATTGTTGTTCAATTATTCGGACCTATTCTCGTGAGTGAATAATTGTGTGCTGTGGATCCGACGGAGGTACAGAAGATTCCGAAGTAAGTACACTTTACATTAGTATTTTATAATGTAGTTTGTAGTACATTAGTATTATATTTTATTATTCGTATGTAGAATATTGGATGCAAGGTTTTCTTTCATATTTTGCAACTTCAATGTCCCTTTAACACTAGATTTACAAAGCACTAAAACTGACTACTTAACATTATTTTACAAAAATAACAAGAACGCGTGTATCCACATTTGTATCAATTTTTTAAATAATATATACCCCAAAAAATAATTTTGTTGAATAATTCCCCATGGATACGTCTTCACAATGTCAATAATTGTAAATTATAAATATTAGATCCCGTCATTTTGACAGGCCCCGTGAACCTAGTGTCAAATTTCGTTTGTCTCGAGGCACGCACACGATTATGTTCCATCTCACACACTGTACACTTTACATTAGTATTTTGTAATACAAGGTTTTGTGTACAAGGAAAACCTTTTGTGTCATTGAAAATAAGGGAGGTCCTACACACTACTGAGAAATAAAGTACTGGTTTCAACTTATGTCATTTTTGTTACATAAATGTTTAATTTTTGTTAAATGAATGCTTCATTTATTAACATGTGCTATCATTTCGCCGACCACCACTACGAGATTGTTGTTAATAAATACAAGTACGGACAGCGTAGTTCCAGTTTATCGCTATTTAATACATTACCGTAAGATGATATTTACGTACCATTTGTAAAATTTAGAGAATTCTTGATTTATCCTTGAAAACTAAATGATAGCACACTTGTGCTATCTTTTTGTCCAGGAGTGTACTTCGCGCTGCTCCGTTACAATTCCAACTTCCATCAATTATCAATATAATATTTTCTTTAAAAAAATACAAAGGAGCAGAAATATTTCGGACAGTGAGGTACGAAATCGTTTTTTATATGTACCCGGATACGGAGCAGGTAGAACAGCTCAGGAATTAATTCTTCTACGATCATGGAGGTTGTATAATGAAAAAATGAGCCGTCATCCGCGGACAACCCACTTTCATCGCTCCAGGGACTCGGTTCCTGCTTCGAGGACGAATATATCACCGGTCTATTGGTTTCCCTCTGTCTTCGTCTAGCTTTTTTCCCTTCTGGCTCTGTCTTTCACCTGGTGGATCGTCGATTCTCCTATGGAAGTTCGAGCGGTGAAGAACCGACGGCGTTCAAGTATTCAGAGCTATCCGACGGCAAAGTTTCCAGCGAACCCGTATTTACGGTGACACGGTGTGCCGTTGCAGGCCCCGCGTTGTTTTACGGCCGTGTTTACCCGATAAATTACTGTTTTGCCGGCGAGCCGAGCGCTGCTGCGGCTTCCTAAGCATATTAAGGTAGCTCGGCAGAGAGAGCCCCGATGCTCAGACGTATACTAGGAACTGGAGGTTTGTTCGACACGGAAACACAGTTTAGAGGAGTCGCTAATGCGACGGTCAAATTGTCTTAATTGTTGCACTGGGTCGGTTCGACGCGTGTCCCGCTGACCGACGATCGTAAATCTGACACCTGTGCGTGCACCAGACCTGGCTGGAGCTAATTCAGACCTTGGCTGTTCGGTTCGGCTAACAGTCATTGTCTGTCGTGACTCACGGAAGCGGCTCGGCCCGAAAACGAGTTCAAAACGGTGGCAGGGTGAGTCAATACACATTTTACTGAAGGCTCGGATTGTGTATGTAACTTTTGGAATTGGTTGATTGTATTGTTATAATGATTTATCATTAAAATTATAGGTATCAATAAAATTATAGGTATGTTGCAAAATACAGGAGCTACATAGACATTTATTTCTTTTCTTAATCGTTTCAATCAGTTAATTGACACACTCTTCCGAAGATAACATTTTTAATATTGGACCATACGACTCGGATTTGTTCGAGTAGTTTGATCAATTAGTTTACTATATGACGTGAAAAAGAAATTTTGAAATAATTGCAATTGGTCAGAATTTCAAAGAAAATACTAAAAGTTGTTTTTACAGCTTTTATACATGTGAACTCATGCTGAAATTTTCAAGTATACGTTTTGTAGATCTGTATTAATACATTCTGAAAATCTTGTCTTTTTAAAAGTGTCCGAATATCTTCACTACATATTATTTAGTAAGCCAGTCCTTCTAGCTTTCATTTCAAGTCATTTGGTGCATATATAAAAAAGTTATTCCGACTTGTGTGCAATTATGTGACTGATGCGTGACGAATATGTTCTTCCGAAGTGACTGGATAATGTTCAGAACTCTAAACCCGTTTCCGGTTTCCTTTCGCCCGGGGCTCATCCCCGTCGAGACATTATTTTTACAGTGCATTAAGGATTCTTTTATAATGCAGAATCGCGTTGAACGGCCGGGGTTTTCGGTGAGCCGCGATATCTTTCATCGCACGTAATCTAATTTTCCCCCTCGTAGTTCCCGCGAGATGTTTATACCTCGTGGAATTATGCGGCCGATTTGGATTTATAATAAAGAGGCCCGGTCGTATAGTGGCGCGCGGCTGATTCGAAGGCGCAAGGGCGCATAAATTATGATAATCCCACGGTGTGCCCAGGGGCCCCCCGACAATTTAAATTCAGTTAACGTAACACGTCTGATTTGATGCCGGTCGACCACCTGCCGCTAAGTGGCCGCCGCCGCTGATTTTAAGAATGAAATTCTTAACGAGGCCCCTCGTGTTCCGGCCCCTTTCGGCCAGAAAAACTGCGCCACGGTTACCCGTGATCCTCGAATTAAGTAAAATATACGTTCTCCCCGTATCCCCCGGGTTCGGGGGTCTCCTTAAACTTTTCGTTTCCGAACGGTTTCTTGCCCGGTGCAACGTGCAGTCGCGGTATTACGGGACATTAGTGGCCCCGTGGAAACGGCACGGCACGGCAGCGGCTAACAAGACTTACTATTACGGGTCTCTCTCATTATAAATTTCCATAATCCGTATTGACGTTTATCGCTACGGTATCGATGCTCTGGCTGCGTCTCAATACCCCGGCCACGCACTCCACGCTATGGAAAAACTCATAATGACCGGTCTGTATCGGTCCAAATAAAGTGGGGTACAATGAGAAAATATTGTGGCTCGCAATTATGAAGACTGCCGTAGGGGCTGCTTGCGGAAAAGTCGTTGGAAATAAGTTGGAGAGGGTGTAACGAGCAAATAAGAAGGGGATAAGGGACGAGGCGAATGAATGCTGTGTTCGGGAACGTAGTGCTATTCTGTAATGATTTTCGTGGAAACTTTTATCGTTAATAGCGGAATCAATAGTTTTAAACTCCACGTCTACGTATAAAGTGGAAAGCTTGTATTTGTTTAAATTTTTTACGGCTTTTGTTGCAATGTGTGTTTACATAAAGAAATTTATTCTATAGAAAGAAGAAAACCTCTATTCTATAGAAGAAATTTATTCTTTATAACTGTAACGTAAAAAGGAAGTATAGTAGTTTAAGAAAAGATTAATAGATTCGTTTCAACAATCGACTGCTGGAAAATATTTATTTCAATCCACATTGATTCCGAGTGTGTTCGACGCGTTAACGAGTCATTTCTATAATATTTTCGTTGCCGCGTCTGCCTCGCAGCAATCACTGTTATTCTAACCAGCATAGACGACCTGCCATCTAATAAAATCCTCTGGATCATTTTACGACGAGCGTAACAGCGTATACAGAGCCAGATGTTACGTTTACACTGAATGTTTAATCCGTAGTTCCCTCTAGATGTTTTGAAAGAGTCTGTGTAGCAAATATTGACTTTTTGAACGAGCTTTGATTCGATATTTTAATATTATCTTCGTGTTTGAGAAAGAAAATTACACGAAGACGGATACTTATCCATTAAAAAATCGATCCAAATTAACTGGTAAATGGGGGAGCAGAATCCCTGTGAAGGTATAGTTCGCGGAGTGCTGCAACATTGTAATCAGAAGAATAAGGGACGCTGATACTGCGGAGCCTGTTGCCTTGTATATCGTGTCTAATTAGGCAGCCAGACAGCAGACATCTTGTGACGATAAAAGGACGAAGGGATTCTGGTCGGCGTGTTCGATAACACGAAACAAAAAATGGAGGGATCCGCTCGGGGAACGTGCGATAGGCACTCGTCGATCTGAAAAATGCCTGGTTCGGTTGTGGCTCCGATTCGAAGAGTCGCGTGATGCTGGCTTCGCGCTGGCCAAGGGAGAAAAGGGAAAAGAAAGAACTCGAGTTCCCGAGCAGTTCGGGCCTTTGATTTTGCTTATCCGACACCAAGAGGAAGGTAATGGCGCACTTCGTTAAATTAATTGGCTCCTTACAGCTCGACGGCAGCGAGTTAGTGCCACTAAACTTCAGCTTCGATTACACGGTGAAACTCTTCCAGCGATTCCTCGTCCTGGCAGTACATTACAACTGCGTTATCGAGCGGGGGGTGAACGATCGGCGTAAATTTCGCTGCAACAATGACGTCACGTGATCCCCTTCGAGTTCTTTTCAAGTGCATATAAGGCTCGCGTTAATTGCGCGCGTGAAACGCGGCTGCGCTATACTCCTGCGCTCGTTATTTTCAAACTGCCGTTTAATGAACTGTATTTTCACATATTAAATAACTTGTTTCCTTGAGTGCCGATTTTTTGGGAGAAGTATTTCTTACTCTTCTACTCCTTATTTGTCGCCTTCTTGTTGTATTTATTATAACTTAGTGTCTTTTTCTTTTAATTGTTTTCTATTCCATTCGAAAACGTTCTGTCATTTTTCAGTGTCTTAATTTTGTTTAACATTTATTTCCGCGAATTTCGATAAAATGAAGGATGAGAAGAAGTTGTGGGCAAACTAACACTTTTGAACATCCGGATCATGAGTCCTAACAAACACACTCGCATTTTGCCGTATATCAAGCAGAAGTGTCATCAAGATGAAGCAGTTTAAACAAACTTTCTCAACTCTACTTCATCACATACCGCTAAGGCAGCCAGTATCTCAGCCTTCAAGGGGAATGTACATTTCCCGTGCTTTAATAACCCTTGATTCCTCCGTTTTAGTGACCATCTCATCCAAATCCTCAGCATATTCTGCTTCCAAGTTTATTACCTATATACCGCCAAGATTACGTGACGTAATCCTCGAGAGAACTTAACAAAATTAATTCATTCCCAACGATAAACAACAAAGATTAATCATTCAAATCGAAAAAGCAAGAAGTTCTTATCCGCTTTTATCAAATTTTATAAAATGTTTCCTTACCATTGATATGACAAATACTAAATTATATCAACGAACACGATTGGCTCAATCATTGTGGATCAGATTGATTGGAACAAGATATTCCCGGTCCCATCAAGACTCGAAAATATTTTGCTCTCTTTCATCTATTCCGGTTAGCGCAAAATCGCGTTAATAAAAAGATTATTGAATTATAAATTATCAAAAAAGAAATTAAACAAGATAAATCCTTGTTTCGTTCTTTCTGGTAATCCTCGGTAGCTAAGTGTGCATAAAGAGCAGCCTGTTGCTAATAAATTTCAAAGCATGAATACTTTGGAGAACACCAAGCAAGAATACTTTCATTAAGTCACTAACACGCTTCTGCAGTAACTTTATAATGAAGAACTTCATAGTAATGAAGTTGCCCTGTCTTGGCAAAATTAGTATCGGTATGAGAATCAGAACGATCTAATAAGATAACTCCATACGATAATAAATCTCTCCCCGTATTAATGGATAATTCACAATTGAACTGCGACGTTTGCTCAAATACCCATCTTTACAGTCAATTTCCCGAAAGTAAATTTCAGTTGACTTTTATCCCCCTTAGTAATACTTCTAGGATGAAAATCACTAAACCCTGTATATTAAATCCTATTGAACTTCGGATTCGACCGTCTACGAAAATTTTTACGAGCTAAAAATGCATAAAGATCCGCGATCTACTCGTAACGATGCGATGTCTGCAGCAGCGTTTCTCAACCATTCTATCATGCCATCCAATGTATCCGTTTTGAGTGGTACTGTGACTCTAATATTACTGGATTTTTAAGAACCTGGTTAACTGATGTTACCGAGAATGCGTGCAAAAATCTAGGTAATTAGGTGAATTCGTAATGTCAATCTTCCTTGATTTCTACGTAGCCATGGTAATCCTTTCTAACAGTTCTATAACCTTGAACACCTCGTAGTGAGAGTTGCTCGAAAATGGAATAAAATAAAGTCGTATTTTTCATGGGAACAGCCTCTGTAGATCCGAAAAAAATAAAAATCGTACTAAATTCTATCGAATTTTAAATTATAGCATTTTTTTAACATTTTCGTAAGTCATAAATGCTAAGTTCCGTAGTCTAGTTCCGAGCAATAAACATCGAGAACGGTTCCAGCCAGTGTCGCCAGACCAAGACTTGTTCCCCCACTCTACCTTCCCCATGCTTCCACCACCGCATAGTCACGTGACGCGTTCCGTCTCTGTCGTGCATACCCCGGTACTGGTAGAGAGAGGGTAACTTTTTCCCCTCGATTCGTGCTTCCTCCCCTCATCTGGCCACACTGGTTCCACCTAATGTCTAACGAACATGGAGGAGTAAGATTGCAGATTGAGAAAGGCTGGTCCACCCTGTCGATTCTACAGCATCATAGTCCTCGTGATGAGAATCGAAGGAACATCGCTTGTTCGCGAACGGAAGAGAAGTCGAAGAGGGGAACGAACTCGAAACCGTTGGACGCGCGGCGGAGATATTTTACAGCCGGCGACGAAACAATAAGGGCGTCCGCGGACAAGTTCTGCGTGTACTTTGCGATGCCACGGGAACTTCGCGAATAACCATCGGCGTAATGGCAGTTTTATTGGAAGCGTATTCGTCGGAGTACCCTCGGCGCAATGACGCGCGACCCGTAAACAAGGATCAACCCCCCTCGCGTCGACCCCCGCGGCGACCATCACCCCGAAGAAGCTTTACGTGTTCCGCTGTTTTATATTCGTACCTAATTATCATCCGTTCCCCGAGACTTTCTTGGTATTTCCGCGGCCGCAGTCAAAACGACGCGGCTCGCTTCCGGAATCGTGGCTGAGCTTCCCGCCGCGGCTCGACGATCGATAAGAAGATCGCGAAGAACTAACCCGTCCCTCCCGGGGACCAGGGATCCTCGCGATGAAATGACAAGTGTAGGATGGGCTTTCCTCGGGAAGCCCGAGAGGCGGTTTGATTGAAAGTAAGAGCTGTATAATTAAGAAGACCGTGTCCCGAGTGCTCGATGCTTGAAAGCGACCTTCAGTTTTCTGCTCGGAGCGATTCAAGAGATGTTTCAGTTAGCTGATCCGCTGGCGCAGCAGACAGCTGCTTTCTTTCTTTTTTTTTTTTTGGACGTTTCGTCGGGCTTCTTTGGCCAATGGACCGACGTGTAGTGACTCCGAGGTTGCCACTTTCTGCACACAATTTGTGATTAAAATTAACGGTTCAGCGGCGAGTTTACCACCAGCGGTGAAATGACCGGTTTCAGATTTTTTACTTAATAATTGGTTATAGATATATATATCTTTTCCCCTGTAGTCTCCATGCTTTTTTCATTATCACCTCTATATCGTCGCTTTTGATAGGTTTAGCGATAAAATAACTTTAGTGTTCCTCTCTGTGATGGTTTCAAATAAGAATGCATTAGATTGAAGTACGTTTATTGGAAAAGCGTTCTGCGCTTCAAAGGCTTCATAATTACTGTTTTTAATCTAGTGAGACATGCAAATTTCTATACCGAAGCAAGGCTATTAATATGTATTGGATCGGCAAGAAGCCTTCTCATAATTTCAAGAAAGTTTCGAGAAAAGTTACGCTCTAGAATGAAGCCTTATTAAATTATTGATTGCTTATTTCTCATACAATTTTTATATTTATAACATACTGCTGTTGTAATCCACATCGTACGAAAATATCATAATTTTATTTTTATTCATATAGGGGAAAGGAGAATAGTCTGTTTTATAAGCTTAGTACCAGTACTATATAATTATTAGACTGCAGATTTTATTTAAAGTTGGTGGGTGTGATTTCGGACAGTTAAATAATTAAAAGAATTTAATAATATCGACACATTTCATGTAGCTTACTAAAATCACTAAAGAGAGATATAAATCACTAATACAAACAACTTTTATGTTTGACAAAGATCCTTAGTCTAACGATGACTGTTCGCTCTATTTAAAAAATATTGGTTATATAAATCTACTATTTGCATAATAAGATGGTGATCAAACGGTTATGATTTAAATTCAGTACGCTTTTCTATCTACTCTAGAAAAATGGCGTATCAGAGAACAGTAACAAATCTTAACGAGACGCCCAGTCTGCTTTAAAAAGTAGTTTGACAAGAAAGCTGTGCAATAAATATTCTCGTATAAATAACGCCGAAAGAATCCATAATTGTAGCAGTTTCGACCGGGCATTATCTGAATTTTATTCGCATACTTCACGAAATAGGAGAAGTTCCGGAGGAACGAAAGTATTTTTTCAAGGAGCAGGGACCACCACCGTCCGTTTCGAAAGTTTCGGACGTTTTCTTTTATTCATCAGACACTGTTTCCAGATCTTGTGTCCCGCTCATTCGTCAGGAAGATCGATCGATCGTGGACCGCGGGCCGGACGGGCCCGTTTTGTCTCCACGCAGGGAAGATATCATCTTCCGCCTCGGTTATTAATACACTGGAATATATAATGAATGATAGAGCAAAATGATACCCGATATGGTCTATCCTCTCCACCGCGTGCGCGTTAAACGTGTTAGCGATACACGGTGTTAACGAGCAACACGATCGCGGGGGCTCGTTAGAAGCGTATCAATCGGAGATAATTGTTAATGAGACCGCGAGGTTCAACTCAAGAATCGTTATCGACCGTTCACGCCGCGATAATTATAAGCGGGGCTAACGGTGAATACCCGCGATGGGAACCGGACGGCCCGATCTTTTAATTGCTTATACCGAACTTTTACGGAGCGCGCGCGCTCGCCGCGAGGGTGAATTAATTTTCGATAGCATCTGCCTTTCGCGACGAATTGCCGGTCGCCGGGACAATTATCGTCCCGCATTTTAATTGTGAGAACGGTGCCTCCGTCAACAATATCTCATTTGCAGCCTCCGACTATAACTGGACTGCGAATTTTTCCGCGTCCGTTTCAAATAGGAACACAAAAGATTAGTTGTATCGAGTGGCGTTCGAATGGTATTTTATATCGATTGGTTCTTGTTCTTCGATAACAACTCCTGAACGAAGCAAAGGAAAAAGGTAGTTAAAATGACCCAACGAATCACCCATTTTAAGGAAGTGCAACATTTTTGGGACCTCCTGTAGAATAACAGCCTGAAGCAGCTGTCATCGACAGGTGCCGCGTCATTAGCAAATTCCTGTACGCGTTGCAGTGCCTGCATGCAAATCAGCAGCTCCCTGTCGCCGTTTCTACGTGCCTCCACTTTGAAATCCACAAACCAGAGTAAAACTGTAGGTTCAAGATTAAATTTTTGCGGAGAGCTTTTCCCTGGACGGCGCGAAGGAATAGGTGGAAAGGTATCGCGCAGGTAAAGACAAGGAATGTGGAATAAATAAGAGAGTGCAGGCCGGGGCTCGGAGGAATATTCTAGACGAGTCTATCGTTATGCCACGGCGCCCGCAATCAATATTTCAGGAAAGGTGGACGACGTGGGCAGGGTCGGCACAGTGGCGAAAGTCTTGAGCTTGGCATTTACAATGAAACGAAGAAAGGACCTTCCGTCCTTCTCCGACGTTGTCCTCTTCGTCTTCGAGCCCAACCCCCGAGTCCTTTCTATCCTTCCGCCGCCCGTGACCCCCCACCCTCCTCGCGGAGCTCGGGGGTTGCGCCTCCTCGCGCTGCTTGACTTGCCCGACGTCGAAGTTCACTTTATACCGACGTTCAACAAAGCCTCCTAGCCCCTTCAGGGCTTTATTAAAAATTGAGGATGCAATTTACCTCACGGGCCTCCGACGGAGCCAACGTGCTCTAAATAAGGGAGAGGATAGGCAAAGGTCTTGCCCTCGCCACGCACGCCTCCTCCCTTAAAACCACTCTGCCGAGAAAGATTCGCGAGCCGCGCGAGATCAAGTTCACGGTTTCTAAAACGGAACGGTTCATGGGGGCTTGTCCCGGAACGCTCATGATGGCGAGGATGATGTCCCCAATTTTATTGGCCGTCACTTCAGCAACAGGTTATAGAAAATAGTGCGCCACTGGAAGCTGCAGACGCCTCGAGAGCGGAAGTAAACGGTTATGCGCGACTTCTTGGGTTGGCACCTACTTTAGCTGTTAAGAAATATTTAACGCAAGGCGGACACCGTTGATGATTTCATGACAGTCGACGGCTAGACCCATTTCAACTCTGACACATCTATATCTGTAACGACGGTACTGGTTGCACAGATTTTTGTCAGAAGAAATTGCCTATATGTAAATCTTGTTATTGACTGATATACGATTTGTCTGTGACAACTAATATAAACATATTCCAAACCATCGACATACCCACAGGGGTCACTAATAACCGCAGTTAGGTTCATGTGACATTAAACACGCAAAAAAAAAAAACTGAAAATTGAATACTAAAGGTGGTCTACAATTTTCTAGAGAAATTGTATAAATGCAAATTGTGCTGATGACTAAAATACAAGATATTACCCGAATATTAATATAACCAAAAGTCGAATATTGAAGATTTAGAAATTTCTGCTCATTACTTAATACATCAAGAAATTAGGGTAGTAAATAATAATTATTTAAACGTGAAGCAAGAATACAGATTGAAGAAGAATACAGACAATATTTTTGGACGAAAGTGAAGTATTGCAGAGAACAATTACTTTGCAATAAAAGCGTTTAATTTGGAAGTAGTAAAACGCATGTCCGCTGATAAAACTTTATTTTCACTGTTCCAATAAATGGCAATGGTACCTCCGAGTCTCAAATTTCGTAAGAAACGTTCAACAGCAATATATTGTGCTTCGAGTAGCCGCGTGTCATCACGTACTGGTCATCGATAACCATCCCAGGGAAGGATATCGCTAGAATACTGGCGATAGTCGTGAAACTGGAGTTTACTGTACGTGCCGTGGAAACGAATTAATGGTTCCGACGTTAGATGCACATGCACTAGACAGCTATGGAATGTACGCATTTCCATAGAATTAAATTGAGCCGTGCTACCTCCTCGGAGATGTTGCGAATAGCAATCATAAAATCCCTAATTGGTCGATTCACTGCGAATATCGCTTACAGATGCTCCGTTAACAAACCTAACACGGTAAATATTAAACTACGTTAATCTATTTTCTGTAACAGCATCTGTAACGGCGGTTGCACCAAATGTGCGTCAAACGAATCAAAAACGATAAAAAATTAAAATTCTTTACTATTCCAACATGCTTCAGGTATATATAGCTATACAACGCTATTCTACAAATAAACAAAAATTGAATCAAGCATTGCAACATGTGTCAACAAGAATTTCGAAGCACTTTAATAAAATATGAATTAAATAAAACTGTTAGATCTGATGGACCGAATACAATTCTCCAGAATTTTGTTATTATCGAAATCAATTTGTCCAACAGTAGAGTCGAATGCACTTCGCCACAGTACTTTTTGGCCGCTGCAAACAGTCGGGCGTGTAAGATCGGGATCTTGAACGGCTGAACAAAGCTGGCAGTTTCGCTTGATACGATAGGACTAATAACGGGTCTGATCTCGATAGATCTACGATCTACAGAAGCCAATTCCCGGCCGGGTCGGGCAGGGAATCATGCCGCAAACTATTACTGGCCGTCGAATAGCCAACGATCGGATAGTCAGGACAGCTTCGACGCAGACGACTCTACTGGAGGACCCCCCCACGGACGTTGCGGACTTGTCATAAATTAGAAACGCCACAGGGAATTCCGATGCAGATAGAGGGTAGAGGCAATGAAGCTAAAACAAGGCCGAGGCCACGCAGGGACGGCGACGATTGCATCAGAGGATTTATGCATCGTCGGCAATTATTCCGATGCTACGAAACTTCGCCGGTGGACGAACACGTTTACGATAACAATTAATGTTCGCCGGTGTTAATTCGACGGCCGGGCCCGATCTACGTGTCCCCGAGACGCGGAAACGCTGAGCTGCACAGAAATTCTACTCGAAACTCGCCTGATTCGCGCCCTGCGAGACGCCATAACCGGCCGTGTACTCGAGATGTTATGGAAAACGGCCTTACGGAATTACGTGGCCTCACTTAACGAGCTGCGATAGTAACGAGGTTTTTGCGAACCCGGAGAAACCAGGAGACATTGATTTTACGACTGCGAAGGCTCGTTCTGCGATTTCTATGAATACGGACAGATTCGAATGTTTCTATGTTAATTGGCAATACTGTCATAACTCGACCGTGGACCTTTTTGTGAATTATAATTTTCGCAAAGATTAAAGCTGAAATAAAGAAAAACCGTATTTCGAAGATTAAACGCTTCCTTAGGTTAGAAATGTGATGAGAATGGCACCAAAAAGGTGGACGTGATGAATAATCATCGGTCATCGATTCACTTCATTCTTACTAGCAAATACTATATCGTTACCATTTGGTTCGAGTTCCAAGCACAGTTGGAATGGAAATATTAAGTCGACGAGACTCCGTTTCACGAAATCGAGAAGTAGTTTCCGGTTATTATTCTTTCTTTTATGCAAAAACATTTATTCAAGAGCATGTTTGTCGCGAGCCGTGTATTTTTTATGCGGAAATTTTCGTGCCGATTGCGATTTTATTCAAGGGAATGAAGGGCGCCCGGTTGCCGTTCCGACCAACCTGTTACATTTTCAGGAACGCCGCAGGAGAATCGTCTGGGCCGCGTATAAAAGTTGTATCCCGCAATATACTTTTGTATGCAGTGCAGTCGGCTTAATGTTCGCCGCCGAAAATGAAACTTCCGCGAACGGTCGGTTCATGCTGCTGTAACGACGGCAATCTTTCCAGTTTTTACACGAGAGGCCGAGTAACCACCTCGGATACATTTTTATAGCTCGATCCATTAATGGAGCCGGTACCGTTCGCAATTTTGGTTGTATGCATACTTCAAAACTTTCAATCTCGTTGCATTCGGAATCGAAATTGTGTCGGGATCCCTTCGACCGTGGATTTAATCGTCCTATTCTATTACTATTTTATAAAGAACGTCTGCTCCAACGTTCTTCCATGTCACCCGGAAATTAAGATTGAAGGATTTTAAATCTACAGAATTAAATAGAATATCTGTGCAACATTCTTTGGGACGCTTTGGAAAATTAAAAACACGAGAAAAGATTTCTATTTTTCACAGAAGGGTTTCTTATAATGAAACTACAAATATTTATTAATATCAACTCCTAGATTTATTTTATGGCAGCTAGAAAATTAAGACACGTCTCTCCTCGAGACGGCTAGTATTGAAACGTCTCTAAAATTATTAGAAAATTTTGTTCACGACTGAATCTATCATAGATTTCAAAATCGAAGCTTTCTCTTTACAACCCACCCCCAAAACTTAACATACTATATTTTTAGCTGTTGTGTAAAAATTAAAGTCTCAGATGCTTCGTATCACTGCAAAATTTGCAGTGTTTCTTTCACTCAAAGTTCAGTAAAAGAACAACAAAGAGCCTTAATTGCTTAAATTTTGAATTATTTTAAGGTTGCTGGTTCTCGAGTTCGCCAGCGACGATCTCGAAAATGCAAGTGACAACGAAGACGTTAATACGAAAGAGAAAATCGAAGGCGGCGCCGAAGATGTCCGCGTGCGGTCGTATTGTTTCGCCACGCGTTATTTTTTTACGGGTAGAACGGCCGGGCGTATAAACGTCGGCCCATCTGTTAGTAATTTGTAAGACGAGCCGGGTAATTAAAAGTTTGATGCGAGTATTAAACTCGTCGGGTTATAAAACGAGGGGGATGCTGGGAACGGGTTGGGAAGGCCAGGAGGCCGGTCGGCTGTCGTAGCACGGCGCGGCGGCTTTTCTCTTTCGTGAAAAAGCGAGATGGAGTCGCGGTTTGCGGAAGGTGACACGGGGGAGAGAGGGAGGGTCTTGCCCGATGCATACGTCGCGCGGTGCAACGGCCATAAAGCGCTTTAGAGTGCATAATTTTTTAAATATCTTTATTACGGCAAGAGAGAGAGAAAGAGCGTGAAGGGCTGGCCGCGGAGTCTCGCGGCGTGCCGAGCCGCCATAATTGACCGAGGCGAAATCTCGTCGGTGAGACGCGATAAAACGCACCGTTGTGAAACTTTTAATGGCGGCCCACTCGAGGCGCGCACTCGAAATCCACGGGAAAATTTTCGGTCACCGTGGATCTCGACGATCTTCGACTTTTTATTGTTACACCGACGCGCCCGGTTGTTTCGCTCGTTATCGTGCGGCAAATACTCGACGACGAACGATAATCATTTCCACGGCGCGGAAACGCCTTTCTCTGACGCCGCGCCGATGGAATCTTTTCAAACATTCAGGGTCCCCGGGACGACTACTTTAATCCGAGTTTGTGATTCAATTTCGTAAACTTGCCCGATTACCATTCGACCACCACCCCTCCGTCCAACCCCCTCCTACCTACCCCCCCCCCACCATCGGCTTAATTACTACCGGTTTGCTTGTGCAGCCCCTTTATCGATGTAATTTGTCGGTCCGTTTCACGGACGAGACAATCCCCGTACGATCGGAGAACTGCTGGCTGCGGTTTCCGGATTGCACGCCGGAAATTGACGGTAAGATATCGGGAGAATCGAATGAAAGGCGGTTAATTACACTTCGTCCACGGTTCCCGGTCCGCGCACGGTCAAAACCGTCCGGTTTCGGCCGCGTACAGCCCCGAACTTTGGCGTTCCCGTTTTCTCTCTGTTTATCGGTTCTGTTCGCGGCAGGATGCACATGGAGAATAATACGTACCGTGCGATTGATTTCAACTATCGGGGAAACGTCAATCTCCCGTACAACCAGCCGAGCGTGCTCGCGTGTCGTTTATAAAGTTGCTGCTTAGACACGTGGAAAATAACGTTTACGTTTCCTACAGGCTCGCCCGGCCGGATATCCGGATAAAATATGACACACGACGGAAATTATGGGACCGCGTTTAAAATATATTACACCGAATTGTTTGCTACCGAAAGATCTATCGCCACGGGGAACGGATTTCTTAACTTTTCAGGAACTCTCGGTCGAAAATAAATCCGGCGGTTTCCGAAACATTTGTTACCTTTTCTCGCTCATTCTGCTCTTGTTTCTCCGATTTACCGCGTCGCTCGCTAACTAGCCTTCACTAATGTGACGAATCTCTAGCGAACATTTCAAAGGCTCAGCAGACAGTGTGTGTCGTATTTTCTCGTGTCGCATCGCTTAAGCTTAGTATGGTACCTGCTAATAAATATGTTCTTCCGATCCTTCGTAAATATTGGTATTTTGAGTCCGCCATTAACTGTCGAAGTAGTACACATGTTGTCCTTTATTAGGAATAATGGTAACCGAAGCTGTTTGTACTTTAATTTCATGTAACTAACTGTACTGTAATTTCATGGAATTAATATAATGAAACAACCTCTTCTGAAATTATTATTTAAAAGCCAGTTAGTAGGCAGCCGGTATGTAAAGTGTTAACATATAAAGGAATCAAATTTCGATTCGCACTGTTTGGTTTTAGTAAAGTATTCAATCAAACCAAGTATCTTCGAGCCCTGTTTTCAACTTCTCTCGAGAAACCTATAAGAAATTGTATAATTATTATTGGGAAGGTCGACGATGGAGTAGTTAAAAATTCAAGTACCGCCGTGATGCTCTTTAGGGCTGCTTTAAGGTTTTAATATTCGTCGGATAAATTTCCGACCCGAGGCTGTGCTCGTAATCGATCGAAGGTTGGACCATAAACCGCAGAAGCGTGAAGTAAAATCATTTAAACGACTCCGTCACTCGAGATAGTTATTAGCCCTTAATCCAGCTGTTACCATCGTACGCACTGACTTCCATTCTCGTTAATCAAAACGTTACGGGCTGCCCACGGGACGCCATAGGAATTGAACCGTTAAATTCCCGTATAACGTATAGCCGCCTGCTTGCAGTTTCACAGGGCCCCGGTATCGATGTGCATACGGATCGTCACACGATCAGCCTGATTGTTATTGCACCTGCGTTCGATGTCCACCAATGTGACTTTTTCTCACAACGCGAATCGATCCGGCGTTTCGCCTGCGTACAACCGCATTGTCTTTTCACACGAGTAATTATTCAACGGAATTATACACCGTGATTTCACAATGAAAGACACCTCGTGCGTACAATTATTCATAACGCTGTTAATACCAAATTCGCGATCTGCGTGACCGTGATTTTTCTACAAATCCACAAGACTCCACCTTGTCTTGTTGCTTTTAGAAAGAAAATCAAATTAATTTAGTGTATGATTGTAATATTTTTTATTTTTGTGTATATACCTTTTGGGGTTGCCGTATTATAACAAGAGAAATTTTATTCTGTATAAAGGTCCGCAGTCTTCTGATAAAATTCCCGAGAGAAGCAGCCATGGAAACCTGCAGGTATTTTTTGTGCGTACACATACAGACACACAAACGGACACACAGATCCCAATGTAGAAAAGAACCCTTAAATTAACCCGAGGGTGAAATATGGCGTGTAAATTCCTTGGCGCCTAAATACAGACTTCCTTTTCTGAACACGGTACGAGCCGGGCTAATTTCATGCTTCTTCACTCATCTAGATCTACGTTCTTCAGCCTCGGGAACCCTTAATCATGCAAATACCAATTCTCCACTAAAAACCGAAGCAGTCTACACACTTCCAATACAACCGAGACCGTTGAAGGGCCTCCGAGCACGATGCTCCGAAGATTCGTTTCTAAAATTGGGTAAAACGCGTTACCTGTAAATTCGTTGTTGAACCACCGTGTACAGCGAGCCGGGCAGTCCCACGCGAAGAGATCGAACAGCCATAAACAAGAGCCGGTAGATCATAATGTAAACATATCGGGCCGACGATCTTGTATCCACGCATTATGCATATTCATTCTCTGTTCGGCATCGGTGCCGTGTCGCAGTTGCCTTTATCCTACTTAATGTTTAGACGCCGGTATTCTAACGACGTCGTTAAAGCACACCGACACGGATGAATGAGTATGATGCTGGTCCGGCTGCGTGGCGGGAGGGTTTAAAACAATCATTTCCATGTCCCTCGCCCGCGGTAGTCGACGGGGCGCTTTGTTTCGTCAACCAGAGCCAATTTGTTCGTTTGTCAGTCGCGGAAGGATCTCGTCGGTTCGAGTCTCTCTGGCTGGAGCGAGACGGGAATCGAAAGAGAAACGGGGAAGGAGAGCGACCGGCCGAGAGAGAAAGGGAGAGAGAGAGAGAGAGAGATAGAAATGTGTCGGGGCGTCCGATGAGCGAGAACGCTGGAGAAAGAGACAGGAACGTAGATGGAATATAAAGCGAAAACCTGAAGGATGAAGGGAGAAAGACACGCTGCAAGAGAGAGAGAGAGAGAGAAACAGGGGTCTCGAAGTCAAAGAGACCAAGAAAGACGTCGGTCGAGTGAGACAGGAACCGGAGAGAGGGACCTAGAGGCGCTTAGTTGTCGAAGTACAAATTAGATTATGCGCCGTGCCGCTGCGGGGGTGCACCGTCCCGTTTGTTCGTAGAAAAGTTACAACCCTGTCTCGTTTCTGACGCCGCCGCTCGTGCGGTTGTCCCTTTTACGACGCCACCAGCCACGAAGACCCTTCTGGCTCTGGTCTCTCGAGTCCCTTTCCGCGGGAACCACTCGGCGCCGGTGGTCCCGGCGATCCCGCAGGAGAAAATATTTCAATATTTACTTAAAGGTGCCTCGGAAAATGGAATTTTTTTCAAATTGGATTATGGAAATTGCCAGGGTGAGGGGCGGAGGCGGGGGATCGAATGATTTGTTACGGCTTCGATGTTTACCCAGACGCCTCGTAAAGGGGCCACGCGTTCCTGTTTATCGAACGAATTCTATGGGTTCGAGAGAAAGATCATTGTCTCGATGGCGATGCTAATGCGCGCGGAAGTGTTGCGGGACACTTGCGACGCTGCTGGTTGCATGGGTATTGAAACGAATTTTTCCAGTCGTCGAAAGAGGTTCGAAGGAACATTTAAGCTAGCCAAGCGTTTCTATTGTGCTCTATTTCTATTTCCATGTTGAAGTAGGTTCGCAATTTGAGGATACTTGTATTCAACATTTTCGTAACACTTTTGCAACAGTGTAATTTGATATGCTCCTTTAACACGTTGACTGTCATGTTACCCATATGTGGCGTAATTATTTGTCCAGATTTTAAAATAAATTTTTACGTTGATATATTCGTTGCGCCAAATTTAATTAGGATCTATAAAATGCAAGAAAGTTGGAGGATTACTCAATATCATATATTTAATTTTTTTCAATTTTTATGTCATTAAATAACACTGATTTCGTGGAATTTTTGAGGTTTCTATTTTGGCAGTCCAAGTGTTAAATTATGAATAAAATATAATTGCATTGCACTTACCTTCATAGGGGTCCATAGGTAAAAATCCACAATTGTATGTTGTAGATCCTGTAAAATCTTTAATTTCTCTAATATTGTGTTATAATTTGATATATTCGTTTAAAATTTGAGATTATAAATAAATCTCATACATTTTTTATATCTCCACCCTTGCGTTGTAATCTAATATTCGAGATTATGAATAAGACATACATGGTAGAATTAAAGTGTGGAAAGAAAACGATATTGATCTTTTTTTTTTTTTTTGGAGGGTACAAGGGTGAAGGTACGTGGGCCCAATAAGATTTCAGGTGCGGTTGGTTCCGTTTGATCGTTACTCCGCCCGAAAAAGGTGTTCGCTAAGAGGCTATCGCGTGGCTTCTTGCCGTGCGGGCCCATCTTTCGAAGTTCCTAACAAACTTCGTACCTGTGAAATTCGATCTCATTAACGAGGAGGTAGCCGAGTTGCCGCAGAGTTGGTCCATAGCACGGTAGTTACAGCCGTGGAAGTTGACTTTAGGATGGATACGGTTAAAGGAGCAGAGCTGGGCGGGATCGTCTTAGGGAAGGTTGTCTTCCAAGGCACGAAATCCTATTACGTATTAATATCAGTCTTACGATGGTATTTCACGATATCTTCGTTCTTCCGTCGACTGTTCTGCCCTCAATTATTGAACGTCGCGTTTAAGTCCTGTTTTATTTAAAAGTCGAACCGTGGTCATGACTCCGCCTTTCTTGAACAGAAAATGTTAATTTTTCAATTGTCATTCGATGAACGAATTGTACATATTTGGCAAAAATTCTCATGTAATTATTAGACTACATCGGCCGGTATATTCTAAGAGCGATATTACAATAGCTTTACGTCATCGGACCAGCCTATCTTCTGTAAGCAAGCTATTAACCCAGAGACATTTAGTCTGACCATAGCTACACAGCATGAAAGTTCATAGAGGTCATATTATTAGAGCATAAACTATATATCAGGAAGTGCTTTATCCACATGGGATACAGGATCGATAGAAAATGAATAGCATATTTCGCAGAAAAATAAAATTTAAAAAGTGCTGAAGAAAAATCAGAAAGCTGCGTCAAAGAATGTCAAAGACAAAAAAATGTCGTGTCCATACTTTTCCAGAATAAAAGCTACACGGAAAGAACGGCCAAGATCACTTGCACAAAAATCAGAAAGCTTAAGCGGGTTCAGAAAATTGCAGGTGGAAGGGAAAACAAAGAGGCGTGCCGCGTCGTCGAGCGTAACTCAAGATAGCTTGAGCTCTCTTTTTTTTTTTTGATAAAGCTTCCTTTGATGGAGCAGCAAAGCAAATAAGGACACGAGATCATGCTTTTCCTGGGAAATGCGACGACGACAACGACGGCCCCCTGCGGTCGCTGTTTATGTTTCTTCAAGCAACATCCGACACGGCCGATCCGAAGGGGTGGCATCCCCAGTCCGATGTTCAAATAAATGCTAACCGCATTATACACGTCATGTACAATTTTCGTCGCGTCTGGTGGAATCGTCTGTCCCCGGCCGACCCCCGGCGATATTGCCACGATGCCATTAGTCCGCAGCAGCCGTAAGCAATTACTAATCATTCTGATGGATGCCGTGATGTGTCATTTGTCATTTAAATTGAATTACAGCCGGGCTAGACGGTTGAAAACGATACTTAGGACACGCGCGCTGCTCCTCCGTAACCGTCCCGCATCCGCGTATAAATTAAGTTTTCGAAATTCGTCGCCAGCCCCGGTATCGATCATTCGTCATCCTGCGGGCCCACCAGTTTTCCCCGTGTGCCGGCTATTATAATTTATGCGGCGACGTTTTGTGCTATTATGAATATTAATCCGGCTACGGACCGATTTGTTTGGACCGTATACACATCGACAGTATTTATTGACCGCATTCGTCAACCGATGTTTCGTTCTGTAATACTGATTATTTACGGAACGGTGGAACGGTGATTTATACAAAGCTATGTTTCCGATTAGCATAAACAAAGAGACCGTGCTCGACGGTCGATTAAAATATAACCGGTTAATTTGGCTTACCGATGGTAATTGTGCTTGCATAAAGGCGAAACTGGTAATTTACGTTCTTCTGAAACCGCTTGATATTGATTTATGCAGAGACATTGTTGCTCCGAGTCCATTATCACGTGTTCTTCCCTTTTCGTCATATTTTAATCTGCCTTTCGGGCTTCGAACATTCTCTTTTCCTTTTTAGGCTAATGATTCTTATCGCTTTGAAACGCCTGTAGTCTTTAACCCTCCGTACACTATGCCGGAGTCATTCGTGACCTCTGTAACGATGAGGATAAGCTCGAACGACCGTCAATATGTACAATTTTATTCCGATATGCTTTTTATTACCGGAATAAGAAAATCGCTATCCCTTCTCCTATTTTATAGAATGAGGAGGTATTTTATCAAGGTATTTCAAATCAATTTTTATCAAACAATACGAACTTGAACAGAGGGAAAGAAAATTCCTTTGAAATTTTCAAGAGCTGTAAGATTAGAGTCGACATTTTTAGAGTCCTTAAATTTATAATTTAAGGAAATTGTTTAGGAACTCTTGTTCGGAACCTCTTCTCCAAGAAAATGCAGGAGCAGTCGTATTTCAGTGATTCCAGTGAGCAGACAGCGCCTTCGAATTTCTATGTCCCGAGGACAGGGCTGAATAACGTCATAAGCTTGATTTTACGAGAAAATAATGTGACACTCGGAATCGAAGCTGAAGCCGGCATCACTTAGCCGGTAATTCTACTTTGCATGAAACCGAGACGAGCTCTTAAGTAAATGTCACCGTGGAGAGACGCCGTGGGTAGCGTGCCGGGATCGATAATGCTCGCGTCGATTTTACAATTCATGAATTCATAATTCAAGCACCGTCTCGTGCATCCTGCGAGAGTGGCACCTTCACGGTGCTTTTCGCTCCGCGGAGCGTACGAGCAGTCAAGGGTGGGGCCCCGGTACCTTTTGTGAAATTACACCCCTGGCAAACAACAATTAGAATTCTTCGAAACCGCCGGAACTTCTTTTAAGGAAGGTACGCGAGGATCGTTCGCGGCGAGTTCCGATTCAACAAGTTCTCCGCCTAGGCTTCGGAAATCCAAGATGAATCTTGGAAAGTGACGCAAACAAATTCCGCTCTTCCCCTTTCTCTCTTTCTTTCCCCCTCCCTGCCACCCACGTCTGTTTGCGGATAGGAATCATCGTCCCGGAGCAAAATCGTCTCATTTATAGGAACCTCTTCCACCCTTCTCGCAGACAAGGCCGCTAAATCCGCCGCATTTACGTATTCCCACGATTCATTCTCGTCGTCCCATAAAATTCGATGGTCCGTGAAACCTGCCGAACCTCTTACCGCCCTCTATCTTTACTTTTTATCTTCGACGCCACGGAGGAAGTGTAACACCACGCTCTGTACAAGCAGATACGCCCTGAATTTGTTCTCACGGATTAGTTGATTTATGTGTCACCTCCGTCGTCCTGGAAAACAGAATTTTCGTTAGCCAAGATACTCGTTCAAGCGATAGGCTTTAAGGGGCGCCTTTACAACAATTTTTTACAACGTAACTAATAAACATATTGCATTTAAACTTTGTGTGTCGTTGCTGCTCAAACTTTAAGGGATACACAGGAATTTTGCATGAAATATAATTCTGCTCAAAGTTATATAGCGATTCTATCAAGGAATCCTTACTTTGTGCTCATTCGATAAAGAATAAAAGAACACTTTCTTGAATGTGTATCTTTCAAAATGGTAAGAAAAATGGAATATTTTAAGTCACTGAATTTGTACCAAGTCCTATACATCGATATGCCTCGGATCTTTTTGAGAAATTGAAACAATTATTGAAGAAGAAATTTTGAGGAAATTGCAATTGGTCGGAGATGCAGGGAAAGTACTGAAACGTCTCGGATTTCTAGCGAAAAGGGACGCGTGATCCATAATCGGCGGATCGAGACGGAGGAAAACGTTCTCGGCCCAAAAATACCATCAGATGGTTGCGTGGGTGGAAGTGGTAGGTGGACGGAAGTGTTGGGTCACGCGCGACTCGCCTCCCCACGAAATCTCGACGAATTTTCTGCGAAGTCGGTGGAGCCGCGGCGCGTTTGATGTTCCGTGGACGTCGATTCGACAAAGTTGGTTTCGCACGCGTCGTGGCGGATACGTCGCCGTACACGCGGACACGTAGCGGGAAATCGCGTAGACTGCGGAGGTAGCGAGACCCAGCATCCGGTGTCCAGGGTGTATGCGTGGGTGCATCATCGTCGTTGGCTTGTCGTGCATGCGTGCCTGCGTGCGCGCGAGTACGCAAAACAATGCAGACGCCCGTCGCCATATATTATTCATCGAACAAAGGCCAAGCTGTGACACCGGGTAACGCAACGGAGGAAATAAGTTGTCACCTCGAGCTGCGAACACGACGGCCAAATGTGACAGCGGCTGATTCGTAACGTTCCCCGCTGCCCCAAAATGGCCCCTCAGATTCCGGAATAACTCTTGTCCTGTCCAAAAATCTGCCGCTTCCGTCCTTCCGTCGCGAAAACAGTCGATTTCTTTCCAATATCGTTATGGGAATCGATAGGAGGCGATGGCGGTGTCACATATTTATTGTAAATCCAGTGAGTTAAATATTCTTCTACCCCCAAGCTTTTGGTATCTATCATTCTATTCGTTTCGATGTGCTAAATACGTGATTTTTGGCGAAAATTACATGAACTTGAGATATTTGCAAAAACCTTTCTTAAAGGTGCCAAAAATTTACAGGGACAATTCGAAAGTTTTACCTATCTACAATATAAGTATTAAAATCCAGGATAAGCGCATAAATGAAAATATAAGGTAACGAGATAAGAATGGCGGCCGTATTCGGTAATTTTTAATCAATTTAGCGACCGACTAGGATGCTACGTGCGTTGCTTCACACGTGATTCGTGTCTTCGTATATCTTTGTTAGTTTACACCGGCGCGTACGTGACGCGACTTCTCGAGCCCAGGCCAAAAACACAGGATTAAATTCGATACCTGGAGGAACGGTGAATTTTACAACGCAGGGCCTCACGTAAACCCGAATAAAGTTCGCGTCGCCTTCCTATTCTACCGCCGCCCCTGGATTGCTCTCAACCTTCCGTTTCCCATTGGCGTCTAAAGAATTCATAAGATCCACAGCGAGGCATCCCTTTCCGCGGTAAACAATCGTAAAACCCCGAGCACTCGTTCCACTTCATTTTTGACTAAGCGAATATTCTAGGATTGCAATCTGTTTCGCGTCGTGCCGCTCCTTTAGCGAAGTTAAAAATGTTTTCGAAATGTTCCGGTGAAAATACTTGGCATACAGTTGTTCGGCGGAACTCCGGTCGCCCACATTTCTGCGACATACCGCTTCAAACCTGCGGTCTGCGAAATTCTCCGATCCCTTTTAAATATGCTTGATACGCATACAGCCCGTCAAAAAAGTTCTGCCCACCCTTTAGAACAGAGTGGCTGTTTTAAAAGCGAGTTCAGACGACGCCAGCGTATGGTCGAAATCGCGAAGCTGATTTGAAATTTTAAAGTACAAAGTTAGATTTTCGAGAACAATACTAAAACTGGAGCCTTGTTGTAGGATATAATTTCAGATGCGTCGAATCCCGTCAAGATAAAAGTATTCACTTTATATATAGTCAATTGGAATTTACTTTGCGGATGGAAGACGACAAAAATTTTTTTCCAAGCGTTGATGATGAAAGAAAAAATTCTTAATACTTTTGAATATACTTATGAATTTATTTCTCAATTTGCGGTGACTCGCGTGAATTGAGACCATGCTAATGGGATTAAACTGCATTTTTTAAGACCATGGAGGGGTTAATGATGTACTCTTGACGTCTCGAACACAATATTATCAACCTCTTAATTCCGTGAATATGCGTGTACGAATCCAGCGGACGTGTTTGGTGGCGATTCCAATAATCGCGCAATTTTTCACCGGGGCGTCTGTCAATTTCGAGCAGCAATGGCGGAAAGTATTCGGCTGTTATGTGCTGTCGCAGCATGCAGCGTTGATATTTTGCCGGGAATTACCGTGGTCCGTGGGGGGAGAGACAGGATCGTTGGAACGATGATGCTCGGCGTAACGTGTGCGGCGCTTGTAAACGCCGGTGGAAGAGCAAGGGACAGGAAAGCCTTAATATCGACGAGTACTTTTAATCGAGCCCGGGGCACCATTATCGCAACGCTGCTAGGGACATGATTACCAGTTAGCCACTGAGAGTATGACCAGTCGGTTCCGATGTCCCCGCAGCTGGGCGCACAGCGGTTGGTCGCTTTGCGGTTGCGGCGCAAAAGCCCCGGCAAGAATTAACCGTACAATCAAACAGCAATTCTTTATCTCGTTTCTTTCAGCGACCCCGCTCCGGAACCCTTCCCCCTCGTGAAATCTCAATTTCAAGCGCGGCCCATGCGTTTGCCATTTCGATTGCCGCGGGACCCTCCGATTAATTGACTCTCGGCTGATCGACCGTTCTGCGATTAGGAAGTATTATTTCTCCTACAGGGACCGACTGCAACCAACTCCCCATTCACTGCAGATCCTTTAACTCGAGCCTAATCGATAAACCCGTTTTATGTTCCTGTGGTTTTATTTTAAATCAGACTCGTCATGAACATAAACAAAAGCTACTGCATACGAATCTTCGTTTTAGGACGAAATAAAATTCCTCTCTTTTGTGACCAACGTTCAAGCGTAAAAGTAAACGTAGATTTACAATAAATATAAATTTTCTTCCCCCCTTCTGTGAAATTATTGAGGATAAAGAAGAATCATTGTTAAAAAAATCGCACGCCAAGGTATTAAATATAAATTTTAATGTATCCTGTGCTGTAATTATATCGCCAGCTTGCGAGCTGAATGACTAACATACGCAATAAAGTCGCTGGGTGCTATTACGGTAGTATATTCTCTTAGAAATGTTCCTCTGATGAGAAGTACAGCCCTATTCTCAACGACTACTAATTATAATCAATAAAATATCAGGAAATACTGCATCTTCGGAACGCTTTCTCAACAATCATCATAACGCGACGTCCTCATCAACCACGAAGGGCTGCGCCCTCATGGCCGGCGATTTCCACGCGGCTGACATCCGGAAACCCGAAGAAGCTTCATTTGCAAATTGGCGTGGCGAATGAAAAACATCAAGAACCTCACTTGTGGCAACTGTTTACAAGGGGACGCTAACTGCACAGTGATTCGGCTAGGAACTCAAAACAGGAACCGAGCAATAGAAGGAAAGGCTCGACACCGACGAGTGGCCTTAATCAAATGAGTGGTTATTATCACGGCAGGGAGACAATTGATCAATTAGATAATCGGCCGTGCAGCCACAAAGCGTTCCAGCAGCAGCGGTTGCGCTGCGAACGCGAAACTTGGTTGCACATTTGAATCTGCCAGCCGTGGCCCCCATCCGGAGCAATGGCGGACAATGAAGCGTGCGACAGCGTGCGACGATTAAAAAGATCGTGTTCCCGCTCCTTCGAGCTACGGATATAATTTAGTTGGCCAATTCGGCATCGGGCCGCGTCCTTTTCGAGCATTTCGCTGCGAACAGCTCGAGCACGGCGAAGTGGCCTCGAGAGGACTGGCAGATCGGATCAATTTCATCGAACCCACTTGTTCCATTGCTCTAGATGTCAGTGGCAGGGTACTCGGGGCAACCAACCCCCTCGTCACGACACTCGCCATATAAACTCATAATGCTTGAGAGGGATCCCCGACTCCTTGAAATTCCGAGCGGCACGTGGAAATAAACGACGAATATATTTTGAAAATTCGACCGCGAGGTACTCACTCTCTTAGGGTTAGATCTTGCATCGTTCCTCGTTCACCAATAAATAATTCGACTAACATTGGACATTTTTACTGCACCCTCAATTTTCGTAGCCCTTACCCTTCAGTACAAAGATCAAGTCCATTGTTCGTCAATGAAGCGGTTAAATACATTTATGCTTGCGGTGCCTTGATTTAGAAAATAAAATACTCAAACATAATCAAAGCCACTAGTGCTCTATGTATATTTCCCTTCGCGAATCACAGACCATCATGAACATTTAGGGAGACGTATCGTAAGAATAAATAGGCGTCACTAAAAATTGTTATATCATTATTCAAAATATTTTTTACATTATTAAATTTGTTTGTATTTAATTAATTGCTAAACATTTCAGTATTGTACGAGTAAATGCCACCATTTTCGTATGTATAACATGAAAAAATATATATAGAAGGGAAATATTCTAGGTCGGAGGAAATGTTTCGTTTCGGTGTAAAATTAGCTTCGAGTGCAAGAGGTTAATTCTGTGGTACAGTTTGTACTAATATGGATATTATGAAACAATAAAGTAAAAGGATTATTTGTTGAATTCAAAAGAAAATGGAAAATTCTTGACAGGCTCGTTTTACGCTGTTAAAAAATTAAAAGAGTTAGTAATAAGCGATATCGACGCCATGGAGGACCTCTTCGCTTTACAGCCGGTTTAAAAATAGAGCGACCCGTAGCGGTGTCGGCCCAATTATAAAAGCTGTTATGAATTTGCCGAGCAATTTTCGTCGGTTTCGAAAGGACGTATTCGCGATTCGCAGGCGTTGCCGCGTCGAAGTGTCGGCGCTGCGTTGAGTAGTGGCTTCCTGCTAGCAATTAGGAGGGAAACAGGGGCAAAAATAATGCCGCGAAACGTCGCGCCGGCCATGGTTGATGTTCTAACGAGCCGTTGAGAGGGACAACGAGGGACACCGCGCCGGTATCTTCTCCCGTTCCCGAGGATATTTGTCTTCGACCAGGGCCATTTGACATCCGATACTCCTCCGGGGCGTCCGGACGCGTTGAAGAATCGTCACGGGCTTCCTTCAACGGCCGCCTTCGAAACGTTCTCGATTTCTCCCGTTGCGGATCCCGTTGGACGTGTTACTCCGCGAACTTGCTAATTGCGTGAAATATTATAGCGCCCTGGTGGCCGAACGCTCGATGAGATTCTTTGTGTACTCTCCTCGATCTCCTCCGACGAGGAAACGTCGAGCCCGAAGAGCGAGAGGGGATCTTCCGGCAGGAAATAAGTATGTCGTGTCAAGAAAACAAGATAGTTTTGTCGCCTAATGGAGGACAAAAAAGGCTTTTACTGTGAGAACGATCAGCCTGCTACGCAATTTCAGAAGCAATTGTTAGTCATTGCTCACGTGTTTTGTGATCTGACAACAATTTGGACTTTTGTTTAATTGCGCCGGTAGAAGAATTTGCAAACAGATGGTATGTTAAAACGTATTTTTCAAATTCTGTTTACGTGGGTGAAGCACTGTTAAGAAAAGAAATAAATGTCTATGTAGCTTTTCTATCTCGAAATTAATGCTATTTTCATTTTGCGTAAAAATTTGCAGTCTAGTTATTATAAACCCCTAAATAAAATTCTGAAGAGCAGTATGAGAGGAATAATTTCCCAAGTTTTATATTACATTTAAATTGCGTACAAATTGAAGAGCTTCATTTGTCTAACATTTCTCATCAGTACGTCTTAAAAAATAATATTTGTATGCGAAATATTATTTCTATTACAAGCTAAAATAGCATCGTTCCAAGGAAGTATAATTTCCAACAATACACATATTAAATAAATTATTGTTTAGATAATATTTATATGCTGATGTAAAATTTTACATTTGGGGAGGAAGCGTGTAGCTAGAACAGTGGTTGCACAAAAACAGGTATAAAATAGAATTGGCTAAATTGTGACGGAGATGTTGCACGTCTTTTGCCGTTCCGTGTGTTAAACATTTTTTAACGCAAGAGTACGGGGATTTGATGACACGGAAAGCATAATTTGACAGATCAAAGTATCACCCATTTGGCTTCTGCATAGAATGTGAATAATGAGAACGCGTTGGATTACATCGCGCAAGCTTTCAAGAGATTAATCTCCAACTGAGCCGCTCGATCCCTTAATCCCCTTTTCATTAAGTGGCGTTTTAGTACACGGCATTAGAAACAAAATCCCGCGGATCCCGAACAAAGGGGCTGAGCGTACTAACACGAAATAATGGACACACGGAAAACTCTGGTAGAAATAGAATTATTAACGCTGTAAATTTACGAGCATTTGTAAATTATGCGGCTGAAAAATATTCTTAATAACGTTGATAGTACCGATGACTACACGGGCAATCTAATAATAAAAATGAGGAGAAGAAACAAATTTGTAAAAACACTGGAAGAATTTTAAAATATTGCGATATTATTTTTGATTGCATATCTATACACCTGACTTTTGCTGAGCATATTTAAAAACAAACTTTAGCTTTTAACAAAATCATTTTTACTGCTTCCATGCTTTTATTGTGAAATAATGAATGTTTAACGGTCTCTATTTACCCAGCTGGTATTGTAATGTTAAATAAATTGATAAATGATTTCTTATTATGTTGTGTAAATTCATAGTTGTGGATGTTACTATTGTTGGGCGTGATTGTGATAAAATGGATGGATAGTTGTACCTTTAAAATTTGTGTAATGGGGTGCGCTGCAGGATCACAGGGATTTTCGCAAATTTTCGAAACTACCACGAGAAAATTGTAATCGCATGGCAAGTCATGCGTCGAATCCCGTGATTTCGTGGTTATCTCGGATTCGGATTCGCGCGCGCAGAATTTCAGGGGCACGCGATTGTTAAACCTCACGCCTGTCATCCGGTTCGTAAAGTTCCGCCATGGGTAGCGCGAGGGTTGAATTTGCTTGCGGCTAGCATAGTCAGCTATTAGCCCGAGGTTACCATAACGTACGTATTAGGCTTATCGTATAGAAATCTTTTGAATATATTCTCACGCTTCAACACTCGTGATCCGTTGTTTGCTTCGCGCCCGTAACTGTCACTGACTCCGTAATAAAAAAAAAGACACGCAATACGTGAGTAAAAAACGAGGCTTGATTTTTAAGCTTCCCTTAATTTAGAATAAAAATAAAACTGCGAAAAATTGAAAAATTTATTTCACAATGAAATTAGTATATACTTGGGTGAAGGGTTGCGGAATGATTTGCAAAAATGATTATCGTAAGTAATCATTACCATATCCGCCGAATACAGTCCATGCTAGCTAATTTCAATTCCAGAGCAGCGTTCGCTGAAGGGAGTCGGGAACGGAGATCTTTTTCACTTAAATTCGAGCCGAAATTTCGTTGGTACGGAATTACAGGAGGCATGACTCGACTTTTCCGAGGGTGGATCCACGCAATCCGGGAACGTGGTAAGCGGTAGAGACGAACTTCTAATCGGGAAGCAAATTAGGACGCGCGATAACGGCGCCGTCAAAGCGGAACTCAAAGCACGGCACAAAGGCGCTCGTCGCCTCCATAGAATTCGACTGTAATTTCGGACGTGATGCAGCAACATTTTCGGGGTGAGATCTATATATGCACACACACACACATATATATACAAATATATATATATTTGCCATCGCAACACTTGCTCCACCGCTCGCCGAGTGATGGATGGAAAACAATAATGGCACCCGTTAGAGGGTTGCGCAGGAAGCGCATTAACGGGGCCCACCTTTTCGTCATTCCCAGGTGAAGGAGCCGATTGTGGCTACCGGCTATTCGTGAACCTCCATCGAACCACCCAAGAAGCAGTCTACGAGGGTGTTTCGAGTAAATGCGACCGCATTAACGCGAGCGCTGTTACAACGTCGGTTTTACTTTCCCGCGAGGCGAGGGTGAAAATGGCTCGCTTTTTCTTCCCCGAGCTCTGCGCCCTAATGAATATTTTTTCCCTTTGCCACGCTCATTTATTATTTATATCCTCCCTGTATTATGTTTAATAAGTGATTAAGCAAACGACCACGGGAATCTGACAGATAGCATAAATCCCTGTCAAGATTACCGGAGAATGGAAACAAAAATTCGAGATCTGTGTTTCTTACATTCTCGAACACTTTCACTAAAGTGAAATTGTAAAAGAAACATTTACAGTGTTTAACAAATGACGCAATAAGTCGAAAATAATTCTCTCAAGTTTTACGATTTCGTGTTTTCCTTGCTTTAAAATTTTACACCCGCAAAGCGTAGGTAATACTTTATGAAAATGGTGAAGGTGATATGGATTCAGAACGAAATAAAGTTCTGTTCTCTTGTGACAATTGTTTAAGCATTAAAGTAAATACAAGGATAGACTAAACTGTTAAATGTCGCCTAACGATTGTAGCCGTGAAGAAAATCGTACGGCTTTCTGTTAAATAATTACCGGTGGTATTCTGTTAAGTACAATTTGGGTACATGAAAAAATGACGCACGACTCGTAATTTCGTCGAAAAATGGCGTAACACATAAAGCATGTTATGCGGTTCTATTAACAGCGGGTACCAGATTCGGTCGTAAAAAAGTCGCGTTTCCGCCGTATTAAACTAAACCGTTAAGCCAGAATCACGGTTTTCGCTTCTGTGACTCGAAAACGCGATAATTATCCGTGTAACGAATTAAAAAATAAAAAAGAGTCGGTCAGCCGTGCAGCCAGCAAGAGGCTAGAGGGGGTTGGTTTCGAACAAAGAGCGAAGGGCACGTTAAAGAAACGTAACGAGCACTAATAACCACTGGAATTAATTAACAGCGACGGAGGCAAAGGAGCACAATCCCGGGCCCGAGTATATTCAGCGGGGAAGAATACATTTTAAACACACCACTCGACGCGTCCTGTGCGTCTAGGATTTAAGAAGACCACGAGCGAGCGAGTGCGCGCGCTGCAGCTAGTTTTCTAAATACGAAACCGCTGAAAGGGAGCCTTCTAAAGGAATAAAAGATGGAAAAACGAAAAAGAAGACACCGTCGGTCTCTGACTCGTCTTTGCATCTCGTTTCTGTGGAAGAAAGTATTTGAATGGGGCAAAGGCAAGAAAAGGAACGTGGAAAAAATTCGAGAGAAACAGACGATGGGGCGTGTGCTAGCGATGGAACCAACCTCGAACTACACTCGCGTTTATGCCACCGCATCAAAATTTATTTTGGTACTACCCATGCTTTATACATGCATTTATACATTATTAACGATTACACCAGAAACTTAGCTGTAACTTGGCTGTACCATTTCAGTTAAATTCGTTCATTAATCTTCGAAGTTTTATATTATAAAGAAATGCATGAAAACGTGTGTGCAAATTTTCAAATATAATTTATGGACAAATAGGACGAGTCTGCAAAATTTCTTACGAACCTTGGAATATGATTTTTGAGAGAATGCTTAACAAGAAAAGGATATTGAAGGATGAATTTCTTTATCGAATTTGATGATACACTAATTCCGGAATATGTTTGTGCTGCATGTTTGGTGCCATCGCTATCGCGAAGCAGTGTGTCGAGGGCGAATTAAAGAGGAACTCGCGAGAAAGGAGGAAAAGCGTGGAGCGTGGATCGAGGAGGCTCGGTCCGCGGTCATTAAAAACGCGGGGCCCGTCGTTCCGGCTATTAGAATGACAAATGACGTCGTTGACGGTGCCAAATTAGTGCGATGAAAGGACAACAGCTACCGGAGAGGCAGTCTTGACGGGTACTGTACGCGGTGGCATCAGTCCGCTGGTAAAATCTCTGCCAAAAGACGCGGACAGTCGAGCGGTTCTCCGCGGGCGAATAAAATATCGGCGGTCCGCCCGCGTTTATCGTTTCACCTTTATTACTGTCGTTCTGCCGGCACTCTAATTTCCAGACGGAAGTGCTCGCAATTAACTTTCCCTCCCGTTCTTTTCCTTTGGACAATTAACGCTCCGCGAATTCACGGGGAAATAATCAAAGGTGCGCGCTCGTACGCGGATCCATTCATTAAGGTTAAGTAGCGTTTACGGAAGCTCTATCGGTCCCGCATTAAACAGTCGGCGGGATTATCGTAGTATTACGTGGTAATTAGACCGCGATGGACCCCGCCGATGCTCCAATTGCGCTCCGCGATTTCTTGCTCCATTTGTGTTGATATTATCGTACTCGATCGAATCAATTCCGAGCGACGCGAATGAGAGCGCTCTCGACGCCTGTGATTAATCCCGTCCCGTGATCAAGCGATTCTGTTAGGATTAATGTTTGCGCTGGGAACGGTGATTCGGAAAGTTTCGCGGAACGCGCCGATGTTACGCTATCGTTAATTCCATCGATTAAAAAGATTCTCCCAATGGGGACGTGCGTATCGGAACGCAATATTCGCGAGCGTTGCGGAGGCTGTTGACCTTTTTCATTGGAAATGAAACGCAATGCTTTTTGAGTAACCAGGTTTCCATATCAAGGTATTAACAATTGCTAATTGTTATCTATATTTCAAGAATTTCTGTGAATCACACATTTTCTAGTCTCTGAGACTGTCTATCTTACTATCTAAATAGTAAGTAACGAATTAAAATATTAAATGAATTTGAAAACCACAGAGAACAATTGAAACAAATAACTTGTGATCTATATCTATCTGTTCTTGTTCTTACCAGTAAAAATTAGTTTGGTTTTGGAATAGTTTGCTCAGTTAATTCAGCCGAGGTTCTTCAGTGACGCTGTGGATGATAAAGTGGAAAGGAATCATCAGGAATCAAACATGACAACATGGTTTCGCTTTGCTAAAAGTTTTATTTCGTCCACCCAGGACAGATAGTCTGGTCTGTGTTCGTGTATGCAATGGAAGAGTGTTCTGTACGCGTTATTTCTCTTGCGTGTAAGTCGTGTGTGTGCACGTTACACCTCGTTGACTCGCCGTAGTTTTCCCCTACGTTCGCAATTAGTACAATATAATATGTATAGTTTTTATTTTCGTCTATCTCGTTAGCATAGAAAAGGATACAGGCACACAAATATCAAATATGCATCCGGTACTCGTTATGCTATTGATCAATTATAATTACACTCACAGCGGCGTCATCGTCCCCTTTTACATTCCTCGTCAAACCCACACAGACACACACTCGCTCACACACGCACACACTCTCTCTCTCTCTGTCATTCTCTCTCGCACTTTGTATAATTACCCCCATTCTCTCGCACGATTCTTTCGTTATGCTATATGATACAATTATATACAAAATGGTCGCTGTCCCGCGTTTCGACGGGCGTATTTATAATACGTATTACACATACATGTATAAATTACAATCGCTATATACACTGAGAGAATGCGGCGCGTTAATAGTATCGGGGGTGGGTGGCGAGAACGTTTCTAACTTGTCGACCCTATTAAACCTATGATATAAACCCGTTGTCGTTGTTTCCAACCCCGTACCTGCTCACCGCCTTCTACTGCGCTACACTCGCGTGCACCGAAGCAAAACCCCACGTAAACCGAACCGACTCTCTCTCTCTCTCTCTCACTCTCTTTCTCTCTCTCTCACTCTCTCTCTCTCTCTCTCTCTCTCTCTGCTCGTTCATATTTATGCGATCAATGCCGGTGCAACGCGGGTCAACTTAACAACCTCTCGCTCGGTTACTGAATTCTTTACTCGGCTACCCGCGCCACGGACCAATCCCGACGAAACATCGATCGGATTCGCTTTACACCGAATGTGTGCACCGACACCGCCACTGTCAACGAGTAACGGGACACGCGTTGACAGTCACACGGAGGAATGTCTGGCACCGTGGCAGAACGTGCTGCTACCTCGCTTTCGACCTGTGATTAATATCAATTACAAAATCAGTGTTCCAAATTTCATTTTTTCGTTGAATGTACAATTTACGGCCCTTGTTACGTATTCTTCGATGAAATCCTCTTTGTATTCGAAACGATTATGTTCCATGTAATCTACACAAAACGTCCTCGACAGTGCTGCTTCAATTTTTCATAATTCTTGAAATACCAACACAGGTTCTGTGGAGCACCAAAAGTGTCATACTACTCTATAAAAATAAGAATATTCTATTTATTCAAGTTTATAGCAACTTTTATCGCAAAGAAATATATTCATTGAATAATTCTCCATAAATGTCTACAATCTCAATAATCTAAGAAACTTTGAACCCTTCATTTTTGGGGTCCCATAGATTCACCGTTACCAGTCTAGTATCAGAAATCGGTTGAAATAATTGCAGACCTTGATTCTAACATTTAACATACATTGCCCTCGTAATCAAGTGAGCTTCGGCTCAAACACATTTCCCTCGGAAACTCGATGGTAAATGGCCCCGGAAAACGGGAATTAACGAAACAGAATAATGGTTCAGCGTTCTCGAGCGTTCGGTAAAAGATTTTCCCCCGAAACCGTAGGATCGATAAATCCAGTTGGTTCGCAAGTTCGACCGTGCTGGTAATCAAGTGAAAGAGCTAGACCGAAGTTTTCTCGGCGATCTGGCGCACCGATACGCGTAGGACCGTGTGCACGGCACACACTTGTGCATAATGCAGCCCGGAGGGCCGGTCGATCAAACGGCACTTCGTCCCTCCTTTTTTTCCCCTCCTCTTTCCTCTTTTCTCTTTTCTCTACACGGTCCTCCCCTCGCGAGTCTCGCGTGTACGCGCACGCACTTGTACGTCGTCGTCGTCGTCGAATAAAAGATGGGCCAGTCGTCCCCCCGTTCCCCAGCAGTGACGGAGCGAGCTTCTTCCCGCATTTCTCATGTCGGATTGAAAAAGGGTTGTAACGGCTGATTTATACCCGGGAGTTCCTCCGGCTGCCTCGGTCTAGCTCCGTGTTTTCTGTATCGTGCGTACCGATGCAGAACCGATCGCGTCGTATCTCGCCGATATCGGTGGACCGTGTTCCCGTATCTCCTCGTATCCGACGTCGACGGCACCAAGAAAAAAATTACGGGGCTCATAAAGGGCGCGCCAGGAAACAGAAGTCGCCGGGAATGGTAATCGTTTCATCGAATATGCAGCGAGCCCGCAGCACGCTGCTCAGAAGACGTCCGCGTGGAATTTCGCTCGGCTGGTCTCTCTACTCCCAATAAAACCTCTTAGCAGACATTTTTATCGAGCACGCAGCGTCTCTCGAGTTTGTCCGAAAGTACCCCTAAATTTGCCAATTAGATACCGACTCGTTGGTCACTCCGAGCGTGAACAGAAGACGTCCACGAGGAATTTCGCTCGGCTGACCTCGACTCGCAAGCTGAAAGCTCTATCTAGGAAACATTTCTATTGTGTGAAGCGTCTTGCACAAAAGCGAGTATCAATTGATTCTTTGGTGTCGGTATAAAGTGTTAACGGACCGTTGCATCGAACCACGGGATACGTCCGCGAGGAATTTTGCTCGACTGACCGCAGCTCCCAGTGAAACCTCAAAGAGACATTTTTATTGCCCGATGCATCCCGGTTCCCAAAGCCAACAGATCAGCTTACAGAATAAAATGTGAATGCTAAGATTTCGAACCGGACGTTGAGGAAACATCTTCTATTTTTCAATTCATTCGAAACTTGGGGAAAGTGTCCCGGCGAGAGAAGAATTCCTAGGAAAGTTTCTAACTACAGATGTTCCGCGCTATAATGCCGCTTCTGATTTATCGCGGGGACGTGAAATCGCTTGGCAGAGTTCGGACAGCTGATGAAAAGTTACGATCGTTTGATGCACACGAAGACTCTCTTAACACGGGAACGATGTAATTTAAGAATAAAGGATAAAGTTCGGAACTTCTGGGACCGACTTCTCCGAGGAATGATTCCCCGCTGATCGAACGGTTTAATCAGTCAGTTACCAGCGATTTGGCACGGCCAGTAGGCAGAAAAACCGAGGGTATATTTCTTGTTCGGCCGAGTATGGAGGCGAGATCACGGCGCTAGGCGGAGGTAGGTTTAACGGAACTCGCGGAATAAGCGGCGTTGCAGCGACGATTTAGAACGGCCGTGCGATATCGCCACGATCTCGGTGCACACTTGGCGTTGTCATTGACATGTCGGCAGCATGCAGCTTCGGTGCACAAAGGAACCATAAAGTATCGCTAAGAAGTACGCTGTGAGCAGGCACGAGAGTACCTTCCTCCGTCATCTTTATCTACCTCTCCGTGTCGGAGAGCAGCACCGCTTTAACGATCTTCTCTCTCTCTCCTCTTATTCTCTTTCACCCCGTTCCTATCTCTTTCTCTCTGTTCACTCTCCTCCTCGTTTCTTTTCTTCGTTACAATCTCTAACCCCCCTTGATTCTCTTGTACCGCGGGCCCAGTTATTGATTTAATTCTTCCTTAACGTATAGTCCGCGCGTGAACGTCACTCCCTACCGCCTCTGCACGCTTAAGATAAATTGACGATTATTGCCAGGGGGGGAACTTCCTAGGTACTGGAAGTGCAGGAAGTTCAAGGTACTTAATGCTCGGTGCCGGGGTTATTGCAGAAGTTCGGTGAAAAATTGCGGCGCGCGATAAGGATCTCCTATGCTTTCTCTGTTCACGACCGCGTAAAGCCTGTCATCGGAAGCGCGAAACCTGAACGGCTCCGACTATAGCCGGATCGAAGTCAATTGGCCGCTCGAGACCATTCTGAGGAGGCAGTGAATCACGGCCAGACACGATTCCTACTTTTACACCTTGTCAACTCCCCCCATTGTTCCACGGAATGACAGCCCGCTCGTAGATTTACGTCAGCGCTGTCGCACACGGAAACTCTCCAACTCGCAGACCAGCGTCCTAGCTTCCGCCCCGATAAAACTATGGCCAAACTGCATTATAACCATAGAAAACCTGCCGAAGAATATCCGGACTAACGAGTTTTTAACCCAAAAATTCAAGAATGAATTTTATCACTCGTTTGAGGATCCAGTTAACGATCTTTCTCCATGAAAATTGTCAAGTTCAGGATTTTCTATTACTCTGGCGTTAGGCGTTGCAACAACGGCTCAATAAAATTTTACATCCTTTACAAACACAGCGTTTACTCGATACATGTCCAAAACACGGGTCTAGCCAGGGACATAGATCGGCCAGGAGATACTATTCGGAGATCGAGGTCTTTCGAGCTTCTTGGCTCCGTGGCAGTGGGGATAGTTCTGGGACTTTTATCGGCTAGGCATTGGGACATGTATAGAGTCAACACTGTATTAAGTAATCAATAAAATAAAAGCTGAATAGAACGTCCTTTTCTTCAGAACTAGCGAAATATTTTCCTCGGAAATATTCGAATGAACTTCTTCGTTGGAGCACATGTTATAATAAAAATTGTATGAACTATGAATGCAGTATTTGCATTTCCTCTTTTTTAGAAATTTCTTAAAAGAAGCTGCAGGGACTTCCTAGTCTTTAATTCGATTTGAAAAAGTTTTAGCTGCGCAGCGCTGACGTTTTCGGTATGAACGAGGCAGCATCGTGCGAAATCAGTGAGCTCGAGCGTCCAATCGACCGAGGCCGAAACACATTAAAATCGTTATCCTGTCGAAGGATATCGTAGAGCCTCGAAGCAGCCGTTCTCTTATCAGTCCGCCGCCGAATCCTTAACGTAAAGATAGTCGCTTGCGTGTGATATATGTTCTCTCTCTTTCTCTCTCTCCCTATTTCTCTCTGTCTTCTCGCGTTCGTGAAAATAGTATCGAGAAACAAAAGTAGAATAGAAGAAGGAAACGACGATTATTATTGCGACGAAGTTATTATTTGCCCCCCAACTTAAGGCGCTTGAAAGGAGTGTACAGGTATGTATGTGTGTTCTCTCTCTCTCTCTCTCTGTGTATGTGTATGTGTGTGTGTGTGTGTTTGTTCGTGTGAGATAGAGTGTTCGTGTACGTGTCACGAGGTCCCTAACGGTTATATTTACACTCGAAGCACTCGAAGCAGTCACTCTTACGGTTTACTTTAACATTCTACGTGGCGACGATATCGACGATTAAACACTAAATATACATAGTTAAGTTCCGATCGTTGTAGATGCGACGCGTGCATTCCGCGCCGGAAACGGGAACATCTTCGTCGATCATCCTCGAGCTGGACAAACGTGAAATCATACTCGACAGGGACACGCTACAATACCTGAAGACAGATTTCCACCGATCGAGCGCCATCGTCGCGCTACACTGAAAAAGCGTCAAGCGTTTCTCGCTGAAGACTTTTTCCGCAGAAAATGAATCGTGGTCGATCAATTTGCTAAAATCTTATGGCGCTCGAACGGCGAAATTAAACCGAAGTATCCTCCAGTCGTTTGAGTAAAAATGAAAAATCGATAGATTGCTGGTTCGAAGGAGGTTCAACGAAAAGTCTTCCCATCGAAGCACGCGTGAACTCCGACACGCGTGTCGTCTCTTTCTAAACCACCGTCGAGCCGATTCGTTCCTCCCGCTCCGCTTTATTACTATTAATTTGCTTAATATATCACAATGTGGTCGATTTTTTCCCTTCTCCGCGATTCACCTTACTCCCCCGTTATTATTCCTTCTGCTCGCTCGTTCTTTACATACACATGTATTAATTATTGTTGTCTCATCCCTGTATTGTCGATTCCTTACGTCGGTTAATATCTCGATTTTCCTCGTTGCATGAAGGCGATGTCGGTAAGTGATAGAGAAATAAAGTCGGGCTTATTACAATATATCGTTATATCATACGCTTAAAATCCGCCGATAATACGTAATTACCATCCGCTCTTTCTCTTGTATATTTATCTATTTATATGTATATATATTTTTTGTTTCTCCTCCCGCGCTCTCTTTCTCTCTTCCACTCTCTCCCTCTCTCTTTCTCTCTCTCACTCTCTCGCTCCTGTCCTTTCCCTCCGTCGTCGTATATGTATAATATGTATATCGCATATATACGCGTGTATATGTGTATACGTATATAAATTAAAGATTCGTTACGGGGCGCTATATGCTGCGATAATAAATAATACGTCGAGTATGTGTGCGCGTGTGCACAGTCGTGATACTCCGGACACTCAATTATTTACTTGACATCAGTCTTGTGTGAGGCTGCATCGAAGCTCGCTAACGTTCCCTCTATTTTCATTGCGTTAACGCGTTTTCCCTTTTCCTTGCCGATTTTAAATGTCGAATCATTCTCTGATCTTCGTCGATCGCGTTCGAGCTGCCGATCGACACCGATCCACGCGATCGAGTTTAATCGACGACACAGAAAACATCGACAATAGAAACGTTTACATACACCTGGCAAAATAAATCGAAAACAGCACGAAAATTTGTAAACGGGTGTTACTACGTCATGAGAACAAATTTTCAAAATATACTATTTATTGGACAAATTTAATCTTCCTCGTATGTATCACGCACGTTATATATTCGAGTGTAACACATAATGAAAATTACTATGGCACATTAATCGTGTACAACACTACGAATAATAAGACAGCAATGATAAATCATTTTCCTTCCTTCTATTAAATGAATCTTTATAATAATCTACGCTCGTCGTGCAACTACATGCCGAAAATGGGAGACCATTTTATCCAAGATCATTTGTAAGAGAATTTGAAGCTCGCCAAGTGCTTATACCAGAATTTAGGCACTCGGAGTGTTGAAGACACAGTGGTTGACATAATCAGTTCACAAAACGTGCAAAATTTCTCAGAAAATTCGAAGTTCACCGCGTCCAGTGAACTGTTCTGGGGGTATTGCGATGTTATGTCCTGCTCAAGCAGAAAATTAATTTTGAAAAACCACAAGAAGAATTGTGTAAACCATATATAACATGCTAGTTTGTTGATCAGTTCACAGAATCCGTAAAATTTCCCAGAAAATTCGAAGCGTACCAGGTGCACGTAGTTCTCCGCGTGTCTGACGGAAAAGGGAAACGATTCGGAACATTTCGCCGTGGAGCACGGATCGATAGCGAGCTCGATCCGGTAGCACATACACGCCGAACAGACGAAACCATTAAATCCGCGGACGTCTTCTGGAAATCCGTTCGGTTCGCGCGGTTCCGTTATCGCGGATTTGTTCCGCGCGCGGAATCGCGATAGGAGAAAGCGCGCGAGCGCACGGTTACGCGCCGCGGAAAGAATTGTGGCAGTGAGCGGAAAAACGTTCGGAGCACGCGAGCCCCGTGTGCGTGTACGATATCAACGAAAAATATGACTCTTTTTTTAGGCTGGGTGGGGCCACAGAAGCCTGTAACTCACCCGCCGCTTGGAATTTAAGAGAGAGTTGAAATAACTTTTTTTTCCCGCGTGTCTCGGGGTGGGTAGGGGACGGGGGGGGGTGAGGGAAGTCTGCGGAAGATGTACAGGGTGCCCGCTTTATTAGCATTCGGTGTTCCCAACGAGCCAAACCGGTGAAATGAAGAGAAAGCTTCGACGTACACTTTTTTGTGCGATAATGGGACCCTTTGCGATCAATTTTTGACGATAGCTTCGAAACACGAAGGAGATTTTGCCTCGGCGGTTTGTCTTCGTGGAAGGCTGCAGAAGGTTGAGCCAAATCTCGTTCGCTTTGTATAATGTAAAAAAGCTACAGCCTCCCACGAACAATTAGGTCTACCTCGTGTTCCTAAGATCGATCAAAATCGACGAGGGCGGGCGAATTGTTGTAATTCGATTCAACGAAGCTCCGCTTCCTGTATTTTGCCCCGTTGAGAAATTTTGATGGTTGTGCTTCTTGGCCAGAATCGTGAACACGAACAATTTGTCACGTTGCGGAATGCATATTCGATAGAAATTAGCACTAGTTACTTAATGAAAGGAAACTCTTGAATCACCAGATGTTTCCGCGGAATGAATGTTAATTTGCGACAGCACCCTGTGCCTCTCGATCCCTTAATGAAAGAGCGACACGAAATGGGAAAGCCATGATGCTAACCTGATACGTTGTACTTTATAACTCGATGCTTGCAGGTAACGAGTGAAACGCGTTTTCGATCAATATCGTACACGCCTCGACCCAGCGAATCGAAGCTCCGCCGACCGTTACGTGTAAAAAACCGGTGGATTGTTTTCGCGCGGGCTATTCGCGGCAAATATTTTTGGTTCGTGGTCGTGCACACCCTGTACTCGGTAAAACTGGCAGAAAATAGAAATCGCGGAGATAAGACCGGTCGGGTCGGAGCGTCGATGCTCGAGGATCGCGGTTGTCCCGAACGTATCGGAGTTTCCAGAAGAGTCGAGGCAGCGCTATCGCGCGCCGTCGTTAAACTGATATGCCAATTGTAGTTAGAACTCCGGTTTACGCGTCCTCTTACCCGTGTGGAAGTAGGTTAAGTCCTCTAGAGCACGATACTCGGTGGTACACCCGCTAGTATTACATGCTACGCTTCGGAAAGTGCGCCGATGGCAGTGTTCGTCGGGAAAGATGTCGATGGGATCGACTGGATCGAATAATACCGATTCGCTGTACGATCTAATTGGGTGCTTCGAAGTTTGAACGTAGAGAACGGACGCGTTTCGAACGCGGAGCGTACTTGTTTCTATTTATTCCGATCGATGCAGTCGATTCGAGATATACCTGTCTTTTTCGTCCTCCGGTTCTCTTCTTTTCTTTCTCTTTCTTTCAGCATCCATTGTTCGATACCTCCTCCGTCACGGCAACGCGAAAATCGATCGTCGGTCGAAAAGCGACCGGAGGATCGATCTCGAGCACGGTGTCCCCGCGCGTGTATAATTTAGATTGTATTATTTACAGATCGCGTCTCGATCGGCGAGAGATCGTCGCGCGATATAGAATCGATTAGAACGCGAAGGGTCCGTGGATGCTGAAGGATAGGGGATCCACCGCGTGACCTCTCTACGTCGAGTGTACGAAACTGCATCGTACCTTTGATCCAGCGGCGTGCCGCGTGCAATCCGCAGGGTGCAGGCGCCTCCTTACGCGTATCTGTGCAACGAGTGTTCGCGGCGTTTGCTTCCCCTGCGCTCGCGCTCGGAAATTGGCTCCGGGCTCGGCGGGTTCGAGTACGTCAGATTGCTGGAACCTCGAGGGGGCGGCGCGCTCATCGGCGGCGGGGGCGGAGGGAAAAAGCTCTGCAAGCACGCCTGCCGGAACAACAGAACAGGAAATGAAACGTGTTACTTTCTGCCCATGGAATTGCGGGTTATATTTTTCAGGATACCCTGTTAACACCAGGGCTCCGGCAAACACCGTTTTTGAATACCGATGGTTCCCAACATCTGATTAAACCGGGTTTCCACGTTTTAGGAAATAAGGACGACGTGTGACTGCGGTTAGACTGCGGATTTTTATAGACAATAAAAATTGTCCGAGTTAATTGCAAAACTAAGATTTACAGATTTTAAAATGTTTTTACTGCTTCGTGTCCAATCTACTCACTTTTGATAACGTCATAAAATCCGCAGTCTAACAATTCACATCACGGATTGAAATAAGAAGCTATTTTTGAAGTTTGAACGTAAAGTGTCCATAAATTTTCGACAACTGTCAAGCAATCACAGCTATATATGTTCAAGGTTGTATAAGCTTGATTATGAATAGGTGAATTTACGTAAATACCCGCAGTTTAACTGCAGTAATATTTTTATTGTGTCTCCACGGGTCTGATTCAGTGTCGGATTAAGCTACTTAATAAAGTACCACTGCAGCGGCGAACGTAGTACCAACAGTACAAATACAAATAACTCAAACATATGTTTAGAAATGAAAAATGATCGAATCAGATTAATAAACACTCACCTTCGCGCTGCCCCTTGATGAAGACTTCGAGAATACGCTATCCTGGTCACTGCTTACACTAGGCACGGGCATTGGTACTGCGTAATCGTAAGTGGCATCTGTAAGCAAAACCAAATCGTATCTTCTTTAACTATACCTTCGAACCACTTAAATAATACACAATTTCATATAATTAACTTGAAAAATCAGTTTTCATTCATTTTTCATTTTTCAGGGCATCCGGCTAGTGAGGTTAATGCGTATAGTATCGACATGGGTATAAACTACATTGTATATTTACGTCGAATGTTACGCCATTGTATAATTACGTCGAAGGTTCATAATGAAAAAGTGACCCGGTTAAAAAGGAAGATAGAAGATTGGTGCAATGATTGGTACTCACCAGACTGTTCGACGCTATCATGGAGGTCCTTGTTGTCTAGAACAACAGTACTGTATCCATAGTAAGCTGCGTGCGGCGGTTCCCGATACTTGTTCTCGTGGAAAGGTTCCTGGTACTCGTCGAGTCTGACGTCTCCCAGCAGACGATCGTTCAGATCGCGGGGTAGAGTCGTCAGTTTGGTTCCGGCGTATCGGTCATCGAGCTCCTCGACTCTGTAGGTCATCAACGAGGGGTCCTTCTCCGTGGTGCCGTACGCTGACTCCGGGGACAGGTGTTGATGATTGCCGGAGGGTATCGCGCTCTTCGCGCCGAGCGGACTGGCGAAGTTCTTCCTTTGCCTGTGCCGCGAGACGATCAAGAAGATCGCGACAGCCAGCAGGAGGATCACCGCGGTTAGAACGCCGATGATCACCGCCATGTAAGTGGGATCGTCCTGCTTTACGACTGGCACTTCGGCTTGGAGAGGATTGTCACGCGCCGAGATCCGATCCCGCAATCTGGGCGCCTCGGTCGTGGGCGGTGCTTCGGGGGTGAAGTTGCCGTGAGCGACGTCTGAAAATAGCAAATCGACCACTCCTCACTGATCTCGTAACGTACTCGCAATTTTCTGCTGAGCCTGTACTGCATTGTGCTCCGAGCCGCATCGTTTCTCAAACGTTTTCACGTAAACCGCTCGTTTTAACCCTTACGGCAATAGCCGGGCACCCACTTACAATTTATCTTCAAAATCTGTTTTACGGTCTCGTTGAAAACCACTAAAATTGTCATAGTTTTCTACTTTCTTGGATGACTATAAATCTACGGAGTACACAAAAACACTGACCCTGGCAAAAACTATTTGTTCAAACGATTCAAACGTCTATCATAGTAATTATATTTTCAATATGGAAAATATTAAAACTATTAATATATTTGAAGGAGGAAGGGTTTGATTTCTTTCAACGATTGATTAATTCCATTCTTCTTTCATCAAAATATATTTAATATATTCGTATATACTCTATGGAAAGCCAAATATCAATTCGCAAACTGGAGCAATCTGATCGTCGATGTGTCCTCGAAATAAAATGTGTTTGTAAAATAAACTAACCGGAATCGAAGGTGATCTCGCTGATCATGATCCACCGGGAGGCGAAGCTTAACCTCAACTTGACGAACTTGCCGATTCGATTGTGGAGCTTGATCGAGATGTTCCTCGAGTGCTCGAAGATCCTGTCCTCCACATATGAGTACACGGTTGGATCGCCGGTATAATAACGGCCACCAACGCTGAACATTATACTTGCTTCGGCAAACACCTGCAAACAGAAAGGGGGAAATATCTGTTTAACAATTTGATCACTGTCTGCAAAAGTATTCATCAAAATAAATACAACCGTGCGAAATATCTAATCAAAGAAACAAAATATTTCCTACCATTACATTTAATGGTACTTCTACGTTTATTTGTACCAACATCGTCTGTTACTAGTTACATACAGCTCCTTCTAAACATTATTTCACACATTTTTTCCTGATTTCTCGCGTCTTTCCCAACGCGCGAGTAACCAGCGAAACTAAGCCGCTCATTGTGCTTGCTAAACATGATATACCGGCTAATATTCGATATTAATTATATGTATAAATCAGCATCTGGTGGCGCGGGACTCGAGCCCGTGGGATCGAGCGTGGCACAGGGGAACCCGTCGCGGATATTAATACATCGCGCGACTCCCCGAATAACCCACTCGACTATTTATTACGGTATATAACAAGAAACTTTATAGAGGCAACAGTAGGTTGACATCGACGATTCCGATAATTGCTAGCTGCGCGCTTCCAGTCGCAGTCGTATTCGCAGTCGTAGTCGCGCGGAATGCTAATTCCGCACCGGGAAAGCGTAAGATAGTTACGCGCTGGGAATACCAGCCCGGAAACGAAGAGTAGGAAAGCTTCGTCTAGAGGCTGACGCGCTGCGCCGCGCCGGCGAGCAAGGGCAAGAGCAAAAGCTGAGAACGGGTGGCACAACGGCGCGTCGTCTATGGGGGTTCCCGGGGTGGTGTATGGGGAGGGTGGGCGCGAGAGCGCGAGGGCTTGGAAACGGAGATTACAAAGCTGAGATTATCTAACTCTCTTAGCCCCGAAGACGGAACGCAACGGCGACGCGTATGGATTTTCAAGGGAGCACGGCATCGAAGCCCGCGGAAGCTCGTCGGCGACGGTCTGCGGGAGTATGAGGAAGCCGAGGAAGACGAACCGGCGGCCACGAAACGGCGGGGGGAGGGGCACGTGGGACAGACGAGGAGCGAGACTGGCGATGCTTTGAAGTGCTGTCTTTCAGAAGACGTGTCCTATCCGCGCGAACGGGCGCTTGTTAATAGGAGGGGACGTTTAGGGGTGGCTGCTACCACCTCGCCCGATGCCTCACCCCTTTCCACGGGATTCTCATACCTCAGTCATAGACTGCCGACTTGCCAGACTGTCGGTATTGTATTTGAATACGTGGCGTATCTGCTCCTTCGGCTCGTTGCTTGCCACCATTGTGCGTGACGGAGAGAGTCAGCGCGCCTAACCCAGACCAACTTCTCTCTCGCTCTCCTAAGAACCTACCCGTCTTCCACGAACCTTCCTTCCTTCCTTCCTTCCGTCCTTCCTTCCTTCCTTCCTTCCTTCCTTCCTTCCTTCCTTCCTCTTTCGCGGACTCCCCACTCGAAAACCGATGCAGCCGCTTCTGCTGCCCTTGCCTTCGCCACCTCTCGTTTTCTGCCTCTCCACGGCCCTCCATCTTGCCTGGTCTCCGGCACACAATCGAGCCCCGAGCTGGGTAATGAGCCGCTCCATTCAAATAAATCTTGATACCGGCGAGCAGAGTGTTTCGAGGCCCATTACATAGAGATTCGCGCATCAAGCCACGTCGCCCCGGAAAACTTACGTTTTCTGCGGGCTGAAGACCGTCCTCGGGATCGGTATACCTTGATCGACGAACCCCGGGGAAGAATGCGAGCTTGTGCTCGTTTAAAGTCTTGCTACCATCGGATTTTAAATGCCCTGATCTGCTGAACACTCGTGTTGCACCGTGTAGTTCGGATTAGAAGGGTACTACAACATCGTGGATTAACCGAGGAAATGTGATCCAAATTTTGCCGTTTTTGGTAGTTTTAAGCAGAACAGTGTCACGAATATGATGGTATAAATTTTATACATAAATTATTCGACGGGAAAGGTGTATCATTGGATTTATAGCATTACTCGTTATCCTTCTGTACGTTTAACAGTGACTAGCAGCTCAAATTTCGAGAAGCACAGAGTACGCACGAAGACTCATTAATTTATTCTTGTGCCAAACGTAGAAAGAGAGAGCTCGCGAAGAAGGACAACCGGCAAAAATTTCCAAAAAGCATAAAGGAGGAAATGGAACAATATTCCTCTTTTAAAAGCGAGAGCATCCACAGCCGGAGATTTCCCGTGACTATTTCGCGATCTCATATAAAAGTAAGATAAAAGTAAAACGGTTCGTTCATTTGGAGCAACCGGAGGGGCCAACCGCCGTGTTCCTCGTCCATTCTCTAACCCTGTCCACGATTTTTCATCCGACCTCAAAGAAATAAAACGAAACCGAGGCTGCGGGTATTCGGCGAGAACAGCGTCAGGAAATTTCGCGTCTTAAAAGGCTGCTCCTTTCTGCGAGGATTGTTTGTTGTTGCGAGCCCTTTTTCGCCGCCCGATTATGGAACACAGAGAGAGGGAGAGAGGGAGAGAAAGAGAGAGAGAGAGATGGAGGGGAAGAGAGCGAGGTCTGGCCAGGGTAATGAGGGGTTCCATTGAAATAAATCTTGATACCGCGGCGAGGCCATTATATAGAAATTCGTGGCCGGAAGCTCGCGGGGCCGGAAAATTTTCGCCGGGAAAACGGGCAACACCCAAGCGCCACCGCGGCGACCCCTAGGGCAGCCGTTGTTGCCACCCTGTAAAATCGCATCGCAGAAGACCCACCCCCGCAACCCTCTGGCTCGTTTCCTCTTTCTCTTTTCATCCGTTCGAAACCCAGGGGCCCGGCGTTGTTGCGCCTCGTTACCCATCCTCTACGCCCGACCTTGACTCCGGGTCGTGGAAACTGGATTTCATGGCGTGCACCATCGTTTCAACCCCCTTTCTTCCATCCAGCCCCATCCTCCCAAGGCCATGGATTAAAGACTCTGGCGCGAGATCTTCGCGCACATTTCGCCACGACTTCGCGCCTCGCATTTTTTCACTTTATCTGTACTACTATTTCTCTTTCTCTTTCTCTTTCTCTTTCTCTCTCTCTCTCTCTCGTCCTAATCTTCTTTTTTTCTTTGTATCGTCAGCCCTGGCGACTCACCGCCGCAGGCTCTTCCAATTTCCTCCCTGTCGCGCGTGAGCGTCTATCCACATTTTTTCGCACATCCTCGCGGATATTCGGTGAACGATCACGCAGGAAATTTGAAAATAACGCGGTGCCGGGCTCGCGTTCAAAGAGAGCCGCCGGTAAGGAGATTACGTGGGAAATTCTATCCCCTAATGGATATCCGTAACAAAGGGAAGTCGGGCCCGATCGATTTCGAAATTAGAAAAATCGACGCGGTGAAAGACGACGCTTAACCCTTTGCGGATGAAGAGCTTTTCTGGGTTGTTTCCCGAGGGTACCCTCTTTTCCTGCCGGAACGAGATTATGAACTGCAAAACAGCGTATGAAAGTTAAATGACGGCAAACGTGCTGCATTTAGATTCTTCCACAGTATTCTTTCCTTGGTCGAAGCAAGGAAAGCACATTTAAAAAATAATATGTACCTCAGTTGCTACGTGAAATTGGATGAAATGACAATGCTCGTGAGGATCGAGTTAATACTATTTCTAGTAGTTTCCTTTTAGAATATTTTTAAAATTTCTTGTCCTCAAACGGTTAATTAGAGTTCGTTTGATATTACTCGAGTAGAATAATTTTTGTACAGTTTTAACACTAAACCTACCACCGCCGGTCAAAATAGCCGGTTCCAGATTATTTATTTTACAATTACTGAAATTGTGAAGACGCTTTCTGCACAAAATCTAAATAAATTCAATCTCGTCATTTTTATAAGACAACATGTTAGTTTTAAGACTTGGTAAGTTTAGTGTTAGAGAATTGAGTAATGACAGAGTGGAAGTATTATGACAAAGTGTCAACAGACTCGGAACTTAAATTAGTCTGTTGCAGAACCTAAGTACGTGACCGTCCTACGAGCCAAAAATTTGCCCGAGGGTTTATTCGTGGGGATGCGAAGATCACGACCCGCAAACGTTGGGGAAGGCTCTGGTTTCCGTTCGTTCTGCTCTGCCTGCTAAATCACGAGCCGAAATCGACCCCCATGCTGCAGGTTACACGCCAAACTTCGTTACTGTCAGTTAATCATTGAATCAAACGCGAGATCCGGCGAAACACACTCTTTCGAATCGAGTGGACAAAGTGATGGAATATTTTTTACGAGAAAATTGACAATACCTCGACGCAGCATATTACGGGTTCGATAACAGCGTGTCGAATTGATATAGTAAGCCACATTTCACTCGTGACGTAAATCCCTTGATCCAATATAAAGTGTTTTCTTGAATATGTTTCATGGAAATTCTATTCAAATATATTCCGCTATGTAAGAGCTAGTTCAGCAAGTCGCGTAAATCATTCAGCATTATCAGATAAATAGCCGTTCTTGAACATCCTCGCAGCTTTAAGTCTATTGAGGGCTAGAGAGTATTACGTTACGATCGGTTATTATTATAATTTTCTTGTACGCTTCTATCAGCGCGGAGACTTGTGCTGCTTTCGTTCGTAATGTAATGGAGATAAATTGTTACTAGTTTTATTTAACGATAGCCTGCAGAATTCTTGCTTTCCGTACAGGTACGTGTGATAGCGGGTATTTTATGGTGCAGGTAAACATCACGATTCAGTCTATCTGTTCAAATTATTCAAAATTTTTGGGGGTGTATACAATAAGAACAATATCCATATTGTGCCGTAGCTCATTTAATTTTTTAAAAGTGGATTAAACGACTTCTATTTTCTCTTTTGTGCAATGAAAATTATAAAAAAGTTGCATTTGGTCGAAATCGCGAGGAAAATGATAAAAATTGTGTTTGCATGTTACAAATTAATAAAGTGTTCTTCTAATAAAATGATAGGGAAAATTCAAATATGAAAAACGATCCTCTCGAACGTCCATCTCGCCGATTTTTATGATCTTGAAATATGTTGTCAAGGTTATCATCCTGAACAACTTTTCCCTATACCGGTGCTCAGCCTTAGTTTCTTTAGGTATTCGCAAAAAAAACAAAAAACTGAAACTAAATCCCAACGAGCTCGGATGAACGACGTTATACAGAGCACGAATCATATTTAAAAAAAAAAGTAAGCAGACAGCTCGGATGGTTCAACATTTTTTAGGCTCACCTGTACATCCTTGGTGATCTGATTGTTGCAATAAATGTGAACGGCGGAGAACTCCCGGACGTGGTCGAACTCGAATTTGATCTCGAGCGGATGGCCGGATCTGGTGTCGTTCCTCCATCCGACCCATCCTTGGCCCCGATCGTAATCGTAGTAGCTCATCTTGAAGTTGTCCGGGCCGATCTTGCCGTCGGTCAGCTGTCCAAGGCCGCGGAGTAGCTGGCCGTCCCAGTAGCCGTCATAAGTCGCGTCGAAGAACTCCCAGTTGCCGCGTTTGTCACCCTGTGGCATCGAGTACGACACGATACCGTCCTTCGACTGACAACCGTACAATTCCACGCGCATGCAGACCGTGCGCTGATGATAACTGTACGGCAAGAACCGAACTTTGCTTGCCCACATCGGCGGATCCAGCTCGTGCTTCGACTCCAAGTAGGTGTTCGTGTTCCCTTGGATCACCTGCGAACAGACAATATCGAGGCGCTCGTTACATACTCCGCACAACAATCCGTCTTATAAGATTGACTTAATCGTAGACAGCAAGTTTATTCTACACTTCGAATCCTTCACCCTTCAGGAACAACGTTTATTCACTGACCTTAACACTAGGTTCACAGAGTACCAAAAGTGACTATTTTACATTACTTTGCAAAAACAACAAGAATGTGCTACTCAAATTTTTGGCCATTTTTCTTTTAATAACAGACACCACAACAATACACTTTCATGTAATATTGCTGAAGGTGAATTTACGTTGACGATGGGTAGGGTACATTGTTTATCCAGAATCAGTGAAAAATCTGTCAGACTTGTACGAAGAACAGGCAAGGTTTGAACATGATTTTGATACCATAGACCACAGAACGATAATATTACACATTACAACATGATATCATCAAGAAAAGTATGAAAGAAAGGCACAGAGCAATAAACCACTGGAACGACATGCAAATTTTCGATTATACGAGTTAGCACGTAGCCGATAACTAAAGCGCGCCGAAGAACTGTTTTCCAGCGAAAGATTACAGTACTTAAGGATTAAAGGAAGTATTAAATTCGACGCTGAACGTGCAAACATTCGCTAAAGTACTCGAATCGGTGATTCGTTCGAATATTTATCTCTACAGCAATTTCCTCCCCCGCGGTGTCAGCGGTGGGGATAAGTATGGTTCCCGAAAGGTATCATTAAAATGCCATAAACCATCGATGCCGGGTATCAATAATAAACATTCGGGCACGGTGAACGCGTGTACACCTGTCGGGATCACCAACGCGATAAACCACGGTCACGTAAGCGAGCATACGTGAGAATCTCGTGCGGCAGGGTCGAGAAGCGCTGTCAAGCTGGTAAGTGGAAAATAAGAGGTCCTTTGTTTCGAAAGGGACGACCCTCCGAGACGCCGTCCGAGAAATTCCCGATCTTCTTTCTTGATACACGCGTTTCGGCCTTCGGGACCGAATAGAACAGCCGTTGTTCTATCTGAGAACGCGTGAAACGAGAAATCGCGGCGCCGCGGTATGCCTTAACGACTCGTAATAATGTTCCTAAAAATATTCCCGGCTCCTCCTCCGCCCTGGGAACGCGAAACCGACGGGACAGAGACAATATTTCAGCCCGGATAACATCCAGTCACATAGAGGGGCCATTCTAGCCTGGTAATTAGGCTGCCGGTATTTATGCAAGTTTCCAGTCTGTTTTCTGACATTCGAGTCAACTGGATATTTACTATCACTCTGATCTATGATCTTGGCTGTCTGGCATGATTTTTACTTTATTAACACTCCGCTCGCAATATGGCATCCTACTAACGAAGTCTGCATATTCATTCCTTGACCCGTCATCTCTTATTGGACTTTAAGAAAATTCTGTTACTTTAGCTAGATCAACCCTAGGCACGCTATTAACATTAGGTTTACGGGACGCGTCAAAATGAGGCGCTGAATTATTTTCAATTTTGAATTACTGATATTGCAAAGACGCATCCATGAGGAATTATTCAACAACTATTATATATATTTCTTTCCGTATATTTTTATTATAAACAGAAATGGCTAAAAAATTTGGACAGCGTCATTCTCGTTATTTTGATAATGTAAAGTAAAATAGTCACTTTTTCACTGCTCATTGTCAGTAAATCTAGAGTTTGCAATCAAAAAATAGTTATGTAGGCTTCTGGTTAAATTTTTAACTAGGTACAATTCTTCATGCAATTCTTCGTTTGTCCGAAAGTGTTTTTAGACATTAATTTGAAAAATTTGAATTCAGTTGTAACGTTTGTAGCTGTGGGTGTTCCGGGGTGAAACGGTGCGCCGCGAGATCGATGAACGCCGATGAAATTCGAAAAGGTCAACGAACGAACGAACGAATTTCGCGAGCACGTGACGCACCGGAGGAAATTCGTGCGACTACACCTCGGGGACCACCCGTTGCGTACATATCCGTCTAATTAAACCGTCAGACGGCTTATCCGTCACGATCTTCCTCGACGACACGGGGCCCCATCATCAACGGCGGCTTCTGTTCGGTAGCCGCCCGCGGCCCGGGACTATTCGGGATCAAGAAACGCACGGAAACATTAACATAAAATGGGCGTTGGTGGTGGGCCACGCCCTGCTACGACTTCTTCGACCGGAGGCTTGGCATTTGTCTGCGACGAAATGTGACAAGGAGCACCGCTATAGTGAGAACGAGTCGCGGGCAGAGAGGCGGGGACAGGGGGGGGGGGGGAGTCAGGATGATTTTCAAGAAACACGATCGTTCGGCCCGACGCATAACGTTGGAAAAGTCCCGACCGACCCGGGATCGCGAGTCATTTCGCGGTGGAACGCGTGGGCGGCGGAGATAAATATCGAGATTACTTATTTTTCTTGGTGGACGAGTCGACGGCTCGTAAATGCTGTCGTATTTTCGCCCCTTCGCTCGCCCGGCAAAGCCGGGCCACCGCCTTCGGCTTTTCTCGGAATAAGCGAAAAATTTGCAGAATCCTTTCGGGAATCATCAAAGACGCCACTAAAGTGCGAGCTTCCTCGAGCCGTTTCCAATTGCGAGGGGGAATAACGCTGGCTGATTTAAGATCACTACAATTTACGCAAACCCATGGAGCCTTCTATTTTAATATTTAACAGCTCTTTGTACGCATCTATAACTAACGCGAAGTTCAATATCAATACTCGGTAGAGTTGATCAATTGTTCTCTCAGAAATCATAATTTTTACCAACCCAAGACAATATATATATATCGCTAGCTTGTGTTTTGTACTATAACTTTTACTTTGTAACGTTGCTTTCTTTTCCTGCTTTCTAAGGCTTTACTTATAAAGGAAATACTGTAGCCAATTTTTTCAAGCAGAGAATGATAACTGTAACTGAATTAATAATTGAACCATTAGATAGATATTTCTAAAATTGTTGTTTCAACTTGTACATGAGGGAGTGGAATTACTTTGTCATTCGAGTTCACCAGTATTAATTTTTTTTTTTAAATCAGGGAATAACCTTTTCATTTCGTCGTGTCGTAGTATCCATATAAACTATATTGTAGTTATAGCACAAAAGAAAAGAGTTTCGTTGGCCTCATTTTATTCGTCTCTATTAAAACCGAAAAGAAGTACACCCGCGCGCATATTGTGCTTACTCTATTACTTATTCGTCGCGGGAGTGTACACGATCGTAATTTACGTCACAGCTTGTTTCTGCACACACACACATACACTTAGAGATGCACAGACTCGGTTGCGACGTCATCGAAATTTTTCCCGACGCCGTCGACCGCCTCGGCGATATTTTATTTTCTCATTGGGGCGGGCTTCTTTCAGAACCGTGTTCCATTCGCGGGCATATTTCAATCTCTTAACGAGCGTAGCTTGGCCGGGTCAGTACGGATCGCCGCGGCGCGCTCATTAAACACTTGTAACGAAGTAGAGAATGGGAGGTAGTTGTCTACGATGGTTCCGCGGCGCGCAGCGAAATTTCATACGTGTCGGCTCATTGTATTTCACCGTTCGCCAGAGCCCGGCACGACCCGGCCCGACGCTAACGCTCTCTCTCTCCACGCGTTCGCTTTTCGATGTGCTAAACATCAGGTAGCAGTGTCGCGGTCGGAATAACGAGCGCAAATAAAACGGTGTCAGCTACCGGTCCCAATTACCGAGAACGTGCCCGGTTCGTTCGACGACGATCATCTTTCAATTCTGTCTCCTTCCGACGCAATTCTGCTTCTGACTTTCAATCGAGAAAAAGAAAAAATCAACGCGATGTTTGTAAAATAGAGGGTGGTCCTTATTCTTCGACTTTCACTTTGACACTTGGTGGGTGAGTGACGTGAGGTTTGAGGTGTTTTAACCCTTAGCACTCGAACAAAAATTGCTTTATCATTATTTAAAATATTTTTTGCATTATTAAGTTTGTTTGTATTTAATAAATTACCAAACATTTCAGTATTGTACGAATAAATTGCACCATTTTCGTATGTATAACATGAAAACATGTTTCCTTTTGGAGTTAAAATAGCTTCGAGTCCAAGCGGTTAAAATCTGTTGAATTTTATATTCATTTTATATTCAATTTTCACTTGCATTCAATTTTATATTTTTGTATTCTATAATCGTGTTTTGTTATTTTGGAAGTATCAGCAAACGTTTTCCAAATTTCCCCCCGAATTTGGCACACAACATTTTCTCATCGAGTGTATTAATTTAGGAGTGAAAAAACAAATGTTCAAAAATGAGGACCATCCTATTGTAAAACGGAAGACAGACGCGTTTGACAGAAACGTATATGTCATTCTCCGCGCGTCGAACGAGAGGGCTCTTGACACTGGTCTAATTTTAATGGCTTCTCCAGGTCTACGAGGATTATTCCATTTTATAATAACCGGGTCAATTTATAGTTGAAGTGCGCGCTATAATTGTCCGCAGCTTGGTCAGCGATCAATTGAATTATTGGTTTCGAGAGAATGTTCCCAACGTAAAGTTTGACCTGTTGAGATGTGATGTGATGGGAGATTTATTAGCGTTTATAGTTTTTTAGTTTTAGAATGGCTGACTTCATTAGCATGACAATATGATATTGTTGAGGAGTTGAACTTTATAGCACAAACTGTCGCATAATTATTCACAAACTGTTAAGTTATTTTCAAGGTATAAAAATTACTAAGAGAACAGGAATAGAATTTCGTTTGACTTTCTGTTTCTGGCAATCACCTTCAAAAATTCTACATATCAGGTGATCTGAAAAAATTGTTTATTTTGCATAGAGATCCGCAGCCCAATTATAAGGCATCGTAGACGAAATTGGACCCGGTATTTCCGAAATGCTTCGCACAAAAAACCAGAGTGTTCGATTAGCCGATGACGCGCAGCGTACAGAGAGGTCCAAATATTTTGCCACGCCACTCCGCAAACCAGCCCCTCGTTCAATCGATAACGTTTATTGACAAGAGCTGGCCAGTCAATTGACTTCTGCAAATAAACGCGGAGGGTTTGTTTAGTGTAGGACAAAAGCATATTGCTTCATCGGATACAACAATATTTTATCCATCGGACGTCAATGAAAAACTACCATAAAGAGGATTATAGAGACAGCCGCAACGCCGGGCCGCGCCGCAGCTAATACTTTTCCCGGCTAAACCGCGCGTCATCGTTGGAAGCGTTTGCAATAAAAATGTGTCTTTCCTCTCCGGAGAAAACGTAAAATACCACCCTCTCTCGGCTTCCACGAGCAAATTACACTCTCCGAATTTTAGCGAAATATTGGACGAGCGGATATATTTTATGGAAACGATTAACTCGGCTAGACCATGAGGTCAGCACCGGGGATCAGCGGGATAATTTATTCCAACGCGCCTGTCTCCGTCATACCGAATACGGGTTCAGCTTGAAAATATTAGACGATTCGCGAAGTGTTTTTTTGTTCGCTTTCTTCTTTTTGGCTGGTTTCACCGGAGAGAGGACTGCAAACGCGCCGACCCGTTGACAACCGCGCCGGTACCACCGACGTTGCCTGGCCGAAGCCGAGCTGTTAGGAGAGATTATTCGTCGGATAAGCCGAGTGTCGTTGTGTAATTAAGCGGAGGAGGGGGGGGGGGGGAGGACACACAGCGCAGGACCTCGCAGCGGGTGGAAAGAGACACGAATTTCTGCCGGTTTATGTCCCGTCGACCAAGTTTTTTGGGTGGCCCGGTTCATGCGAACCCGGTGCCCGTTTCCGGTGATCGTCCAGACGGTAATGAACGCCCCGACGAACGACTTCTTTTCACCTAGCGCACGGCTTCCACGAATAATTACCGCCATCGATTAACGAGAATCTCCCGATTTCCTTTCGCTCTTTTTCGGCCCGGCCCTGTAACCGGCGTCGTATCCACTCGTTTACTCAATTAGGCTGCTTTGTGGGCGAGATTAAAACGAACCGCGGGAGGCTGCGCGCGGTTTCGGGACCGTAATTTATTACGAATTCATAAACGTCATTCTTTTAATTTCTCATCCTCGGCCGTGCGTCTCTCCGAACGACGCGGGTAATTAAAACCGAGGATTATCGTACCAAATTAGATAGTCTGGACCGTCGGTATTCGGCGCCATTTGCCATTGATTTGTCACTCGTAAAACATGCGACACGTTCAAATTAAATATTATGGATTATGCATACTCGGGCACACGATCGCTGGACGTATATTAATTCCTGGATTGAGATGTAAGCCTGGGAATTTAATTAGACGTTTTAATTAAAATCTTCGGATCTGGAGATCCTCTGGAGAGTCGCGGTCCTGTACAGGCTTCGATGTGTTTAATGGACGGAGGTGTCTGAGTCGTGGAAATGCATTTCTGTGACACGACAGCAGGAATATTTTATATATTATTCGGATCGCTTGATTATCGACTGCTTTAAATATATGAGAAAATAAACGCAATATTTCTGTGTGCAGTTTCAAGTATTGTTCTCTGGAAATTATTCTTCAGATCTTATTTTGGTAATTATTTACATTAGGGGCTTCCTCACCGATTTTGATGACCTTGAAATATATGTTGTCAAGGTCATCATTATGAACAACTTTTTCCTGTACATGTTACCGCCGCTCAACTTTAGTTTCCGAGATATTCGCAAAAAAGTTTTAACATCTCAAAAAGTGATCGGAGTAGGTATGGGTTAAAATTGAAGTTGCAAAATGAGAAAGAAAACCTTGCATCCAATATTCTACATACGAATAATAAAATATAATACTAATGTACTACAAACTACATTATAAAATACTAATGTAAAGGACTTACTTCTGAATCTTCTGTACCTCCGTCGGATCCACAGCACACAATTATTGACTCACGAGAAGAGATCCGAATAATTGAACAACAATCACTAAACAACTCACACAACACATTTTATAAAATCGTGACAACGAACGAGATGTCACTCCAACCACGAATAAAATAATACTGCGATTTGAACAATGATCCCTTCCACGGAGGTGGTACGGTCAGGTTATCCTAACCTAGGCAGGTTAGACGCTGAGGGTCTATAAACAATAGATACAAAACCAAGGTAAACAAATTATGGCGGGGCGCCGACCTTATTTCCCGGAATTCCCTGCTTTCGTATCACACGTCCGTGGAAGGGGAACGGTTAAAATCGCAGTATTATTTTATTCGTGGTCGGAGTGACATCTTCTCGTTCGTTGTCACGATTTTATAAGATGTGTTGTGTGTGTGTGTGTGTGTTGCGTGTGTGTTTAGTGATTGTTGTTCAATTATTCGGACCTATCCTGGTGAGTCAATAAATGTGTGCTGTGGATCCGACGGAGGTACAGAAGATTCAGAAGTAAGTACACTTTACATTAGTATTTTATAATGTAGGATTAGTATTCGTATGTGGAACATTGGATACAAGGTTTTCTATCATATTTTGCAACGTGTATTAACGATCAGTAATGATTTGGTATATAGTATAATTTAATGTGGTTCAAATAAGATACTACTTTAAATCAAATATTTTTATTTTGATAACCAGATAGATAAAATGAAATATTTTTATTTTGTATTTCAAATATTTCCTTACAATGAAAATAAGTTGAGCAAGTAGTTAATATTATGAATTATAATTTTTAACATGAGAAGCTATAATAGTTAGCAAAGTATTATTTGTAGTTTAATTACGAATATGTAATATGTTGATAAGCAGACTACAATATCGTAATAACATTACAGGCAATAAAATATCATAAAAATATAAGTTACTGTAAACTATTTGAAATACTATTTTACACAGTCCTACACACACATATTCCGATCACTTTTTGACATGAAACTTTTTTGCGAATATCTCGAAAACTAAAGCTGAGCGGCGGTAACATGTATAGGAAAAAGTTGTTCAGAATGATGACCTTGACAACATATGTCGAGGTCATCAAAATCGGTGAAGAAGCCCCTAATGTAAATAATTACCCTTATTTTTCTACCTGAATTAAATAAACTGAATTTTGTAAACTGTAAATTTATGAAACTATAGAATTAATTTTAGGAAACTAGATGCTACCGAAAGTAAATAGTGATACAGTGCGCTCTGTTCAGGAAGGAGGATTAAACATCGTAATTAATTAAATCTCTTGTCTTTGTACCGAATTTGTTCCTTTAAGTTGAAGTAAAAACGACTTTAGACTGCCAGGAGAATGCTTTCAGGAATGGAATAAGGTTTCGAATATCGAAAATTGAAACGGACTATTCTCTAGAGAAACATTCTCGCCGACTATTGTTGAGAATATCCAGAGGAGAAGTCGGGCTGCCTCGGCGAAGGTAGCATCCGCGAGGTGAAGGTTATATCGCGACGGTATGCAAATGGAAGCGCGGTCAAAGAAGGGAGGTTAAATTTCGTCGAATCCGACCTTCGTGGGATGCGCGTTGTAGGTTCGAAGGACCTCGGCTATTCAGCCAGGTATACGCCTATGTAGGTGAGTCGAAATCGTCTGACCCGCGTGCACGCGACGACTTTCCCTTCTCTCGTTTTATTGATCCACCCTCCTATACAAATAAGCTCGAAGCACCCTCTCTCTCCACGTACTAACTTCCAAGGAAATCCACCTCGTCGACTGGACGTTCACCTCCTTCTTCCTTCTACCACCCTCTCTCCTTTCTCTCTCTCTCTCTCTCTCTCTCTCCCTCTCTCCTTCTTCACCTCCTCTATCCTTTCTGTTCTCAGGAATCACGATCGTTCCCCTGGAATAAACGTTCGCGTCGCGTCCGCCGGAAATAAAATAAAAATACTCGAAAATAATGTTATTGTCGGCAGAGCGAAATGACTTATATTGGCTCCGGCGTCGCTCTTCAGAACAAATATCACGAAATAGTGGAACTTCCTTAGAACTCCACCTAGATACGTGCTCCTCTTCCGTTCGCTACCCGCTTTTCCACGGGAAATCATAAAGCCGAGGAAAACTGAAAACAATGTCGCTAAGTCGAGATGATTTATATTTGTTTCTGTTTCGGGACGGGGATGCCGAGCGTCGGAATTCAATGAAAATTGTCGGCCATGTCTGACAGCGATTGCCGCTCGAGGGTATAATTTAGACTTCTTTCTAGACGTCCACGGTCTTCGCCCTCTATCCGACTTTGCGCTACGGGATGTCTTATAAAGTTTGACTGTCGAAAGTGCGCGAATAAAGTTAGAGGATTTCAAATTGAACGCCATAAGTGCAATATTGACTTTCACTGTCTTGTCGTATTTCGGCAGAGGCGTGTGAAATCTTCAGAAATATTTTTAAAAAGATTATTTTCTATATTAATTATTACACAAGTCATCTACTATGCCGGAAAAAATGAATAACTTCACTTGAAAGCATTAAAATATTCTAATTCTGTGAATGTACATAACTGTGAAATTTTATAATTAATTGGACATAATTCTGCTTTTTATAAATACTTAAATAAATGAAGATATTTCAAGTTGTTGCAACTTTACATGTTCCGGTGAATAAACGTTGAAGTACTTATATCAATAAAAAGAAATATTAGAATTAAGCATTGTGAGTAAACGTTCACAATCTATTAAATACTCACACACTTAAGGAAGCACAGTTATAATTATAAGCCTATAAATCATCGTTCGACGTTCGTGACGTCTCGTAGATGCTAGTCGAGTGCAAAAGGTTAAAATCTAGCTTACTATTAATCAGGCACGAAGCAACTGCAGCCTGTCTTCTGAAGTAACACTCGGCTAATAGTTATTTATTATCAGCTTGTTATGAACCCGAATTGATTCGAGCGAAGTAAATATCAGTTATGACCACCAATTAAATATTTTCAATCTGTAGTTGCAAATTGATTGCCAAGAGGTTGCTTCCAACATTAACGTATCTTCTAGTGTGGGAATGAATTTTCTTGTGACACGTAGATACGATCTTTAAACGAAACATATTTTATTTTTAGTTGCATTTATTTATTTATTGAACAGCGCACGGTCATGTCAACCTGTTTGGCGTTCGAGCCCTCGTTGGCGTGACATGTAGCACCTGTCATTGCCAAGCGAATGCAAAAAATGAATGATTTTTTTTCAGAATAGTTATGCCGGGACTATGCAAAGGGCTTCAAAAGTACTTGTCATAGAATGCTTGCCGAACAGAACGCATCGCGCTGAATAACTTCGCGATCGTAACTAGGAAATTCGTCTACAAAAATTGAGGTGCGCATTTTCGAAAAATATACTTTCGATCGAGACGAGGGGAAATTGATTTTTGTGAACCTGTTACACCGGAATCACCCGGCTAAGTAATGCCTTTGATCTCAATTCCCGCCCGGTCTTTTGACTCGGAAGAGGTTGCGATTCCAATCTCGGTCGGCCAGACTATACTTCTGCCGGCAGGAATCTCTCAAACGCGCCGAACGGAGAGAGCTCTTTTCCTTCGTGAATCGCTTTGAGCGAAACATCGGCCAGTATTTACGGTCGGCGAAAACAAAACAGTTTTGCTGAAGTCGTTAAATCAAAATGATTTAGAGCCTGCGGCGAAGCATCCGGGCCGCGATAATAGCGTATCGCCGAGCGACAGAAGCAGTTTGGCGACGCGTGGCCCGTACTACGCTCGGAGGACAGTTCATTCATCGATGTCAGACCCGAACCGGTGGATTCACCGGATTCTCTTGCGCGAGAGTAACACGGGTAGGAGACGTATATATTCGCCCGCGGAGAATAAATGAACCGAGGTCCCCGCCCCTATTGTTGGGTGTTGCTAATTAAAGTCGTAGGTTCACGGTTACCGATCTATTCCGGTAAATTGCATCGGCCGCGGACCACTTTTGACCGGCCACAGCATATTACCGCCGAGATTTACGTCTTGTTAACGTCACGGTTTAGTTACTGGCCCGCGGACTTGCGGACACTACTACAAATCATTCTCAATAATCTGCGCGTTCTCTCTCTCTCTCTCTTTCTCTCTGCTACAGCAAGCTGCCGACGAGCTGCACACGCGTATCGCCCCGTGACTAAATTTAACCGCGAGATTCCGCTTACACGTAACCTCGTTGATCTTTCGCGCCGGTGAATTGTTGTGACCGGTTAATTGAATTGAATTATGCGCCTCCTCGCTGTGCGGTTCCAGGTTCTAAACGGGGATCCGACGAGCAACACTGCCGCGCGCCCCTAAACGCTAATAGCCGATCTGCCTATCAACTGTCGAATGATCCCTCCATTGTTTCTCTTATTATACTAATGGCTCGGTAAGTGGATTGCGGACGGTTCCGTCCGGTATTTTTGCACCGTGGTTTTCGACAATTCAAGTCAAACGCAGAGGCGAACGCTTCGATCGAAGCTCTGTCAGAATTAAAATAAAACGACTCTTTTAGCGCTTTTAGTTTATTTTGGAATTCGAGCTGTCACAGTGTAATCATTTTATAGTAATGGAAACGGTGTGACGTTTAAAAACTGGTTTCTAATATTAAAAAATTTAATCTGAATTTTGTATATAAAATAGTGAATAATGAATATACAGCGGATTCTATTTTTATTTAATAAGGCGAGGTATTTTTCACTGTACACTGAAAAAAGTTTTTTTTAATAGAATTAAAAGAATTTTTGTGAAATGATCAGATTTTTGCCTTTTTCGGATCGCACAGACATATCCACCCACCAAACTCAGAACACTATGAAAGTTTATTTAAAAGCATGTGGGATCCAAGTCCGTTTCATCTCGCGAGAGCATAAAATTCCTCAGGATAGTTATATTTACGTGATCACATTAACTCCTTCGAACCGTACAACATTGTCTCAACAAGATCGCCTATGCTTTCTCAGCCAACAAATACGAGCAGAGTGATTTACAACTTCCTGTCGTACGTCTGCCCTTCTGTTTGCGTTCGAGAAATAACTACTCGGCCATAAACTCCGTTTAACTTAACATCGATGTATTCGTTTAGAAGATCGATCGCGAGCCTTACTAGCCGAGAGTATAATTCGCAATTTCTGACACGCAGGAATTCATTACGCGGTCTCCAAAGAGAACAACATTCCTCTCTGGTTATAATAGTCGTTTCTCTTCCATGAAATTTTTACTATGAATTAATGAAGATTGCTGTACTGCTTTGTACTGGAATGGCTCTGAGACGTTGCCAAAAATTGCCATACTGTTGCTTAAAACAACTTTCACGTTGCTATGTGTTTATTTAAGAAATTTCCAAAAGTTCAACTATATATAATTTTTTATAATATGATTTGGCTTGTCCAAATGCTTTTTGACTGAAGAAGTTGCTTATTTGTTCAGTAATTTATTAAATATAAACGAATTGAATGAAAAATATTTTGAACAACGATGTTGAAATTTTTATTAGAGCTCAGAATCGCCATACGAATGCTGAGGGTTAAAGAAATGCACCCTACAGCATAAAGAGAAAGAAATAGAACGTTTTGCAGTAGGTTAATAAAAAGAAAATAGGTGCCCGGATTAAGAAGAGACAAACAACGAAACCGTTACAAACAAGCGAAAGGTGTAATTGATACCTCTCGAGTAATATTCTCTTCAATTATCGCATAAATGAAACAAGGACTCACCTCCTCGCCCTGCACGTCTCTGTATCGAACCCATTTCCCGAGCTTCGGCCTCCAATATTCGAGCATGTAAGCCTCCGAGTATTCGACACCTTCGCCGTTGCCGAAGCGTCCTTGAGTGCCGGTGGCGGTGATCATGTGGACCGTGTGAAGATCGATTTCTAGCCACTCGCGTGGTTCCCTCGTGATCTGCTGCTTCGGGCACCAGGCGCCTCCGTGGCTCTCTTGCCTCAGCCTGCAAGGGTAAATATTTACTCTGGGATTACCGGCGTTTATTTTTTCCCCTCCCTCCTCAGCTTCTTCGCCCTTCTTTCCCTTAGCAAGAGAAACCTTTTTTTAACGGCTCGTCCCCGGAAAAGTGGAACGTCGAATCGTTTCTTGGGAACTGACACGCTGCGAACCCTAGAAGATTCTCCTCCTTCTTTTTTTTTTCATTTTTCATGGGCTTATGATACTGTCAACCGCGCGAAAGAAATCTCGTGTTTGTGTTTGCGTTCGAAAGTGTACAGGCCGTTTAAAAATTACTACTCGCGATTTTACCAGACGCTTTAACTGATTCAGATATTGTTATATTATCATCATTTTGAAAAGAAGTGGCTGAATGTTACCGTGAATCATTGTACTTTTTCGAGTTACGTCACCCACGCCTGCAGCGATGTTCCAATACGATTTTTGTCCTGAAATCCCATTGACTCATCGCCGAGCGAGACGATGCCAATCGACGTGTCGATAAAAATCTCTCGACAAGTCGCGATCGAAAGAGGACAAGGGGTATAATCGGAAATGTTACATCGTTGTAGAAAGGAAATCGTATAAATACGTGATCCTCCGCGCGGCTGACGGATAACCGTCACCTCGCGCCGGGGCGATACGGGGTGAAATTATAATTTATCGATCGAGTCGAGCCACCGGATGGCATGAATTAAAGATGAGCCGGCACCGCCGCTCCGCTCCGTTCCATTCCGCGCCGCGAGAAACGAGGGGAAGCCACTTCGAGCCGGCTAATAATTGTATTCGCACATACCTTTCGCGGGCTCGTCTACGGCATTAAAAAGCTGCCGTGATTACCGCGAAAAACGCGTCCCGCGAGAGAGAGAGAAGGGAGAGAGAGAGAGATAGACGAATTCCGTCGAGATTTCAAGCCGATCCGCCAAGAACACCGGGGACAAGCCGGTTTGCGCATAATCGGTCCGTTTCACCGTTTGACGTCTCACTCGCCGTGCTTAATTATCATTTTAGTTTCTCATTAACCGGTATCTCGTCCTATAAATGTTTTACCGGCGAGCTGCATAACACGCGCGCCCGAGGATGCCCGGAGACTTCCTGGCACCTCTTCCTTCGCGATGAATTATTAACGGACCGCTTTGCCGGCAGATATATACCATACGTCGTTTTCGATGTGCCAGCCCCGTTTGATTTTACTGTAGTTACTAGGCGAGACGGTTCTAAGCTGATTTTCAGCTGCGAGTTGCGCTTACCGACCGAATTATTATGATGGCCGTCAGACACGCCGTACACGCTCATGTAAAACCAATTTGTATCGATCTCGCAAATTGTACATTCTATTTGATCAATTCCGTACATAAATAACGCAATCACTTATTAATTTCCTGTTTCCTGAACGTACTACAGTCGCGATGTGTTGGTTACATTTTCAAACTAACCCTGGGAAGATCTAAATTTTAGGTCTATGTGTGTACACTAACTCGCAATGATTTTGTAAGGATCAATATTATCCACTTCCATTTCGAGTGTAAATAAATTTTAATACAACAGAATTGGGAACTTCTACAATATTTAATCAGTGGATTAATAAAAACGAAGAATCAATGACAAGAACAGACGTATCTGTATTGTCGTTAAAAGTGGCCTAGTAAATTATTTATTATTAACTTTGCTAACATAGAATTGGGAACTTCTATAATATTTAACCTGTGAATTAATAATGAATACAAATGAAAAACGAGTGAAAGCGTATATTGATGGCTAGATACCTCTGCTGTACAGCAGATCTAACAGTCTATCGGTATTGTCATTAAAACTGTGGCCCAACGCAGGATTCAGATCGCGATCTCGCTCGACGCCGCGTTCCAAACTCAATTTGAAGTTTGCGGACGAGAAAAAATAGACGACGACCAAATCGCTCTGCCAAAGATTGCTTTTCGAGCAGCGCCGCCCAGAGGATCGCAAAGAGACCGACATCTGGAACGCAACACCTTTGAACGCGAAGCGAAACCGTGCGAACGAAAAAGCTGTGTAGGCTGTGCCGAACGAATCCGAGGAGCGATATTGTGCCGGCTGATTTCTAAACACACACACACACAGTATGTACTTCTCATTTCTTAAGTAATTTCCTATAATGACATTTCGTTGCTCGCGTAACGATCCCTTTGAGCAGTTTCCGCCGCGAGGTAATGAAAATTGGCCGTAGAAGATGTTACTGGAGAATATTAAAATACGAATGGCCACTTTCAGCGGATCCTTTAATCTTTTACAGCTCTCAGGCCTGGATACGCTAGTTAGTTTTACCATCTTCGAACGTTGTAAGACGTATTTAAAATCCATAGGCAGTAGACATATCAATTCGTGATCTAGTAATTGGTTAACGGTGATCGGAGGAACGTAGGCAGAAGAAACGTAGTTAAAATATTTCTCTGTCTGTGCTGCCGCGATTGCAAATGCGGTTCTAATTTCTTTGGAACTAGTTCGGTCAGCTGAAACAGGACGCGCCGCGACTGTCGTGCCATAAAATCTCCCATAAAAATTGCTCCTTAGACGAGCTGCTCCGGCAGCACGGCAGCTTTGCTTTTTAGCCGGCGGATCTCTCGGTAGCGTTGCCGGGGCATTTACGAATCCGCGAGCACCGAGCGAAGTATTTCGCAATAAAGCGATGAGCTACCGCGGCTCTCTAAAGTGTCAGAATTTTAAGTGTTGTTTTGATGGCGGATGGCAGTAAAAGCTCGGCGACGGTGTCTCGGCGCGAGCCGTCTTTCGGGTTAAGGAAGACCGGGACCGATCGGGAAAGAACGAGACCGGAGATAAAAGGCGAGCGGAAAAGGCGAACGGCGAAGTAAAGGGGATCAGTGAGAAAGGTAAATAGGAACGCGACAGAGAGAGGGAGGAGTATCCAGCGCGGACCATAACTCATAGCCCATTAAGAGAGCTCGAACTGCCATGGCTGCCACTTTGATACAGTCTAAGGCATCAAAGACATTCCGAGCCCCGAGAGAGCGAGAGAACGAGAGCAAGAGAGACAGAGAGAGAGAGAGAGAGGGAGTGGGTGAGCACACGCCACCCTGCTCCGCGATAAATCTCGGAACGGACGATTACGCCGACTTCAGCCCGCGAGAAGCCACGTCGGCGGAATCGCCGAAAGCCAGGCCCAAGTGAAGACCAAGAGGCCGATTATCGAGAGGAATGGTTTGTCGAACGCGAACGAAGCCAGTCACTCGAGCTATTCCCGGGTCTTTAGACTTACGAGTCTCCTACGGAGATGATTTGTTGCCCACGGCGACCGGGAGATCGGCCCCGTCCCCCTTTTTCTCCCTTTCTGACCTCGCGACACCCCGAGCCGTTTGATGAAAACGTTCCTCTTCCGTGAATGTGTCGACCCTGGACCGGGAGCGACGTGGATCCAGCGGCACGCGAGATGCGAAGACGAATGACGACGCTGAGGAGGGCGTTCCGTTGCTTACGGCTCTGGAATTTATTTCGTTCGCTCGTGCTCGGCCGACTTTTCCTATCCGACTCGATGAGAATATTGCCTCATGAGCCAATTTTTCTGATCAAAACTTTTTATCTACCCTTCGCAATCGAGCGTGACCCGGCCTCGCATTTCATTCCTGCGTGTCCCTATGTAGAATGTGATTCGACAAAAGTCATTTGAAAAAATACCCCTGTATGTGCCCTCTAAAATATTGCAACATTTCCCGTACACTTTTTCCATAAAATTAGTAACAGGGAGTAATTTAGTCATTTAGGTGTCCCACCCTGTATTTCAAGAATATTTTATAAGAATATATATTTCTGGAGTACTATTCCTATAGAAATATCTGTATAATACGCGAAGTTCCTAATGTTCAAATCTACTAACGTTTCATAAGATACGTTAATCCCTTGCCCTACAATATCGAGTCATACTCGTGATGAACACAGTCTGATAAACATGTACGTTATTAATTTCCTTTAAACGGAAATAAAATTCTATTTCGGCGTTGTTAATGTACAGCCATCGACGAGCATATAGGCATAGATTTTCCTTCTTGTTTTAGGCAATTACGAATTACAAAAAAGTTCTAATCACTGAAACCGTAAAATAAATCGTAGTGCAACGGGTTAATAGTTCTTCGTAAATCATAGCGTCCTTATGGAGCGTCCGCTGTGGTCGCCGCGTATTCCTCGATTATTCGTGCCAGCTAATTACCATTTCACCGAGCGAGAACAACATCGAGGAAAGAAGACGACGACGCTAGAGACACCGTCCGAACACGGGATCCGAACGAGACCACCCACGGCGTTAACGAACCTGTGCGAATACGTTCGACTCGGGAAACATATTGTCGAACGATCCTTAAAATTCCGCGATAACGTTTGATCGTTTTTCGAAAGAGTCTCGGCCCGAGAGTCGAGACGCATTAGAATGCGAGAACGCCCGTGTCATCCGACGTTTTTATGCCCCGCGGCGGAATGTTAAACGAATCCCGAATAATTTACGCCCGCGTTTTAATCCTGGAAATATTTTATTCGCCGCGTATAGGTGTTACTACCACGTTTCATGGGCGGGCGATGAGATTTCGTGGAGTTTTACTGCAAATTGAGTCAGCCGGAATAAAAATTTTATAAACGGCTGCATTCGGTGTATATAGAGATGGACGCGTACTGTTTTAGGATAATGCATGAGTAATACGCAATTACGCCCATTCCCTGTGTTTTCATGCGGACGAATGTCTCCGCGGATTAATATATAAAAACAGAAGCTCGGATAACATTACCAAGTATTTTCGCGAATGGTTTTACCGGGCGAAGATGAAAGTGAAGTCGACGTTAAATCTCTTTCGAGTTTCATTTTATTATGTTGTAATCGACTTTATCTTCTATGAATGAGCAAGAAGCACGGTTTAATGATGATTAAACTGTTTGATAGCGTTCGATAGCCTCGGACTTTTAAATTCAATGGGAGCAACGAAGGTGTTTACAGTCTTCGAGGGTGGGGGAGAAGGCTCGTCGACAAACACTGTTAATCCAGGAATGATAATTTGCGATGCGGCGCGTAAGAAGCTGTCGCGATATTTTCCTTCTCGCTGCGATATAAAAGCAAGGAAAGCCTTTTCGATGCAATGCCGATATCGTCGCTTGCGAGCACTCTTCGCTAGTAGACTGTCTAGACCTTCTTCAACGGCACTCCCATGGCTTCCTGATACTGCGGGCTTCCCGGTGAATACCCTATTTACCCCATACGACTCCGTTTACCCTAAAATACGCGTATCTAACTCGTATTACGTGTTCGCTTTCCTCGAGATCCCGGGGACACCATGGAAGAGGCCATCGATGTCGGAATATTTTTTCTGTTACCCCACCTAATAGCTCTGCTGACCTCTGCATAACGCTATAGCTGTGCTCGAGCCAATTGCCGTGATACGAATCCGTATTGTACGAAGTGACAAATCGAAGAATGATGTTAAGCTACTAGAATTATCAGTCTCGAATTTTATATCGTAAGTTTGGTCTAGTTTTGAGAGACGAAGCTCCGGTTTGAATTTTGGATTGGAAACAGTAATTATAGAAATTTCGTCCGCGTTAACGATGCCCAAGACGTTCGATACAAATGGCTCCGCATGCGGGACACGGTCGCGTCGTTAATCCTCATTGCAGCTCGAAGGCCGAATTAGACGTGCAGTTTAGTAGTCGGTGATTAATACGGTGACCGGTCGAGTCCCGATCGTGAGCTATCTCGGCCGCGGACAGGATGACGGACAGGAAGAGGATCATCCGTTTAAGCCGTAGAAAGCATTCAGAGTCAGAAACGTTATCGTGCGCCGCGGTCGACGGTTTTCTTTTTTTTTTCTCCTCTTTCTCTCCGTGTTTTTTTTCTCTCCTCTTTCTCTCGGCTGTCGTCGATCACCATCGCACAATTGCCCCGACATCAATCTGCAGCCCGTTTTAAAACGTCCGGCCGTCGGTATCCTGACAAATCGTCTCTTCTATTTGGGAAGAAGAGCGCTGCATGCATTATCCGCGCCGATAACAAATTTATTTTGAATTTCGCCCTCGACAAATTGATGGATCACCGACCATTTTCCAAGGGTAAAATAGATCTACCTGCGAGCAATTTATAACATCATTACCGAAACACGACGATACAACTTCGAAGTTGCGTGGATTTTCGTTCTTTCGCCTACGAATGCAGTGAGAGAATTTTTTATTTCTTCTAGAACATATTTATCAACGATTATTACATAATTTTGTCTACGATCCATGGCTGAGGGCTTTTTAATCATTTGGGTACAGCAGAATTATTGAAAATCCTATTCTTTCCGATAGACAAAGTGTTAAGCAAACAGAAATGACAAAATCAGACGTGTTATCTGAACTTATAGTTTAATAAAGAACAATCTGTCCATTAAAAAATAATAAAATCCATTTAGGTTTCACGACCATAAAATATTTAGTCTTCACTTGTCTCTTTTCGCTTCAACTTGCCAACAATTTCGCGGCGTTCAGGGAAAAGAGAGTTTGCGCGACAAGAGAGAGAGAGAGAGAGAGAAAAAAGACAATGACTTGTACATCGGCACGCGTAATATAAAATTCGCGTTTGAGAATTCTGTAAAAAAGTTTCGTTTCGCCGTAGCTCGAAAGTTTCGAGATCCTAAATTGAGGTATTCAGCGGGCGCACGGCTGCGTACGGTGGCGAGCTAATAAAAACTTTGAAAGCTAATTGAAACGATTGTGACGTAACGTAATGTTCTTAGTAATCCGCGGAACGATTCGTTTGTTCTTTCGGCAAGGGAATTTGCAGGGAGTGTCTTTCCCCGGCGAGAGAACCGGCTTCCATTTATCCCCAAATAGGTCACTTAACGAAGCGCGCTGATTTCGGGAAATTGCATCTCTGTTCCGCGTCGCTCACAAAGGGGTTAATTTTATCATATTTCCGAATGCGTATTGCATCGCATCTGCATAATGCGCTCCATAAACGAGACGGTAATACACGGTAATTCACTCACCGTCCGCGATGTGGCCCGACGTTTCCGCTATCGAAACTCGAGCTCGCTGTGATGTCTGCATCGGGAATCACACCAGATTCCATCCCCAGGGGAGCGATGCATTGTGCTGCAAACAAAGGAAATTGCTTTGATTATATATACGTCCATATTCGTTCCGCCGTGCTCTTTCGTTCGCTAGCAGCGTAATTATCATTCGTACGTTTCAATTGTTCGATATGATCGCGCCGCTAATCATATCATGGGAATATCTTTGCGAGTGCCTCTCGGGGAACGCATCGCGGCAACCTAAACCATTTTTCTATCTGTGGCCAGTAATTATTGTTCGAAAACATTTCACGTTTCATTAGAGATTGAATAAATCTTCATACAATCTGTCGTTATTCCAAAATCAAAGGCAAAGTCGGGCAACAGTAGCGATATTAAAATGAACCTACATAGGTATACAGGTTTCTTTGGATATTATTTAATTAAATTTCATAAGCGGAAAAAAATTAAATCGTTTCTGTTATACCTGGGAAAATATTCCATCAACCAAGGCGAGAAAAATATTTTTCTGAAGAACTCGCTTTTCTTATCGTTTACAAACAGTACATTAATTTAGTACAGAGAAGATCCCCTAAAACCATTCCTTCCATTCCCCCAAGACGATTTAAATGATGTCGTTTTCATGCACACAGGTTCAGATTTTATCAAGTGTCTAAATTAGCACTTTCAGTCACACGATCTGAGAGTTAAGGGAAATGTGATTTTCATGTACAGCAGTGAACAAAGAATAAAAGTGCGGTACATTAACTTCGGACAGTAAAATAATAGTAAAATTGTATAAGCTATAAAAGTAATTGCCAGTCGTTATGAATGCTGAAAGTGCGCGCGCTTTAACGATCATTGACGATTTTCGTAGCGGATTCAGGAAGCAGCTGTCGTTCACCGCCATTCCGCCGCGCCGGATTTATCGAGTTTTCCGAACTGCGAACCCCTTCTTTCGCAACGCGGTTTCCCGCTAAACGAGCGTATATTATTTCCCTATTCCCGGGAAGTGTGATTCCGCACGGTAAACGAATTTGATCCTCTTTGATGATCCTTCTCGGGGACTATCGTTCGTTTTTATTCGCGTACCGGTTCGTGGCTCGATCCGATCGCGTGACACACGATCGTACCGGTGGCGGTGGCCGAATCGTACGTGTAATTTCGAATCATCGAAAATGTTTCTCGCGCCTCGTATTCGGTTTATTGAAAAGCGGTTCTCGGTACGGCGAGGGTACGGTATCGCAATTATTGTCGACGAAGAGAGAATCGTACGACGTATCCGGGGTCCGATCGCGTCGGCCATAATCGTGAGCTGCTTGGGCTGCGTGCTGCGAGGAAGCCGCGTTCGAGACGTGTAATGAAAGCCCGATGAACCTGCGGGCCGTGTTTCGTTCGAACTAACCACAAGGAATCGCGAGAACTCGCGATGATTACGGAATGAAATTTTCTGCGTTGATGATCGTTCGCGAAAAATTCGGGTCGTTGCGCTGCGCGTAAATCAACTCACTCGAAACCTGTTTCAGTTGTTTCTTCGTACACAGATAGATGATATACAAAAGTAAACGTTAATTTTACAAACGAGTACAAGGCCTCCAATTTTTAATATTAATAGTTCAAGTTAACCCTTTGTAGACACTACATCATAAAGTCTCAGATTTGCGATAAATATTTCAAACAGAATCTACTAAATACATACGAATTTCCTTTAAACTGAAATAAAATTTTCATTTTTTTTTTTCGCTGTTGATATATGCATAGCGATTGGAATATGTGTAGTGGCTAGAAGGCCAGCGTGGAGGGGCAAAGAATGATTGGAGGACATGTTGTGCCAGTACATACTCTTTTTGCGAAATTGAGGTTCTAATACGCGCGGCGAACTTTCCTCGTAAATAAATTTTTAACGAGATACACACGTGGGTTGCCGGCAAGTCGCGGCTTCATGCAAGTTTTACGACTCGACGGCCGCTTATTTCTGGTAATTAACTTCTCTACATGGAGGCACTTGTTCCCGGGAGTTGAAGCGACGCGCGTACAACACCGTTTTTGCCGCATGAAATTTCGCCCCGTTGGTTTTTCGTGCCTCCTCGTCCACCCCCTCCTTGCGAACGACCAGTGAACGCTAACACTGTACGACTACAACGTAATCCTTTCAACGAGATATGCGATTTTTATTGCTTGCGGTCGGGATCGCTTGTGACCGTAGGTTCCGAGCCAGTCAGGAATCAATCGGCTTTTAATTACATTTTTTCCCGAGATTCTTTCAGTTAAATCGCATTTTTCTGGGTGAATTGCGAGGCAGATGTTGGGACAAACATTTCTTTCTCCATTTAAAGTAGAAACTGAAGTGTGCACGCTGAAGCACTTTGTACGTGGTTGTAGATGCATAAAATAATACAATTGCTATTCCAAGTACTCAACCCTATGAAATCGAAGCTTAACTAGAAACCTCAGAAGTTATATCGAATCTGGAGATTTTGATCAAATTTCAGCTTGTAACTTAACATTTATTTATTTATTCATCATAGCTTTAAACCAAGTGGTTTATTTAGAAAGTGCAATATTTTTGCATGTAGCTTACAGTACATAATTGCTCCATTGTTTCTAAATCCTTACGGAACATTATTTGAGAAAATTATTAATTATTTTCAGGCCTTCTATATAAGGTCTACATAAGAAGGTACTAATACTTTGCTTCCAGTTAGAATGCGTCTCTAATCGGTAAAAATTATGATAACACTGTTTATTTTTCGAAGAAACAGCACAATCTAGTAACAAAAATCTAAAGGTTGAGAATTGTGTGCTTAGCGTATCACCAATAACAAGATTATTCGAAGTGCACACAATGACGAATGAATGATTCGGAAATTTTTAATTCCAATGGACACATCTGTGTCAGGTTTCCAGACGGTGGAGCGAAGTCAAACAGCGACACTGAAAATAAACGAAGTACCGAACGGTTTCGAATAAGCATTACGTAAATGGAGCAGATCCTAAGTTGAACGTCACGGTGGAGACCGCGGGTTTGTTTAGGGAGCGAACCGGAGAGCAGAGGAAGAAAAGCTGCGTTAACGGAGAGAAAAGGTTTTCGAGAGAGACTGATTAGAGGGTAGCCTCGTTGCGAAGAAACGGCCGGAGGAAAGAAAACACGGTCACGAGATTACGAGAGACGCGTTCGAACAAACACCTCGGCTTTAGTAATTCAAGTGTAGTTAAGAAAAATAAAGCCAGAGATTGGACACACCACTTGTGGCTGGGGACTCGGGGCGCAGCCATAACACACTCCCTACTATTCCCCGACAGAGGAAAGACTACTCTCTCGAACACCAAACGAACTTGAATACGAGAAGTTTCCTCCAAGTGGAGCAAATGCTTCAAGATGAGGACTGAAACCCAACAATAGGAACTTTCCACGGAACAAGAACTTGTCCATTGCAGTAACACGTTGCGGCTGCGACGTCTCGCTAGTGCCCCATAAATTATTTCTTTTCAATGGAAGCTCTCCGACGCTAATAAAAGTCTTTACAGAATCAGTGACGCGTACAGGGAACATGCGAATTTTGCTAATTCTGCGAGAAAAAAAAATTCTGTGCCAATAATGCTCAGAACATTCATGCTTTATTATACTGCGGATTTTATACGTTTGTGATAAGACTGTTTCATCTATAATGCCTATTTAAAAATTAGAACAAAATTAATAATAACCACAGAAACTATTCACTGAAAATATTCAAATTTCTAGAGATAGATCAATAGTAATTTGTAAGTCGTAAATTTTGTTACATATATACAGAGTGTTCAACTACACGTATCAAACATCTTAAGTAGTAATAAAGTCAATCTAAAAGAAGGCAATTAAGAATGACAATATTACAGCTTCGTTTTCAAGTCATTACAGTAAAATTCCTCACAAGAGCTGCCCCTTAAGATACTCGTCCGCACATAGTCACACACCCTCTGAAGATCTCAGAAACGACATGAAGGAACAACTAGAATAAACCTGGATCCCTCCAAACACGAAATTAGTTCCACCAGGCACAGAAAAATTCGTGGGTCCAGGAAACAATTCCGCAACATTCCGAGAAAATCGGCACGCGTCATTGACCGAATGCCCCCCGGTATATTATCATCTAAACGATGATCGTTAGTGGGTCCACCCCAACTGGAAGGACAACGAAGGAACTCGTGTCGGACGGCGCGGCAGGGTAGGCAGGTTCGATCCTCGTATTTATAGACATCCTGGAAAAGAGCAGAGGTACGAGAGAAGAAGAAGAAGAAGAAGAAGAAGTAAGTTATGCGACGTTTGGCCCGCCCCAGCCACTCATTCGGCGACCATAACTCTCGCAGAGTGGCAGCTCCGAACGGAAGGGTGTGTGCCGCCCTCCTTCCGCGAGAAGAGGGAAATTGAATGCCTTCGCAACCCCTCTTTTCCCGGTCGTCTTCCCTGCTCCCTCCGTCACCTGGTCCTCCTTCTTCCTCTCTTAACCGTGTCACTGTCAAATTGATAACCGCTCCTTTCTCCGGGGGAGGAACGACTTCTCCGCTCCGCGTTTCCGGCGAAGCCGCGGAATGCGCCGACAACCAACAACTTCGAGAGCCAGGCGTTGTTCGTCCGAGGGAAAAGTTGACGACTTAAATAATTTACAGGAGCAAACCGAAAATATCCGGGATTTGGAATGGGGAAAGTTATCCGCGAAACCGGGCTCGTTAAAAAATTAGTCGACGGCCGCGGTGAGAAGACATTAAGCGAATTAAAACCGAAAGGACAGGAACGCCAGTGCCACGCGAAAGAAATAGAAAGACTGGCTTGTGCTGGCCGGGGATCAGCTTAAAGCCCGGCAACGAGATTTTCTATCTCGCCGGATTTAATAATTCCGCCCCGGCCCGCCTTTGTTAACTCCACAATTATTATTAATGACGATGTACGAGGGTCGGCGGTTCTGGCCAGGCAGCCGCCGCCGCTGCCCGTTTCTCTCTCGCCTTGTTTTCCTCCTCCGCGGGCGTGAATGTAAATTAATTACTCGCCGGGTCTTTCGTGAAAAACATATTAAGCGCCCCACCTTATTACGGCACGGTATTACGGCATAAATCAAGCCTCACTTACGAATCACTATTTTTCACGCCGTGCGGCGCGGCGAGGCGCGGCAGCCACGACTAATCGAAATCCCAAAATTTCACCGCGGATTCATCCAGGAATAACGCGCGTTCCCGGAACCGGAGAAGACGTTTGCTTTCCCGCGGAGTATTACTCGGAATTACTCAGCTAAGCGTTACCCGCGGCTGGCAAACAAAACAAAGGAGGAGCTTACCGCGCTCTTCGGTAATTGCTGTATTATGACAACGCCCGCCGCGTTTTATTTACTCAACGGAATTAGCAGGTGGACACCTGCCGGTGTTCCTCCCTCTTTCCACATAGCTCATACAGTCCCCGGCGAAATTAGAATGAATGTTTGTCGGAGGACACCGAAGACGAAGGTTCGCTCTCCCTCCTCCCGTCTCCAGGGCACAGCATTCACCCTTTCGAAAGAGCTACCGGGGAGAGCAGCGAAACACCGTTTTCCCCGGTTATTGTCGGAGCCGGGGAGCCATTTTCGTCTCTTTTAGGAAAAACAAACAGCGGTTGCAGGCGGAAGATAACGCGTGTCTCGCGCATGCTCGCCACCCTGGCGCCGGGACGGCTGGAGAAACGGAAGTACTACTTTTACATGGCCCTTTCGCCCTGCCTCGCCCTTCCTTCGCCTTGCCTCGCCCCGTCCCAGTCTTTTTGCACCCCTCTGCACGGTATAACGGACCCTGGCCTCCCCTCAGCCGTGACCCATCCCCGCGGTCTTGGAATCACCGTCTCGAGTTGCGTGCAGCGAGTTGCTCCCTCCACCTCCTCGGGGGTCGAGGCGAGCAACCCCTTTTGTAGGTACGCCGGGGCTCGTGGCGAGCATGTGTTACGGTCGCCTTCGTGGCCTGGATTTATCAAAAGCGAACCTCGCCACGTCGCTCCGGGGCCGGAGAGTTATGTTTCTGACCTCGGCCGACTGGAATATCGCGCCGTGTCGCGTCGCGTCGCCTCGCCTCGCCTCACGGAGTAGCTAGTTAATCGCGACATCGTACGACTTTGATGTCGTGCTGTACGCGCGCCCGTGGTTCGGGAAACGGGGACGCGATTCCGTGAGCGAGTGCCAGGCTAATTGAAAATGCTCGCGGGAAAAGTTTGCGCGCGCCGATTTCGTGCACGATACTTCTGCGGCCGCGGCCCGGAGTGACAGAAGTCGCGGTCGCACAACGTTTCTGACGGGGAATTAACTCCGTGTCTAATTCTGCAGTTTCTAGGCAACCGTCAATCTCCAGTCTAATTTTCAGGCAGGTTTTTAAAGCATTTCTGGCTTAACTTGGTATTTATTTTCTCAGCGAGTGGGCAACCTTTATTTCGACTCTCATTTTTATGCAGGTTTCAACTTATTTCTGGATGCGCCTTTACCCTGTATCTAGTTTTTTAGCCCCTAAAAAATATTGATCTCAAGTCCCTTTTTTACACAGGGTATCTGATGTAAAATATCTGACTCATTTATTAGGAAAAAAATGTTTAGAACATAGTTCTACTATCTAAAGGGGTAATTCTATGTATCAGAATTGACGGAATTATCCCTTAAGAATATTATTTAACATTTGAAAGTCAGCGGTATTTTTTAAAATGAAATTTTATATTGTTTTTCTTCAATATTCTTTTAGTACATGAGAAAACGAATTCAACGATCTTGACCCTTCACGGTCGCAATTGCATGGTAGGCAGGATCAAGTATAGTGTTCCTTAACTGTTCTAAGTGGGTTAATAGAGCTACCTACGGTAATATAATTGAACCAAATCATTTTGCAGCAAGTTCTGGAGTAAAAGAGAGGGAACACGTTGAACCGCGAAAGATTAATAACCGTACCGTCATAGTTATTTAATCTGGCAATATTTGTGTTTGCAAAGTACGCTATTTGATGCTATCACGTATTAAAATAAGTTTTGATCAGAAAAGCGTCGCAAATGTTTCAATAAAATTTTCGTAAAGAATTATCAAGAGCAAAAACAGTTTTGTCTCACCGATGTACACAAAAATATCCTGCAGATCTTTCACATGTATCGAGACCCTATATTATGCTTACTCAGAAATTCTGTAAATGTACAAAGACCTATCCAGCACTTATTACTCATATCAAAAATCCTCGCGGGCCTCATAAAACCCGCAGACATCCCGCTGATCGTAAAAGAATCCGCGTTCCAGTTATAAGGGAGAACTGTTTCTCGCTCGCAGCATGAAATAATCGCTGGAATGGATGTTCGCAGTGCCCGCGTAATAAACTCCGCGGGTTTCTAAGGCTTCGCGACAGCCCGCGGACGGGAATCACACGTCACGGTGATCGTCGCGATCCGTCATCCCTTTGTGCATCCGGCGGCGTCATTAACACCGCAACGCTACTTTCGCGGAGTTTGTTTAAACGTCGAATCGCTGGCAACGACAAAGGGGGCCGCGCTTCGGTACACGTGTGCGTCGTATGTCTCTCGGATATAAAATCCTCGCCGCGTAAACATTCCCAAGCGAGTGTCCCGACATCTGTTTCTTACCCCGTTCCGCGGCTCGATCTCGCCGTGCTTGATCACGTGCCAGAAGCGACAGTTTACACGCGGCCTCGCGAGCCGCCCGATGTCTTCTTGCCTTTAATGATCCCCGGGCTAGATCGTCTCGAGTGCAATCGACTTAACCCGGCGTTTGGTTTCGTATCGAGAACGGTTAGGGTTGCGATCGGACCGAGTTCGTCGAGGCTGACGTCGTCGAAAGGACGTCAGGCCTGTCAGACGTCGACGTCGGCCGTAATAATCCACGACTTTCGGGCTCCAACAGTCCGGACCTGCCGCCCGTCAATCCCTGTCCCGTGGATCTGTATTTTCATAAGTCTGCCCGCGAAAGCAAACACCATATCCCCGAACACTCCGAGTGCACCCTCCGACGGCTGAAACCCCCTTTCGAGATTCCTCTCCCGATCGCAATTGTCGGGCCAACCCGACTATCGGGGAAATCCTTTCTTAAGGGGGCCGGTGTCGTGCTCGAATCTCAAGACGATATTAATTCCGCGTTGTTCCACGACGGAAATATTTTTCCCGTGGTTTCCGGCTCCTGGAAACACCGCGGCAAGGAGGATCGCTTAATTCTGCTCTCGTTTTCCGGAGCTCGGAGCCCGGAAAATGCTACTCGAGTAATTAGCAACCTTACTTCGTCATCCCATTCTTAAATCCATTTCATTTGAATTTCTTTCATTCACGTTCGTACCTATTTACACTGTACATTTGACAGCTGTTTTACTCCCGGAGTGTTTAAAATTATTTTCACAGTAACGAACTTCTGTCTAATTCTGATCTGATATCTATGGAGTTAACAATGACACAATTATGAGAGGGATATGAAACTTTTCAGAGCGTAGTTTCTCTGAAAAGATCGAATGAAGTGACCTCGAGAAATTTGTCGAATTACCGGAAAATTTTGGAGTCCGTAGGGGAGAGGGTGGCGGGTCAAGGCGTGACGCGTCCGTCCCTCGGTGAATACCACTGACTCATTGCAATTTAAAAATTACTGGAAATTCCGGGCACACCTAAGATGCCATCTACCGTGAAATTCCAGCGAGCCAACCCAAAATCAGCGAGGTATGCCGGCCGCGAGACGTGCCATAACGCTTTAATTGTCTTTCGGTTATGTTAATACGTCGACAATTTCATCAGTGGCATGCGCGTACCTAATGGATCTGCGGATAATTGGAAAGGAGGGGTCGTCGGGGTTCCAGGGAGGTAACGGACCGATGACAATGCCATAACGCAAGAGGGTTTTCGCGTAACGATTCTCCACTATGGACGAGATTCCCCTCCGCTGAATATGTTCCCGCCTAGTGTTCACGGTTGTTTCATAGTACTCTGAACACACGAGTTCAGTTATGCACACATTCCGGCCTGACTGTTATCTCTGTGTGAATTAGTTTGCATATGGATCCTCGTTTTAACATTTTACTGGATCGGAAATGCATGCGCAGGAAAAAATGCACCATGGGGACAACGTTTGCAAAACTGACTGGGTTCTCTCAAAAGCAATAAAAAAATTGTTTAACTTCCATTGGTCACAGTCATTCTCTTGTATCAATCCATTACTCAATTTTTTAGTTTCATTTGGCTGCACTTCATAATGCAGAGTGTTTGTGTGTATGTTTGTTTGAGCGTCCTTTGATTGTTAATTGCATAATTAATGATTATTAATTTGAAAGCCTTGTTTTCCTACTTTTAACGTTCGACTAAAACACTCGCGTGCTACTTTAAAGCGTACTAGGAACGTAGTGTTTATCTTTCGAAATAATAGATTACTAAACTTTTGTTCAAACTCACGAGCACAGGGAGTATTTAGCCGTGAGAACCTGTTAGTCGAACCTGTTAAGTATTAATCTCCGAAGCAGGAAGGAAATGAGCGAATCGAGCGCTGCACTGAGCACATCATTCCCAAAATAAAGTGGCCTTTTTGCTCGCTTTCCCACGCACTGTATTAGGTGATTCATGTAGCTAAGTCAGGCCATAGTTCTTGTCTAAGTAGAGGAGCAAAAAATGGGAGGGAAATTGTGGGCCATAGTCACACATTGACTTCTGCTACTGGCGCTTTTTACGGCCGATGTACTCATCCTGTTATAATTGCATTTTTCTCATAAAGTGCCTTCTCTTAATCGGTACCTAGAAAAATTTTATTTCCTTTCAAAACCAAGAATTACAAATTTCATATTAGAAGAAAGACCTTTCATTTGTTTAAACACGACGAATATCTGCTAAATCTCCAGAAAAATCTCAGTATATCTCACATGCCCGATTAAAATAATCAAGAAACGACTTCACACCATTACCATGGAACCGCAATAAAAAGGGCCGAACATTCTCAAGCGTGTTGGTTAGCTACCAGGCCCAAGAATTCAGAGCATGCCCCGTCCCTCTTGCCGACGATATCGCGAGTCGGCCATGTCGAGGCTTGTGCACGCGAGGCGAGGCGAGGCGTGCGTCGTCGCGTGGCGTTGCACCGCGTTGCACCGGGTCGGTTCCATCCGTGTGCACGCACTCGAATACGCGAAACCGAACGCGTGTCCCCTCTCGAGGTGCGTGCACGCGCGGCTGTGTGCGTAGCTCCGGAGCTACGCGTGCAGAGACTAGGCCCGCGCAGAGCGACCAGACCGCAATCCAACCGACGTACAACATGTTTATGTATCGCAGGCAACATTAACATTGCAATTTATGCGCGCTTTAACTGCCCCGCAGCCCTTCCAGCCGGCCCTCGTGCTCTCCACGAGCGGCTGGCCCGCTTAACACGACCGCGAATTTATCAACGCGGTTCGACGCACAAGTTCACTCACCGCAGGAGGGCCGACGTCCCTCCTCCACACTCCTACCCGGTGCTCTAGCTTTCGTCGGATCAACACCGTTTATATTTTGCCAATCGTTACTTATTGTCTACGATCGCGACGGGCCGCCGAGCCCTCCGAATCCGCCTGCTGGCATTCGGGCAGAAAACCGTTCACTGAAATTATACAAATTTAATTCAGTCTCGGTTTACGACACGGACTTCTATTATTTAGAGAAACCCTTTCCTTGAAGCGCTTAGTTCTCTATTACTTCATTTCTGTACTAGGAAGGATTTCTTCCTTTGCCTCAATAGCAGTACCGTATCATAAACCTCGTAATCTTCCACGATCAATCTTGGGGGTTTCCCGTAAGCCTGCACGCCGTGTGCAGTGACCCAATGACCTATCCTCCACCTCGATGGTGAATAACTTGACTAAAGGAAACGGAAAAATGTCCTCTGATATTGCCAATTTTCAAACAAAAAAATATTGCTGCCCGGTAGCTTGTACCACAATTTCGGAAACACCGTGTATATATGATTAGTAGAATCTATAAGCACGTACGTGAAATAAAAATTTAAGAATTACATGTGACAAGAATGAAATAAAAATAGTAAAAAATAATAAAACAGTACTGTTTCTAACTTTCTTTGAAATATTCATTGTTTTGCATTTCACTGAAATTTTTGTTATAAATGCATAAAATCCGCAGTGGAATTATTAGACAACATTTTTCCACCACTCGAATCCTCCATAGCTATATATTTTTCTCTCACCTGATTATACATTTGGTATGCATATGTACCCATTATATCGGAGAACGTAAAATAATGAATGGCTACACGAGGATTAATTCCGACACGTATCTGTTGCTCGAAACGGAACATCACTTTCGGCACGATACGGCTCTTCGAGATTCCTTCTCGCGTGTTCGGATCGGCTGATGGGCGGATTTGTACGCTTTGAATATGTATTTGTAGAGATGGCAGGGCTCAAGGGTGCACGGAGAATGGGTAAGAGGGTCATTGCGGATTTGAGGATGTGGGCGTGATGGAATCTGTTGCTTGCTCTCCGACCCCTTTTGAACCCGAGATACTTGCGACCGTGATTCGTTTTTGATTTTCAACGTAATAGTTGCGCTCGCGGCGAAGTTCACCGTTTCGTAAAACTTTATGACATCGTGTTCCTGTCGAGCTGGAATCTGGAAGGTGCGTTTTGACACAAGGGTTCCAGACGAATGGAAATTTTCCACCCGAAACTTTACTGTAGCAAGCTACTGCAAATATTCCACGACATTTCAGCGAAACTCGCGCAGTTTTGCTTATCTTTTTAATCCCGTCCAGGTTTGAAATTGCGAGTGGCTTTTATTGTAAAAGCCACGAAAAGTAATGGTCGATTTTGAACGAGAACTTTAAAATGCTACAACTTGACTTTAAAATTTCACTTGAAATTAGAAAAATGATTTTAAAGCACACAGATTGAGCAATAAATGAAATTTAAAGTGGCACCACAAACAAATATAAACGCTATTTATACAACAGAAAGCTAAACAATTCGGCCATTAGTAGTCTAGCAACTACTGTGATTGTAAAATGAAACACAATATATAAAGAAAAATGTGACATTCGACTAGTTCAGATAGTTGTTACTTCGGATAATCGAGATTTCACTCTATCGTGAATTAAAGGAGCAAATATGGTCCAAACTGCGTCGTGTTTGGTATCGATTCTATCAGAAAAACGTGGCAAACATGTTCACAAAAGATTTTTCAGAAAGTTTAGTCACTGTATAAATGTTTGTACACGACACAAGTGACATTTTTCTCATAGGAGGAGTCACGGGGCAATTATGGTCCGGCTTGATTATCATTAACCGAAGCGACGCAATAAATTCGAATTCCAGTTGGGTTCGCGCCGCGCCCCATCGGGGGTCTAACAAAAACGTTTCCAGCCTCTCTCTCTCTCTCTCTCTCTCTCTCTCTCTCTGTCTCTCCCCGCCCAGTCCATTAAACATTCCGCCGCCTCGCCGGCCGGATTTATTTCTTTCTAAAACTGTTATGTATATCGCATGTACATAGACCCCGAAACATGTAACCCGGACCGAAACAGCGCAACCCCATCCATCTTTCGGGTTCCGGCGGAGTTCGCGTGGGTGGGGAGGGTGCGAAATACGTTTCGCAGACGTCGGGTTCGAGCTCGATTTCACGAACGAGTACCTGAGAGCCTTTCCCGGGCAGAACTCTTACCGGATACTTTGCAAGTTTCTCGGCCTGTTTACCTGACACGAGGGTGACTCTACGGCCTGCCTTGCTTGCCCTGTGCTCTGCTCTGCTCGCCCGGGTATCCGAAGTCAATGGGATGGAAAGCGAGCGGCGCGCGGTGCAGAAATCGAGTAGAAGCCCGTGGTTTAATGCGTGGCAACCCGCTACAAGAACTCGAGGCAACGGGATTCCTCTGCGGTTTTTATCGGCCGCCCCAAACGCACAGAGCCCTGTTACCACCGCGAGAATTATGGTCTCGAGTGTAAACAAGCGTACCCTGCCATGTAAGTACGTGCCTTCGAACATCTCTCGTAACTTCGATGAGAAACTAAGGCGAACAACCTGTCTGTTCGGGGCATTGTGCCCCCAAACTTTTCGAATCGTGGCTTTTTTACGGCTGCCAAACGCCTTGCAACCCCTCGCTCTTCTAACCTCTAACGTACCACGTTTTTGGTCATATCTTCTTTAACACTAGATTAAACGAATTTTTATTACAGTACATGTATGTGAAATTGTAAAATTTCAATAGTGTAAATTAGAAAATTTAGTACCTGTCACTTTTGACTAGCTCTGGTGTTAAAAGAAACTAGTGTAAAGCAGCCATAGCTAGATCCATTCGAATCCTTACCCATCAATCTTTTTTGCATATCTTTCAACTAATTTCTTTAAAGTCAATGTTGGTCTTATTGGATCTAATAAAAATAGCTCACGAGTTGAACTGGATAATAGAAAATTATAAAATTTAGCTAGAATGTTTGTTTCTTTTTAAATTAATTAGATTTCATGTGGCTCTTTAAAAGATAACCAACAACAGTCAACGTGTTGCATGGAAGAAAATACTAAGAATAAATTCTGTAGAATCTAATTCTACTGTAACCTAATTGTTGACGTCTTGTATTTGAATTTCTCAGAAAGGTTGATTGTTAAAGATTGATATTGCGTCTACTTGGTAGATACAGCGGCCCCGCAGGACTAAGTGAAAACCATCGTTTCTTATAAAAATCGGGGAAATTAAAAATAATAGTGGTGACCCGGCAAGAGAACACTTTGCGACCCTCCTGGGAGCCCCAAGTCTAGAGAGCCGAACCCAGGATAACGGAAGTTCGAGATAACCTTAATCTCAGCGGGGTTTACGAAAATTTATTAAGATCGACAGTTCCCCGATCGGTCTTCATTCATTTTTCCTGAATCGGCGTCTGGCGGTCAATTACGCTTAATTGAGAGCGGAAAGACTTTCGGCGAGGATAGAGCTTGAATATTTAAACGTTCTCGTCGAGTGTCGTCGAAGGGATCGCCGAGGGTACTCACATATGTCTATAGACAGTCCTCCGGAGGTGCAGAGGATCAGTAGGTAGAAGGCGAGGCACGTCTGCAGGTAGCCCATGGTGGCGTCGATGGATGGCTAGCCTGTGGTCATCGAACTCTCATAACCGCTTCTGTAACAAAGGCCAACCGTTTCACAGTTTGATCAAAGCAATTCTAAATTATTTCAATCTACGTGAAATCTATAATAAAAGATGTCAAAAAGTATATTCTACGCGTCATATTCTAATATCTCTTTAATAATCATGTTGCACGAGCCAATTCAAGTTGAAGCAGCCAAACATGAACCATTTCTACGGTTGGGGTCGAACTTACAATTTGTATTCAATTGTACATGCTAAACCAAACCCAAACGTATTTCAAAATTAGTAAACGTCATTAATAAGGCTGCAAATATTTTTCTTTTCCAATACACATGGTTCGATTCAGCTCTAAATTATACTACTCTCCTCAAATGCCAAATTTTAAAGAATGAGACGCTTTTGTAATCTCCATTCTGACTAACAAAAATACAATTGTCATTAAAGAATGAAGTATATCGTTCGAAATGGTCGAACTTATAACGTGTCAGCTGAAATTCTTCTGAGTAAGCTTCCTTCACACATGCGTTACATCCTTCCCCCAAACAGCTGAAACTGTTATCACCGGGTTTGAGCTACTAATTCCTCGGCTGGCTAGTTAAACCCGTGGCAAACAAACAGTTGGCAGAGTGCCATGTCGGGCTCGCTAACCCGTCGAAAGGTTAACCATCGAACGACCAATAAGAAACCGATAAAATTGTGCAAACCGTGGGTCCGTCGGTCGTCCGGGGTAGGAAGCAATTAAACGTAAGTTCCCGGAGCAAGAGTACGAGGAGGGTACGTGGAAGAGGGACGGGGGAGTGGGGACCACATCGAGCGTAGAAAAACAGGCTGAAAACGGCCGTTTCGGCCTCCCCCGTGCTTTTCGCCGGTGTGAAATGGTGCGGCTCTTGTACCGGACAGATATACGACCGGCACAACAGCCACGGACAAAGAGCTACATTCACGCCAGCAACCATTACGCGTCATTATCGAGATTAGGATCGGGAGTTCGGGCTGCGAGGTGGAAGAGAGAAAGACGCGAAGAGAACGGGAGACGAAGAAGAGCACAGATAACCGGAGAGAAAGAGAGACAGAGAGGAGGAGTGAAACGGAGAACGCCGCGGGGACCATCGCTTGCTGGTTGTTCTTCTGTTCGACGAGGTGGTGTGGAGCGGATGCTGATGGAGGGTGGGCCACGAGGAGAAAGAGGACTGCACTTTATTCATGGTGGTGCCGTCGTGGCGCATCCAAAAAAGCAAGCAGCAAATTCCGGATGGGAGGAGGGCGAAGGTGGGGGATGAGCGGAGCATAGGCGAGCCTTCACTTTTTGGCTAATTAACGGCAGTTTCTCCGACTACCGACTACTCCGCGATGCTTATCTGGGGAAGTTTAGGGTACCTCGTTATTCAGCGGCCTGTGAAAAAATCCCAGAACCGATGACGCGTTTCTTGCCCGGTATATCGGGTCGCCATCGCGAGCTACCGAGGCCACCGAACCCCCGAAAAAATCCGAAACGCGCGATTCTTTCGAGAACCGCGGTGGAAAGGGATTTTAATGAAGCCGTCCCGGAGAGGTTCCCCGAGTTTTTGAGGCCAAGGGGAAACGGCACGCCGAATGGGAAATTCCATCGGGTAACCGGTGAATGAGTCCGCGACAGCTCCATGGAGCCGCGTAATCGATTAAGTGGCTGAATCGGATTATCCGACCGGCAATTAAGATACCGTTCAACATGAAGCGGTTACGTCGGTACCGGTGTCTGGAATAGCACGATCACAATGCCGAGGATCGATTAGTCGACGCAGTAATTAAGGTCATAGGGTGCATCCGTGCTTGAGTTACTCACGAGAGCCTGGCGGACCGTGTCGCAGACGGAGTCGTTCCCGGACTGCTTGGATTTATCGTGACGCGTGATTAATCATTGGTCACGTGGACCGCGTGGAACGCGTCGCGGTTAACCCACCGTTGGATTCCCTAATATCGATCCTGTCTGATTACCAGCGGGTCCCGTTGCCAGTTTACAATCATTACCGAGCAAGACGGCCCCGATTCGAAAGTTTCTTTCCCGCGATAATTCTCGAGCTGTTCTTCGCGGTCCCGTAATTCAACTAGAGCCACTCGGGGAACTGTTCTAGAGGGTTACACCGGACTCTATATAAATTTCGATCGCGGATCTACCGTATATCGAGCCCGATAGAGCCGCCTAGAGGGCGAGTTTATAGTTGTTGGTGGAAACGGACCACGGTTCGCGCGCTATTTCCAGCATTGGCGCCGACGTTACGTCCCCTGTAAATCTACCCCCGCGGTACCGCCTGGGAACGGAGAAATCACCTGGATTTAGTGGCTCGTTTGTTCTTAGCTTCCTACGATACGCACACTGCCATCTTTCATCCGCTGAAACACCACGGACGCCGACTTTTACCGCGGACCGGCAACATAAAGTACCTCTGTGCCCGGCTCTCTGGACGCTCCATTTCCACGGCATTCGCCTTTCCCTTCCCTTTGAATAAGTCATCCTTCGGCTGTCCGATTTCTCTCTTTCTAACATATTCGACGACCCGATACACCACCGACCGCCTCGCGATAAATAACTGGCTTGAGGGATCGCGAAAACAAGCCACAGCTGCCGAATAAGCCCTTTCTTGTAGATACCGGAAAAGTTCATTTTGTGAACTTTCTTCCAGGCTATGGACAACATTTCAAACTCCTGTATGATGTTTAACTCCTTCTCAGTTACGGCAGAAGCGTGACATGTATGAATTTCTTTTTATTTTTATTTTTTTTTTTTTTTAATAAAATTCTTAAGCAATTCTCATATCTTTACCATTTTATAATATTAATAACTGTGGGAGATCGAGTGATCTTCTCAGACAGCAAATCTGGATTCAAATCTGACTTCTGAATTCAACAAATTACAACTATTTAAAAGAAAATGATCGAGCTTCATTTAAATACAGTTCAGTCATTAAAAAGTCTAGGCAGGCAAGGTGTTAACATTCGCGGTCGAGCAACAATTTTTGTAAGCCTGCAACTTAATATTTTTTAGGTTCGTTGCGCGTTATGGCAACGACCCGGCGAATTCATTATTGTTTGCTACACGAAAGGGCGCAAAGAAATTTTCCGATGCGAGTCATTAAGTAAAGTTTTCCAAGGGAATTTTCGTACCGCGCGGCACAAAGAGCAAAATTTTTCAATTACAAGGGCAGCATGCGAACAGAACGACTGGGAAACGGCATTGTGGAAATTTAATCGTATCAAGATATTTACACGTCGGAAAGTCGTAAATTTCCAAGCAGCTGTGTTGAGTGCGCGAGTCCACCCCCGCCCCTAATTTAGATGCAATTAAAATTAAACAAGTTCTTCTGCGCTTGAGAACGTTTGCACGGTCGTTTTATGGAGGAGCCGCGATTTTCTTGAAAAGACACGCTCCGGTAATGGAGGCCGGGGCTGGTGGGGAGTTTAGGGGGTGCGCAGTACTTGCATACAGGCATATAAACGAGCGTACACCATTGCAACCCTCCCGCGCGCTACCGGCGTTTCTGGATCGTTAACCGGAGCTCGTCGAGAAACTCTCGAGCGCAGGCGAAAAATTTGTATCCAAACTAGTTTCCGTGCACTCTCGAGTGGGTTCGCTCCCGTGAAAAATATAGCGAGACCAGCCATCGATAAATCCCAAAACGACGGATCAGACGCCGCAAGTTTTTCAATATATAATTCCCAGTCAGCTGGAAAACCGCTGCACTATAATTTTCCCGTTCGCTGCGAGAGCTCCACCGAAATCTCTAATGCACATTGTACTCCATAAGATACTTGTGATTTTTCTACAATAGATACTGTAAGGGATTCGAGGGATTGCGGCCCATGAGGCCCGCAGCTGAGTATCGCGGACCAGCCACGGGCGCAGTTTATGATTACGGTGCGGACGTGACTTTAGGCTATTTTTGAGATTTAGCGGAACTTTCCGTTTTGTGATAATTTATTAGAGATGTCGTATTTTAGCTAAAGGTCTCAATAGCCGTGACGTACCGTAAGACATCTGCAAACCAAACGCGGACCGTTAAGGGTCCTACGTAGGCGACGAAGAGGGTGCAATAAAAGTTGCGAGTTACCCTTACCTTGCCGCCTCTTCGAGGGCGTACATGAGGCCCAAAGCCAAATTGTGATTGGTCACTAAAAGCGACCGCCCACATCAGAGAAAATAGATATAACGAGCAGAAGTAAGAAGGTTAGAGGTTGTTGTACGAATAGCGCGAACGGTTTAAGATACGAAATAAACATACCTTACGCAGAACCTTGTTTAAGTTCATTTCGGCATATCCTTACAATACATATACTTTAAGACCTTTCCAAATTTACACTTCTATGTTAATATATCAGAAGAATCTAAAGATATGAATTTGAGAATTTTTTCGGAAAAAATTAATGATTCAGATGATTCAGCTCTGTGAAATTGTTGTTACCGCGTTTAGGGAAACAGCTTCTGGGAGAGAAGCTGATACTCCGGCATTCGTTAAGATTCCGATCGTTTCAAACAAGGAATTCGTTAAAAATAATCTTTTTTATCGTTTCGAAAAAAATTCTTAAACGTCACACTTTTCTCACACAGTTAACTATAGACATGACCGAAACGACCAAAAGAACGAAAGGAAGAATTTCAACTGCAAGAAGAATCATTTCAACATTCCACCGTTCTAGTATATATCAAGTGTGAGTAACTCTGCAACGAGTACTTTCTTAATTGACTCCGAGGTCGACACAAAGGGACAGTCTCCGGCGAGGCAAGCTTATCAAGATGATTAAAACGGTGCGATTCAAGGAAACGCGTCAGCTGAAAAAGTACATTTCAGGTCACGCCATAAATCCACGATTCTCCCACAGCATTTTGCTACAACAACCCGAGTAATACTAACGAGCTCTCGATTAGATCACGGCAAGTATCCGGAGCTAATGGCGGGCTCTAATGGACGTCTGCGATTTCGTCGAAACAGAAATATAAATCCGCGGGAAATACCGAATGCTGTTCCGGCGGAGTTGAGAATAATTAATTTTAATTCCGGCCCAGGTGAAACAGTCCGTTTCCGCAGCGGGAAAACGCGCGGTTTCCAGCCGGAGGGGATTTACGATGCCGGTGGAAAGAATTAGTCGCGCGTGGCGTTCTTTGAGCGGCTGTTTCCATCGTGCGGCCGCATAAATTTGCGCGCAAGTTCGCGGAAAGACGGGGCAGCGCGGCCGCGCGCGCGCGCTTCTCGAGTGCCCAGGCAAATTAAAACTCAACGAAGTCGTCCTCCCGTAATTGCCGGGGCGCGCCGCGACTTATTTTCGTAGACCCTCTCGTGGCGACGCCGACGCCCGACGTCGACGTCGACGACGACGCCGACGGCTCCGGCGACGACGGCAGAGAGAATTCGCGACGCGGGTGGGTCCGCGCGCGCACACCGTCGTCGTCGTCGTCGTCGTCGTCGTCGTCGCTTTAATACTTGAACGCCAAGGCGGAAGGTGGAAACACGTGTGCGCTGGAGGGACCTCTTTCCTTTCACCCTGCCCAGCCAGCCGACGAGTAATAACTCCTCCAACTAATTCCGGGATTCTCGATGGAAACGTTTCTGGAAGATCTATGAATCCAGCCCCGCGCGGATTCCCTTATGGTCCGGGGGATCGGATTCGACTCGATGCGCTCTAGACCCTGCTTCAACTTTTATGGGCACGTTATGCGTCCGAACGGATTTCTAGACTTTTCTCCTAATTATTCGTTCGGAAAGTTCTGCGGATTTTTTGCTAAAACTGAAATTTCTGAATTTTGCCTGATAGTTTAATCTTTTACAATTCCCACAAAGGTAAAGGAATTCGATTACCCTTTCCGGTCCAAATCGTGCAATTCAATTGAGAGATCTAACATCAAAATAGGCTAGGTGCAATATTAGCTTATTTAAGATATTTAATGAATTCCGGTTTCTGAATACTTGAAATGAAAATTTAAAGGTATTGGTAACGACACATTTGTGTGATCAATTGACTTAGGGATGCGATCACTTTTGTTACCAACCAGCAGAATTATATTTGCATCGTATCTCGCTAACACGTTCGCGAAGGATAGTCAAATTAATTTGATATATTTTTTTGTCTGAAGTACACAGCATAATATTCAGACAGACTATAACTTTCATCTACGAAATTGTATTAGTATTTCATGAAAGGAGTACGTTCCATTTAATACAAATATATTAACATTGGAAGGCAACAGTAAATAAAATAGTAAAGAATAGTCACAATTTCCGAATTTCAATGAGAAATTTTAAAAGCTAATTAAAGAGAAATTATAACTTATAACTCCTATAATTATAAATTATAACTCTCGACAGTGTATTTTGGTCGCAGAGTCAAGGCAAATTTCCAGTTGAACGGTCGGTTTTTGAACAAAGTATAGTTTGAACCATCGAGGTTTCGAGGTAAAAATAATACATGGAGGAACTTTAATTCATTTTGTGCATACTAAACTTCCACGCGACGCGGTAAAAAGTTTGTTACACTCTAAAACCGTCCTACTGAAGTAAATAAATTAAAAGTTATTTTTACTACAAACAATGCTCCGGAACTAAACAGAATTAGCGGATCTCGCATCTAGGCCGGGTCCCGGGCAACTTCCATGAAGCTAATCGACTTATTCGAATATACATCCGAATTTGTTTCTACTCGGCGGATCTCATAATTTAAATCGAGACCCGTTCGGAAGGCACTCGAGCCGGGGCTCTCGCGAGCTCTCAAGCCGGAGCGCGGCAATTTAATTTGTTAATTTCATTCCCGCGGCGTATCGTTTCGACTGCGAGAGCCTTTCGAACCCGGGGGCTCCTTTGACGACGTCGTCAAAATTCAGATTGGCCTGGGGAACAGGGGGCTGTGGCGGGGGTTAGAGGGGGCAAAGTGGACGAGGCTCGGCGGCGTTCTCCGGATTTTCCTACAGACGCAAATAGCATTTCCACGGAGCGGCGGTGGCGGTCAACCGAGTCACTCACGCTTTACAGTATCTTGCCGGAAATGCAACGAGCGCTCCCCGGTGTACCGACGTCGCAGTACGTCGCCTCGGAGATACGTACAAACAGGTTTTACGGCCGACCTTTCCGTGAAATCAGAAGCAACATCGCTGTGGTCCCCCGGACGTATACCGTTTGCTCCGAGCGGGATCCATAAAATTTACAAAAGCCCACGGGCACTGTGCCCTTTCCGCGATTTCTCGATCGCGAACACCAATTGCGACGCACCGATAAACGCTGCTTTAGAAAAGAAGCGTGGAAACGTTGATGCTTGCACGGCGATCGAGGCAAGACGAGTCGGGGGAACGTTCGACGATCTCTCTTTGCTTTTTCACGGGTGATCGCGGTCCGGAGCTTTGATCGGCCCCCAGACAGTTCACAAATGGCGGTAATCAAGCATTCTCGTGGGCATCGGCGTTTGCGACGCGAAAAAGAGGAGAGCCGCAAGCACGGCTAATTACGAGGGCTCCCTTTGACTACCGTGTGCTGTTAGCGCGGTCGACGCTGCCGGCGCTGATGTTTATCTTCGAGCGCAACCGATGGCAGCCCAAGATGGCAGCGCATCTCCGGCATTTATTCAGCGCGAAAACCGGTACGCTTCTTCTTCTTGTTCTGCCGATGCACGCGGACGGGAGGAAACGATCGAGTCGCGGTTTCGGCCCCGGGATATCTGCGTCTCGTTCCAAGTCAGGCGACCAGAACACTGTCCGGTTCATCGTCGTGGCAGAGCCGGCCCCGTATTAATTTCGAGCGTAGCTCCGGGTCAGCACTTTGTCTTCCATCGGCCAGCACGCAAGTCAAGGAGGCTGAACAGCTCGCACCCTAAGCGCGATTCCGCCGCCGGGTACTTAACGGCGACAACCTGGTCGGTATCTAAATCAAGATTCAACGTCGAACCGCCGCGAAGCGGCTCGGCTCGGCTCGGCTCGGCGTCCAGCCTGTCCTCTTCAAGAACGATCCAACGCTCGGGTTGTCTCAGATCTACTTCGCTCGATTGCACGCCTTTTTCGTAATCATGTACTCTGGCAAACCCGCTCCACCCACTAAATTATCGCCCGACGGAAGTTTTGATAAGCGGCGACGCGTGAGACGGCTAAGAGACTCCAGTCGCGCGGTTCGAGCTGATAAAGTGGAGCAATTTGTACTTTTCTGGCCGGAGGATCACGCCGGAGTCACGGAAATTTGGAAAGTTTCGCCAGTCGGCTGTAGGATGAGTAATCATCCCCGAACGAAACTCGCCGCGAAGAAACGAGACACTTCTGAGAGACGGCTGCCGCGGTTTGTCAACGTGCGATACGGCGCTACGAATAAATGAAATCCAAGGAGATTGTGAAATGTGGAGACGATTTTTCGAGGTCTTCTTATACCAGTTGCAAAATGCGTACCAAGTCTGCAACATTGATTTCTGACGTTTCCAAATCTGTGAACTACGAGAATCATTTATACTAATAAGGAGTAGTGTCATTTTTACTTTATTCCCACTTAGGTTACCTTTTGAACGACGAAATATATTCGTCCCTCATTTTGGATTTTATAAGATTACCAGAAGTAGAACATTGCATAAGAAGATTAAAAAAAATTGTTTCAATGACATATAGTCTTTACTCGATATATGTCGGCCAGAATACACATCCCCGTGGCAGTAGGGATAGTTCTGGGACTTTTATCAACTAGGCAATTATCAACTCGGGACAAACATAGAGTAAACATTGTATAAATATTTTGTGAATTTTCACTTCGTCCCTACTTCCCCACCATGAATTTATCTTCACCATCATTATTTTAATAGAATACCATTTCATACAAATATAGTTACATGTTCAGCATACTATCAGCATAGACAGTCACTCTACAACTTGAACCTCTACAAAATTAAAGGGAACAACGAGTTTAAATTGTTAACTGCAAAATGGGAATAAAAGATTGCAGCCCCTGATAACTATAAACGATGTTAAGAAAATTTATTGGCTAATCCTTTCGCTCATCCGACCCAACCGCTCTATTACAATTCTTCTAAAGATTGCCAGATTAACTTAAAAATCAGAAGGTGTCCTTAGAAAGTCTCCAAGTTGAAGGAGCATCTCATTGCCTGGTCCCGCCATTGTGCGTCCATCGAGATCCCACGATACCCGTTCGCCAGCCTCCTGCGCCGTCGGCTTGGTGGACCGACAGCCTAAAATAGCATCGGAAGAGCACAATGCCGAATAAAAAGTGACAGGTACGCGCGCCGAAGCGGTCCGTGTAAAGGGATAGCTTCGTGTAGAAGAGCCGTGTTCCTCGTGGTACTCGTAAAAATCCATTACCCCGGTCTCTTGATCCCTGTCACGGGAGGTATTCGAGGACGATCGAGAGCGGTCAAAGCGCCCTCGGCGTGCTTCTCTCGTTAGGTCTCGGTCGGCTCGGCGGGGGGTGTGTGTCGTTCATAACTCAGCCGAAATATTCGCCCACATTCTGCGCATTAGGATGCACGTAGAACGCGGGGCCAACTTTATCCGAGAATACGGCCGACCTTCTCCCTCTCTCTCTCTCTCTCTCTCTCCCTGGTTCTTCTGGCTAGTTAGCGGCCTCCTGGTTGTCGGTGAGTCGGACGCGGTGACGTTACAATAACGCGACCGACCAAGGTTAACCTTGGCTCGCCAGGTGGAGGAAGGTTGAAGGTAGAGAAGGTGGCTGTGCCGGCAGGAGAAGGGTTGGCTAGCTGGCTGGCTGGCGTCGGCCCTCTAGAAGAGGGTCCGCTGGGGAGGCGGTCGTTGTGTAGCAGGGCCATGAATTATGCAGTTCGCCGGGGGCTAGGGGCCTAGCACGATAGAAGAAGAGAATGCCACCAGAGGGGGGAGGCTGTGAAACGGCGTCAGCCGAGCCGGTAACGGGTCGAAAGAGGACCGAGAGAAACCAGCGCACACCTATGCACGGTCCAGAGCCACTTTACCCTTCCCGTTCACAGCCGTTCCCTCCGCCGCCACCTGAATTTCTCCACCACCAGCCACCTCCAGCTTCAACGTAGCCGCCGCCGCGCCGCCTCCTTCTCCTCGACAGTCGCTACGCCGACACTTTAGCCCGGCCGATTGAAATTTTCATACCGACACGTCTGCCGTTCCAGTTTATGTTCGGAACAAGTGAAACGCTACGCCTCCCTCTCCCTTCTCACTCCCTTTCCTTCACCCCTTCTTCTTCGTCCACTTTTTATTATTCTTTTTCGTCCTGTTCCCGTTCCGTCTTAAAGTCCCCCGTCGAAGCTTCTCCTTTTTCAACGCGATTTTACCGAGGAATCAATGATTTCGCGTGTCCCTCGAATCTGTCGTTCTCTTTCTCCTCTGGCTCTGTCTGATTTCCTTCCTCTCTCTATCTATCTCTCGCTCCGTTTTGTTTGCTCTTCAGCTGCTTTTCACGGTAGACAAACAGAAAGTAACCGAACGGTGGATGCGTGTCGATGTTTCTCGAGTGCACTTCTGCTTCTCTACCTTTCATGCAGATTGCTCGCGGTAGTTCCCCGCCGAACGAGCCACGAGGAGGACTCGGTGATTGGTGCTGAGGCAGCTCGAGAGGATTGATATCTGCGTTCCGCGGTTCGGCCGTAAATTTCGAGCATTGTTTTGTCGTGCGCGTTTCCACGGACCGTAATTGAATTAAGGAAGAGCACATCGCGTCGGGGATTGAAAAAGCTTTTCGCTTCCGGAGCCTCCTTCTGTCGGTCGAACGGAATTATATTTAGTTCCGGGATCCTCGAAACTGTTAGAATCATATCTTCCGAATCGAACTCGATCAAAGTTAACGTCCAATTACCGGGAGAAATCTACGCGGTTCGATACGAATGCTTTTATGGTATAGGAAAGAGTACGGGGAGCATTTGGAATAGAATTTTGTTCGAATATTGAAATAACAATAACTTCCTATCTAGTAGAAATTGGAATTGTGATTTTGTGTTTACGAGCTGGATATCTGTCTGGCCGCCGCGCCGTTGTTCCTTCTACTTCTCTATTGCAATCGATTTTTCATACACCCTACCCTTTAAATGTCTGTCTGACTACGAACGCCTATTCTACTTATTCATTTTACTCGATGCTGAAAATGTACCTTTCTCTTCTGTTTTCGTTACATTTCTATACTTTACTTTTTTTTAGTCAATTAAAATTAAATCACAGATCTTTCTGCATATATAGCTGGCACATAAAAACAAGCAAAGTTTTCTTTGAATCTAATTAACTTTTAATGCTAGAACTATATTTCCACTGTGCCTCAATTTCATGACCGATAATAGCAAAACTGTGTAGGAATAAAATAAGAGAAACGGCACTTGCGTCATTATAAACTCGAACCAGTACGGCATTTAACAAAAATCTGTCCCGAATGGAGAGGCTGAGAAGCGGGAAGCACAGGTGAAAGAGAGAAAGCAAAGAGAAAACACTCGCTCGAGCCCTGCTCCTTTTTCTCGTTGGCAATCAAGGCTTCCTGTTCCCTCTCTCTTCTAATTATCCTTCGTGCGCGAAATATGAGCAACGGATCCGCTCGGAAGCAGCTCCCTCGGCTGCCTTCCCATGCAGATTTCAGTGACGGTCGCTCCAGAGACGGTGCATTAACGAGAGGCTCGATTGGCCGAGGAGAGGAGAGAGAGGTTGCTGCAGAGCACCTACAGCAGCAGCATCAGGAGCAGCAACTCGGTCCAGGATGGAGAGGGGGCTCCAGGAATTGGATGGAGCCTCGACACTCCATTGGGAATGGATATCGAGAACAATGCGTATTGCTGACAAGGCGGCGTCGAAGTGATACTCTAACCGGGGACAGAACGCGCCGTTTTATTTCAACCGTATCCCTCGGGGACCGACGACTGCCGGCGCATTAGCTTTTGACGCAAATTAATTATCGATTAACAGCTTCCCGTTCTTTGCTCAATTAATCAACGACTCCGGGGAGAGAGTCGATTGCTCTTTTACCGGCTAATTAAATCTGGCGAGCAATTAACGTCGACTAACGGCCGCGACTCCTCGGACCGCGACGAACCTCGCGTGTTTCCGCGAAGAGAGAAAAGAAAAAAAAAACAAATACAGGACCGTCGAGAATATATCCGCGCGTTCGTCTTGCCAGTGGGGCGGTTACGGCGCAATAAAAGATCACCGCGAAGAAGAATTAATGGCCGCGGCTTTCTTTTGTTTTTCACCGCGAAACACGCGCCCGGACGTGCCGCAGATGGACGCGCGATTCGTCCGACGCGGACGCCCGTTTACGATCGGTCGTTATTGCGGATGTCGCGAATGTGATAATTTAATTACACGCCGCGACTCGTATCCAACTTTCGCTCTCGGCTATGTGCGGCGCCAACGCTTCGATCCTGACGCGTACAATCTTTCAGCAAATTGTCGTCCTTATTTCAGAAAAATTAGAAGCGGAGAAAAACTTGAAGATATAAAGATAAAATAAAAATACTCCTAATTATTAACAACATTCATACAGTCGGGTGAATCTAATTTGATTTATTCGTTCTAGAAATTGAAATGGCAGATTTGTCTGCATTTAAAAATTAATTTTTACGCTAATGCATTCAGCGCAATATTCTCGGTGGGAGTTGCTAATTGTTACCTTTTAACACGTTGTATTTAATAACGTAAGTTTGCGAAGTGTCGCGAATTCGGCCAGCAGCCGCGTGAAAAAATGGCCCTGAACGTGTTAATTTTACGATATTTTTCGGTGAAAATATAAACCAAGAGTGTTGCAACTATTTTTAAGTAGCGCACGAGGATTAATATATCCGTTTACTTCGCAGCGAGTCGGGACGCGGACCGTTGGTCGCGGCGGCATGTAGTTTTCGAATTTTTCTCGGTGTGGCCGCGAGAGGGTCATAAAAAATCCCGGCCACGAGCCGCGCGAAACGGAAATATTGTTTCATCGTGTGCGTTTTTAATCCCCGACCGCCCTCGGTTCCCAAACGCCGCGCCGCCACGGGGAACTCAGAATAGTCGCCGAAATACGCAGCTGACGCTCGCAAATTAGCTCGCGGCGAACCGCGGGAAAGCAAACTTTCCGAACTCGCGGGAACGGTGCCGCGTTAAGTCCCGGCCAATGATAGAGACGTCGTAAAGAGGAATTATACGCTCGTTATCTGTTTTCCCATCGATAACGCGCCCGTCGGTATTCTACCGCGAAAATCCCGAAAACTTGCGACTCGATGGAAGACGAATGAACTCGACATTTCGAAACTACAGAAACTGCCACGTTACCCGTTTAATGCTGTTAATATGATATTCAGCCTAAAATTTTATTCCTTTCGTTTCGAGTAATATTGTTACCCTTTTTGCAGTGTTCGTTGAGCAGAATTTTCATAGAATTCTTTTATTAGACGCTAGAAGACCTCTGCTATTTTTATTTATAATACAAATTACCGTGACTTTAACTTTCGGGCAGTTTTTTCACAGATTTAATATTAGCTGTTCATGTATAAAAAAAAAACTCAAATATATATATATATATTACCAGCAATATGTCTTTTATCATACTTGGAACATATGAATTTACAGGAAAATTCATTGTCAAGCTTAAATAAATGATAAGTTAAAAACGGTACATTTAATCGCATCGAATTTCCTTGAATTTGCATGTCAAGGAGTTAGCGCGACAAAACAGAACAATTGTTTGAAGCACGTAATAAAACTTGATGCACATTTTTGTAGTGGTCATTCGATTGTTGAAACTGCATGAGCATTCTTTTGATACGTAGGTATTTTCCTAATGGACGAAGTATCACCGATACTATTACATTAAAAGTGCACTTCGCAAAATTGAACGTTTTTAACATTGCTGTACGATTCAGCGATGTTTCTGTTATTTTTGCGGCCCGGTACCTGTTCCAAATTTATATCTTGCAAAACGTGGTATTTTTAATTTTTATATTTTACAGTTCGGCAGAGCTTTCCATTAGCTGATTTGAAACAAAAGCTTCGCCGGTGAACGCGGAGATCGGTTCTGTCAAAGGATCAGACGAGCGCCGGGATAATTCGTTATTTGCCGGATCGTGATGTATCGACAAGCGCTCATCGATTATCCGAGAGTTATTACTCGCCGCGATGTCAAAGAAAATGGCTTTCGAACTGGATGGTACATGTGTTCCGCGACGGCGATTAATTATCGAAGAAAACAACGACGAGCCTGACAGGAGAGAAAGAGAGAGAGAGAGAGAGAGAGAGAGGAACATCGGGATCGCGTGCGCGTAATCCTGAAAGGAGGATCGAAAAAAGAGCACGATGCTATCTGGAAGACCTCGTTTTGTTAGGGAGCTTCCCCTGTTCCGCCCCGCAGCCGTTCCGCCCTCATAAATCGTTTATTCATGTTTAATGCAGTCCGGTATTCCGACCACCGCCGAAACTTTTCGAAGCTCTCAGACGGAAATCGCGGATCCGACGGAGGAATCGGTGGGTGGAGACGCGGGAACTTCGAACAAGGGAATGCTTTTGCATCGGCGCGTGGCCTGAAACCGGCTGCAGATAAAAAAAAAAGGGAAAGAAGAACGTCGGCTGAAACTGAGGAGTCGAATCCTGGGTGCTGGGAGGATGCTTGCCGTCGTTTATCGGCCCATCCTTCGGCCGAAGGGCTCTTCCACGGCGAAAACAAGGACGCTTTACGCGGGGAACGGCGAATATTCGGCGATACTGCGGCGAACGATTTACAAGCATCGTCCAAAATATTTCTGTTATTTTTAGAGGCAAATAAACATTTTTTTCCCTCACAATTTTCCTACAGGCGTTGCAGCCGAAACATAGCTACTCTTAGAATAAAATTTGTGCTTATAAGCTACAATACTTTCTTAACCCTTTGCAAATTAGTATTTATTAAAATATTGGAAGAATATCTACTCTTGCTTAAATTATTTTCTTCGAACCTTTGTGACGAAGTTCGTCCTCCGAAGGATCAAATGAAATATGATCGGTAAATGCATCTTTGTCGGCTCGAGAAGGAAAAATCGAACGCGTGTTACCGTTCGTATTAATTTTTCTTGTAATACAATCGAGATATCAATCGCCTATAAATATGGATGAGGACTTCGGGTGGAACGTTCGCTGAGTCATGGTCAACTACATGGAAGCACAGCACATTTGACCCATTTCCGTGGATCGATGAGGGTGTTTTCTGTGAATTCTTCCATCGCGGCGAGTTCCCGGTCTCGAATATTCACGGCCGGAGATAAGGCGAGCCGGCAATTACCGTATAATTTTATGTTGCCGAGGAGCACGGAATATACACTTCACTTTCGTGATCCGCAACGAGAAGGTCGCGGAGCGGTAATTGGTTTGACCCGGAGGAAACAGGGTTGACGATAATCGTTCCCACAAAGGAGGACAAGGTGAAAGCGAGCAATCTTCGAAAAAGGAATCAAACACCTAATAACAATAACAGCAACAACGAGATCCTAATTGCTCGCCGTTTTATTTCCGATCTGTTTGCGACGCCCGATAGGAGGTTTATCGATGTTCACGGACGATTTGCCGCGCGGTCTATCGTTTCCTGTTGTAGAATCGGGGATGCGCGCGCGCGTGCACCCGATTCAAAGAACGGATCCTTGGTTCCCTTAGTGCAAACACCGCACAGCACGTGAGTCGTAGAAGCGGAAATTTGAGAAAAAGAGAGAGAGAGCCGTACGGAGACGAAACTCGGGGAGAAGAGGGAAAGAGAATGCGCACGAGTGGGCTCTAATCCGTCCTTCAGTGAGCTTTAAGCCCATCTTCGTGTACCGTGCTCGTGGAATACCGTTTAAGTGTCGTCCGTCTGGGGGTCCTTCGCTCGAGTAAATATTTAGGAATTTTTGAAGAGCTCCGAATGCCTAAGAAAACAGTTTACTGCTATGGAAAACGAGGGATCCCTACGGGAGTCCGAAAACTCGCCGGGACTCGAGCAGTTTCCTACTAGAATCCTTTCCCCCGACGATCAAACACGCTGCGATCGTGCACACGGCCCCGGCCAAAGGAAGAGGAGCGATATACAAAAAAGAACGAAACGGAATGCAACGAACAACGACGGGAACTCAAAGCGCGAGGCTTCATTTCGAAATTACCGACGCTTTGTGCCCAACGTAAACGCGTTCAGCGATGTTTTATTTGATCCACGGTCTGCGTATGTAACTCTCAGGTCCCAGACGAGAATGTGCGCAAGTTACGCGGGATGAGAATCGTTCTGATTTTAGCAGGATTTTGCTAATTGGCGGACTTACTATTTCGAGTACCACGCCGGGGATCGGCTCGACGAAATTTTGTGCCTGCTCACCTGTAACATAAAAATCTGTTATTAGCGGGGAACTTTTTAATCAATCATGTGTACACATTTATGAATAATACATATTTCGTTATCGTAGCTGAACGTCGTTTTGTCCACCTATCTAATCAGAAAAATTTTCCTTCAATTTTGGTATGTAGCATTTTCGTTAATACTCCGCAGCCCAAATTTTTCTTGTGAATGTAAAAAAAAAAAAATAGCGATGTATAACTTCCTTCGTTCAAAATAAGGATGAAAATTAAACTTAAAAATATTAATGTGTCAGTATGTAAGTTCAAAGTCACTCGGAGATGTAGAGGGTTAAATCTTGAATATGGGTAAAAATTTATTTCATCTAAATAGTTCGTCATAGTGAATCTAAATTGTGGAGACGTAATTAATGTTTGTCGATTAAAATTTAGAAATATTATTAATATTTTTACCGAATTACGTTTGACGAAATTAAATAAGAATGGTAAATTAAGGACTATAGGCTCCATAGAGTAGAGCAACGGATTGTCTGCAGGCTTGTGTTTCTCTCTTCGTGATTACAGCGAGTGATAAAATAGTTTTGGGCGCCGGTTTATGTTGCGCACCCATTGAGTCCGAAGGTCGCGATGCGCCCGACGATAATGACGGTAATGCGAGGCACAATAAGACGTCCTCTGACGTTTTAATGAGAAAAGGACGAAGGCCCTCTGGGGCTCATTACACTCCACCACCCCATGAAGGAGGGTTAGGGAGTGAGGAATGATGGGACGCGTGCAAGCGTTCGGCGCGTCTCGATCGTTAAACGGACGAAACGGCTGATAAATTCGCGCGTGACTTTATTTAAACAAAATTTCGGACGCTCTCACGTCCGAACTGCCGTTCAGTGGCAATCACCTGGCATTAACCTGCCACCAAGGAAAATATAAAACTACTTACTGTGATCATATTCTGTGTCACATTTTTCTTATTAAATCTATCTCTCGATTTAACACCTTCCATGCACTATAAAAGCAACTGTCTTTGTACTACCTTATAAAAATGAAAACATGAACCGTTTTAAAAATAAAAACATGAACGAAACAAAAATTCAGAAATTATGATTTATTGATTAATGAATTATTAAACATATTATAGACTGATTTATACATTATAGCCCGTACTATAGATACACCATGGATTATTACACTGCTTTGAACATGTATATTAACAAACATTAACGACATCTCCCTGCTATTCTTAACATGGAGAATTCTCAAGTTGATAGATTGAACTTAGTCTTTACTATAGATTTTATAAAGCAGTCCACAAAAGTTGAGATTTGCATAAAGGTCCGTAGGGATTATTCTCTGAACCATCTTACGCCTAAATCACGTCTGAACAGAAGACCATAATGATAGCACGTATCGTAATATTATATCAGTTACGAGTAAAATAAATTTCCCAAAAGATTCCAATTGCCTTTCGATCGAGCATAAGGGTTTTAATTGTAACGGAGCGGTAAGATTGAAAGGTATTAAAACTTCGCAGGCTGGAACGTGATCATTGTAACTAAACTAAAAGGGGTAGACGGGCGGAACGTTCGTTATTCGAATTGGCTAATGAACGTTTAGATTGGATCACAGAACGTATCGCGGCACAATAATAATTAAAATAGCGATGGCCTGCGCCTCGAAATAACGTTGACTATTAGTCTGGCTTTAATTTGGTAAAATTGCGATTCAAACTTTCATTAGTGGCCGGACCGACGCGAACAGCCGAAAGGGGTGAGTATTCTGTGACGGTGGAGGGGGAGGTGTGGCGGGGGTGAGGATGGGGATGGGGTTGAGCGCATCACTGAACCAGAATCATCGAACGGCCAGCGCGAGGAGCAACAGCAATAAACGCTTAATTACATACGATAAGTAATTAAAGCGATTAAAGTTTATAATGTGATACGTGCAATTAGCAACGCCGGCCGTGTAATCGGGATTTAGCGTCGATGAGTGTATCGCGTTACGTTGCCGAGGACCGTGTCTATAAAATTTATAATAACGCTTATGTAACGTTAGCTTTAATCACGCTTCCGACCGCGACACCGCAAGCGTATTTTACGTCGATAGAATTTCGGGAATTTAGTGCCACTAAACGAGCACCAGTTGCTCTAGTAATCGGGTAATACGTCATAGATGCGTCCGGAATAGTTGTTTCAACCGCGAACGTTCCTCGGGGTCGAAATTCACTCGTTTTCTGTTATCTCAAAATTTCCATTTCCTTTCCGGTTGCGTCGCAAAATGTATTTAATTGTTTCACCCTCGTGGCTGCCATTTTGGCAAATAAAAAAACGAGCAAAGCAGTTGCCATATTCGTTACGGGTTGTTAACAGTAAACCTACCACAATCAAATAACCGGTTTTATATTTTCCAATTATGGAAACTATCAAAATTCATTTATGCAAAATAATGGAATAAATTTCCTTGACCGAGCATCCATTACATTGAAAATTACGGACAGTCTCGATAAATTTAATGTTGCTATTTTTGCAAGGCAACATTTACCAGATATTTTGAATTCTTGCTAGGTTTAGTGTTAACCCTTAAGTCAGTACCCGGATATCTGTGTACCAGCTTTGAATCAGTTTGTAAAGCGTTCCGCACAGTCTCGTTGATAGATGAATCGTTATAGATACCCAGTTTCTCGGGCAATTATAATTTACCCTCGAGATATTAAAATACAGAAAGAGATAGTATATGTACGTAATATCGCGAGCGATATCGTGAATGTGAATTTCCTCGCGGAATGTACGTTTGCCGTCGGTTATCGTTAGATTGCGCCCGGAGACCATCCGTATTGCATTAAACTAATTAGGCGGTCGCGCTTCTTCGCACCCTATTTCTTACGATACAAGGTAATTGAATGTCGCAGAAAGTTTCGTATCCCGTGACAAGGGTTAATGTCGCATATTAAATTCCCGTGATGAGCGGTAACAGCGTCGTTGACATGTCCCGCGGCGCATCGAGTCACGAAACCACGTTCGCCGGTAGAAAAACGTAATGACAACGTCGAGGTGGGTTTAGATAGAGAGAAAAAGGGAGGGAAGGAACGACCGATTCCCGGTGCTCATTGCGATGCAGAAATTCGAACCGTTCCGGGGGAGGCCGGTCTCTCTCTCCCTTTCTCTCTTCCTCACTCTCTCTCTCTCTCTCTCTCTCTCTCTCTCTCTCTTTCTGTGTCACCGTGTGCGTAGAACCGGCTGCAGAGAAGGCGAGAGACGTTTTTATCGCGGATTTCGAGCGACTCCAGGACGTCGTCCTGCTCGTCGCCGTCGTCGTTCGCCTCGTCTTCACCTTCGTCGTCGTAGCAGGTAGTCGGGTACGTGCGTGCATCCTCAATGAGAGACGTGCGCCCGTTGAATAATGCCGAGAATTCGGGGAAGAAGAAAATAAAGGTTAGACGGTGGTAACGGCAACGCGACGAGAGAACGACCGACCGACAGAAGGGAGTAAGAGGCGAATAATAAAAGGAACGAAATGAACTCGCGGTAGAAAGAGAGAAACAGAGAGAGAGAGAGAAAGAAAGAGGGAGAAGGGGTTAGTCACATGGTTACCAAACCAGCAGCCGCCGTCTCAATGAACCCCCTCGAGCAACCTCGTTAAAGCGGATCCTGCGACGCTAAAACCGCCAGAGTCGTCGTCTTCGTCTCCGCCGTGTCGTCGCGGTCCACGTGACCGCGGATGCGTGATACCGAGAGTCAAGGAACTCGTACACACATCAAAGTGTCTCCTACACCACTCGCGATTTCATAAGATTAACCTCCCCGGGTAGAAAGCGCAACAGCATTTTGTTGGCCGCCCGCGTACTCCTCGCGTGCATTCAAACTTACTCTCTTACGCGCAGGGAACTTTCCACTGTGGCGCCCTGAGCTCAGAAATTTTATCCTCGCGCAAACTCTCCGAACGGTAAATGTTATCAGTCTGTGGATCTTTATGCTAAAAAGTTTCTAATTTCACCGTGGACGTGCATCGTGGAAATGTTTGTTACACATGCATAAAGTCTGCAATCTGTAATCAAACGAGACTCTTGAAAATTCTTTCGAATTTTCAATGTTTTCCCATAGTTGTATCCTTGCCTCTAATTTACATTGTTCAAATTGCATTCATCGAAAGCCAGTTTCATCGTTGTATTTATTGTGTATTTCGTGCAGCTACGACAAACGTTGCTGTTGAAAATACCATACCGTTGAATATTCAAGATAACTTGATGAACTGTTTAAATAAATACAATCCTGTTTAACACCTTCCCAGGAACAGAGTTTAAACCGAAATAAAATTCTGTCTTGTTGTAGTTCTTTTCTCTGTGAAATTCTGAACGACAAAGAATTTCTAATCATTATAATCCCGAAATAAATAGTAGTGCAAGAGGTAAATTTTAGTCAAATATCAATGTAAAGTCTTGGGAGACATGTGTTTTCATGGGATCAAACAATTGGAACCTGCAGATTTAGCTGCAAATAAATTCGGAAACATTATAGATGCAATTCTAATAAAAAATTCGTAAACTCGAGGGTACATTTATTTATCGGATATTCGTATTTCGGGCGAACATCTCGAAGCGAACACGGCCCGGTTTGGACTTCCGTAAAGCCAGCTCAGGCTCGCGTTGCCGAGCACGTGGAAACGCGAAGCCAATAAACTGATAATTCACCGGGAAGCGGGAGTACACGGGAGCGTAAAATCTCGGCTCTTACTAAAAGTTCAATAGCCTGACAGGGAATATACGGCGGCGGGATATCTCCAAAATTTTTCGAAACGGCCGCCATAACGCCACGGTGGAGAACGGTGTTAGGACAACGCCGGTTTATAACCGGTGCCGTGCGAAGTCGTAAAAACACCAGCTGGCTTCTCCCGGCTTCGGGACTTGCACAGGAGTTTTCGAAAAACCGGAGTCTGCGGAGCCCCACGGTTTCGAATGCCCGCGAACATTGTGGTTTTCGCCGTCGTCTCCGACGGCTTACCCTTTCCTCGGACTTTCCACGACCCTCCCACCGGTTTATATTTACCCGGGGATCATAAATTCCGAGGCAGATTTGAGGCGGCGGACGCGAAAGCTACCGGGCGAATCGCGTTGCTCCTTTATCGAGGACCGGTAAACAAGTTAAACCAGATTAGAAACTCGCGCCGGCAGTCTGCGAACGTTCTTGCCGGTGTACGTACGCGGGGCTGTTTCTCTCGCCTGTTCTTCCTCTAACCCGACGGCAAGAAACGGCAAGGGCTGACGGGGTGGCGAACGAGCGAACCAAAGAAGGAACGATGGAAAGGGACAACCGCTCGGCTACTTAAGAAAAGAGGACACGGCCGCTTCATCTTCTCGAGTGGGGCTGCTCAACGTTTCTTTCCTCTCTTCCCTGAATCTCCGGATTTGGACTTTCTTGTAAACAAGCTGGCGAAAAAATGCGTTATCTCTGAGAATGGACGACGCGATCCCTCGCTTCGGTTTTTCCCCGGTTTCCTGTTGTCGCGGCCAGGTTCGCGGACAAAAGTCGCTACGATCGCAAATCGTACGTTCTCGCGGTTATTCTTATTACCGGTTCGAGAGCGAACGTAAGTAACCGGCGTCGAGGGGGCCGGGCGTTTAAATTTCCACGCGATGATGCCCGCACGATTTCGTAAATAACGTTTCCAGGTAATCGAGCGAATGAAACGCGCGTTGCGATTAGGAAGACAATTTGCAGGGCGCGCTCTAAAATTGTAAGATACCGGCGGGAACGCTCATTGCCATAACAATGAGCCAGCGGCACGCAACGATTCCCGTCACGGGGGATCAGCACGAGGAATCGTCGCGTCGGCGCGTTTCCACGTACCCGAACGATCCTCGTCCATACCGTCTAACGACCGTACAAATTGAACGGACGTAGCCGCGTACACGAACTGGCTTAGCGAACTTCCTGAGTACGCAGAAAACCCTCGCCCTCCGTGCCCCGGACCTCTATATGCAAATCGATTTCTGGTACTGGCTTCTTCAGGGCTCGCGTCACTTTCGAAATTCGCTGGAGTCGAATTTTTAAGCCTCGGCGATGGCTCCTGCCGCTATTTTCTAAAATAGTACGCTAAAGTTCTAAAATAGATGCAACTGTGCGTATCGAGACATTCGTTCACAGAAATTGCTTAGGAGAATTGAAATGCTCTACTCCATACACTTACAGGATCATTAACACTAGGTTTACGGAGCACTAAGAATGACTATTTTGCATTATTCTATAAAAATAACAAGAACGTGCCTACCCTTTCTTGCGATGTTTTTAAAATAATAAAGACCAAAAAATAAATTTGCCGAATAATTCAGGACGGTAAACCTAGTGTTAAAGTATGACCCAAAAGTAATTTTCTTTAAAAAAATTTACAGTTTCCTGTGCCGAGTGCTGAGATATTTATGATAGACGAATAAAATTGTATTTCGGTGAAACGAATAAGATTGTATGAAATTATTTTGTTCAGAAGAATGCTTCGCTTTGCGTAGCTGGTAAAAAATTCACAACGGTTCCATATAGTTAAGGTACACGGCGATGTAAATCCTCGAGATAATAGATCCCTGCGGAGGAGCGTTCGCACAACAGGGGAGCCGAAATCGCAGAAAGACATGCACCGTTGCAGCATCGATCCGCGAATTGTCGTCGGTCGAAGGGAAGCCCCGGCAAGTGGCGAACATGAAGAGGACTCGGCTGCGCTCGACAAAAGGAGACTTTCTAGTCAGCAGTCGCACGCGCGCAGTCACAGCGTCATTTTCGTAGCCGCAAATTCGTTCGACGGTATCAAAAGCGATACGCGAATCGACCAATGCGAATGTAACCGGCGCGCAGCATCAAGGCGTAGACGTGTACGTGGACGCGTGTGTGCTCCCGCACACGTACAGTCGGCGAACAATAGGGCCGATCCATGAGCATATAACAGCCACCGGCACCGTGCCTTACGGCGCACTATATGCGCCGGTGAATGACGAGCATTCGAGCGAATGGGACCAATCAGGCTGATTGGCCGACCGGTATTTACATTTCTGCGGGAAAGCCTCTGTTGGCTGCCTTCGGCGGGAGGTTCCGGGGGCTGCTGGGACGGAGCCGAATCAACTGGCCCCGAAAGACGCGGCCGAGCAACAAGGACCGTATCCAGAGAACCGGACACGCTTTGACGGGACGATCGATCCGCGCCCGGTTCAGTCTCGGTAACTTTCTTCGAGTCGCGCTCAGGGCGTTGACAATGGGCGAAAGTGAATTTTCACGTTGGTGTATAAAACCTTCGTAAAAGTAATCCTAGATATCCTCTACCAAGGTAAGGAATCTTTCATTGTCTCTACCTGGAAACGAACATAATTAGGCCGTCCCATAAATTCGTGAGTTTGAAAAGTATTTTAATGAAAACCCACAGAAATTTTATAGTGATGTCTTTGCCAAAAAAGTCAGAAGAGGTTGTGGAATGAGAGGGTGATTACATATTTTATTTTTAGAATTTAAATGGTACAAGAGTAAACAGTAGTGCAGAAGTCATTTGCGTGATATTATATCACAAATCCTTTTACAACCGGCCCGCATGCTTCCTAAAGATTGTGCGAGCACGCTTCGCATCGCGATCGCTTCAATTCTTGCGACGTCGGTGAAGCCCCAACATCGAGAAACCGGGCTTTTCGACGCACGGTGCGCCGTATCGCGCAGTTTCGTCTGGCAGTTTCAGTCCGTTTCAGGGCCGCTGCCTCGTCGTTGCGTTCCAGATTTCGCGGTTTATGATCGGCCAAAGAAGTTGTTGGTTTTGGGTATCCGGGAAAGTTGAGGAACTTTGCGCGGGGGTGGATCGCAGCGGAAGCCGTCTACGTCGCGACTCGTACCGTCGGTTTCGTTGGTGCGCAGGACTCTCCGGGAGAAAAGTTTTTCCCTGTCTTTCTCTCTCTCTCTCTCTCTCTCTCTCTGCGAATGTACCCGTTCCGTAACAACGGGATTGTCTGCCACCGCCGCTGTAATAGTTGAGATACTACCACAGAAGTATTCCGGACACGGCGAGGCATTACCGAAAGATTCCCCGGTTCGTTAAGACTTAGCGGACTCCTGCGCCAGAGCCCTTCTCTCCATCCACGTAAGCGGAATAGCATCCGGCGATACGGATCCGTTATACCGCGAGGCAATTGCGACGCGGACGTTGTGTTTGCGATGGTTACAATCACGGCCGCACGACAAACACATTCTGCACGGGAGAGACCCTTTGACAGGGCTGGCCTAATAACAACGATATCGAACTCGAACCAACCCCCATGCCACTCGTTTCACCTCCTCGCGAGAAGATCGCGCAAGAAACAAACGTTTGCGAGTGCACCGGAAAACGCGGCGAGAGCTATGCTGTGTTGATTGCGCTATCGTGACCACGTCTGCTTTCGTTTCCTTAAAAATCATTTTGGTAGAAGAAAAATTCCCTGGAGGATCCAGTGCATTTTCACCATGTTCCTGGCTCCCTATAGTGAGTTCTCGGGGACACATGTGGCGATCTGGTCTGAGGCAAAGTATCTATCGGAAGTTGGGAGCCGGCCGCGACGCGATATCTTGTTGCAGCGTCAGAGAGTGTCGCGTAACGCCGTGTCGCAGGACGGAAGATGCATCGGGCGAAGCTAATTAATAACCACCGGGTAACAAGGAGCAGATGGAACGACGGAAAGTTGGATGGCGGTGAGAAAGAGAGAGAGAGAGAGAGAGAGAGAGAGAGAGGCCGTGGGCTACGGTCGGTCGACCGGCTGTCTCTGCCGGCACCGGCACACACCCACGCGTTGCCCATTATTGCGCACGTGTGGTCCGGATGGTCGCGTGCATGCTATTAGCAAAAAGGAGTGTCCCGAACACGGTACCGGTCCACCGTCGGTAAAACAACTGTCCCCTTCTTTTCTACGACCTTTCCTCGGGGCCGGCTGTCAGCCGTGGAAGGCGAGAATACACACTCGAAGCACCGGTTTCCGGTTCTAACGCTCTCACCTCTCTCTCACTCGAAACGGCCCCGGTTTTATTTCCACCGCGTTCATTAGGCCGCTAATTAACGTTAAGCGTCGGACGTGTTGGCGTTAAAGACGCCACGCCACGCCGCCGAGCAGCAATCCTCTTTTTCGTTGCGTTGAGCAACATTGAATACGCCCGCGGTCGTTTAGCCGAGAACGTACAGTTTTAGGCGACCACCGAATCACCTCTACCAACACGGGCCGGTTCTAACTCGGGTCAGTCGACCCGAACGTCTAATAGAACTTAATTTCGGTAAATAAATGAGTCGGGCGCGATAGAGACGTTGGTTTCGTGTAGCGCGATGAGGTCACGTAGAAAAGAAACTAATCGAGCCGCGCTTGACTGGAAGCCGAAACTATGCTCGTTCGACGATTGCTCAACAGAGTTTCCTAATGAGTCATGCATTCAGATTCTGCCGCGTGAGAAAGCTCGGCATTGTCGTCGAAGAAACTGGCTTTCTTTCGGACGTAATTAAGCGTAATACACATTCCTAATTTAATCGTTTCACGCTTAGGAGTACGTTGCATGTCAACAAAAGGTTCCTTGTCCGGCTGAAGCTTATATTCATTACGGCCAATGGCAGCTATTGATCACTTTAAAGCGTTTGTCACGGTAAATTGTCTATTGTTTAGACAATCGATATGCAAAGTTGCGTGATTTCGAGGGACGCGTTACTCAGAGAATATATTTAATGGAAATATTTTCATCTTAGAGAGAATGTTTAACCAAATTATTCTGATATGTTACACATGGCGGAAGACCGTATTTAAATGTGTGTATTGAGTCATCCCTCGGTAAGCAGTTTTGCGAAAAAACCTGAAGACTACAGATGGTCGTGATAGCTGTCCACTCCACTGTTATTATTCCTGACTCATGCGACGTACTCGGGTCTCTTTTTCGAAACAGGCTGTAGTCAAAATACGCTACGCTTTTATCACCTTTGATGGAAAAATTACAATTTTACCGTGTTATTAGATGCACAAATTAATTCGTAGCCTTCGGCAACTTTATCGAGACTTCGGTAAGGAGGAGGATATGTTAGATTCGAATCGTTTACTTCCTAAATTGGAGATTCGTTAATTGCAGGGCACAGCAAATGCATACAAAATGGCGGAGCAAATAGTCAATAAATTCTACGAAGATCTAGGAATTAATTTCTACAGCTGATAAATGTTATAAAGATCCATAAATATCTCACGCACCAACGAGTCGGACAAAGTACAGAAAGCGGCTCTCTGCGTATTTGCCAGAACGTCTCTGTTTGCCAACGACGGAAATTTGTTCGGCCCGTATACGGTCGCACCTTTCCCGAAAAGTGAGCAAACCAGGGGCGAGGGGGAGGAAGGAGGGTCGTGGAATAAAGTCAACGATACCGAATGGAAGCGTCCCATTTAGAACGATGCTAGGAAAAAAATACAGTCTGCTAAAATGATGAAGGATCGGTCGGTGAAGATGTCATGTCGGACAACAATCGCGACGCAAAACTGGAAAACGGGCACAATGGAGTCGGAGGACGATTCATTCGCGCAACCATAGTCCAGACAGACAGCTGGACGCCCCGCAGGGATGAAACAGGAAGCCATTGTCGCCGTCGATCCTCGAAACGTGGCAGCCGTTTGCTTTTTTCTCCGCTCGTTTTTTTTTTTTATACTTTCCACGGGGACGAGAGAGTGTTCGTGTGCGTGTGTAGTCGCATGCGTGCATGCGTGCGTGCGTTCGCCGCACGTCGGCTCCACGTCGCGTGCAAATGTTGCCTTTTGAGCGATGCCGGCGCGCACCGAAAAGTAATTACTCCGCACGCGACCGCGCATAGAATCGTTGCTGATATATGACTACGCGGCCAGCTGGAATAACACTGTCCCTGAATATATTCACCGAGTCCGCGAAACTGCCACTCCGTACGCCGCTATTAAAACCGGATGCGGGGATATTACGCGGAGCGCGGCCCGTTAACAGCCCGAAACGCGGTCCACCCTAGATTCTCATAATTAGTCATAGACGGTGGCCGTTTCAAGTGCCAGACTCGCGGCATAAGGATCCATTTACGTAGCTACCTCAACGGTTCCCTGCCGCGTCGCCCATTAATACTTGCGTCACGTATTATGGCTCCTCAACCTCCTCTGATTTTGGAGAAATGCACTCTGAAAACCGTGATTCTTTATAATTTTTAATTGTCAAGAACTATTTATTCTGTAATTATTTTTCTTCTCGTTTATCTCTCTACTACCTCTTTCTTTCTGTGCACCACATTTCCAAAAATCAAACGGGTTGCTTGAATTTTACATGCCCCCTTTTTGTGGATATCAATTTGTATTTTACTATTACAATTCGTATCCCATTTTAAATGATCATTATCGTTTACTGAAAGAAGCAACAACGAAACATTTAGGCAATGGAATTTGACAATTTTTAAGAAAACATTAGTGAAAAGCTATTATCGAAATTCTTGTCGCCAGATAAAAGTTCCCGACGAGGATACAGTCTTTTTATTATTATTATTAGGTTTATTACAAATTAATTTATGTTGCAGAATGTATATCAGTGGTTTGTAGACAATTAATAAATTCACGAGTAGAGGGCTACGAATTAATTTGGGAAAAAATGTTACACTCTCCTACAGAGAAAAAAACACCAAATCACGTATATGCAATTTCTCACATATGTAAAAGTAAGTCTTCAATTGAAGTATATCTGAGGTATATACATCTTCAATATCGCAGCGCTCTACATCGCAAAACTCGAGACTGTACGGACTGGGGGGTCTGAAATATCGCGTAAAAATTGAAAGAAAAGACGGTGGGCAACCATATTCCGAAGGTTTCACGAGAAGATGCAGCAGGGTTCGCGCGAAAGCCTTAACCCCAAGATACTACCGCATCCTCTCGTAGGATGGCTCTAATCGTATCATCGTTCTCGCGCAATTTGTCAGAGATTAAATCTGTATAATAAAGCAGCGGATTAAACGTCGATCGAACAACACGGCTCCCCGTTTTCAATCCTTGAGAGGCTCCGTGAAAAAAAGCCCGGCTTATCGTCGTGGGTTTTTACGACAGCTTTTTCACTGGGTCGATACCTCCGCGGCTCCGATAGTCGGACGGAGGGCGAGGTGTATGCGTATAGTCAGCGATATACAGGCTTCCCGAAGTGATCTTTCAAAGGCAGGCCAGCAGCGCAGACTCTCGATCGTAGCCCGGGATCACCGTGTTCGGGATGAGCTACGGCAAACGAGGTATTCCGAGAGAGAGAGAGAGAGAGAGAGAGAGAGAGAGAGAGAGAGATTGAGACAGGAAAGGGGAGAGCGAGGCGTAGGCTGTTGCAGTTCGCGGATCCGTATACGTAATGACCTTACGCGGCGCTTTTTTACGATGCTTATCAAATGCAAAGCCTTCTTTATTGCGATTGACATTCTTATTAGGTCCCTCCTTTTCTTTTCTTCGGGCATCGAGCGCTGTTTCGCCACAACCCCATTCTCCTCTCTTTCTCTTCCTTTTTCGCCTGCCCCTTTTCGTAACCCGACTTTTTCCTGCTATTCCGCGGGTAAGAGGATTTCAAATGTGGCCGCGGCCGAGACTATAGGTATAACAAGCCGGGCTAGGAAACGCGAGGAACCGCCTTTTAACTTCCCATTTGTATTACGACGGTCGCGGAGCTGCGCGGGGACCGTGTTACATTATTTTTCGCGGCTGTTTGCGCTACTACCGGCCTCCGCCGCCGGAAAACATTTTAACAAAGACCCCCCGAGGGAGAACTCTGGAGAACAGCGGAGTCGCAGGAATGCGACCGGGGGACGGGGGCGCCGTTAGACATTTATTCCGTCGCGAAATAAATATTGCGACGCTGTTCGCAACCGGCGAATCTCGAACCGAGAGCGTTTACTTCTCGTCGCGGTCTTCGTTACGACCTCGCCAACTGCGGGAGAAAATTTTCGGCACGAGCATTAACAAGTTCCGAAATTCTTAACACGAAATTCTTTAACGACATCGCGATAGTATGGTTCAGTGATGTTCAAACGCAGCGAACGCTGCCTAATTTCTACCGAGTTGGATCAAAACGCTGTAATCAAGTGTGAAAAATGTATTTCATAATCCTAATGAATAAGGCAAAAATGAAGAAGGTAGTCGCAGTAATATATAACGGTATATACAGATTACAATTACAGTATTAAATTAGCACAAAATTCAGTACCGAATGATTGATTATTCTAATCACAATATCAACATATTCTCGTATATCCAATATGTCTGCCATTACATTCAGCTAATTTTCAATAGAAGGCTATGAAGTGCTTCGGTACTTCTAATTTCTACGCCGCACGTGTCTGTTTTCCTGGATTAGCGTCCATACGTCACCTCAATCGAACACAATGACCACTGTGTTGTAATGACTGAAGTGTTTGGGAACAGAAACGTCCAGGCGAAATGGCGTAACTGATTGAAGCGGACCGGCGCGGGCTTGTCAATAATTCTCGGATGATTGATCGATATCGCAACAATAACGCACGACGAAAAACGGGGGCCACCGATTTATTTATCGGAGGCTACTCCGGTGCCGACCTTCCTATGAATTATTCACCGTGACCCAATAGGAGCATCCGTTTCAGCCGTCAAGACGGCCACCTTCAGCGCGATGCCGCTTGAAAATAGAGAAGACTTGATCGATCCTGTACAGTAGCATCTTTCACGCTCTACGTTTGATAGACGGTGTTGCCAATCGCACTCTTGATCGCGTTCAGCACTGATCGTAATTTATAATTGAGCATCGAATGCTTGTACACGACTTGTCCAATTTCTTGACAGTTTTACTGCAAGCATGATCAACATTTTTACAAAAATCGAATCTCTCCTATCAGCAAGACTTTGCATATAGTTGCACGTGTGAAGACTAAAAAATAATACGTTGCAGCTCTACATGAAACAATAGGACAAATCGTCTTGTAAGTTTCAACCTTTTCTCATAGTTCAGGCTAGGTTTCAGTTATAATTCATAATTTAGCATCAAGTGTTTAGCATAAAAACTTTCCATGCTACTGATGATCAGTGAGACTCGAGAACTATACAATTGCATTTTAAAATCGAGTCATCAAAAAGTTGGACTGCTACACGAGCAAGCAATTTTGCAAGCTTCCTTTTTCCTTGTGCCATGTGTTCCTTGTTTCTTTCGGTTCATCGTAATTTACGTCAATCTGTAACGTTTTCTGCTCGAAGCGTTTCAGTTACACTTTTTGTTTCAGCGGACAGTGACAGGATACAGAACGGTTTCCAAATGAAACCGCCGACACCTGGAGATCCAGTAACACCTCCAATACTTCCTGGCCGACAAACCGATCAACAAACCTCAAATTATAAAGGAACCGTATCTGTGAAAACGATCTCCGAAGACTGGCAGATTTCGATCCGGCGATAATACAGGAAACGGGTCCCGATCACCCTGTACCGTTCACTTTAACACCATCGCGCAACTGGCGGAGCAGGAAATCGAGCATCCTGAGGCGGTCTGCTATTATCCCGTCGGAGTCTTAACCGACATTCGAGGTGCATTGATTGGCAGTCGTTCCGGGGATCCGGTTAGCCGATTGATCGGCATCAAGTAACGATAACTGAACGGACGGGTCGGGCTGTCGTCTGTCCGCGTTTCTCCCGATTTTCTCCTAATTTTTACGACGTTCTGCGAAGTTTATCGTAAAATTAAACTCGGAAACATTTTACGAAATCGCAATCAGTTTTGCGACATTCTTTGTCGAACGGTTGATACCTCATTTTGTAATTATTATGATGAGTAGATAGTTCCCACTAAATATGAGAAATTAAATAAGAATCTTTGATGTGTCTGATCATTTCCTGCCGATTCTACTTCTTGTAGATATTAACGTACGAGAACCTGAATTTTCACCTGTTTTATCTAAAACAATTTTATTCTATATTCTCGATTTATTTCTTTCTGTGGAGTCAACCCCTTTCTAGTACACGATAAATCATTTAACTGTGCTATCTAAATGTTATGAATTACTTGCTATATAAAAATGTTTCGAATGAAAGTCGTTTGACGCCGATCTTTTAGCGCTTCAACTTTTCATCGAGGTACGAAGGTGGCCTCGTCACAATGCCTAATTACAACCATCATGAAATCATCAGAAGCGTTCGTCGTTCAACGGATAATGGTTTTTTTTTTACTTCTAATAGTCTGTAACACACTAGGACACTGTCTGTTAGTTTTTAGGTGGTACGGTTAAGTGTCGTGACCCAGACCCGACACGGTATACCTAATCTAAGGCATTTTTAAGAGTGTCCGGGTTCGTGGATAAGGTGTTCAAGGTTTTAACGGTGTCCGTTCTGGAGTATAGTGATTTCACAGATGACAGCCCCGGCGAAGGTTGATCGAGATACGCGGATAGGCGATCGTCTCGCGGAGACAGCCGCTTTTTGGGGGCTTGTATCCGGCTGGAATTTCAGCCGCGCCTCCTTCCACCGAGGGACAGAGGGGTTGTTTTCGTGCAAAGGCATGGCGTATCTGCGGCGTGCGGGTCGGGCCGGCATCAAACCCCGCGTGCCTTGCATTCCCCCCGTAATTGCATCGCGTGGCGCCGCGTCGACGATTGCATTTTTGGCCCGCGCCACCGCGTAATAGGAAAAACTCGCGCCGCGTTCGACGCGACACTGGCCCACGCTTTTCCTTGTCCTTTGAACTATTCTCTTTTTTTTCTTTTTTGTTTGTTTTTGTAGAAGAACCTCGCGAAGTGTTGTTCACCCGCCTCCGCGCGTCTCCGCGATTTTCAGCCGAGGTGAAGGTGAAGCCTGTTCTCTTCCCCATTGTACCGTGATTACACGGCCGGCGCAAAGTCGAAGCGTTAATTGAGGTTAAAAGGCTGATCCGAAGCCGGAGACTGGTTAGGAGCGAGGTGCGAGGCGGAGCAATGATTCACGCGGAAACTTTCCTCCCGTACTAGAACGTGGTTAACGCTCGGCTAATTACTAATCAGACGGCCACCCTCGACACGCAAGTCGATTCTTTCTTGGCCCGGCCCGGCGCGGATACGCCTGTTTGGGCTCGCGGTTAACGCCTGCTGCTTGATTCTGCTCGTTTTTATGTGGAGTAGTCGACCGTTCTTTACGAACATAAAAACTTTCCGTTTGCGAGGAACAGAAATTCAATAAAATCGTATTTCTTCTTTTAACCCTTTGCACTCGAAGCTATTTTAACTCGAAAACGAAACGTTTCTTCCGACCTAGAATATTTCCCTTCTACAAATTCCCTTGTATACAAACAAACTTAACACTAGAACTACCGAACCAGTCAAAATAACTGGTGGATGATTTCTTCTATCACGATTTCTGGAAATTTTTCAAAATATCTCTTTTTTGAAGCACATGTTACCATAAAAATCGTATGAAACCTGAGCAAATTAAATCTTGCTGTTATTATAAAGGGATAAGACTAAGTCACGTTTAAAACATATTTTTAATGATGATACAGAAATTTTTAGTGGCGCCTTACAGTCGTCATTCGAGTTCTAAGGATTAATAAATATAAAGACATATTTTTTAAAGTAGTGAACTTTGGGATAAGTATCCTTTTTGCAATAGAAGGATAACTGTTCATCTCGATCGCCTGATTCATTCGCCTAGTATAATAGGAAACACGGAACAATGAAACCAGTTTAGAAAACCGTAGATTAGATAAAGGATGACGAAATAAAAAGGGATCGCACGCGTGCGACCACGTATGAAGTGAGAATCAATTTGATCGTTCCTTTACGATCATCATCTGGCATCCTCGAACAGTGTCGCGTCCTGGATCGCATTCACCAACCCCTTTGTCCGGACGCGAGTTCTTGCTCCCGTTAAGACTCGTTTTACAAGAGAACGGATACGGTAACACGAGCGACTGCGCGAAACAATATTCGATCGCACGTTCCGGGAGAGCAGTTGGATGTGTACAAACACGTGTTCATTTGAAACGGAACGCAACACGAGATCCTGCAGGATCAGGGGTAGTACACGGGTGTGTCTCGAATTACTGGGCAAGCAGGCGGCGCGCGATCGTCGCTAGGGTGATGACTCGAGGTGTCAATACGTTATACAGCGATTTCGGCGAACAATAGCATCCAGGCTCCATGAAACCCTACACCGTTCCAGCACAAAGGAGACTGGAGCCACTAACGTGGTAAAACCCCAACTTTTTTATTCGATCGTTCGGCTAGATTGTCGTCGAATACGTCGAGGGTGAAGACTTTCAACGTCATCGCCGCCAACTTGGTTTCTGTGGTTTTAACGGTTAGATATAAATAATTCTTCTTGCCTTGGGCACTCTCCTTAACACGTTAAATGGCAAAAATCAATACTATAGATTCGAACAAAATCAGTGTAATTTAATTTTAATCAAACCGAAACTAGAAATTTAAAATGCATTATAGGAAATGATGTCTTAACCCTTCTGAATTCTAAAGATGCTAATCAAATTCGGTTTATCTGGATATGTCACAATGAAAATGAATTTCCTCTTAGGAATCACGTCTGTGCTGGCTTTGAAGAGTATTTCAAAATTTGTTATTAGGCTATTAGTAAATTGTTGTACGAAATTAAAATTTTCTAAGTTTGTCGTAGGAAAGAGCAGAGAATGCAAGCAGTAATTTTCACGAAATAAAATGTAAGAATATTCTAAAATTCTTTTAGCACCTTGACTGCCACCTTGGTCATCTGTCGGTGTATTAATTCTTCCTGTATCTTTAAAATTCGTTTCTTTCAAAGAGCCTAGTTGCTTTAACAGGACTCCACGGGGAATCTTAAAATCTATGAGAACTGAAGAGATAGTCCCTGTGATAACCTTGACTGTGAAGTTTCGAATACATTTTTTGGGGAACGATAGTTTCTCTCGCGACCAATCGGAAGAAACACGTGCACGACAAACACAAATACCAAACAGAAGTATTTAAAAAATCGGTCTGTCCGGGAAGCAGCATCGTTCATCACGGAACGTAGCAGAATTTCACGGGGAAATGATTAACGACCCGGAGGATTAGAAAGTCAGGAGGAAACAGACGACGGGATTAGACGTTGAAGCTGGAAGAGTTAGATGTGTCAGGGGTTGTGGATGCAGGGGAAAAGGGGTGACGGGGCTAGGAGAGAATGGGTGGGGTTGGATGGCGTAGGTGCAGAAAGCACAAGGGATTCAGGGCGGAGTGCGCTCTCTGCTCGCTCATGCGAGAGAGCGCGAATGAGATTGCACCGTCGTGGCTGGTGCGCCACCGCCAATTGTAGCGCCCCCCCTTTTCCCTCTTCGGCCTCTTGTCTCATTCCCCACATCGTCGATCGTCATCCACTCTTGCTTATTGTGTTTCCATTGTGTCTCGCTTTTCTCTGGCCGCGGCATTTTTATTGCCGGCACTCGGCCGGGCCTCCGTGCGTAACGCCGGACCAAACACCGGCACAAATATCCATCGGCTACCTTGTATCGGGCGCAGACTAATCGAGCCCCTTCGTTTCCGGGGTCGATCAAGCGTGCACGCAATCGCGAATCGGGGAAACTGCTTTGGTTCGTGGGATTTTTCCCCGGTGTTTCCCTCTCCCCCTCTCTCTCTCACCGATTCTCTTTCTCTCGCCCTCTCTCCACATCGCAGTCCGTCGATAATGAGAACCTGGCCGGCGCGGCAGCCGGGCGACGAAAGGACCCGTGATTTCGTTCCGATCGTTCGCCGATATTGTTTAGGATTTTTCGACGTATCAAAATACTCGAAAAAGCTAGAGGTTCGACGAGCCACGAACACGGTCCACCGACTCGAGCTCCCTTTTCTTCTCGAGCTTTTGTCGATGGAACGCTACCACCCCTGCGCTCACGTCGGAGGTAATAATACGGACAGCCGTTTTTTCTTTCTCCCTTAATGTCGAAATTCATGCGTGAACGATTTTTATCGAGAATCACTTTCTCTCTGTCTTTCTCTCTCTTTCTCTTTCTTTCGTTCTCCCGAGTCGATTCCGTTGGGTTTCCCCTGGTGCAATCACAATCTCCTGGCAGAGGAACGGTGGAAAAAGAGCGACGGATCGGATTATTCTCGTCTCGTGGGCTGGGAAACTAACGAAGGACTTTTAAGACGTCAGTTTCCAAGTCTGGTGCCCGGACGGAGGAAGAGTCGAGTATCGGTTCGACGATTCTACGGATCGAAACTCCTTTCTTTCTTTTACCGGCTTTCCTCAATAGGGAACCGGCCGCGCCGAAGACCGATCCTCTTCAAGAAGATTAGCTTTACTTAAACAACGGCGCGTCTTGCCGTCCGATTCCCGGATTTTTCGGACGGCAAATATCTTTTCGTTGAAATCGAAGGACTCGACGCGGAATTCCGGCCCCTCCTCTCTTTGCTCGATTTCGTCGCCGAAGGTAAATACATCAGGTAAAAAGATGAACACTCTTCTGCCGAAAATCGGAAACTTTGCCGCAATTCATCAAAATTCACGAAAATTAATCGTAGAAGGAATTCAAATGCGCAGAAACTGCAGAATAGTTACTTATCTAAATGTTGATATATCCAAAAATTGTCGAAATCACAGGACAGGAAACTTGTAGTGAAATTGCAGATTTTTTCGCAAAATAAAAATTTTCTGAAACAATCGCAAGGGACAAAGCTTGACTGAAAATGTCTTCCTACTTTTAAGAATTGTAATGAATCGATAGCATCATTCTAAAAATCTTGTAACTTCACAGTCTCGTGTCTTCCCATCAATTTCCATCATTTTACAAAGCCTAATCATAATAAAACAAAGTCGAGATCCGAACAACGAATAGATCCAAGTCGATCTCGTCTCTCATTATTTCGGACCATCCTGTAAAAGCTGGTCGAACAATTCTCCGGCGTTTCCAGTCGACCTGCCGTCCAAGACGCTCATTTCCCGTCGCGATTGTCCATTCTCCACGAAATTTTACTCTCCGCAGGCGTTCATCCCGAGCGTGGTCCCCGTGGGTCCACCCACATCGATTATCTCCGCGTACAAAAGTTCCTCGAGGTCAGGAATGTTCCCCGTCCTCTCGCTCGCACCGAAAAGGCCATACTCGCAGTGTTTCGCGCGCTCATAAAACCGAGTTCTCGTTCCAGATACCCTGGCCGAGGTAATTCCGTACAATTCCGTGGCGGGGCTTATCACAGGCTGGAGAGCACGGGCGATCCTTCCATCGCGTCAGAATCGCCGGTAACATCACGGGGAACCACTTCTTTCCATTCTCCGTTGAAAGCCAGATAACGGGGTCCGTGTACGGTGCCCCTTGCCCCCCCTGGCCCCGGTCCGTGTTTCAGTCCCACCGCCTGGGTTGTTTCGTTTATTTGTCGACGGAGCGGTCTCCGTTGAACAGGTGGGTGTCGAGAGAGACCCGTGGCGGATAAGAACAAGCGAGCGGATTCGGCCGCGGACGAGTCAAAACGCCGATAAACCGTCATCGCTCTCTCAGCCCGAGCACCGTATCGCGTTTCTATCTCTGGCGATCTCCTGGTGGGCCGTTGTCGCGTTACGCTCTGCCTCTGAACAGGTGGGCGTGGTGCAAAACGACGAGAACGACGAGAAAAGCGAAGAAAAATTGCGAGAGAGCGACCACACCGAGCGTGAGGGGGAGGGAGGGATGCTTTGCCGTTGTGTCAGGGTCCCATGGTAACAAGAACACCGCACAAACTCTCTCTCTCTCTCTCTCTCTCTCCCTGTGTGTGTTATCCGACGAGAGTGGGTGACGCATGGGAGACGATGACCGGCGTGAATGGCGTACACAGAGAAATCGGAGCATAGATAAGCTGCCGTCACCTCCAGCTCGTTCATGGTACTCGTAGCAACAGTCTGTCCGTGAATGTTACGGTATGTAGAAGGGCTCCTGTGTCGTTTACACGGCCGGCAGTAAATTTAGATCACCGCCACTCGACGTTACCCTCAAAGCTCCGTGCCCCCCTACGGCCCTGGGCTCGAGGATTCGTCCGTTCCGGCGGATTTTTCGAAGGTAATTTTAGAACCGGCGAGAGAGAGCCCGACCGAGCCAGATTCTGCCACCGTTTTCGCTAATCGTTTCGGGCAAATGGCCTCCTTACCGGCTCTCTACGGGTGCCGGCACTTTCCGAACAGATGGAGAAAGTCGCGCGGATGAAGACGGAGGCGAAGGATGGGAGAGGATAAGAAGACAGGGGTTGTAATTGGCAAGCGAAACCGGGACACCGGCGGCCTCGGAACGATATTCCTTAATCCGACAGCGGACAATTATCTGGTTCGTCAGAGCAGGACTCGCCGACACCAGACAACCGTATACGCTTGAGAAACGACCGACGGGACCGCTTAAATTTAGCAACTCCCTTTACTGACCGGTCACGAGCAGCCGACTGTGGAAACGAGCGATCATCGGAACGCAACTTTTGAGACCCGGCCAGGGTCTGGGTTAACCGTGATTCGAACGATGCCACTTCTACTCTAACCGGTCTTAATTGGTCGTCGGACGCTTACAACTTGCAGGTTAGAAATATCGCCGCTATTAATGATAAAGTGTTCTTTTATTTAGAATCTGAGAATTGTTTAAATCCAACTACGAAAACGGCTACACAAAATGCTGGTACTCTAAATTTCCGATTTAAAAAGAATTTTATCTCCAGCAATTTTATAAAAAAAAATTAGGACTCTGTAAAAAGAATTTCCTACTTCCAGAATTTGTGATTTATTTCTTTTGTAAGAAGAATTGCAAATTGAAAAATCCCTCAAAATTATGGACAAAATTTTGTCTCGTAACTGAATCTACCATAGACTTGAAGATTGAAGTATGTATTTATGAACCAAATATTTTAGAATTTGTATAATAAAAGTTCCACGTGAATAAGTTATTTTTAAACCGGAATCTGATGGTTTCCTGAGAAATAAGATGCACACTCAGACTACGATCTACCCTAGCCAGTAATCATTGAATTGAAAGTTGCAAAAGTAGTTACACTTTCGAGCGTATTATTTATAATTGCGAGCGCAAAACCAAACACTTGGTCGCTTAGACTATCCTCGTTTACGAGGCAATTGATTTCGGTTTAATCTGGCGACACGTACGCCGAAACGGCCGATAAGGCACATCATCCTCATCATCTCGTTCTAATCCGAAATTAAACCCTCCTCGAGTCTGGTATAAGTCTGATCGACGATAGAACACGCCTTTGACCGAAGCCGGCAACGCAGGGGTATAAAGCGGACGAGATAATTTGAAGCCGAGAGCGCGCGTTAGGGTAGCAAAGTTCGCGAAAACCATGTCACGAGCAGGGCTAATGTTCGCCTTTTGCGCCCGCGAGCGTCTGCCGCGCGTTTCTGCGCGAAGAGGAGTGGAGAGGAGAGGAGAGGAGCGTTGACACTCGAGAGGCGGCCCGAGCGCGTTCAAAACTCGCAAGGCCCGTTGCCGGCGCGCGGAAGGCCCTCGAGAAAGTTTTATGATTAAGAAATTAATTACGCCCGAGGATCCCTCGGTTTCATTAATGACCGATTAGACGGATACCTTGAGTGTTTCGAATAAAGGAGAGAGGCCGTCGTTCGCCGCAACCCGCGGCGGATTCCTTGATTTTAGGCGGAACCGAGCACTCTGTAATTTCAACCTCTCTCTCTCTTACTCTCCCCCTTCTTCCCCTCTTCCTCCAGAACTTCGGTAGCCTAAAAGTTTCCCACGAATTCGCTCCTTTTTTTCGAGAGTTTACCATCCGAGGGCGATGCTGGTAGTAAAAGAAGAAATTCCGCGAACGACGGGGCAAAACGTCCGGGATGATACGTCAATTGAATGTCTTCTTCATGGTAACTAGTCCTTAATGAACCAAAGTTTTATTTTACTTTCGAGTCTTACCGCCCACACCTCCCCGCAGACTGCATGCGAAGGCGAGCTCTGGAAAAAGTTGCCTGGACTTTTCATACACGTGTACACAGATTTTTTCCGTTCCGGAATGTTCATCCGGATGAAGAACTCATTAGCGTGACTGATTAAGACGCTCGAGCAAAGAAAGTCGGAGCGTTTCTCGCGATGTTGCGAAATCATTACGACGTCGCGCTTAAAGTAACGGTGTAATTAGGAAAGTTTGAACTTTAGCGACTTACGAAGAATCCCGGCAATCAAAGCGACAAATTTACTCGAAAAGAGGCAACACAACTCGTACGCAACTTTTTCCGTCTCTCTTCTGGAACCGATCTACCGGAAGAATTTCCGTGAAATTCACGGCTTAAGCGGGAACGACGATAATTTCACGATTGGAAATGACCAAGCACACGAACTTCGTCTTTCCATTACGGCCGCGATAAGATCGCGCAGGTTGCAATTAATATTTTCACGAGCACGGTCTAGCGACTCTAGCGGCTCAGTGACAACTTACAAATTGAACCATTCATCCATCCCCAGGCATTCCTACCGGATCTGTCAAACAACCTGTCCATCCGGCTGAAGGGATTAATCGATGCACAACTGCAGCACTGTCCGGTAAGACAAAACACCGTCCGCGATCGTATCGTGGCCGATTGATCCCGGTTAAGTAAGTCAACTTACAATATGTCAGTTCGCTGACCTCCCGCCGATCGACTGATGGATAACGCTCGTCCGCATGATCGTGGTTAGACACACGATTAATTAGTTTCGTGAGATAGCCCGATAACCTTCATCGACGAGGCGCATCGGGGATCCCGGGACAGTAGATCGAATCCCCGAACAACGCGCTCGACGCCGTTAAAACCCGGTTAAACCATCATCGTGTCGAATGCTCCGGGTGAAACGTACGAGATCGCACCGTGGAATCGATATATCACCTCGGAATCCAGCGGGGAGGGGGGTGGGATGAGACAGAGAAGGAGAAAGAGGAGGAAGAGTGCCCTTTAGTAAGACGTCAGCTGTCAGGCTCGAAACGATAACAGATTCCGATGTACCAACACGAACAAACTCGAATGATCGCTCTTCTCCGGACTCGCTGTCCCTACTACTTAATTAATCCTTCGCCGTGAATTAGCTCGATGTCTTGTACTGACAACGGTCCACCGTCCGCTCGAACCACGCACCTTATTAAACGTCGTTTTTCACGCCTATTAATTATACACGTGTACCCGTGCAAGCAGGTGGAGAACAGATCCTGTTCGAACTTTTCGTCGATGAAAAGTTGATTTGGGGTAGGATTCATCGAGGATTCATTGGATTTGAAATTGGATAGTTGGAGATGAGCTGTGGCGTTAGCTGATCCGCTCAGAAATCTTTCATCTTTGTTAGCCCCTTGTCCTACAATATGGTCTCATACTCGTGATGAAGATTCTAAACAGAGTCTAATAAATGTGTTAACTATTAATTGCTTTAATTTTGGCGTTGTTAACGTACAGCTGTTGAAGAACATACAGGCATACAATAGATATAAATTTTCTCCTTTTGTTTAGGAAATTACGAATTACAAAAAAGTTCTAATCGCTGAAACTGTAAAAGGGTTAATATTGTCTACATCTCTTTTTGAGGGAAGCCCTAGAACCACAACAAAACCTAGGTTTGGTAGAACAATGTCTGACGACTAGTCGAGCGAGTCTAGTTAGAGGGGACTAGTTATTTAAATGGAAATGTATTTCCCCGTTAAATCAACTCAACAAGTCGAAAATAGTATGCTCACATTTTTCTAGTGTCTTTACTATTTCGTGTTTGAACTACTTACTTTCGTCACAAATACTGATAGCTAATAATTAAATCGATTTGTCAATTTTATTTTAATACCACTCGGGTACATAACCTACACGGGGCACGTCGTCTTACCAACAGCTGAGAAAGCTGTAAGGATAAAATTTTGAAACCGAAAAAGGAGGCGAAAGAAAAGACTAGAATTCTAATAGCAACTGAGAATAAATTGTCGATACTATAAAATGTCCAGGTTCATTCTCGTACCAGGATAAAATTAAGTCAGTAGATTCGATAAGATCATCTTCTGTATGAGATACAAGTTGCCATCGCTGCTTCGTGATTTCTCCTACAGTTATTTTTAAGCATGTAGGATTTAGAAACCGGAGTTCCTCCTGGCTTCTGCCGCCACTTTTGCCGCGTCTTCATCAGGAAAAGGACTCCGCTGTCGTCTTGTTAGTAAAGTAAACAGCCACAGGGAGACGGAAGGTCGAGCATTTAGCGCATCTGCTTCTCACGGTGCCAACAAAAGCAACGCGTCAGCCGCGGCAAGACGACGTTAGGGTGGGATCCTGCCGAACGAGGATCCGGCCAATCGAACCGTCAGGTTGCAAGCTGCACCGGCCAGACAATTAGGCGACGATCTAAGCCCGTGACCGTTCGGATCCTAAACAAATAGGCTTACGATGATCCGTAATGGGATGACGGCGTGTCACGCGGCATCCTATAAATCCTTTTACGACGCGTACTTCTATTTACCGCGGGGGGTGAAAGGGTAAGGGCCCGGCTGAGTCAGAAGGTACTCCCTCCTGATCCGACGTATGAATACACCGGCTCGGTAAATAAACCGATGGCAAATAAAAAAAAAAATCATTGTGCCAGGGAAGTGGAGCGTGCAAGCGGGGCTGACGAGGGAGCAAATCAATTTCCTGATTTTGTTCTCGGGGTATTTATCGTCGGGGTTTCAACGAGCAGATTTGAATCCCAATGTCCGCATTAGGAACTGCGCCAGAGCTAATCGTTGGAGCCGAAGGAAGTACCTGGTGCTGGAATTATTCATTGATCGAGATTGTCGGGCTCTTTCATTAGCTAAAAATGTCCGCATATTTTATTTCTGGAGAAATAGCTTTTTGCGGATTTTTATGAAAAATAAAAGTCTTCTGTCGCAAATATATTCTATCTCAATCATTTTGAAAGGCTGCTACAAACATAACATAATTATTCATCATTGCCTTCCACTGTCCTCTAATATAAAACCATCGTTAAAAGAATGAGGGTTTGAACAATAAAAAAGGAAATAAAAATTTCACCAGATCCAAGAGGATCCTGAGAAAACAGCAAAGTTAACCTCTCGCACTATGATTTATTTTACGGTTGCAGCGATTAAATTTGACGTTTATAATTTCCTAAAAGTAAAAACTAAATTTTATTGTATGTGTACGTTCTCCAATGACTGCGCGTCGACAACAGCATACATATTCGGTATATTTGCTCGAGATCTCGAGTCTGACTCGATACAATAATGCAAGGGGTTAAAGACTATAATTTCAGCGACAACATCAACGACGCAGGTGAAGACTGTACCCTCGTATACCAGATTGAGTAACGGCTACAGCGGGGCCGGACAAAAAAAAAACGAGACAAATTAATGTTTCCCTGTTAACGGGCCAGCGGAGAGAAATGCGGCGTGGCAACTGTCTATTTCGTTTAGGAAACCGGGTTCCATGTCCCCCCTCCCCGATGTTCCATCCACCGCGTGCCCCTCTATTTCGAGTGTATATACTAGGTCTAGCCGTCAGTTGGCTTATGTCACTCGGGATTAGCGCTGTTTGGACAGAGGAAATTAACTACTACACCCCGGGCTGCGCCATCTGCGTGGGCGTGGACGACATTGTGTCGCGGGCATCCCCCTTAAGATTTTCGGGGCAATGTAATTCAGCGCTGAAACCGATCCTGGGGGTGTCGTCCGGTCCGTCCGGAGTGGCGTTTGCCATTTCCGTGATTAGAAACGAGAGCGACTCCCCCGGAGTCAGTTCGTTTGACTCTCCGGGTCTTAGTACGTTTCTTCATCGACTGTGTTAGGCGACGCGGCGCGACGCGACGCGACGGGGAGACGGAATGGAGAATCGATACCATTAACGCGACGTTAATATCCTCGTCCCGACATCGTCGAGGCAGTGTAATATCGATCGCACATACGCCGCGGCCGAACGTCTTTAATCCCGAAGAAAGTCCTGGCGATTCTTCTCCCCTCGAGAAAACGTTTCCGTCCGGGGGGAGGTTATGTTAAATTCAAGAGTAATCCGCCATTGATCGATATTCGCGGCACACGGTTTCGATTGCACCCGGAGCAGTCGGACACGATTACCTGGAGGCTGCACCTGCACCGAGGTTTGCTCCTCGGGACGGTCACGTCGCGCACCAGTCATAAATAAAGATCGCGTCCGGCTCGCTGATCGATCCTGTAAATAAAGATCGCGCTCGACGATCCTGCTGGTTCGATTATCATCGGGCACGCAGGTAGGCGACCGAACTGGACGAGGAGAACGGGCGAAGACGACGCAGAAGAGGATGAAAGGAAGCAGCTACAGGTCGGGGCCCCGTTGGTGCCCCAGGTAAGATTTTCGCACCCGGCGGTAAGCTCGTTAGCGGGAGATCGCAATCAATGGCCGAAGATGAACGCGTTCGCACGGTGCAGACAGAGCAAGGTGTACGGGTCAAGAGCGAGGTGGACGTGTGTACCCGGTAAAAATGTGAGAGGGGGACGGAGGGGGGACCGGGAGGAGGATCGAAGTTGCTTTGCAACCGTGCTTCTCGCCGGTATGCTCGTTAGTGCCGGTCTCTCTCTCTCTCGGTTGTTTCTCTCTCTTTCTTCGGCTCCCTACTCGCGAATACGTGTTATTCGATACCACCGTAGGTGGTTGCGGTGGTAATTGCGTTCACACTTAACCACATCGTTCCGCCGAGCGCTATAACGATTGATCGGATAGACCGGATCGAGCCGTTTCCCCCCATCGCATCGTATTCGCTCGTCGATTTTTCGAATTCGACCAGCAAATATACACGTTAGGCGATGCGAGTTCCCGCGGAGCCGGCAATCTTGAATACAATCGCCACTGAAACAGGTACCCTGCACATCTTCCATCGCTGTTCTGACCTTATCGTCGACCGGACGTAACGAAGGCGAAAAAATTCTCCGCCGACAAGCCGCCAATGAAAAATTGCCGTGTGTTCTCGAAGTTCGCGAAGTTCCAAGGCCGACGCGACGCGGCCAGAAGTTATGGTCGCGTAATGCGACGTAATGAGGTCTCCGGGGAACAATGTATCGAAGTCGCGAGAATTTACTGGGCCAACGATCGATTCTACTGAACGAGACGAATGGAGATTAGGGAACACTTTCGCCCCGCGAATCGAGACAACAATGGGCGACTTTGATCTTTTATCTCCCTGTGATAATGACCGGAAGTTTTAATTAGCGGAGTCGAGGATACGCCGGGCTGCGCTCTATCAAAATGATTCGTCGTCAACCTTTGTACCTACGTCTGTAGCGTGAAATTTCAACCGCTCTCTGCAATGTTTGATTCCAATCTAATTGTGTTATAATTCGATGGGCTCGTTCGACGTGCGACAGTGTCAGCGAGACGAAATATTGCCTGTGTGAACACAGAATGACTGTAATAGAGACACACAATTGTCAAACCAATAGAAAAAGCTGAACTTCTCGTTATGGTAATTGGTACTATATTTTAAAATAAATTTTAAATACAAGTTGTCGTTCAATGCGACTCCCATCAATATTCGGATACTCGTAAATAGACTTTTTTGAGAAGTTAGAAAAATTAGTTTACCACATGAGAAATGTTTTTAAACAATTTAACGCAGAACAGAGAAGATAGAACAAGTTGTTTTTTCGAAGGAATTCGTTCGAAAACTGGCAGCGACGTCCATAATTGGCGGCCGACATTTTCCCGAGGGTCGATCGCGCGTATCGCGAAACGATAAATAAAATATCACAGGCTGAGCTTTCGGGTGGAACCGTAAAGGTTATTTTGACGGGCTCGCGTTGACGAGAGCACGCCGACGCGGGGCGAAATAATATTGCAAATTCAATTCGCTGCGCACAGAGACCCTCTCTATACGGACAACTCTGAAGATCTATGCAAATAGAGCTGGCGTGTGCGCGCGCGCGTCGTCCACCCGGTAAAAATAAGTAGAAGTTTACGGATCCGCCGCTACCAGTCGAATGCAAATATTTTTTTAAGTAGCCGCGGCTCCGGGGTACAAAGTTTCCGGGCTACCGTGCATGGGCGAATATAAACGAGAGACCCGGGCCGAGCCGAAATTAAAGACCGGCGATATTGATGCTTGAACGGGCCAATTTGCGTTCCCGGCAATTTTCGAGCCGCCAAACCGACGAGGACAGTGTTTCTCTCGAGTGTAGCTCGTAATTTGCGAGTGCACCCCTCGCGTCCCTGCCCACCTCCGGCCAGAGAAGACTTCGGTCACAAGAAACCGTTTCGTGTAGCTTGTTCTCGCTTCTCACTTTACCCTGTAACACCTAATTTCACTCTTTACGGTGGTTTCGTTTCTTTTCTATCGTGAGATCTAGGTGCTGCTCGATCATTTTTGGTAGTTGTTTACCCAATTCCAAGCCTGAACAAAATGTATAAACATAATTGGTGAACTGCCAGATCTTTATGCAAAACATTTTATATGTACCTCCACTGCAAAGAACAGGTGTTAAATACGAATGTATTCTTTTTCCTAACAATTTTACTAGGTTCAACAACCGTATTCTAAAGGTAACAGTATTTTTATTAGTATTTCAATTGTGTTTCACGCACTCATTTTTGTCGTAAAAATGCATCAGAACAGAATTTGAAAAACGTGCGACTTCAAAGTTACACACAGTGGTGTGAAAGATTAAAATATTCATTAGAGATGGTAGGTATTTTTGCAAAATTCTTTCACGTTGAGGACACAGTCACCTAACAGCAGGGAAGTTTGCGATGATATTGCGGAGGACTGAAAATGACGAACGCGCCGTAATTTCAGATCTGGGCGGCAAGATTAGACCGTGTATGATGCAGAGAAGGTTGGAATTGTCTGTCTAATTTTCTGAACCAACAGAGACTTCATTTAATCAAGCTGCTTATCTTGTTTCACTCTCCTCGTAAGGGGCGTATGAACGTTCTCTTGCAGTTGGCTTTATCATTTACTGCAATCACTGTCAGAACGAAATAAGATTTTGTCTCTCGCTCTCTCTCGCTCATTTTCTGCGAAGCGTTCGTTCGCAGATTTATCTGTGCTACTGCGGATTTGGTAATAGGATGTGTATGAGTAGGACGAAATTTTGAATAACAGAGGAGTCGGAGACATTGTACGTCACGTGATAGCCATGTTAATTCCCGAAAGGAATCCATGGGATTTCATGAACCAATAATAATTTGACTATACTTATTACGGAATGGAATGTCAATTGTATTTTAACCGGGACTCGTGTAAACATTTTCTTAAAATTCTGTCGAAAAATCCCACTAAAACATGAAATCATTTTTACTCACAGTCGACCGTATTATGATTCATTTTGGACACGCAAAAAGGGGCAGAAGAATAATAGAGGTTATTCAAAGCGTCTACTTTTATGCAGAAAAGAATTGCCTGCATCAATTGCAAGAAACTAGATTCTTCGATTCTTTTAACCCTTTGCACTCGAAGCTATTTTAACACCAAAACGAAACATTTCTTATGACCTAGAATATTTCCCTTCTATATATATATTTTTTATGGTATACATATGAAAATGGTGCAATTTACTCGTAAAATACTGAAGTGTTTAATAATCTATTACGTACAAAGAAATTTAATAATGTAAAAAATATTTTGAATAACGACACAGCAATTTTTAGTGGCGCCTTACAGTCGCCATTCGAGTGCTAAGGGTTAATATTTTCACTGTTTCTAATCACAAGTTTTTTTTGCCATAAAAGCATACAATCCGCAGATATTAAGGAGCAGTATTAACATCTAAAAATATGACCAATAAAAGGGCACACAAGAAGAACAGAAATAAATAATCGTACAAGATCTAAAGCACCGAAGTGGTCGCTAATAATGCACGCCGAGGATTCTGGATTCAGTAGGAAGTATGTACAAGGTAGGAACATGGAAAAAAGAATCAATCCGGAAAAGGAGACGTAATCGAGTGCACGGAATGCATCGCGGGCGTCACAGGAGGAAGCTTTTACCGAATCAATAAAATTTAACTATCCCCGTCGTCCTTTCATCGCTCGAGCGAGTATTCGGCTTGGAGCGTTTCATGCAGCCTGACTTCATTCAACTCGACCGATTCTTTTCGGTTCCGTTCTGTATACAGCTTATCCCGAGTGCTGCCCTCTGCGATTCCCTTCCCAGTATCTACATAATCCAATATATGCTGATGCCGAGAGGCACCGTGTCCGGGGGTCGAAGGTTCCTACGAATCGCTTGTTAGACTACTCGTTCCCTATCTCTCTCTGTCTCTCTCTGCCCATTCGGATCCCCTCTCTCTATTTTTATTATGTCTACCGGGAAATCTAGCCTCCCCCTTTTAGTTTCGTCTACGAGGAACCATCTGGCCAGTGACGTCGGCATCGCAGGTAATCCGGTAAACATCGGCGGTTGAGCTCCAATTAGTGTCTGTTTGCTTTCCCTTTTCCTTCCGCCCTCTCGACTGCCACCGGCTTCTTCATAAACCCCGCCTGGTTTTCAATTAAAACTCGTAAGGAGCGTTTTTCTTTCTCTCGATGAACTTCGAGGCATTCGACACCGATCCGCCATTTAACCCGCGGCATGCTCCGGCGAAACGTTCTCAAACCTTCACAAACTTTCTCAATCCCGCAAAAATATACCGGGAACTCGTAATTATTTATAATCTCCATTTACTCAACCTCGCTGTATACCGTTCTCCAAATGTATAATGTGGAGACAGAAACGTTGGAAGTGTTATTCATTTGAAATAAGGCGCGTTTACCTTATATAAAGTTATTTCAATGGAAATTTCTATTACCCGCAGAAAATAAATTGGACTTTGAATTTAGTAGTAATCATTTCTTCTATAAAAATACTAACGTATTAGTATTTTAACCAAGTGGGAATTTTAGGAATGAAGTCGTCCGCGTTTATTCGACACGGCGTAAAGTACAGCGCTCTAGAGACGGCGTAGTTACGAAAAAGGGCGAGTGAATATTCATAAGGGATGGAGAATTTTCTTCGAGAATTCGGTTATTACGCGCACCGTGCGGAGAGGTTCGTTAGGCAAACATTTCGAAATCTTGCGCCGCGCGATAGGCAACAGCGATAATTGGGTAGCAGGTTGGCTAGAGCGGCTCGCGGAACCATTTGTCTGACTGTTTATTTTGATACGCTTATCAAACGATGTCGGGTAAACGGTATTATTCTTGGCGCATTCCTCCGATACGGTGGGCGAGGGGAATAATTGTGCACGTAGGGGAGCGGAATGTAGACGAAAGTTGCAGCACGGACGCGAAACGACGGGAACGACGGTTCCGTATTTCGAGTATGGCGCGATTATTTCGGAATTCCCGAGGCACGCTTCGTATTTACTCCAGTTCGCTTTGTTTCTTCCTTAAGCGTTCCTTCCTATTTCCGTAACGACGTACGAGGATCAATTGTTGGCAACGTTTGCATTTCTGCATTGCATGCGTTTCAGACAAGAAAGGAATTTGAATGTAAATGCTTGGTCGCCTCGGTTGCATGTTTTCCCAGAGTAAACTGATGGAACATGCAACGTCGAATGCAAATGACACCGGCCGGTCATTGCGGATTGCCACGGAAATATATGGGGATCTGTTTTTAAACTACGAAAGAACTCTTGTGCCCGACCGAACCGAGAAAGAAAGAAAGAAAGAAAACGGGAGGAAACGTAACGATTGCGACGGTATATGGAACGTCGAAGCTCATGTGCACGATTATAATAAATTGCTCCGATCGGCGTACGGATAACGGGCGAGGGGAACGATCGTCAGAATTGTAACCTTTAAGCTTCGTCGGGCCTTCCGAGAACCTTTCTTTGCACGAGACAATGCTCGCGTCGGCGTAAAAATCCCGAACAAAGGGGAACCTCGTGTCCTGGAAGTATTTAACGTGACCACCGGTTGTCGACCGGTAATTCGACAATTTCAGGACCCGGTTCGGCTCGCCTGATTCGCGGCCGATCGAAAGTCTCGATCTCGTTCGAACGTCGAGGTCGACGCGTCGCGTCGCGTCGTCCCGTCACGCTAAACGTCGGTCGTCGCGCCCGCGATGCGTGAGTCCCGATGATTACCGAAGACTCGTCAAGCCAATGAGACGGTTTCCCGTCCCTGTGAAACAGCCCCCCGCTCCTCTCGGCCAATCGAATAATTTCGCCGAACGAAAGCTTCGGGGGCAATTCCGCGTCATCGGCAAGGTCCGGTCGATGTTTCAAGGCAATTCCGTGGCTGGTAAGGGCTTATCACCGGGTGGCACGGCATCCAACGGCTCCGACACGGGAACCGGTCTCCTCCTATAGAAGTTCCACGAGGGGTTGTTCGTTCCTCCTTCTTCCCCGACGACCCTCTCTCACCACCGACGGCCCCAAACCCCCCTGTCAGTCCTCCCGCCGCCGTTTCCACTTGGACTCCATACCCTTGTGCTCTCCTTCTCTTCTTCCTTCTAGGACTCGTTGCTTGAATTCCTCCGGCGAAGAAGGATCGATAATGGATCCAGCCCGGCTTTCCAGTCTATTCTATACGCATCATTTGACACCCGGCTGAGACGCAAGGGAGCGGGGAACCGCGAGAACGCGCCGCCGGAAAAGAGAGAGAGAGAGAGAGAGGGACGAGGAATTCAATAGATAGAAATCACTGCCAATGTCGGAACGCTATATGACGGCGAAGAAATCGTGGAAAATGAGACGATCCCGGCGGTGGCCTGGGGAAAGAAAAATTATATCGACTCCCGGAATCCCTTAAGATCCACCGTTTGAGCTGCTTCTCTTTCATTCTGCTTTTCTTTTATTATTTTTTTCTTCTTTTTCCTTTTTCGGACGCCCCGGTATTTCTTCGTCACTCCGATTCCTGGCCTGCTAGAGTTTCCAACCGGGCTCGGTCGAATCTCCGGCCTCTTCGGTCTCGCCGCGAGTAACGGCCGCCGGGACGCGTTCAGACACCGACGAAATCCTCGCGAAAATACCACCGTTCATACTCATTTCCGCTTTCAGCCCGGTTTGCAGAGCCTCGCCGCTGTCCTGCGACGGTAATCCCGTCTATACGGAACCCGAAGACGGGACGACGCTCTCGAGGATCCTCCCGAAGGACGACTCCTCTATCCCCCGCATTGTCGGAGTCCTCTATACGGCTCCCGGAGGTTCCCCACGGTCCTTCGTCACCTCTCACCGACCCCGAAATGCTCCATTTATAAAAGAGTCCGCCTCAATCGCCGCCGATTTTTTCCCCGATCCACAAAGGACGGATCTCTTTCCGCCAGAGGCTTTCTCTTACGGTCACTTTGCTGATTGCTCCGCTGATCGAAGCCCGATCTTCTCGCCCTTGCTGACAGGCATGACGGAAACGCTTTGCTGACGAAAATCGGTTCTTTAATATTTTCAGCGGAACGGGCTGTCTTCGTTTAAAACGTCCTTTTTAGCTGTTTGACATGCTTTCCACTGATTCTGAGTGAACTCTTCATAATCTGAATTATTTAAACAGTGTTGCATTTCATGCAGTCATTTTCAATTTAGCACCAAGACACAAATGTAGTTGGAAAAATGAGGTTGGATAAAGTTGTTTAGCGTCTTGGAAATTTTGGTATGCTGACAGTATGACCCTCTTTCGAGGTTCTAGGGTAAGTGTCCTGGACTATAACAGAGTCCTCTTACCAAAGGCATCCTGGCCTGCTCCACTTTGTGGTCAGATCCTCCAGAAACAATGTCCTCGTTCTTAAGACAATGTGCCACCATGTTACACACTATACGAAATGAAATATTCTTGTTTCGAGAATCTGTACATCAAATGAAATATGTTCTTCACCTGGTTATTTAAAATATTTCTTGGCAGAAAATTACTTTCTATTATGCCTGAAAGATCCACGAGGATTAAAGTGCTAATAACTGTGACAAATTTTTAGTTTACCAAATTCCCGTGATTTTGTTGTATTTTCTGGAAGTTGTAATTTGACAATCACCGTGGTAGACAGTCTAGATAAGTTGCTGGACCCGGTTTCTTGTTATCGAGTGCTGATTAAAAATTGAAACGTCAGACCGGAATACAACGAAGAGGACAGCAGGACTTACAGGGGATCAGAACAGAAGTCGAACCTAATTACGGAAGAAAAATCCGAGGGTAATCAGAGGCGGGTCGGGGCATCCAGCGGAATCAGATTCGCGTCCGAGCTAATAACTCCGCGAGACAAAGTTTCTCGCGGAGCGTCGGACGTAAACAGATTGTATGCAAATGTCCTGTTCCGCGGCCCGGTAAAAATGGCTTAACTAAGCCGTCACTTGCCCTTAGCCGGCGCCAAGATTGTTTTTGCCTCAATAAGACACGACGTAGCCCGGGCGGACGCGATGGTTAGCGGAAGCAATTCGTTCCTTCCCTCTTTCTTTTCCTCATCTTCCTCTCCGTCCCTCGCCGAGTTCTCCTTCTTTTTCCTCCTCTTCCTAACAACAAGGCCAGAAACGGATGTGGAAGGTGGTGCACGAGCACAGGTCGGCGGTCGGTCCGCGTCGGAGCTCGAGTTTTCGAGACGGCCGTGGCGAGATTATAATTATGCAAATGCCTTGTTGCGGGGAAGAAGAGAGCGAGCAACAGATGTCTGGAACGGCACCTTCACGAAAGAGCGTCGCCCTGGCACGGTGCTATTCGTGTTGTACCAAGGGCCGACGATAGAATATAAGGTGGGGCTGAAATGAAGCATGGGCTGGTTCTCTCTCTCTCTCTCTCTTCCTCTCTCCCTCTCTCCCTCTCCCGGCAACGTCTCTTGTATTCCCCGGGCCTTGTGGCCTTCAGCTTCACCGTGGCTACGCCGAAGACGTTGCCCGGATTCTTTCATTCTCCTGCCGCCGACAGGTGCCGCAGATTGCGCATCCAACGCCGCGCCCAACACCTGTGTTTCTTTTTATGAAAACCCGACGCGAGCCGCGGCCGCAAGGAATTGCTACTCGTAAAGCTCCTTTTATCCACGGTAAACCGATACGCTTTTCCCCGGTTTCGTTTCTTATTTTCGAGCACGCCACGAATATCCCCGCGATTTCAAATCTTGCCGCACGACAACCCCGTGAAACCGAACCCTGTAATATCGCTGCCGGAATTTACTTCAACGCAAATGCCCCAAACTACATGCGCCGCGATGGGAACGACGTAAACGAATTCTTTTATTTCCATCTTCTTCAACTCGTTCCTGTCGTCGAGGCAGTACCAATCATATTTCTACAATCTCGAAATGACGTTGGAATGACCTTGGAATTCGTGCCCTCTTCTCTGCCCTTAACTGACAAGGAATTAAGTGTGTAATGAATAATACAATCGTTAATGTTGAACCACTTGTCTTACAATATCGAGACTTTGAGCACAATCTACTAAATATGTAACGTGTCATTTACTTCATTATGTTGTAATAAATTTCACAGAGTCACTAATAAAAAAGAAGTTGTTTTATCGTGAAATAAATTTCTATTTTTCTCCGATTGCCATTTACCCATAAATATGGGCGTATAATAGACGCCAATATTCTTTCTCTTATAAGAAATTGTACGAGTGCCGATCGCATGCCCTCCATGCAGTATGCATTTTCTAGGTCACGCGTAAGCGATTTGAACGTTCCAATCAATGCAATAAACCCGTCGCGTCGCTGGGAAGACGTAAGTGGTGAAAAGTCTGTGTCGCATCATCTAAATCATGCGCAGAAAGTGGACGATGTAATCACGGGCGAAAAGCGACCGGTAACTTTACCATTATCTACTTAAGTAGTGACTAAACCCCTGCTAGTGACATTACCTACTTAACTGGAGGTATTAGCCTATCTAGTTAACTGTCTCAATATTCCTTTCTAAATTAGGCAGTGAACCCCACCGGGAATTAATTTATTGCTCGCAGGACACGAATACAATTTATCGCTCGGAATAAGTCGAGCCAAGCCGGTCGTGAACGAGAAACACCATCGATAGATTCCTAACCCCCCCCCCCTCCCAACCCTCCCTATTCTATCATTCGAAACGATTCTCCCCTGCTATTTTATTTTGATCACGCGAGACTTCGTTTCCAGTCGTAACTCACGTGCCGAGTTCTTCTTCCACGGGAGCGTACTACTTTAACAGAACGCGACGGTGCCTCTGCGCAAGGAACGCCGGACAAAAGAAAACGCGTTTACAAAAGAGATTATGCCACGTCGTTGGAACCGGGTCCGGGATGTCGTATAAATTCGTACGGGGTGAGAGGGAGGGGGGGTGTGTTCATGCGACGCCGTTTGATTTATGACACGATTTAGCTGTGATAATAAGGAGGCATAAGGAGCCAACAAGGAAACGTAAATCAATGGCCGGCTGATGGTTTAATGGATCGTTCTGGGTCCGCTGCGCCTGCATGCGGACTCGCGTTTGCCAGCCACAATTATGCCCGAGCCGTTTCCCGACACCCTATTTTTCATTCTTCGCTCGAAATTATTGTCTAGTTTCCTAGCGATCTAATCCCTGGATGCTAAGATAATTGTAAGTTGCATATTCACCACACTAAAAGATTTATAAAAATAGTAAAGAATTTTTCTCTAATTAGATCCATACAATAAATTCACTGATTTCATTTTATATATATTTTAACCGACTATATTTTTAGATTTCAGATTTAAGAAAATTAGATGAAACGTTTGTAACTCCCGGTCAAAACGGGCACATATGATACTACTGTAGACGTTCGTTATCAGCGCTCGTTCTGACAACAGCGTGTATACTTGTAGTAATCTATTAAATATAATCTCATCCTCTTATAAAATGTGAATAAATATAATTATCACAGAAAAGATATAAATTCTTCGAATACAATATTACGTGTCACAATTGTAAATGATGGCACACGGTACATTAATTTAATATCGTTAACGTCAAATAGAAAATCGTGACATATGTGCTACGCCGGTGGCGAATGTATTAATGAATTTATTGTAACTGAAAGGACAGGCGAACATTTTCCGTGAAAATTTATATTTTTCTTCCGTACTTCACAGTTTATAAAATTTTATATTATTTTTAGTAAAAACAAGTACGAATAATAAAATACCTGAACTTTTCAGTTTCGGATGAATGTGAATCCAATATTTTTGTTCTATACTTCACAGTTTCTACAATTTTCTGTTATTTCTAGTAAAAACGTGTCGAAATAATAAAATATCTCAACTCTTCCAATCCCGAATGAATATGAATTTGCTATTTTTCTCCGATGCTTCGCAGTTTCTACAATAGAATAGATATAAACAATGATTTATTGGTTTCAGAAGAGAACGAACGACGCTACATTCCGGCATAAATCTTCCTGTTAATACAAACATCTTTCTCTCGCCGGAACACGATAACAAAGTGGCCAGAAAATTGTGAAGGCGGTGTATCTCCGTCCCAAAAAGAGAACGATCGTAACGATCGCCCGATTCCCGGCGTGTTACACGAGGCGTCCGCTTAATTACCGTCGGACGAAGAGACGCGGACGTGACGAATACGTTCACGGGCCCTAGGCCCTTTATTTATGGGCACCCGTTGCACCTTGAACCAGGGAAACGTTTCTCGCGCGCGAGAGACGGCCGGCCTCTCGCCTCGCAAGGCGGAAAACGCGGGGTTCGTTGTAATAAATAATAAGTCACCGACAGAATGGAGGCGACTCGAGAACAAGATGATGAATGAACGCCGGGATGCATTCCAGCGCAATGATACCGCGCTCTGGCATCATTAATCTTTCCCCCGGCGTGTATTGTGTGTCTAAACAACGTTTACCATCACGGTCATCGATTTTCCCCTCGATACACCCGTGTCACGACTCCGTGATACGCGAGAACGTCTGGGAAAGAAGGAGCTACGGGACGAGCGAAATTCCCATCGGCGACGGACGCTGGTCGCACAATGATCTTCGGCTCCGTTCGTCGAGTTTCCCGGCAAGTAATTCGTCGAAGAACGCGACTAACGAGCCCGCGTATCATCTAGAAACTCAATCCGAATTTCCAAGCCGGTTCGCCGCTAAGTAACATCCCCTCTGTTTTTTCTTATCCGTGGAAAATTGAGTTTCCTTTTTCTCTCGGAGAGCCCCGCCCCTCTAGCAGTCGCTAAAGAACGAGAAGACACGGACGAGGGAGAAGGGATTGCCGAGAGAGGGTGGTCCAGCCGGATGGACTTTGTCTCCTTCGATTTTCTCTTTGCGCGCGAGCCTTAACACCTCCTTTCGAACTTTTCGTCAACGCAATTCTATCCCCGCACGAGGTAATGAGATTTCTTCGGGCGCGAGCACCCGCGACCCACCCGTAATAAGAATTCTTCGACGAAGTCCGTGGCGCACAATAAAAGGGCTCCTCTTACCGGACCGGCTCCCGAGAAGGAGCAGGCAGTCAGTCGCACGAATTCTACTTTGCGGCGATGAGATAAAATGGAGCCCGCGACGAACCGGAGGACGCGCGAGCCCGAGAAATTAGGGGAACCGGCGCAGCGCGATGGACGGGGTTCCGGACGATCGGGGAAGAATTGTCTTCTATATTACGTGCGGGTGCATTGGCTGGGGTCGAATGATTTATAAACGGGACAACTGGAAATACCACGGATGGCTTCATGCTGGCTCGTGCACGTCCTCGTAACTTCCAATTAGCCTGCGAGCTTCGGCGACTTCCGTGCTTTGGCACGGATTAAACGCGACCCCTTGTACCTACTCAATCTCCAACTTTCTTACTGTTTCTTACTCCCCGTGATCTCGTATCGACAAATCATGTTGCCATTAATCCATTTTCAGTAATACAATATATACTTTTCTGCTAAGTTTTCTATTGTTTCAAAAGAAGAGCACGTTGAAAGAAGATCAAAGTAGATTATAAATCTCTACCAATTTGTCAGAAAAAATCAGAAATTGCTAAGCTAATCAGTGAAGACAAATCAGTAGTAGACAGATTTATAAAATACTAGTTCAGCCGCGCGCGCATACGTGCTCAATATCACACGAAATTTTTTCTGATTTCAGTGATTCTGGAAGAACAAGTAATTATACATTGAATAAATGTACGGAATCAAAGAATGATTGAATAAAATTCGCCTGAGCCCGAACGGAGATTCCGTCCTTATGTACTGACCGTGGAATGGGTCGTTAAAATTCGCCGAGAAATAATGGGTCAGGTTTTAGAGCAGGTCCAGGCGCAATATCGTGAAGACGACGCGCGCCTAACGTCCGTATTCGGTTATTGCATACTAAAGACGCTGCGGCGATGATAGTAATGATAACAGTAATAATAATAATCGTAATATTCGCGGGAGTCGTCGACCCGTGTTGGCTGACATCTCAGGTGCAAGACAGCCGCGAAATCCGTGCCGTCAACGCGTAGGGCACCGTCTTCGGCTGATTAATCCTGCGTCTCGTAGCCTTGGCATCCGTTTTGGGGCGGGTTCGCGGCAGATAATACCGCACGCGGGCATTATCTGCAGCCGGAGAGGTCGAGGGTACACCGGTTGCATCGGGGAGACATCGCGAGGATGAGGACGAGACAGGGAAACGCGGGACGAAGAGAGAGAGAGAGAGGGGAAACGATTGTGGCGAGAGAGGCGGGAGAGGAGGGGGGGTGAAGCGGAGGAGGAAGCCCGGGTTAAAGAGAGAGAGGCCAGCCCCGAAACTTGGATGTAATTACTCCCGTCTAGCGTGTAAACTCCCGTCTTGTCATAGCTATCTAGGCTGCCGGGTTCAGCTGCGCCAGCCAGCCTTGAAATTACTCTCGCTTCCTTCTGCCGACTAATCAGCCGCGGCTCTTCCTGATAAAGTAAGAATCCTGTTAGCGGGCGAAACCAACCCTGGCCGTGTTGCGCAAACATCGTGGCCAGGACATCCTCCTCCACCGCTTCCTGGCGAGAACGGTGTTTGAACAAGTGTTCCGCGGGGACACGAGAACGATCATCGTCGGAGTCGCCGTACACCTCCGGCACGTTTGCGTAGGTGATTACCCGGTTCGGCCTGGACACGCCGATTTCGAATAAACCCGTCGAATTTATGCGGGTGTCGAGTTGCAGGCCGTAGATCCATCGCTAGGCGGAAGAAACGCGAAAAACAGGCGTCGCTATAACCGGCGATCGTTTATTACGTCTGGCGTTCGGGATTAACAATAAATTCCCCCCCGGCTTATCGTATTATTCCGTCGGAATCGATGTCTCGCTTATCGATCGCGCCCGCGCGTCACCGGATATGATAATCGAACGGGGAGTAGATCGGTTTCGCGTCGTTGACCGGGCGAATAACTATGCGAGACGACGGGGGAAAAAGAAAGCTAGTTACAACCGATGCGCGCGCATTCGGCCGCGTTGCATTCCGGACGATTGACAACGGACCGTTTACACCTTTATATCATCAATCAAGCGGGCCAGGTAGCGCAGGTGTATAAACGCGCGGCGGCATCATTCCGCGGATTGATCGATGAGTCAGCGGGCAGAAAACGAAAGAGTACCGACGCGCACGGTCGAGCGAGAGTTAAACGGAAGCAGACGTAACAGAGAAAACGAGAGACGAAACCCGGGGAGGGGAGAGGGGAAACGAGACGAACGCAGTCGAACGCCTCGTCCTGTATTTTAACGGGGAGACTCGACAGAGCGTTAAAACGAGCCGTCAACGTGTCTCCGCGCGAGGGTATTAATTACGAAGCGATGGACATCCGACGCTGTACCACCGATACGTCCCGGGATACGCGAGGACTCGTCACCGACGGCAGATATTATGCCGAGGCGATACGGCCGGAATCGCCGCAAAAATCCTACCCCCTATTAGTAATGACTTCCGACTCTAATTGGTCCGCTGTAACGAGTCCCGATCGATCCGCCGGCTCCCGTCACTGAAACCTGATCATTCTTTCACGTCTCGCCTCCAGTTTTCACGTAAACGACAAAATTTTTGTCTAAGACGCTGGAATTACTGCCTAAGAAATTCCCGTAAAACTTATTCAACTGATACGAGTGGATTAATTACTGGAGGAACAAAATTGATCACATGTCACAGATACTTGTGCTCGAGTTTTTAAGGGAATTGTCCTCATTCAAGAATTTTAAAATTGTTATGCATCCTGAGAAATAGTAAAGATTCAGAATAAAATGTGTTTAACCAGCAAACACTCTGCATTTAATAATAAAGCACCTCGTGTCATCGTTACAGCTCCGACATCGCTCAACTGATACGAGCGGATTTTAATTAATCGTTACTGGAAATGCACAGGAAAATAATCCCACGTTTTTTTCTGTACATGTACATTCTCATTCCTAAGGGGCGAAGGTAGCCCTCGACGCGAGGGCGTTAAAATTATATTGTTATGTATTATATACTTATGATTTGTGCAGTTTTAACACTAGATTTACGGGGCACTAAATATGCCTATTCTTCATTACTTTATAAAAATAACGAAAATGTATATATTACAATTTTTAGCCATTTCTTTTACAGAAATGGCGAACATTTCAAAACCCGACACGTAGGAATGATTGTAAAAGTGACAGAATTTTTCAGAATTTGAAAGATACTTCGTTTGAAATCTGTGCGGCGCGTCGAGATTTCTCTTTACGCAATCAAGAGTTGCAGAATGATTTACGTAACGCACGCTTTTAAGCGACACGAGTGCATTCGTAACCGAATCGAGCAAGAACGCAAACTACAATCCGATGGCAGTGTCATAACAGGCAAATGGAGGATCTGTCGCGGCAAGCTGGATCGAAAGTTTGATCGCCGCTGTAAAAATCTGCATTTAACATCGAAACTCCATCACCGCAAACTTCTGTACAATCCTGAGTTCGCAAGTTTCCCCGTTCGATTCCGATCGTTGTGTTTCTCGAGCACCAAGAGGGATTCGGCGGAACTTCGATACGATTGAACTCTCGTTGCACGTGAGGCGAGCATATGGACGGGATCAGGATACCTCGAGACGTTCGAGAAATCCATTCTCGACTCCGAAATTCGGTATTTCATCGAAACTCGGCTTTCAGAGCTCGGGTACGCCGGGAATTTTCGGAAAAAATAAAAATGTCGGGAGAAACGTCGAGCGTAATTGAAATTCTGACGGCCTGGGCGCGATACATACTTCGAGATATTCGAATATGCGAAGCCTTTCGAATCTTACAAGGCATTTCCATTTGGCACGGGCGCAATGTTTGCGGAAAGAATTTTTATTGTCGACAGATAAACTCGAAATGCAACTAGGAGGAACGCGAAACAGTTAAATCCTCAGAAGAATTTCAATTTGTAACATTATTTTCAATTTATTTATTCCATTACCGGTAAACACACCCAACACTGAAAGTGACTACCTTATAAAATTGAGAAGACTGTATTTATGTAGGCTCTGTATGGTTTTTACAGTAATATGTGCTTGAACAATTATTTTTACGAAATGTAGAGTTAAAAATCGATCATTTAACTGTGGCTAGTTTCGTGGTTAGAAAGGAGATTTTCTATTTCGACTAGCAGCGATAGTTTTTTAGTAAAATGGTATAATGTTTAACGATTAAATGTCCACGACCCCTCCTCACTCTTCCCCTACCGAAGTGCCTCGAGCTCGGCCGAGCCTTATCTCAGTAGATATGCAAAGAGAATAACTCGCGAGAATTTTAGCTGGCTCCCGAACATAGTGAAATTTAACCGTGGATCGCTATCGTCGAGGTATTGCTGGACACGAAATAATGTCGCCAGGAAAAATATCTGCGGAATCAAAGTTTGTCGCACGAGCGCCGAGGTGTCATCGGAGGCGGGTGTATGGTATCGATCGACCCTGGCGGAGTTTAATTTACCGAGACCACGGGTAAACAATTAAAAGGAGTGGGTATATAGTGAACGGAGGAACGAGCGTCTGCTGAATGGCTCTCCGAGTACCACGGGGCGGAACTAATAACATCGGGAACCGATAAACGCGAGTTACGACGTCTGGTTAACATTCCGCGGGCGACTTACCTCGCTCGGAAGAACATTCTTCCTCGTCGATCTATTCTAGTACCAGATCAAGATCCTACATTAGGTAGCACGCGAACTACCTACGTGCCTAATGTCTCCGTTCAGTTATTCGTGGTAAGAAGGCTGCACGAAGACCACGGGACCGGCTAATGATACGGCCGATTCGACTCGCGTTGCCTGGAAACGTTTCATTCTTGAATCAATGGCCATAACTTCCACCCGCGAAATCGATACCATCGAATTTTCGTAACTGCTATTACCGTACCGACGATTTTTATTCGAAATAAATTCCATTATTATACAGGATCTATTGCACACAGACATTCGTTTCTATTTTTATCCCCTTGTCGGACGATTTTCTTTGTTCACATTAATTTCCTAGGCCAGAGAGAAAGTTTATGTGGGAGAAGAACATGTAGATTTTGATATAAAGAAAATTGGTAATATTTATGTTTAATAGATTTGGAATCCTCGCGAGTTGAAAATTGTGCAGCAGGAGCTTTAAGTCTTTTAATGTTTTTCCTGTTTTGTATATGATCCATTAATTTTTACTGTTCTTCCTTCTTCGATCACACTCTGATCTAAAAAAAAACGTTGCATTTCGTCTCTCACCGATTTCAGCGGTAGCAAAAATTTTGTAGACGGTAGCTGAATGACGATTGGCATTGGACAGACGAAAGTGGTACATGACGTTGAACCGTGCGCTCATCGAGTCTGTTTTTCGAAATCTCCCTGGTAGAATCCGACTTTGACGAGATTCATTTGACCAGGTGATTCAAGCATGGCGTGCAGAGGCTGTCGGAAATGTCGGTTGCCGAGATTAGCTGGTTCGCAATCACGTGTCGGAGGGTTTCACAAAGGTGTCCCGCTGGCAGGCGTCCTCTTTCCGATTTTGGAGGTGGCTCTGGTCCGCAGTCATTTTTCATACTGAACGTCGGCCTCACGTCGTCGACGACTACATTATCGCCGGATCAAATTTACGAGCGTGTAACGAAATTCGAGAACGATCCGTCTGCTCGGTGTTCCTCTCCGTCTCTCTCCCCCTCTCTCTATCTCTTTTTTCGTCGATTTGGTTGGCCCGTCTGTTACAAGGCTGGTTACCAAGGAGCCGACGAGGATGGTCGGGAGCCACGTTCCTTGGTGACGAAATTATCGTGGGCCCGGTTGCACCGGTGTCGTTTATTTCCCCAGGGCGGGAACGGGTACGTATTCCGCTCTTAACGAGATTATTGTCGCCCGGGCGCGAACGTGCCGGCCGATGCGTATCGATATACCCGATCCGGAGATCACTATAACGCCTCTGTACCCGAACGCGTGTGCACGCCGCGCCGTTTCTCGCATTCCCGCTTTCATGCGCGAGCGAGCGAGCGAGCGAGAGCGCGCTCGCACGGGCGGGCGCCTTACCGGCCCTAACGAGAGAGGACTTTCTCGATCGAACCGGACACAATGACACACAACGTCTCCTCCCTGGTGTATCCAGGAAAAATTCCGTTAGCCGACACACAACCGCCTCTTATCCGTCGTAGATCAACGATTTTTTTCGTTATAAACGAGAACTGGCCGACTGGGCAACCGCAGGAGCTGGAGCTCGAAATTTCACGTTTAATTAACGCACCGAGTTACGATTCGAGAACCGGCACTGCCGCTGTCCAAACGGATACCTACGGCCGCTGATGGCTGGCAGTAATAATTAACAACAACTTCGCTCGCCGCGGACTGGTTAAAACCCCCGCGCGCCGCCGCGCAAGGCCGCTCGCGCAACGAGATAAATCGACCGGTGGAAATTGCTCTGACGAAACGAATTGTAATATGATATTTCGTTGTTTGCGACCGACGCGCCGCGCCGATTTTCCGCTACCTTCTACCCGACTACGTTAGCGTCTACCTCCAAATGCGAAATACTCTGTGGAAACGACGCGCTGCTGGAAATCAGGCTTTGAAAACTCCTGTTTTCGCTGATGGTGACGGAACAACTCGTTCAAGATTTCTTAAACTGTTATTTCTGAAATTGAGCATGAAAATAATTATTTTCTGCGTCTACGATAAGGACCGGAAGCTACTTAGAAATTCCGCACTTTCTTTAACGCGTTATGTGTGGCGAATATCAAAAATTTACACTAAATCGGTTTGTTCGCAAAGAAAGTGTATCTTTTCTGTTGGAGTATACACCGAAATGCACAAAACATGCGGAGAGGGAGGTCTCTTTTGACCTGCGGTTTATTGCACTTGGAACACCGCCTTTTTCCGTATTAAAGGGCCTAAGGAGGAAGAAAGCAACAGTCAGTCTAAGCCAGTCTACCGAGCCAGTAACAGTTCTCCCACATTCCTAACTATCGATAGTCACACTCTCAGTGTATCAGAGTCAAATAAAGAATTGTGTTATATGCGAACAATATTAATTAACCAAGCTGATCAACGTTTATTCCGTTGCGGAGTTTAAATAAACACTTAAGATATAAAGTTGAATTTAATCTCCTAACCTCGTCATCCCAACATTTTCCATAAAGATGTTCTGTCTAGTCATCAATAATAGGCTTCTATCTGTGCAGCCGCGCACAGTGGCCGGCCATTATGATGACATTGCGCGTAATAACGTCAGCCCCCCCCCCCCTATTGAAAAATATTCAATTACGCCTAACGTCCCTTGATCGTCGCGCAGATCGTCGAAGTCTCTCGACCCGGAAGGGACACCATGCCGCGGAGCGTCGCGATAATTACGTATATCGCGTAGGGAGAGCCGGAGTTAGGTGGTTCTTCAGAGGGGGGTATGCGGAGGGGTTTAAGTGCCACGCAACGCCATGTCCCCCGCCGTTTCCTCGCAATTCCCGTGGCATCGGATTTCGCGATAGGACCGGCTCGCCGATAACAGCAACCGGGGAACGTCGTGGCACCGAGCAATCAGGCCTGTTTCTCGTTCTACCAGGAAGACCGGCGCCTCTGTCTTCGTGAACGTCGTCGGGCTGGCCGGAGCGACAAGCCAACGGAACACAACGGAGAGCGAGGAGATGGCCCCGTCAAGCAGACGCGACAATAAAGCTAATTGTGGCCCTAACGTGAGAAAGCCTGGCCGTGCGTTCGTATACGAGAGATTTCAATTACGTCTCGTTATGCCGGCAGATGGGCATAATAGTCCTAGCGTTGGCTGTCCGCCGCCGCCGCTACAGCCTCGACGACACTTTAGGCGTATCCAACGAACCAGCCGGAACACGCCTACGACGACCTGATACCGTGGCCCCCGGGCTGCTACACTGGCAATAACCCCGGGGAAAAAGCGGTGACAGATAAGAATGGCATTTCGCGGGAAATCTATTTGGATTTACTGCCGCTCGTTTGTTCCCTGCTCCTCGGTGTACGATTTCTATTAGCCGTTCCTGGTAGCTTTTTGCCGGACTGCCGACACTTCTCCGTGCTCCACTTTACGAATAAAACGTGAATCATACGTGGGATATTGGTACAACTCGTTGTTCACCGCAGCGAAAACATTCTCGTGCCATATGTGTTTTCGGGTAAATATGCCGTGGTTGATAAATATTTTATCGGTTCGGTTTGCCCCTTTTCGAGAACCGAACACCAGTGCTTGTTTCTGTGTGTTTCTGCAAGGTAAACACTTGTTATAGTCGCGCGAAAACACGATGATTCCATGGGAAGAAGTAAGTAGAGAATGTGAAATAACATTGCTTCAAATACGACTTCGTTTCCGGGAAAATTCACTTCGAAAACTTCCCGACCTCTAATGCGTTTACAACAAGTAGAATCAGCAGGTCATGGATCAGACGCAGCAGTATTCTCGAAAATAAAAGGACAAGCAGAATTTTGTACTACGTCTTCCAACTAATTTTACGTTCACATTCGCTCCTCTTCCGGAATTACTAAAACATATACAGTGCTCAAGTGATTAGAAGCAAAGTACAAAAAAAAAAATACTTTTTAAGCATATGATGATAAAATGTACATTTGTAATTTTTTCTAATGCTTCTTGTATAAATAATAAGAATTCAATACAGCTAGATTTTGATTATTCAGTATATATGTATAAAATTATAGAATTACATTAAACCGCTTTTAACAAAGTAACAAAAATGTCTCAAATGAACATAATTATTGTTGAATGCGTAGACACGTTCGAAATTGACTCATCTACCCGAAGATGACTGATAAAGCAATTATAACCGAATAAGTCTATTGGGAGTGCTTTTTGCATTGGTACATTGATAATCAACTTCGCTGATAAATAATAAGACATTATTTTGTAGGCGATCGTGTGTGAATAACCTTAGAATAAAGTATAATAAAACGTGATTTCACGGTGCTCCAATACAGGTTTTTTTTTAAAACATCATTTAATAGAGGATATAAATCTTCGTTTTAATACAACCATAAAGGAGCCACGTTACACGGGCATCTGCGGCATATTAATAATAAAAGCATGCTACTATTTTCCCTAAGTATAACATCTTTGTAATAACGCTACTGAAAAATCCTACAACATCCACTTCCCGCGTGTAATGCTGATCTTCTAACGACATCCAGATTCTACAGAGAAACAACCCGTAAGCACGGAGATTCCTCTTGCTATGAATTTCTTAATGTTCGACTCGTTTATTAATGCCTCTTAATTAGTTCCCGGCTGAGTCCCGTATCCTCTTTCGAGCCTACATAATTTAGTATACATATAATTACAAGGTGCTCCGAGGAACATTTGCGTTCGAAAAATAACCGCAAACTCATCCTGGCGTCCTGCTCAATCTCGCGGAAAGTGACAGACCATCAGTCTTGGTAATTGCAATCTTCGCATAATAAATTCTCGAGTCGGAGAGGGAGAGGAAGAAAGGGAGAGAGGGAGAGAGACAGAGGGGGAGCGATATCTCGGTCCCAATGATTTTCATTTCCAGTTCCGATCCCCAGCCATATTAGAGGACAGTTAATTATGCAACGATACTAGTGGGCGTATCGAACGATAGTCGGACATAACCGCGGTACACTAATCGGCCGTGTACGACCGTCTCCTATCGATCGTTAAGGCGGCTTCGCAAAAAGGAAATGCCCGTAATTGCGCGTTTCGAGAGCTCGAGATGACGCTCTACGCCGGACCCTGGTAAATCCCCGGTAATACTTGTACGAGAGCGAGAGAAATTGATACGTTATTCGTGGCACCGGGAATATAATCAACGTATTTACTCGGCCTGAAAAAGAAGCAGCGCGCGAACAGCGTATTTATGCGCGACTGCGAAAGGTTTAACGAGGCGCCTCCGGCCGTTGCGTACCGGGTGTACCGAGACGCAAAGTCGTATAATTCAAGACTGCCGTGGGTCTGAATAACCCCCCGACCACCGGGAAATTCATTTTTCTTATTTGAAACGCGCCGTCCGACTACTTATTACGCGCCCTAACGTAATAGAAAATGTGCATCATTGAATCAACGTGCTGCGGGATCCGTATCCGAGCAATGAAGACGTTAATGCAGAGACCAGCCACGCTAGATTCCTTCGGTTGCTTAAAAACTACTTGAAACAGCACACTCGGCTGCACCATATCTCAGGAGTCTTCCAACAATTTTTACGGTTGCCGCCATCAGTTCCGAACCTTCGATGCGGGAGACTCGTTCGTTTCAGCTTTCCTAGCAATACGACTGGCGTGAACTGCATTGAAACCTTCAGAAAAGTCTCCTGTGAAATATCTCAGCCTTGAATGAGAATAATAATTCTCAGATGATTCGCGTTTAAAAGAAATCTCTTTGAACAGAAGTCGAGCGTTCGCGTAATCGACAGAAGGAGACGCGCCGGAAAACAAATTTCGGTCGTAATCGCTGACAATTACCGGACGTTGAAAACACCGATCCCCAAGAAAAGCTGCGAACAATCCACTTAACGCGACTGTTTAGCGACTCGGCTATTCATCAGAGATTCTTTCACCCCCCGGCGAACGGTCCCGGGGAACTGTCTGCGCGCAAACTGCTTCGAAAAATGGCCGGCAAGTTTCGCGTTGTACAACGGCGATTCGCGAACTTCGTTAAAATTAATTAAGGCGGCGAGCAATTACCAAGAAATCGTTCCCTCCTCCGCGGTTCCGAAGCCGCCCGTTGTTTTCAACCACTCCGGATCTAAACGATCGAGCTTTCTCTACGCGCGCGGCCAGAAATACGGTCTCTGTTGCCGGCGAATAAATTGCCGAACAAAAACCGGGATAACGCTCCCCTCGCTTGCGAAACCCTCGTCCGGATCGTACATTAAGAGATCGGCCGTGTCCCCGTTTCTGGAGACACGGTAAATCTGTCGTGAAAGGGGTTAAGGAGGATCGAGGCGCTTCTGCGGATCGCGAATTTCTTTTGCTGAAAACACCGTGTGTCACGATCTCGATCGTTATTAACCCTTCAACATCGAGTCTAACTCCTGACGGAGATTTCACACAAAATCTGTTGACCCTGTACAACAAAACGGCTCAAAAGCATATTTTTGTAAAGGATTCTTCTAGAAATTCTCAGCATTTTTTAAATAATGCTATTGTTACCGTATTCATTTCAGAGGTATGTTGACGTATGTTAACCCAGAGAAAATTAAAACAGTACAAATTCTATTCGTGGAAAGCTAAATATGAATACCAATTTTGTTTTGTTAAGAAATTGTAAGCAACAAAGAATTGATTGGGTACACTGGAGTATTTATCGCCAACACTCGTCAGACCCGAATTCCTCTCTCGTTGGTTTCGATCATCGCGGGCCAATTAAGATCTCTCAATAGCATCAGCGCCTCCAACGTTTTAATTCACAATTGCTGCTGCAATTGCTTCACACTTTCGCGTATTTTTAGATTTCGAGCTGCATTTATACTCTTGGCTTACAGTACCGTCAGAAACGATTTTATTTATTCGTATTATTACACATTTCTGAATTATTTTCAACCAGTTAAAATTATCAAAAGAAAAGATGTCCCCTACGAAGCTAGGGGACCTACCAAACCTAGCGTACGAAGACATTGAAATTCTGTGTTACAGAAATGGTTTATAAAATTTCGGGAGAAATCACCGCGTTCTTCGCAGCGCGATAAATTTCCGCCGTGGAGAGAAATTGTTCGCACGAAACTACGGACGGCAGTCTATTGCGGGGGTGGAGTCATGAACGGTCGCGTACGTTTCTCGGTACGTGCCTTCGCGAGATGCTCGATAAAGGGAAGGCAGGTGAACGAAAAAGACCGGGGGGGTGCGGTGCAACACCGGGGTAAAAATGGGAAGCGACTTCGCCGGTCGCAGCCCCGACGATAACGCGTCGAGGAAGTCAAGTTTATTTTCATTTCTGCCTCTTTCCTGGTGGGCCTCTTCAACCTGTAGCTCCCGCCCTGTTTACTATTTAGATTACGTGCCGGCTGCGCCGCCGATGACAAACGTTCCGAACGCTGCGGCTGTCCCCCGGAAAATCTGCGTTTTTCTGCTCGTCGGATGTATGCCTGAATGCAGCGAATTTTCCCGTAATGAATCACTATTTGCCTCGGCGACTTGTAAGCTGCTTGTTGTTCCCTCTCTCTCTGTCTCAATTCGTTGGCAAACATCGGGTGTTTCCGAAGTCGCGGTGCAAGCAGTCGGGTAGCTATTCTACGTGCAGAGATAAGTCGAAAAAAGATAATAACTTTTTTCCTTTTATTATAGAAGATAAAATGAGACCAAGTAAAAATATTTTAAACAACCCAGTCCAAGTGGTCGCGTCGAGTCAGACAAAATAAAGCGAAGCAAAGAATTGTCAGAAGAAAAATAAATTCTGTAAAAGTTGTCGAAAGATATCGGATAGTCGTATATAGACAGAAGATTTCAGAGGGGTTGGGTTTCCAGGTTTGAAAAGATTTGAAGGTTAAACACAATGCGGTGTGGTAATCATGGTCCCCATCGGGGCCGTGCGTGACTCGAGACAAACTTTCGATTGGTCCACGGGCCAAAGTATTGATTTTCCGAAGATCGCCACTAATCTTGAACGTCAGGTGAATTACAGGGGTTTCCCTCATCCTCCTCTTCCTCCTCCTCCTCCACGGCGGAGTTCTCCGTTTTATCGCCCGAACGACTGCTCGATTTTCGAGCGTACGAATCGACAAATCGAATTCTAGCTGTTTGTTCGACGAAGCCCTGCTCTCCTCGGCTCGTTCTTCCTTTTTCGCTGGTTCTGTACACAGGTTCGCGCTCCTACACGTTCCTTCTCCCGGTGTACGTGTGCCGCGGTAGAATGGACAGGCACGATTCAATTTGAAAAAACGGAACAACTAAGGCGTCGCCTTCTTCCCACGCGGGGGGAAACAATATTTTAACTGGCAAGAACGGGAAACCCTCGACAGCCGTCCCTTTGCCGGAACACCAGGGAAAATGCTTTCGAAACAATAACAGCAAATACACGGGGAAACTGGCTTTTGATGGAAGCAATCGTTCGCTTTTGAGAGATCCAACCGCTCGAAAATGCACAATGTACCTTTCGAATCCCGGTTCGCCGGCGACGGGACGCGCAAGAAAGTCGAACGGCGGCTTGAAAAATGTTTTACTTTTCAGTGACCAAGTATAGAGAGCGAAAACGGTGTTTATGCACCGTTTCTATGCGGTTCGCCTCGCGAACGATCTCTCGTTTCTTTCTCACCGGGACGCCGATCGTAAAATTTGCCAGCATCGCGAGAATGTCCCCTTTCGAGCACAAGTATCGGCACCGTTCGTTTCCTCGCGATATGACACACGCTGCTCCACCGTCGTTGTCCTGTCCTCTTATCGTTAAATAGAATCGATACCGTGTTGCGCCCATAAGGTTACCGGTCACGCCCCTGCAGGTTACTGCACCCATCGACTGACCAGAAGCGGTCGTTAAATCTTTTCGCGAGTATCGGCCCGGTTATTGTGCTACGCCGCGAGACGCGACGCGACCGGCCACGCTCGATGACTACGCGATTCGCGTGCGCTGATATCCGATGATGCACGCTCCTCGTTAATGTCACCTCCGCTCCCGCGATTTCTACGTCTCCTACGCCGACCTTATTTGTCCCGTGACGACCATAGTCGCGTCGTCATCGCTGCTCGCTTTTTAGTACACGGTGCGAGGAAACATTGTGTCACCACTTTCGCGCATCTACTCTCCTCGATAACCGGAAATGTACTATAAAAAGCCTCCGTACGTCTTTTAACGTCAAAAGAGTTCACATGATTTTTGGTTTTTCAACACTAGACTTCACGGGACAAATTTCATTCAATTTTTAATTTTATTTTAGGGAAACAGCATTCTGTACAATTTCAGTGACCGAGAAAAGAAAAATCAGGAACCAGTAATTTTCACTGGTAAATAAGCAAAAAATATATTTAGAAAGTAGCACCCATTAGTATTCGTCGGCTGACATAAAATCATCAAAACCGTTTGTCCTGAGAGGGTTAATAAAAAATTGGTAAACGTATCCTAGACCGCAAAAAGTTCGTCGCGGGCACCGAACCAGAAGTAACGATCGGTATCGCGTTAACGATCTATCCCCGCGGCCTCTCCTCAGCAATCCAACGGCACTTCGGTCCGTATTTATCGAACACCTCGTATCGATCGATATCGCGAGCGTTCACGTCTTCTTCGATCGTCCGCGACGTGTATCAGGCGGGATCGGTGTCGTGAACAATGAAATTGGAAACTATACGCGTGGTTTACGATCTCCTAGAGACTTCCGCGAGTACCACGCGAGAACTTGAAGAGCACGGCACACGGGGCGAACGCTAGCATATATGCATAGAAAACCGCCTACAATGAACACGACCGCAGGACAACGCGTGTGCTCGATTTAGCTCCGATCGAAATGCCCGGTGAATGGTGTCTGCTCGTTTCAGACAGATCAGGCAAAATGTCAGCCGATGTGGAGGATCGTCGCGAGCCTCTTGTCGGCAACAATGGAACCGGTCGCATCGATTTTTCCGAGGATCGATACTGTCTGTCGCTTGGCCGGCTTGCGGCGAGCCGATGCGATATGTCCACTGACCTCGATAAGTCGTCTGGGTCCACCCCCCCCCTCACCGGCCCCCTCTTCGGCCGCTTTGATCCGCCGCCAATTCGATATTTTCATTGACTCCCCGAGCGACCAGGGTGTACAGGATTGTTCAAACTTTCGTTCCCCGGACGGAAGAGACCTTGCCCCTCGAACGATTAAAATTACATTTGTCCCTTCCGCGTAATCAACGTCAGACTCAACGATCCAATATTTACCCTCGCGGGAGGCGAGTGGCCCTTCGCGGTTCGAAATCTCGAAAATCAATAGTGAAAAGGGTCACCGCCCCACGGACCACTCACTCATTCTCTGTCTCTCTCTCTTTCTCTCTCTCTCTCTCTCTCTCTCTCTCTCTCTCTTCACCGCTTTCAGCCCGACTTCGCGATGAGCATCTGCTTGTTAGCATACTCGTCACCGCTCTCGGGTAATCGAAAATATTGGAAAAGTTTCGCGACAAGTGGGAACAGGTTCGAACGTTAATTGAGCACGAACAGATTGTAGACGCTTCGATCGAGTCCTGGAGACGACGGATGTATTCGGGGGCGTCGGCACCCGAACTGATACTTCGTTCAACACACACTTTCCTGACTAACAAGGAGTGGCTGCGATCCGACGAGTGCTTTTTGGACGATACCCATTCGCAAGAACTGATACCGGCTGAAATATTAGCCCCTGTCGAGGGGGGAGCTCTTCAATTTCTTCACGTCGATTGCAATGTATTTTTGCAGGATACCGGCACGTGCGTCTTAGGCCATGTATCCAATTTATCTATTCAATTTAGGATTGTACACAATAGACAACATTTCTATATTATTAACTTCAATTCAATGAAACATGAAGACTCTCTAGGAAACAGGATGGTCCGCTTAAAGGTGGCTATATGTCCTCCAGTTATAACGGTACGAAAAACATTTTGTGTGAAAATGTTTAAAGGAAATGAATAACATACATATTTATTAGACTCTGTTCAGAATCTTCATCAGGAGTATGACTCGATGACGCCATAGTTTAGCTTTTAAATAGGTGTACACGAGCCTACTGTGCCATATATGATCGGGTGATTTTCAGCATTGATAATATTCGTAACAAACGTTCCACAAAGTTTGAGAAAATTAGCGTCAGGGTGTCTAAATGAGTTAAAGAGCTGAGGGGATCATTTAATGTATGATAATTAAGAGTTCGAAGAAAAATATTACAGCAGCCGAAAATCTACGTGGTAAATTGGTGCCCTTCACGAATAATAATGCCCAAGGCCGCGATGAGCTCGTGACGAACGACGGCCAAGGCGACGAATTCCAAGGAGCAAGTAAAGCAATTAACAGATCACGCGGGGCTCGTCGTGGCTGGTGGCTGGAAAAAATGACGAGGTAAATTGGACGCGTCTTCGACGCCGTTTATAAGAGCGTAATGAGCTTCGAAAATAACGACGCCGGCGATGCATTCTTCTCTCGTCGAGTTAGAAAGCGGCCGAAGCAATTAACAGATCGCTTGGTTGGCAGGCTTATCGTGCCCTTCGTCGTACGCTCGATCTTTTTTTTCCTCCCCCCCCCCCCACCCCCGGAGGCTGTCGTCGCCGGGACGTCCGCTCGTCTATGCTCCGGTTTTAGCCCAGAAGAGACACCATTTCTCAAACCGCGCGCCGTACACGGTTCGTACGCGTTCACTAAAATTCTTTCCCTGTTCCCGCGAACGTTATCCGCCCGAGTCGTGTGTCGACGCATTCTTAAACCGCCCCTGGGGCCAGCAAAAAGGGCGACAGCAAGGGCGTCGGCTTGGCGCATTAGTAATGGGGTGACCTGTCCAGTGAATGAACGCTCGACCCGCGTATCTGCTGAAATTAGCATTCGCAAATCGTTGTTTCATTTCCTGAGTGCTATTCCTATTAGAAGGCTCTGTCATTATTTACACATTGTCGGCCGGATGCGCTCGCCGGTTTTCACCGGAATCGCAACAACTCAGATATGGAAGGTGCCATGTTCCCTGCCGGGTCGCTAACACCTGCGAAATGAAACACGCTAATTGACAGTCGCTGTTAATAACACTCGAAACGCGAATTCTCTGGTCAACAATTTGATTTTTTGACGCACAGTGTTTCGTAGATGGTGGGCGAAACTTTCGGAATAGATACCTGGAATGCTTAGAGAAGACAAACGAGTTATACAATTAGTTGATATAATTTTTGTTTTCTTCTCACAACATTAGGAATCTGTTCCTACCGTTTACAGAACACCCTGCAGATTGTGCCCTGTGACAGTTTCAACTTTTAACGAAGTCACTTGTACGAATTATGAGCTAGCACCTCTTGATTTGGTATCGCAGAGGGGCCAGGTGTGGCGTTGAAATAAGCGCAAGACATACATCAACGCCGCGAGAAGTTTCATCCGATTGATCAGCGTCGCGATGTCCGGCGGTTATGAGACTTTTTTGATTAACAGGAGAAAACTCGGGGTCGTTCCGGTTCCCGGGAACGATGTCCGGCAATCCCGAGGTGTATACCCCGGGTAATGACAATGGCCGGGCGGTCTGGTGTTTGCCAGGCTCACTTTCTCCCGGCGCGGCGCGGCGTTTATTAGCCCCGTCTCCGCTATGATTAATGCCCGGTGGACTTTGGAAAATTGGCCCTGGCTCGAACAAAAAAAAAAAAAAAACCGGCCGGATAAATGCGCGTCACGTGCGGCGACGTGCGTACGGGTGTTGATGAAACCCCCGGTGGTAGGTGGGTTGACTCTTCGTGACACGGGGAAGGCTCCCGTGAAGAGTAGCGTGGGTGGAGGGGCAACCGAAGGGACAAGGGACAAGGGACGGTGGGACTCTCTCGTGCGGCAGGAAGAGTTCGCGTGTGCCTCGTAAACCCGTGTCCCACAGGAACGTATATCCGGTCGGAGAGTCGAAGCTTCTGTCGCACCTGAGCGCGACGAGTCATCGAATATTAAGTGGATTGACCGACGATTTCGCTTTCGACGTTTCTCGCTCGCCATCTTTCGCGTCATCGTAGCGTCACCTCCCAGTGGAAGCACGTAATTCGTATTGAACGAACAAATTTTGTTTGTTATCCGGTAACACAATAAATAGCACCTCAATTCCAATTGATTACGAACTTCCGCCGTGTTCTACTGTAGTTCATCAAATTTCAAGGAGTCATTCCGAAGGAGCTTCAATCTTGAAATTTATTATAGTAATAACATAAACAAAAGAGTAACACAAGAGTTACTACTTTTGTTCCTTTTCTTAGCTAGTTTATAGTCGCATCAACGGTTCCAGAAATGGTTCTTACGTTGGTAAGTCGAACTCGTGCGAGTTGAAGCGTGGTAGTGGGATATAAACAATAATGCGCGAAAGTGTATCGCCCCTAAGAACGTTTTCATACGGGGACACAGGAATTGCGAGCTGCGTACAGATGAGACACACATTTCATTCCCGAGCGTGTATTTCGTACGTGAACGTGGCTCGCGCGTGCTACATACAAATGATTCCGTACGTCTTCGTGTGAAAGAATTCTAATAATTTGACTTGTGCAATAACCTCTGAAATACTCGTCAGAGTCAGCGCGCAGACGTCGTTCCTGAAGATTTAATTTTATTTAATTCCGTGTAGAAAAATCAAACTACGAAACCGATGTTGCGGGCCGCTACGCGTTATATGGAAACCGCGCCAACACCGGAAGTTCTCGCGAGCCCGTTCCTTCCTAGTTGACACGCCCCGGCTGCGAGCCGACGACTACTTTATTACGCGAGCTGCTCGTTAACGCGCGAAGACAACGCGCGAATCGCATACCCGCGGCCACGCCGATGACTTTCGAAGGCAATGGACCGAGGAAGCGGCGAGTCACGCGCGAACAACCTCGCGAACACCGTGTTCCATCGCGGCAGCCTGCTTATCGCGGCTGGTATCTCGGTTAAGTCTCTCCTAAATACTAGCAAAAATTATAGTGCCGTTTCATTTCCTTAAACGCTAATTTATGCGCCGATTGCCGTGTTCGCAAAAAACTAATGCACTGGTTGCTTCGATGGTAATGGACTGCTAACGAGCGTACACTCAATAACTTCATAAATCTCCCCCGGTACGCCAGAGTTGAAATTAAAATTAGTACATGAACGTATTTGATAGGCGATAAGCTAATCGCGGACAAATTTTTGGGCTTAAAGTTTGCAGTGGTGGTCCGAGGGTATGCTAGTACGCTAGAACAGTCAGGAGAACGTCGGCGTACGGTTAATGGAACATTTATTCAGCTTCTGTGATGAGCTAAGTCCTCTCAAACTTGTGAATACAATAAATTGTTTTGCACATGAATCGTATTAGATATGATTTATGTATTATATACAGGTCCAAAAGTCATTAGACCATTTTAAAATGTAGTAACTATTTTATTTTTCAAGAAATCTTATACCACCGTGTGGAACGAATTTAGGCAATAAAGAAGCTCAGTAGCCCTTCAAAAATGTCTAGAAAATTGTACAATTTGCCAAGTCCTGCAAACATTTAAATCCCAAAATCGAAGCGAGCTTGTCATCCCCCAATTTAGTACCAAAGTGAGCAAACAAACATCTGTCATGAACAAAATAAATGGAATAAAGCGAAAAACGAAATGATAAGTACACGGAAGCTATTTACGATCTGTGCTTACGCTAATTAGCTAAATAAATATAGGAATACGAAGCCGATTGTAAGACCCTAAGCGTCTGATCCTCGGCAGAGCGTTGCTAGCTGATTGTAAGCTTGCATATCTGACTAGCATAATTCTAGAAACCAGCATCCTGCAGGCACGTATATTGTAAAAGTGTTTTGATCCGAGCATGAAATTAGATAACGGGAGTCAAAGCATTATACTTTTTCCTAATCAGAAATATCTCAAACAGGACAACGGTACTTTTGCAGAGCCCGGCAGCCGGTTCTTCCAGTCACTCGATGATCATTGGCAGTCCGGTAGTCGACCGGCCGAACTCTTTATGGCGTCCTTTGTTTTTCGCATGGTCCGATAGCGACCGCTTATCGCGCCGTTAATGAAATTTACGACGCCGAGAAACCAGAATTTCGCGGTACGTATTCGCGTGGTGCTTTATTTTTTTTTTTTTTTTTTGGTCTCCCTTGCACCAACCCCCGTCAGGGGGACCGCAGAATTATGCGTTTGAGTAACTAACAGGTCGCGCAGGATTTACGAGCCACGAGCCGGCACAAAAGCGAGTCACCTTCGCGAGATATACATCGTGTCCCGCGGATTTAAGACTCGCGCGGGACGCCCCGAAGGAACGTCCGAATCAATCCGACTGTAAATAACCGTCGACTCGTAAAATCGGTCGAACGGCGAGGTCATAAAATCCTGGCGACCTTTTAGTGCGCTTTAGGCTGATAAACGCCTCGGTCGAACGCGCGGGCGTAAATAAAAAGTAATTAACGATAAATTTCCAGACGTCGCGCGGCGTCGATCTACGACGTCGCCGGGCCCCGACGTCACTCGCGGCTCCGTCCGACTCGCGAAAATTGCAATTATGACGCGGAAAAGTTTTAATTAAACGGCCCCTTTCCTGGCGCCGCAGCCGAAAAACGAAGACCCTGCTGTTACTCTCTCTTTCTCTCTCTCTCTCTCTCTCTCCTCGGATTAAGGACACACCCAGCCGATGTAACCGAGTCTCGCGCGCGTACCGTTTTCTCTCACTCTTTTCGCCTCTCTTTCTCTTGGTTCCTTCGAGTCGCGATTCCCTCCCGTCCCTCCTCTTCTCATATTCTTCTTCCTCCACCATCTCCGATTGCAGCCGGCTCGTTGATGGTGTTCGGTTTCTGATTATCGGAAATCGATCCCCGGCTGGCCATTAAGGGCACGGTTGACTAAGCGGTAGGCGCGCCTCCGCTTCTATACTCTCGCCCGGCGAAATGTACAATTGCCGGACCCCGCCGATCTCTCTCTCTCTCCTCTATCGATGTTTTCCTCCGTTCGGAGATTTATGTTCGATTTTCTTGGGATATGGAGACGGCCCCGCTCTGTGTATTCGGCAGAGTCCAGGCCAGCGACTGATTGCTCCGAGGATGATTGACGTCTATGGAGGCGCGCGCGTTTAATTTCGGTAATAAATTTTGACGGATCGGCCCCCTTCCAACCCCGTTTTAATTGAAACGTCGTATCGCTTGGGATACCTACTACCTCCCTCCCCTAGGACCATGTCGCTCCTAGTTCGAGTATTTTCAATTTCGCCCCAGCCAATTCCAGCCGGCACTTTAATAACTGTTAATGCGGGCGCCGCACGATTTGACTGACCGGCGTGTGTCAGTGTGCACAGAGGAAACAGAACACGAAGGTTCGAGTTTGCCAAATACAGTAACCGATGCTCACCAGACCGTGGCCGGTTCTTTTCCTCGATTCATCCTTCCAAGACGGGACGCCGATGCTGAACCGAAGCCGACCAGGTTCGATTCCTGATTATTGGAAATCGATCACCGGCGGCCCGTTAAGAACACGGTCTAGGAAGCCGATGCCCGTGTAGGGTAGCAATCCAACAGTCCTGCTGATACGCGGGATTCGTGTCTCGAGACGGTCGTTCACATTTAAATATCATCGCGCGTCGCGACACTCTCTATTTGCTCGGTGAACTTTCGGAATTTCGTGGCGCCCCGTGGAAAATCGACGATTGACATTCTCCGGATCGCTACCGCGAAATTCTGCTCCTCGCGCCGCGTGAAATCCAGCTTTAACGGAACGACAGAACCCCTTTTATTCGGTGCGCAATTGTTTCTAATTCGAATTGTTGCGGGACAGTCATCCAAACTTTTAGACACGTTCAAGCGAGCCTCAACGCACCATTTTGAGTCTTAACGCAAAAGATGAGTGACACTTGACTCTTCCTCTCTATGTTACTTTGAAATCATACACCGATATATCAATATCTTTTACTTTAATCTTGTTTTCCACGATTCGACAAAAAGATCATATTCTGTTTTATCTATTTTATAGCTGTTATACATGCTGTTGTCAATTTTTGTTTCGCAAGTAGGAAAACAAACAGAATAAAATCAATTTTCTTTTCTTTTTTTTGCAATTGTTTTTAAAACTGTGAATTCATTGTTGTAACCAAAAAATAGTACTTGCTCTTCTCAAGATATATGAATTTATTTAACGTGGGTGTGACTGTGGATTTATGCATATATAAGAAAAACGATCAGGTGCAATTTAGAACAATAGAAAGATTCAAAGAATTTAAGAGAATACTGATGTACTATTTTCATCTTGTTGGGATTGCAGTGCATTCTCGATATATGTCAATAACACGGGATTTGCCGTCTTGTAGTAGTGGGGGTAATTCAAGAGAAATCATTGTATTAAGTAAAGCAATCTAGTGATCAATTGCGCGAGGTATATCGACCTGCTTTAAAAATAATTTTCCAATTCCTGGCAGTGAACGCAAGCGGCACGATGCTTCGGATGCAGGACGTACGCGAGCACTCTGCAGCGAGGTGCAATAACGATGCTTTATTCGGTCGAACGTCTCTCATTCTGCCCGTGTGCGTACAGAAACGTTTCCCTCGCGCTTTTCATTGTTCCTAATGCCGCGATTCGTATGCCGACGGAGGACACCATAAACCTTCCGACGGAAAACATGGAATTAGCTTCCTTATGAAGAGCGGCGCGTTTCTTTGGACAGAAAAATGCGAGGGTTATACTAGAAACGGTAGTCGCTCCGTAGAACGACGCGAGGATAGAAAGGAACGGGGGAACGGAGGACGAAAATTGAGCGGCATGGGCGGTCGTTGTAAATTAAATTTGGTTGCGGAGGAAGTCATAACGACCGGCACGTGCCCCGGGCTCGTTGCACGATGCATACTATTGCGTACGCGCGTGTACGAGCCGCGTACGAGCTAGCGAACACCCGCTCCGAGCACAAGCGAGCGGGCGAAGCACGCGCTCAATGGGATTACGGAAAAATCTTCCGCGCAAAGCAATGCCGAGGGATTTCTGTTTTTTTTTTTTTGGTCAGGAAGCGTGGCCTCTACGTGATTCGAATGTGTCAACTCGAGGCGGGCATTGAGGCAGAGCCAGCGGAAAAGGTTCTAATTATAAGCTGATTATAAACCGCGCACGGATTTATTCCCCTCGTCGTCGTCGTCGTCTACCTGCCGTCTACGCGACAATTTTTCAGCTGTGATTCATCGCTGTTTCTTCGCCTTCCCTTCGTGACCACGAGAAACATTAGTCGGCTGCCTTTGATAGCGACTTTTTGCCCGTCGGAATCATTTAACGATTCGCTAATTGATTTGCCCGTCGTACGATCTACGGCGGCTCCAAAAAGTATTGGCAAACTGAATTACCGATTTTCGAAAATTTGTGAACATTTGAGCCCTTCGATGCAAAAATTGTGCGACTCGGAACAGTTAATTCTTGAATAACGAGGAATTAAATAAAAATTCTGTAAAACAGTATGATTTGTCTTATGCAAGCCACGCTAAAATTATATTACGATTATTTTATTTAACGACGATTAAACCTTTGAGATGCGAAGTTGAACCAACCGGACAAATATTGACTTACACCACTTTTGCATTAAACGGCTCGTTTAAATTGTTATAATTTGGTAAAGCAGAGTCGTATTATAACAGACCTGCGCTCGCTTTAAAGCTTAAAGTGCACAGATTGCATCAATTTATTTGGTTTAAATTATGCTGTTTCATTTGGTTATGAAATTTACTGACCTTTATTCGCTAACTGCAAGTAGTATATGTACTCTGTCGAAAGATTGTAGAACCATGAAGTGAACATACCTGTAAAAAACATAAACCTTTGTTAGATTGAAAGCAAAAGAAGCTTTAAAAAAAATTGAGTCATTCAAAATGAAATCAGTGAAATGTTTCAGAAAATGTACAATTATCCTAAATTGTATTAATCCTGCAATGGTACCCTAGGTTCTCTCACAAGTCATAACTGCAAATATGAAGTTTCTTTAACTTCCTTGGTACATCCGAGGTTTCAAATTGCATACTTAAAATTATCTTAGACAATTTTTACTGAATCTTAGAGAGGCCCCAAATGGTACTTCGCAGTCCGAGTAAACATGGCACTGCTCAAGGGTAAAATATATTTTATTCGACCTTGAAGCACCGGAATCGTTTCCAGAGATCGAGAAAGAATATTTCAAAATTGTCGAAGCATCTCGCGTGTCCGTCAGAAATATCGCAAGGAAAGCAATTACGCGACGTGGCCACACAGTTCCCCATCGAGTTAAATTAAAAGTGATCTCTCCCCGAGAGTCTAGTGCATCATTTTTTGCCCCGGCGGCACGCGCATGCGACGTCAGTGTCGGCGTCGACGGCGGTACAGATACAAACTTTCATTACTCGAATCGTTAATTAAATCCGTCTGCACACAACGAGCGTTCAGTTGACCATCGGTAGAGTAGGCTCGTCCGTGGTCCTCGTATTTCACGAAAGCTCATAATGCGCGGGTAAATAATAAGGGGCCGTGCAGGGTGCTGCGGGGGTAGGCCTCTTCCATCGTAAGTACAGTTTACACAATTTTCATCGTCGAGAGCGAAGAGGGATGGAGCATGGGCGGACAGGAGGGGAATAATGCTGCTTTTTTTACCATGGCCCCGTGACGAACCCTTTCGCGGCGAGGCCCTTTTCGACTTCGATGCGTTTCAACGAGGTTTGCCCGAGATTGATGAATCGGAAAACAGTAGTTCGAACCGGGAGGAAAAACGCACAGCGATTAACGCTCTCTGCTCGCATAGTCGTCGGGTACCAACCGGTGAACGCGGATCGCGCACGCACCGGCCAGCAACCCTCCTCTTTTGTAATCGATTGCAGCTGAGCAAACGAAACCTCGAAATTAACGGGCTATTACGAATTTAAACGCCGTAATAACCCCGCCGCTCGACAACGCAGAACTACTCCGCCGGTCTCCCCTTTTCCCGGCAATTATAGTTAAACGGAAATAAAATGGCCAGACCCAACCCCCGCTCCCCCGTAAATCCACGTCGATGTTTTTCTTTTTCCGTGTCGCGTCGGCGCGACCATGTAATTTCGCATAAATAACAAGAGATACCGATGGATTCCGACACAGCTCGACGCGTTGCTGTAGGTGGACCGGTCGCAGAACGCCGGAAACAGGTGGTTAGCAGAAAATTGCGGGTCGGACGCGGTTTTCGCGCACCGATCTAATCGACGTGGGTCGACTGTAATTACGTTGTATTCGGGAAAACTATGTTCCGATGTAATTCGAGAAAAATCGAGCCGTGGTCGTGCTCTTTCGACTTCTATCGATGTAACCGCAAGCGACTGACTTGTTCCGAGCTATTGGCAACGGAAAATTGGTCTCTCGGTGCGAGACGTTCGATCGTGTGCTTGAATCATTATTGAAATTTTCTCTTGAATGTTGATTAGTTCTGGAAAAAGATTCAGGCCGAACCTGATTGAAAAATACGTAATTATTGCTAAAAGCTATTGGATTGCTACACATGAAATGTCGGGCTCTAATAGCTACTCTGATCGCGTACCGCAAATCACCGTCGATCACAGATAGTCGACCGTTCTTCGTTAACATTCTTGACCCATTTCCCTACCACTAATTCACTTATGGCATCTAATTATGCATATCTAGATCGCGCCTCGCACAGTCATCTTTCGTCGAAACCGCTTGGCATGATCGGCCTCCCATTTTTCCGTCCCAGATCAACTCGTATATTCACTATATTATATTATATTAATTTATATTGTATTAATTTGACTTATATTAACTGATATTGCATTATATTTCTTTCGACTTCTCTTTTTAGCACCATACAAATTTGAAATTTGGTGTGCTCACTTTAAAAGACCTGTTAAAAATTTAGTGTAAAATGCACTACTTCTTGTAATAGTACAAAATATTAAAATATATCAATATCCTATCACAGTGGTACGATGGTAGTTGCATGGAAAGAGGCTGAAGAAACGTACAAGTATCGAGGTGTTCTTGCAACTAATCCTGTCAAATCACGGATATTCTGTTCTCACCGACATAGTCGATGAAGTCACTAGCCATCCAAGTAGAACGAACCTATGAAACCTCCCACTACTATGTCGCCACTACGTCGAATCCCCGCTTCTATCGCGTGCCACGTGTTTTCCGTAATCGGGCATCAATCGCCACCGCGTGTTGAGGAAATGAAACTGCAAGTATCGAGAGTGCAACTACCGAGGTTCTACTGTATTTCTGTAAGAGCACGAGGGCCACCTTCTCATCTCGCGCTCCTCGACTCCCAGGACGTTCGTCACCGACTATGAGGCAGGAAAGCACCGTGAAAAAGCGGGGACAGGGAGGTGGCGTCGGGGAGACTCGCAGTTAACGATCCACCTGTCGTGTATCGGTCGACCGGTCTAAAAATATGGCGCGCCACGTGGCTCGCCCCGGGAACGGAAACGTCGAACGGGCCACCGATTCTCGGTTGAGGATGATTCCGGTGTGTCTGGTTTAGGGTCTGGGGCTTGCGAAATCACGGGTAGTTTGCTCGGGGGATCGATATCGGTCGATTTTTTGCCACCGATTCGATTACCAGCCCGGCTACCGAGAGCTTCCCGACTCATTTACATGCTGGCGCCTCGATGATCGAGATACCGTAGACCGTTCTCTCTCTCTCTCTCTCTCTTCCTCTCTCCCTTCGTGCCTCGGCTCGGTCAAGAGCACGAGCGATGGCGCACGATAAACGGTGCGCGAGGAACGAATAAAGAGTCTCCTTTTTCCATGGGCCTCTTCCATGAACGAGGAAGATCGGTATCCCGCGGAGAATACGTGAGGGTACTTGACTGAGCAGCTTCCTCGAAAAGCTCGGCGAGGCTGCCCGGGGGGTTAAGTGCACGGGGTGATTAAAAAAGGGCATTGACTTTCCAGGGGAACGAGCGGTGTTTGTGGAAGAAAGGAGATCGCTGTGTCAGGTCGTCGTGTAGGAGATTTTCGGCTTTAGCGCGCCGATCTTGTCAAGCGGCTCTTCGAACAGACGTTTGCGCTAGGCGAATCGAGAAAACGAGTTTTCTTGAAGAATATTTTACGGGAGACGCGTGGGAGGGTTCTTTAATTCGTTAGAAAGGTAAAGACTAAAAAACATTCGAATATATCAAACGTAACATAATTTTGTCCGTAGCTGTACTCACGGCGATTCATTTATGAGCGAAACCCGGGAGTATCGACGCGCGCCGTAAAAAAAGACGGATTTATAACCGGCGCTTTTCATCGGATCGAGGGGCGGCGACTATGGGGGTTGGATATATCCCATTGATCCCGATCGACGGGGGTAAATTCGATCTTAAAAGCGAAACCGAAGTCGTGGGCATTGATACCCGGCCGTCTCGAGCCGGGATTGTTAATAATAGGAGGCGCATAAATCAAAGTCCTATTCGCGTCTTTATTGCTCTATTAAATGGGGCAGCTGGTGCCTGGCGTCTGTTCTCGCTTCGACGCGTTGTGCGGAAACGGGGAGAGAGTAGGAGAGAGTAAGAGAGAGGGAAAAGGGAGCTAGGAATCAGCCGGATGGCTTCCGCGAGGGCGTATTTGTCTCGCGGGGCGAAGGACAGCGCTCGGGGGGATGAAAACGTGCGGTCTAGAAAGTTATGTCGATCCGTATCCGGCCGGCGCTCGACGTATTGAGTTAATATCATTAATTTCCGTCAATGACTTCGCCGGTGCGGCGCAGCGCGGCGTTCCGATTCCATTATACGGGGCTGCGCGGGGGCCGTTCTCTCTCGGCCCGGGGTACGATCGAAGCTTGTTTACATACAAATGCGTCCGGTTATATTGTGTCCCCTGCCTAACGCAATTCGAAACTAATTCGCCGCCGGTAATTTTCTATTCGCAACCGAGTGCGAAGTCAATCGGTCGGTTCGCGGAGACGAAATTACGGTGCGCCGGATAATCCGCGTGGGCCCGATCCGTGAAACGTGCGTCGCTATCGTAGGCAATTGCCGCGGAGAAACTTGATTTCCCGCGTCGTCGAGCCGTGCCGTTTCTCGTTCGATAAACGTCACGTTTCGCGAGAGCTGCAACTTGCAACTCGCGACACGCGGCGCACTTCCGACCGTGTCGCCTCGTTGGACCCCGCCCCGGCCCGTTTCCCGTTGTCGAACTCCCGGAGAACCCGAAGGATTTTGGGATTCATAACAACCGGGAGTAACACGTGTCGGCTTCTCCAAGGTACGGGACGGGACGAGACGAGACGGCAAGTTTAGACGCTCGTTCGCGACCCGCGGGCGTCGTATCGGGTTAATAACATTAATTCTCGAGAACGGTCTCTCTCTCTCTCTCTCTCTCCCTCTCTCTCGGAACTCGGATCTCGTCGGGCCCCAGTTGCTGATAGCCGGTGCCGATCGAAGCCTGTTTACATACAAATTCGCCCCCGTAAAAGGCCAGCTGCGATGCTGCAATCCCGAACGACGGCCGCGCGCCGGTTAATTTTCGCGCAACAACGCCCGCTGCTCGCACACCCCCCAATGCCACCCCCCCTTGCCAACCCCGCTGGTCCGCTCGACGCGCGCTGCAACGACAAAAGGTGAAATTGTGACCGAAACTTCGGACGAACAGCGTTCGGGTTAACGATTCCCACTGATGCGTTGACGCTCGCAAATCGCCGTGACGAATAAGGTTCGGTGCACACGATATTGCCTCGTACTACGCGAATTGCCCGTTAGTTTTCGGCCGAAATTGAATCGCCGACGGGAACCGTGAATTAACGGAGATAAGTCGCCGGAAAAAGTGACTAACGATTCTCGCGATTCAATTCCACCGGCTCGTCTTGTTTAGCGAAAACTCGGAAAAAACGGATTCGACACGTTTCATCATTTTTTGGCAGACTTCCTACCGACAATTATTTCATAATTTTTTTAAGCGTGCGGTCCAGGGCTAATGATTTTTTAACGTTAGTATTTCATTTTAAAATGCGTTAACCAGGCAGGTATTATTTAAATTGTACATATCAGTTAAGTATATTCTAAGTCGAATGGAAAAAGGTTTCGGGGAATATGCGTTTAATAACGCCTCCTTAGATAATTGATACGAGCTTCGAAAATTAGACGGAGAATTTTGATCTGGCGAACATTTTTATGTTGCACAAAGATCGGCGGTACCCCTGGCAATTTCCCAGGCCGCGAGGTTACCGCGTCACGGACAGACAGAGGGCAGAATTATTATCGTTAAAGCGTAACGAGGGCAAAAGGAACGGCGGTTTGCCCCTGGGAATGGCAGCCAGCTTAGAAAAGCTCATTCCTCGGGACTCTGCCGATGCTCCCTGAAGCATATCTAACGCCGACTCCGCCCGTCGAAATCGGCGGGTCCGTGGGGGATTTTCGGCGCTTTGTGCGCGAGGTTTCTGCTCGAACACGGTCGCATCTGCCTCGATAGAATTTCCTCTTTTTCATTCGAAGCCGTCCTCCGTCTCATTCTTTCGTCCGCCGTATATCACCGGAACGATCATCAGCTGTGTGTCCCAGTTAGCCGTACCGTGAAAATCGCGATCGATCCGTGCACCCTTGATCTTCAACCGCGGCCGGAATCACCGTGAAAAGGTCACGGCGAACGAAACTCGCGGCGCAACTTCGACCCTTCCACGTTCCGTTGTCGTTGCTTCGAAGAATTTTATTGGTTGGGACAGAAAGATATATTCATGACTTGCTCTTGCGAGAAGAGTTTCGTAGGCACGGCCGATCTCCGCGGAAAACGTCGGACACAGCGGTCCCGTGGCAATAAAAATGGTTGGCCCGATTCCAGATGTTCGGAATTTCAACGGGGAAACAACATTCCACGATATATCGCGCGGCCGATTCTGTGAGCCACGCTGTCGTGGAAGGTCCACTCGCGATATTCCGACGCGATATTTCTAATAAACGTGTTCCTCCATTTTCTGCCGTTCTTCGTATCGCGCGCGCGCGCGAGACTGAGCCCGAGCTACAGATTGCTCGTGTGAAAACCCTCTCCGATTCGTGACCACAAATTTCAGCGGACACCGTTCGGCGACGGAGACCGGTACTTCACTGTGATGCACGATACTTCACTATTAACACTGCCGAACTTGTCAAATTTATAGATGACAGGTTCTAGAAATTTTGGGATTGGCGAGGTTTTTCTATGGGACATCGATCAATTTATTTTGGAGTATTTCGAAAAGCCTCGAAACGTTGAAGTTGTATTTGGTATTGAACTGATTGATCGAAGCATTCGATGAATTGTCCCATCTCGCAAGAACCAAATATTCCCATCGCCATTATTACAAACGCTTAGTTATCTAGAATTAAGAATTATTATTAACACTAGGTTTATATGGAGCACTAAAAGTGACTATTTTACATTTCTTTATAAAATTAACGAGAATGTGAAATCAAACTCAAAGAAATACATTTGTTGAATAATTTCTCATGGATGTATCTCTAGAATGTTAATAATTGTAAATCAAAAATATTGAAACCGGTCATTTTGGTCCCGTATACCTAGTGTTAAGAATTTTTAGCATTTTCATTGCACAAATACGAATTCGATTCCATCGGATGCATATTCAAAACTTTGTAAAATGGTGCGCGTCACAAAACAGTGAGACGTCCACGTCAATCGCGAATAGAAGGTAATCGGTTCGAGCACGTCGTCAAAGTTCCGGAAAAGTGGGAAATTTTTCAGAAACATGGAGCATTACCAACAGAAGTTTCTCAACGGCGGATCTTCACGGACGGTACGGAATAATTCCACGATTTCGAGGCAAGAAGCGGTGCCGTGATGGCCCGTGGTGCACGAGCTCACGTTTCTTGCTATGAGAATCCGGCGGGACGAATCTGCGCGAAATCCGCTCGATCACGAGCGTCTTCCATCTCATGGTGATTCGGCCGATCTCGCATAAACCGAGTCACGGATTGGTATCGCCGTCCGGGATCAGGAAGCCGACTTCCACGCCTAGACGTGGTCGGCAGCCGGATAACGAACGGGGACAAAGGGAGCACGCTGCGAATTAATAAGCCGGCTCTCTTAAACGCGCCGAGAAATCCCCTTTCCTGACCATGTCGAATCATTCGGCAGCCTGTTCATAATGCGTCGCAGCTGAATCAGGGGAACCCGATCTGTGGAGGGGACCCGGTAGTTTCGAGGATCCCATTGTCGCCGGACCCAGTTTGCTACCCGCGAGGCCCCCGACATTCCAGGAAAATATTTCTAACGGAAACTCCTGGTCCAGAAAGAGTTAAACTGTTACAATTATGCAAAACGAGAACCGTGCAATAATTAAACTTAAAGATTGGTACCTCTACTTTAATAATCCAGTTTCACCATTTTTTGAGTTCCCGAGTTTGAGAATTCTCGATATATGACAGCAATTCGGGTCTTGCCAGCGTTTTGTATCGTGCAGAAGACATACCAGAGCCGTGTTATGTTTACATTACTCGGCGTTCAAGGCCTCTCGAGCTTCGTAGCGCCTCACGGGGTATACGTCGCGGTAGTGGGGATAACTCCGCGACGTTTATCATCCAGGCTTTGGCACCATATATATGTCGTAGATTTAAGCACGTTTTTAGGATAAGCATAGATTAAGCATTTGCCGTTGGAAGTTGCCGAAGTCGGTTGCCGAGTGCTCGCGCGTGTATTTACATTGTAGCACGGCCGAAACGTTTGAGCGGCTGCGACAAACAAAATCGGCTGGTTTGGAATGCGTGCACGTGGACGGAGTGACTCTGCGGAGTGGGGGAAAATTCGAGGCAAGGCTCTCGATGGCCCGAGATCGGCCGGCAGCTTTTGTTTACCACTCGAACGATCGAGGTAAGCGTCTCCGCAGAGTCAAACGGTCGGGGCACTCGACAACACGACACGATGAAACGCGTAAACTCCGGGACGCACGGGTCGCGCCAAAATGTTCGCGACACGACATATAGAAAAATCGCGGTACAGTGAGTAGAAACATTGGTAAATTTTGTTCGCGACTGAATCTAGCATAGATTTGAAGATCGGAGCTCCCCTTTTAGTTTCTCAGCAGCCTGGTCATAATGCGCAGCTGAGTGGGGGGAACTGTGATCAATGGGACCCGGTAGTGACATTGTCGCCAGACCCAGTTCGCCCTTCATCCCCCATGACTTTTGGGCCCTGGTTCAACGAGCGGGGAGAGAAGAGAATGGGGGCCTGGGTTGATTCTGTACGGTCGATGCAAGCTCACGCTCGGTCGGTTTGCTCGAAGAGACTGCGATTTGCGCCCTCGAGTGTTCCTCTCCACGGGACGTCCTATTATCGTTCCTCTCTGTCCTCCCTCTTCCCCTTTTTTCGCGACTCCCTGCCTCGACTAAGTGGATTATCAGGGATATCCGTTTGATCTCTCGTCCGAAAGGGCGGCTCGGATAAACTTCCGTGCGCGAGTTCGGGCAGGTGCAGCGGATAAGTTCTTTCGTTTGGCGCTGGGTGACAGTCGGAGACATGGCGGGAGGCGTACTGAATATTTCAGGGACTTCTTTTCTTTTGTGCAACGAGCGTGTGCTCCTTCGGAACGCGTCTCGGCTCGAGGACGCCGCGCCGAAACGGAGTATAAACCTATGGGATATTTATAGAATATCGAGAAACATGCCCGCCGAGATGAAGGATATTAAAGGAACTGCGAAAGACGTACCGGCGAATTGAAACGAGGCTACCTCGATCCGTGGCGGCGCGGCGCAACTACTTTGCATAACACCGATATAAATACTGTCATGGGCATTTTTACGGTCCGTTTTTTATCCTCCTCTTCGCCGCGGGCGTTAATAAAATTAACGAGTTTATAGGTCCTCCACGAGGCTTGTTATTAGGCTGACTAGAAATTTATTAAACACATAATCGTTATGACTAGATATCGATGGCGTTTCATAGCTTCATTAACGGTTTACGATCTATACTATATATTTGCTCGTAACCTGGGTCGTTATACGCCTTCCCCCGCGGATTTTTGCCACGAGCACGTATAATGAATTTTCCATTCCGTTACATAACTTTTACCGAGTCCGCTGTCTTTTCGCGTATCGATGCATTAAAGTTATGGAAGGAAGAACTTAATCAGAAGTTAATACTCCGAGAAACAGATACATTCTGCTTAATCATCGAAAATCCAATAAAATCTCTATTTCCTTCGGAACATAATAAAAGCCCCAACGAAGACAACATATTAGGGGAACCCATAAGTAATCAATTATTTTGAAATCTAAAAGAAACTTTATAGTAGATTAAGAACAGTTTGCTGCCATCTTTCCATTGCTGCTTCACCGAAAACTGTAAAAGAATACGTGTTTCCTCTTCAACGTACAGAACCGAAGGCAAAACAAATTCTTTGCAAACAAATGATTGCTTACGGGTACCCCTAATATATTTTTCGACAATCCCAACGTTTAAATCAATTCGGAAAGATCTCTGCAAGGGTCTCTCTTCCCCAAGCGAAGTCCTACAAACACACAAATCGTGGCCCCGAGTGGCGTGGCGTGTGGAGTGAAATATGCTTGTTATCGGCAAACTTTCGGCGCGGTATCTCGTTTGGCCGGAGCAATCTCTCGGGTGCTAAACTCGCGGAAGAGTCCGCGCTTATTTCTTCCCCCGTTGACACGATTGTTCCCTCTAATTACTCCGTCCCCGGCGTTCCCTGGAGCCGGGGGGGGGGGGGCGGTGTGTCGATGCCTGGAGCGAGAGAGCGTGGTATCGATTTAACTCGTGCTCTCCCTTTCCGTGTTTCGTCGTAGCTGTTGCAGCACGGCTCGCGTATGGTTGGCAGCGACGGGTCTATACGTTCGTCCGGCGAGTCTACTCGGTAAACAAATGCACGGTAAAGTAGTATACACTTGAGCGCGAAGTTGCGCAGGCTGGTGTAGCACCGACTTCGTCTCGTTGGATCGAGTATGGGACACGTTGACGGGTTACCGTGGTCGACATAGAGAAGAAGAAGAGAGCTAGTGGGTCGTCGTCGTGTTTGGCGGGTCTGGTCGAGCAGCAGCGTCGGCAACCATGACTTCCTTCGTGGAGGGTTTCGATTCAATGGGGTCGCGATGATCCGACAATGGAGCCGAGTTTGGACGGGGGAAAGAAGTTCCATAAGGGGACTTCTGGAGGGATCTCCAGCGAAATAACGAGTCACGCTCGCCCGGTGGCACGATCCGACGGTGGATGAGCCTGGAAGGGTGAACAGAGACGAACGAGAAGAACGAGGCGAACGGAAGGATGAACGACGGGGGCGGAGGGAGGGGGCAAGGTGGGGAGGACGGCGCGTTCGAGGAGAAAGGAACGGGTGGAAAAAACGAGAAGACGTGTGACAATCTTATTGTCGTTTCTGGATCCGCAGAAAAGTCGTTCCTCCGCCGGGCACATCCAACAATGAGACCTACTTCTTTCTCTCCTATCCTTTCGCTCCTCGGCCGCCACTTTCGCCTCGTCTATTTTTCTATCCCTTCTGTTCGGCTCGCTCGTCCTGTCTGTCAGAGTCCCCCGACGCGCAAAAACCAGTTAAAGCGATTAAAGTCCCCGAAAGCTCGGCCCAGGGAGAGAGAAAGAGAAAGAGAGACGAAGCGCGATAGAAAGCCTTGCGAGTTCTTTCGCCGGCTTTTCCTTTTTCCACCTCTGCCCTAAGCGCCACCATCTTGACTGGTCGACCAAACGGGGTTGGGGATATTGCGACCCGCGCTCTGGAATTGCCCCGGGCAATCGCGACGGAATCTAACTTCCATTCGGACTTATTATTTGAACAGGGACACTCCAATGGCTTCACGCTCCCACGTTTCCGGACCAACCCTCCGAAGACGAAGACGAAGACGACGACGACGACCCATTCATTCCGCTTCTCTTTTTCCGCGTTCTTCAGATCGATGCCCCGCGATCCAACGATCGATAAGACCACCCCCGCCAGCTCCCGGAAAAGTGAAAACCAGCGGAGGAGCTGTGATTCGGATCTTTTATTCGAATGTAGATCTCGCTCGGCTTGCGAGATCTTGATCTGGGACCGTTTTCAGAGGAAAAAATCGATTTTTAGGTTGTGAATTGAAAATGTAATCGTTACTGTGATCTTGCTGGAATAATAAGTAATAGTTGCAGCAATGAGTAATGGTTACTAGAATCTTGAGTAGAGTGTGTTGCTACGTTTCTTCTCGATTTTATGCATTTAGAACAATTATAAATCTATAAAGTATAGTGAAAATGTTCGTACAAAAATTCATACTCTAGTCACTGCGATGTACTCAAAGTTAGAGCAGTAAGACGAGCTGTTTACGTATCATCCCTAATACGTTTAAAAGATTCGAGTTTCATGTAATAGGCTTGAACTAAATCGAAACACAGAGTCAACAGTAATCCGGCGATTAGGGTTGACAGAAAGCGTGTGTACTTAACATACTAAGTTTTTATCGAAAACCCAACAGAACATTCAGCAAAAATTCAATTACCCATTAGGAACATCCTATGCAAACACGTGTCAATTTTAACCCTTTATAGTGCCCTTTAACCTTGTCAATACTCCAACATCCTTGTGTGCGTTTTACTAAAACAATCTCCTCTTGGTTAACCCTCCGACAGCAGTATCAGGGTCTATTTTGACCCATAGTATCAAAATCGTCAAAATGTAACTTAAAACAGTCAAAACATTAGAAGAATGTAAAAATAGTTATATTATTTTCAACTTATAAAACGTATCAAAAGAGAAAATAAATTTCTATTTCACTCCAGTTGGTTGCGATTCAAGAAGAAAACTTTGTTAATGTTAATGTACAGCTATTGCAGAACATGTAGGCATACAATACATATAAATTTTCTCCATTTTTTAAGGAAATTACGAATTACAAAAAAGTTGTAGTCACTGAAACCGTAAAATAGATCATAGTGCAAGTTACTCAACTACGTGATTGGTTAATGAGCCGCAACAGCATGCATCTGATCGGACTGCCGCATGAAACCTGAATGAACTCGCGACAGCGAGGCACGATCAAGGTCGCGGGCTAATAATCCCCCGTGTCCCCTGATCACTCGTTGAAACCTAAGCGCGCGAAGGGTCAAGGATTAAATCTCGCGTCGCACCGCTCGGCGGAATCTCCGAACCGGAAGAGTAATTACTACTGATTGACCTCCTCGTTGGTTGCCCGCCACCCGAACCGTGTAACGGGATTAATAAAGGTCCCCGCGAGCGTTTATAATCCGATCGGGACCTGGGTAGAAGAGCGGAAACCTCCTCGGAGCAGAAGGGTGAGAAGAGAGAGAGAGGAGAGAGAGAGCACGTGCTTTTCTAAGCTCGGCACGCTGGAATTCTCGCGCGACCGATCGGTTTTTTCATCGTCGCTAATTGCTGGCGGCGCGGCACGGCGCGGTAAATTAAGAAGCGAGCCCGAGCCACCGCGTAATCGAGAGCGCTTTCTCGGCTAAATGCTCGCGGCTGCGTCGCGGTAAGCTAATTGGCTGCGAGACAATGCCACCGTTCCGGCATCGAGAACGAAAAAAAAGAAAGAGAAGGAAAAAAAATAGAAAGAAAGAAAACGAAGAAAAGAGAAGGGAAGCTCGTTTAACGAACACGTCGAGGCGGTTAATCGCGTCTCCTCGCGCAAAACACAGACGAGGCGAATCGATAAGACGTCCTTCACCGGCGGCGGAGCGCACGACAAAAAACGATTGTTAATTAGACGATAAGACGGCGAATTTGATGTTTAATGCGAGCGCCGGGAGGCTAGAGGAGGGGAAAAGGAAACGCATAAAGGATCGCGTCTCGCAGATCAAACGTTCCGAGGAGACTGAAACGTCGATCCATAATCACCGGACGCGAGAAACTTATTTCTCTTTTTGCTCGCGTTCGTTTTTCCTTTTCGTTCACAGTTTTTTTTTCTCCGTTCCTCCACCGTTTCGTTCGTTTTTAATCGCTGTCGCAGCTTGCTCCGAGAACAGCCAAGCGGTAATTGGACTGGATCGCAGTCACAAAGTCGATAACCCGGCGTAATTGAATTCGTAAGCAGACTGTCGATCAACCGGAGACTCTTCGAACAGCGAAACCCCCGGCGCTGGCCTGGTTCAATGGCGAGAGCGCGCGCGCGCTTCAGTTTTGCAGCTGGCAGCAAAAGAAAGATGAAAAGTTCGAGCCGGTGGGCTATCTCTTTCTCTTTCCCTCTCTCTCTAATTTAACGGGCATCGTTCACGGCAATTTTTCGTTTAATCGTGCATGCGCGACCGTCGCCCCGGAAATTTCCTACTGCAGTGACGTTATAATAGGGGACGGACGCGGAAGGGAATCGGGGACCGCGTGATCCCCACGGTGAGATAAAATTGTGCTTCACAAAGGGAACCGGCCTTTATGCCCGCGCTTACAAACATCGAAAAAGATACGTCTTCATTTTCCGGAACAAATGCCCGTTCGCGTACCGCGGGCACCAATTACACGAAGGCCTTTGCCCGTTCTGTCGAGTGCCCTGGCGGCTCTCTCTCTCTCCCTCCCTCTCTCTGGCTGCTGTTTTTTCCGTTTTTCTTTCTTTTCATATTTTTTTTTTCGTAATTTTCCGCGAGCCCCGTTTGCTTTTTGTTGTTCCGTTGAATTTTCTTGCGCATGCCCGAATTTCCACCTCGTTGGTGTCGGCTTCCCGTGGAATTAAACCGTCGACGATCGTCGAAACCTTTCGTCCGTATAATTTCTCAAACGCGAGAGGAATTCGGAAATGTGCATCCCCAAAGGAAATAAAAGGAATCAAACGCTTTCTGTCGCCTGAATTTTTAATCCCGAAACATCGGTCGATCGCTTGCACGTTGAATTAGTGCTCCGTTTTCTTTTTATTGCTTGCCTGAAAGAACGAAATTTGCGAATCTGCCTGCAGGTGATCACAGAAGATCGTCTGCACCTGGTGAATTAAATAAAAGTAAGGAGAACAGAAATTTTTAATATTTTGTGCACGTTGGTTGGTTGCATAAAGATCCGCAGTCTAGTCAGAAATGTTACATGTAAGTGGTATTCGTTTCTTTGAAATCGAAAGAAAATTTTATTCTTCTGCTAGCACTATTGAGACAGTAAAGTACCTGTAGAGAGACACCAAGATTTTCTTTTTCTACCAAATTGTACTAACTAAAGAATGAAAGAAAACAAAGATGCTGCGAAGAAGATAGTACAGGAAGGTGTTAATAAAAGGGTGACTGTTATGTAACGTGAAAGAGAATGATCTGAATTTATTACAAAAAGGAAGTCTTCAAAATGAAAACTGGATTATAGTCGTGTGTAAAGATACCTGGAGACATATGCATGCGCAATGGTACCAGGTATGGCCTAGATTTGAAGCATAGATAAGCAAGGAAGATTAAGTTGATCAAAGTTGACAATATCAGCCGGGCGTATCGAAAAACGACCAGAATCTCCCCTCCCCCAGACGTGGCGCACCCCTCGATCGGTGTAATTCTGAGTTTGTCATGCCGGAAATTTCTTTCCATGTGACGCATAATGTGGGACACGGGTGACACAGGGGGTCGAGGTAGCGTAGCTTTGTGGTCTCGGTTAGCGAGATAAAACTGCCTGACGATACACAACCGCGACCTCTTCGAGAGAGCAGAGAATCTCGGTGGTATAAAGGGGGTCCCGGGTTCACGAGAGAGAAAAAGAGAAAGACTGAGTGAGTGAGTGAGAGAGAGAGAGAGCCATCGTCTATTCCTCTTTTCCCCTTTCACGATTCTTCCTGGGCCGCCGGTGAGTACAGCGGAGACGAATGAAAACGTTCGCCCGAACAGAATAATTCATTGTCCTTCTGAAACCGGCGGTGCTTCACGCTTGTTTGGAGAGCGGATTCATCTCGTTCGAGCCTCGGTGATCCTCGACGAAGGCAAGCCGAAGCGTCCGGATAATCCCGCGGAAGCTACGTTCACGGTTTGTTTTGAATTCTTAAAGCTCCGCGCGCCGTGGCGAGCTTTATTGTTTCCCCTCGGTATCCGCCCACCGCGATCGCCCGGCACACGCGACCGCGCCTACCATTTCCAACGGGAACAATCCGAAATTGATTCCAAGTTTCACCGGCGACGCAACCAGGAAAAACCTGGCCCGGCGACCGTCTCCCACAAGAACCGGCAAGAATCGCTTCCCTCGTGCGCGATTGAACAATCGGAACCGTTGCTCCCGTGCCGACAACGATTCTCGAGCACCGCGGTACGTCAAACAGCTTTCCCTGCAATTTTAGAACGTTTTGCGGAATGGAAATTCTCGGCTGTGTCGCATTTCCCTCGGCTGTAGAGCTTGCAGCTCGGGAAACGCGGAAATCTGCAGCTGGATCTAGCGGTTTCGAGAATCGTTCGCTCGTTCAGACGCTGCACGGCTTAGTCAATAATGTTAAATCAACCATCTGTGTCGATTGCAATAAACGCAAACCGTATTGAAATTTCTTTCTTTTCATATAAGTGACCGTTTCACATTACTTTATAAAAATAACGAGAATGTGCTGTCCAAATTTTTACCAATTTTTATTTAATAACACATACCCAAAGAAATAGATTTGGTATTGGTATTAAGGTCCCGTAAACCTAGTGTTAAACTCGACGTATTTTCCTTTCATTTAACTGTCACACCTGACTTAAAAATATAAAGTAGAGAAAAAAGGTTCTCCTCCGCGAAGGATTAAAATATTGCTTTTAACGAAGAGGGAAGGACAAATGTCCTAAAAATTGTTTTACCAGCAGGTGGTTAAAATTCAGCAAGACAGATATTCGGTTACTTTTTCTTTAATAAATCATATTGCCTCAAAGCAGTATTACACATCACAGAGTCCGAACGATCAGAGCCCGAAAGCGATAAGCAGCATCTAAATCAAAGCCAGCAGTTCGAAGCGGAAAGAATTCAATCCAAATGAACGGTTCAAGCCACGATTGAATCCTCTGATCTTCGGGTTATCGTCGATTCCTCCTCGAACGATATCGGCGAACGGCCGCGCATCGGGTTCTTTCACGTTTGAAAAAAAAAGCCCTCGGCCTCCTCTAATCAGCGGTATCGACTCTGGGGCTGGAGTGTCCATCAAACTCCCACGACACGCGGAAGAGAAAGAAACGAGCGTGGAAAACAAAGAGCGTGTCCAGGAGGTGGTACACACAGGGCCACGGGAAAAGTAGACAATGAGCGACGAGCAGGGTAAAAGGGAATATGAGAGTGAAATGGAATACGAAATGAAGGGAGGCTTCTTGTGTCCACGTTGTACTGTGTCCGTCAAGGTGGTGGTTACCACCTCGTTCCCACTCTGCCGGAGCCGTGGCCCACCTCTGTTCATATATACCGTCCTTTTCGTTTCATCCACACCACACGGGTCCACCCTCCCCTCCCTCCCTCTCGCCCCCCCTCCTGTCTGCCCGGTTTCGTTCCCTTCCACGATTCCGCCCCTCCCCCTCCCACCGCCACCTTTCGACCCTCCACGGCACGCGTTGTATGTCCGGTCCCTTTACTTTCGCGTTTTTGTATGCGGGGTGAGCAGCACACGGTGGCCGGTGCTCGAAAAAGGGGAAGAGCCCGTGGTCCGAACCGGGGAACGGGGTACGGAGGGTGGGGGGCTAGGCAGCAGAGAAATCCTCAAAAGGCACAAAGGACACCCGCATGCATTAAAGGGTAACAATTCCTTCACGACAGAGGCCGATTCTACGTGGTCTGACGTTTGAAAATTCGTCGTCGTCGTTTGCCAGTGACCACGCGACTCCACGACGTTTTCTAACCCCACTACACAGACGGACGGATAATGTTTTATACAACGTCACGCGTTTAGGACACCGACCTGCATGCTGATTTCACGCCGGATTCGGGCCCTTTGTTCCTTCTTAACCGAGGGTGACGAATTGTTCCGCGAGAGGACGGAGAGATGAAAGATCGTCCCGGGGAAAAAGGATTTTTATTGTTGCTGCTGGTGCGCGGAGGATTGTGGGCACGATCAATGGCGGCGGAGAGCGAAATAAGGTGACCCACCGTTGCAGGTTCAAGCGAGGATTTTTGGGAATTTTGAACGAGACTTCTTAAAATAGACTGTGGACAAACGATTGGATTTTTATTTTATATTTCTTCAAATTATTTCCACGTTCTATGAGACAGAATTTACGCGTTAGAACTAAAGAGATTTTGTTTTTACAGGAGAAGTTGAACAACGATTTGAGAACACTAATTTCAACGTAGCTTCAGTGTTCGTTCTCTGGATAGGTCAACCTACGTCACTACTGTAATATAAATAAAGCCGGAAGAAAAAAGGAAGAAAAATCGATACGCCTTGGTATGTCTTCATTTTCAAAATTTCTTTTATGTAATAGGCACATGTTCGCAGTCTATTCGTGAAACTCGAGGAATAATCAGATTGCGCACGGTGTAATTGCGACATAAATAAACATAACCCGGTAAAATACGTCTCGCTCGAAGCAAAGTTAATGTCCGTTCTAACGTCGAGACCGGAAACTCACCATGAAAAGATTACCGCTAATAATTATTCCTGATCCCTCTATTTGACTCTGTGAACGCCGTTCGCACAAAGACGACGACGTAAAAGTAAACGTCGAGTTTGATGTTTCCTTTATACGGACGTTACGACGGTCCTAAATTCTGCTCGCTCTCTTCGCCTGGCTGGTCGTTCGACAAACTCGCAAGACAATATTTGATAAAAGTATTAGAAAGTCTCTGAGAGCTTTCGAGAGACCATTTAGCGGCGTGCCTGTCGAAATAAAGCATCCGGGGTCCCTCGGTCTGAGTCACCGTGAACGAGGAAGCGTTTCGAGCCGGTCTCGAATTTCCATTTCCCGCTCTCGAGGGCGAGATTACGAGATGTTTGAGAGATGCAAACGCGAAGTCGCGAGAGCTCGCGGGGGCATAACTGTAAATCAAGCGGCGCGGGGTAATTACTTGAGAACGTGCGCGCTTTCGTGTTTGCTAAACAGTCCGAGCGGTGCGACGACGGACTTGCCATAACGAGAAAAGTCCGGTCAATAAATTAATTAAACTGTCGTGGCTCCGAAGCGGGAATTGCCGGGGCTGGCCGGCGTAATGCGTTCGGTCCTGACCTCATTACCATTCGCGAAATCATAATCGTTTCGAAAATTGCAGAAAGCTTTTAGCCAAGCTGCCACTTCGAAGTTAGAGTGGCCGCTCGTGCCCGAACGCGTTAGAGGAAACCCCCTCGGGGGCTTCTCGTAAAATTTGAACGATCACAGAATAGAAATGCGTCCACCCGGCCCGCGATTATATTCTTTGTTCGCCGACGATTCTCGGAACGAGCTCCGGACGCTTGCCGATTTCACCAGGTCGCCCGTTCGAGAAGGTGTTTCTCTGATTAAAAATATTCCTCCATCGATTAGACACCGAAAGGAAAATTCGTGTCCCCTCGCAGGTGTTCTAAAATCACACCCTCTTCACACATGCTACCGATGAAATTGCAGAATTTGGAGAAACAATTTCGGTCTTATTCAATATTTTCAACACGTTGAGTTTTATTCACAATTTTTAATTTTAACTTATTGGACAAGAAATCAAATTGTAGCAGATATTCACAACCAAGGAACAATCTAATTTCGTTACGTACTTGCATGTTCTCTATTTTTGCAAATGTTTTTGTACTCGCTATATTAATCGCCACCGCAGGCATCGATAGCCAACACGAAAAGGTTGCAAATGAATTTGCGCATCTGATCGCGTCCGTTTACGGTATATTTTCATTAGGGCTGATCGTCTTCATAATCGGATTAAGGTGACGCAAGATAGGAAGCAATAATTTCATTAGAAACCGCGGATGTAATTAGCGTACCCGGCTCGAGCGATCCGATACGAGATCGAAGGCGTCAAAACCGGGTTATTTCCTCGCCACATCCCCGTACGAGCGCATTACACCACCCCGGCATTCCTCGGAATCAGCCTGTGAATAGTAACACAAGCACAGCGTGCAGCTGTCCGAGAATCCGAGTTTATGGCTTCGCCGGCAATAAATGATTTCCAGGTCTCTCCGTGGCGCTCCCTCCCTCCCTCCTCTCCCCTTCGACCTCGAACGCCCTTACAATTTGCGGCGGGACGCTTGTTAAACCGAAAGAAACATCGTAATTCTCGGCCCCCGGGGGCTTCAGGGAGGGGGGAAAAAAGCGGTTTCGAATGAAATCGGAGGATAATTCTCGCCGTGAAAGAAAGGTAACGACTTTATTAGCCGCGGGTGAAACTGCGACGTCGCCTCGCACTTTATCAACGAGCGTAACGGGGGTGCGCATTAAAATTTCTCGAAGGTGTCAACAGCTCGGGCCGCAGTCGGATTTTATGCAAATCGCGACGCATCAATTAGACCCCATAAAAGACGATCGGGACGCAGGGAGTGTCCGCCAGCGGCGAGAACAGAGATGGCGATCGTTCCTGTTTCGCCGAAAAATCCTGGGCCAGTTCGAGAGCGTGAGCGAGCGAGAAAGAGAGAGGGAGAAAGAGAGAGATGGTAGGGGAGGGGCGAACGCGCGTGGCTAACAAGGCTCTTCCTTTGCGTCTCACTCTGAATGCCCCGCTAACGAGTCAGGCTGGTAAATTATTTCGTAAAAGGGGGCGTTTTACGCGGCCCGCCGCGGCATCCGAGTTATAATTTCCGCCGTGGCGACTTTATAGAGCCGGTCGTCTCGACGCGGATACGGCCTCTAAACGTTACCCATAAGCTGCAATCAATTCCCCGCACGATCGTGCGTGCGCTTACGCTCGACCGCTCGCTGTCCCCGCAGATTCGACGATAAGACACTCGAAAATTCTGCTTAAAGAACCGTCGCGAATTCAACGCCAACCTGCTTTCTTGCTTGCTTTCTCCCAGTGAAAGAAAGGGTCCGGGGTGTAAGACTTCCTGTTTCCTTCTTCGTCGTGTCACTGCTTCAATGATTTCAGTCTGGGCAGATACGTTGAACTCGGACGATCTTTTAGCGGAATGATTTTTTTTTTGTTATCGAAAATACACCCATACTTTTGTCTACATGAAGAGGGCATCGTGAATGTTATGTTTTCGTTTAACTCGTTCCGTGCCGTGTGGGTCGCGCACGCCCCACGCAAACTTTCCATTCAGGCCATAAGGAATTTTCTCTGTTAGGTGGTAGAGAGCCTGTCAAACCGTCTTACGAAGACAATTTATTGACATGTGAGCTTTTGCTTTGTTCTGTACTGTATCTTAAACGCTACACTTATATTGGATTACATAATGCGGTGATGCGTACGTTACAAGTGGACTGCGGATTTTATGCATTTATGGAAAAAATTAATCGATTAAATTAAAAAATGTGAAGACGTTAGAAGGATTTCATGCTGCTGTCATATTATTCCCAGTTCATTAAAATTATTAAAATGTATCTTCCGGTAACTTCTGTTTCATACGATTGACTAGAGCAATTTTTATTTTCCATACAAAATTTCGCATTCTTGAACGGAGGTAATCGAAAATTGGTGCGGCACGGAACAATTAATTATAAGAAGTGACTAACAAAAAACCTAAAAGAGAAGCTTCAATAGAACTTTCCCTTTTCCTGTATCAATCGGTCCATAGGAATTCCTAATACCGGAAGTAAATTTCTATCTGTACTAATTATCACGATTCTGCGCAACAAAACCACGAAAATCCGCAAATCAGCGATAACGAATCGACACAATTCATTTCCTTGATTCGTCACTGCGTAAATTCGAGTAACCCAAACCTTTCAACACCGACGTCATCAATTGCCACCGCGTCAAAACTTCGATCACCGACATCGGATCGATCCGCAGATTTAGAAGATATCTGGCATATTCTACAAGTGCAATAATCGAGGGCAGGTCCATTAATTTTCCGGGTCATTCGTTGCCGCTGCTCCCGTTCGTCTCTCGCGGGTCATTCGAGAGCCGGGAGGATTTCAATTTCCTTTTTCTCGAAGCGGAGGACGCGGCCCGAAGATAGGTCGAGAGGAAAGAACCGAGATAATCGCAGGGCGGAGGGCGAAGGTCGGCGAGGAGGTGTCGCGGATGAACGATCTAGATAGCGGACTTTATGGTTCCGTGGGATTACCGGTCCGTTGCATAAATTTCGGCGACGCGCATATATAATGCGAAGCTAATAATGCTGGTTCTTCGAGTTCCGGACGGGCGGCGCGGGGTTAGGTTCGTGAGCCACGGGGTTTGGGAACGGCGACAGGTCGCTGCGGAACCCGTGCAAGCAAAAGAAAGGCAGGGACGCGTGGGAGAAGAGAACGAAGAGACACCGCGAGGACGAGTGCCCGTGGAACGCTCGGGGACGGTAAATTTTCGTTGCAACGCGGCGTCGTTATTAGCATACAAGTATTTAGAATGAGTTATTGGCCGGCACGCTTATCCCCCCAGGGCGGATATATTCGGTACAGCCTCTCTCTCCCGTGTCAGGTGTATCCCTCAGGAGGTAGCATTATGCGCTGCATATTTTATCTCGGTTGTGTCGCCGGTCCTCCGCCGCCGCTTTCCTTCGAGGAGCTGCGCGAAAGACGCGAAAAACGGACCAGCGATTCTTTAAAATTGAAACCAGACACGCTTGGAAATGCTCTTCAGCCTTTAACCCCTTGCCCTACAATAACGAGCCAGACTCGTGATGAAGATTCTGAATAAAGTCTGATAAATGTTTACGTTATTAATTTCCTTTAAACCGAAATTAAATTCTATTTTGTTGTAGTTGATATATATCATTTGGAGACAACATAGGCATACAACAAGCATAAACTATCTTCTTTTTCTATGAAATTCTGAACGATGAAGCATTTCTAATCATTATAATGACAAATTAAATAGTAGTGCAAGGGGTTAAGCGAACTATTAAGGCTGATGAGTCCCAGTAAAATATGTGCTATTATTTAATGTGAAACTACTGTGTAGGGACTTCGCACACGAGTCGGAAAATACTTTGAATAAAATATCCTCTATTTTTCTGGTCAGACAAACCTCCAGCGCCGCCTTTCTTCGAGGAGCAGCGATAGAAGAGGAAATCGTTTAAAATTGGAGCAAGACAGGAATTCGAATTTCGACCGACGTTTGTCTGCGCTATCGAACGTTTCACCTCTTTCTTTCGTTCTCTATCCGCGTTACCCGGTCCCGCTTCCGCTACCAGCCATTCGCGTTAAGTCTAAGCCATTCAGATTTATGATCGGTTTAGCCCAGGCCGGTGAATCGATTCTGCGGCTGGTATAAAGAATCGTTTCCGTGCATTATAGCGCAACAACGCCGGTTAGAGGCAGCGTCGCTTAAAACCGGCCCTGACAAATGGCCCGGCCCACAGAAATCGCCGCTAATCGGTGCGAGTGCGCAACCGGCCACCCTCTCTTTCCTCCGCGATACCCGACGATTAAACCACTTTTGCGGTCGGTCCGCGGGGTCGCATCCCGACGTTCTTACTTTATTAAGCGAGAGTTATGCCCCCGGTACTCCCTCGTCCGAGATATCACTATCCGCCGGACGGTCAATATTGCCGGGATCCAACCCAGACCTCTAACGAGCGGAATAAAATGCTGGACACCTCGGTCGTTTCTGCACGGAAATCCACGATTATCGATTCTTTCCGTGCCACCGATCGGGATCCTAAATCCTCCAAAATGTTGTCGAACCTCTATGCTTGTATTCCCTGCCTCGTTTCTTTTTGTGTTTCTCTGGTCATGCACTCTCGATACAGAATTATCATTTAATTATAATTGGTTTTAGAAACATTATTTTAACTAAATTTTATGCGACCAACTGGCTAATGCTACGACAGTTTATATTTTAACGCGTTTCAACGAGGTGTCCGGCATTATGTAATTATTAAATATGATTTTCACAAAATTAATGCCACTGAACATCAATTTATTAATGCTGAAATCAACTGGATCATAGTGTGAGGTGAGAATTTCATTACCAAGTAAAGCTAAACATTGTTTCTAATAACGCTGACTGCTTCTTTGAATAACACAGGAGAAAGTTGTATGAAATGTATAAAATTCGCGTGGCAGTGAAAGAGTTAACGAAAGATAGAATTACAAGTTATTAAGAAAAACAGGAAGAAAATGCTGGTCGTGTATGTCAGACTCGTGATAAAAATTTCGAACGGAACCTGCTAAGCAAGGATGTTACTCTATCTCTTTAAAAATCGAAATCAAATGTTTTTGATGTAAATATTTAGCTATTTGGATAAATGAAGGGACACTATAAATATAAATCTTCTGTTTCTTACAGGAAATCCTTCACGAGACACGTCAGGTCCATACATTTAATTCTTAAAGTCGCAAACTGATGAAATCGTAACAACAGATCAGCACAAATTTATATTTTTTCCTGAACTTGAAAACTTAGGATTTAGCTTGTGCGAAGGGAAATAATTTTCAACGTTTTAAAAAATCCTCATCCCCATGGGGTTAAAATTGACCCCAGAAAAGAAAATCCAAAGCAGAAATACGCAGGGATGTTAAATCGGTGGCGATAAATTTGAAAATCGTATAGAAAGATTAATGAAAAGAGCAGGGTAGCCCAGAGCGCAGGAAAGCAGATAAACGCTCCGCTTCGGGGTGTGACGTTGTCGCACGCGTCGTTTGGTGCGCGTGGCGTAAATCGTTCACGGTCAATTTCCGAGGAGATCTTCGGGGTCGACGACGTTACCGAGTGGATCAGCGGTCCGGGACTTCTTTCTTAGGCTGGTGTCTACCATCGAAACATGAAAACGAAACAGCAGGCGGGCCCGGGGCGGCACGATGATGGCACCGCGTCAACGAGAATATATCAGGCAGCTGCCGCGCGCGGACGAATTCAAAGGTAGTTGGGGGTCGGTGCACCTGATTGCTGGACATCCATCTACCCCCACCGACAGAAGGTGTAGAAACTCCACGGGAATCCAGCCCCTCTGGACGTTCGACAGAGAATGAACACACACACACACACACACATACACATACACGCACGCCCGCGATGGTACAGGATATAATGGCTTTCTAATTGCGATGCGCGCCAGCTGATTTCGTGCGGGACTGTGCGAAATTAAGAGACAGCGAGAGGAAAGCGGCGATGATGAATAGACACTCCGCCTTTGAAAAATTGACTATCACAATATGCGCAAAATTAGACGAACGGAAGATTCAACTCTTCTGAAGAAAAGTACAGAAAACCTGCTAAATTTCATAAAATCTACAAACACAAGGGATGGAACCTAAACACTGATATAGTCATCGAAAGTGAAGACTAAGAAAATTGTTCACTGGCGGGTATGACAGAAAAATAGAATCCTCCCATCAAAGATATAAAAAAGAATTGCGTTCGATCATCACCATTCTATGTGTTATCGCGATTGAAATGTAGTAATTCAGTGAACAGCAATTTTTGTAAATTTCGTTGCCACAATTGTCGAACGAGAACGATCGTTAAACAATATTTGACATTCGAACGTCGCAACGCTCGCAAGAAACGTACCAGAAGACTAATGGGAATTCGTTACTACGAGCTTCGATATATTCCCCCATTACGATCGAATGATACAGCCTCGGAAAAAAGTTTTGGTACCGATAAATCTGATCGTCGATCGCTGCCGTCCTTCGCGGATCGGATAATGGATTGGATACAATCAGCTCCGGGAAGATACATCGTTGCAAGACGACGGATATTCGCGTCGCCAATTGTTGGCCCGTGATCGCGAGCGACGTGGATAGCGACGCGAAAGAAGAAGTTATGGGCGTCCAGACGGCTAGGGGAGTTTCCGGGTTCGGGACACGCGGTGGAAACGCGAGATTTTTCGGAAATTGACCGTAAACGACCGGATCGATTTACGCTGGCCGGCGAAAGTGACGGCTTGGGTTCTGCTGAATCGATGCGAGACGTCCGTAGGGCTCGAAGGGTGCCAGAAGAGAAAAATGGGAATTTAAACGACCTCCGCGAAGCTTTCTAGAATCTTAATTGGAGCAGAAGAGACAAGGACAAGAAAAATTTTGTCCGGAAAAAGGTTTGTCCCAGAGACGAACCGGAAGTGACGCGGGATTCTGCGAGTCGATTTGCAACGGAGGATCGGAGAGGGCCGCGTCATTCGTGATTCATTGGACCGGTGGAAACTCGTCGGCAACGTTTCGACGAGCAGACCGCGCGTCCATTTTCGAGGAGTTAATATTCAAAATGAACATTACAGCGATGGAGGGAGGGGGAGAGGTAGGGCTACCGTTAATCTTCGATGGCATGTGGGACCACTCACGGCGCGCCGCAGCTCGCTTTATCGTGCTCGCGTTAATTATGCAAATGAATAATTAGCATTTCGATTATTTCGAACGACGCCACCTATTCCGGGCCAGACGAAAATTTATCGGCTCCCCTCCGCCCGCGCGAATTTGTCGATCATGTCCGGCGCGTCCTCTCGTCCGCGGATCCCCGTCGTATTTCTTCGGGTTCGACGAGAGGACTCGTGAAACTGTCGTCACGGCTGTTAATAATAAACTAGACGATAAGTTACGACGCGTGCCGCTTTCTCAGTCGATTCGTCCGCGAGCGAGCTGCCTCCTCGTAAAACACACCGACAAGAGATTTCATAATGAAGACGCCCGAGAGGCGGAGCGACATGTCGCGGATACACGGGACCCAACGTCGAACCAGAGGAGAAACTTCAAACGACAGGATTTTGCCGATGGCGGCAGTTGCGCCGAAGCCGATTCGCCGGAAAGAACCGTGGTGTACAAGGGTACCGACGGACCTCGGGTGCCTACGAATATTAATCGGCCGAATTTACTACGAGCCCGGTTCCACGAATCCACGTCGATTGATCAATGCGAGAGGCGAATCGACTCGACTGCAGAAATAAACTGTTAGTCTTATGAATATATTCATACCCCGGTTCATCAATATTCAAAACCTACTTTCCCGGCTGCGCTTAAATTCACTGAAATCGGATGTGCCGGGATCGTGGCCCGACGGGGACCGACCGATTCTCGGTTTCTCGTCGTAAAAACTTTACGATCGTTCGATTTCCGACGGAAGCTTCAGAAAATGGGATGCCCCAATTTAAGCAGGAGGACCTCGACGATCGATCCTGGCCCACCGGCTTCGACAGAGCCCGGAGAACAACTCCGATCTCTTTAGGGCCTGGATCGCGTTCTCGCGATTTCGATACGTCCGCTTGGACCGTTTCCAATTCCGTTTCTGCCCCTTTCTCTTTCGCCTATCATTGCCTGTTGCATCATTTCGAGGCGGTCACGGGCTCCCGTACGTGAGATGTATCCCGAGGGGGTCCCCAACTGACTCGCGAACCAGTCCACGTACCGATCCGCAGGATCCACGGCAAATAGATCGCTCCGCTAATGGATCGCCCCTACCGATACACCACGCCGGGCAGCAAATTAGCAAGTCTTAAGAGAGATTCCCCGAGCGTTAATCGCCGGGCCGATTTCTGCGGCGTTGCTCTCGGACAATTTGCCGCGACGAAATTTCATTTGTCCCGCTCCCTTTCGGCTCCAACGATCCCTCCGAATCCCTTCGAGGGTCTCCTCTCGCTAATCCACCTTATTCTCTCGCCATCTCCGACGGGCCTTCGATTTCTCCTCGCCCTCTCGATCCCGTCGCGGGAACGCGGCTTAGCGGATTAATCGATGTTATCCAGGACCCGAAAAACCGTGAAAACGCCGGTCCCCATCGACGGTGAACGAAGAACGAAATCAGATTCCGACTCGACGGCCGCCGGGCCGTCGGCTCGCGAACAATAAGTCGGATTATGGGAGGCTGACTGACGCGCGACACGCGGCTCAAAGGATCCATGATACACTCCTCGAGATTAGGCTCTTTACGTCCTGCTCTTGTTTCCCGGGACCGGGGATTTTTGCAGAACGGAGCTGCCACTTTGACGGATATCTAACGGAGAAGATCGTGGGGAACTAGTCGAAGTAAATAGTGTCAGTGAGACACGCAGGATTTTAGGGGAAAGAGGTACCTCTGCAATTTTCCTAATCTCCACACGTTGTTATATTAGTCCGATCCCACACGCATCTACCCCGGAAAATTTGGGGGAACGAAGGTGGCTTTCTCGAAGAAGGTATAATTTTTGGAACGATCAGAAACGCAGATGTCACGACACAAGATCACCAAACGCTACGTCGCAGCGTCCAAGCGCGGCAGGTTCACGTGGCGCGCGTCCCGTCACTTATCCCGGCGCGGGGTGTCCGACCGGAAATGAGAAATCTGCAGAATGCTCACCTCAGAGATCGCACTGGGTGCCGTTTGTACGTCGGTCAGGCATCGAACGCGCACACACCGAACAGCACGTAAAAAATCATCGAACACAGACAGGCTCCTCGGTGTTCCCGCCTTTTCCGGGAATCTCGGCGGACGATGAAACGGCGCACTGGATCACGGCCCGCACGTATCGCATGTACAAAACGCACTGTGTCCTATATCGGTAACTGGTGGTACTGACTTTCGGAACTTAAAAAAAAAAAGAAAGAAAGGAAAAAAAAAGAAAAACGAACAGGGGTTGCCCGAGTATCACACGCGGTCCGTCCGCAGTCACTTTGCTCGCGGGATCACTGATTGTGTTTGCTGTTGCGACGTCTGTCACGGACGGGTTCGTTGCCCATCGGGTGCTAGACACGCGTTCCGCGAGGGCGAACGATCAGCCAAAAACAACGTAGCAACCTACACCGTACCGTCACGGCGCCACGGCACTAACTGACAGGCTGACGAGAACCTCCAGTTGCTCGTTGGTGGGTTAACCGGCGGGACGAGGGGCAGAGGGAACCGGGGAACACTGTCTCGCTCGCACTGGTTCAACGGATGGTCTGATCGCGTTCAGGCTCGTCCTGTCTCGCTTCCTCCCGTTCTATTGCCACCTAGTGGCGGTCTCGCAAACTCGTTCTCCGGTACGGGCCTCCACCTCCCCTCGAAAGAACGCCGCGGTGGGGCTGAAACGAGCACGTGGACCAGCTGAAGAGGGAGGTCCGAGCGGGCCACACGGTGGGGGCGAACAGGCAACCCCGGTGAGGCTTGCTTTGGGGGTGAGGTTGCAAAATATGTTGTAGAAATGGGGTGGCCGATGAATGCGGTCGCCCGTAGACTAGGGATTTTATTGATCTTTTTTCCAACCCCCAACGCGCGCGGGGCGAACCGGGGGGCCAACGGGGTGGGCCGTGTGCACTCGCGCACGCTTAATTAAGCGGCCGGACTTACGTCGCGTGTATATGTGCCTTCGTGCCATGCCGCCGACAGACTCGCTCTGCTACCCGCGGCCGAGCTGTGTTTCCACGATCGACTGGAATCCCGGTCGACCGGCCGCGATCGATTTGCGGTAAGTTCGAGCCATTGAAATTAAACCAGCCGGACCCGCCTTGGTGACTATCGCTATGTTTCCGAGATTCAATTTCGTTCGGTCGCGCCTGACGCGATACTCGAGGATCATGCGAGCGAGCTGTTTCGTTGGTTCCCCTGGTTCTCCCTTGTTTTCCAACAGGATTCTATTCTTTGTAGTCGCGTTTCGCGGGTTTTCTAATTGAGCTACCAATTATGGTCTTTGATCTAGATACAGTACTCTCTCCCAATAGTTACTGCGGTTGTAGGGGAATATTTTTCCCCGAATCGAAGTACCCCTACCGATTACCCTCGATACGCGGAGAACGAAACAAACAAGAAAGTTGCCTCCCTACTCGTTAGTTGCCTCACCCAACGGTTCGCGAAGCTTCCCCGTGCATGATCGTGCTCATTTGCACTAATCGTTTGACATTTCTTTGGGAATATGTGATAAAGAAACTGATGGTATTTTATGTCAACATCTTATTGTATTTTAAATATATAACTGATTAATAATTTGAATAAAATATCTGTGCTTGTCCTTCATTATATCTTCGTAACAGTTCATGATTGAAAAGTATCTCGGTTGAAAGGTTTCAAAATTTTATCGGATGATAAGAATGAAAAGTTGAAGAACTCGTTGGTCGCGCATATGTTTATATTATTCACCTCTGAGAAGAATTTTAATGAAAAACCGCAGAAATTTTGTAGTGACGGTATGATGGTCTTTGCCAAAAATGTCAGAAGTGGTTGTGGTATGAAAGGGTGATTACATATTCTATTTTTAGAATTTAAATGGTACAAAAGTAAACGGCACGAACTTAAGGGAACGACCTAATAAATTCGAGAGGAACATAATATGACTCATACGAGTGCCTCGCCGAAATAACAAAAAGTTATACAGATTAGCATATTTTTTCAGTTAAGAACGTGCGTAAACTTAATTTCCCGATCGATTCCCGAGAACGCAAGCACAGTTTTGTTTTTTCTTAGGGGAAACCGTAACGAGAACGTATCGATCGTAGAGCGCAGGCGTTAGTGGGGTGGATGTAAATCATAAATAAAATAGAAAGTAACCGGGCTATATTAATCATACGACCGAGCCGGTGGGGGGATCCTTAATCCCGAGCTGATCAATTCCCGGGCCTTCGTCGTTCACGAGGATTTATCGTTGTCGTAGCCCTAAAGGCCCATAAAATCACGAGAATTGTAAGATATTGTGTCTTGTCAGTTTCGGGCTTCGACTCGTTCGATCGCGGTGGGGGCAGAGAGCGCGAACCGTCGAGATTCGGATTAATGTTTATAGCGCCCCAGAGTACACCGTGGAATCCGTTCCCCGGCTGGCAAAGTGTATAACAACCTGACAAGTATTAAGAATCGATACGGTCGGGCCGGGTCGGGCCGGGCCGGTGTTTCATGACTTATCGCCGTTTCGGCTCGCGTCTTCCGTCAGCGTCGTCGCAATTGTCGTCCGGATAATTAACCGGTAGCAGCCGGCCGACGACGACGGTTAGTAACGAAGACGATTTCACGGTAGACCAAGAATCGTGGGCGGATGTTGAAACTTCGCGGGCCCGATCGGCGAATCCATTTCCGCGTCAATCACGGAATAAACACGATTAATCGTTTCGGACAACTTTGCCCCGGCCCGAACTTCTCCGATCCCGGTGCGCGACGCGGCTCGGCGAGACGAAACGCGGCGAGCCTTAAAGTGGATTTACTCGATCCGAATGTATTACCGGAACTGTGCGGGGGTCGAGAAGCCAGCTACTCCGCTCAAAGAGTTCGCCGACTGAAAGCGTGCGCTAATTAGCGATTCGATCACGAAGCATCCGATGCCGGGAGACAACGTCGCCGCCTTCGCTGGTTTCTCTTTGATCCCCCTTCATCTCCGTTTCATTCTCTCGCCCTCTTTGCTATCCTTTCGCAACGGTTTCCCGTTCGCGCGCGGGGACGGCTACGTGTGCAGAGAGACGTATGCAGCGGGAGGCAGCGACGCGACTGAAGGTGCAAGGTGCACGCGTGATCGTAACAAAGGTTCAAAGGAGAAATTAGCAGAGTAAGGGCGCGGCGCGGCCGGGGCGCTTTTGAAGCTCGCAATTTCCCTACTGAAAATGTCCTGAGAACCCTACCACCGATAGGCAGTCGGTAGTTCACGGAGTAGCGGAAAGAGTTTACTTCGATCCCTCGCGCTCGGTTTTTCTGCATCTGTACTCGATGGATATCAGCTGATTAGCGTATCGCGATTAAAAAAAAGAAGAAGAGATTCGAGGGGGAGGAAACGGAGGAAAAGGATTCCGACGCGCGGGTACAAATTAACCGGTGATTGCGAGACCCTTTACGACGCCACCGACGAAGAAGAGGATCAGAGATTCCCCTCTGTGGTCCAACAATTTCTCTGTCTATGCGCTCCTCTCTTCTCTCCTCCCAGCTCTTCGTCGCCCCCGGTTCCTGTCCCCGGACCAATCCTGGCGCAAACGGGGAGGAAGGACATGCGCCCGCAGACAAGAGATCTAATATACCCGACGGTTACATTAGCCGGATTTAATTTAAGCCTCGACCCCACCGCGCCTAGCGTGAAGCTTAGCATTCGACCTACCGCGGGCGAGAACACGCTGAAATCGAGAGAAAGGAAGAGCGGAAGGTGAAACAGCGGGCGTCGACAGACGGTGGCGTGCCGGTAGCGAGACGCTGCCAGTTTATTGTAATTGCACTGTCGCGCGAGAGTACCCAGGGCTACCACCGGCACAGACAGAGAGAATGAGAGACAGAGAGAGAAAGAGAGAGAGAGAGAGAGAGAGAGAGACCAGTAGTCGCTAATGCTCGGCCGTTTCGCAACTTACCCGGAACGGCAGGACAGCTTCATTAACGGCAAAAAATCACCGTGACGAGCGGCACTCCTTTCTTCTTCCGCCGCGCCGCGCCGGCCGCTTCACCTGGCCGCGCGCGTTTAGGGCAATGACGCGGAGTTGCCCCCGCATTGCATTATCTTTGGGCCGTTTGCCGCGCGGCTGTGTTAACTGATGCTCTCCACCAGGCCAGAACGAAAGAACGCGAACGGTGGATTCCCCTGGGACCTCCATTTCGTTCGGTGAGTTATTCTGGTTCTTAGTTTCGCGAGTACATCCAGCCACCAGAAAGTATTCTCTGAAAAATTATATAGTCTATTATAGATTGTATATTGTACAGTAATTTATTAATTCGAACAATTTCTGCTAATTTTTATACTGTTCAATCACCGTGGATTCTGAGAGTGAATCATTATTGTATAATTTTTTGTCACGGAACAGTCTAAACATAAAGGGAACTACTGTCTGTTTCAGTATTTGTAGAATAACAAACGTTAGTAAAGTTTGAGGACCTGTCAGACAATAATAAACTATTACGTCTACCCGTAGGTACCTAGTTTGCAGTTGGTTTTGTAAATTATGTTCGTGCTGAAAATTTTCGAAACCTTTATATGCAATTTTTAAACTTATCGAGCAATCTTAACCTTGATTATTATCAATACTGCAAAGAATTGACTTACGAGACAAGAATTACCTTGGATATTGTATACTATAGAATATCCAAGGTGTCAATTCTTTGCAGTATTAATAATCATCAAGATTTACTATTCTGCTCAATAAGTTTACTTAGCAAAATTTATCAATTTTCTACAGGAGAAATTCCTATTTCTCTGTTCGAATTCACGCGTTTCGACTTGCTACAAAATATGCAAGATGGATATCTAATGTGTTTCTCGAGTATGACGCTGTTTCAAAGGTTCGAGGAAAAAAATTCAAACAGCGCGATACGCGGTTCAAGAATAGAAGTATTATGGTTGTCAAATATTGGAGTTGCGGCCCTCCTTTTACAAAGTTCACGGTCACTGTTGACTTTTTAAATGGTATAGTCTCAGTAATATCTTCTGCTTGCCGAGCTAGTCAGGTATCTTTGCCAGGCTATCGATAACTCCACCCCCTTCCCGCGACACTATACCGAAAGGACACGTTCAAGTGTAGCTGTTAGACCCACAGAGTGATCCTAGAACGAGCCCTTGTGGGCTGGTGACCCTAGAAAACAATCTGGCCGCCACCGGTGGCCCTGAAAAGGATGTGGGGACCGTAGTCCTCGAAAGACATCCGAAATTATCAAAGTGGTCGTCAAAGAACCATCACAAGTGTTTTCGGTTGCTCTTGAAGGACCACCAAAGGTCCTGGCAGTACAGTTTCGCTTATTAATAACAGAAACGCGATCGCTACCCTTTTTACTCCGTAAACGAGTCTAAATTTCAAAGTATTTTAATTAATTGGACATTAACGTATGAAAAACAAACTTGACAAATGTACGAAGAAGTTAAGCAAAGTTACTGTGCTCTCATTTCATGTACAGGGTGTATACAAAAACGATGAAAAAAGTTTGATAACCGGAAATTATAAATACGTATAATTTAGCCACTGAAAAGGACAGAATTCGCGTATATGGAGAAGTTTTTCAGAAGGATGATCATGACAACACATTTCAAGGCCATCAGATCGGTGAGAAATTGCTGAATTTTACAATTATCATTCAACCTTTAAACAATCGTAAATTATTGGGACACAAACATGGCAATAAACATTTCAATAAGGTCAAATAGGACACATGTTTTATATACATATATGTATGTCTTTGCGTCTCCTGTGCACATGCTAAGATATTCCTAAACCGTGACGAACATTCTAATACTTAGGAAGAACATCCGCAATTCCGCTTGCACACGAACAGCCGCAGAGTAACTGGATCCCGACTAAACAAATTTCATCCAACCGGAAGCGCGTCGCGACGCATCAAACATTCCTGGGCAAGCTCGCCTAGAAAAAAAGGACTCCCATAATACTGTCATCAGGGCTGACGTATACCATCAACAACGACCGGAGACTTTTCCAATTCAATGTTTCTTAGTTCCTCATTTCCGTCTGGTGCTCGGCGCGAGGCAACGACAAATAGGACGGGCCGGGAAGAGGGCTAAGCTCATTCTTATTTATGAAAGAGGAAGCAGAAGAAGAAGTAGAAGAAGAAGAAGAAGCAGCGTCGGAGTCGGTCCGTCGGCCTGGCAAATATATCGCGTCCGTGCACATACGCTGCGCGCCTCGCGGAATAAGGAGCGCAAAGTGTTCTCGCTGAAAAGTTTGCTGTGCTGCCGGTAGGTGGAAAAGTTTTCGGATGAGGGAGGGATGGTGGTCGCTCGAGATCGCGCGTTTCATTGTTGTTACTTTTGTGCGTTTTAGAAGACGATATGGTGGAGCGACGGTGCGCCGACGCCGACGCCGACGGCGTCGCTTCGGGGGATGTATGGCACAAATAAAACTGCCCTGTCGGCCGAACTTGCAACGGCCACCGTTTTCACAGGTTTATGACGACTGTAAATCTTCGTGCTACCGCGTGGAACATCGGCGATCGCTGCTGGGGACCTGCCATCGACAAGGTCAGTGTGTCGATGGGACAGAAGACCACGGGTCGGAACTTCACCGAAAACCTGGCCACCGTTTATGGCTCCCCGACGAACGCCCGATCTGATTAGGTGCGTTCCTCTCGGAAAAAAATCAGCCCTTATTAAGACGTCCACTCGTTAGACCCTGGGCCGCGTCTCCGGCGTAATTTATGACCGTGGTAAATCCTCGCTCTGCTACCGTGGAAGGACGTTTACAAGTGGCGGGACAACTGGCTCGGTCGCAGGAGGTCACTGTGCCAATGGGATAAGCCCCTGTCCTTCGTGGGCTCCTCAAAGGACCGAGCCCTTTGACTTCGTCGCACAAAAGGAAAACTCGGTCGGGATACACGACGCGCAACTTTTCCTACCTCATAGAACCCGAGCATTTTATTCCGCTGTTTTACAACGTTCTTAAATCTTCCTGCGGCCGGAGACTCGAATCCTTTTCGCTCGCCACTTTCGAATCCTTTTAAGAGGCTCCGTGGCCAGGGGTCACGTTCCGGTGGTAAATAACGTGGGAAACGAGAACGCGGTATTTTTGTGCAGTTTGCAGCTTTTGTTACAGAGAAACAACGTTTTATCGAACTTGTTTTCATCCTTTTGGCCGATTGGATCTTCGCGTTGCAACCAAATTGTACTCCAGCTAATTTCTTGGAGTTTCTCTGAAAAAAATGTAATCCCGAACATTTCTAGAAGAGTCTCCAAGGACCAAGAGAACCATTCGAAGGGGTTTCTTGGCCGATAGTCACGTTCAGGTGGTAAATAACGCGAGAAAGAGACAAGGGGGCAATGTTTGCGCGTTTTGCACCTTTCGTAGCAGAGGGTTTAGCGTTATCGCACGGGAAACAAGTCTCCTAACGGTTGAACGGTTGTGGAGAGCCTTTCTGTTCTTGTGACGTTCATTTTCGGTATCGATCGACGATTTTTATCGGGGAAAGAAATATTTGTTGCAGCTCGAACAGGTGTAATTACTGCTGGCGATCAGAAGAACTTTCGTCGTCCTACCGTTTTAGAATTGCAGTAGAACCTCGTTCGTTGCAACCTCGGTTACTACACGGAATCCTAGTTCGTTGCATAGCAGCGACTCCCGTTTGCGAGTTGTTAGAAGTTCTAGAACTCGTGTCCAGAACTAAGAAGCTTCGGAACCTCTTTCAACCTCGATTCTTACGATTTTCTAATAACTCTATTGATCATCCACAGACTTTTGGCGAAATTAATTTTCTCCCGAAGAAACTGTTTCGCTGAACGTAGCTAGGATTAAACAAAGGTGGAAGAAATCAATTTTTGCATGACCGTAGAACCACTCAGAGCGGTTTTGCAACGGCCAGTCACGTTCCGGTTGTAAATAGTGCAAGAAAGAGGCAAGAGCGCAACGTTTTGCGGTTGTTTTGCACCTTTTGTAACCGAGGGTTTAGCGTTATCGTGCGCGGAACAAGTCCCCTAACGATCGAACGGTATTAATGGATTCCATAGTTTCCTCCATATATATTTAACATCGTTTTCATGTTTATCCCGGCACTTTTCTACGGCGTATCGATCCGGCCGGCGCATAAACCGGCCAGGTAAATACGTTAAGGAAACACGGCGTATACGCGAGATGCATCAGTTTAACCAGGTGCAAAATAAATTCCCCTATTTATCGAGTAAGGACGTCGAGCGGTCTTTAGCCGCGCGGCCAATAGAAAACCATTATACTTAACTTTCGCGGGTGTTTTCCTTGAGAGTTTGACGTTGTTTGCGCGCGCGCTCGAGAGGGAGAGCACACACACGCGCGCGCGAAGGCTGCCATAAACGCGGCGGACGGGCCGGGGCGGGATTTTATTGGAAAACGGAAATCCGTTCTCGCGTGGGTGCCTCTAACCGGGATTCGAATAAATTGCACGTCTTACGAACGCTTCGATCGCTGAAGAGTCCTCTCGCAGGACATTTCTTTCGCTCGCGCGCAACACAAAGAGCGTGTTTACGGTGGAATCACGGCATTACCGGCTAAACGGCCTCCGCGGGGATCTCCACGGTGTTTCGTTTCATCCCGCATGCAAATAGGGGGACCGGTCGAGGTTTAAGAGCCTAAATTACCGGACCGTCTCGCGCCGCGCGACGCCAAGAAACCCGTACCGAAAATTCGGCGGACGCATAACAAGCCCCAACCGTGATTCTCCGTTTTTTTTCTCTCTCTTTTTTTTATTAATTACCCGATGGATCGGGAATCGCCGTACATGAGCGCGAACGTACAACGAATTTTGAGAAACACGCTCGAGCCGTGCCGCGCCGCCGCACACGTTATTTACATTATTCATTAAATACTTTCGCCATTTACATAAATAACTCGCGTCCCGTACGAACGTACTCGTGAAAAAAATACGAGAACCAACACTCTGTATGCAAAATACGAATTATTTGCGCGGCGGACGCGGGTCCTTCGGCGAGCGATCCGCGAAAACGCGTTTAATACCGCCGACGCCGTTAAGCGACGGATAATGAACAATTGTTCTCCGACACGACGATCTGTTCGAATTTTTCTCGAAGGAAGATTCCGGTTTCGCGCGGTATGTGTCATCCAGAATGTTTATGCAGTTTGCAATTTTTCTAGACTAATTTTGAGAAAGTAGAATCAAATAAAATTTTATTTTTTCAGTGGTGATAGCTTCTATAGTTCTGAAATAAATTAAAATTCTTTTAAGTTCACTATTGCAAAAACTTCACTGTTAGAGGTTTTCTCAAGATATTACGAACATGTGTAACACAATTTGTTTTAAGACAGCGATTCAATTCATTCGAGGGGCTGACCGGCGTCTAATAACCGCGAACTCGCTTTCTGCAGCCGCCATCGCAAACCAGTTCGAGACCAGCCGGGCTCAATAGTTTCGCGGCAATAAATCTACATAAACGCCGGGCCGTTTAATAATTTCCATCGGTTTGTTGCACCGGGTCTCGCCGACGAGGGAGAACGTAGCCTTCGTACGCGGCCAAATAATAACAGCTACCCCGCGGCTGAAATACCACCGCTTGCCGACTCTCTCCAGGTGTATTCTAACGCCACCGGTTCACCTTGATTCGCGTAGGATCCTCGTCGGCTGTGTACCCCTCGCCCTCGATCCCCATAGGATTGCGGGGCCCGCAACCCATATTCAGCCGGTCATAATTTTTGGTGAACCGAGGCCCGAAATCACGACAACCCATCATCCGGTCGCGTCGATCGGGATCGGTATCTTTGAGCCACCCCTCGCCTCGTCTCGCGGTCGTCTCGAATTACCGAGAGGCAGGCTCTCTCGGAACAATTCGCCGGAACCAATAAACGAGCCGCGTAACGAATGTCGAGAAGTATTTACGAACCTCGGTTGCACCCACGTCAGAAACAGCCAGAGAGCTCGGTCCACCCTGGAGTTTCGGAACGGTTTTCCATCTCCCCGGCCGGCCCCCTTAACACGAAAACGAAACGAATCGGGATTCGGACAATACGTTGCAACCTCCAAAGCACCGACACGGCCGCACACGCACGTGCGTGCCAATCCATTACCCGAATTGGCTTATTGAAATTTCTCGGGGCTGACGGGCAACGGATGGAGATCCGCTCGGTTCGGCACTCCGCTCCGCCACTTACCAGCTTCAATTCACCGAAGGTGAAGGGCGTTCGTCCACGGGCGCACACCCTACGCCCGGGCCCTTCTCGCCAAGGGATGCGCAAGGAAGGGAGGGCCGCCATTTAATCTTGTGACTTACCGTGCACATTTAATTATTGCCCGCCATTCGAACGGCGCCGAGCGGAAAACGATCTTTGTCTACGCGGACGAGCTGCCCCGCAGCACAGCGAAATTAACGCTGATTTCATTAGCATTGTTCTGACCGTGACAACGGCCGTTTGTCGCCGGGCCCATGCAAATATTGAGGCCGAGACGAATTCCGGCTACGGGCGAGCCTCTTCTCGGTTGATTATGGGGCCGGCTGCGTTGCCGCCGAGGGTTGACAACGTAGCGGTGGTTCGAATAGCCCCGACAAATTGCGCCGCTCGAACTATTCTTAAACGAATCATCTCGATAGCTCGTCGCTTCTCACTGCGTTACAAGAATCAGGAGTTCGCTAAAAGATGGCTGATCCTCTTACTAATTTCGATAGGTTGATAATAATTTTCACTATTTTTCACGTATTTATTTTTGACCTGCATAAAATTCACAGGCTACTATATCTCTGTGTCATAAGGGTAAACGTAAGGATACTGTAACGTCAAAGAAATGAAATTATCACGACAAAAGTTTAATTATAATCCACGTAACTGCGATGTAGTTTATACTAATACCTATAGTATGACACAAAGTCAAAGAATTATCCGTTGAATTAAGTGGAAAGTGAAGAATTTTTGATAATTTTGATAATATTGATTCCAACAGAGACTATGATTTCGTTCACCGGACACCCTTTGTAACATGTGAAGACTCAGATTGAACGTTAAATTGACAACAGAAATTCAAGAAAGTTATGGTTCCTCCGATTCCAATCAAGCGTCTGCCGAAGAAGACTGTTTCTCACAAAAAAGTTATCCTGAACGCAGACGTAAAATACACACAGATAAAAGTTAAACAAGAGCGGCAAAGAATCGAACGGCTGATAACAGCGATATCTGGAATCTATGAGCTGCATTGTGCCGGCACAATCGTTCAATGACACAGAGCCGAGATAAGATTTGGTGAACTAGGTAGGAACGACCGGGTAAACAATTTTAATTGAAGTTGCTATTTATTTTGAATAAGAAGTGGTTAATTTACGAGGCTGTTGACAATATCTAGCGCGCCACCCGCGTGGAAACGGCGGAACTCTGTAAACTGTTCTCCGTAGCAAATTCTTCTGGAAAGTATCCCGTACGTCATCGTGTGTTTCTCGGCACTTAAAAAGGATGTCCCAATTCATCTTTCCCCGAAGAAGTATGTTTTGAACGTAAACCTCGTGGAAACAGGACGAAACGGTCCGGGCCTCTGGCCCGCGTGCCCTGCGTTCTCTCCTTAGCAGCGACCAAACAAATAGCCGAATATTTATGTGAGTTTTCCAGGCAGAAGGGCCGGGTCGGACGGTAGCATGCATGCTGTTCGACAGCCGACGATGATTTTACCCCGTTCGCTCGGGTAAACTGACGTCAGTCACAAAATTAAATGGCGAGCTTGCGGCCCGTTGCACGGACGTCTGGCTGTTCGAATGCCATGAAAAAATACCGGCTTTGCGCGCAACATGATCGTAACAAATGGCCCGATGCAGGAATTTCAACTCCCGGGGCCACTGTTATTGCAACACTACTATACCCAGTTTAGTTAGCCATTTGTTTTACTTTCGGGTACGTACAAGACGCATGAATTCCGCATCGGGCCGCATAAAAGTTACAGTGACGTAAGGGTGATATTCGGAGTCCATTAACCAACCAAACTGGAATCAATAAAAAGTAAAACATAGTTCTACGAACAGTTTTACCTCAATTTTCTATGAAAATCGTTATTTAACGCTAAACGTACCACCACCGGTCAAATGACCGGTACTAGATTTTGTATTTGACAATTTTTGAAATTATAAAGATGCTTTCATGAGCAATGATTCAATAAATATCTTTAGTAGAGCACGCATTGCAATAAGAACCGCACAAAGTCTAAATAAATTAAATCTTGTCATTTTTATAAGGCAACATGTATCTGTTACATTTATAGCTCGGTACGTTTAGTGTTAATTTCCGTAGTGTTGTTTCTATAAGATTGTTAAGATCGTACATTCAAGAACACAATATTTGATGGATATTAGTATGTAAATACTGATGCAGAATGTAAATTTTTGACCTGAATTGCGCCAAACTGGACTGAATTAGAAATTTATTTTCTGTCTTAATTTGTGTAATAGGTTGAAAAGTACACGTACAAGAGTAGTTTTAAATTCCTCTAATGTTTTTACTATTTTAAATTACTTATTTTCGTCATAAATGCATACAAATATATTTTATTCGATGTTCACCTTTTGAAAAGTTTCCTAGCTGTCAAGAGACACTTCGTCTTGGCTTTGTGAAATCGCGCACGAAAACAGGAGTTGGCACGGGTATCTAGATTCGCAGTCGCCCAGATTCAATGTAGCAGAGTCCGCGTTGTTCGCGCGGCGATGCTATTTCATTTAGCGTCGGGACCCTAAATCCGCACGCATGCAAATGTAACGTGTCTTCTGGGCAAGCGTTTCGGCCGTTTAGCCCCCCAGAAGCTAGATGTCATTTCCAAATCTAAATCTCGCGGCGACGGGGCGGGGATTCAGACCGAAGGAGCGAGGTGGGGGGGGCGAGGTGGAGCGCAGACACGTGTTGTTTTTTACAGGGGAATCCGAGGCACCCCGTGTATCCAGCGCTCGTAAATAATACCACTCTGTATATTTGAATACCCCTGACGGATCCCGCATGCCACTTGGGAAAGCTCGACCGCCGTTTTACTCCGCCGCGCACTCACACGCGAGCAGACTGGCTCGTTTATTTGTGCTCGAACACGCATAAACGCTATACCCTCGCGAGCACAGAAGCCGCGGAGGTAGCCCGCGACATCCGTGGATTCTTCTCTTTTGTTTATGCGGCCAGCGATGTCAGATTTAATGCAACGGATTCCCGGAGCGTGCAGAAAAACGGCCGCTCAAGAGTCGCCGCTGTTGCAGAAGCCGAAGGGCGCGGAATTTGAAAATCCCGGCGCAAGGACCGCCGCGCCGGACCCACGACGATAATTCACCTGATGTCCCGCCGGGAAGCTTATTGTTAGTCCCCGTACGCCAGCTGTTACGCGGCTTCGTCTATTTCGAAGAGGTTCCCTATGAAAAACCGCGTAATCCGGTTATTAATGAGAATCACGTTTGGTCGATTATGCTCGAGCGTATTGTGCCCGCGCGGATAATGGATCGCGATACATGGTGAATTTTACGCCGCGGCAGAATGCGAACCGTTCGGTGTAAACTCTTTAATGCTTGCATTAACGTTTGACCCTTTGCGCTCGGATGTGCTGCGCGGGAAATCATTATGCGTCATAGTCTCTCGCCAGGCGTCACGATTTTTCTATTGTTGCCTTTCTGTTTGTATTCCGTACGTTGCGTTGGATTAATTGTGTACACAGAAAGAAAACGATAATCCTAAATGACTTTTAAAAGTTCAACTATCATGCAACTAGATTGCTTCCTTGCACATTTTGCTCGAAACAAGTATTTCGACGTTTTTGTCCGGAGACGACGTTAATCTTTATGGAAAAGAACAAGACGGAAACATGAAAATATTCTAGTAAGATATACCGGAAACCATTTCGCGACACACCGAGAGACACATATCCCGGGGAAAAGCATAAGCAAAGGTCCTCGGAGGTGCTAAAATTTCAGCGACTCATCCCCCGCGGTCCCCTCTCCGCGTTCCCGAGCCACCAGAGTGCAATAATGCGATATTACTTTCCATCGGTTCCTCGTAAGACAACCTGTTACATATTCCATCGAAAAAACGTTATTCCCCGCAATACAAGAAACATTTTTGCCATGGGCGTTCCAACCGGGAGAAGGATGCAGGGCGTCACGAGGAAAAAATGGTTCGCGGGGGTCGGTCGGAGGAGGTTTGGTCCGCGAGCCGAAATCATATTTCACGTCGGTCGATGCGAGATTAATAACGGCCAGACACGTTTCGATTTCCCAGAAGTACCTGTCGAGCCCGCCCACGCCCTCGCGCCGTGCCATTATATCGCCGCGAGCTCGAAGAAAAGCGCAAGCTATGGCCATAGCATGGCGCGTTCCACCACCGGGATGCCTGTGGTCAGTCGAGGCCGGGATAGGGGTCCGACGATGGTTAATTACCGGGCCGGACGATAGACGTTAACAACGAAAGTGGGGGATGATTCTTCTTCTGCGATGAAACGAGTCTGCCATAAACACGGGGGCCGCGTTTCTAATAACGGGACGTGAAGAGACCGGCCTCATTGTGCCGAGCCATTGTCTACTCCCTCGCGGTACGACCCCGTCTCCTTTGAGGTGACGTTCGTCCCCCGTGGGCCAATTATATTTGCGTCTTTAATTAAAGACAATCAACAAGATCTTCCTGCTCGCCGGGGAAAAGTAAACGGTACCCAGGAATGCCCGGGACAGACGTCCGCCGGAATCCTCTGTCTTGATTCTATCTCTTCTCGTCGTTTGATAAACTCTTGTCGCTTCAACTTGTCATTCCGATCCTCAACGCGTACAATTCCTCGTAAAAAGTACAACTCCCGTTTAACCGAGATTCGCCCGAACGAAATTTTTCAGTCGATAACCAGTGTACTGAACTCCCCCCACTCTCGCCCTCTACGCAGATCTTATTGTCAAGCGTCACTTCAGTTATAATGGACACTAAAGGCACGGGCACATTATGCGTCCGCGCAACTTCCTTTCTCGTCTTCCTTGTACCGAGGGAGACTCGAGTGCTCGCATCTTGAGCATACCGCTTGGGAATTGTTCGAAATTTGTTGTTTACCTCGTTTGAAGAAATTGTTTGCCGACGTTCGGGTCTCCAATGTTCATTTTAAAACTTGATTTCAGCTTCGCAAGACGTTTTCGTAAAATGTGTCATCGATTAATACGTATGAACGTTTTTAGCAATACATGATCGACATTTTACTCGGTAAAATCAGACCAAACATGACACACGCTTGTTCGATCGACGATTCAGTGGAACCTTATTATCCGATATCTAAATGCCCCATTATCCAAATACCTACTTCCCACGTACACAGTTCAAGCTAAAATTGAAACTCACACGATAATCGAGGTTCCGCTACATTGTGGATTAAAGAGATACGCATAATCCGAACTGTATCGTGTTGGGACTCATTTTAATCAGGAAAAGTCACGAATATCTTGGTGAAAGTTTTAGAAAAAAAAAAAATAATTGAAGACACAATAAAGTTGTATTACATTTGTCCTTAACCCCTTGCCCTACAATAACGAGCCAGACTCGCGATGATGATTCTGAATAGAGGCTAATAAATGTGAACGTTATTGATTTTCTTTAAACCGAAATAAAATTCTATTTTTTTGTAGTTGGTATATATCCTTTGGAGAAAACATAGGCATACAACAAATATAAACTATCTTTTTTATTCTATGAAATTCTGAACGATGAAGAGTTTCCAATAATTATAATCACAAAATAAATAGTATTGCAAGGGGTTAAGGAAAATGTTCGCATAAAGAAAACGTTTCGTTTGTATAAAGATCCACAGGGTAATCATGGCTGTCACTGATTAGCGGTAGCCGTTAGCTTTCGTTACGTGAACTGTACTGACCCCTGACGCGTGTTGAAAGGCGAACATCCACCGCGATCACGTATCAGTTAGCGTAACGGTAGCGGCCGGGCCTAACAATCAACTCGAAGAAAGGCGACGAATGTTCTGGCTGTTGCGAGCGAAAGAAATGGCCGGTAGTCGGCGCGCAGTAAATCAAGTTTCCTTCGGTGGAAGGAAAGACTGGTGGAAGTGTCCGGTAGTGTTTGGCTAAAGCGCGGCGGGGCGCCTCGCCAGGGTGAAAAGCGGTGCGAACATAGGGGTAAGAAGGGGGGCGGGCCTCGTTAGCCGTTGACAGGAAGGCGAGTATAGCTCATCGCCTCGAAAGGTCTTCCGGTACTGTGAAAACCACCGGCACAAACACGTTCTGAATGCGGTCTCGGACCGTTCTCGGTCGGTGGGCGTTCGTCGTTCAACCGACAAAATGGGTGAAGCATCGACCGATCGGTCCTGCTGCTAGATAGCCACGTGGCGTACTAGCTTCGAGACTGCGGCTCTGCCAAAGGAACAAAAATTCACCGATATCCTTCGTGGGCGTTTTGCAGCCGATTCGCGCGATTAGGTCTCGCCGATTCCTAGCACAATACAGAGAAATGGTAAACTGCTTAATAAGCTGCGGGTACGTGCAATCTTTAAATAGTAAAAATATACTTGTTAGTACAAATTACAGTTAGTAGAAATTATTGAACCAATATTCACTAGTACTTTTAACCCCTTGCACTACTATTTATTTTGTGATTATAACGATTAGAAATTCTTCATCGTTCAGGATTTCATAGAAAAGAAAAGATAGTTTATATTTATTGTATGCCCATGTTTTCTCCAAAGGATATATATCAACTACAACAAAATAGAATTTTATTTCGCTCTAAAGGGAATTAGTAAGATACATATTTATTAGACTCTGTTCAAAATCTTCATCACGAGTCTGACTCGATATTGTAGGGCAAGGGGTTAATGCCTTTATTTGCTATTTTATATTTACGAAATATTCGCTGCAGCCGTGAAGGAAAATATTCTAAAACTAGTACAATGCACCCTTAGAACTTGTTTTAATACTTTGAACAATGCAGATGACGTTAGAGATTGTTGAAAAAATGTTTCAGTACTTGGGAATGATCGAGCCTTTCCTCAAATCGATTTTAAATTGTTTCATTCTGTGTTTTACAAAGAGACGTACATATTCATTTTCATAGAAATATTTTCGTTACACACAACGACTTTTCTCGTTGACAGAAAATTCGCATAAAATAAGATAAACGGATTGATCCGTTATTCGAGTATTTTTGTCGTACTTAGAAGCGCGTAATATCTGTTCGATAGATTCAAATATTTGCAGGGCAAGTCGACAATACGTTTATACTGATACGCGGAGTCTTTAGATCGTGGAACGATACAAAATTCCCGGACAAAACGTACGACGTCTTTGCCGTCAGAAACGATAAAGCACCGAGCGCATAATACTTGCCGTAGAAACTGATTTTCAATCCGAGAACGAATATCGAAGATACCATCGATGGCAATAGAGAGGCTCGCGGTTCTTTCTCTCTCTCTCTCTCTCTCTATCTCTTTATGGGGCATCCCCCAAAGAAAATGGGAAAGGAAGACGGAATAAGAGGCTGATATCTCTGGACTTTGGTGTCTGGTACTTTGCCAGGCCTTATTTCCCGGCGATCCAGCGAGAGTGGCGGAAGTCCAGTCTGGTAAGCCTGGGAGGGTGGAAAATCTATTCCACGGACGTTTGTCATGTCTGTTATTTTACCGGGGGTGGCGTTGGCTCCTTTTTCACCCGTGGCCACGCGATAGTTTCTGGTTACCTCGGTTCTCACGGTCCTGGGCCAGCGCGAGAGAAAGGCGAACGTCAACACGAAGTATGAAGAGTTACGAAAAACCAAGAAAAAGAGGAGAAGAGAAAAAAAAAAGGAAAATTCAGGCCGCCTCCGCCATTCGGACGTTCGACTCCGAACGAAAGAGGGAAAAGTTTTTAAGAAAACGAACGTGGCTAAGTAGTCGTGACGTAATTGTCTTCGGGGAATGTTCGTCTCGTTCGACGGACTGTTTAAGTTGCGGTTCTCGTTGATGAACGTTGGTTCAATTACGACGTCTAATTATTAAATTGGACTGTGAAAATAAAGCTATCCGAGGGAAAGCTGACGATGTCGGAGGGGGGGCGGGTGGGGAGGGGCTACGAGCGGCGAAAGGAAACTTTTTTTCTCCCCCGTGTCGGTTCTCATTCAATTTCTTCGGAAATTTCCATGGAAATCAAATATTTCTTCATGAATCTCGGATAACCTCTCGGCCACCTCGCTGCGGCGCGTTGTGCGGCGCGAGACGGTTCGTAAATTAAAATAGGTCCGCTTAAACGGGGCGAATATTTTGCGCTTCGAAGCGGCGGGAATTCCATTTTCAACGGATAGGAAGGAGAAACGACGGAAAACCAGCGGCCCGTTGTAAAACGTCGGAGGGGCACACAGAAGGTCTGCGGTTGAACGGAGGAAGCTTGCTCGATTTCTTGTCTTCGTTTTCCGGAACGGTGACCGGAAAGGGGCAGGTCGCCCAGTCGGGCCTGCGAGAGCCGCACAAATGAAGCGCGATTCTTCACGCAAGAAACGTGCGTTGAATTAGTGCGTTTCGGCGGCTGCATCGTAAATACATCTTTTGAGACTCCGGCGGCTAATAAATATATCCCCGTCTAAAAATGAATGCTGTCGGGATAGCTCTACTGAAATAAATCATATCATCTAACTCTAAGAAATGGCGTGTTTAATGCACAGAGAAAATAGCACTGAATCAGAGTTTCAATTAATTTCAGTATGTCCAGTGCACCTTCCCATGAATTGAGTATATTTATTTTCCTTATGAAACACCACTATGCACCGAAGTACTAATTATAAGAATTAGACGAAGGAAAAGATGTGGGGTTTAGTAAAAATTTTGGGTGAGAATAATCATTTTGCTGCTGTCACAAAGGAGATATTCGCCATTAAATTCAAATCATTTGCGTTATTGGTGATTCATTAAGTGCTCAGAAGGTGAAGAAAATATATAGGAAGTAGTAGAGATTATTTTCAAGGGTAATATGTGTTTTAGTTATTTCAAATAATCAACAATTTTACGAAGAAAATACTCTTTCTATCACAATTTTATTTATTGTATTAGAGGTGCTTTGATAGTCTAAAAGGGATCAAAGTTTTATGGAACTATCAAACATTTTACTGCTCCGGGCTTTAGAGGATCAAAATGCTATAAATTGCGTATAATCCGCAGTACGGTTATAAGCTCGGTTTGATCTGCACTGTATAACATTCACTTTTTTTTTTTAGAAATATGTATTATGTAAAAGATATATTGACATCGACAGTGACAGAGAATGTAAAAGATTGAATTTGTCCTTCCCCCAATTTAATTTGCCGCTTGGAATTAAATTGAAAAAATGGTAAAAAAAAATCAATGTGACAAAACCACGAATAATATGTAAATTTCTTCATTGACAACAAGAATCTGAGCTAAAGTGAGATACGTTGAAAATAGGATTATTTCTGTTTACACCCGAAAAAGGGGCTTAATCCATTAGTTGTCTTTAAAAAATTGTTACAAATCACTTGTATAAAAACTTGTTCATTGTCGTTGCGCGAGAAGTTAGCTTGAGACTTTCGATTCCACTGTTTTTCGGAAACAAATCTGAATGGCGAACGCAGCGAGGGTCGGAATGAATGACATGACTGAAGCGGAGGGAACAGTTATCCGAGTAATGCCTTAAAAAGCTACTGCTTATTAGTTAGTCGGCGAAAATTGCTGTAGGGCGAAAGGGCGGCGGGTTCTCGCGTCCGCAAACGAGAACACGGGGGACATAGTTGTACGCGGTGTAAACGACGCCCGGCGGTCCTTCGAAACGATCCCGCCGCTACGCCTTGTCCCAAATTAGTTGCAGACGTTTCATTTATAATGCCGGCCGCCATTATACCGGTCGGAACACAATAGCATTGTGGCGTCGAGCTTCTCTTTCCCCCTTGCCCGCCCTCGAAGCCACGCTTGCACCCACGAACAACGATCCAAAATGCTTGGACCTGCATGCCGGATCCAGCTCCGGGGATACATACTGCTACGTTCGTTTCCACCCAGGGGGATGTTGGTGTGTCCGTGTACCCCGACCACGTGTAACCCCGAATATTGGCCGTGAAAATTTCAACGTTCCGACCGCTTTTAATCCAACGCCCGCTGCGCCGGTCCCCGCGCCCCGTTAATCGTCATGAGAAGCGATTTCGATGAATGAATCATCCGCTCGGACCGTTGATGGCTGACTTTCCGGCTTACGGATTTTTCGGATCAACCGTGAAAAAGATATTAGCGCGATTAGGGGATAGAGGTACTTTTTTTATTATCGCCGTTAAGCCCACCGCAGCCGATTCAACAATTCGAGCATTGATTTCGATAGAACCTCCGATTGTGGTCATCGAAACTCGAATCCACCGATTTTTCGGCGAACAGTCCCTTTTTTTCTATGGAATGACTCGATCGGCTGTCAGTAATTAATACCGAGAGATTAATGTTAGTAACTGTACAAGGGAGACAGTTGTCGAATGGTTTTATTAACGCGATCGCTAACGGAATCAATGGAAAATCCGATAAATTTTTCTATCAAATTTACAAACTATAAAAATGTTACATATAAGGCGAGCCATTTAAAACGATATGCAAATGTATGCAGGATTCATTGATGTCAGAAGCGTGCGATGAGACACCATCAATTTCTAAATTTCGCCCACTTGGCGATACCATTGATGTGGTACAAATAATATACTCTACAAGTGGCAAAAAGATTTCCAGATGAACACAAACGTTTCGAGCATTCTTCCAACAGAAGAGGCTACTTCGAAAAGTCGTTTGAATGAAAATAAAAAGCAGAATGGTGTCTGTGTTCGTGCGTAAACTGGTGCCAAACCTCACGCACGATTTACGTCGTTATCCCGCGCTCTCGACGAGCGAGTGTCGAATTAAATGAAAGGTCGTTTCGTACATCTCTTTCGTTGAAAATTAATGAGCGCGTCCATTGACGCGTTCCCATGATTTGTTAGTTGCAACCGACGTTCACTGTAAATTTGCTCGCTCTAATGAAACTTTCTAGACGGGCATATCGTCACGATTACTTCGTAGTTGCTTCGCTGTCAGGTTTAATTAATTCCCATTTAATCGCGGAACTTTCGACATCGGGACACAATTTCGCCATTTCACGAACGGAACACCAAACGTGTTTCATTAAACACGGTGGGAAATCGGTGTTTTTCCGCGTATCGGCCCCGATAACCGGCGTCACCGGGCGCCGGAACCATTTGCAAAAAAATTATATCAATTACAGCGCGGTGCAAACTGCAGACAAAGTAAACGCTCGGCCGAAAGTTTCGCAAACCGCGAAATTACGCCGCTACATCATCGGTCGCGGGGCGGGCGTTCGCTTATCGCGCGGCCCAAAGTCCCGGCCGGCACTATGAAAAAAGGACCAGAAATCAACGCTCTTTTTTTCGGCCACGCAAACCGCGATATTTCATCAAATGTTTTACCGCCGCGCAAAAAGCGGGACCGCGACGCGTCGCCGGCGGCGTAGCAACGGTCGAAAAAGAAAAAAAAACGAAATTTTATGTTATATTATCGCGGGAATGGCGTGCCCGTTATTCCCAAAACGCGGCGCGGACGTCGGCGCGCGTTCGGAATTAAAAGCGCAGGAAATTATAAACGAACCGCCACGACGCACGGTCTGTTATTTCAGAGATTTATCCGGGATAAAAGTATTGCTACCAATTTCTCGCCGTTTTCGTTCGCCTTTTTAGCTTCATCCCAGTTCGAACGCGTAGAATTAATCAGGCGGTTCCTAGTTATGTACACAGTGTTCCTGTTGAAATTACGATATTATGATTTGGAAAAGTACAAACATGCACTTCTAAGATTTCTTTTAGAAAAATTTATGAAAATTCATATGAAAGCGTTGTTGTAATATGTAGCATCTATATAATTATATTTGAATAGTTCTTACAATATGACGCTATTTAAAAAGTGCGTGTACCATGATTTTATTGGTAATTATTTACATTAGGGGCTTCCTCACCGATTTTGATGACCTTGAAATATGTTGTCAAGGTCATCATTCTGAACAACTTTTTTTATTTTTGTAAAATAATGTTAAGTAGTCAGTTTTAGTGCTTTGTAAATCTAGTGTTAAAGAGACATTGAAGTTGCAAAATATGAAAGAAAACCAATATTCTACATCCGAATAATAAAATATAATACTAATGTACTACAACCTACATTATAAAATACTAATGTAAAGTGTACTTATACTTCTGAATCTTCTGTACCTCCGTCGGATACACAGCACACAATTATTGATTCACGAGAATAGGTCCGAATAATTGAACAACAGTCACTAAACTCTACACAATACACTTAACGAAATCGTGACAGCAGACGAGAAGATGTTACTCCGACCACGAATAAAATAATACTGCGATTTTAACCATTCCCCTTCCACGGACGTGTGATACGAAAGCAGTGAATTCCGGGAAATAGGGTCGGCGCCCCGCCATAATTTTTTTTTGTTGGTTTTGTATCTAGTGTTTATAGACCCTCAGCGTCTAACCTGCCTAGGATAACTTGACCTTACCACCTCCGTGGAAGGGATCATTGTTAAAATCGCAGTATTATTTTGTTCGTGGTCGGAGTGACATCTTCTCGTTCGTTGTCACGATTTTATCAAATGTGTTGTGTGTGTTGTTTAGTGATTGTTGTTCAATTATTAGGACCTATTCTCGTGAGTCAATAATTGTGTGCTGTGGATCCGACGGAGGTACAGAAGATTCAGAAGTAAGTACACTTTACATTAGTATTTTATAATGTAGTTTGCCTTATCGGCGGCCACAATTTCAAATCTAACCCACACCTACTCCGATCACTTTTTGAGATGTTGAAACTTTTTTTTGAATATCTCGGAAACTAAAGCTGAGCGGCGGTAACATGTATAGGAAAAAGTTGTTCAGAATGATGACCTTGACGACATATTTCAATGTCATCAAAATCGGTGAGGAAGCCCCTAATGTAAATAAGGCAAGCATGTTTTTTGCAGCCTCCGTGGGCGACCTGGGTCGTTTACGTTCCCGACTAATTTTTTTTTACTGTCCCAGGCTTTCAAAAAATCTGAAAAATTTCAGGAATACGTAGTAAAGTCCGTGTTTTAATATATAATTGCTGGAACGTTGAATGCTTAAAGCTTTAATGGGAGAAGAAAGAATTATTAGAGTGAAATTTCGCTCCGGACATAAATCACCTAGGTTGCCGACGGAGGGTTAATTTATTCTAACTTCCTTAAAGGTCGATATATTTCTAATTTGACATCTAGTTGTATGATAAACGTTCCCAGATAGCACTGGACGGCTTAAAGACGTCTGTTTTACGTCCATTTTTGGTCTGAACGTCTTACGTCCTGAAAAGACGTCTTTAAGACGTCTTAAAGACGTCTCGTAAAAGACGTCGTTTTTACGTCTCATTTCAGACGTCTTTAAGACGTCTTTTACGAGTCGTCTTTAAGACGTTTCATTTCTTGACGTTTCAGTCATTCTAAACTGCTAGAGAAAAGCTTTACAAACTGTACACACGCAACACAATATAACGCAGTTTTCCATCCTTCGAATAGACGTTTATTTATTTAGGAAAGTTAAATAACTAAATTGTTAATTTAGTACTATTATAATATATTACATATATATTCGCAATAGAATTTAGCAATAAATATTGTTTAATAATAAAACTATACATTATATATCACAAATCCAAAATCCAAAATAATATATCAAAATAAATAGATAAATAAATAAATAAGTTAAATAAATAAATAAAGCATAAAATGTTAATGTTCGCGGATATGCTGAAAAACATTCTTTTAATTTATTTTTTTTATTTATAAATAAATAAATAAATAAATTAATTAATTAAATAAATAAATAAATAAAGCATAAAATGTTAATGTTCGCGGATATGCTGAAAAACATTCTTTTAATTTATTTTTTTCATTTATAAATAAATAAATAAATAAATAAAGCATAAAATGTTAATGTGCGCGGATATGCTGAAAAACATTCTTTTAATTTATTTTTTTTTATTTATTTAATTTTTTTGTTATATCAAACATTCAATTTATATTTCTTGTACATGTATACAATATTCAAATTCAATATTTTTCTCACAAGAAAAAATGTGGCTTAAAAAATAGTTTTCCAATATTTGACAAACATCTATCTAATATTTTTGTGGTACTAGGGGTCTGTTTCGGGACGTCTTGAATACGTCTGTTCGAGACGTCTTAAAGACGTCTAACGGACGTCTTAAAGACGTCGAACGGACGTCTTAAAGACGTCTTTAAGACGTACAGTTTTTTCACAAAGACGTTCCAGAGACGTTCAGAAGCCGTTCGGAAGCCGTTCGTAGGACATTCAGACGTCTAATAGACGTCTGAACGTCTTTGACAGACGTCTTAAAGACGTCTTTAAGACGTCTCTGTGCTATCTGGGTTGAGCATGGAGTTCGACAAATTGGTGATTCTGACAGTGATGTTCCGGATAAACGGAGTCGCAGAATTCAGTCCGCGCGAATGGAGCATATGTGCGCGCGCGCCTAGCCGATCGTTCGATTAATTAGATTCAACGATCCGCGCTCGGGCAACGTTAATGATTCTCAGAAGGCTCGTCCCAGTGCGGTGAGGGTAGCGCCGGGGCCATGAATGCGAGCGCACACGTGTTTCCGAATTTTTTTGCAGAAATCTGTCACGAGCCGGATGAGATTTATCAACGCTGTTGCAAAGTTCGCGCATCACTGGTCGAACGACGCGGGGCCTCGAGGAGAAGGTGGTCGGAGGGGGGAGGTTCGGGTTGTTCCTCGAGTTTTTCGGCAACGTGGGTATTTTAATTGGCCCCCGGCTAAGGCTGTCGGAAGAGATTTCCCGGAACGAGGCGGCCTCGACGGTGAGAACACGCCGCGCATGATTTACGCGTCGCCGTGGATCCTAACGGGGAAAAAACGTGTCGCTGAGGCATCCGGAAGTTCGGCCGCCCCTAAACGGTGGGGTGTGTCCAGGAATTCCTGAACGGCGCGCCGATACCGACGGTCACACCGCCGGTCACCGCCGCCGGTCACCGTGATAAAATGAACCCCGCCGGCCAGTATCTCGTCCTTGCGCGCGCGCGCCACCGAAAAAAGGGAAACGCTCTCCCGGGTTTTTTTCGGCCCTGGACACGTGCGGAATTTAAATCACCGGGCTGCGATTCGTTTTATTAGAGCCGAGTATCGTGCGGTTTTTGCGACCCGTTGTCCGTGGTAATTTTTGGCCGGGGACACGCGAATTTGAAAATGTACGGCGACGACGATGCTGGTGATCGCAGAATCCACCGCGAGTGGCCAAAACAACCGAGGATAATTCGCGTATGATTTTTAGCTATTTTTCGGCGAGTGTTACCACGGGTTGGGAAAGAAAATACATGGACTATTCGAGTCTGGCCATCTGTTATTATTTTATACTATTACAATGATTTTGATTACTTCAATGATGCAGACAATTTTTATAAGAAAAAATCCCCGTCCAAGAAAGAAGGAAGGGAATAAGGCTTACAAACGTCACAATTTCGGCTCATTGTACTACGTTACATATTTCTCTGTGCAAGTACATCAATACGCTGTTCATCAGCCACTTGATCGGGGCCGAAACCACCACAGAGGCAGGAGAACCGTATTAGTCGATTCGCGGTTTTATCTTCCAGAAGCTTCGCCAGCTATTCATCATCAAAATGAGAAACAACGTCGGAATAAAGTCCCCAGGAAAATCGTCATGGAATAAATACGCTAGGAATGATCTCGGGGGCAAGGAACGGGGTCGCGCGTCGAGAAAAATGGCCGATCCTCGCGGATTCAGACACGCGATTCTTGCTTACCGAAGGATTTGCAAAGTCAGGCGGGAAGCGCGACAGCCCCGGTAGGTGGCTCACTTTGAAAAAAGACACAGACCGGATAGGTGGATTTGGGGGTGGCGAGGGGAGGGACGGAGGGATGGAGCGGAGGCGCGAGTCGGAACGCAAAACGAGAGCCGCGAGAGTACGAGAATGTACGAGCGCGCCGGAAGGATGAGTGCGATCTTCTTCGCTAGAAAGAGAGAGAGAGAGAAAGAGAAAAGGACGGTAGGCGAACGGTAATCGTTGTGGCGGAGGAAGGAAGGAAGGAAGGAAGGGTTAGAACGTGAAACGGGTGCGAGAGACGGGGGGTCAGATAATACAATAACACCTGCTGTCGCGGGAATAGAAGATATAATACGGGGGCAGGGTCTGAGAAAATCGTAGAACCTGCGAAAGGACTGACGAAAGGTTCCCGAAAGGGAACCTAGAGCGAAGTATAAAAGGAGGAAGACGAAGGTAGACAAACCATGGTGGGGATCGGAGGATAAGTGGGGGAATAGCACGCGACGAAGGGAGTGTAGTGGGGCGAAAGGCGGGGAACAGCTTTTCCTCTAGGAAGAGGGGCGCGCCAAGGCGAGAATTACGAGGCTCAGGTGCACGCGGGCACATTATTAAAAAACAGGAAACCTCATCATTTTCAGCGGCTCTCGTAAAGATATTAAATGGAGACTTTATGTTGCCGGCGCGGCGTTCGTCGCGTGCGCTGTTTCTCGCGAGCGCGTACGAGCTTGTACACGCGCGCGCGGTTCCACGCTGTCCGCCGCGCGAACACACAGCCCACGGATCTCCGTGCGGGGATTTCCGTTTCGTGTTTCACGCGACACACGCGTGGAACGCGTACGTGTACGCGCGCGCACACACACAGGTGTGCGTAATCGCGATAAGTGACGCACGCGCCGCGTGCACCGAGTCGCATATAGAACCTAGCCGGAGGAAGTGCATACATCGATTCCCGCGCACTTCCGTTCTTTGTTCGCGCCCGCAACAACCCCGCGGCGGGTTTCTACTTTATGCGACGCCACCGTCGCTCGATTATCCCAGCCGATCTACACGACGTCGACTATGGGCGGATTCTGACCGCTCGAGGTGTACCGATCTGAAACGTCCGTCCGCTTTGAAACGTCGTCTTCGCCAACGCGAGTACACACGCTCGTTAGCGGCGAGATTGTTTGTGAAATTTAAATCCCGGATGAGCTTCTATCGGCGGGCTGATCTTATGGGAATTGTCAATCGGGTACGAGAGACGATCCGTTTTATTCGATCTTGATCAATGTTGGTGTTCGCAACAATGTCCGACCAGGTTACTCTTGTATTTCACACTTTGCAAGAGACATGGAACGAATTTGGAATACGTCTGCTGCGTCGGTTCCATGTAGGCACGGTTGCCATTTGTAAAATCATTGATCCTGGACAGAGGACATTTATACCCGGGACATTTTCGCCCGAAACCCGGAAGCTTTGAAATATCTCTTAGATTAGGGTAGTTCAGATCTAACGGTATAGAAATATGATGGTTCCACGGTAAGAAGTATATAGGTACACAAGTTCTCCCATTTCCATCGATCTGATTTCAATTAACTTTGAAAACTCGTAAGGTTCTCAAAGTAGAATCGGCAAGCCATGGTCAGACGCATCGATAGCGTACGAACTTGATGAATCTCCAAATTAGATTCTCTCGAAAACGAATTCTCCGACAATTAGATTTTGTTCGACGCTTTCGACTCACTTCTCTATCCGGATTTTTCGATTGCAGTGCAACCGGAAGCAATTTTTATTATGTTTGCTTAAACTGAATTCCGTTAGAATATATATGTAAATTTTCGGGGATTTTTGAAGATTTCTTTTAGGACGGAGGATTGATAATGTATTAATTCATATCGACGGCAATGATGTTATCTCTTGTTTTGAGGTGAAATCTATCGGTTCTCAATATTCTCAAAGATACAGAGGAACGTTCCTAAGGGAATTTGTAGAATGTCAAAGGGAATACGTCAGGTTTGCATTCGTTTGATCTGGCGATGACCATGAGGAGCTCTGATAGAAATTTCAATCCCTCATAGAATACGTAGATCGTCGATATACATACGTGATACATAAGTATCACGTGGATCCTTGTGCACTCACAGTGCACAAATATCTTTTGCAATATTTCTAAAACGTATTTTTTATTCTTTGAAACTATTGTGGAAGGAACGGGAAAGATTCAAAACGGAAAAGAAAAAAATCACCTAAACAGCCACGCCATCGATGTGTCACAGCATCGACGCGTTGCACCGCGCACAGGAGCAGGAATCGTTGCCGCGTTCATTATGCTCATAGAAACCTCGTCCCCATTATTCTGTCGAAAATCCGGCGAGCAAACTCGGCCGGCCGTAATAACGAGAAGCCGGCTATTTCGCAACACGTAGCGCGCGTAAATTATCGCCTTCTAGAAACGCGCCTCGATTAAATACAGGTTTCTCGTGGGGCGTATAGAGCCTCGTCGGCCGCGTGCACCTCTCGGCATCGACTTGACTCGAGTCGAGTCGAGTCGAGTCGAGTAGAGTCGAGTCGAGTCGAGTAGAGTCGAGTCGAGTCGAGGCGAGTGCAATGTGCAGCAGGCAGCATGTCGTGTTCCCACCTGATGTCGTGCATACGTGCACAGGACGAGTACGTAGGTACACAAGTTCTACAGAGCTGTGTACACGCCGGCCGGGCGCAGACACTCGCACCACGTGGGAGGCGCGGACCTCACAAAGAGAAGCATAGAGAAGGAAAAGAAAGAGTGAGAGAGAGAGAAAGAGAGTGGCGTCCAGCATTGCTCGCGGAAAGTTGCCTCTGCCAAGCAGGTGTTGCAGGTGCCACGGGGCTAGGCCTCTTTTTCCCGCGTGTCCATCGCCAACGTTCGCGTTTCCGCCGACAACCAACGTTGACACCCGTCTCTGACCTGCCAGACCGTGCGCCCTCTTTCATTGTCCCGGGTCCTCCCCGGGAAATGGAGGATTCCTCGCGCAGCCTGGCTTTTATTCGTCCCGACCGGGGACAACAGCTTTTAAGCGAGTCTTCTGGTCTGAAAAGCGTCATTTTTTAGGTTTTTTAAACTGTGAACGACGAAGGAGTCCTCGTGACAGTAACCAAAAAAAAAATTTTCAGCACAAGGGGTTGTAGCGGAGGCCGGCAAGCGTGCATCGAGGTGTGCGCGCGTACGGAGCCCGGGCCACGTCCACCGTGAAAAGCCCGCGCGCGATGACCGTGCAACCGTATAAGAATTCGGGTGTCTTGTTCTCGGATGCCCGCATACATTAGTGTCAGAACGGTTTTCGAGATTGCCGTGTTCCTTCGGCCGTCTGACGGCCGGCTCCGCGAGCACCACCGACGGTTTTTTCGTGCGCACGCCTTATCTCGAACGCGCCCGGCCACTCGCGTCGGGGAAATTTTTACGAGTGGACGTTTTGACGCTGCCCCCCGGCGGAGAAGAATGATCGAGCCGAGGAAGGAACGGACAACGGGAATATTTATCGCCCGTGGGATGTTGAAATCGGCTTTGGGCTCTCCTGTTTCATCCTGCTCGCGCGAAATCCTCGTGAAAAAGCGGTTTCAATTAATTTGAAAGATTATGGACGGCGCACCGGCACCGCTGTAATTATACTTTTTAAATGTTTTTTGCGCCGAATCGCTCCCAGCAACAATTATTAAACACACACGGACGCTCTTGAGGGAAAGTATCATATAAATTGTTTTTACCCTGCGCACAATACGGGGAATGTTAATCGATATTTTAATAAACCCATGCTTTCGTAAACACTGAGCCAGTCAATTTAAAGTATCAGTCCGTCGAAATTATACTATTTTTGTTTCGTAACTTTTGGAAATAGTTGTATCAAGGACGTCAATAATCGTTGCACTTTAATTACCCCATAGCGTTTCATCGTTACCAAGCACAACTAGGTAGGACTATTTTTCTATTGAGAAATGTCCATTCTCAGTGGAAGACATAAGATGATAGCGAAAATTTAACGTGTGAAAATAGCGTGGACATAACACTAGGGTATAACCAGTCTAAAGAATGTTCTCTATAATTTAGGGTACGATTTTGTACGCATAGAGTAATTCCAGGAATGTAACTGTTCGAGTGACCGTTACACCTACCACCTTCATTATTTCCTCGAAAGAATTACATGCATGTCTGCTTCTGAAGTTTCTGCAGTTTGATTAGACTAGTTCTTTAAGAATGCAAATGGCACGGGTAAATGAGGAGAAGCTTGGGAAAAGATGAAACAATAATGAACAGATGATCATGTTTTTTTTTTATATATACTCGGTGCACATCGCGAAAGAAACTTTTTGCACAAATGCAGTCTAACGATAACAGCTTACGGAAGCAGCAATTTATTTGACAACAACTTTAAGAAGTTGCGAGTAAAACAACGGTGTCTTCAAATTCCTGAAGTGCGTTTACTGTTTTGGTTTTGATGCAGCAATTTTTGTGCAGAAAGTCTGCAAAAATTAATAACAGACTACGGAAGCTGTATCCGATACAGATCGGAACCGGTAGTGCCGTCATCAGACGCAAGGTAGCAGCGTTACTGACAACGCGCGGAACGTGGCCTGGAGGGATCAACTAATTTCGCGTCTGCTTCGGCAGTGATTGATGCCTCTCCGAACAGAAAAGAGGCTGTTGCCTCGCTTTAAAGGCAAACGCGCGCGTTTCCGATTGAACACGGTGTCTCGCAACGTTCCGTTTGCTCTTCGATCCAACAGCGTTGTGTCTGGCCACGTCACGAACGACCGGGCGATACGAACGACCGGCTTTCTTTGCGATCGTCCATGGCCGAGCGTAGAGAAAAAGAATGTCCACGGGGAGGAGATGTACAACCGGCTAGACTGTTGATTTAAGCGCGGCGGAACGTCGCGAGAGATTGGTACGTTTGCACGGGTGCGAACGTATTTTCGTTCCGCGGTGAAAGAACCTTCGTGACTATTTATACCGTGCACATGAATCGTACACAGTTTTATCGCGTTTACGGCTTTATGGACCGTTTATCGCGGGACAATAAAGAGCCACTTTGAGGCGTAATGCACGCGTGTACCACGAGGGGTGGTTTACTCACCGCGCCGAAAGTCTGGATTCCTGTAAACTCTTTACGACCGTCGTTTTCGCCAATTCGCCGCAAACGCCGCGTCTCGTTCATCCTCCTTGACACTCTACTCTGCTCGAATCATGTTACTAAACTGTTCTACTAAAAATTATAAAATGTTACTCTTGGTTGACCGTCACCGTTGGACTTTTTTAGGTGACACAATTCGTCTTCTGCCTTTAAAAACTAATTTTGATTGTAACACAGTTGCTTGAACCGAACTTTACTTTCAACCGAGTTCTAGTTGAATCCCTGTTAAATTACTTTGATTTTGAAGGATACTTGGGGATAGTTCGGTCTAAATTCCTGTATATTCGTTAGGACCGTCGTTTTCAAAATTCTACTGTGCTCGAATTAATTTTTATTATTATTATTTATTGCTTCAAACCGTATAAGGTATGCGTAGCATACAAAAAATCTTATTTTCAGTTTAATAATAGAGAAACGGAGTCGAAGGGGATATTGGCTGGCAAAAAAAGCGCAGGATTCTTGTTAAGACGGAATACGTCCAAGAAGAGCATTAGAATGTAATAACCCACCGGCTGTTCCTGCTCATTTTCAGGTCACGATTCTCTTATTTCATTAATGTAACGTGATTGACCTGTTATTTTCCCTCCTACCTGAGGTTCTGCAAGAATGTTCCTTTCCATTATGGGTGTACTGTACCTGTGGGAATACGAAGAACAGATACGTGCACGAACCTAAGGTTATATCAATTTTTATCTGCACGGCTGCTGTGTACAATCTACACTTGATTCCGCGTACGCTTATAATTGTTGTAACAACAGAGTTTGTTGTAACAACTGGGTTAGCACAGCTCTTTATCGTAATAATTCACTCGTGTTTCAGCATGTTTCGTAACATTTGCATAATTGAATAACCCTCGAGTTATCCTCGAACTACGAACACATAATTCTCTTTATTGGAGACCCATGTTCGTAGTTTCCGATAAGAAGAAGTAGTAGAAAGTGAAGCGCGTTAGTCCGAGTCAGTGGGTCATCGATTTGCTGTACGTTGTCATCAAAGACAATGTCACCGAGACTATACGCACTTCTTCCGAGCAAAACACAACATTTCTCCGAACCAAATTAATAATTCGCGAGTGATTAGACTGGTGGCGAACACTTCCAGCAGAGTCTACCGAACACGAACGATGTGCCTTTCTTTTAGGATAAAATTAAGTTCTGTCGTTTTGTTACCAAAATATTTTTATGCGTTAAAGTAAATGTAGGTATACCATAAATCTTCTCCTTTCTGTGAAATTATTATAAGGATACAGATATTTGCAGTGGAAAATCGTATGGCAAGGTGTTGAAATAAACGAATATGTTCGTCCGAATGCAGATCGATCAAAGTTACAATGAATTTAGTTCCAAGAGGAAACATACGTCAGCCACTTAGCTATATTTAGTCGGCGGTAGGTGCTCTTAGGCTCCGCCCACCGGCCTCCCTCGTCAGGACATTTTATTTTTGCAATTCCGCTATCGCGGATCTTCCAATTTTCGTTGGTCATAACATTTTATCGGCGACTCGGCGCTTAACGCGCCTGCTAACTAAGGCGGACCAGCGGCAGCGTTAAAGGAAACGAAAAGTTATCCCCGGTACGTAACATTGATTCGACGGCGAACGTTTCGACCGACCGAAAGAACGATAAACCGTTCAGCGAAGCGTATGATTCGCAAGGTCCAAGAGTCTGGCCAACCTCGCCGACAGCATAACCCGGTAATAAGTATTACTCACGCTGGCATTCCTCCGGAACGAGTCCTCCGGAAACAGAAAAGTCCGGGGCGATCGTAGTTTATTGTACCTCTCAATTTTCTCCGTAGAAATCTGAAGCTATCGTCAAAGCCCCCTTGGCCGACCGGAGCTACGACCTTTGGCCCCGCGCAGACGGCTAGCTTCGGAAACTCGCATAGTCTAGGATAGATAATGCGGGCATACATATTGCGGCGCGTCCACGGTATATCGTACGAGCAAGGATCGCGTCCTTGCCCGTTCGTCGCCGAAGAATGCGAAGGGACACGCGAACCTCGCCGCCGTACACCACCGAACCGTCCCTTTTCTTCGTCCTCTTTCATGGTTAGCCGTCTTTCCCTTTCCGCTCGATGCCTCCGCGGCGCGAAACTTTCATTAGAAAAGTATCACGAATATTTCCACAATTTATACTCGACTTATTTCATCCAGGATAATGAGTTACACATTTTCACCGTAAAGTAGTCGTTTCGATTAATTTTGAAGTGCCAGGGGAGATATAAACGACAACGTGCTCGATATTCGAGTGATAATTGTTTCCAATACTGTGTTTATTGATACTAGTGTGTATACGATTCTGAGTATTGTGCTGCGGTATCAAACAGTATGGAAATAATGTGTAATTGATGTTAGTCGAGTACGTTTGATATTGCTTCATGCAGTACCGATACAATACGAAATACAATTTCACAATTATACAATAAGAAATATTTATCAATTATATATTGAACCAATCGTATGTTGCTCCAACCAAAAAAAAAAAAGAAATCACTTTGATTTATCATGGAACTCGGAAATCCTGTGATTTAGAAATCCATTAAAAATACGTGTTGTTGAGCAAACTGTACCGATAATTTTCAAATAATCTTAAAAATAACGAAACAGAAAAAACAATCGATTATGTCACCGTATTTTCTAATTAAGAAGGACATTTTCTTTCATCTCCAAGTTGAAAAAAGATGTTTGAATATTTCACGTAACTCGTCCTGTATTTACGTCACACGATACAAATTTTGTTTCAGCCACGAACTGGTACTTGTGTTTGTAATTAAATAGGAATCGAACATAATAGAATAAACACGTATCGATACGATGGTTAATCATGTCAATACGTACCAAATTGTTTGGAGACGTATCCTACAATAGATCGATACACGCAATGGCACCGTTGGGAAACATAAATGTATTAATGATATCAAACAAGTATTGGTCCCGTGCTTTCTGTTGCATCACGTACACATCGGAACAAACTTTTGTAAAATAATTATTCGGAAATACGAGTATATTACGCGTTCGTCATTTATATCCTGAAACATGAAGCATTATAACTATTCTAAAATCCTTGCAATCACATTACGGTAATACGCATAAATTATCTTGTATTATTCAACAGTAAATCAACGTTTTTAGGCATGTGAAAAATACACATGTTGACTTACCAAAAATCTTATTCTCCAAATCAGAGTGTCCAGGAATCAGAAGTAAGTCGGCAAATCCAATCTCATTCATTAAGATCGTATTCTCCCCACTTTAAACCAGCAACGATCGTGCCGTACAAGAACACATATTAAACATTTTCCGCGGAGGCATAAATCATATGTTTTACTCCCTACCGAACAAACAAAACGAGCGGCCGGTGTGCACGCACATTACATGTCCCCTTAAGATAATCATCGCGAGTTCTACAGGAAGGCATAACTCTTTATCATTTTTCACCGTTATCCGTAAAAAAGAGAAAAGAAAAAATAAAAGAGATCGCCGACCATAGAATTAATTTTCGTTCCGCAATCAGCGACGAAGGTAGAAGTGAATTATAAAGAAAAAGAGGGGTGGAAATACCGCACATTCGTCGAATGTCGTTTTTACAGTGCCGGAGCGATCACGCGAGTGACCTACGAACGATAAAGTCGGAGGGAACGGGTTAAAACGTCTCTCACGCAATCGGTTTAGCGCGGCGCGCGCGGGGGCTCGCGTTTGTTACGGCGGATGATGGGCGCCATTAATGCAACGCAATTAGTGGTTACACGCTTCCTCGCGGTCCCACCGCCGCGCTGGTTCAATCTCTTCTTCGCGATATTGCATTTTCTCTGCGGCCACGCAGCCGGAATCGAGCCACGCGCTCGAAAACCTGGAAAAAGGAGAGGTCTGCAGCGACCTCCAACCAGAGGTCCAATTGAAATGAAAATAAATGAATAATGTTTCTAACGAGCACCAACCATTCGTATACAGAGTTCGCAATCTCGAAAAGCGAAAAATTTTATGCAGATCATAAGTATATTCGAGAAACTAATACGCTCTTATTTGGTGCTGGGTCCGGTCCATGAAGTTTTTGATTTTATCATCAATTAAATAACGTACCTTGTAATTGATAGTGGAACGTGGATGGGGATGGGTCGTGTTTTAAATTTCACAGACGAGCACTAGAGGAAAGTCATCCCTATTATGGGAAGAGCTCCGATTATGGGGCTGTCTAAAGTTTATGAAAAGGGGGTGTCCTCTGTTCTCAAATGTTATCATTAGTTCTAAGGTTGTCTTGTATTATACGCAACAAGAAATGCAATTTCTATCGGAAAGGAAATTTTGCGATTTTTCTTTTTATCATCAATTGTATCGTGTTTATCAGTCAAAGTGATAAACATATTAATGATACAGAGTGCAAGGCAGAGTCTGCTGCGCAGCTTTACTGACGAGTCCATAGCCTAACTTTTCCTTATCATCGGCCGCTCTCGAAATCGAGAGGCGTTTCTCTCCTCCTTCCCGCTAACGAACGCCGCCGGGATTGACTGGGAACCGATCGGGTATCGGCGACGGTAATTTCGTTCCCCGGGACTTCAATCGGGTCCGTGGAATTTTGTAGCGATGCGCGCATCATCGGAGTTAATACATTTCGTTAATCTGCGCCCGGCGAGGGCTCGGCTCGGCTCGGCTCGGCTCGGCTCGGCCTGCAATTTTCATTTACCCGTCTGTTTACCGGAATTGAAGAATACCCACGCCGAGCGATACGCGTCCAATGAAACGAATTATAAAATACCCGAGTAACGGCGGAATCAAATTTTCGAAATTGAAGCACGATTATTGCCTGCGCGCATGCCGTTTCGTTGGCGCTGCACCGACTCGCTCTCTCGTGGCGAGATCAATTTTTCTGCGAGCGTCCCGCTCGGTTATTAATTATAATCATTATGGGACGTTTTGTACAGATTTTCTCTTTTTACTGTAACCGTGCCCCGCTTTCCAATATCGTATATTGCTTTTAATATTCGTAATTTTATTAATATCGATGGAAACTAATGGAATGTTATTAATCGATGCTGGAAATATTTTGGCGAGATTGGTTAACGAACGTTGTATCATGGTACGCATTAACACGTTATCTATATCGGCGATTATAATTACCGAAATAATTATTTCGTGGTTTTGGAAAGTCTGTAGTCCTCGGGTCTTAAGGACTTTTTAATTGTATACGAATAAGTCGCCATCAGTAACGTAATTTAATCGTATCGTTCAGTATTATTATGTAAAAGAAGCTTATATACCACTGTTCTATTAGTTCGAATAGGTTCCAGAGTATCGTGAATTAACCAAATGTGATCCAAATTGTGTCGTGCTCGGTGTCGTTTCAATCAGAAAAATGTGACAAATATATTAAAAGAAGTTTCGTGAAAGAATAGTTAAAAATACAAAAGTTTAATTTTTCTACGTCGCGGTGTCAAGAGATAGAGAAACGGTAGACGAGAATTTCCACGTATATCGGGGCAACTGTACTTTTATTATCATTGCGAATCATTTGGCACCGACTTCTGCACGCCCGCGGTTAAGGGCTCGTTTACATAAATCGTTCACGCGAGCTCTCGCCGCTTTTGTCGCCTCGAAAGGGTGGAACACGAATTCGCCCGGGGGCGGTGTGCACGGCCGGTTCGGTTCCGTTAGGTTTCCCGGAAATGGCGGTAGTAGACGGACCTTTGGTCCGGGGTTACGAAACGTTATCAAAATCGAATCGCGGCCGTCAAAGTGCGTCTCTCTTTGGCGTTCCGGCGACGATCGGCGTCGAGCAGGGCTCCGAGTACAATCACCCAAAGTGAAACTCGTACAAATATGTACCGACTGCTCGCCTAATCTCTCTCGCTGCCTGGTAAATACTGACAGGGTGTCAATATTGAAATATCTTATCGTGGAAAGCGCCATGCATACCTGAAATATATTGGGAAACGGTCCGTCGACGTGCTCCGCATGACTCACAACCCTGGAAAGATATCGTGTGCGCGCCCTCTCTCTTCGAGCGTGTGCGCGTTTGCACGTTGCAGGGGACGGCGGAGAGGTGTCTGTATGTGCCAGCCTGTCTACGTGTGTATGTTCGAGAGACTCGAAAAATTCTCCCGGCACGGCGGAAGGAGAGCGCAGGAACGAGCTCTTTTGACCTGCATTTAGAGCGGTCGACGGGAACCGGCTGGATTCGGGAGCTGCGGGGGCGGACGCGGAAAAAAAATAGAAGGTTCCGTGACGTTCCTCGATATTCCGGGAGCCCCGTCGACGTTACGGAGCCACTTCGGAATAAATTTCGCGAACATTGAAAACTTAAAAGTCGAAAACTGGATTCCTCGGCTGCCGAGGAACGCCTCGGCTCCCTCCGTATTCCCCCGGAAACGAACGCATACGTATGCGAGATCTCCGCGGGTGGGGCCAGATCATCGAAAACTAACGCACCACGGGAGGATCCTTACTTTTCTTTCGGAACTTTCGACGAGAATCTACGAACTCGTTCTCTCCCCAGAACGGCGCGGCTAGGCGCAACGGCGAAAGTGGCTCGACCCGGTCGATGATCAAAGTGTTCGGCGTTCGATGCTTTGCCAGCCACGATTCCCGTGACGAGGCACGAATATGAGAAATATTGTTGCCGGCCCCGAGATTTACCGAAAGCCTTCTCGAGCGCGAAAGATGGCCGTGCTAGTCGCTGAGAGGAGCTTAGACGGGTAAGCTCGCGGGCTTTGCTACGCGCTGGGGGATCGCCGCTTCTGTATTTCCTATATCCCGGACGTTTCTCCAGGGGTATAGCTTAGATCCTGGTCATCCCTCGTTAAATCCCAGGGGAACCGCGAGGTACGGCCGGGATACGCGGATGCTTGCCAGATACAATGTTTTCGAACGTATAAACCCCGCCGTCTGCGACACCGCTCTCGTCTGCAGGGTCGTTTTGTAGGCCTGGTTTGAAAATTTTTCTAAAGAAATCGGACCACTGTTTTCTATTCAGCTTTTGCATACATATTTCCTACTATTTTTACCATTATTCAACATATTTTAATATCTTAAATAGCACATTTTTCTATATCAAACTGAAATTAAAAAATTTGTAGAATAGAATTTTTAGACTGCACGATAAAATATTTTTTTTAAATACTTAAAATTGTAGAGTTATAGTTATAGCACGTTTATTGTTGAGTTCTTCGAAGAGGGGCATATCAAATATATTTATTGTATAATATATGAAATCCTTTGTACTCTACAATCTTTTGCTGGACTTTGGTTTCCTTTTGCCTCTTCTCTTCATCTTCTGCATTTTCCTCACGATATCCCTTTCTTTTTCTCAATGGAAAGTACCATAGTTCTAATAAAAAGTATATTATAGATAGGTAAACTGTAGTAGTGTAATATAATAATGTATAATATAATGTACAAAATGTATAATGTATAATCTATAAAATGTATAATGTATGATGTTTTTGAACTGATTTTACAGTAATCGTGGTACCGTTTTGAGCCCATTATAATGTATACGGGACGGAAAAGTAAACTACTATGTCAATAGACAGTTAAACGATTCCCAAAAACAAAGAGAATTTCTGTTTTAAAACGATGACGCCGCGCGGCGAGTAGATAAAGTCTGTAATGGTCAGCCATTGTCAACACACGCACCGTTGTTTCAAGGCCTGTTTGATAAAGGGGCCGACGCACGATTTGAATCGAAATGTTAACGATAGCTGGTTTTATCTTATTTGAACTGATCCCTCGGTCTGTATCTTTCATTCGGACACAAAGAAGACGCAGTAAGGTCATCGAACGAATCTTTCCACGATTCTAACAATGAGTATCTGTGCTCGATAAGGGGCATCAAGCGTTCTTTAAGTCCGTTGATTACTTTCCTGGAAATTGTTCGACGTATCACTGTACAACTGAAGATTAAGTGTTGCGACATTCTTTAAACTGATGCTTCGAAATGATCGACACCTTGTGCCGTATGTACACTGAGTCGATAAAAAATGATAGTTTCGAAGAAGTCGAAAATTACTTAGAAATAGAAAATCTGTAAATTATGATGCAATCTATTTTGAAGTTTATTTTGTTTGCTGTATTGAATTTCAAAATTTGAACAGCTTCTAACAATTCGAGTTGAACTCGTTTCGTAAATTAAAGTAAACAGAACCTAAATCCACAAAATCAGACCATTTGCAACATGGCGTCAGTCGTTCGCAATCGACGCGAAAAAGAAAAAAGGGAAACAGGATCCGGACTCGTTGCGAGAGAGGTCGGTGCCACAGGCGACGCTTTATTCAACGCGAAAACATCTCCTCAATGCGAAAGGATCACGGGAAATTTCGGGAAAAGAAATCCTGCGCCCCTCGACGAATTCATAACGGGCCGAGCCACTTGGATATTCCCCGATGCGCGAATTCTCAACGAGCGAGTCGAAGGATTTAGACGCGAGCGTAAAAAGAAAAAAAAAGAGAGAGAGAAAAGGAAAGAGAAAGGGGATGACGGAGAGAGGGAGGAAAGTTTCGAAGAGCGAAGGCAAATAAGAGGCGAACCGAGGGAAATCAGCTGCGCGTATGACCAAAGCGATCTCCAGGGTTAAATGGCCGGCTTAGGCTCTGATCGACATTAAGCTGTCAAGGGTTGCTTTTTCGAATTCCTCGTGCCGGCGTTAATCCCATTTCAGAATGGAGCCGTCTTCAGCCCCCTGTCAGACTCCGAACCAGGACTCGCACACGTCCTGGCCCGCCGCAGGATCGTGTGTTTACGTCCTGTGCCCCGTGACTCCGTTAATCCTGCCGAAGGGATCGCCTAAAGGGGTTGGACCTCCATTCATGCGTCCCGCGTTTAGCATACTTTCCGCCGCCGCTGCCTCGACAATAACTTTCGCGTCGACCTTAAACCTCGAACTCTATCGGATCGTTCCGACTCTGGCGTCGCCGACATTGAATCTGATTCTATTGATTTCAAAGCACAGTGATGCCTCGATTTATGCAAAAACTTCCGGACCGATATGTTACTTATATCTTGTCGTGACATTCTTTCGTCGCTTGCCACTAGCTTGGAACTAGGAAAGCTAAATTTCTTTTGTTTCTAATAATTTATTTATGAAACTTTTGTAGGACATAGTAATGAGATTTTCTTGATATAAACACGGCACAATTTGGATCATATTTACTGGTTTAGTGGAACCTCTGTACTCGATCTACTCGGAGTTTAAGTTTTTGCTAATATGTAGAATAAATTGTATTATAAATGATTGTTGAGATTAAACTGTTTACACCTGAAACACGTATATGGGTAACGTTGAATTTACAGGTTCTGATAATCGAGTTTCTACTGAATTAAACAAGCAAATATGCTCCGAACTATGTCATGTTTGGACTTATTTTAATAAAAAAAAATCACAAATATGCTAGCGTAGAAGTTCCACAAAAATATAATAACAGATAAAATAAATTTTTAATGGAATCTGACAAAGTATATAAAGTTTTCGAAAATATCCATACCCTCCATATCCAAGCTGACAGAACACGTAACGGGAAGGATAAACTCTCTGGTATAATCCTCTTTTCAGCAGATAGACAAAAATATGAATTCAAATGAAAATTCGTGGTGCAATGGTTAGAATATATCGGCTATTTATTTCCCTATTAAGATTAAATGTGGAATAAAAATTTTCCGAGGCATCGTCGAGAGCCCTTTCCTTCCGTTGCGTTATTTCGTCCTTATTCTGTAAACGCGGAATCTCATTTTTTTCCCCCGCAACCAAATTCATTCCGCGGAAATCCCCGGTTAAGATTTCATTTTTTTAGCGGGGCTGCGATTGCAAATAAAAGTATACGACCCGGCTACAATTTTCCTTCGGCTAGAACAAGCTCGGAGAGAGGAAGAATATTTTTCGTGCGGACGGAAACGTGCTTCGGGTTAAGTAACCAAGGTCTCTTGCTCGAATCGTCTTTATAAATATTTAAGCTCCCCAACGACGAATGACGAACGGCGTGTCTCATATTGCAATTAGATTTTAACTCGGTCCGCTTCGTGACTTTGTTAATTATTCAGTGAACGACGTCTGGCGTGAGTTCTAATAATACCCTCGGTTAGATCGTGGCGAGCCGATATTCTGACCGGTGGTGTGCGAGAAGGGTGGAAACGAAAAAAACGGAAGACAAAGTGAGAGAGAGAGAGAGAAAATAGAAGGGAGAACGCGAGAGGAAAAGGAAAAGAATCGCACCGGGAAGGGAGGAAAATAAATCGACGACAGATCGCGTTACTAACTGCTCGACGGAAATCGAGACGAAGCTGCTCAAGCCGGTGGAGCACTACCCTTTCGACTTCCCAAGGGTGTACGGAAACACTCGATGAACGCTTGAGCACTTCGAGGGTGGTGTCGGGTCGAAGGTGCTTGAGGTACTCGGGTCAGAAAATTGCTGATCGGAGAGCAATATTCCTGCTTGCTCGAGAATATGTAGACACTTTTGTCCCTGTACATGGCCAATCGATAAATCCCACTAATTAAACCGACATGTTATTTTTCTGAAGCTCTCCTCTTCCGTTCTGTCAGCAACGGTGCCCTTCTCCTCACAATCTTGCAATACTCCAACATTGAACTGTTCTTTTCAAGTGGTACAAATCTGCTATGAAAAAGCAGCAAGCTTCCTTAAGACTACATTTACGGAGCACTAAAATTGAGTATTTTACATTACCTTATAAAAATAGAAAGAATATTTCTATCCAAGTTCTTAGCCATTTTGTAAATAATATACATCCGAAGAAATTGTTGAGTAATCCACGTAGTTTCCTACTCGATTCGCTATGATTGGTCACCATTTTCACTACACAGCGTTTCTTGCTATTAGCGAGGTTCTACTGTGCATGCAATCATAGATTGGAAACAACATCTTTTCCAAGAAGCGTGGGGGTTCTGCAGAATCCGAAACGAGCCGATCCCGATCCAAAAGTGATTACCGCAAAGCTCCGAGTATGGTCGCGTGCCGGGAACTTCGGAAGCGCATCTGCGTTCCTCATCGACCAGCATTAAAATACTATATCGTAGCCCGGCTCCCGTAGAAAAAGAAACGAGCCCACTAAATATTTTGATGAGCTTACGGGCTTAAGACTTTCCTTTTCCTTTTTCTTTTTTCTTTATGCCGAAGGGGAGAACGTATCAACCGGGAGGAAAAATGTCTTTTCGGAATCCTCTCTAAATTGAATACAAGATCCCTTTAATAAAGTTACACGCGCTTCGGTAAGGGTCCAAGCAAAAAATAACCGTGGGGGCGGGGGGCAGGGGCGGGGAGAGAAAAATGGTTCCAGCGTACGATTCATTAGGCCCGGCGTTTTTTCGTGATCATAATATTCCTGCGAACTCGGGACGAACGAGCACGGAAAGTCTACGGATTATTCTCCGCCTCCACCCCCGGTGTACCGATATTATTCACCCCGTAGGAGAAAATTCAAGTTGAAAAACATCCTTAAATGTGTGGGCTGCTTCATTTCCTTCTATCCCAGAGGCTACGTGACATACATTAATCATGTTCCGTTGCTTCTTAGGCGAAAATTTGATTTTATTCACCCTTCCGTGGCGTCGGCCATGATGGGGGACTATCGACTGCCTGTAACATTAATATTTCCGTCCTCTTTAATAACCTCGAGGACTTCGGCGTTGTTTACGCGATGTGCCGTCAAAATTCCGACTTTCCTCGTGAAATATTCAATACAGATTAAAATGCATTTTAACAGCTTCCTAGACAGACGATCGTACTGTTTACAAAAGCAATAGTACCTCCGTTATGCGAACCTCTGACGTTTCAAGTATTTGGTATCTGAACATGCTTCAGATGTAAATGGTTTAATCTAAAGGTATTCATATTATTTTTTTGTACAAATTAATAAAAATTTAATCCAGCATTATAACTGAGCGACTGTCCTAATATGCGAACAGTTAAATTTCCCAGTTTAGTTAGAATAACCGAAGTCGTACTGTAATAAATATAAAACGTAAATCGTAATCGTAAAACGATAGGCTTCTAGATACGCTTGACTGTATCGTTTTTAAATAATCGATATCATAAAATATTTAAATACTTTTCAACCGCTTTCAAGATTTCATTTCAGTATTTATCAAAAGATGAATATCGCACTTTCTGAGGAAGTAGGTTGTCTTATGTAAGAATCGTTGCTTGTTCAGCAGTCGCTTCCCCCGATCGATAGCGTTCAAGTATTCATTAACACATCGGCAGCTAAAGCTTCTTTTCCCGCTAGAAATGCGAGTGGAAAGAAGTAAGAACAGTTATCGGAGACTATCGTCCGCCAGTTGTTTCGCCAAGAAAATGTCTTGCATCAACTTTTCCTGCACGGCGGTACCAAGAAGAGAATGTTGAAAGACGAAATGTCAATGCTGAAATATTCAGGGACAGCTTATGGAAAGCTTCCGCCGCGGGGAGATGAGAGGAAGGGGTATCATAAAACAATTCATGAATCACTTCTTATTCCTCTAAGAGGGAAAACCAAGACTATTAACTTTTGCGCTTGCGAAATCTTAGTCTCTCGTAGTTTCGATTTTACATAATGCTGCTGTTGATTTAATAGTACGCTTTGCGGAATATTTGCGGGTGATTTTACAAAACGAGAGAAAAAAACGTTTAATAAACCAACCATATGGTGGTCGATTTAAATATTTCATAAATTATTAGACATAATTCTCACTCTACAACGTCCACGACAGTCTGTACTAAAATGTTTATTACGACGAAATAAGGGTATGCTTGCTTCGATGTCACGATTTCGTGCTGAATTGTAATAAAATGTTACAGACTGGTTTTGTGCGTACTTCGTGTGACGTGACCGTTTCAAGCAATCCCCGCGAAGATCTAGCCGCATTAACCAGCACGGAACAAGAATATACTAACATTCGAGGGCCAAATCATATGTTCCATAAATTGTTTCCTTTATATTTATAACATCTCTGTTCTTAAAGGCAACTGAGAAGTATAGTACGTATTAATCTAATATCTCACACTATGAAACTCGGCAAATGTTCATGGATTAAACCAGTCCAGATACGTGACGATAGTAAAAACTGTTACTTTATGTGACACATAAAATGAGAACATTTTACTTAACACTAAGCGCACCTCGGTCAAATGATTTCATGAAAATAAGGTAAAATTCTTTCTAGTGTTCAAACGGTTGCTGGATCAGCTCCTAAATTACTTAAATATGGTTTCTTGTGCCGCTTGTCTCATTGTATTTCGATCGTGCGTAAGATAACACCGATTTGTGTGAAACAACCACTTGCGTTCTCGGTAAGGTTTTGATCCTAAAATTGTTGGCGTGATCTCAGCATGATAATAGTACGTTTAAACTTCCACTCGGTTTTATCAAGATAGGAACAATCGTGCTGCTGTACAATACACGGTCAACAGAGTCGACTCGGTCTCGTAAAAATCAAGATCCTGAGAAAAACCGTGTGCCATTCCGTATCGATCGAGGGGGGGTTGCGTTCAACGCGCGAGGAATCAAACAGCGACAGCTCTGAATACAAAGAAAGACGATTTTCCATCGATCTACGTGGAAACGGCGAGCGTAAGACGACGTGAGAGCAAAGGGGGTAGTGGGTGTACCGGTAATAAGGGCCGGTCGCACCCTAAGTGACCGGAATGGCGCAATAATTCGTGGCTCTCGTGACGTTAAGAGGTCTGCCCTTTGCGCTGGCAGGCCCTGCGAGAAGGTGGCCGCTCGGCCTCCCATACGGTTTCGCAGGCATCGTCCTAAATATAGATCCCCTTACAACCTGACGTCCAATTATAGCTCTTTGATGCCTCGCGAGTGTTGCTATCGCGCTCTCTCCACCCCTTCCTTCGACTTTCGCCTGATCTCTCTCCCGTTCCACCTCTCTCTCTCTCTCTCTCTCTCTCTCTCTCTCTTTCTCTTCTGCTCTCTCCTTGGCCTTTCCTTTGGTTTGTTACAGAACGGCTCGACTCCATTCGCAGCAGCGTTCTGCCGGACGATAATTTTATCGCGGTTACTGGCCATTCGCCGCCGGCAAATCGCGGCGGAGCTCACTGTGAATCGGGACCGGCCTTTGAAAACGCGAAATTGTCGGTTCCAGCCGCCGGTCTCCTCCCCACCGATAACTAACGATGTTTCGCAACAGTCGCCGATCGTCGGCTTTGCAAGTCCGCTTCAAAGGGTTCGCGAGCGATTTCTTTTCAATCTCAAGGATAACGCGCGATGCTCGCTTTCTTTCATCCATCCTTCGCTCGGGAGAGCGGCTCGCATAAATGGCGACACCTTCGTTTTTCAGCCGAAGCGGGTGTCATCGAGCTCTCCCAAGGAAACGGGAATCCGTCTTCTTTCGTTCCACGAACGTTTTTCCACTTTTCCTCCTTTTTCTTTTTCGACTTACACCGCTCAGGATCCATTCCCGTGCTCGATACAGCAGCGCCGTAGCAGGAAGAGCAGAAGGCAAATATTTACCGTCGTTTATCACCGTTCGAACTACCGTCTGAAAAGCTGTCGCTTCTTTGCCACACCAACAACCCCCCTTCCCCCCCTTTCCCTCCCTCTCATTCTCCGAAGCCGGTTTGCGTGCACAACCGCTCGTTTTTTCCCCTACCTTTTGTTTCGAAAAACTCGCAATCACCGGTGCCATATACGAGTGCCGTCGTACGAATGATAATCACCACGATTGCCGACGTTTCTAATGGAACGCTGCACCTCTATATTTGCCCAACGAAAAAAAAAAAAAAAAAATACAGAGTGTCTTCAAAATGACGGCTCACGATCGAATTGTACATACCGGAGCTGAAACACAGTTCCACTAAATATACCTCTTCGCCGAGCACGTTTCACTGTTGCCGTTTTGTTATCGAATTTGTTGCGCAATATCCTTCCCGACCGGTCAAGAAAATTGTACTAAACGAAACTTAGTACGAACAATATCCCTATGCTTACACGCAGGTGTACACCGAGCCTGCTATCATTAGGGAACTTATAGTTTAGCCGAAACAGATTAGGATCGCAACGCGCATGTAGAAAAGTCACGTGACTAACCGGAAGTCGAGCTACCTCTCGTTGTACACGAATCCCTGGTCGAATGTTGGAAACTAGATTTTTCGAAAGAAGAAGTTGTAACATATCGCGAACATTCTTTTTGGCAGTTTCTATTATTTTAGATAGTAGAATAATTTTGTTGTTCCACGAAGTTATAATTGTAGATATTACAGATATATTAAATTCGGGAAATAAATATTCATTCTGATTTTTCAGAACACGCATGCATTAAGAAAATGCATTGAGCTTAATCATTAGAGATTTTGATTAAATTTTTATCCCCGGTCAGCTACTTCTGTACATTATGCTATGAAAATATGTCCCTTTACATGCAAATTCTGTTACTTCGACCGGCGTTCTTTTTTACCAGTGCATTTATTATAAAAATCACCAAGCAATGTTAAAATGAGTCCTCTTCCGCTTCGGAGGGAATTTTTTCCTAAATCTGAGATCATCCTGATTTTTTAGAACACAGAGTACGCAAGCTCGGCCCCGACGGTCTGTGGGGAATTTTTAAATATTCCCAGCGATAATGTCGGCTGTCGTTCTGCGTCGTCGAACCTATTCCAACGAGAGAGCCGCGGCGTTGTGTTCCTAGGTGCGTGTGTTGAGCGTACGCAGAAAGATTTTTTCCTGCTCGCCTTCCAAAGCGTTTCTTTGTTTTATTTTTATTTGCTGGCGGAATGGCTTGTTGCGTAGCCGCGCACACAATGAGCGGCACTCGCGTAGCGCAGACGGGCTTAAAGAGCCCCGTCTGTGGGAATTAGCATGCTCGGAGAACGGAGTGGGCTCAGGTGCGTCTACGTCGAGCGAACCTACGAACGCTCCAGTCCCTTGCCCTTGCTCCCCGGCCGGCCGTCATCCCTTTTCCGGAGGGTGGATCCACCCCCGAGTTGCACCTAGACCCACGTGGCTCGATTCGCATATGGGGTAGCGCGTTTTTAAACAACACCGCGACCCCACCAGTCCCCGTTAATCCTCCACCATATCCGGGATTGAAAGGGGGACGCGCGAACATTACGTACGCTATCCGAAACTGATTTCCCGAAAATTTTATGCGCGGGTTCGTGCGCGCGCGCGCGAAAAACCAGCCCCGCGCGACCCGGCGTCGTTCGGAAGCGTATCGGCGCCGGTATTTAATTTGTAATTCGCCGCTTTCGCTGATGCGCGCATCATTTCGAAAGCATTAAACGCCGATCCCGATACGTGCGGCTGGTTTTTATGAGGGACGCCTGAAAACAATTTCGTGTTAACACGGAACGGGTGTGGGCGACCGATGCATTAGGTTAAGCCGGGGATTTTTCGCGGTAAGCACGCTCCCCGGAGAACAAACATTATTTATAATGCAACTTTGTTCGAATAATTGACAGTAATTCTTTTCTGTCTGTTCATTCAATGCTTCCTTCAAAACCCCTGCCTTCTACTATTTCTTAGGGGTTGTTTTGCACTACGGCGAATTTGTATTGAACATGCCACCCGAAAAACATCTTCGTTCTGGATTAACCAGTCCGATAGAATCGTGAAAAGCTTTTGCTTGCTGAGACTGATTTCTAAAAATGGTACTGCATCTTTTTCTACATTCCTCTGTAAGTGCATATCAATGAATTTAACATTTTTTTTCACATACTTCGAGAACGCCGAATATCATACACAATATTGAAGACTTTTAACTGTTGCCCAAGCTAAAAATTTATGAGTAGACTGCGAATATTATGCATTTGTGATAACAATGAGCAGATTAAATGCAAAGTAGAAAAAGCATTTCGGGAATTTAGCGATGCTGTTGTATTATTTCCATTTGATTGTAATTGGTAAGAAAAGAATTAGATGTCTGTGCAGCTTCTGTGTCTTGCAGTTGATGCAAACAATTATTATTTGGTATAAAAATTCGCAGTATAATGATACATACGAGCAAACCCTTATGCGATTGACATGTGCGTTCGGTCTAACTAATGACGAGTCGTTCGCGTGACTACTGTCTGTTTGAACCCACATGGCTCAGCGAATATTTTACTTCTCTATAAAAAGAAAAACCGTTTCAGAGACATTTCTGAATGTGGAAGGATCAGCATAGAGTAGAACAAAATCGATTTTTCCAGTCATCAAGGCCAGAAACCCTCTCGAGCCGACGAGTTCCTCATTTCAGCGTAACGGCGCGCTATCACGCGGCCGTTTCTCCGTCCATAATTACAGAAGCGTTTAGAAGTAACTGTTATTGCCGGTGACGCACGACCGCAGATCGTCGCACGGCTAATGGGACTTTGAGAAATTCGCTCGACTGGCCAGAAATCTCCATCCTGTAAAACGAAAACCGGCGGCTGATCGTTAGCTGCTCGAGTTCTTTCTATCCGCGACTCAAGATAGACTGTGGGCTCGGGCGCCCGCGCGAGCGAGGATGATCCCATAATTTCAGCGCGACATCTCTCGCGTCATGCCTCTTTCTTTTTACCAACGTGAACACCGCCGGGCGATAAACCGTGGCAGCAAATGGTTTGCAAAAGTTAGAGTCGATAGTTACCCGACAGCACACCTGCACGACCGCTGAATATTTGATCCCGTCGCGTCGGTGCATCGGACTATGGTGCAACGCGCCCTAAATGGCTCAGTAAATAACGTCCAATAATAAGGTTCTTCGAGCACTTATCGAGGCCCGGCCGCGGCGCGGCTAATATCTCAGCCGATGCACTGATTAAATAATACACCGGTTCCGTAGTTTTGTATCGGTAAAAGCCTTTTCCCATCTCGCACGTCGCCCACGAGATATCCGCAATTAAACGAGTCAACGTGTTTGAGCTACGCTCACGAGGACCGTGATAAACGATAATTCCGGCGCGGCCGGGCTCCTTATTAACGGCGGATAATGATAAGCGCACGATAACGGCGTCCTCGCGTCAAAATTAACGGACGCCTTCTTTCCCCGCCTCCGCGGAAGTTCGCGCCGATTCCTGAAACCGATCTACCAAGTATTCCGGTTCTCCATGCCGTTTCTTCTTTACCAATTTTTAGGCATTTTCCTTTGGAAGAACTGTTACAGTAGAAACGCGCAACGATAGATCTACTCTGTCAGAAAAGCTGTCGCTTTTGGTGGTATGCAACGAACGAGGACTCCGTGCAATTAGCGAGGTTCTACTGCGAACTGCTTGCATTAGGATTATTAGACATTACATGTTGTAGAATGTGAAGACTGCTGTGGAAAAATTTAAAGTTTAACTCGTTCACTACCTCGAATAGTTATATTTTACTAAACGCGACACATTTCTTTTACGAAATATTAAAACAGCAGAAAGTCATGGAGTCTTTGAAAACTACGAGTTTAACATAGCAATGCGAATAAAATTAATTTTTTACCTTTTTTTACTGAAAAACAATGTTGAAAGAAATTGGTTTTTAAAAAGTTACAGCAGAATACCCCCTTAATAAAATCGAGTGAAAGACGAGACTGATTAGCATATCGCGAGGGGAGACCGCTGCGAGACGTCGATAATAAAAAACGATAGAGGGGGACGGGGGGGGGTGGACGTGGAAAAAGAAAAATCGTGTAAACTGCGAGATGACAGGGTACCGACGCAACGGGCCGAAATTTCGAGGAAAATCGTTTTTCGCGTGGAGTCCATCGGCCGTGCAGCCAATCAAATATTAATGCTCGCAGTTGTTACATAGCCGGGCAATTTCGAAACGAGCTCGCCATCAAGCGCGGGTTATATGCCTCGGCCATAAATTCGTTCCGACTCACCCCCGCGACACCCCCATGGCCGCTCGGGGTGCTCCACCCTTCTGGTCAGCCCCGACCGGGGAATAGCGAAAAGAGGGCGGGTGGTGGTAGTGCTCCGACGAACAGACACGACCATGCGGGCTGTTGCGCGAACACCTTTCGACCCCTCACCCCATCCTCCCCCCGCCACCCCTCTATACGTGAGACGTGTCGTAGCCGATATTCCAGGTATTGATAAAATAATGAGTGCATTATTAAGTCGACGCGGCCGGAGGGCGCGAGGGTGTAATATGTGTTGGCATGCGAACCGTCGTCCATGCGAGCACGCGTCCAACGGGTGTCTGCAATATAACCGCGTTTCTGGCATTCCTGGGGGAGACTCTTAGTTTCAACCCTACCGCCTTCGACGAGGTCGGAAAATAACCAGGCAGGTCACGTGGAACTTCTGCGTTTTTCCTGCAGTTCAATATGTTGGAGTTCGAAGTGCGATTGAAACGTAATAAATAGAGCTCTTTAAACAAAATAAAAATTTTCTGCATTACTTGCAAAAAATTTCTTTCTTCAATCATTTTATTATGCTGAAACTAGTATGTCAGTATTCTTCAATTCTTTAACACGTTAAGTTCGGCATACCAACCACTAACTTTAAACCAGACCAATTTAGACAGTACCTTTACAATTTATGATTATAGTCTTCTAGTATTGCCATAGTAAATTATAGTTTATAATCTATATAATATGTACAAGGAACACTGGCAGGGAACACTCGATAACCGACTCACGTCGATTTTTATGTAGCTTCCAGCACTATTTTTGTACTTCAAGGGAGAAACCACCCTTTTATCCTAGTCTCCCCGTTACGCCCTCATAGCTCATAAACTATAGAAGACATTGAAAGACCATTTACATAAATTTTACGCCATTTTTAAATGCCTATATTATATGGGACATTATATGGGACATATATTTGAAAGTATCTCTTTCTAAATTTCATAGTGTGAAAGTCACAGTCAGATAAAAATCAATTGTTGTTCTTTTGTGTGAATAAGTACAGGAAATACCTGAAAGTGTAGGACCAGGTAACAGGCTATCGGAAGTACGTCGTAAAGCATGCAAGATAGCCCAGAATTCATGGCAGCAGGTACAAAGCGCGTAAAATCTGTAAAACGAGTGTAAGATAACTTAGAACTCTTAGGAAAAAGTTCGAAAAAGTTCGATACATATAGAAGCGAGGATAAGATAGCCTAAGTCCCTTGTAGAAGCGTGTATGAAGAACCGGGGAGAGTATCGAGCGTAGATATAAGAGCCGCGAGATCTATATAAGTGGTTATAAAATAATTTGCATGTCGTAAAACAGGTACTTTGCAATTCAAAGTGTATAAGTCCAAGGTACGCGATAGTGTCCGAAGTTTTCTATCTCTGAAAGATTAGGATGGAGTCTTGAAAGATTGAAGTCTTCATGCTTGTAGATACATAGATTATTCTGCACCAGTTGCGAGGATCGCGAAGATGTCAAACAGACCACGTATTTTTTAATTAACAATTTTCTATGTGTAGAATCCTACTGTTCCCTTGATTTACTGTTTTTCATTAATTTCGAATTGTTCTGTGTCCTGCTTTATATGTTCTAAATCGTACCTAATTCGATAGATTGCTCTGTATAAATCTCCCTTTGGAAACCTGCTTTTTCCAGATGTTTTTGATGCATTTTTATATTCTCGGTTTCCCGGGACCACTATCGAGGAATCCCTGTTTACCCCGTATCTGTTTTCGTGCATTCTGAATTGTCTTATACCTGTCTCGACGGGTGCTGATTTACCTTGCGCAACCGTGTGCAAGTTTCTAGGTGACTTGCCCTCTATTATATTTGCTTTCACCAACCCTGAGATGTCCGACATCTGTTGTTACAAGTCTGACGTTATTTGCCTTTTGTATTACACGGATTTCTGTCACAGCAAACAGATCCAAATTCCTCGGATACACTGTCGCCTTCGTCACGTTATACACCTTCGAATTTGTCACCGCTGTTCTGTATGTATAGGCTGGATTGTGTATTTATTACCCAGTGTTCTTAAACCATTTTCTCTGTATATACAGTGACTCCCACTAATATTCGAACGCTTTTAAAAATCGCATAACTTTGTTAATATTGCACCATGCGACTTGGATTGTTTTTAACAAGTTAGCGCAATTCGTTTGCTACATAAAGTGGCAAAAATTGCAATTAGTCGAAATTACAGAAAAAGTACAAATTAAATTTTTGATATAAGCCCGCATAGAAAAAGTTGAAAAATAGCTTTTAGTACTTTCTCTATAATTTCGACCAATTGCAATTTTAACCAAATATATTTTTTTCACGTTATGTAGCGAACTAATTGTTCTAACTTCTAAAAAAAATAAATCAGGTAGTATAATCCAGTATTGACAAAGTTATGCGATTTTTAAGAGCGTCAGAATATTAGTGGGAGTCACAGTATGAAGTAGAACACTACAAGAAAAAGAATAAATTGTGGAGAAATAAATATTTGAAAATACAATGAAATAAAACATATGTATACGAAATAAAGATTTGATAGTGTAATTTCTATTTCTATTAATTAATTTTTACATTGATGCCCCCTGTCTGACCAATATTATTTATATTGAAGGTTGTTGTGCTTTCGATTATTTTTGGAATTTTGTTGGAATATGCGATGTGGAGAGTAATAGGATGGAATTGACAATAAGGAATGCGAGTCGAGCACCCAGTACGTGTACGCGCGCAAACGCCGCCCTTTTCGCACAGTTTTTTGGCGAATAGATAGGGAAGGGCCAGGGAGACGAAGCAGATACCGGCAGGAGGGTTGAAGCCAGGTACGCGAGGATATACGTGCACGCGTTATATTGATCTTATAACGGACGAGTGCGTGTCGGCAGGCAGGTAACTCTCACGTATTAACCACACACAAGCTTCGATCTCGCGAACGAGGGTGTTCCCTGCCGGTTGTGCACCAACGTTTACCGACCTACCCCCTGGGTTCGCGGCCGTTTCATGGGGCAACTACGATAGCTACTTCTAATTCGCGTTGATAAGCAAAAACTGCGCGCGATAATTCATTGATCAACTGATATCTGGCGTAGTTTCTTCCTTGGACTGCCTTCACCTCCACAAATTCTACGCTCCCCGTTCCACCTTCGGTCGAACCAACTATAATAGAATCTTCCTACGTTCGCTTTGTTTATTGGATCTTTCTATCCGTTATACATACGTCCCATCCGATAACTCGAAACTAAGACTTTGGACTGTTGGATAATTGTACTGATATTTTTAATTTACTTCTATGATACACAAGTTACAACCGGTTCTCTTACAGAACTGTAACTACAGTTTTCTTTCGATATAAGACGCTCGGCACAGCTTTCAAGGTATTGCGGAGTACTTATTCGTTTTGACATTAAGTGAACAAAATTTGTAAGTGTACTTTACATTAGTATTTTACAATGTTGGTTTAGTATTCGTACGTGTAGCATTGGATACAAGGTTTTCTTTTATGTTTTACACCTTAAATAATTTGCTGCGGACCTAGCGACGAATGTCCCGTTAAATTTCGTTTGTCTCGAGGCACGTACAGGATTATGTCTCGTCGACAAGGGTCACGTAAAAATGATTAAATATAGTGGTAACGGTGAAATAATTAGCGTCTCCTGACCGTGGCGAATCGCTCGAGCACGGAACACATCGGTCAAAGTTCGCGAGATTTTCGCCACGCGAGGGATCGTTTCGCCTAAGTAACGCGAGATCGAGAGATCTGTTGGGCAGCAGGGACGAAGGAGAGGAAAATAGATCGGCGAGCGGCGGCGTAATCGGCCGAGCGGCGAAAGTAATGAGCGGGCATCGGCACGAGGGCAGGCTGGAAATTACAAAGCGAGCGGAATCGATGGCGTGCATAATCGTTCCACGGTGTACAGTGTCTTTTACGGCCTAGATCACTTATCGATGCCCGCGTAATTATAGCGATACGCATACGGGGTCTGCGTCTTTGCCATTTCACCGTGAAACCGTGCAAAAGACTCGGACGGAACGAGCGTGTCGGGCCTCGGAACGAGCGGAACACAGTAAAAAGAGGAAAACCGCTCGAAGGAGGGAAAAAGATAGAGTCGGCCGGCTCACGCAACAATACCTCCGCCGTCTTTCTATAAATATTCGCCATGTTGCGATTCGCGGAGGAACATGTTTATGCCCCGTCCGCCGCGTCATCCGTCTTCCTGACGTCTCGAGATTTAAACGTATATTTTCCTTCCGGCCGCCGGCAATTATACAAAGTTAATCATAACGGCGGCCCCCGCTTTGAGCTGCATTAAAATCGTCGGGGAAAAAAATGGTCGTTTTATCGTGCGGGGTGGCGGACGAGCGTGCTTTGAAGAAACCCGCCGCGCGTTAAACGCCCGGGAATCCGGAGAATGGAAATTCGCGGCGATGGGGAATTTATCGTGCCTCGTACACCACCACCCGACGAAATTATTCTTTTTAATCGCAATGTTTGCGAAAATAAAGCCTCCGATTCTCGGGCTCCGCGGACGAGCGTGCACTTTTTGCCCAAGCGGTTCGAGCCCCTCTCGCTTCGCGAATCTCGTTATAATCGCACGGGATCACCCTATCGGGGGATAGACTGTTGTTTCAGCCCTGTCATTGACTATCCAAAACGATCGTAATTAGCGACTAGGGAACAAAACTGTAACAAACCGCCGGCAAATGGAGCGATCGCTGAATTATGGACACTGATCCTTATAGAGGGGTTTTGCGCCCCAAGCAGCGCGACTGTGTCAATAAGTGCACTTTGTCAGTTGACATGACGTGGTCGCGCATTTCTGTCCTGCAATTTATCGCGAATAGAAAATTATCTCGCGTCGAACCGTGCGACACTGCCGGGAATATTTGATTTATACTTTGTATTGTAATTAGTTGATAGAATTGCATTGACTCGTTACTACACGTATTGAATAGAATGCAAACTATAAAATTTACGAAAACGTAGTTATTTATCTTTACATCGATTTTACCTTTACAACAACTGTTATTTTGATTTACGCTGGCGTTTCTGTCTCTAGTCGAGACGGTTTTAGGGGTGCTAAAGAAAAGTTTCCTAAGTGATTACTGTTTCGAACTTCCTTTTCTTTGTCTGAAATATAGTCTCTTTAAAACAGAAGTTTGTCCTACCTGTGAACTACCGTAGACCAGCTTCTACTTTATTTCGCCCGTTAAGAGAATAATAAATAGACAGTATAGTCTGCATCAGAGAAATATCGCCACTTGCAAGATACTTTCGCTGTCGGGCGATTTACTTACTAGGAAATTCGTGTGTCGATGCAAGGTCCACTCACGGTACACTAATTTAGCTTAGAAATACATGCGGGATATTCAAAACCGTGTATACAGAATCACTTGAGCTTAAAGAAGCGAAAGAATATTATCAAAGCGTAAATCTGACAAAATTTTCCTGCTTATCAAAAGCAATCCTTTCGAAATTCTCCCGCCAAAGTAAAACTAATAATGGCTCTCGCCTGCTGTCAGACTCGCAAAAATGCGGAACAACATGTCACCCGAGCTGGACCACTCACTTTTCCGATCTCGTACGATCCGCAAAAAGTGACAGCGTCGTGCGCGGCGTCGAAAAAAATTTTTTGCGTCGTGTCCACGTCAGGGTGCGTCGCATCAAGGTACAAAGTGTATCCGCTTGAATCAAGTGGCCCGTAATTGTGAAGAGTAGGTACGCAAAAACCGGCGAATCGATCGAATACAATACAGATTCGTCGAATTGATTCGAATCCGGTGGACCGGGGCTCGTTATAATCGTCCTCCCTTGCCGGTTTACCGGCAAAAACAGGACCGGGCCGGGCTCGCTTTGACGGGGACACCGGTGATCCTCTTTCGTCGACAAAGTGAATGACTGTCAGGGGGCTTATCGGGCCAGGCCCATCTGGGTGCTGGCCGCGTACCTACTAAGGGACGGCCCTTACATAAGTATGGGGCGCGTGGGACGATTTTAAGGCACGGCGAAGATAAGTAAGTAGCAGGTAGCAGGTGTCACGTCGGCAACGATCGCCGGGTCCTGATACGAATTCGAAAGAGGCATCGACGTCGTTTAGCGGCAGGTATACAGAGGAGAGTTTTAGTCAGATTAGGCATAATCGATCGGAGCCGATATTGTGCTCTCGGGAGGGTTGAACCGGCCGAGAGTTCGAACGCTCTATGCCCCCACCGTTCACGACTGACTATCGTCTCCTCCGATCTGCTGCAATTGCTTTTTCACAAAGAGGATCACCTTCGGAGATGTCCGGACGAGCTCCTTTGAATCTCTTCCTACGCGGAACGCGTCGGAATTGAAACTCGTAGCTTTGACAGCACCGTCATCCACGAATTGACCCGGCCAACCCCCCTCCCCCACCCGACGCTGCGATTTTGATACACTTAACTACCACTGGCCCGATCGAAGATTATTGTCTGACGGGGAAACAACGAAACAATCGCTGATGGACTCGGGCCGACTGTATCCGATGTTCTCCTAGATTCGAAACAGGATAATCTGAAGATCGCAGACAGGTTAGAGATTTTTATTGGAATTAAAACAGGATGTGGCAACTAAGAGTTGCGAATGTAGTAATTATGCGTTGTTATTATTAATGTACTACTTTTTAATTTTTATAGAAGAGAGAAATAGACTTCTTATTTTTAAGCAATTTATTCTCATTGTCGGATAAACATTTTATTTTATTTCAAAATTCATCGTAGTATCGAGTCTTTCCAAAATAAAAAGAATCGTGTTGATCAACCCGTTTCATTGTTACGCATTGGACAAATGTGTGCAGGTAACTATGGCGAAGTTGTAGGAGGGTAATAGCGGCGGGTAAATATTTTTGTTGATAATCTAGATTTGCGCATAAATCAGTGTCACTGTTATCATTGTTACTATCGTGAGAAACAGATGGTAACAACAGACTGTTCTGCATTTAATCGCAACGACATGAACATGACAGAAGAACATTGCGTTCAACGGTAACACGGATCCCGTCGCGGCGGATTCTACATTTCGAATTGTATATGTCTGACGGTAACGTGAATCTCTCGATGCAATTAATTCTATGTTAAAACGCTCATGCACAGCGGTAACGCCGGGGCCAGCCACCGATGAATTTCGCATTAAAATGTTTATATCTGATAATGACGCGGCTTGTGTTGCAACGAATTCGGGATTAATGCGCATTTGTTTCGAAAATCGGCAGAGGCGAAGCGATATACTGCTTCAATTACATAATATCAAGTATTGAATTCTATTGAAATGTAACGCAATACCGCCGTGCACGAATAGGACAATATCGCGATGATGTGGAAATTTTGCAGTAAGAATTATTGCGAACGACGGTACCTTTTTTTCGCCTGAATGGATATTGACGAAATTAAATCTTTGACAATAATTCGTTATAAATTTACGAAACAAGTATGTTGTAGTACAATACAAGTAATTATTTGATATTACTGTATTTAAAAATAGTTGAACAATGCGCTACGAAAAAAAAAACAGACATTTTAATAGATATTAATGGTAGGGCATTTCAAAGTGCCTCAAGTGCATTGACATTTATAGCTGAATGGACATTTTCAAATTACATAAATTCGACCACGTTATTCGCGTGTGTAATTATGTTATATAAATTAGTAATTAGAGTTCTACGTATTCGATACTACAAATTCCTAACACAGTATTTAACGATTCAGTATTTATTGAATTTATTGACAATTTTTGCTAGCGTATCTCTTTGTAGAGTTGTTCATCTATATTTTACCAATCTAAGACAGTCCAGTAATGAGCTCTACAGTTTTTACGTACTTCTGGTTCACGAGAAAAGGACACAGTTTCCAATTTGTAAATAATGAAATGAACAATGCCACTGTGTTTCGGCAATGTCGGTATTTTAAATAATACGAAACCTGATATTGTGATTGTTCTACGTATTCATAGTTCCGTCACAGACGAGGCATTGCCGTGCCGGAATATTTAATTTATGCGGGGACTGGACCGGTAGTGATTAAAATGGGAGAACTGTTTGAGAGTCAATTTTTGTTGGAAGTCTCGGCCGAACGAAGATAAATGAAACGCGCATCAAAGAGGCGCCTACCGCGTTGCTATTATTATTTGCATAACGAAGCCAAGCCAAGACCCGCGGCTCCCCTCGGAGGGCGGCCGCGGAAATTCCCGAGGAAGTTTCATCGAGTTAAATAAGAAGCCGCAATTAATCACTTACTGTTTTTCACGGTGGCTCCGTGTATCCGTATTTAACACCGCTTTTTATGCCTGGTGAACTTTCGTCGGACTTTTAACAGGACGGAATCTTGTTACGCTTTCCCTAACTTCCGCGGCGTCGGCAACTTCTCTCGGGAAGTTGCTTCCGCCGGATTATTCGAATATTAAAAATACCTCGGAGCTGCGATTCGGCGGGCAACGTCTCCGACAACAACGCGTATCAGGGGAGCAAAATGGAATCCGGTACGGCCACGTCCCGGAGAAGCGATTGAAAGAAACATTTGATTCGTCCGATCGAAAAAAATCCCCGGCCACAGTTCCAATTTTTCCCGTCGCGTCGTCTCGGGCCCGCTGGAAAACCGTTCGATGACAGGAAAAAACAGGTGTTTTACGGAAACGAGAACGTTACGGTCCACGTTCCCGGCGACACGACCTCTCGAAAATCCCGTACGCACGGTGTTTTAATAATGAGACGAAAGACCTGACGGGCTGCGCGCCTCGACGCGACGCGACGCCTGGATTCATTAATTTCCCGGCCGGAGTTTCTAATTGGCTGCCTAATATTTTATTTATGAGCAGCGCCGATTCCGGGGGCGAGAAGCGGACCGCGTTAATAACGTTAGTTAAATTTCACTGTGGATCTTGTCCGGGGTGTATTTAAAACTCGCCGTCCCGCCGCCTTTCTTTCTTCTTGGGAAATTTTCTCGCGATATAGGGTAGCGACGGATAATATTCAACTGCGCACAACGTCACTTTATATCGACGTATAATTAATGCATTTCACTGAAAGTTATATTCGAGAACTATACCAGAGAAAGAGGATATCGATGTCAGTACTTACATTTTAATGCTTCAACATCCTCTGAACAAAAAAAAGTAAAATTCTAGCTCTCTGTTATTGAAATTTAATCATTAGCGAACATATTGGAATACAAATATGAATTGCTTATTTGTTCTAGGATAATATTCTAATCGTTCTAGATGTAAAGAAAATTGTAATGCAAGAGTTTGATGTTAGGAGTTATACCAGAGGTTGCAAGCAGATAATATAATTATTTACATGATAAAATATATTCTTTTTTACGTCAATACTTGAGACTTTGGTGTTTGTCTTTGGATAGAAGATATTTGAATTCGTAACAGCTGTCCACTTCATCCCCAGCTCTCTTTCAGGTTGATTTATTTTCTAGGTACAAAGCAATGAATTTATTAATGTCGAAGGAATACGAACGTGGTTTTCTCCCTAGCCAACGACTTTTTTACCAGGCCTGACCGCGGTTGGATGAAATAGAAGACAGAGACCGCTTACTGGGGGAATTACTCTGCACGCTCTTTTCTTTTTTTCAAATTTAATCTAGTCCGGTGCCGGTCAATTTTCAACAACCACGTCCGAGCCGAAGATCGTAAATCTACCGGGCGGGCATTCCGACGGTTCCGCAACGCGTACCTAACCCCTTTCGCCGGGGGTATTTCCCACAGGATCGAAGGATGCCCTTTTTAATCCAAACGGACCTCGAAAAATTCCAATTCAACCGTTCCCGGCCAGTTTCCGAACCCGTCTGGAACCAATTTTCATCCCGGCCTCGGTCATCTCTCTCGTTCGACCCCTTTCCGCCGCGAGTTTATGAAACGAGCGATCGCGGAGCGAGCAAAACGATGAAAACAAAAGCAAAAAAGAGAAACAAATATAAAAATGAGTAGCACAGCAACGGAGAAGGGCGGCTCGGCGGTGGAACGATAAAAAGAAAAGCCACGCGCCGATTCATCGAGGAAAAGGGGTGGAATCAGGAAAAAGACACCGTAGTGCCCGTGGATCGTACTCCGGGGACGAGCGGAAGCGATCAGCTCGAGAAAATTACCTTCGATCGGTCGACCTTGAACTCGATAACGCCGAGGAAAAAAGGACAGGAGCGCCACGGAAAAAGGAAATAATCCGAGAAGAAGGAAATAGGTAAGGAAAGGGTGGTTAACGTTGCGAGAGAGCAAAAGAGAAAGAGGGATAGACGGAGAGAGAGAGGGAAAGGGTGAGTAGAAGATAGGGGAGAGGAGACGCGGATGGATCGTTCCCGCGGGACGCTCGTGGTAGCCGTGTTCCATGGCGTGCCGCAGGACGTGTCCATGGTGTGTTTCGTGTCGTGCTGCGGTGCACCGTGGTACGGGGCGTCGGGACGCTTGTGTGCCATAGGTGTGCCTAGGTGAACGTGCCCGAGCCCACACGGATAGTCCAGCCATAGAAATACTAACAGCTACGGAGCCTCGGACCAGGATCCCCGAGGGATTCCCTCGGCGCAATTAGTGGCCTGGTCGCTGAGAGCTGGCTGGGCCCTTAATTATATCTTTTAAAATATTGTACTTAAATTGAAAAGTCGCCTCCTTAATTATATTTCGGGTGCCGGCGCGGTGTATAATACCCCGAAACACCGATCCGCGTGCACCCCCTTGTACCGATATTGATTTACGGAACCCTCAATTATCCTAGCCGGCGAAGAATCGTAGCGCCGCTGCTTCTCCTTTTCCGGCATCCACCGTCCCAGGTTCTCTCTCTCTCTCTCTCTCTCTCTCTCTGTCTCTCTCTGTCGCTCTCGTTTCTTTTCTTTTACACGGAACCCGGTGGATACAAAGCCGATCGTGAATCATAAGCTTCGGGCTTAACGAGCCGTGCCTTTAAGCGGCGAGGCGGTTCGATGATGAATTTAAGGGTCCTCCGCTGCCTCCGTGAAGAATTTCGAAGGTTACCACGGGCGACCAGAAACTTCCTTCCACGGAATTGCTCTTGTTTTACCTTCTGGATGATGCGAATGCTGATCAGGGTTGCGGCGGGGAACGCCGGATCATCCAGCTTCTCCCGAGTCAAACCAACGTTCAGGCGGTATTCCGGTTTTGAATTTTACCAATTTTTAGGAATTCTTTTCAGGAGAATAATTTAAACTTTCATTAGGATTTTGCGGGTATTTGAAGCACGTCAATTATCTTTTTGAAGTAGAACCAGAGAAACATGTATCTCCTGTTACGGTATGATGCAAATCGCAGCTGCGTGTTGCATTCTTCAGAAGCCTATAATTAAATTAATCTCAGGAATTAAAATAAATCAATTTGCACAGATGTTACAGAACACGTGTGCTTTAAGAGAATGCAAAAAGTTGATTTTTTAACATTTCAAATCTAAAATACTCCCTTAAGAAGTTTACGCTCTACTTTGCTGGAAGCAAATCAGAAATTTTGCTCTATAACATTGGCGCATTTATTTAATTGTTTTCCATGTCGTTTACGCTTCGGCGCGTATTATGAATACATCAACGTGAGCAAGTAGCGATGACGACAGAGTAAGAGGACCCGCTTAGACGAGTCATTTCCTACAATTGAAACAAAGATACAACCCTTCGTTCCGCACAATAGAAATGCTGCGCACTGCGTTCCTCGCTCATTTACTCGCGGCAGCTTCTGGATCTCAAGTAAATAAATGGAGCTGTTTAAAAATTCCATTTCGCCGGGCAACTTTACACCGTTAAAACGGAACTTTCGCCCGAATTACAAAGCACGCGGAATAATAAATAGTCGCGGCCGGTGAAACGGTACCTCGCCGTAGAACGGATGTATAGTCATTTTTCAAACGTTGCGTTTCCCTCAACGAGCCGATTCACGTGGCACGGAACAATCATGTCGTTCTTTTGTGCGATTTTATTGTACCCGGGGATCGCCGACGTCTCTGTTCTTCGCGAGAGGGAAGCCGTCGGCACTCGGGAAATCGAATAGGCCGCGGCAAATTGTCGAAATTTCCAATCGGTAGACTGCCGCGCCGGTCGCGCGGAGACCGCGGCCTTTGATCGATTTAGCCGCTCGGATCCAAACGGGTCTCGCAATTTCGCTCCGCGTAATTGCGTGAAAGTGAGGCTGTCGCTTTTTCACCACTTCTCTGTGCCCCTCTCCCTCCTCCCCCTGGCTTCTCTTCCATGCCGATCCCACACCAAACCGAATCTCTCAACCACGCGAAGAGTATCTCCTACCGCGTGCAAATTTCGAGATCTATATCAGAGTCACGCCGACAGGTGAACTTCCACGCCGCCGTGACTCGATCGATACGATACTTTCGTTCGTGTGCTCGGATTGACGGCTGAGAAACAAATTGGTTCCGTGAAACGTGCATTCCCGTGTTTGATAACTTAATTTTACTCGTCTGATGATTTTATAATACATAAACCCTTTCTATCGTAATATACGAACCTTTTTTGTGAAATATTAATTGCGTGAGTACTTTTGTACCTGATTTTGTGTATTTAAATAATAAATGAAATAATGAGGAAACAGTTCCTTAATAATTTCCTTAATTCTATGATTCTACGAATCCTTAATTTCCTTGATTCTCTCTTACTGTTACATTGAGCAACGAATTGTTCTGATTTCAGGAAATGTACACTTCCGCTAGACATTAATTTAATTATTCGGTTTATTATCCTGTACTTTAATATGGTGGGTGAAGAAAATGTGGTTTCGAACGGAAATGTTTACCTAACTCATGATTTTCCGAAAAAGATCGAAGGTTTCACGTGTATAAGCGTAGAATTATTTGTTCTGTTTTAGTAAATTATAAATAATTGAATATCCTTAATGAACACAACTGTGAAAGAGATCGCATTAATAATCTTGCGTGAGGTTGTAATAATGCACGTATAATCCGCGTCCTCAGACTTGGAGCTGTTCAAAGATAATTAGATAATACATAGAATTCCTCACACTCTCGCGATGAATCTCTCTGTTGCAAGCGTTAATTATATGGTATTAATTATTTTAGCTCGTTTCACCGCCACTTTGATGATAACGCCAATAATAACAATAATAATCTACTTCCATTGTGTACTCATCACAGATGTAATAATAATCACATTGGTAGATAAAAACATGGGATAAACTGTACCCGAGGGAAATAATTAATTTGTCATAATCATACTGTTGATGTTTATGCGTTCATGGCGTATTTAACTGTACGGAACACAACAAAATGAACATTCCAATAAAATTGTGCATCGTTTTATATTTCTTTATAAAGAAAGCACAAAAATTTATTTTACAAAATTCAATATTGTGTACACGTCTGCAGTGTAATTATAACGAATGAAATATCCCGAGATTCAAATACGCTTTCTAATAAACTGCACAAACACACAGTGTATCTAAAAAATAGTTGAACATTTTTCCAACTTTGCAGTATTATAACGTGCACATTCATTCCACATTTTTGTTCCATAAAACGAGAAAGCTTCAATCTCCAATTCCATAATAAATTCAGTCCCGTAAAAAATTTTCCAATGTTTTTACAGCCGTATCAATCCATACCATTTTCGAAAAAAAAACCTTCGAGAGATATCTCTGCTGCTGTATTATTTAAAAAATGTTCGACGAACTACAAAACTAGAGGCTTGAAGCTTTAAATCAAGCCCAGGTTTACATCTGCACGATTTTATTCACAAAATGGGAGCAATTTGAGCACCGGTCATTTATCCACGTTTCCACAAAGTACACATAATCAATTAACTAAACATTATAACGACCAAGCTCCGGCAACAAACGCGAACAAAAACCCGTCCACGCGTTCGTCCATTCAAATCCGCGTGCATTTCGACTGGTTCTCCGACGGGTGTGTCCTAATCAATTTTTAATAAACCGCCAGGCTGTCTCGCACCGCTTCGAATTAAAAGCCGGGCGGAAACGAAGGTTAGGACAATCCCGTACAAATTGTCGTTTCCATCGTTGTCAGACGGAGACGGTGTTGTCCTGGTGTCGAAGGATTCCCGGTTACGATGTGAATGCAGCTTAAGGCGAGCGAAGTCACGCCGCGTCTGGGACTCTCGTTCGCACAATGTCGTAATCAAAGCTACCACTGTCTTCCCCCAGCCGGCACAATAGCGTCGTTCGAGGGGATGGATCGTCGGCTCCGTCGACGTCGTCGCCGACGACGGTGGCACTCAAAACTAAAACGACACTAATCATCGAGCACGGGCTGCCGGAGCGGCACGGAGTAATGCGTTTCTTCGCAAAAGTATCTCCCGAAAGTGGTGCGGCGAATTGTTAATGCCCGCCGCGGAACGGGTCCCTTCGGGATCGAATGCCACGAGCCCGGGAACGGGGGATATTAATATCCCGTTATTTTCCCTAGCCCCGATCGCGAGAGCCCCGCGTGCAAAAGCGCTGTTTTTCATCCTGGATATTACAGCCGTCATTATTACCTTTGTCCTCTCTCTCCCCCTCTTTCTGGCATCATTACGGTTTTATTGTCGCGGTACACGAGATATTATTTCTTTTTTTTTTCCCTCGGTTTTGTTTCTAGCCAGTCGAAGCAAGTCAACCTCATCAGCTGGAGAAAAATCTTGCTGGCCTAGTTGAGCTGTTTATGTTTAATTCAGAAGCTCGGTCCGCGAATGCTAATTATCATTTTCACCTCTTCCTTCTCCTCAGTTCGGGAAGATACCTAACGTGCCCGTCGATTTATTCTCCGCTATTCTCTTTACCGTCCGCGCGCGCTTATAACTGCACTTAATTGTTTATATCGTCGTGCTTTATACACTCGCTCGTATCCGCTTCGAAGCAGCTTGCACGCTGCCTCTTGCACGAATTATGGATATTAATTTGTTAGCCGGGGAGCTGGAGGATGGCGCACAAGCATCTCCGTGCAAGCCGCGCGAGCCGCGGCTTTGATCACCTGTAAGAATGCTAGAGTGGTCTGTTCCGTGCTACTTTTTCTCTAGCCTGGGACCGGTTAAAAGATAAGCTCGTTAAATCGGAGCTCTTGCAAAGTGAACCTCCGACCTTTGAGGCCGATAAAAAGTTTTGTAATATTTTCTGTTGCTGAACATCCGCGGCTTTATCGGGCTCGCGGAAAGATTAAGCAGAATTGTTTGCCACTCGAGAAAGGAAGTTCAACAAAAGCGATCGCCCTCCGTCCCTCCAGCGATACCGTGCCAATTTATTTCTCCCAGCTTTGCTTTGCTTCTGTAATTGTGTACGAACAAACGCCTAAGCCCTCCTCACACCCCCCAACCTCCCTCGTCGCACCATCGGAACGTTCTCTCAATACCCCCTTCTGCGTTCTCGTAAAGCTGACAATACACTCGTAAAACTAACAATTTAATCTCTAATAATTCGAGGCTCTAAACTGTTACAATACCCCATCGCTCCATTATCCCCGGCGCGCCACCCTTCCGTTTGCAGTGAGTAATAATGCCTAAACATGCTGGCGCCATTAAGCAATTATATGCGTGAAATCCATTCCAATTGGACCACCCAGACGGCCCTTCACGTAATTGCCCGGCTACGATACACCGGCCATTCCCGGCAGCTACCTTGCAGCGCCTCGCGCAATGAAGATTTCAATTGCACCACCTTTGTACCTACTAATGAACACGTGAATTAATCCGCGCCGTTTATCATGCCGGAACATCGCGATGATTTGCCGACCAAACCGGCCGGCCATTGTTGCAGCGAAATCATTGGCGAACTTCTTTCATCAGTTCATCCTGTACGAAACATGCGCTCCCTTCAATTGCGCTACTGTACCATCGAGTGTGCACATATAACAGCGTATTAAAGGCTTTGTGTATTGAAAGCTTAAACATGGTCTGCATTCACATGGTAAGTTGCGTGTTTTTATCTTCTTCTACACTGTAAAAGACTCGCACCAGACGTGGTAGTTGATTTGTTGTTTCGCAACTGCCTTTAAATTGTTTCTCGTGAAACGTGAAGCAACTAGAAATTAACCGGATGTAACGGAAGAATTTAGATAGTTTTCATACGTGTTTTTTGCAATTCAATTTAATGTTTGGTGCACGAATGAAGACTGCTTCACTACTACTTCAAAGGAAATATTTTAAATAGAAGAATAATATAATATAATGTAAATGGTGATAATTATACTGCGGGTGTTATGCGTTTATGATAAAAATTAGTGTAGTTTTGATCAGGAGAGAGATTAAAAGAAGCAGAGGACGTTAACACATTACTCACAATTTAATAAAATGAGAGAAATAAATTCCTGTCTGGTTCCTGTGGCCAGCAATTAATTCAGACAATTTTTATTTTGTGTAATTCAAAAAGAAAGTTTTAAATAAATGTTTAATCTATACCATTTTTGCACATACCTTAGACTGAGAATTTTATGGATTTATGACAAAACCGAACAGGCCAGATAAAAGACACATTAAGCTAATTTAAGACTGTGATTACATGGTTTTAATAAATTATAAATAGAAGAGATACAGTTTCATTTAATTTCTGTTTCCCACAACTGACTCGCGGAAAGTTTTTCTTTTGCATAGTGCTCCGCAGTCCAATTATCATTCTGAACCGCAGCAGTTTCGCATAGAATTGTTGCTCAGCGGATTAACGCATGCAAATAGAGGTTTGCATTTTCGCGGACTCCGCGCGTGCAATTTCCACGCAATTATTCGATGACGGCAAGATAGCATGCTCAAGGAGGGTGCAAGTCCCTTTCCAGGAAGGGTTGCATCGATTTTTCGAAGTCATCGCGACGGCTGGCACGACCGCAAGGTTGTCCGTTCCCGGCGCAGCAGAGTTTCGACGAGGATTGACCTCTCGAAGATCAAAGGAGGCCCCGGATCGATGGAGTTACCTCGATTCAATTTATCCTCGGCGATTTTATTGGTGCCGAGAACCGAGTCCCTCTTATCCTACGAATGGGCACACCTTTTATTCATTATTGAAGGCGCGCGAGGGTCAACGATTCCGCAGCAAGACGAAAGGAAGTCGGGAATGCGCCCCTAACCGGAACCCGGAGAGGGTCGGTCCTCATTAACTAGACAAAATTGATTCCACCGGGCAGGTAAAACGTGGGTGTCGTCGGTGATTCTTTTCGTTTAAGACACGACTGGAATGCCCGGAACGTGGTCCTGGGGGCACGTTTTTTGAACGTTCGACGATAGCCTTTGATGTCGATGCTGATGTGATACGGAGTTGTTCAACGAAACTGAGATAACTTACTGATTTTAATTGCTACCGACCGACCCCTGCTACGAAAGAGATTGTATCTATCTAGGAAGCTGGCAGTAGGTCTCATACAACTTTCTAAAACACTCTCTGAACAGAAACAATGGATTATCACCTTATACACATATGCTAACTTATCCGTACCATTAAAGATTTCACAAAATCATTTCCAAACGTCATTTCCAGGGATTCTAACAAAATCAGAGTAATTTAATTAATGAAAGCGAAACTAGAAATGTTGAATGTATTATAGGGGATGATGTTTTAATCCTTTCGGATTCTAAACACCTTAATAAAATTCGGTTTATCCGGATATGTCACGAAAATGAATGTCTAAATCTAGTCAAAAGTCACTGTCAGTCATATGTGAGTGACGTGGCAGTTAACTTGCAGCTCCCGGATCAAAGCACGAGAAGTATAATAAAGCGAGGACGCGAGCTACAATTTTTGTCGAACGTCGACGAGCATTGGCCGGCAATAAATCAAAGGATCGTGCCGAAAAATTCGCGCGCGCGAATGCAACGGCATTTCCAATCCGGTTCTTCGCGAAAAATCAATTCTGCCGGGTGTTCTCGGCAATCTTCTCGGCGGAAAGTGGCTGGAAACGCGATCGTCTAAAACAGTAGCCCGCGGCGGCGTCGGCGTCGGCGTCGGGAACTCCTCGTCGAAGAAACGGCGCGAAGAGGGCGGCAAAACGAACTTCCCTTATTGAGAGGCGAAAATGAAAATTCGGTTGAATGCGGTGCAGGGAGCGATTAACGGTCCGCCAGTGCAAACGAAGTACGCCATTGTCTCCGGGAAACTTCTTGCTCGGATCGACGGAACTTTTCTCGGATGCCGAAAGGGCGTTCCCATTGGTCGAACTAGCTGTCGGCAGTTAGGAAAGTATGGCACGCTCGGGGTGGATCCGATATGATTTCACGCAATTTCAGGGATAGAGGAACATTGTGAGACGTTGGCGAAGCGGCGGAGGACGACGAGAGAGGACGGTTTATGATGAGGAGAGACTGAAAGAGAGCGAGAGAGAGTGAGAGAGAGAGAAAGAGAGAGGAACCACCATAGTGAGTAAGAGGGCTGAAAGGATGGCGGAGCAGGAGGGGGGACAAAGGGGCACTGAGTAGAGCGATTAGCACGGCCCATTGCCCGATGCTAGTGGCACACAACAGCGACCCTGTTCAACTTGGATCGCTTCCAAGGGTCCAGGACTATCCTTTATACGAACAGAATCATCCTGGACAGTCCCGCCGACGCAACGCTACAAAGTCTACCTCCATTTTGTTCGCAACTCATTTTTTCTCGCTATACTGGCTAAACATCCATAGTTTGAATAGAGGAAACCTAAGTACCTTGACTAGGCAGCTTGTTCATTAAAATAATTTACGGGAACTTGTTAATCCGGATCCAAAGTTTCACAATCAGTCTAGGCCATTCGATAAAATGTTCTAATCCTTGCAGATGCTTTTGATGATTTCATGGCAACCATATTTTTGCTCACTATTTGTGCCAAGGACTTGACCTAGGAGTCATAAACGTTTCATCCAAATTCTAGTTTTTCGTCAGTCAGTTGATCAGTAGTATTAGCCGTTTTTCTTCGGTCAGAAAGAAAGGAGAATATAAAAATTTCATTGAATCAATAAAACACAGGTTACCTTGGCGTCTCATAGACGACATTTGCACCTGTTCTAAAGTATAACTAGTAAGACATAGTAAGTCATATTAGAGCCATTGACTCGAATGTTACTGTTGGCGGTTGGTGGTTACAAAACAGCAGAGTTTATTGTATACTTGTACAATAGTGCGCAGTTATAATAACTGAGAACAAGCTCTAACAAATACGTCTTATTAGTATGACGGTCACAACGAGAAAAAGAACGAGAAGCGCGACAGGCACAACACACACACTCGCGGTCGAGCGCCATCCAACAGAAACGTTCCAAAAACAAACTTACATATTACGAATAGCCAAGCAGAGATGCCGCAATTAGAAGTCGATATAATTAGTGTTCCAACAGTTTCAGGGAACAATTTCTCGTGCCGATTGGAACAAGCTTCGTACGAAAATATCATACATGCTCCTGCTAGGGCCGGTTCCGCTGAAACGTGGGAAGTGGGCGTCACGATTGGAGCTCGCAGTTACTTGTTGAACTTTTATTTCTGATCGTCGGCTGTGGAGCGGAGAGCGAGAGAGAGAGAGAGAGGGCCAAGAGGACAGGAGAGGAGATAGAGGGTTGGTAGGCCGCCTGTGGCAAGAATTTTTCATCGCGCCGCAGTGGACTGGCTCCGAAGGGAGCAAGGAATATCGAAGTGGAAAAGTGTGGGCGCAGGAGACGAGGTGCACTTAGCAGGGATCGTAGAGGGTAGAGGGTTGAACGCCGCTAAGAGTAAGGTAAAGAAAGAGGTTCCTAGGGGTTGACACGCCGCGGAGGCGGGTTTCTTTTTTGGCACCAGGGGTCGAGGAAAACCTCCGAAAACGTGCGGAGAGCCAGGCCCGTTTTCCACGGGCACGTCGCCGACGGGAGAGCCTCGACCTTCCGCCGAGCGCCGATTCGATCGAAGAATTAATATCGACTAACCTCGAGTGACTGCGAGAGCGTATCGCGCTCGATTACCCGCGCGCGACAGTGATTTATGATCTGGATGTGATATCGCTGTTCCTCGCGCGCCGGTAATCGATTTGCGGGACTTTTGAGCGTGGATTTTTATAGACGACGACGAGCGGCGTTTTCAAGCGGCGCTCTCTTCGAAGTCGTCGACCCCCCCACCCCAACCCCCAACCATCGGCACACACACCCCCCGCGTTTTTCACGGTGTTTGGCGGCTGAACGGTGCCACGAGCCGCGATCACGGCAACGGGCGACAGAATACGATGACTCGAGGAATCTGGAAAGCTTCGCGGGCCTTTTCTGCTCGCGTGAAGTACAGTTTCGTGTGTATTCACGAGAAGTGCTGTTCAACGTCCCACGCCCCTCACCATGTCGCCTCTATGAAATATGAAGCGACCCGAGAGACTTCCTGAGCCGCGAATCTGATTATCGTTTTTTTTTTCTATGAAAAACTGCTACCTTGAAATGTCCCTCTATCGTTCATTTAGTCGCACGCGAGAGGCGCTTTTGAAGAAAATGCCCGGAAAATGGAAACTACTAATCGATGGTGTATCGTGCAATCGAACTTGTTTTAGTATAACAGTGTGAGAATTCCAGAAAAATGCATACGTTATACGGAGTAGGTGTAATTTAAAACAGTAGCGACGTTAGAAGAATTTTAAAATAATAATTATTTTCTATTTCGCACCAGTTTGTTGCAATCCAGGTAGAAAAATGTTCATTTGGCACAGAGATCTGCAGTCAAATTATCGGAATCTATGCGATTCGCGTTGTTTTCACCAGCAAACGGAGGGAATCGGTGTTTGTCAAACGTCGGGAGACGGTGTGATGCGTCTTCGGCGGGGAATCAACGGCGACAACTAATCGCGTCATTGGCAATCGGCGTAACGACGCATTCCCGTAATTGGTGTACGGGTCGGCGGGTCACTGGAACTTTGAAATTAGTTAAGGGCGGAGAAGTGCGCGATACAATCTGCTAATGGCGCTGCGAGACGCTCAATCGACGTGAATTTGAATTGACGACCCCTCGATGCTCGCGCGTCTCGCTGTGCTTACAGTTGGGTGAATCGGCTCTTTCAGGAGACGCTTCTCTCCCCTGCCGGCGTCGTTTTCCGTCTCTGAAAAGAACGAGGAAGACGAGAAACGTTCTTAGACGATCGTTGTTTCACGGCCACCGTAGTCGCGCGCGCCGAAAGTGCTCGATGCTTCGCAGTTCAATTGATTTTTAAGTGGCCTTTTTCGGGAACAATCGGACCCTATGTACCTACGTGTGAAGGGCGAATGTGAACATTCATACACGTCGTCTTGTGCTTCTTTCCCACGTCGAACGTTCGAAACGATTTTTTTCATTTTTATGTACGTTATATGCTTTAATAAACTTCTCGTGACGTGAACTACAACATTACTATGTACAACATACTTGTTAGTATTTAACTCTTCGAATCGTAGCACTAGTTATTGATTAATTTGCCTTTCTTATATGTTTCATAGCTATTTTCAAATTCTAGAGAGCAAGTAATAATAGATGATTATTCTTAGAGGCCTGGCCAACTCAATAATAATTTTTGAAGCATTCCTTACAATGGACGCAGATACCGAATATGAAATTTATCTTAAAAGATACCACAAATTTGTATTTAAATAACAATTTCTACTACAAATTGTTCTATTGATCGACCAACTGGAAAGATTTTAGTAAACATAGCGTTAGATTTGGTACATGAAGAAATCAATTTCTGAATTATCTATTGTAGTCGATTAAAATCAATCAGTTTCGTTATCTTATGGAACGTTCTGACAATGTGTACCAGTTGGATGACACATTCCATTGATTCCTGGCCGGTTTCGCCGCTAACAAAAGCAACGGGCACGTTCTTGCGAGCGCGGAATGAACAATTAACCGCGAAATTGAACGGCGCCGGCTAAACAGGCAAATATAATGAAGTTCAATATCTGTTTAAAAGCGAGAGTAGACGATCGATCGATCGTTGTCCGCACATACGAAAGCAAATACCGGGGCCGAGTGTTATTACCTTTGATGTACCATATATTACGCGAAGCGTAGGAATATCGATCCTGTGTTGGCGCGCGCCGCGTATAATACGACCGATCGAACATCTCGTTACAGACTACCGGAACGTGACGAAGTTGTATCTCATTAGAATTTTCCTATGATGCGTCTACAAAAGTTTTAACGATGGCTGGTCGCCCGCTCGAGTGCCATCGAAACTATATTTCCCGAAAATAAACAATTATACTAATGGAAAAAAAAACATGAGCGACGCGCCGACGACCGGCGAATAATAATCATCGTAATAGAACGCGCGTACGCACTCGAACCGACTCACGACCAGAAATTTGTTAATCTTCAACGATTGCCGGCGCGTTTAAGTGTTCGTTAAATTTAACGAATTCAAATTCACTCGCGCTCGTGAATTTTTCCGCCGACTGCTTAATATATGACAATGAAATGATCATTTCATTCGTTCGCTGATTAACGGGGCTATTTCGATCGAATGGGAAAGGTACGATATCGTTTAGGGATTTGCTTTAGAAACTTTAAAAACTACGTGCGCATTGTCAGTAACGCGCAAGTCGGTAACGTTTTCTATCTTCATGATGTTGTAGAGTAGGGATACCGATAGTTTATATAATTCTACCTTTTTTTGTGCCATGCACAATAGGGAACTGTCAACGCGCTATTGAAAGGTCATGTGGAAACGGTCAGACGTTAAAAATAATGACCCAACCGTGCCGAGAAGAAATATAGTCGAAAACACTGATGTTCCGTCGACATAAACCCTACACCCTGGTTTCGAATCTATAGCGGCCATACGTGCACGGTGTCCTCCCCGTCTTGTATACTCTGAACCTAAAGTATCGTTTCTTTTCAGTACAAAATGAAGGCAATAATGTTCTACTTCCCTATCATCGAGCGGAACACGCGTTATCTTTTTCCGCCGGTTTTTCCCCGTCTCCGTTTCTTTCGGTCCCATAAGACGGCATCGGCTGCAGGGGTATATCGGAGCGACGTGCGATATGATAGATTGTCTATCGAAAACAAGGTAGTCATTCTTTCGGCGGTCTTTCTGGCCGAGTCGTCGATCCCCCCACGAAATATACATGGCCAACGGTGAAATCGGGAGCCCATCGCGCGTTCAGTATCCCCCATTACCAGAGCGGCAATGGCGGAACGTAATTTCCGGGATGTCAACTAGATTCCAGATCGGTCGTCATCGTCAGTCTGCCTCCATTCGGGCGAACCGCGACGGTAATCGTCGGCGGTGATCGCGCGCGCGATACGGGAACGGTTCTGCGTCTGCCTTCTTTCCAAGTAATTACAGACGAGAGGATAGGCAGAGGATGGGTGCCGTTACTTCGCGGCGGTTAGGTTACCCGCCTTTTTCCGACCTGCTAATTTTCTGCGAGCCGCATTCTTTGAGGATGACGCTTGCGAGCGCGCGCGCGCGAGGCCATGAAGACAACGCCGCCGCTATCGAGACCAACGAGAGGCCGCCATTAATCACTCCTTGTTTGTTAAGCAGTGTACACACCTGCTTCCGTAATATCCTGGCTGCATAGCGTCAGAGACAGACAACCCTCTGTCGCCCGGTTTCAAGTACACCCTCTCTCCCCAACGTTTATCGCGTAGGTTGCGTGCCCGTGTGTGTGTGCGCGCGCGCGAATCCGCCAACCCGCACACAACGCGAAATTTTCGATAAGGCCGCGCGCCGGAGCCACTCGAATCGGCTTGAGTCGAGGACACCGCGGCTCGGTGAACGATATCGATCATCTTGTCGGACGCTGACAAAATGATGTCGCCGGTGACTCGCCCGTGAACATTATCGCGGCTGCGATACGCTCACCGAAAGTCAATTAATTAGCGGTACGCCTGTAGCCGGCGATTCTGCCATGCGGTTGAAAAAAAAAATGAAAAAATAACAGACGCGGATGACGTTCGGAAATTGTAATCTAGGAATTGCGAATTTGTTTCGAGAGGCAAATGAATTTTATTCAAATTGCTTCGTTGCTTGCCGGTCGAAAATGGAATAATCTTTTATTTTATATTTTAGTCAAGCTTCCAGTCATTTTGTAACATACTGTTGGAACGACATTCAATGGAATTCATTCGAAGAGAAGAATCTATTTAATTTCAACACACGATCAAGTTACTTTACACACAGCTAGCTTCGCGAAGAAATAGAAAGAACAGCGAAATATTTTGTACGACTAAAATCGCGATCTGAAAATTTCGAAGGGCAGGCCAGAGCTTTCTTTTCTACGATTGATAATTCTTTTATAGACTGTTTCACTTTTCCACACAAGCGACGGGGAACGTTAGGATCGCAAACGACGCGGGAAACGCGAAGCCTTAAATTTAGATTAGCCAGCGGAATCGCATACAAGATTCAGCATACGGGCGTTCCGGGTATATTTGCGCAACGATTCGAGCCCCGTATTCCAGTGGTCCTCCGGGAAATTTCTTGTTTTCTCGACGTTTCAATTCGCCCTTACAAAAGGAGGGGTCCCGCGCGTTGCGGTCACTTCGCGCCCCTTTCGAACGGCGATACATATTTTATTCTATTCCTGGTGCTGGGGGATGTGTTTGGTCATTCCTAATGAAGCAACACACGCGTAGAATGATTACGGAACAACTGTTGTCTGCGGTGCTTAATCCCAAAATTTCGGGGCTCTTAACACGAAGAATCCCGCTGCGAAGGTGCTAAAAACCAATTGACCGGTGGACAAAATTTTGAAAAAATTGGCCGGAATTGCAGACAAAATACTGACAACTATTTTTTTTTGTGATAATTTCCATGGAGGACGATCGATTGAGTCGTGCAAAAGAGTCGACTTGAATCGTCTATTTATAATGTCACATGGGGAGGATACAGGATCGTCTATGTTCGAAATTATCCGTGAATGGTCGCGCAAGCGTTAAACGGCTCGCGCGCCGGCGACAAGCCTCGTAATGGGAATCCATATTATCGCCAGGCAATTTGATTTCTTCCATAAAGTTCGTGTATGGTAATTTAACCCATCACCGGCCCCGCCGGACCCGCTCTTTGAGGGAAGGCGCACGAGTGGGTGTATTTTAATGGACAATAGCCCATTACAGGATCGCCGCGTAGAGTACCCAATTACACCGAAGAAATGGCAGCCTCGAAGACCACGAGAAACGGGAGAGTGGAGGAGGGGGGGGGGGGGGATGTCGCGGTGAGGGAACAACAGGTGCAGCGAAAATTGGTCGCAAAAATATCGCGAGAACACCGAGGAGAGACGCTCCTGCCAGATGACGAAAGAAATTTAGCCCGGGAACGTCGGGCATTCACTTGCTTATCGGAGCTTCACGCAAGACCGGCCTCATCAACATCAGAATGACGAGTCTCGGAGACCCGCCTCGAGTGGCAAACGTTCGCTTGATGCTCCCGCTGACGACTCCGTTCGCGTTCCCCGAGTATTCTTAAGCGAACACGCTCCTATAGTTATCGCCATAGCTGAGACATTCGTTATGTATACCTGCGAAACTTTAATGGGGTTAGTCCGAAACTTCTCGCTCGGTTTCTGCCATCCAAATTTATGATCTGATTAATCTACTTGTTGTTTGTTATTTTGTGCATCAATTAGAACGAACAGGAACCAAGTGAGAAGCTATTTTTATCCTCAATGATTTTACTAAAATGAGATGATCTCTCTATCGTCTTACTGCATGCCTCGTTTTTCTAATAAACGCATAAAATCCGCAGTCTACCTATCAAATTCGTTTTCGTTCTGTTTGATGGAGCAGTTAATGTTCGGTCTCTTCGAAATGAGACTAGTTCTATTGTTTTTTTTCTTTTGCTACAGGGATGATTAAAGTATGCGGAATTGAAATTGCAGCGGATGCTGTACGCTGTATTGAATCACGGACAGTCTGCACCCGTTGATTACGATTGGCTATTTATGTAGCATCTACTTAACCTACTAACGGATCGATTTATCGGTTATCGACACCGATAAAGGCACAATGAATTCTAAATTGAAATTGCTTTTATATTGTCGACACACAGGAGCTCAAAAATCGACAGTTTAGTTATGATTCGTGTTCCGGTAATTTTTACGGAGTAGCGTTTAAATCGGATTCGGAGTGATTTTGCAAAATCAGGAAGCCATAACTCTCAATCAGAGTAGCAAACGGCAGTGAACGTGCCTCGGATTGAGCCGTTCCGGATGCATGACGAGGCGAGGCCTGGTACGCGTGCGAAATATTTCTTCGCGGAACGAAATCGCGCACAAAAGAACGATTCACTAGAAACGAGAGGTTATCGAACGACGGGTCGGTCATTATCTGGTCGTTCTTGTCGTTCGTTTATCAAACGATGCCTTACTTTCTACATCGGTCGGTGGTTCATCCGATTCGCAGAATCTCGGACGCATGCGTGCGCTCGAACACCCGCGCGCGCGCGCGCACACACACAGACATACGTACAGCAGCACAAGGGGCGATGTATGTTCACCCGCTTTGAAAGCCCGCATTACCAACCAATCCGTTTGCACTCGAATGTTCACGTCCTGGCTGATAAATCGCGGTATAAGTGCGCGCAATTACGAGCCCGGCCTACAACCACCCCCGCCAACCCCCGAAGAATCGTAAAATATTGTTGCGACGTGACGGCTCGCGTCGGCCAGAGACCGATAAGTATTAAAAGCTCCTAATTGGATTTCGCCAGGCTTTATCAGTCACTTAGCGCCTGCACGGAGACCTTGCCCTCTGCCAGAGAGGATCGTTCAACCCGCGTCCGACGAATAACTTTCGACTTGCTGATTTTTTTCCCCCTCGTTCCACGACACCGCGGATCCTCCGCTCGCACCACCCTTTTCGACTATTAAAACTACCCAGACGTAGGGATAATTAATTCCAACTAATTATCACCCTGCTTTGAACCTTCGGCGAGGCCTGCCCCTTTCTTCTCGCAGTCGACTCGATCGGGCATCACCTGCTGTCCTTCGAAAAACTGGTCGACGAACACTATGTTGCCGGACGATCTTCCATATAATGTTACTTAATTTTAAACTTCGTTCCAATTCCTTGCAATTTGCCAGCAACAATGGGAATCTGCAGAAATAGCAGTCCGCAGGTAGAGAAGATGTAAACTTTAATATTCCGATACCGACAAACATCCGCGCGTAATTAGAATTGTTGAAAGCGAATAAGAAAATTAAGGAAGAGGCGGAGGTAGTTTCTAAGAAATTCCAGTCGAAAAATAAAATAGAGAGGCGCGCGTAATGAAATTTTTCCCATCAGGTTTCGCTACGTAAAATTGTGCGGCTGGCGTTCTTCCCTTAAAATTAAGACAATCGAAACCTTTCGATGTTCTCTCTGTCTGAAGGCTTTTTTCCGCGGAAGCCAGTCCAGCCGAAGATAACCTATCAACCGGCAATCTTCGTGTCGCCTTTGAATCAGAGACAATGCACGTCAGAGGTTGAGAAGCCGAAGAAAAGGAAGAATCGCGTGCTTTACCCGGTAGTTGCTCGAATCGGACGATTTACTCGTGTGGAAGAAACGCCGCCAGTGCTGTGTCTAGACTTTTTATTATCTGGCGTCTTGTCTATGCCCAACAGCCTTTATTTGGCTGTTATTAAACATTGTTCACGTGTTTCTGTTCTGAGATGATAAAATTGATATTTCTGAATCTATTTACTTTGACTTCTTTTAATGGTTTGTTTTATTCTTCTAAATGGTTTCAGTGTAGATTTTCTCTAAAAATTTTCGTCGCGAGCTCGATACAATATTATGAGAAGGGTTGAATATCAGATTTGAAAAAGACGTAGTAATATGATACAAATATTTTCTTATATTAATTTTATAGTGTAGTAAAATTCAGTGAGCTGAATAGACCAAGTCTTATCGCAAAGACGGCGTTTATAAAACTGCAGTGAATTGAAAGAAATTAATCATTCCAGTCGATGCTTATTTTATAAAAATACAACTTTCGGTGCTTTCATTTTGAGCCACAGTGAATGATTAAGGAAGCCGTTGTTCATCGTATTATAATAAAACCGTGCAGCGGCGCCGGCAAAGTTTTGCAGGGACTCGATTTTTTAATAAAACTGCTATTTAATTGCGGCCGAATAAAAATTCCAAGAACATTTTTATTACAGCGTCGGGGTCTCATATTCGCGGTGGAGGAAGAGCGGGACGAAAAACGGCAAGCCGCAGTATGCGTTAACCTCGTTTCACCCCGTCCGCCACAAAAAGGTCAACACTCCTTGTATTCATTTCCTGACGAGATCAAAGAGGACGATCCTTTTCACCCGAGATTTTCTTCGTTTGAAGACTCGCCCTTTTTTTTGTCTTTTTTGTTATCAGCGCTGGCTAGAGAGAGGAACACTCGATGCTCGAGGGGCCCCGGACGCTCGCAGAGAATTCTATAAGCAAGATTATCTCGTTCCCAGGAAAGACTCCGTCCTTCATTCAGGCCCGGTAAGCACGGAGTGGCAAAGGTACATACCGTGCGTGTATATCGAGAGGTCCCAGGACCGGGTCACATTCAGCTCGATTCCCACTCTGAATGGCTCATTGTTCGCGCCTTTGTACGGCTCGCGATTCCGACTGTCGTCCATTTTACTTTGATTCACCAAGTACTCGAGGAGCCGGAGCGGCGGAGGGGTGGCTATCCGCGTTTGCTGATCGAGGGTTCTGGCCTCGGTTGCATCGGTTTTGTCAACGGGCTTCGGCCAGGCCGGCCTGGTCCCGCGTATCGAGAAAAGCAAAATGAAATTACCCGCGGGTTCCACAGACGCTCCGCTGAGCCTTTGTGAACGGTTCAGGCTGTGTTTGCTCGTCAATTTTTTCTTCTCTCTACACTCTGCACTTCTTTCCCCCCCCCCTGCGTCCTCCTGTCTGCGCGACCGGGAGGACTCCTCGCCGAGGTTGCGGCGCGGCGGCCGAGCGATTCCTCGGCTGGAACAAGTTCACGGTCGATTGTTTTTATTCTCTTTCTTCTCGGGCCCCCTCGCTCCTCGGGGATGGAACCGTTCGCGAGAATTAATCGACCTGCCTCATTCGACGCGACGTTTCACCGAGACGATTCTTTAGGTCCCCATCGACGGGGGGCCTTGTCGTATCCGGCGACTGTTCGACAACCATCGAACAACGACGGAGGCGGCGTCGTCTGTTCGGGATCCTAGACTGTTCTTTACCGGGGACGTGTCCCACGTGGCCGAGACCGGGACCTGAACAATACCAAAGAGTCGCGAGTCGGGTCGCGTTGCACGCGCGCACCAGCTCCAGACGACGACGATCAACACAGTAGGTTATTGAAACGCCGAAGAAAGAGATGCCTCCGAGAAGCAACGGCTGCACCATACAACAGATTGGAAGGCTCAACGGCGCGGGATCGCTCGCTCGGTGTTCCTGTGCATGATGTCTGTACTTTAAGGTGGACTTCATTCTTCGACTGTGGTAGTTTTAGCACGCCATGTTCCATTTCATGGAAAAGCAATCTGCACAAGATCCATGGATCAATTGAACGTCGGGAAAACGGGGCACATTGAACGCGAAGTTTTTAAATAGAAATAAATAGAAAAAGTATTGTGTTTGTGAAAGTATCACAATTCTTTACTTATTTAATATTTAGATCCATCCATATGTACATTACCATCTTTAACGGACAACCATCTTACCATCTTTCTGGTACTGGAACAGAGCAGGCTCTTGCAGTTTATGATTTACTGGAGGAACGGAAATTTATTGATCAAGTAGGAGCAGTTTGTTGCGATACATATCAAAATCGAATGGTTGAATTTCTCTTATTTTTGAACCGTTCAAAAGTAGGGTAAATGTGCCTAATTTCTAACAGGCTCGTATCAATTCTAATGAGTACAATGGTCTACCTATTATATAAAGAAAATAGTGTATTAGTAGTGACAATCTTTAAGATGGCTGACTACTGGATCAATTGCCCTTATCTAACTTTTTTACGAGAATTATTTTCTTACGGAATGGAATAAATTTCAGGGGTGCAGCATGAAAGAAACTTCGCAAAAGAATGTTCACCAGGTATCGCAAAGATCCGCCATATTGTGCATTGGTCGGGTGTTCGTGGGCCCCTTTCACCCCCTGGCGACCCCCTTTAAACGAGTACACGTTCGTGTCCTGCGTATACATATACGGACACGAGAGCGACACGTACTCTTGCGTCGGATCTGCTCGCCGGTACATACGTGCATACTTAGCTGGCTCGGGAGAGGTGCCGAAGGGGTTGCAAGGCAACTGCAACTGCAACAGAGGCAGTGGCAGCGCCGATGTTGCTCCTGTTTGCAAAGCGGTGTATTATACTGTCAGCCATGCTGGGGATTAGCAAACGCAATACATCGGGCTTCGCGATCGTGCTGCGCATCTGTTCGCCAATCCAACCCCCTCCAACCTTGCTCCTTCCGACTGTCCCTTTCTGCACGATACATTCTGTCAGCCCTCTGCTCTCGCCCTCTCCCCCCGCCTCGTCCTAGCTCCTCTCTCTCTCTCTTCTGTTCTGTCTGTCTCTCGATTCTCTCTCGATTCTCTCCGGGGCCTCTCTCCCCTTTCGCCACCCCGCGTCGGTAACATTGCTCGCTATGCACCGTCTCGTGGCTCGCTCCTACAAGAGCTGCATCGCAATTGATCCAAGTTGCACGGCACCGGGCGTGCACGATCTGCAAATAACACGAAAACCATCCTTGCCGAAGGCGACGTCCTACGGTGCTATTATAATAAGCGCTGTCGACGATCGTCACGACTCGCGCGGCCCCCGCGCCCATTGTTATTACATAACGCGTTACACAGGATCCTAGGGAGATGTCCGGGATATCCTGGTGAGCCGATAATAGACCTAGGGAATGGCAATTACGATCCCCGGGACCGGCCGATCTACCGGCGGACAGTGTTTTCGAACACTGCTCGGATTCGGCACCGGCGCATGCACGACTCGGTGATTAACTTATCGACAGACTGCGGAAGCTGTGTGGTTCCTGGATCGAATACCGAAGGTGGACTGACAAACGGTGTCTGGGGACACAGGCTCCATGATTTTGACGCGGTGGTTGCACGTTGTTTGCTTTGCTGCGGTGAAAGAGTATCTCCTGGAATTAAGGAAACGCTCGATCACGCACTCGAATGGTAAATACTCTATCGTCTTGGATTTGTATACTTATTTTTATGTAGTAACAACATTATCTATGTATCCCATTGTCTATAATATCCTAACGTACTTCAGTTATATGTAAATAGACCCAAATGCAACACTATTATAAAAATTAATATAGATTGAATCTGGTGACTGAGGAGTAACTGTTCTACTATATAAATAAAACTCATTTTGTTCGTCTCTCTTTTATTTTCTGATTCGTTCAAATAGTTTGCTAAAGTTAAAATTTGTCTAACGTTTATTGCAAATTTTAAGTCCATCTCTATTCCAACTCATCACATAGAGTCCAGATTTAATGTGCCACTGGGGAAGATTGCGAAAAAACCGTGAAACATGAAACACAACTGACATTATCCTCTCAGCACAATCATAATAATTGTACCTTTCACTAAGGTCACAACGTAGCATTAATAGACCACATTACGTATCTTTATCTCGAAACCCAGCAACCCAAAGCAACAAACAACCAAGCATAAAAGTTAATTAAAAGTTACAAAAAGCAGAACATATACAGATAAAATACCACGTGCCTACACAGCTCTGTTAGCGTCTGTTCGTCGGGCCGACAACTACTAATTTTACTTAAGAACTTAATTTCGAATGGAAAATTCTTGCCCACTTGCATCATAAAGATTTAAGCATTCTCAAACACGGAATTATACTGCTCGAGGCTTACAACGCTAAATCAATGCGCCAGAGTTCCACCTACAGATCTACTGTCTAAGGTCTAGACACACCAAGCATGGCGAACGTTGCGGCTAGCAGCCAATATGGCTGCTGAATATTTGATGGTGCTGCGCTATGAGCGATTGACGAAGACAGACGTAGAATACGTCTACACCTTCGACGAAACTAGTTTAGCCATTGAACTTCTCTTCTAGGAAACTGTCAATGCATTATGACAACAGTCAGGATTAGTAGAAACGCCTTCTTACATTTTTATGTTAAACACAATTGGACGGTAACCACAAATCGGTCCAAAATAGGAACTTAAAAATGGAGCTGTCGAGCATTAAATGTCTTATAAAAATGGCCAGACTATATTTATCTAGATTTTGTGCTCTTTTTACTATAATACGTGTCTAAGTGGATGCACTCAATAATTTTCTCCCACACTTTAGTAGCTTCAGAATCAATATCTTACAATTAACGACATTTGAGGCGATTTTCGTAAAATCGCGGACGGAACTAAAAAATGAAGGGAATCGTATCGGCCGTTTCAATACGCGCGACCGAACACATGAACGCAACTGTTTGTCGTGAAATAATATCACCACCGCACTGTTTGCCGACAGTTACAGGTGCCCGCGGAACTCGGTAGGCTATTTACACTCCGGGATACTTCGTTTCGGGGATGGTACCGCTCGAGTTGTATCGACAAAAAAAAAAAAACGCAGAAAAGGAAATAAATTTTCCGGCGATTGGCTGCTGTCGAACGAATCACCGGCGGATGGGGTCGGTAATTCGTGTGCCGGTCGCGTACCGTCCGGTCATAGTTGCTCGAACGGGCTTATTTAACGGTGATTCTATCGTAAATAATGCAGCAGTTCGTGACACTTTTACCAGCGAGCGAACGAGCGCGCTATACGAGCGCGTAGGCGCGAAACTTGCGAACTTTCCCAACTATCGTCGATTAACTCGTTCCGCGTGTTCAACAGTCCGATTGCCTTCGATGCGCTTAGGTTGTTAAATGGTCGAGTTTCCGTTCGAGTTTAGATGACACAGCTGGATACAAGCTTCATAATTGCCGTTCTTTTCATTTCCCTCGACCGTGACCAGATTTGCCAGTTGCACCCCAAACGCACCCTGTCGCGAATACCTCGCGGCGACATTCGCGATTGCATCGATTCCGCGTCGGGGACGCTTCCGGTCGACGAGCGCGCGTACAGTGCTGCAAACAGGCCGCCAGTAATTGCAACTCGAATGGGACCCCCTGTAAGGAATCACCTCGATCGAACGAAACCGGTCGAGATACTCTTTTGTGTTGGTGTATGCGATCTGCGAGCTCGATACACGTTGTACTTATGTGCAATGTGCGAGGCATTAGCGAGAACACGAGTTATGTGAAGTCGTTCTGCAACGGAATTAGTTTCTCCGGTATTTTTCCGTCCTTCTGCAACGGAATTAGTTTTAAATGCAAAAAGAATGTGTCAACTATTACTTGCGTCTGCGCACACTGCAGTAGAGGATTTATTAACGCTAAACCTACCAAGCACAAAACATACAAAAGCGGAAAGTCTTAGAAAAGTGGGAAGCTTGAGTTTACTTGAACTTTTAAAATATTGCGAATCAAAGTAAAATTTTGCGAATCACGAAGCAGCAAGTAGAATAATAAAATTGTTTAGCAAACGTGTTTGTACGTAAAGAAGAATACACTCTCTGCCGAGGATCAATAGATCTATGTTTAGATATATGTACATAATAATCAATCATGTATAGATCATGTATAAATCGTGTACAATCTCCATACTTAGAAGCAGTAGAATAGTCGAGCAGAGGTTAGCCACCCTTGTGCCGCAACCCTGTGCAAACATCGACGTCTTGTCGATCTTAATTTGCAAAACTTATTACAGATATTGTATACATGGCGTTCCACCTAACTTTGAACCCTTGTTTATTTCGTTATTTGTAAAGACACACGTTCGTGGGGCGCGGGAACGTGAAAAGAAGGGTGAAACGGAGGGAGGATCAGCGAGGAGGGAACGGAGATGGGAGGGAAAGCATGAAGGGCAGGATGAATTGAAGAAGGGGAAGAGGGTAAGACCTCAAAGGTCCACCAAGGTCCACCAAGAATAGTCCCTGCGGATCCGCAGGGGTTGAAACCCTCGGGACTCCTGCGAGCTGCTGGAAAGTCGTCAAACTTGGCGGCTCGAGAGACTGGCAATTTCTGCTTCAATTATATAATTGATATTGCAAATTGATGGTATTATAATAGAATTTTACACGTGACAGAACATTTTTGTGCCAGGCGTGCGCACAATTTCCTTCTCTTTAAACAACTCAACGTGAAATCACAGTAATTTATTAACTACTTATCACATTTATCACAACGTTTTGTATAATATCTTCGAATGAACTGAATAGCCACCACGGCCATTTACTCCGTTGCTATAAAAACGAAAAAAGGATTAAATAACAAAATTCCATCATATGGAACAGCTAACTAAGAAACTAGTCGTAATCGTGCTATGTACACACAGTGACCAGATAATTGTATCAGCCCGTCCCCCTACCTTTTATTATCGTATCAGCTTTCGTATCAGAATTCTTATCCCTCCAGGTCGCTAACAAAGCAACTTTAAATTGTCGCGCACAGCCAGTGGAATTCCGGGCGGGATTTTGGCGGCAAACACGATTAAGTACAGAGTAATATTGCCGGTAACAAATAGTCGAATATAACTTCGGTTCCCTATTGTACATTGATTTTACGTGATGAGGTTGCAGATCCCCGCTCGTAGGAGATGCGTCGTAGTTGAGGCGAGGCGCGACGGCAAGTTGCATCGCGATACCTTGTTACAGGCGTGTACGTGACTTTAAAAGACTCGTGCTTCTCATCGGGCCCTAATACACGATCGGTGGAACTACGCCCTGCTAAAACACTCGATAATTTCACGAAGAAGAAACTGCACGACAACTGTACAGGCCGGCGGCGGGCGAAAAGCACGTTCGGAGTTTGCGTTGGGCAAACGATCGCGATAATCCGAGCCGGTGATGCGCTCGACGCTCGCGGAGAAAGGGGTGGGGGATGGGGCGTGGGGGGACAGGGGGTGTGTGGAGGAAGTTTATTTGCATCGATTAGAGACAGCCGTTGAATTATTAAACGATCGCGTGCGGGGCGAACTGCGAGAACCGTGAATTAGGGGACCGGTCCTCCGCGTTCATTCTTTTATTTCGTTTTTTTTTTTTACATTTTTCCAAGTCGCGTCTCCGACCTGGGCAAAACAATAACGCGACAAAATGACAGCGGGAACGAGAGCCCGTCGTCGTTCCCCCGCCTCGAATGCAGCCAGCACCGCCATTATCACGAATGACGATGCAGACGCGCGTCATTTTATCTCCCGACACGTCCGGCTGATCTCTGTGTGAGCGACGGTCGCGCGTGTGTGCGCACCGAGACCGGACTAAACAAAAAGGAAAGCATTCCTCGCCACCTATATACACCGCAAGGCACCGTGTGCGCACCGTTCACGAGTTTATTTAGCCGTCCACTGACAAGAAAATCTCGTCGAGGCTTTTATTACCAGGCGGGATGACCGCCGCGCTGCCGAGGGGTGAAAAAGAAATAGAAAAAAGAAACGAAAAGAGAACTGCCAATCCAACCGAGAGCTTAACAAGACGAAACGAAGATGTCGTGAGCGTGCCGTCGCAACGACCCGTCAACTTAATTGATTTATTTCGCGACGGTCTTCCGCTAATCTTGGATTTCCGTGATCCATAACGCGGACCGGGCTTTCTGAATTCTGAAGCGGTTCAGGGCCCGATCTCGCGAAAACTCGGGGTAATTGATAGGGCACGTGCGCTTCGGGGCGCTGGCTGGACGTGGTCCGATGTTTCATCTCGGGTGTATAGCGAGCCATGGAAGCGTTTATAGTCCTCGATCATCGAATTTTAGCACCGTGCTTGACGAGAGATAGTGACGTTTACGTTTTTCCTCCAAGGAGCAAGCTTGAAGTAATAGAGTCTAAATTGTCTCTGATTCAAACTGTTATTTATAGACCTGTGTGAAAATTGCTTGCATCGATTGCGAGAAACAGAAGTGGAATGAAAATTTATTCCTTCCTTTAATTGTCTTTACAAAATAGAACTACTTGCTACTCTTTGATACGCGAAATTCTTTTAATCTCTCCACTGGCTTAAATTGCAGTCACCTATTTTTGTCGTTAACAATTTTAGAAAATCAGAGTCATGTATAGAATGAAACAGAATCCGAAAGGTCAGATTTATCTTAATAACCATATACTTTAGTAACTCTTTTCCATGTCACACGATCTAACTTCTAACAACGTCATACAAAAATAGATTTTTAAATATACACGATAATCCACACATGGTTGATGCAGCATACAGTACCTTAAAATAGCGGTGCTTTTATGGCAAATGTTGTTTAAAAATACCAATCTTCACTGGTAACCTACTTCTTCAAAGGGACAGTTTCCAAGAATAAATTGCAAATTTAAAATTAACGAATGTCGATGACGACTGCAATCTTTCAAATAACCTTCTTCTTTTATCCGCTTTTAATCTTGATATGGATCCTTCCAGAGACGTGTGAATGTTACTAAAAAGTCTGTCTTCCCGTCCCTTAATATATTTCAGTAACACAGTATGCGAAGACGACTGTGATTACAAAGATCGATAACCTTTTTGTATTTTTGAGATCCAAATTAAATTCGCCGTATCGAAATGAAGTAACGCCAGAATTTCTTTATAAATCTGGACAGACAATTCTGTCTCCTATTTCTGGGGAACGTGGTACTCAAAGCGTTAACAGCATCAAACGCACTCACTACAAAAAGACCGTTTGGGAAATAATAATAAATTCAACCACGTCGTAAAACAAAGTTTGAAGGAATAAAAACTGTAGCGAACATTTCTGCGATCGACCGCAACTCGGGCTGAGTCGGGCAATTCTCCGCAAATCGGAAATCCAGCCTTTTTTCGGCCGCTCTGGCTCTCGGGCAAAAGATCAAGCCGTCACCCACGAAGTTCTAGGAACGCTGGGAAACGTCAAACCGGAGCGAGTTTATTCGCGAGAAGAAATTCTATTTCTGCGTCCGGCACCAGTCGAAAATGGCGGCGCGGCGGCGGCGGCGGCGTGATTTTTGCGAGTGGGAATCGGCGGCGCGACACGCTTGGACCCGGTCCAACGGAAATCGGCTCCCTTTTCACCGTCGATGCTCGCTTCCCGTTGAAATCTGGAGCGGTTTCGAAACTCGAAATACGTGATTAGCGGTCGGACCGGGCACGGGAATTTTATTGATCGCGCGGGAGATAGGTGCATGCACGGCCTCCTGGCAAGCAGTCACCTTTAGGCAGTCCGTGTAAACGCGCGCTTCCGGTTGACGACCGATAAAGCGCGGCTGATTCGGATTGCGTAGCGCGCCGCCGCACGCGCGTGCACGCACCGCCTGGAATGTTGATCGAACGCCGATAAATACCTGGCCGAGGTGCATAGAACTCGTGCATTGACGAGCAGAAATTTCGAGCGGACAGGGACCGTTGCGATTGATGTTTCGCTGAATTCCTGATTCACGGAGAAACTGAAAAATCCGGCGAATGTTGACGTTGCGCTGTCTGTCATTTCTGTCCGCCGAAATGGCAAAAGATTTCGCCTGCAGCCGCAAAAACACGAAAAGAATGGTCCTTGTTCTTGCGAATCGTTTTTCACACTTTGCGAGTAGTATAATCATCCCTTCTCCAACACGGTTAACGTGTTTTCCGCGTTCTATCGAAACTCCACGCACGATCCCTTTTTAATCATTTTATCGAGCTTTGAATGAAAGGTGAATGGCGCCGATTGTATAAGACAGCTAAAAGCATTGTACATAGTGTCAAAAATGAATTTTCTGGCACCTGGAACGAAGACTAATAAAAAAGTAAAAAAGTTGTCTTTATCTGCCGTCAATATAAATAATACTTGACATGATATATAGAATTATAATTTTACTAGGAAGCTATCCGAAAAAAACAATGGTAAAAATGATCCATGTAAGAGTGAAGACACTTTCTCTAACTTTCCCATAAATTTTATGAAGGCATAACTTTTTATACCTTTGAACGTGTAGTAACATACCGTGAAAGAATTCTTCCTTCCGGAACTGGGCCAAAGTTTGCCTATGCATTCCTAAGACTCTTGGAATACTGGCCCTTTGCGTTCCTGGGTCCCTTGATATTAAGGTCCTTTGCATTCTTAAGACGTTCGGAATATTAGCCTTTTGCAACCCCAAGTTCCTTGTTATTGTGCCCCTTTGCACTCGAAAATTGTTGGTATTGTTGCCCTTTGCATTTTTGAGACCTTTGGAAACTCTTTATACCACAAATTGTTCTTTAGTATACTTTTTATATCTCGTTTGGATTGTCAGAAAACTTAAAAATTATTCTTGAGAACCCTTTAGGTCTACGAGGACTTGTACGCCATTTTTATCAAGCATTGTGGACCTAATACAAGATGGAATTAACCAAGTAATTAATAATAAATATATTGTAATTACTTTTATCACTAGGTTTATGGGGCACTAAAAATTACTATTTTACATTACTCTATACAAAATAAAGAAAATGTATCTATCAAAATTTTTAGCCATTGCTTGTACAATATACTCAAAGAAATAAATTGAATAATTTCTCTTCCAACCTATCCTGTCCTGTTTTTCTCTTTAGAACCTGTCATGTAAACCTAGTATTAACATAATATATTTTTTTAGCTGGCCATCATGAATCACACTTGGCCAATATATTAACTCGCGTATTAAGTGTAGGTGTATTAGTCTGTACATTATGGCTTTTTTTTCGAACATCCATGGCTATCGTATCTAGGTTCTACAATCAGATATCTTATCTTCTTTGTGACAAGATTGAAAGAGGAATCCTTGAAAACAATGGTTTTATGTAAGCGCGTTCTTCACCATTTACAAAGGCGATGGTGTGTTTTACAGGTGAGGCGAAACAAAAATTGAAGCCATGAGTCACAGAGTCAGTTGTAACACCGTCCACGATTGAATTTATGGGACATTATATTTCCACTGGTGTGTGGTCCCGGAAATTCAATCTAGCCCTCGACTATCTCGAACCCCGCGAGCTCGATCTTCACAATTCATTCCATCAACGGTACAATTCTCCGATCGTGTACTTTCCGTGACAGGATAACGCACCAACGATCCCCAATCGATGCTTTTTCCATGCATCCGAGTCGCCGACTTATCGGCGAGCAGAGATGAGCATCGATAATCCGGATCACCGGTGTATCGTTAACATCAGGAACATCGGATCGGTGTCAAAGGCAGCGAAATCTGGGAGGGTTCCTCTTCGCGATCCGCGCGGAACGTGCTCGTGACAGTGTATCGAGCGTAGTCCAGAGGAATGGCCGAAGGGAACAGATAGAGTTGAAACCCCCTGGCATGGAGATAAGTAGGATGCCATATTGATTGCGACTGACTCTCCCGCGGTTGTTGGGAGTTTGAAAGTGAGGAAACCGGCCGCTGCCGGAAAGACGTGGGTGGGAGCGAGTCGGCCGAAGAAACGGGGCCGGAAAGAGAGGGAAAGCCTCCGTGGAGAACGTATAGATGCATCGAGGGAAAAGAGAACGAGAACCTATGGGAACGAGCGAGCCCGAGAACCGGAGGAGAACCAGCGAGGAGGGAGGCAAAGAGCGCCGCGAGAATTACCGGATCGATATTAAGTTGTGATAGTTCCCGTTTCGACTGCGGGGCGCTCGCGTTTGCGCCCTTACGGGGCCACCCCCTGATCGCACACCTGCACCCGCACCTGCCGACGACCTGACCCCGCGACCTGTGACTCCCAGCATTCGGATTATATCGAGAGATCGCGCAAGCTCGACCTCCCTTACCGCGTAAAAGCCGGTATTCCAGTCGAAAGCGTCACTTTGTTCGTATGCTCTTTTCGAAATTTTTTTAAAGAAATCGGACGACTGTTTTGAACCGAGGTTTTGCGTACACGTTTTTCATCGTTTGGACTATGCAATACAATTTTTTGAAGCTGAAATACTTGAAATTGTAGGAATTGTAGTTCCTCGAAGAGGGGCATATAAAAGAGAAATGCCTTTTTTTGACCAGCTATTTCGATTCTTAAGTGGTAAAGTGTCTACTTTGCTAAAATTTTGTATAAATTTTCTCGGATTTAAGTGTACGGAAATACAGAAATTTTGATGGGCTCATGAGAGATCACAGTGAAGGATTAAGAACACTTTGGAGAGATTCCTTGGAACTCGGCGAAAATATATCCGAACAGCGGATATTTGGATTGACGTTTCCGCGTGGAGCGAAAATTAAGACCGGAAAAGGAGGAAAACCGTATTCGGAACAATGTAAATGGAATTCTTAGCTCGACTACTTTATTTATGTTCGCGAGATAATAAAACTTCTGGACAGTTTGTAGTCAGGATACCGCGCCGTTGGGAATGTTTATAGTCGCTAATGACCAAGCAAGCGATACGACTTTAAACGCTTCAAGAAAAGAAAATATTAGGTAGTCGTCGGCGGTTTTAGTGTTAATGGTTTCGCGAAGTAACGCGAAGTTAAAATTCCTCGCTGTTCCTGGCGGAAAGAATCTGTTCAAATATATATGTTTAAATAAAGAAACATAAAGAAGAAAATCAAGGTAAAATTATAGCAGAATTTCAAAATATTAAACCTTCTAATTTTGGTCATCGTTACGATCGTTTGCATTCGAACATGTTGTCCCTCCACCGTTACACGTGCAAATGACTCTTCCACTTTGCTTGGCGCACCATTAGTAAAACATCATATACATTTTGCATGAGAATAGTTCGCGTGTAGATGTTTAGTTTGCTCGATTGACCTTCTTTCCACCTGTAGAACATGTTGGCAAAGTTCGGTCGTTTAACTTCGGAACACCATATACATAATTTAGTATCGTTAAAATTTCGAAGCCCGAATGAAGTTCCATCGATCGTCGAGCATGTGCCAGCTGAACAAATTTCGGGGACGTATTGAATCTTTAAAACTGAATTATTTTCACCGAATAGTTGATGAGAGGGAAAACAGCATTTTCCCGTGGCATCGACTATGGTATAGTGCAGCGTTTGTTGGCGGCTGTAATGGACTTCAGGCACTCTCCCGCTTAACAGAAGCTCGCGGTAAGCCGTGGAATAATTTATCGAGGGGCTCGCGTTGATCTCTGATCGGTTTTCTGACGCGGGGAATAACGCTAGTCGAAAACGTTCTCGCAATAACGCATTATGAATCAGAAGCAAAAGGCTTATAAGTAATATTGCCGTCCCATGAGTTTACCCTCTTCAGCTCATGACAGCGATATAATGGGTTCTCTGATTGCCTCTATCACACCCGGTTGCGCCACTTCCAGGCTTATCCGCCCACGTTTCCTTTCGCGGAAAATACTACGCTCGCCGCGAACCGTAGACGATACGCTGTCACGAGAAATCGATGTACCTACCAAGGAAAATTCGCGAGCTTCCGTCGCCTGACGGCGGTCTGATTTCTTAGGGAAGACCCGCCGCCGTGTCCGGCAAACTTCGAAAGCGTCCCCGCAAAAATGCGAATTCACCACTGACAACTTTTCAAATGTGACTTGACCCCTTACCGTACGATTTTCTTCGTGGTTGAAATGGACACCTAGTACTAGGTTAAAGGACCCCATTACTGTAGAGAGTACCAATTACTGTCCCTATATTAATTATACTTATACTTAAAGCATTATAAAAATTAAAAAAAAAATATTAAATTTTTTCCCTTAAAATCAGTTAATACATTCCTACATATAGATTACAAAAGAAAAGAGTTCTATTTCGACCTAAAAGAAAGGAGCAATTTTCATCCCGAGTCAGTCAATAAAGCAGTTTTTATATGACCATTTTTGAAGAACCATAACTCCTACGGTTCGAAGTATTTTGACTTAAAAAAATAATATTGCATAGTCTGAATAATAGAAAATATGTATGTAAAATCTCGATGCCAAACAGTCGCTTAATCTGTTACCAGAAATTTCGAAACGAGACCTACAAAGTGACGCTCTAAACCGGAAGAGCTCCTTAAAATGCAATTTCCTTTCGATTCTATTTTGACTAAATCGATAGTATATTGAACCAGATTAACAAAGCGTTCATTGCTTCGAGACTGATTCAAATGCTCCCTCGTTCCGTCGCGTCATACGGTGATTTCATAACTGACCAATCTTTCGAAATAAAGCGTGAAAATACAATTTTTAATGTCATCCTATTGTTTACGGGAACGCGTCGATAAAACCATTTGGAATGATGTGGTTTACTGGATATCAGCGGGAATGATATTATCACGTTGCGCGTGTTAAAGTTGTATCGCGAAGGAAAATATTGGAAATTCTGTGAAAATAGCGTGGAACAGAGCCGGCGATGATTGAATCCCTAAATTAAATTACGCGAGCAGTTTTTTCATTTTTTTCGATATTCACGGATTTATTTATTACGGCCTTGATGAATACGGATTTTAATCATGTAGATCAGTTTTTTCGCAAAATAATTTCGCAATAATTCTGCTTGAAAACCGATTAACAATTTTGACAATCGTATCTCTGGTACCTATGATAGTAAAATACCGCAGTATTATTAATTTTTAAGAACTTAATAATGGAAACTTCAAGGAGCATGACTACCGTGCAGAAACGTATCCTTAACAAAATCCTGCAGTTTTTATTATACAATAGGTACGTTAAGCAGTGCTCAGGACACGCAAAAAATAGAATTTAGGTTCCATGTATAAATTTTGGAGCCTGGAAACAAATTGTAGAGGTTATTAGGCATGGGAAACAAGCACTCTTTGCCCTGGAAACATTCTGAATTGCCCCCGGGGGCAACACTTCAGAGCAAATGACGTTAGAGAACGAGATAGAGTATCTGTCTTGCTCTTTCTCTGTGTTCACTGTCCCGGGTAGACACGGTCTCGTTATTCTCTATTTCAACGTGCCAGGGCAGTGTCCCATAAGACAATCCGTGTCTATACTTGACCTAGGTTCTACCAAAACCACGTGACATTACACTTTTAATCATTGATGTACATCGTCGTTTTAAATGAAGTCTTGTTTCAATTATGTTTTCGATAATCGACGCTCGCAAGACCCGTGTTGTGGACATATATCGAGAATTCACTGTACCAACAATTTATTCGTTCGGTTTCGAGACAGCCCGGCCGAAGGAGAGGCAGGAATGACGGTCGGTCGTGAGAACAGTTCGATAACGAAATCGCGATGACAGCGACGGGTATGTGTGTTCAGGTATGACTGCGTGGGAAGTGGTGGGTCGTAGGTCAGGTTGCAATATCGCGCGACCTGCGACCTATCCACGGCGGAGGCTGGGTGTGCAGCTGGAGATTTTCAGCGGGTGTAATAGAGATTTAATGGACGATGGGTAGCAGATTGTAACTGAGGCTCGTGTGCACGACGAATGCGAGATTTCATCGCGCCGGTATAACGGGTCGCGGCGTGTATCTGAGATTGCCATCTGCGCGGGAGATGTGTGCGGTTCGAATGAAAATCCACGGTGTACGTCCTCCGGTATTTTATCAGTCAAACACACTGCCGGGCACGAGGAACGATACCTCGTCTATTGTTTCATCGCCGGGGTATAGTTCTGGTCGAGTTACGTTGGCGTTTTATTGGCGTTACACCAATTACTTACTCTCCCTTCACCGGTGCTCGTTGCAAGGTGCAATCTGACCACGGAAACTGTCCAATTTTTATTTTTAATAATCATACACCGCGAAAGTGTGCTGTAAGATCCGATGGTTTTTCTGATAACGTTGATATTTTTTTCCTGGTTATACTTCCTAGTTTCAGACTGCTCAACTCTATTGCTTTTTGTATGAAGTAACATTAAAATATGTTTTAATGTTTCTAACGTGTCGTTCCATTAGAGAAGTAAAAACAAAGTTTTATGTTATCTATTTTTCATTATAGCTCGGTAAAATTCTTTATGAAAATGGAAGTCTACAATATTTGTGATCTACCTCTAAGTTAATATTATTGTTTTTATCCTATGGCTAGATCATTTAAATTAATAGTTTTTACGTCTGTCATACAGTTCTGTCTGTTCACTGATCCCCTCGTTGACCGTTGGTATAAACGTCGAAAATATCAGTGTCATTAAACAGTTGCACAGTTTAAAACGCCCAACGGTAGCGCCCACGCAGAGATTAGACGCACGCTGTTAGGCGCACGATGCAACTGGCAATGAATTACCCGCCGCGAAATTTGCCCGTGTAACTGTCGCTCGGCTGCCGCAATCCATTTCCCAAACAAGTAATCGCTGTCAAAATAAAATTCCGGGCAGCCGACGATGCGGAAAAAAAACCCCGGGAACGCAAACACAACACGGCGCGTAACACAATACTCCGGCGGAGAATGAGCAAACAAACGCATAGACGGATTCAGTGTTTCGAGCAACAACGTGTTAACACACGCGTAACTTACGCCAACTGTTGCTCTCGAACGTTCAACCTGACACGCCGGTAAACGCCATTAGAATCCAAAACACGATATCGAGTGACACAGGCGGGTCGGCCGTCGGGTCCCTGGCCGAGTCTCACGGTCCGCTCGATGTCATCTTTCAGCACCCACGTCGCCCACAATTAGGCGACCAGACCGGGTCCCTTCTTTTTCTTCCTCCACCTTCCACGCCTTTTTTCTTGGCTATCAACCCCTCCGAATGAATTCGTAACGGCGTGGAATGTGTCGGGCACCTTGCACTTTCGTGGGAGCTTCGCTGTTGCAGCGACTGCTTTTAATAATTTGTTGAATACAGTGGAACCTCGCTGCTTTGGTTCCATACTAGAAATACCATACTAAAAATAAATAATTTCAAAGATAATTCAACAAAATTAAGGTTGAAATACCTTTCGAATCAATAATTTTTCGGCATACATAGGTTAATGCAAAACAACCTAATTTTACAGAACTAAGAAAGGGAAAATTACCTCCGAAAAATAGCGAAGCAGTTACGTCGGTATCGCGAGCCTCTCGACTAAATGCAATTCGTGTAATCGTGACAGAGTGCATCAGGTAGGCACAGATGTGAATTATCAGACGTAGGTACGCGGAATCGGCATGAAAAAAAGGCGAGCCGGCGATCATGGAGAGGTCACTGTTTCCTGGAGGGCTGGTTCCACGTCGTCATCGCTTCCTGTGTTTACACTGTACCGTCTTGACGTCTCTCGTTGGCCCTCAAACGTTGACGCCGCCGCTGACAAGTTGTCAGTGCGCCTCTTCTGAATGTTTTCCGATGGGGGACACATGGCGGCCGTGCACCGACGTAGACTAAACTTGTGCTCTCGAATGATGCTCCCCGTAGCCCCCCTGCCCCCTCTCCATCGTCATCTGCTCTGGTCGCTTTCGTTCCTTTTCGTTCGAGGAAGCTACCAGCCTTTCGGGTCAGCGGCTGCGTTCGCAGAATCGGATACACGCAGCCCCCTAACCAGAAGCTAGGAGTTACGACCCCGCTCTCGCGGAGAGATCGTTCCCGGACACTGAAGAAGCCGGAGTGGCTTGTTTTCGCTGTTGTTTATTCAACGTCCACCACCGGTTTTTGTCGATTTCGTGCACACACTACGGAGAACCTCGAGCATGTTTGTAATTTTGTCTCCCGTGGACTTTTTGTACGGCTGCTGCCTGGAAGTCAAATATTTTCGCGGCGGCACAGTGTCTTATAGTCCTCTTTTTTTTCGACGTGTATGGACATCCTGTTGAAGCGCGGACACCGCGGTGCAGAAACGATGGCACGGGTCGAAAGGCTTGTTTGAATGCGTAAGCTGATATTGGGCTGATTTGATTTGTGTTGCGAGTCGTTTGGAGTCGTCCTGCTTTGAAAATGATATTGTTCGAAATCACAAATTCTGTTCGCTTCTTAATTTCTAATATAAATTTCCTATTGTAATTTTAATAGAAAAGAATCGCCTTGTTAATATAGTGAGACGATCGAAGAATTTTTCAATTCCTATGTCAATAAATAAATTACTTTTATGGAGACTTTGAGGTCGACGTCACTACAATTGTAAATACACCGATTGGAATGTGTGAGTTTTATAGTTGTCGCGAAACGCAAACGACGTACGAAATTTTGTAAATAGTATTAAATGACTGAATAGTATTGAATGACTGGTGATCGGAATGATGAATAAATTTTCTTCGAGTAAACTAAACGTTTCCAGCAGGTGTTATATCGCATCTACGAATTTTGCTCGCACGAGGAAAAGGGAACAACTTTGACTGGAACCTTTTTGCAGCGCGCGTGGCTATTTTTCATCCGTCAGCGTGTCAAACGAACGAACATAAACTTATAGTAGATTCGTTAAGAATTTACACCGGTATTGGTGGCGAACTCCGGTGAATACTATTTACTTCCGCTGCCCATTCCAGTCTACGTACGCAACTCCGCGGAGAAACGAACAAAATTTTAATCGAGAAAGTTTTTCCGAACGGGGAAACTGGCTGGGGGATCTTTCGCCGACTTCCCAACAGACCGACAGTGGAATGTACAACGAAAACGTAACTCTGATTTCAACCATCGACCGATAATAACCAACATGATACATACAAATTGAAATTTAATTTCTGCTTGATCAGAAACGTCAGCGAGAGTAATGCTTCTCCAACCATTTCATTAAGCCGGCAATGCAACGTAAAAGACAATACAACGTGCTATAAAGATCGTGTGAAAGCAGATCAGATGTATTAGAAACCAATACAAAAATTGTTTACCTATTTAAACACGTGCTGTGTAAAAACTTCTCGAGGTGCATTCATAATTTTCTCGCATCAAAACCACAATTTTCCTTTCAAGCCAGTTATCTGCAAAATTGGATTGCAGGTTTTATGACAAAAATGAGTAAAAGAAATAGAAAAATGAATAAATCAAATTCAAAACAGTAAAAATATTTAAAGAATTGTATTGTAGCTATACGTGTAGCTATGAATACGGACAATTTTTATTTTGAGAACGATTATTATTAGGCGAAAAGTGTTCGTTCGAAGACAAACATCTCAGCAGGCTAATTATTCTGAACAACGATTAGGCATGAAATAGACAACGGTTCCAGTCCCATCGGCGACTATCCTCATTGAAAGGGGCTTCGGGTTGAGTAACAAAGGCGCAGAACAGGTTGCTGCCTTCCGTGTCCGGGCGATAATGGCAATTGCGTTCTATTTCAGCGATGCACGCGCGTATAGACTCGCGCGTCCTAACGTTGAAGTCGTTCGCTCGCCGGCAGACTTCGCGTGGCTAATTGGGGTAATTTCCACGGGACCAATGTAAACGTTACGTCGTTAGCCGTGCCAGTGGCTAAAGAGCCCCCGACGTATTTACGGTGCTTTCGTGTGGGTTGTGTGTGCCCGGCCGGAGATTCCCATTGTGCCGTTTTGACTCGAAACCGCGCGCGAAACGTACCAACAGCGGCGTCTTTCACGTCTACAAAGCTCCCACGCATCCGTGCATCGGTCTTGTTCCCGGGTACCGGTTCCTTCCACGGAAGCTGTCGCTTCATCGAGGTGGCCAGCTCCTCGCTTCGGGCGGGGAACTCCCGTGAATGATGTCTGGGATAACGTATCTCTTAATTAATTCCGCGTTAAAGGGATTCAATGGCTACGATTTCACCGTCACGGCATTATCCAACGTCTGCGGTCCCCCGCCATTGTCCGACGAACATCGGATTCCGGTTTGATGCGCTGCCACGTTGCCGATGCTTCGCGCCAAATCTACTCGCAATATAACTTTCGGCTTCAAGGATCTTCGATTTAAAGTCGAACGGACCGAACTGAGCCACTTGTTTGGCAAAAGTGTCTGTTGTTTTTCTAATTATTTGATCGACCACTGTAATAACGTGCTTTTGGTATTTCTTAACGGAGGAGACATCGATGCCAGGTGCCATTTTAAGTTATGTAGGAGATCTCAAAGAACTTTGAAATCCTTCCTGTCAATTTGACACATTTCTACTGATTCTGTGCAAATAGTACACTCTACATTTAATTTCGTCACAATGTTTTACCATTGTGTCGATATGAAATCTGTATTTATTCTGCATAAAGGCCCGCAAACCAAATATCACGATATAGTATACTATATTGTATCACTGAAGTTTCCTTGTGAGGCTGCAGCAATGATTTACGATATTCTCTGTACTCGGTTTTGAATGTTTAATGCAAGGTATGTGAACGCCCCGGCGGAAATTCACCGAGCAAAGGGCTAATTCGTTACCCCGTTTCTAAAATAGCAATTGTGCAACAACATACTACCGGATCAACGTTGCGCTGTATTGTTTCGGGCCAATTGCACATCGCCAGTTTGTACATACGTCTTACAAGCGGTTCTATATTTCTCTTGTTTCGAGATCGTTCCTCTTCGGTGCTTGTGGTTTGCGAAGACGGCCGGTTTGGCTCGACTCTGGTCCGAGACTGGTTCGATATACGTGTGTACATAGGCTGATATATGTATACTGCACCTGGTGTAGCCGTTAATTAATTCCAATAGAATATACGGCGCCTAACGTGGACGGCGAGAATTCTTAAATAATGCTGAACGAATCCATGAAGCGTGTCCAAAAATTGTTATATTTCATCTACAACGAACCTCGAAATTAGCTAATAGTATCTTCAACCATTCATGCAAAAAGTAGTTGACTGCTTCTTCGCTTAACTTCTGAATCATTGCATTAATCCAACAAACATTATTCAACTCTCGAACTGTCTTCAAAATTGAAATAAAAGATAATCGTCTCCACTGTAAAACAATTATCAATGCCTATTGTCGCGAATAAAATTGCAAATTGCATAGCCTAAATAAGCAATTATCAGTGTGTATTGTCGCGAATAAAATTTCAAAAACGTAAATTGCACAGCCCAAGTAAGCAATTATGAATGCCTGTTGTCGCGACTAAAATTTCAAAAATGTAAATTACATAGCCGGTGTAAGACAGTTTAAATATTAATCTAATATGTAATTATGAAAACATTTTGTCAAGTTGCTCGACAAAGGAGGTATTCTCTGTACGACATGTTTGATATATGAGCAGCGTTACGAACGTTTCACGAGTCGTAGAAAGAATTTTCTCCGAGCAGTGCACCCTCCTGGAAATCGATGTTGCGCATGTTGCGCGATGCATAATGCAAGTGGTTTATAGCCGAGGCTGTACACTTACACTTGTGCCACGATGCTTGAATTAAATATAATAAATAGAATACGGAGCCGATGGGGGACGGGCTCGTTGTTGGCACCCTCCTGAGAGCCTTTCGTACCCACTGCGGTACCCCCTTCATTAATTACAGTCACGAGGGGGCAATATGCCAGGAATTTTGGATACTTTGGACCGATGCTTACGGGCCGCACCCCGCAGCTGTCAAATCTGCTGCTTAGGGACAGATGATGGATTTTCTCGGAAAGTCGGTGCACCGGTTGTACAGAGGAAAGTGGATGGAAAAGATTTCGACACTTTCCTGTCTGGTGACCATGTCTCGCTCCGTTGACACTGCCCCATCGATTCGTAACACATTTTCTGGAAATTTTTCAATCTCTCGTGCATTTACCGCCATTTACTAGTAGGTAAAATGCGGGGGAATCAAAATATTTTAATAGAAATTTAAAAGGATTTTCATTTCAACAGGATTTTCATTGAACAGAAGAAATAGGTGTTTGTTTAATTCACCTTTCCATTAAGCAGTGGTAAAAAATCTTGCACGAGCAACCTTTATTTTATCTTTGCTTTTCAATCTAAATTTTTGTATAGGTACTTTCGAAATTAGACATTGCTGAATTAATCATTGTAAGTTGTAAATGATATTTGCGGGATTAGAATTTCAGAAAGGGTGATATTTCGCGGTATTATCTATGGTTAAATTGACGGGCAGTATTTATAGGGAAACCTGACCTACTAACTCAAAAAACTTGTAGCCCCGGGAGGGAGGAATCCTGAGGGAAACTAAGCCGCTCAAAGGATGATTATAATTACCAGAGGTACTGGCGTTCGGTACAACCTCGATAATCCAACACCCAGGGCCCCGGGAAACTTTACCAATAATTTCAACGGGCGTTTTCTCCGGTGCCGTTTCCGGCGCTCGCTTCAGAGGAACAGGATCCCCAATTAATTCACGCATGGCCACCACGATAATCCTGAGGATCTCCGCGAACACGTAACCGAATTGCCGGTAATATGGTAAGTTTATACGGTCCAATGTACTCGAACGGGACCCCCTCGATCTGTCCCAGGTGGAAAGACCGACTGGTTCCACGCCAATGGGCATTATACGGGACCTGACAGTCAGGCCGCGGCGTGTTGCAGTGATTAATGCTAACTGCGAGCTACCCTTCTCCGGACTATTGCCATCCACCCTCTCGCTCGCCGGTAACAGATGTACCCCCTATTAATCAATCTGATCCTCCGCTCCCTGCCCCTTCAGTATCGCCGTCGGCTACCCTGTTTCCTCGTGTCATCGCTCAACCCTTTTCGGCCTTTTGCGTGACGCGATATGCTCCACCTTCGGATCATTCGCGAGGAGACACCTTAGGTCAGCTCGATGAGGTCACCTAACCTCGCTGAGTCGAAACCCAGCAGGTACGTGCCCTTGGACATCTACGGTAAAACGTCACTAAACGCATTTTTATTTTAAGAGAAATGTGCACTCGATTTACTGATTCCAGACTTTGAAAATTATTTAATTCTTACTTAACCAAATGAATACACGGACAATTTGCAGAACGGACGCCGCGACGGAAGGCGTCACAACTCGTCAACCTCTGTTGGACGAGTCGCAAACAAACGGACACTTAATTCTACGAAGTGACTGCAGGAACACAAGGTGCGCTCGCGCATCGAAGTCCCATCGTTGTTCGGCCATCCGGCTACACTTTTATCTGTTTGTAGTCGGTCCATCTGCGACGAATGCAATCATTCGGGACAGCAAATGCTAAGATAAAAGCGTTTAAGAGTTTCCCTCTTTTACGACGTATAATCCTCGGGGCGCAACGACCTCGAAAGAATGTGCTCGCGAAGAAGAAGAGGACCCGAACGGGGAGACGTCTCGATAAGAGGCTCACAGAGAAATAAATTCACCCCGTGCCCACCTCCCCCTCCCCCGAGGGTCGGTCCAGGTCGGCTGTCCGTCGTTTCTGTCGTTTTATCCGCGATCTTTCTTATTTCTTTCTCGAGCATCTTCTCTACAAGACCGTTTCCATTATATTAATTAGTAAAAAAGGTCCTTGAGGCGTGACTCGATTGCCGGCAGTTAAAATTAAAAGGAGCCGAACCCGAGACCTACGACCGAGCAATTTTCCGCTTTTTAGGACGTCTCGGGTGCATTTATACAGTGGCCGGCAAAAGTATCGGCATAGCGGTAAATTTCGCGTACAAACAGTCATTAATTAAACTGCTGATTTTATGCAATTTGTGACGGAAATATTATTCATGACAGAAATAATATTTTACTGACCGTCGCAAAATAATGGATTATTTCGTTAGTTAGAAGTTGACTGCGAATTTCACGTGCTTATGCCAAAACCGAGTAGGTGCAATTTTAAATTAACGCCAACCTGAGTCGTTTATGTTCGCGACTAATTTTCTCACTATTTCTAGGCTTCCAAGGAATCTACAAAAATTCTGAAATAATCGCTGGAACGTCAAATGGCTTGAGAACAAATAAATTAATGGGGAAAAATATTTAAAAGTGAAATTCCGCTCGGGACATAAACGTCTCAGGTTGCCCAGGGAGAAGAAAAATCATTAAAGGAAGAAAGAAATGTCTAAGCGGCTCCCGTTCCTTGCCATCGACGGAAACAATTGTTATTTTGCATAAAGAGTATCGCACGGTGCCAATACTTTTGTCCACCACTGTACAGCCCTGCCACAGTCATCCCATCGGCCTAGCAGCCTCTTTCGTTGTCTTTCGAAGTGTGGCTCTCCATCGGGCATAATATCGCGGCCGACAATGCGTGTCCCCGTTCGATTCACGCCTCTAACGAACGATAATAAATGGCCGCGATTAATTGAATAATGGAAAGAGAGTAATGAGCCGGCGCGCGGGTAGGTCGGGTAGGGAGGTGGTGGTTTTCACTTTAGAACAGTGGCAAGAGTGCGATCAGGGCTAGTGTATAGCTACCCCAGTTACCGTCCCCCCGAGCAGCCGCAATATTTTTCGCGTCCATTAAGCGCGAGTCAGCGCGGCGGCGAGGCGGTCGTTTTTAAGTGGAGGGTGGAAAAGAGAGAGAGAGAGAGAGAGAGGAAAAAAAACGAGAACGTCTTACAACCGTAACCCTCCATCCTTCTCTCTTTTCCCTTGGCTTTTCTCCCTGGTCCCCTGGCCCCCTCGTCTTCGGCTTCCGTTTTCGGTTCGTTCCCGTAACCGCAGTTCGGTCGTCCCCCTCTCCTCTCGCGTGTTTCTTATTTCAAGCGTCGTTAGTTAAGATAAATTCGTCGGGAGTTATTACGGATTATTGTAGCCGGGCAAATTGCGTTCGTCGAATTACAATGCCCTGCCCCGTATAAATTGGCGCGTCGTTCGAACGTGGCGAACGAGCTCATTACGTTTCGCCTCTCTCGATATCGGTCTGTCGCCGATATCGGCCGCTGCCCCCCCTCGTTTCGGCGAATCGGAGGGGCGCGGTGCTTTAATCAGGGGTAATAAGGTCGGTAGGAACAAAAAAAAAAGAAAAAGAAAAAAATAATAGAGAAAGAAACGCGCGTGCAGGATATCGAAAGGGGGGAACTGATTTAAAATTCGCGTTGCGCGTCGAGCCGTGTAACAATCTCGAGAAATCGGGGGGCTGCTCCCGGGAGGGAAATAATTTACAGCCGAAATTCCCCGCGGCGGATTCACCGGTAATTATATCTCACTGGAAATTAGTATCTTCCACATTCTTGGCGAGAACGTTGCCGCTTCAAACTTTAATTACGGATTAAAGGTGTGTCGGCGGTTCCGGTGGATCTCGTATCAGGAACGAGAAGAGGAGGACGAGGAGAACGGGGGTTGAAAAGAGGAAAAAGACTGCGAGATTCCCTCGTGAGAAGAGCAGGAGCGCAGGGGGCGGGGGGATGGAGCGAAAAAACCGAACAGAAGGAAAACAGTCGGAGAACCGTGGAAACTTGGGAATCACGATAATCACGTCACATTCTCACGGTGCGTCAGCGCGAAGATAATTAATTGGAAATTAGCGGCACGGGGGCGCCGAGGGGTTAATCTGATATAAGTCACACAGCGAAACCTCGCAACAGGCCCTCTCTCGTTCTCGGCCCTTGCGTCCCTTGGCTGGGAGAAACGGGGCTCGGCGAGAGCGAGCACGCGAACGAAAGGGGACAAGCTGGAAGTGGAAGAAGAGGGAAGCCTGAAAAGTTTTGAAATTCCGGGCGTGAGCAGAGGAATTGATTACGCAGCGGCGTGGCTCGCGATAAATGGTAGTTAACGGAGCCCCTGCCTCGGGTAGATAGCGACGCCCCCTCCCCCCACCGTACACCCATCCGACAGCCTAGCCAGCTCGTGCACGAATTCTTTACAACTGTTTGCCGCTCGAGGTTGCGCCTTGCATCCCCTGGACGAGATAGAACACGCAGGAGCCTCGCGTTACCTCGCCGCAACCTCCCCGTTCCCCTCTTGTTTCGACGACGAGAGTCATCGCTGCTGAATACCGGCATCTTCTTTTGTCGCGGACCACTTCAGACGTCGCTTCCTAGCCAGCCTGAAGCATCGAGGACGTTGATTGTGATTAGGCTGTCACTGGCTATGATCCTGGGGAGGGACTCGAGAGCAGACCTCTAACGCTTCGTTGTTTGGTTCGCTCGCTTTTCCGTGGACACTTCCGTTTTATTGCGCCGAAGTGAAGTCAATATGATAGATATACTTTGCGCACACGGTTAGCTTGATTATTAACTGTTTAAGTTGAACCTGAGTGCAGGTGGCCCAGCAGGGCCACTGGTTCTGGCTCTTTAGGAGACTGGAGCTATGAAGCCACGCCTACTTAGGGGCGTGGCTCTGCGTACAGTGTGCGCAGAAGGCGGAAGGTAGGTCTTCCGCCTCTTTTTCTAGATATTGTTCAGGTTAAGTGCCAAAACAATTTGAATGAGCAAAAGTTTGTTCTTCATTTCCAATGTGTACCTTCATGTCCCGCTATTACAAAACATTTAGAAAGTAGGAGATTAATAATAACAACGCTTCAGATTAAAATTAAAATTACATCTCCAACACAGAAAAAGGTACAAATTGGAAATTCCCGTTAGCGATGTCCTCGGAGAGGAAGTGTTCCAACAGTCGAAAGTCGCCCGTATAATGTCTCGGAAAGTGCATTTCGAATCAGGAACGGGCGCGCACTTTTCCCGATTAAGCGGGAAACGATCGGATGCAGAGGTCCCGTAGTGTCGTTCATTAGTAACGAAGGAAGAAGTCAAAGTAAAGAGAGGAGGTGGGCGGAGCCTGCACGATGGGCGCGCAGGTAATGGTCCTAATCCCGACGTAATTACTCTCGTAATTGCACAAATTCAATTTGTATGAAGCCCCCACTTCCGGTGTAACCCATATATCTCTCGGTCGCGACTGCACACCTACCTGTTCGCTTCGTCTCCGTTGGATTTCCAAATCATAGGTTTCGCCGAGCGGGAAGCCTAATGGAAAAGAGGAGCCCGACGGTTGCTGGATGGATCGAGACTGCGAAATAGGAAGAGGCTGAAAATGGCGGATAGCGGAGGGGCACGGTGGTGGTCATTAATGGACACCGAGAATGCGGTTTCAATTATTGTCGGCTCGGGGAACCGTTCCCATTCACGATACACTCTCCAAGCACCATGAGAATTGCTCGCGTAGCTCACTACCGCTCTGCCGGTGCGTTCGATTTCGCATGACCCGTAGTTTTCACCGGATGATCCCGGCTCGAACGGCTTCGATTACAGCGGAGGATTAGCTTAATTTGCCCAGGAAATTCCAATTGAACGCAACACGTTCGTGGCTGCACTTTAGAACTCTTCAATTAGGGACGCGTTTACTCCTTCACTCGTCCCTTTTAAGAGTTCAGACGATTGTCAGCCGAAGTTTACAAACATTTGCAAGAACTCTCTGAGAAGATTCGAGTCAGTTGTATCAAGTGTTACAAGCACATTTGAATGACTAAAAAAAAGTTCTAATAAGTACTTCGAGGGGAACGGTTGTCACAAAAATAGTGCTTAATTTCTGTTCGCGAAGGTGTCCGTGGAGCAAACATATAATTAAAAAGCGTTGCACGGAGCCGGTCGAATGAATGTGGAACGTTGACGGAGGGAAGTATGACGTCAGGAGGAAATATTGAAAGAGCGGGGAACATTTTTTCCTGTTCCGTAGCTCCACATTATTACCGTCATCCAGGGTTGGCGTGGTTCCAGAAGTGCTGTAACGAAAACCATCCAAGAGTCACGATTTCCGGCGCTCGGTCGACTTTCCCCCGTTCAGAAACGAAATAATTGGCGGGTGGCAGAAATCAGGACGCGGCGGAGAGGGTAAGTATGGCCTATTTATTAGAGGGCTCGGAGTCGATTGCAATCTATCAGCGGGTTAATCGCGCGTCGAACGTTCCGCCCGGTTCTGTCGCGGCAATGCTACATAGACGGAACCTCGTTTCAGGTTGTCGCTCTGAAGAAAGTACGAAGAATCGTTCAAAGTTCGCGTAAACAAAATTTGGTGTTTCAACTCTCTTCCGAGTCAATGCTGTCCGCAAAAGTAGTCCCGCTCCGAGTGTATACGTTATTTGCTCCAGCAGAGTCATTGCTCAGAACAGTGCTGGAAATCTTCTCGCGAAACACTGTTCAGGAGTCCCATCGTTTCTCGTTTTATTGCTCCAACGTCAACCATAACCAATTCAACGTCCTCCTACAACGTCCACCTCGCGTGACGTTTATTGTCTTCGGAAATAAATAAAAGTCACTCAGGGCTAGGTTAGCTGAATATACAGCGTGATCAAGAACGATCACGTTAAAATATGAGAAGATAGAAAACGAGATTGCAAATCAGAGAAATTTCCAAAATAATGCTAAAAAATGTTTTAATAATTAAGTCTTTCAACGGTGCGAGGGGTTGAAAAGGTAGACATTTTTCAAGACGCATGACGACCTAAGCAGACATGGTTGTGCTAAACGCGTTGCTATAAGCGAAACTTGCTTTGTTCATAGGCAAGACTGCGAATATTATTTCTCGGGCGAACAAATCGCCGCAGCGTTGCCGTTAAAAAAAAAAAAAGAAAATCATTCCGCGAACTTCTCGAACAGAGTAGTATTTTTCAGCGTTTCAGGCGGCCTCGGCCTGCCGGGTAGGAAACTTTCGATTAAATTACGAGATTCTAATTCGCCGGTGGAAGAAAGTTCCCGCCGCGGGAACGCCATTAAAACTCCGTCGTGTTCCGCGCGACGACGTTTCAGACACGCGTGTGTAACCGTGATTACGAGCCGCGGAGGCGTATTCGCCGGGAATGACGGGTCTTCCCTCATAACTCGCCTAACGCGGCCCAACGGACGCGTAACGGACAATACAGATCCGATAATTAATGGCAACTATTAGCTGGCACAGATACCGACACGCCCGGCCCGTGTCCGCCGCCGGAGAAAAATCGAAGGGTCTCAGTCCTTACATAATGCAGTTAGGTGGACAAAGGCCGCTCGTTCTCAGAAGTTGATAGAGGATAGACCCTTTGTTAGCAGGTCCCTTTCGCTACGCTATACTTCCCGGTAATATTTCTTTGGAATATATTTTCCTGCTTCTTTTTTTTATATAAGCATGATATCGCGTCCCGCGTGTCCAGACGTTGTTGTTCGGCGTATATTTCGGTGGAGAAAACGGTTGTTGCCGGTGCGACGAGCATATGGAACGACTAATAACGATTAATAACAATTTATCGTCGGCGAAATTAATTCGCCTCATAATTAAAATTCAAGCTTTGTGGGACGAGATTGAATTGATGCGGGCTTACCGCGGCCGATTCCAGCCGGATATTACCGGCTTTCATAAATATCGAACGGAGCGCCGCGCCGCCGCGGTCGTTGGAAACGATTTAAAAAACCAACAGGCGAACATGCTTTTATCAATATTTCATGACCGTCATACGCCGATTGGAAAACCATTCTGCTAAAAAGCGGCTCGACGGTCTACGCGGAATGCAGAACGGCAACGAGCCGGGTAAATAACCTCCTTTGATCGGCCGGATGGGTTGGAAATACTATTTCATTGGCTATATTAATACAATCGACCAGAACAAACATTTGTTGCAAGGTGTTTATTTCGCCCAAGCTTCAATCGTAATTGTATTACCAAATAATAGCTACCAGAAGATACGAACATGTGAAATCATTGATCACTAGGATATTTCTTCTCTGGCAGCTGTATGCAAATATAATACATAATTACTAAACTGCGGATCTTTATGTAATATAAAAATTGTTTGCATCGACTTCAAGACACAGGAACCAAATATTTTTCTTCGGTCTATTATTTTATTAAGCTGAAAGTTATACATTGATGTTTCTAAATTTTTTAAATATGTCCACTGCTTTAAATTGTACGTACTCATTTTTGTCATAAGTGTATCAAATCAGCAGTCTAATAATTACTGAGGATTTTATACATTCACAACAGAAATGAGTACGTCATGTTTAAAGCAATATTAAGATAAGAGAAATTTAAGAATGTCAACATATCATTCCCAAATTATTAAAATTGTTAAAGGAAGGATCAAATTTCCAATTCGCTCCTGTTTCTTGCAATTGAAGCAGAAAATTTGTATTTTACATAAGGAGTAGCAGTCTAGTAGGCTGATCGCATGCTAATGTTGTTTCTCTAATTGACAAGGTATTTTGATCACTGACCTCTCTTGGTTTCTCAGATTTCTGAACCCTGAAACACTAAATCCAAAGCTGGCTAGTTTGCTAAACACCTGGCCTGCTAAACTATTATACTCTAAAGCCTATAATGCCTCCGAGGTATTTAGACATCTGTTCGCAAAGGCCCTTTATTTGCTAGGCACATAGAGATTAGTTTGCACGTATAGAAAATCAAGAATTCTGTATTACAGAACCTGCACATATTTTCTTTGCCATTGACTTCGATGCTTATGGCCTAGTGTAACAAATTATTTATTTAAAGTCCACATTGGAACCTGTCAACGAATTACTTATATCACATTAATAGTCAGTGGATGTAGTAGGTTGTAACAATTGATTATTTTTAAATTTTACATATTTTGAAGTTTATTGTCCCTAATAAACACCGATGGGTAGAATGCGGATCCGTATGCAATTTTCATAGTTTATTTTCTAAATATGTCATTGTATTCTAATAATACGATTGTTGTCCTGCATCTCGGAAATTTGCACGTGTCATAAATGCATGAAAGCCCACAGTTGGCAATCGATCTAATACGATCCGTTCTTGGTGACCAAAAATTTTTCCTAATTCCGCATAATTAGCCTGAAATCAAATCGAGCGCATTGTTCCACATTTCGGACCGCAGAAACGTCAATTAAACTAAACGCGGCAAAGTGATAGATTCGCGCGGCACAATAGCAAAGTTTACTGATACGTTTAATGAAATGGCATATAATGAATACGTATTGTGCGAGTGGCCCGGTATTGTTTATTACAGAATGCGGCGCGTTGATTTCGAGTTTCGGGGAGGTAAATTCGAGAACGCGCGTCCCTGGCCTCGATCCAACGTTATTGTCCCGCGGATCGATCGTGGGAGGGGGGTAGAAGCTATGCAAGGAACCCCGGGAGCCACCAATTCGCAAAAGTACAATCCACGGAAGGCAGAGGGTATCCAGTCTTCATGGACAAATGGGCACGGCGTTCGCGAACGAAGTTCGAAATATCGCTTCGGTCCCCGGCTCGGTTCTACAGTCCTCGAGCCCCGTACTCGCAATTACGTGTTCGACCTTTGCCCCATTCCAATCCATTAAGTCACGAAGGGGCTTGCGCGAATACGAGACCCGCGTTTCGAGACTCCGGCAGCTCGCCTTCCTGCCAGCGAGCATATGTCTCGAGCTTGTACCGAAAACTAGACATTGTCGACCGGCTGTGTGACGTATTGCGCGTAAACGCGTGATTAATCGGCCGTGTTTACGGGACGTTCGGAAAATTGAGCGATCGTGCTGCGCGCGATTCGCCGCGACAGGGAACACACAGTCGAATATTCGCGCTACACGATCCAAATTGAAACCCTCTACCCCGGGATCCTACAAATTAAAAGCAAATCCCCAAATGGAAATATATGTACCGAATATGAAAAACAATTTCCGACGAAACGGGATACGCGCGCGACACGTTACAGAAACTTTCCGGGTCTGTGTGTGCGCGCGTTGTGGACTTTATGTGTTTGTACCGAGTATCGAACAATGTGATGAATGCCCTTCAATAAAATAAAATGAAATATTTCGGATTTGTTCACTTCGTCGGATCTTTAGAAATTAGCTTAAGAGTCGGCTCATGGTAGTAACTATTTCAAATTATTTTATAGGAACAACAAGAATATGTCTATTCAAATTTTTGGCCATTTCTTAAATAATATATATCCGAAGAAATAAATTAATTTCTATTTGTAATATAATATTCATTAAAACTTGATTCAAATTGGTACCCCGTTGTACAACGGTGTTTTATAAACATTGCCTTTGGGAAAATGGTTGCCGTGTCCTTCTACTTCAAGAAATTTAGCTCAAGTTTCAGCGAGCACTACTTAAATGTTATACTATAATGAATAAACATGGTGTAGATACAAGGTGTAGTCAGAAATGTTTTCGAAACTAGATTCAAATTGGTATAACAAATAGTATTTCACAGAAATATTTAGCTAAATTTTTCAGCAACCTACTGCTTACATGTCGCACGACAAGATACAGAATTGTACGCATAAAAAATTGCAGTTTCCCTTATTTTGTCAACTGTTCAAAACTATGTTGTACTCTTTAAAACACAGAGTGCTATTCAAAAGAGATCAGCAAAGATCGGAGCGAAGAAGCAGACGAATGGAACGACAGGTCTCTTAACAAGGAATCATATTATTCGATCAATCGCTGGGAGTACACTCGAAGGGAAGATAAGTCGTAGTCCCCGTGCAGCTGATTCGAGCTCTCTGTCATCTAACTTCGCTCATATACAACGGATTCGGCTAATTGAATAGCCGTTCGTGTCGCGGTATAGTGGTCTTAAGAGCCGGGCGAACATGTGTGCGATGTCAGCTGGTTACCGATGCTGGGATGAAGACTCTCGCCGCGCATAATCCTCGCGGATATACGCGGAACGGATAGAGGAACAGAATCGAACGACGATTCGAGCGATCATCAATTACACGGGGTCCGAGTCCGGTTCTCCCTCCTGCGTAAGCCGTACGTCGGCCCCGTAATCGATGCAATATTAATAAACCACGATTAGCATGTGCGAAAAATGGATCGCGCGCCGATCACGCGTGTGATTAATGATCCCGCGCCAGCCACGCATGCACCTACCAGCTCGAACCCGCGCGCGTCCGCCGCGCTTTCGGAATCCAGTGAATCGTCGAATCGTAAAATTAATAAATGACTCTGATCGACGTGAACCGATACTGGTAACCGATCATGGAACGGTCGGACTGTACCCCGCTTAATTTAGAACTGCGAATTAATATCGATCCGCGCACAGCCACCGTTCTCTCTTCCTCTCTCTCTCTCTCTCTCTATCTTTCCCTTTCTCGGTTGCCAGCCTGTCCGCCGATCATTATTCAATTGACAGTTTTTGCGCACGGCTCCGTGCACGACGACCGTCTCCAATCTCGTTCGCGAATAAACATATCATTACAGATATATTAGGTCCGGTACTACCAATGATGGAATGCTCGCGGTCGAACCTCGGACAGGACATTTCTATTCGGGGACAAGTTTCTCGGATTTTTCTGTCTGCCTGTAGGCCACACGCGGATTTTACCCCAGAGCGACTTCGTGTCGCCTCTGGTTACCGTCTCGTTGCTCGTTGAACATATCTCAGAACTCGTTTCGCCCTGTTCTGTATTTTTTTTTTTTTTTTTCATATACAGTATTTTATTCTGCGCGAAATGTCATCGGAAATAATTGGAACCCAACCACTGGGTTATTCAGTCTGCTGCGACTTTAAACGAATAAATGTCACAGTGTAACGCGAATGCCGGTCGGAAGACATTTTTGATCGAAGAACAGCCGGAACATCCAGTGAATACATGGTTCAACGAAAGTGTTGAATCGAGCGAATGATCGCAACACGCACAAAGATCCCGTCGTCTCAAATACTTGACATTGTCGTGGCGCCCACCCTGAGCAATTTAGGGACCGTCTGTAATCCCCGATCGGCGATCATCGAACGAAGGAAACGCATTTCCCAAAATTTCACGCGCATAACGAGGACGTGAGAAATGTCGTTGGCGAGGAATGCGGGGGCGGGGTGCGGTCGAGTACGGGGGTCGAAATGACGAATCCGTGACAATCAATTATCGGGATGGACAGCGGAGTATTTCGGCAGATATGTCTCTAATCCGGGGATTCGGGAACCGATGCAATATTAATAACTGGCGATTAGCGTGCCCGCCAAAATATACGGTCCTATTATTCCGGTCGTAGCGGGGATAAACAAGATTCCCCGGCTCTCTTTCTGCACTTGGGGCCGCGGATCCCCTGCGGATTCCCGCAGGCTCGTGGTGGCAGATGCGGCGGGTGTGGAGGGGAATATCGAGCACGCACACTCCCGTGCGAGTGGCTGCAAAAAGTATCGGCACACTAAATTTCCGATTTTCCGAAAATTGTCGACACTCAATCCTTGTGTCGATACCCGAAATTCTAGGCGACGTTTAATAGCAGTGCAGGCGATAGACTGCATATCGGTTCGGCACATTCCTCGAATGCGAATCAACTTGTAATTAGTAGACTGCTTTACGCATTTATGGCTACTGAAAATTTTCAAAAAATACTACATTACAACATTCGACGAAACTTAGTACGATTTTTATTTATTTCTGGTCTGCAAACTGTACAACTGTTATGGAAGCTTGTATCCTTAAATTTTGGAAACTTTTTAAAGACTGGAGTCTCTATTTTCACCTCACACGAAACCATCATTTCATCAACTACCATGGATTTAAAGATTGAAGTTTCCCCTTTACAACAACTCCCCAAAACTTAATGTACGATTTCATAAAATTGTTTTATTGAACTTTGCATTGAAGCTGTGTTAACCTCACACATAAGGTTTTTTTTCAAAAATATAACGCCTTTACAACAACCTTTCCTAACTCGATATACGAACTTTCAATAATTTTTTATTGAGATTTAATCAAATTATTAGAGCAACAAAACGGGAAGTACCTTTTGTGTCCGTGTGGCGGATAATATTTTCGATTCAGTACTTCATCAAACGCTTTACAAAGATAATAATGGTTCAGTGCAGCTGAGCGTTCATTTAAAAATTATTTTAGCGTAAACACGTTAGTTTCTGCAAGTGGCTCTAACAATTTGATCACCCAGTTTCAGCCGGTTCGCACAGACCTGAGTAGGGATCGCGAAGACCGCGAAGAATAAAAGGAAGAAAACGAAGGATCAAGGGGAGGAGAGAGAAACAAACCACGAAAAGAGAACCTGCAGTCCGGACCTCCCCGCTCCTAGCAGTTCCGCTGATTTTTTCTCGGCACCGCTCGGAGCATGTCCGTAATGATCGGGACAGGCACCTACGGCGCATGCAGAATCGTCTTGACAGCCTGGAAATAAATTTCGTGTTGGCCCCTCTTTTCACTCGACCGGTAGACAGCCGAGAGCGTCGCTGCAATGCGATGCACTTGCTTATAGCGTTCGAGTCCATTTCAATTTCAGCCGGCCCCAAGCTATCGACTACTCGATGACGTGCACTTTAAATCCTGGCGCGGACGTTACGTGGAACATTAAAAATGTACGACGTATATCATGCGACGAAGGTGTACATTATGGTCGCGGAAAGTTGCACCGGGCACGGATTAGCGGTTCATTTAATGTGTCAGTGTCATTGTGTCTCGGCTTCTAATGAAGATCGCTGCGATATTGGAGAAACTTTCGAATCCTTATTCCGCGATGACACCGAAACTTTAATAATAATGATTAGACACGTTGACGAAATTCAGCTACGGGTCCATGGGCTGACCGTCGCCGATTGGAACTACTGAAATAGTAATTTGCTCTGTTACACTTTTCTGTGGCGAAATATTGGGGATGCATGACGAAATAACGTTTCTAAAATGGTTGTTGATATTACTACTTCCTTATTTATACAGTGAATCACAGTAGAATTCGGACACTTTTGAAAGGACGATAACTTTTTCAGTTATTCACTTTTAACTATTTTTCATTTTTGTAGGACTATATGACTTGGATTTTTTCAGAGATTGGGATAATTAGTCTGCTACATGACGTGATAAAAACTTTGAAAACATTGATACTTGAGAAAATACCGAAAGTTATATTTGAAAATACTGGAGGATGTAAAAGAAGATTTCTAAGCTTTCTTTTGGAACAGTGTAATCACTGAAAATCCTATTAATTCGACGCCAGCGGATAAAGTGTTAAGTAGCAGATTACTTTTATCCGTAATGAGCTCGACAAAATCGGCTCTCGGTCAGTCGATTGTCCATCCAGTGCAGCTTAGGCTGCTCTTACGCGCGACGACGGAACCTTAAGATCGAGGAACGCCTACACCTTTAACGAGGCCTACCGAATACGATTCACCGGCGCGAAGAGCATCGAGAATGCGTGGAGGGGAACCACACCCAATTCGCGGCGAACGAGAAAAAAGAACGGCTGAGAAACAGCCAGGCGTGTGTACGCACCGGCATAACGTTCGGGCCGCTCGCGCAGAAACGATTGATCGTTACGCGGTCAGTTTCGTGCGAGGCTTCGCAGTTGGCCGTTGGAAAAAAAAATAGAGTGCGAAAGTAATTATAGCCGGTCGAGCGGGCAACGGAGAGAGAAGAGACGGAGAGAGAGAGAGAGAGAGAGAGAAAAAAAGAGGAATAGTTGAAGAAGGACAGAGGGTGGGTCGCACAGAGCAAGGAGCGAGAGAAGGTAGACGTCGGATGCGGTGGGGGTGGTTCTGGCGTTAGGGTTGCGCGAAAGGTGGAGGATACAGACTGGCAAAGGGTGGCTGGCTGAAGGGCTGGATGGGTGGGCCTGGTATGAGCGGCTAGTGTCAACACTCGCTCACTTTGTGGAGCCGGGAACTCGGTGGAAAGCGGGTACCGCGCGCGCGATATTAACGTTTTCTCCCCTATCGTCGAAAATCCGAGCCCCTCCTCCGTGCAGACCGCCACCAAGGCCGTGGCCACGAACGGCCACTTAAATAAACAGCCGACGCGTTTTATTTGATATTTTACACATGACTCGCTCGGAAATGAAATAACTCCGTCGCGATACCGTTTATCGAACGTGCGTCGCGCGCATTGCCCGCACGCATATTACGCGCCGCGCACGCTGCAACAAGCGGACTCATCTCAAACATAGCGCTCCTCTCTTTGACGTCTACTCGATTCTTTTTATGTTGTCGCCCTTAGGCGAGCCGGCGGGGCAAGCAAGTTGTTTTAAAACGGCAGACAAGGATCGAGGGACGGACGTGGATCGACGGCGCGGTTACGTCACCGCGGATCCGTTTGTTGACGTGTCAACCGGCGGAACAAGGGGATGGTAACGAGACGACGGTTGTTTGCAGACCGACGACTCGTCTGCAACTCTGTCTCTCTCTCTCTCTCCTGCTCTTCGCCGAGAACATTAACGTCGCTCGCGGAAAATTTTGACGCGCCGTGGTACGTCGGGAACAATGTTACCGCTTTGTCTTCGACAAAACTAATGCGCACGCTTGCTGCGACGTGGCCGCGGGTTTTAAAGGACGAGCATGTACTCAGACGAGTGTTTCCGATTCTGGGAAGAGGGAGAGGCCTGACACTGCCGGCTGGGAATAATTTTTCAAAAAAGACTATAGCATACGCCTTTTGTTTTCCGAAATAATAGTTGCGTGGAGAGCATTAACTGAGATCGGAAGAAAGTGAAAACACGTCGGTAATCATCTGTATGCGGATGCAATTTCGCGAAGCGGTAGTTCCGAATGACCACACGGAGAATGTGGAAGCACGGTTGTGCAAGGATGATCGGCACGCGCTCAAAGCGTGCCAGTACCGCCTCCTGTTTGGCGAGGAGAAACGAGATATGAAAAGGTGGTGCACGCATTGCGAACGGCCGTTAGACGGTCAATTTCCGTCGCATTGATTGGCGGTAGCAAGGCGGGAAAACGCTATATCACCGTCTGGGATGACGGTGCAGCGTAGAGAGTGCAATTTACTGCAAACGCACGCGGCTTAAACCGATGATAAACGAGCTGGCTTGACCGAGGGAAAGAAGCGAGAGCGGGAATGACTTTTCGACGATTTCTACTCGCGTATCGCTTTAGATTACCGTTCCGAGGCGGGATTGGAAAGCTTCGTTCTTTACGAGCCGCGCCGGCTGAAAAGCTGGCTATAATTAATCGGCTTAAATGCTTGAAATATGATCCGTTTCCTTCGAAATGCTTGATTCAATCAGCTCGAACCAACGATTCGAACGAGAGAGAAAGAGAGAGCAGGTCTTCCCGAGGAAAACAGAAAACCGAGCGCACCGATAGGAACACGCGGAATCTGTTGCAAATACTTAAGCCCCCCCCCCCTCTTGGACGGAGCTGTCGTGACCACGCGATCGGACTACGGTGAACAATCAATCGAACCACCGAACACGCGGCCACAGATAGACCCCTTTCACACGGTCCGCTGGCTAGACAGGAGACAGGCGAGAAATATAGTATGCCATGGGAGACAATCTGTCGGTTACCTAGTCGACCGTGCAGAAGAAATTATGGAACTGCATTAGCCGAGCCGAGGGAATCGTAGAAACGCATTAGAAACGGATACTCGAATGTATAACACTCGAATCCTGGAAATCAGGGCCCAGAATCGCGTGGTTGCTGGCTTTACTGTGAGTTTTCTATGCTCATGACGCATATCAAGCGAAATTCCAAAAAACAAAAATATAATGTATCAAGTCAGTCCACAAGTTTGTAAACTTTTTAATCATTTATATGCATGATTCACTCTGGCCATTACCTCTGGTTTACCGCTACACTCGCACGTTTCTCAGGGTATAAGTTTTTTAAAATAATAATAGGCGAAATGTTATATGGTCTTGTGTGCAATTATTTCTGTGTGTGATAATGGTAGGTACTTGCCGAAGAACCGCATGCAGAAATTCTTCGTCCGACTGTACAACCAGATAGACAAAACATGGAGAACGGCGGAGCTTAACTGCAGACAAGCCCGGCTCGACTAGGAAGCCGATGAGGTATCTTCTACGAGCTTTCCGCTCACGCACTTAATACGCGGCACTCTTGACCCAGCTACGCCGAGGTTAACCAGGGGTGGCGTTTATTAAACGTTTCGCGCGGATGCGTTATATCCTCGGATGATTCTGCAGCGAGCAACGTCCAATTACGCGGCGTAATTTCTTGTTCGGCCTCGAGGCGGGCAAACAGTCGACTGAAACCCCCGGTACGCGAAAATCTGCCGTAAATATAAATTCTCCTTTCAAAGTCGCCGCAAAATGGAGTGGCAAGCGCGCGGGCCAGAAAAATTGAAAAATATATCAAAGCGTCTGTCCGCGAGTTGAAGCATAAATTTCCCGTGGATATTTGCATAGGTGGAGGCGCGAGCGTGAGCGTGAGCGAGCACGCAGCAGCAGCAGCAGCAACGGCAACGCGCGTTTTCTGTAGGCTCGGCGAGGCAAGGCGAGGCGAGGCGAGGCGAGACGAGGCGAGGCGAGGCAAAAGGGCTGCCGGGTCGGCCGACACGGTCAAAGAAGACGAAATTAAATTAATATAATCTCTACCGGCAGCAGCCGCGCATTCGCCGCGGCAGAGGCAACAAATTATAATGCCATAATTGAAAATGTTCTGTACTGCGTGCGGAGCGCGGCACGATGCCTTCGTGCCCGGCGTGGCACGAAAATTTCAATTTCCCGGTCCTCGTAAATCTGAGGTGAAGTAATTATTGTATTCCGCCGACGCTTTCTTAGACCATTCACACCCCCGACCACTTTTCCCTCCGTCCGCGTCCGCCTGCGGAGAAAAGCATTTTGCGCGTCAGCTCGACGACCATGGGCGTAACTGCCGCGGCTAGGCTCTTTCCCTGCTGCCAACCCCTTTCTCCGCAACACCATCCCCCACCATTAACGAGTTACTACGCACTTCAAAATTCGTGATTTCTAGGTTTGATGGCCCTCTGTCCTTTTACCTAATGGAAAATAATGTGCCCTGCCCGCCGCACCGTCGAGAATTTCAAGAGAAATCAAGCAGCGTGGCGAAGCATTACAACACTATTTAACCCTCGACTTTAAACTAGAACAATTCTTTGTTCTTTCTTCTGAAAATATTATTAAACCGGTCTTTTTGTACACTATTTGCTCCCTGATATACCGATTTATAATTTCAAAATAAAAATTGATACAAAAGATATGTTGCAAGACCAATAAAAAATTCCACGAGTCTTAGGAATGAATATCTTCTTCCCAAAAACACTGAATTTCCTTATTATCTACCTCATGAAAAAACACAAGCCTTATGATTGTAGTTTTCCACGTCGACTATATAAATAGCTACAGTGGTACACGCTTGATTTATCTGATCGAATATTTTTAACGTTTAATTTGTTGCAACTACATTTGCATGAAACCGTAATCGCGAAATCTCCAAGATCACTGAAGGTTCGTTAAATATCTACTTTTTACACGATCAAATAATTTTATGACATTTTCTAGTTATCGAAAATGAATCTCAGGTGAGACTCAAGGTGCTAAATAAAAAAAAAATGTTACACCTTGAATAAAACCGTAGCTATCCCCAAAACCACGGAAGATTTGTCAATTACTTTCATCACAAGATCCAACAACATATCTTTAAAAAATGTAGACGCTCGAACAACCACACTAAAATCGATGGTATCTCGGAACGAGCATCCACAGCAACATTTAATCCTGTCTCCATCGGAACGAGCACCGTCTGATAGACAAACCCCCGTAATACCGTGTTCGATCCTACTCCCTTTGCTCGATAAAGATTCTGCACACGGCAAGGTCTGCGAACATTGGAAGCGTTTCTCGCGGGGCGCGAAACGCGTCGCGAATCCATTCGCGTCGGTGTCGTTGGTAGGACACCCGCGACCCCATCGTCGGCCTCGGCAGCGAGAGTTTACCGTCTCGGCGGGATGGTTATTTGTTGAGCGCAGACAGCTTTCACGAGTTCCGTCGCGTTTAATTCCATAATGAGTTTTAACGATACCGGGCTGCCATTCAACCGGCGCGTAAACCGACTCGTGACTCCTTTAGAGCGGTGCAGTTCGGTCTCGGGCTGAAAGCGGGCCGACGGATGATGGAGCACGGTGCGGCGGGGAACGACGAGAATCTGCGGGGCGGATTAAAAAGGATGCGTGGGCGAAAAAGAGCGGAAATGGGGGTGGTGACGGAAGAATCGCGGCAAAGATAAGGAAATATTCCGCGGCTAGCATTCAGCTATTCTAGAGCTACCGTTCCTTCAATCTTTTTCCGTCGTTTTGTGCTCGGTTCTCGCGTAATACCGGTCCCCGGTTGATCAACAACCGGCGCAAGACGCGGGCACGGTATTACGCCAATGAATTCTCTCCGCTTTCGAGAGTACAACTCTGTTGAAAGTTTCTCTGCGCCACTCCCAGCCTACACCGCTGCTGCTGCTGCTGCCATGCCGCTGCCCCTCTCGCCGATTAAGCAAATTAAATTTCTCCGGGAAATGGCAACGAAGAAATCACGGCTCGTGCCTTCGTCCCTACGCGTTTTAACGTCGTTAGTGCAGGCACCACGCGTTCGTTGTATCGAACCACGCCGGCCCGGCCCGGCTCGGCCCGGCGCGACTCGGCCCGTTCAGCACCATCGTTCCGAACAGCCGCTCAACGAAGACGGAGAAACGTGTGCCGTAGGATGGGGAACGCCGACCAAACTTGCCTTTTATTCGAAACTTTCCTACCACCCGCCATCCTTCCATTATCGCCTATGCTATCGGTTTCTATGGGAATATGTGAACACTCTTCATTCGGGCACATTTTCCTACACCCGCACCGAACGGCGATCACATTATTTTTTAATGTGCTGAGTATCGCCCAGCCTAGGTTAGACGAGGGTTAACTTCTACATTAGCTCCTCGAAGACTTATAATTTATTCTTAGAAGACATTTCCTGCCTTCCAATAAATGCGTAAAACGGTATGAATTGTTAAACTTTTTTTCGGATATGCATAGATGCTCCAGAAGTTAGACATATTAATCGATTAAAAAGTTTTAGGGTAATTATACATTCGTATGCTATTTTCTAAACTTATTTGAGAATACGAAGCTACATATTGTTAGTGTAGGATATTTTCTTCGTAGTCTTGGGGAACGTGTACACGGTTCCTATGCTGTCTTTTATTACTTCTCCTTTTAATAGTAATGTCACTATTCATTTTCATTAATGTGTGGATTCATTCATTCTTGATGTACACCTTAAACCCAAAAATACATTTTACGCAATACATCACATTTTCTAAGAGTACAATTGATAGAATGAACAGGTAGAAATCACAGTACCTAAGAAAAGAAAGTGGGGTAAATAGTAAATGCATAACAATAACATAAAAATTCGCAAATGCTACTTCCACGGCAGTGCCAGGTGCCCAGACGCAATTTTTCATTTCTCGCGGACTCGATGAATTGGATTTCATGTCAGGTCGCACTTTTTCGCGACTCACGTCAGCCGAGGATGTCTTTATTCGAGAACCGCTTGTTCCACGTAAACCGGGAGGTTTATTTGCAAGCGGTTTTAAAAGCGGTACAGGCGTGTCGTAACCGAAAGCCAGCTCTCCGGCTGCACGTACATATGTACATGTGTCGCGCATTTAAACACGTGTAACTTAAATCGCTTATAATTTATACGAGTGGCCGGGGCTCGCGTGTACGTCTTCATCGACCGATGTGCTCTTATTTAAAGACGAAAAGAACGAAGAAAAAGTGTGTTCCGTGTTACCTGCAACACGAACAGTTTCCCGGTGTGCAGCGCGCGGTGCCCCGGCCTGCGCGCTTGCGGACTCGCCACGAATTGATTTATCGATCGTTCTCGCGCGACGGCGTCGGCGTTTACCGCAAACATTCGTACACAAATCGGAATATAGGTCGTCGTTGTATCGTGGAAGTCGTAGACAAAGCGGCTCTATCTCCGGGCCCGCTCTATTATGCTCGACTTTTGACTACGGACTGATACGCTACGAATTTCCGGCTCGCACAAATTAATAGCTCCGAACCCGGGGCTGCGCTGTCGAAATCAGCGCGCGCCGTACAATCGACAAAACGGTCGATGTCGTTCGAAGTCTGATCAAAGGGGACCGTTGCTAAACCAATTCCGCCATCAAAAAATGTCCTCCATCCGGATTCCTCGACGACAAGATATCCAGAGGCGATCCAACCAGACGAATAAACCAAAACCAAAGCAGATAAACCAAACACCAGTTTGCTAACTATTCGAGAAATGCAACTTCTATCTGCCGCACTCGAGCAGCATTTGTTTAAATTTACTGACTCATCGTTCGACGAAGTACAGTGAATTCTCGATATACGTCAGCAACATGACAGTCTTGCTAGCGTTGTGTATCGTCTAGGAGACATAGACCTTGGCGACATATACAGGGTGTTTGGCAACTGATGGTACAAGCGAAAAGGGTGTGATTCTACATGAAAGAATAAGTCGAAAATATAGAATAAAATTTTTTCATCCGAAGTTTCGTTATCGAGAAAATCGAGTTTGAAATCCAGCGAATACTCATGCTATTCGATAGGAATTGTCTGACGCGTCTGATCATGACCAACCAAATCTACTTCCTTCTTTGAAGACAGATCTTCAAAGTCGATTTTCTCGAAAAAAACCCTCAAACGAAAAATGTTTATTCTATATTATTATATCTATATCCTTTTCGCTTGTACCACCAGTTACCAAACACCCTGTATAGAGACATCACTGTACACTTAAGGCGAATTTAGACTTTCTGCTTTGAAACTTTTCGCATTTGGTGAAAAATGATCGACGAACAGAGTTTCTACTTTTGATGAATGGCCTGGATGATTCACCCACGATATGCGAATGAAACGTAGATAATCAGAATAGAGATTTGTTTGAATCAAGTTCGCCGATAGTGAATTGCTCCGTTGTTTCGAGTTGGACACTCGAATCCATCGAGTGATGCGCAGCGGGCATAAACCACGTTTTCTGGTTCTGGTATTGACGTTTGCCGATGGTCGAGACGACGTTCCCGCCTATGATGGAGAACATAGTGTTGGACTTGTATCCAGGTGATTAGTAACTGTGAATCTGGTTCGATCTTCTCCTGTGGCGGAAATGGAAAGCATTTGTTACCTAGGAGCCTGAGATACAATTACGCGTGCCACTGTAGTTAACGAAAATATTTTTCACGTGAAATACACGGACAGTTATAATGACAGACGTCAGACTTGTCCGATCGAATAGTTGTTTGCATGGGCGTAGTCTTGGCGGCAAGTGTTTATCGCGATTAATTCCGAGACACTTCTGGAAAACGACTCGGCCGGAAGAACAAAGGCTTCAAATGAGTTTATAGAGCGAACAGTCGATACGGTATCGACGAGGCAAAAAGAGACTATTGTCCGACCGGTTTACGAGCGGCCGGCAGACGGAGCACGTGCTGGAAGGAAAGGCGCGACGACAAATTGAATTTCGCGGAATTAGCTGCCGGTACATGCAAATTGGCACGAAATGAACTCGGTTATATTGTATTAGGCGTCCAGCTGGAATTTCGAAGGGAAAACAGAGTAACGGCTGCGCGCGGGGATGAGATAATTGAGGACTGAGACATGCAGATTCGCTAATGAGAGGGCTTGTGTGGCCGAATGCCGGTAGCGTCGGTGCCTTTCTCCTCGTTTCTTCTCCTTTTAACCGGTCTTCCCGGTTCTTTTCCCCCTTTCGCGCGGGCCAGGGAGCCTTCGTTTTGGACGTCCGTTAGGTTTTCTGTCCGTTCCGACGGTCGCTTTCCGGTTGGTCAACGTCTCCTGTCCACCCGCGAAGCTTCCCGCCGTACATTTAAATTTCATAGGACTCGCAGACAGTTCGTTCCTCGGTGGATTCACGATCTCTCCCCCTCCCTCGATCGCTCTGTATTTCATTCGAGTTTACTCGAACCGTCACGAGCGAGCAAAGGACCGCCTCGTCCCGAAGGAATCGCGACGATCCTTCATCGCTCAGGGCCCGACAACGAGTTGCGCAAGCTCGCGCGAGTGATTATCAATGGAAAGCCGCCTCGAGCCGCGCACCAGTTACAGGTTGTTAAGAAAGTTCACCGTCATAAATTTTCGGCAACCGTTTCACTCGGTTTTGCCCCGGCCACGGTTATTCGTCGCGGCGGAGCACCGGCTCGAGCTACGATTTAATTAATGATTTCTTTCAGCGCGCCGCGGGAATACCAGCGGGGTTGCTAAACGTTTCTTCAGCATCCTTTTTTTCGAGCTTTGTAATTCATTAATGGCCCGCGGTCCGGATCCAGAACCAGCATTCCGCTGGCTGCAGCGAGAAACGGCCGAGGCAGGACGGATGACAAATTTTACATCTGTTTTTTGGACTGGAAAGACAAACTTGTCGTTCCTCCCCGTTCGCGAAACGTGGGAACACGTAAAACATAGCGAAGCTAGAGTTTCGTCAATGTTTGTTACTAGACAGATATGATAAAAATGATTAGTGGAAATACGAGAAACGCTAGAAGAATCATTTTCATTTGTCTTCTGGTTCTTATAATCAATATTAAACAGTTTTTGCAAAAAGATCTGCAGACCAATAATACAAGATATTACCAGACTGCAAAACGACTAGACGAAACTCAACCCATTTATCTTCAACGTTTCTATTTTATAATTGCCTCGAAAATGTTTAATCTGCATGAAGGTATAAAATCACAATTTAACGTTCAGTCTGAAATTATGAAAGGAAAGAATGAATTTGTTACCGTTTTGGATTATTTCTCATTCATCGAACAGGACAATAAAGGCAATAATAAAATTTAATTTGACGTGGTATGTTTTCATTCGCAGGGTATTAAGACATACCATCACTAATTTTTGTCGGAAGTATAAAAGGGTTCCAATTCTAAATTCAGTTATTGTAAACGTACGTATATAACAGTGATTGAAAACGAGACATTTGTAGCCAGAAACGATACAACTAATTATAATCCAGTACTTCATTGATGAACAAAGAAAATACTGAACTACCCAAACGTTTAATTCCAGTTCCGCAGATCTCGCGACGAAAACATAAATTTGCATGAACACTCGCAGCCCGGTCGCAACGGGACAACACTTTTCACATCAGAAAGAAGCACCGAATGCTCCCGAGGACTTTAACGAGTACGGCAAGGAAAATATCCGAAGGAGTTCACTAAAAATCCTCCATCTTTGTGGAAGCCGACAATAGTTCCGACCGCAGTGGCCGGGTAAAAGGAAACAGAAAACGAGAAGAAAGCCGGTACAGCTTAAGCGTAACGACCCGCATTTGTTCTCATTAACCGTTTAAAAAGGTCTCCGGGTGAAAAATGAGCCTGTTAGAATTTTCATGATATCCGCGCGGACATTTCGCCAGACTTTTATTCGCGCGATCCTTTTCCCCTCCTCGGCGCTCGTGTCTCGGTGCCGGAGCGAGGTGGCCACGGCATCTTGGGATTCCGGATTGGCCACGTCGATCTCGCATTAGTCTCGTGGCTAATTAAAACAGGTAATGCCAGGTACCTTCACGCACACCGAGACGAAACGGCGCTGGCTCGCACGGGTAAGCGATGGGACAGGAGAAAGAACGGAAGAAAAAGAGAGATAGAGAGATGGGGCTCCGTACGACACAATATCTTGAGAACCACCCTAACCCATCTGCGGGGCTGCGAGAGGCAAGTTGCACGGCGGGGCTGTCTCGTGCGTTAATTAGCGACCAGGGCCGCGCGTTTATTTCGACCGTGCTAATGAGTATTTGAGTAATGTCTCCCCGTTCCTCGCCCCCCAGCCGCCACCGCACGATCGTGACGTTGACGCACTTCTTTGCCCCAAGTAAATTAACAATTACCAGGGAGGTGGGTGGCTCGAACGCCCGACATAAAGAGAGGAACGAGGGATCGACATTGACGGCGTGAATAGTGCACGACTATCGATGACGCGCTCTTCTGATGCCGTTCGGAACATTGTAATCAATTATTCTACCGTAAAAAATTCTAAAAATGTTTCTCTCGTGAGCTTTGAATCGCATCAACATCTCTCAGGTTATTAGCGACAGCTTAACGATTGAATTCTTTACGACGCAAACGTAATGATTCCGCATAAAAAATAAGTTGAAAATATAGAATAACATTTTTCTAAATGGGACTTCGTTTTCGAGGAAATTGAATTTGAAGATTCACCAGGTTCCCGTGCACCGGCAGCTACGAGAAGTGGAATTGGCAGGTCATGATCAGACGCGTCAGCTTGTTCCCGTTCGGTTGCACGTTGATGAATTCTCAGATTTAATTTTCTGGAAAATAAAGCCTCGAATAACAAATTCTTACGCTACATTTACGATTTATTCTTTACCGTATAATCATTCCAGTGGTTCGCGTCTAGAAACTAATTATTAAAAAATTTTAATTTTCTTGCAGGTAACGTGAATGGCTAGCTGTTTATATTGAGTTCAATAAGAAGATTAATATTGATCTGTCAGAAGTAAGTTGAAAGATGAAAGAGGATTATGCTAGGGCGGAAGTATCGTTAAAAACGTAGTAGAAAATGAAAAGGAAGTTAATTGACCTATCAGAATTTGATCCCGAAGATAAAAGTAACTTTCAAACGGAAGGAGCAGTGTAGTTTTAATCAGTGCTTTGTAACAGTGATTGATTAATGCGAGTTATCGGTGTCCCCGGCCTGACGAATATTACGATCTGTCAAAAGCTTATTAAAAAGTTAGCGTAACACTTGGGGAGCCAGGCTCGTTAGCCTCGGCCATGGAAACGTCGACGGTGGCGGTATAACGCCTACCACCAGCGTCGTAGTTCACGAAGTAGCGGCGGAATTGGAAGGAAGGTAATTCACGAATAGCTGATTCAACGTTTCCACGGCGAGCAGGTTGCGTTTAAACGAACGCCGCACCGCGCCGGCAGGGTCCGTGCGGTTGTAATTCGTCGCTGGCACGAGTTTTGATCGAAACATGCGATAAAATATTTTTCGTTCCTACAGTTCGATCAGACTTCACTCGTCATTCAACTTTTCTTCATCACAAATTACATCACTGGCACACTGAACCAAACCCGCGGTGGCTTGGATATTTCCTTCGGTCGATCGATTTTTGTCTGGCCACTGCGTCCTAATCCACTAGACGTTCAACATACATTTCTTTCTTGAAATGTATGTACTCTTGTAAATTAGAATTTCTGATACAACATACAATCAAGGTTATTGTTCCATTTCTCAATCTAGCACAACAAAATTTCAAGCAGAACAAACAATGTCTCCTGAAATGATTAGAACTTCTTTGCCTGAATAATTTCCCAGGGAAAAACTAAACTTTAGACTTATTGTATGTCTACGTTTATTTTAGTCAGTAAATAATGATAACAGAAGATTAGAACATTATTTCAATTTAAAAGAAATTGAGATACTTCAAAATCTTCCACTGTATTCAACATTCTATTATAAATTTTCATATTTGATATGCGAATACTTATGACTTCTAAAAAGCCACAGATGTCCGATAAGACATTCTTTCTTTAACGAACGAAGTACATAATTTTTCACCAGTGTGTGAAGTATGTTGACAAATTGGCCTGGAGAGTCCATTAGTTGGAGTCCATCGATTACGTTTTTACGGCGCAGAAGGACGAGGTTCTTTCGAATTTTTCGGTCCGTGTAATGACTTTCTTGCCCGGACCGGTAAGGGCAATCGATAATTGTTCATTTCGGTTCGCTTCATTGTCAATTCGTGCCCGCGTAAGTAGCACTTGGCCGAACAATGCGTGACGTCTCAAAGGAAGAATGCTCTGTGGAACGAAAATTACGTGCATCGATTCATGAGGCCCGTAACGCGCTTCAGTTTTACGAGTGTCGAGCATCGAAGACGCACTTGGCTGTGTGACAGGGGAAAAGGTCGTGCAGGTTATCATTGAAACACCTTCGAGCGGAAAAAATGGTGATCGTTCGTGCACTCATGAGCGGAATCCACCGTAGCAAGTTAATTTGAGAAGAGCCACTTTTAACTTCGCAACCAGGGTCCACTTGCGTTGGGAACACTTGTCACTTTTTACATGGGACTCCTCCGACTGCCGACGTAGCCTACTTCGAAACAATTTGCACAGCTCTACACGCGATTTTCAAACGGTTCTTCTTGTTGTGGAATCCGAGAAAAGTTTGTTCAGAAAAATTACAGTTCCAAATTATAAATTCAATTAAATAGATGATCCTCGTGGATCATATGGTAAAACATATTAGATATACATAATGCTATTACTTTTTCTAGATCTATTCTACATCCAATTTCCTATTCCAATTTTTCCAGGAAATAAGTTCAGTATAATTAGAACGGTTATTTTCAATTAGAAATAAGTATCGCTTCTATATGAACCTAGAATAATACTTAAAAGTTACGATATGATACAGATAGACAGAATGTATCGAATTGTTTTTTTTTTCTCCGATATGTTTGCCTGAAAATTTATAATTTAATTGTATAATAAAATGAAAGTTTCTGGTGGTACGATATTTTCTGTGGTGTGAACTAATTTTTCGAAACGGAACTTTGCATGGTACGCTCGCCGAGGAAGGGTTGTACAGAATTTTTTGTAACCTCGAAGCGGTTGTAGAACTTACGGATTACAGCAGCTAAATTCTGAAACAGCCTGAATTCATTCCGAAATACCTCTCCCGGCGGAAAGTTTCGTCGAACTAGCGTCTTTCGAGTTGGAAGGATTTCGACGGCGAACTCTGCTAGATTTTTCTCCGTGATTTGTTAGGAAAGTATTGGAGAAAAAAAGAGGGACCGAGAGAGGGCGCGCGGCCTCTCGCTCGCGGAAAGGCGGACGCAGTTTCCTGGAAGATTAATTCGCCAGAGGCCAGCAAATAAGTGGAAAGTAGGCCGTTCCAACTTCCCTACCGTTCCTGGTCCTGATATTTCGGATCTCCGCATCCTGGGATATTACATTTTCCACCAGCGGACTCGTGATCTCTTAAAATCTCCTGGATATTTCGAATTCTGGTTGCTAATTAAAATGCGACGAGCACTTTACATCGCTCTACCAAATTAATCTTAACGAATTCAAAATGTACTTTCGAAACTTCGTTCCAGCTATCAAATTCCTGCTTTTATAATTTACAAAGACTCCCGCGAAATAACACGATCATAGTTCGTAATATGATTTTGTTATTTTTCGTATGTCTAAACTTCACTAAAATTTTGCTTCACAATTTTAAATTTTTCAACCCTTAAGGGGTACAATGTTCCGAAAATTTTGTGTATAAATTTTCTCAAACAACCTCACGTATATAATTTAAAACTAAACCATCCAAAATGATTTCGCCTGAGCAATTTTCGAATGGACTTCGTTATTGAAGCACATATCACAATAATAACGGTTCTGAACAAACGGAGTCTTGATATTATTACAAAGCAATGAGCATCTGTAGTTGAAGGAACACTAGATTACAGAAGATATTACAAATTCCTACGTGAAAATGATTAAGACTGAAGCTTCGGTTCCCGTTAAGACCGAAAATTAAGCACCCCGAGACGAGAGAGCGTCTCAAGTTCCAATCGGCAATTAATTCGCCGAACTTATAATGCTCGATTGACTGTACCGTTCTCGGGACTATCAGTGATCGTTGGGCAAAAACTAGCCTCGAATTAGCGAACTCAATCCCGCCGGTCGCGTTGTTGCGACACAGAGCCAAGACAGATTCCGTTCTCAATTTCCCTTGTTCGAGGTTCGTTTCTTCCCAATTACCGAAGAGCAACGCGACTTTATAGACCAGGATCTATTACCAGGGCGGCGGATAAATAACGAGCCGCTATTCCAGGATCGAATGAGTTTGCACTGGCCCAGCCTTCCCTGGCCTGGTGGTGGTTCCCTTCTCCTCGTTCTTGTTCCCGTTCTCCCCAACGAACTTCTTGTTTTTCGCTCCGTCTTCCTGCTCGTTCTTCCATTGATAAATGGAGAGGAGCAGCTCCAGATTCTCTCGGAGGAGGCTCGCGATGGGCATAGCTCACCCTGTATCGGCTCATGCCATCTTCGAGCTCTTTCTCCTTTCTCTCCGGCGCGGTGGTTCCCCGTTAACGAGCTGCACGAGAGGAGACAGAGAGAGAGAGAGAGAGAGAGAGAGAGAGAGAGAGCTTGAATCGGCGAGCAGCGCAGCCATTCCTGACGGACACTCGAATTGGAAATTGCGAGCCCGATAGTCCCCCGGTTGGTTATCGCGCGCAACGGGGACAGTGCGCGCGCGGACTTAAACGGAATCCAGATAAATGGTTTTGTTTGTCGGCAACCGGCGACGATCGTTCACTTCCGAAATTCTTCACCACCGAAAAATACGTAAACGCCGTCGGCGCGTCTTATTGCGCGTTACGCGCGAACCATTTTCCCTATTGTTTGAGAACAGTGGTCCCGGGTTCCGCGAGATCGTGGAAAAACTTTTTACGGAAGATTGATATTCGAGGCGGAGCGGAGTGGTCGTCCTTTAAAACCGGCCGGGAAAAGAGATCGATGAGATCCCTGTCGACGGCCGCGATTTGTCGGCCGATCGTTCGCGATCGAACGTGCGCGGCAACAACCGATGGAAACAGAAACTCGCCGAGGCAGGTTTTTCGAGGACGTTTTCGTGCCCGCGGCTAACGAGCCGTCGAAACGAGGATTTAGTTTAATGGCCGAACAGAGAGGCGAGCTCCGGCCGCTTATCTCGCCACGCGACGTCCTTCTTGTAGGACGTCCTCGTTACCTTAGCTGCAATTGACACGTTCGAATCTATACGACGTTCCCGGGCCCGGGGAGAACACGAGAAGTAGTTTAGCCGAGGGAGCGTTTCCTTTTCTTTTTCGCCTTGTGTCCCTTTCGTTTCCTTGGCCCACGAAGCCCGTAAATTATGCTCGCTAGCTATCAATTACTAGTCGGAATATCGGCATTCGCACTCGTTGAACGGCGATCGATTAACGCTGGGAAAAATGACAAAATGACTTTTAATTGTCTATATAGGAATAGGCCGAAAATTTGAATAGACGCACGAGTGTCTTTTAAACGGCGGACATGCTTGCTAAAACCTGCGATCTTAACAACGTTCGTTACGTCGCGCTCAGCGGAACGACGCCTCTATAATGCGTCGCGACGAGCCACGTTGCGTTTCGTCGCATGCTGATGACAGTGCAGATTGTTGAGCGAGAGTATCAGCCAGCTCCGCCCATGTTTTGCATATACTCGCCCCGAGACGCGTGCACGCCGATTCCTCGTACGCCGCGCGCCGGGCCCATCCTCTCGGCTATCGACGTCGTTGCGTAAATAATCCTAACCGGCCCGGGCCCGCTCCAGGCCCAAACGGAAAGAAAAAGAGGCCCACCTAAGCGAACGCTCTGGCCCCGACTCGCTCTCGAACGGGCCCCAGGGATTTCCTTTTTCTCTTATTCGTCGAGCTGTGCAGGTAGTTTCGATCTCCTCCGGGCCATGAATAATGAAATTCGGTAATACTGCTCGGGTGTTTGCTTTCAGCTTTAATAGATTTGATCTTTGCTGGATTTATTTACGGAGCGATGGCCAGAAGCTTCCAGAGGCACTAGGCTTTTGATGCGGCAAGAATGCTTTGGACAGTCTCCTTGGGAAAACACTAATCTTTTCTGTACACTCTAGGTAAAAAAAAAAACTATTTTTATAAAGAGGTTTTTGAATGGAACATCTTGTGCCGATAATTAATACAATGTATATTGTTCAGTACTCTGTTATTAGACATATCCTAAGCCTATTGTGGGACAAAGAAGTTGAAAATAAATAATGTAGCAATGTTCTGAAATTCTGATCTCGTCACAGTTTCGCACTTGACCTGTTCACGTCTGTCCTAAATACGTAAAGATCACCATGTATGACAAAAATTTGTATTGTAAAATGTGTCACCCATCTATGATCAACATAGCAGTCGCTAACAAATTCATCGAATGAAAGAGAATATCCAATTCCAACGGACGTGAACATCACAAATTCTAGGACACATTTCTACTTCTATGACCGCATAGGTCTGCTACTCTACCGCGTACTTCCTCGCAAATTGATCGGCCACGGTAAATGCAATTGTTACACGTGTGCTGTGAGAATGTTTACATTCAATATTCCTGAACCGGAAGCGCAAACAGGTCTAGCCGCGGAACTGAAACTCGAAAGCCAGTATTCACGCGCGGGGTATAGCTCGCGGAACTCGCGGCAAACAACGGGGTAAAAGATGAAAATATCGCTCGCTTAATTAGAGCGACCGGGCGCTATAAGAGTCTATGTAAGGATTAAGGGGTCACGTAAAGTTCACCGGACCGGCCGATGCGAGCCGACATCTGGCAGCTTTCCCGCGGATAAGTTAACAACAAGGCACAGAAGAAGCGTTCGGCGGGATTGTTAATGGAATGGACAGGATATCGACTTTGCGCGGATTTATGAATGAATTATCCGGCTGAATATTTCCTCGAAATCATGGCCGCTGGCGCCACCGCTCGGACGAGGTTCCAAGCTGGAAGCAACATCGATTTTATCCGAACCCGATGCGCCGGGGTTCATTAAACAGCCAGTTTTCTATCGAGTCGATCGACGAATTTGAGTCAACGTCCATCAAAGTGTCCACCGATCGAGCGAAACTCCCCGGCGTCGAAATAGTAAACGGAGCCGAGCCGCGTCCTGTCTCTCGCTCGACTCATCCTTTTGTTTTTGCTGTTTCGCGCAAGTAATTACCCTGTGGCTTTTCCGGCTGACACGCAATTTCGGAACAACCGGGAGGCAATAGCGTTTCGGAGGAAACGAAAGAGATGACAGGGTATTTCTACGGTCCCCCCCCTTTCCCCCTCCCCATCCCCTAGAGGAGGGGTCGAAGCAGGGAGTGTATCCCTTCTGGTGGCACGTGGATGGGGACGTCAACGTGTGACGGACGAGGGTGAATTTCTCACTTGGAACGACGACGACGGGTCACCCGTGAGACCATCATCCTCGCCGCACTTGCGCGGCTTAGCCGGGGAAAAGAAAGAGGGCAGGAATGATAGGACGCTTTGTACCTTTGCCCTAATTGTTCGGTGTCTCGCGACGCCTCAGACAAATGGAGTCGACGGCGTTCGACAATGGCGAGGACGCTTATTGGATGCACCGTACTAGGCGCTAAGTGATTAACAAGGCTTTTGTGTCTGCTGAATAATCCTTGGAACCGAGTTAATGCGGATCGGGGAGTAACCCTTCGCGATACAATTTCTTTCCTTTCGGGTCTGCTGATCCGTGGGATGGTACAAATCGCTGAATGCGGACTCTGCTGCGGAGTGCCGAGCTGGCAGTTTCGGGTCAGCGATGATGTGGACAGTATTTCACTGATGTTGAGTTCTTTGCATTTTCTCGTGGCCCGGTACAAGTAACTAGACTGCAAATGTTCATGTGACAACCTTTCAAATGGGGATGGCAAGATAATGTATCATTCGAGTTTACTATCACCTTCTAGAAATTTTTCGTTTCCCCCTAAATCCTCGGACGGTGTCCTTACCTCACGACAGCTATAGCCTATTCAAATTCTCATGCATCAATTTTTTACATATTTTTTAACCCACTTTTTATCTTCGCCACGTGTTTCTGAACTAGTGTAACCAGGAGGGTGGTTGTAATAAAAAAAAGTAAGTTAAAAATATGGAGTGAGAGCTAGAAATCGATTCTAGAAATTCATCAGGTTCCCAGGCATTAATATTTGTAAGTGGAAATAGCAAGTCGTGATCGGACGCGTCAGCCGATTTCTATTTAATAGTGCGTGTACTATGCGAGTGAATTTCTAAGTATCGTGAGGAGTCGTAAATTCATTCGCATCCCTAGTATCAGAAAGCATCGCCGGATTTATGCTAACCCCAATCTCAGTTGCAGGACACGACCTGAATTTTACGACTAGTCCAAGATTCGACGAGGTTCGGTGATTTCGAAGAATTCAAGAAGGGTCCTGGGAGGTTGGGAGGGCCCATTGGGCCCATAGAGTCATTCGGAGGTCAAGGTATCCTAACCAGATGTCATAAAGTCTCGAGCTCTTCGACAATCGCTAAAATTTCTAGGAACTCCGGGTAGTCCTATAAGGGGAACCTTACGATGGGTTCCACGATTTAAAATCGATTCAATAGCGTCTACGAATCCAATGATATCCTAAAACGTATCTGAGGGGTGTAGAAAGGTCTGGTGATATATCTGCGACTCCAAAAGACTCCTCTACAAGCCCATACGAATGTCGTCGAACTTACAATGGTCCAATAAGTAAGTTACATTCCTCTCAACTTTTATTTTAAGAGAGGTATATCTGTATCGATCAATTATCATAAAGAAGCAGTATTAGTATTCTTATATTATAAATTTCAACTCGGTTGCATCAGTTAATCGTGTAATATGTCATAATTAGACATTTACGAAGAAATTGACCAAAAAAAACCAAAAAATCTCAAATCAAATCCTTAATTCCTACAGCTAAGGGAACATCCTACCGTATATCCACAAAACAAAAGACATTATAATATTAGCAATCGCAGAGACGGTTGCCCAGACCCCTAAGAAGTCAGATAGCCTCGATGGTGTTTCGATGAGCGTAAACGCGTTTAGTGCGGTCCCTACTAACCGAGATGGTTTCCGTAAGGTCTATTCCGGTGTGATAAAGGGTCGTCTGGTGACCTGGCTCGCATCTGATATTTACTAGAACCTTTCTACATAGTCGGAACGCCAGTGACCGCTTAAGACGAGTCCGTCCCTCCGCGTATCAGGTCCTATGAATCTGTAATCCCTTCTACCGGATACTATGAATCCGTGATCGTCTATGTGGTATCCTGTGAGGCTTCCAGTCGTCTGTAGTAACCCCCTGACAAACTCGGGGATCGTCTACACCGTGTTAAGCGAATTCGAGGGTTCCCACAGGCTCTTGCAGATCCAGAAACCACAGACGCAGTCTGTAGCCCGAGTCTTGCGGCTCCGGTGCGCCGAATATGCGAAATCCGAAACCTTTTGAAGAACACGGCCGACTCGAAAATTATCGTTATAAAATACAATGGGACCCTCGGTGCCCGGTGTCCGGGGATTTTTCCAAGCCGGTTTAAAGGATTGAGATAATTGACGGCGGCATCAAAACGATGCTCCCGCGGTCCGCGAGTTCTTTGATTAAAGGACCCTCCCGTGCTCTCAAATTTCACGCCACCGCGGAACAGGAAAAGGACCCGGACACTCTCGGCCGCTTGTTTTCCACGAGCGCGCGCGCGCGCCCGGATAAAACGACAACGCGCCGAAGCCGAGCGGACCGGAGCGGGCGGGCCGTTCGCGTGCGAGCGAGCGGGTACATCTAGCGCGCGCTATCCTGTTACACTCGGTGAATACATAAATATAAATTACTTAATTTCGTAACTCGGTTTAAGTTCGCGCCTCCCGGCCACCGAAGAGACGTGATCTTGAATTCATTGTCTCATCGTGACACGCCTCCCGCTAATGTAATGCCGCGCGGCCAGATACACGCCCGGTGACGGCTCATATAATTTCATTGCCGTGAACTAGCTCTCTTATCGAGAGTTCGCCGACGTTCATCGCACGGTGTTTACCCCTCGATCGTCGATCCCTGTCCACGGACACGGGAATTCGCATCGTTAATTCGCCGCCTCGCTGTCGGAAAAGAAAAATTGCAACCGCGCTCAATTTGAACGTGATTCGGGGAGCCTTGATCGATTAATGTTAACTGTTTGCGTGAATTTTGATCAGTTTGCTACAATCTTATATCGCGTATGTGATGAAGAATACAAAGAAGTCCTAAAGTAAAAGATTAATGATATATGTAGACTGCGGATTTTATGCGTTTGAGACGAAACTGGGTATGTAGAATAATGAAAAGTTTAACAGAATTTAACTTACATAAAACGATAATTCCATCACTCCGTTATATTTACACCGGTTAATAATCGTATTACTGAAAGTTTGCTCCCGAGACCCCCATCAGTTTTCTCGGTAATTATCCTTCGTTACGGGAGCAATTTTTTAAATAACCCTGAGATAGTCGGATCCGAAAAAACTGTGGCGCCGTGTTTTACGACTGCAGTCCCTAACCCCGATGCATCTATGAGAAAAAAACTCCGACACCACGATTCGTGCTGCACCTCGGTGACGTTTCCAGCGTAAGATTACAGGAACACATCGTTCAAAACGAGCATGTAACGACTATACGTGTCACGTGTGGGAACAGATGATCAACAGATTTCGAATATCATGTTGCCGGAGAGGGTTGAGCGGTGTAAAAATAAGGTATCGAAATTGCCGGCCACCCGTCGCGCGATGAATCGCTCCGGAATTGAATTCAGACATCCTAGAACGACGTGCATCGATTTAAAAATACAATCTTGACAGTTGCTGTCGCAAACACGTCGTCGTCGCAGATATACGTCGCGCCGCCGAGATAAATCTTGTCTCATTACTATTAACTCGAGCGTTTAATAATCTCTTAATACGCCCCGTTATGAAATATTCCGGCATCGGATAAAGAATTCATTCGACAAACGGAAATACACGTTAATTGATTCCGGCGAGTCGGCTGTAATTCAATCGACCGCTCGATCCGCGCATTTATCATAGTATTTTTAAGCCGGGTTACGGGAACACTGGCCAATTACATCTACTTTCGAATTCGATTTAAATTTATAAGTCGATCCCATATATAGAGAGATCAGAGGCGGGAGCTTAATCGATCTCGGTGATTTATATTGCCACCGCGGTTTATCGCGTTCGCCGGGAAAATGTCCGCCGCCGCCGGCCCGATCACAGACAACGTTCGGTAAAAACACGCGAAGAAAACGCGCTACGATTGCATATACGTAACGTTCGAATGCATCTCGATCGAGCTTGAAGATACGACACGTCAACCGGATTCCGTGCGCACGCATGTTTTATGACGGCGAGTTTAGATAATGACGGCATCCCGTGCGTGCTTTCATCGATAAGGAAGACCCGCTCGATTCGAGATTAATTCGAGGCGAACGAGAGTGCACGCGACTCCTCGATGCGAGGATGCACTCGGTGCCCGTGGTCTTCATACATCAATTAATGCATCGACGTATCGTTTCCGCAACAAAGGGCTCTCTCTCTCTCTCTCTCTCTCTCTCTCTCTGCATTCCGTCTGTCCAGACGTCAGTCTTCCTACGCTATCGAGATGCATCCGGAGAGGAACGTTTCTATACTAATAGCATGTCCCAATCGTCCGCGGTGAATTATTCAGTGCATCGCGTCGACTCTGTTTCTCTTCCAGAGAACGCAGAGACAAAAGTGTTTGCCTATCGATAGAATGTTATAAGCGAATGCAAATATTCTGGTCATCGATCCTTCGATCCATTTATTGATCGTTTTCAATTTTATTGTAATTTATTTACTGTTTCATATATCTACGATCCTGAACTGTTTTATCTGTTTATTACAGTTTAACTTTTAAGTTAAGAATTTTTATTATGAAAACTTTATACGTATCTAAAGGCACCATGTGACACAAAGTTCCCAAGTTTGTTCCTAGCCACTATACTGTCCACCCTTTAAAGGTTAACTTAAGCTGTCTTACATAGGTGTTCTCGTGAATGGAAAAATGTGACAGTTATTTAACAAAGTGTTAAGTAAAGCGTATAATTAGTCAACTGCGAATTTTATGCACTTATGATGAAAATGAGTAGGTGAAATGTGAAACACAAAGCAGTAGGAATGTCAGAAGAAAATGATTGATAAAATAAGTATATATCCATGGAATTTTCATTTTGCGCCAAGACAGACAGTAATAATTCCTTACTCCAAAAATCATCTGAGATGCCCGCAGAGTAGAACACACTCTTAACCGTTAAACGTAGAGCGCAACGTGCGATAAGGAAACACGGGCAAAGGGGACGTAAGCAAGGCACTCGTCGGGGCATAGTTCTCGAGAAAAATCTATCGTCTCGCGGCGCAATGCTCATTCGAGTGAACCTATTTGGAACACGATCATAAAAGGAGACTGCGCTCTCCATATCGGAGTCTGAAGTCTCCATATTATTCGATCAGACTCGACGTTACCTAAATTGTTTCAGCCCGTTCGTGGCTGCTACGGAAAATTGGAAAAGCGTCTAGCCGACGAGGACAGAGGCCGTGTGCACGGGTTGGGAAGGACACGTACGGGGTGCGACAATGTAGAAGACGTCGTGTGCAAGGGGTAGCAAGGGATATCGATCGATCTAGAGCCCGTGGCTGCAGGGAAACGAGGGAAAAAGCGCCGGGAACGTAGCCTCTCGCTCGTACATCGTTCCATTTTGTCGTTCGACTGTTACGTGACTGTCGACTCGGGCGACTATTTCGTTGCGATAAGTCACGACGTAAAAATCCGAAATCTAGATCCCCCTCTTCCGTGTAATGATCCGTTTCAGCTGGAATTCGAAAATGGCCTAGGCCGTGGGTATCCAGCCGCTGTTTCCGACGATAAGGAAACTAATCTGCTTCCCGGTAATCCAAATATACACCGGGCCGCGCAAACGAGAAAGAACCGAGGAATTTCAAGGGGCGGGAGGAGGGGAGGAGGATAACGAAGCCCGAGCGGAAGCAGTTCGCTGAATTTTTAAACGTTGATCTTCGGGGTTGCCGGAGCCCGGCTCGAAGTGGAAAACGTCGAGAGCGAGCCACGCGAATGGGGTTGTTGTTGGGCGCGAGAGAGGATGGAGCTCGTCGCATTTATTCTCCTTTTCTTCGTCGGTGCCCACAAATTTTCCCTCCGCGCTCGGTTCTTCGGGGAATGCGAGGCGTTCCCATTGTGCGCCGCGTCACAATGCATGCCCTCCCAGGCAGCTGCCGGCGGAAACAAATTTCTAATGTCGCATTAAACAAACCATTACAATGGCCGAATGTGTGTCGGGCCCGGTCAATGCCGCGCCGGGATTCATATTATTGGCCGTGGCGGGTAGGGGCCGCCGCGATTGATGCCAGCACGAACAATGGCAACAACGGTGACCGATTGGCTATTGCCCCGGTCGACGACAACGAAACGGCGACGACACCGATCCGTATCCACGCATACGCAACGACGGCTAACGAACGGCACGAGCCTCTCGACGTATTAACGCCGGATTTGTCCGATTAGCGAGATTTACGAGGCCGGAGAGAGCTCTGTGTTGCCGAAGATCGGCCACTTTTATATTTGCCCGGTCACGTATCGGAGACCGTCAACCGCACCGGTAGCACGTATCTACTTTGCTTCGTTCACGGAAAAACGTGACGATCACAATGCCGGCGGAAGGATTCTGCGGTCGGTAAGCTTGTTGGAACAAGCGGCCGCGTGAAGTGCGAGGCTCGATGCGCGCAAGCTGATGTCGTTGCCGGGAACGGCTGATGTCGGGGATGATGTCTCATCTATTTTCCGGTCGGAATTTTTGTTTCGAGGAATTTTGGTATGCTAGTTCATACCATGCGGCTAAAAGTCTCGTTTTTCATCGAAACCTATGTAACATTTAGTAGTAACGATCCGGGCATACTTTTTTCTACTCTCACATAAGCATTTTATGCACACGTGTTTTGTATTTAATATACGCTCGAATAATTCGTTGAAAAATTATATCTACAATTTTGATTGAATATTTTCTGCCAGACGTGTATGCCAGAATCACAGAAGAATCGAATAATTGGGAAAAGCTCGTGAAATTTTCATATTAATAGCAAGTTTCATTAGTTTTCGGGTCTTACCTTATTTCGGTTTTGTTACTTTGTATTTAAATTGTAGGAAATTAGTACGGTAGCACAGTTAAGCAAATAATTAGTGCAAACTGAAGACAACACAAGCCATGCTCAGAACGGCCTTTTCTACTTTAACACGAGAATTTGTACAATTCTAGCTATCACGTAAAAGATACATAACCACAATTGTTTCAAGTAAAATTGATTGAACCAACTTCGTTTGCTCACATTGGATAAGAAGTTGGATAAATACGTGAAACGAAAATTATTAATCTAATTTATCTATATTTACGAGCATCTGACAATGAAAACTGTGTTGGACTTGAACGCACGGATTCTTCTAATTTTTCCACAGAATCAAAATTCAGCAAACACGGCTATTCGGTATTTCCAGTGTTAAATTAATCTCGGACTGATCGATACAGGATGCAATTACCTGCCTCGAAGTAGGATACATGCTGGTACTAGGGATAGGGGAGGAGTTCGAGATATTGAATGGTAACATGTGACAGCATACATTTGTAAATAACGTAATGTTCGTATGCATGAATGGTGATATTATAATCGCCTGTAATGCCCCGTTGACACAGGTACAACCGGCATTGAATAGCAAAATGGAACTTCATTCCTGACAATGGACGCAATAATTCGCCGTTGCTCATGGCGTCCCAGTTCAACCGTTGGATAACGGAATCTCTGCCACTCGGATCGAAAACGGATTTGCCTCGTTGCGAACCCTTGACATACATTATTGTCTATAAATTACCATTTGTGTATCTCTTCGCATGAAACTTTTCATTCGCTTCGCTTAACACACATATTAATTTGTGAACACTTTCAGTGCTGCACAGAGTGACACATTTTTACCAAACTTGAAGACAATCTGTCAAGTAAACCGAATTTGTTAACAAAAATCATTACTATGCCGTTCATTATGCCGATGTCAATACACTAAATCTTTGTGGTTTTAAAGTCAATCTTTGTTTCTAATATATCAAGACTGACAGGAATTAAGAAAATTTAATTTTATTATACCAAAGCCAGGTTCACGTATCTAGCTCCTAGAATTGCAAACAAATGACTATTTAAATAACGAAAGACTAGCACATATTCTGTGTACAGTATGTGATTCAACCTATGATCTAATTCTTCCTAGAAAACGTTAGTAACGTTTTGGTGATGTTATCATAAATATTTAAAAGAAGGATTTCTCAATATCCTCGAAAAAGGTAGAAACGTTTGGCGGGAGCTTTCATGAAATTAGGTTGGCGACAAATAAATAATCCCGGCCGGCGATTGGCAAGGCAGGCTCTTTTCTCGATCGTAAGATCATTACGCGTTTTCATACATAGCAATCGGGTTCGCGGCGAGATTGAGTCCCGGCAATAATCCATCGCGAATTACGTGCCCTGACGACGCGTCGTCGTCGACGTTAATCCAGAAAGGCCGACGTGATTGGCAGTGTCAGTCCGTGGGATGAAGCGCCGCGGCGCTGGCAACCGAAGCACAAGGAGAGTAATTTGTATTCACGTTAGGTGTTGTCTCGCCACCTGGCAGCCGGGGCCCCTTCGCAGCCCCGTCGCATCGACGCCCACACCTTTTGCTCCGTCTCTTCCTTTCCTTCTGACATTCTCATCCTTCTCATCTTGTCGCTGGGCCGACTGGCTGTCCGTCCCGCCGGCTTGACGTATGTCCCCATCGATCACTTTCCACGCAACCAACCCCCCTTCTTCTTCAGCTCGCGTTTCCACGTCCACCTTGCGCGCCGTACCCGTTGCGCCATTGAAATTCCGCCCGGGTATAATAAGGTTTTATTGCTTTCGCCGAACTTGAAAACAAAGGGAGAAAGGCTGCCACGGGCCCATCCCCTAAGATGAACCGGCTAGATGTCCCGAACGAACGACAGACTTTCGGCGAACCGCTTGGAACGACCAACACGGACACCAAGATTCCTGCGTGAACGACGATCGGCAGATATTCTAACTAGTCCGAAAATTCATTTCCTCCCCGTCGGATCGTTTGTCTCGTGGCTGAAGGGATCCTCAACCAGACTTTTCAGGGTCCAGGATTCTACGGGACATCGGACGGATGCCAGGGACGCAGGGACAACAGCGTCTCGAGCATTTCTCTCTCTGTCTCTTTCGCGCGCGCGCACGCGGCGTTATTGTAAAGCGATTCCCCGGGAATATTTCTGTTTCATGTCTCGGTTACGATCGATCGTAAACGGGCCGTATTAAACTCGACCCTTTCGACGTATAAAGTTTTATGAGAATATCGTTATCGATCGGCAACGGCTCCCAACGGTCGAAACTTAAGGAAGTCGGCCCGATAACGGCCGCGAACGACGACATGGAAATAATCGGCAAACAGGCGATACGTTAGTAGGGCTCCGGGCCGGGTACACGTCGCACCGGACTTGTTAGCCAAAAACAAATACGACACGGGTAGGTGCTATAACACCGGTCGTATATCTGTTCGACCATCGTCAGGACCCACGGGATTATCCAACCCATCTCGTTTTCGTCGACTCCCTGTCAACCACCATCCGGTCGCTTCTTTGACGATTTATTCTTATTACCGCTCTCCTGTTTTCTCTCGCGGAAAATGTTACAAGGACACGCCGGGAAAAGGAATTTTAACCCTTCCGCGTTATGTAAGCGTGTACGAAATAGGGCGGGAACTATACTGGGTAATCCAGCTAAATGTCTCCTGCGGTTCCGGGGTTTCAAGAAGTACAGTGGAACCTCGCTTGTTGCACGGAACGGTACCCAAAGTGCGTGCAAAAATCGAGGTGGTGCAACGAAAAAGGTAATCGCGCGATCTGTTTTCCCACTCCGTATTTCCCCACCCTCTAAGCTGCTCTCGGGATATTATGCCACCACAATCCCCACCACGAGTTCTAGAACTTCTAACAACTCGTGGTGGGAATCGCTTGCAACGAACGAGAATTCTGTGCTAAACGAAGTTGCAACGAGCGAGATTCTACTGCAATTTAGTTTCTAGCTAGACCAGATTTTTTACAAAATAAAACTGTTCGAAGTCGATAAATATGACAGCTAGATATTCTCTCTAGGTATCTCTTCTTCCAATCATTCCTATTAGCGAAAATAATCATGATAAATAATAATAATGTGACAACAATCTTAAATGTTTTTAACATATTTCCAGGGCTACTGGGTAACCCCTTGCCTTACAATTTAATTTCAAAGCTTCGGATTAAATACTCTATACATACTCTTGGGCGATAAACGACATCAGAACCCGTGTTGCCGACATATATCGAGAATTTGCTGTACTAATATACGGTGGAACGTTAAAAATAATCGAGTTTATCATGACGTCTCCGAGACACGTCGCTCTAAAGCAGGGTATTGGTATAACAAATATTTTACATTTAAAAATAAAATACCCCGTGATCGCATTAGCTCGAACAATACCGCAGCTGCAGAGTACACCCAGTACATACGTATTTCCGCGTCGTCGCGTCGGTCTAGAGAATACAAGATGAACCCGGCGCGCGCGATAGTGTGGAAATGTCCTGTCGAAGATCCAAATATTTGCGAACAATGTCGGGCTCGGTGGTATTCAATAGAAGCGCGCGTTACTTCCAACAGTGTAATTTTCCGGGAGTCGCAGGTGCGAGCGTTTACAGAAAACGTGCGTCCGTCGGAATTCTCGAAGGAGATCGCGGCGTCGGCGTCGCTGTTTCCCACGGGCGTCGGTGTTTTCCACGAGATAGAAGGGAAAAGCGTCGGCGAGTCAAAGCCCGTTTCCGTGTCTTTTCCCATAAAGGCGCGCGCGACGGCCACAGAAATAGGCACGGACACGCGCAACGGCATGTGCTGCTTCCGAAAATATGTGTGTGTATGTGTGTGTGTCTCCGAGAGGGCCAGAGGCGTGTTCGCCGGGCTACACCGGGCCGACACGGACGAATGGCGAGCATTAATAAAATAAATACTTCCGAACGGAAACGGGGCACCGAGAGGAGAAGAAACAGAGGGAGAGAGAGAGAGAGAGAGAGAGAGAGAGAGAGAGAGAGAGAGAGAGAGAGTATCATCTCTTGGCCGCGGACCAACATATATCACGCGCAGAAACCCGCGCCGAGATACAAGTGTACGTGGACGAAGGTATCCTTTGATCATCTTCGCATCTGGTGTAAAAGATTTAGACCGATCCCCGTGCTCTCTCGCCCTTATATCGGCCTGTCTGTGAGCCGAGGCTTTGCTGCCTCGCTCTCTTACCGAGCCTCTCGCCGCCACGGCCGTTTGGGAATACAGCCATTATCCTCTCGACATACAGATGAAAGCGAAACCTGACCACGGAATGGATTTATCCGGGAAACGCGCTACAAAGGGGACTAAAGTTTTCCGCTAATGCTGCCGCAGACGTTGCGCGACCGCGGTCCATTTTAAAAAATGCCAGGGCTTTTAATCGCACCGCATGCCCACCTAACTGACCTTCTTTACTCTCCTTATTTTCTGGAAAAAATGTCCTCGCTAGGACGCGGAAACCGTGAGAGCATCGTGAGAATTTTTATGGTTGCTGAGCGGTGTAGAAACTGCCCCAGTTCTGGGGACCGCAAATGCATTAAAGTCTACCGTTCAAAATATGCCTTCGTATTTTTTTATGAATACGATAGCTACCTCTACCAGATATCATTGCCTTTGTAAAGGATTTTGAATCAATTTTATGTCCGTCTGTATTAAACCCAAGGCAGTGTCGAGTTTGTTAGCGATTTCTGAGATAAACGCACTGTCAGGTTAATTTTTAAAAATTTAATCCGGCAGATGGGATGCGTGTGCAGCGTTCAACTTGGCGGAATTCGTAAATCCGTCGATTTTATGTCGGCCCCGTCGCGTTTAAGCGTTACATCAGCGCATCAATTCCGCGCGGCGTCTGCGCGCGCGGATAAAATCGCGCGTAAGCTCTGGTAACCACGCTGTAACCTTGGCAATTTAGACGTAAATCGCATTCTAGGGAACGCGGAACTTTCGCATGGCGATATTGTTCTGACACTATGCAAACACACAACGAACGGAGCGCAATTCCGGTACGGGTGTAACCAAGGCTATGAATTATGCAACCCCTATTGGTAGCTGCCACCCTCCGGTGGACTAGCACAATCCTCATACCCCTCCCACCCGTGTCTCTCTCTCTCTCTCTCTCTCTCTCTCTCTCTCTTCCTTCCTATTTGCCTGTATCCGTCTTCCTCTGTCTATCGGTATTTCCCTGTCGCTCTACCAACGCCGCGACAATTCCGCTAAATGTACCCATTGTATCGACCAACTCCTTCCAATATCGCATTCGATGCTATAATTTCGATGCGACCCGTTAGTATTCCGGCTGAACGATTTTTTTTTTTGCTCGTTTAGGCAACGTCGTCGTCGTGTCGCGTGGGCCACCTTTGCGAACAGGTGTCGGTTGCGAATGCACGCGAATTTTTTCGCGTTCACGGTAGCCGTCCGTTCTATTGATTGATGGCTAATGGAATTTTGTTCGAGCATTTCTGACCTCCAAGTTCGGACGAACCATTTTCCACATATGGAACGTTGGTGGACAGATAAAAAGTGTCAATCGTTTTTCAGAAAATTATACAATTCTGCGAATGTAAATTATTTGTTCTACGTTGAAAATCGTGTGAAACGTGATAGGGCAAACAATAACAAAGATCAGTTATACATTATCTTGAATTTACAAAATAGTAATAATCGATAAATCGCATAGATCTACCTTGTAGATAGAGTTTTAAAAATCCAGCAATGTTTGAGAATGTATAAAAAGTAAGAAAATGTAAAAGGTGAAGTCATCGGTACATTGTGGATGTCTATGCATTTATGGCGTCTGCAAATTTAAGAAATGTAAGGATACGTGTATGTGAATATAAATTAATAATTACTTCATTTCATTTTTACCAGAGAAGGAATCTTTTAATTTTTCCATTATATTAATTTTCATAAAATTAGACGTGAAAATGAAATTCAGACACTGAAGAGTTGCTCACGAACACGATTGCAAAAACTACGTTCTCTTTTATTTATTATTAAAGTTTGTAGTGAATAAAATCTTTTCGTTCCCGTGCTACTTTGTTTTCGCGTTTCGCAGAAAACGTCAGGAACTCAAGAATCGCCGGATCTCCCGCGATTCTCCAAAACGTGGGACATAAATTTCCATGAAATTCGGCCACGAAGTATAACGCGCAAATGGTCCCGTTTCCGATAAGCTTTTAAAACCGACCCGAAGCCGAAAACAACGCGCGCAGCAGCGTTCGCGCGAACCGCTCGGTTTTTACGGTTAACAATAAATCCCTTTCAAAGGTGCACGCAGCGAATCCATTTGGGCGTTTTCTTCCCGGTTGCATACAACGAACGTGGTAATTACTCGTTAAGAGCGCGGAGGTTCACAGAGGGAGAGAAAGCAGACTTAAATTCTGCAATGCGTCATTTCGTCCGTGCCATTAAAACCGTTGAGATCAGCCCGTCAAGGTAAAACCAGGAAGAGAGAGTGAGAGAGAGAGAGAGAACTCAGGGACATAGAGAAGTAAATTTGAAGAGCGAGAGAGCGTGGCAAGGGTGGTGGGGATGCGAGAAAGGATCACTAAAAAAGAAGCGTGCTTTCTCGATTCGCGACTGGCGTAGCAGCGGCGTTTGAAACGCTTAAAAAAGAACGCGACCGTAAAAAGGACTGGATACTTTGATGCGGGCTGTACGTTTTATCTCGAAAAAATGGGGAGGTGCGAGGACCGAAGGGTCCCTTTCTCCCCTTTCCGTTCTGTCCTCCGGTGCTAAAGAGTCGCTGCTGCTATCTTCCTTCCGCAATGCCACTGCTAACGGGGTACTGTTATCAATAGCCCTCGCCTAATGATTTTCAAGCGGACCGACCGTTTCGGGTCCTCCGTTCCGCCCGAACATCCCTTGAACGTTTCGCGACAGGCCCGTGCAGACGTTGAATGGAAGTTGTTGAAACCACAGGGAGGACCAAATTGTCCGCGAGATTTTATTCCGATGGTGGTTCTCATTAATTCCCCGGCTGTATTTCATGCGAGTTTTCGCGCGTAATGGTTCATGAAATCGTCGTTCGCGCTTACGCCGCCGCGCCGCGCGGTGTTTATCTGGTGAACGCCCGGGCATTCAAAGGCGCGGATAGTTTACAGCGAAGCCGTATCCAGCCGTGGCTTAATTAAGCGGCAAAATGGGCTTTTAATTCGACAACAGAGGATAAATCTTGATAGCAGGCCGCGGCTCCTGAACCGTGACGTCGGCTGTGTTTTGAGGGTGAAGTTCACAAGCCCGTAATGATTAATCGCTTATCTCCTTGCGAGGATGTTGCCCGCAGGAGTATCAATCTGCGGAAACATCGACACTGTCTCGGGTTAGAAGACTCGTTTTAGAGTACTGCATCTCGGTAGTTGCACATGGCGGGACCAAAAAATCCTGACTTTTTCCAAGTTTCTGCATGCATCGAGGTAAGCTAGTATGAACTCTCCCACTTCTATTATGTCCCCTACCAGCGTAGCCACCAAAAATTCTGAAAAGTTTTATTTTCCAAGGAATGCTGATTCCGTTCCCTAAAGCGAGACCGGCAGAATGAATACGCGGCACGAATATTTTCGTGCCGAATGAGTCCAACAATCGCGGATATTATAACAAATTTGTAGCCACGTTAAACCAGCCGCGCTTTAATAATTCTCCCATTCACCGTGGCTTTTCAATTTGCATGAAACGCCGACATTTTTGCCATTTGAGACGTAAACAGCGTTTTAAAAAGTAATCACCGAAGTGCACGTTCCCGCAGCGGCGGTGTTACATCGGTTGACAAACAGCGAATTACGTGGCCGTTTTAGGGACGAACGTTCCTGTCTGTGACGTTCAAAGAAAATTAGAGAATCTTCTGGGTTTAATAAGGACAGTAAGGTCGACGAAGAACAATTTCCTCGGCGTCAAACTACCGACGGTGTTTACCTCCATTTTTGTGTCGGGCATTTTACAACCGCGACGTGCATCTCGTAAAGCACGCTTTACATCGCTGTCAACCGTGAACGCAAACAGGTTTTTGCGTCGAATGGGATGTACACGGAGGAATATGTTCTTCCGTAATAAGAAAGGCGGAATACACGCTGGATTATGTTCCGAAAATTTTAGAAGAAAAAAAAACAACCGAATTTCTACAACCGTATTTTCGTTGTTCCGTACAATAGATTGGCTCGGTGTCGTATCTCGCGATAATTTCCCTATTTTCACGGCAACGCGAGACCGTTGGGGAGAGGGGCTGCTTATCGATTTCGTTTCGCGACGTTAAACCGATCCACGACCGCACCTCGGGCAAAAGATGGATGATTTATATCGTTATTATTTCGCGGCCGAGCATTAATAGTCCGACAAACACGGTGGAAACATGTCAAACGCACGCGAAAGAGCAAAATTCCACCCGGTAGACGTACACTTTTATTCGCCCGGCTCCTTTTCCGTGGCACACGGGTCATTAATCATTGCGCGGCGAGAAGCGAGAAAGAGCCGGCGAAATAACGAGCGAGAAAAATAGAGCGCGGTGAATGGAAAAAATAGTGAACCGGCTGGGAATTTTTCAGTCAAGTGCTGCATCACGCGGTGAAAAACACCACACGTAGTCACAGGGGGTGTTCATGACCGCTATTCAAATGTCTAGAACCTCGTACCTGCCGAGGGAAAATACATTTATAATGTCCGACGCATTTAGCTCGCCACTCCGAAATTATGCTTCTTTTCACCGAAAGGAACAGAAAGTAATTAGCGTGTCTTGCGAACGGCTCGCCCTAATGCGCGGGCGCATGATCAATTAATTACAACGTCGCTTCAAAGACATCGTACCCCTAACGAAGCGTTACACTCGAATTGAAACACTGCATTATACCTACAAAATATTTTTCCATATTATTTACACATACTGTTTTAATATATTTGTGATTATACATAGTAATCTACCTCCAAGAATAAGAAAAATACAAAAGGAACGTAACAATTTTCGGTAATTATTTACGTTAGGGGCTTCCTTACCGATTTTGGTGACCTTGAAATATGTTGTCAAGGTCATCATTCTGAACAACTTTTTCCTACACATGTTACCCCCGCTCAGCGGGGAACAAATTTTCGCTAACGAACAGATTTGTGTCTCATTTTTTCCGAAACTTGTCATGTAGAAAATACAGTAGAATCCCGTTGGTTGCATGGAACGGGACCAAAAGTGAAAGAAAGAGGCAATCAATTACTTTAGTAATTGATTGGCGATTTTAATCCCCATCATGCGTTTTTTAATTTCTAACAACTCTTCGTGGGAATCGCTTGCAATGAACAAGGTAGCAACGAGATAGATTCTACTGTAATTCCGTCGGACAATAAAAATGTCTCTCGAGTCATTTCGATAGGTCGAACCTTCTTCTTTATTATCGCGTTCGCAATACACAAAAAATTCCCATCTGACTAGAAAGCTTGTGTGCAGCCAGACACAGAAATGTCTGCAATAGTGCGAACGCTGTTTGTAGACGCTTCGAGGCAGCATCGGGAAAGGGTAGACTATCATAAAAGAAGCTGATATAATTCCGAAGCGCACTATACAGGAGAAGTAGTTGTTGGGGGCGTTCGGTGACACTGTACCCGCTGGTACGTGTGTTCGTGTGTTCTGTAAAGAACAGGGATCGATATCACTGGTTGCGAACGGGGTACATTAAGACTGTTTTACGAGTATAGGATATCTGGAAAGCAATACTCCATTCTTGAGGATCCTTTCGGCCGCGCGATCTTTACGACACACTATATACGCTCTGACATTGTCGCGCTGACAGGAGAAAAGGGATATACCAGCCGAGCATGCTATGCCGTCATTGAGCTTATGTACCATATAGTCACGGGGCGCGAGATTAACTCCATTTTTCCCTGCGAGAGGAGCTTGTGTCACCCGTGTCGGAACTGCGGTGGGACAAGCGCTCGTATCGAGACATCTGCTTGACTTCAATTTGTAAACTTTGTTGCAGATGTGCCGATGTTTACTCGTATTTCGTTATTTAGCAGCCGAAGAAATACTGATATTATTGGTTTCTCTTATATATTAGGGGTATCCATAAGCAATCAATTATTTGCAAAGAATTTGTTTTGCCTTCATAATATTCTAAAAAGTATATTCTTTCATATCATATTCATCATTGCATACTTTTTTATTTTCATGTGGGATTTACTGCAAAAATAATTGATTACTTATGGGTCCCCCTAATATTTAGCATTTAACTTTAGAATCCAGAGAACTTTTGCATCGTTGACGCACACTCGTTTGGTTAGTTAACTGTAGAAATTGTCCCAGTATGACCTGGATTTAAAGCACTATATATTGGCATTTGTTACCTAATCCAAATCTTATCCGGAAGATGAAGAATCCATGAAATTTTGTAAGGATTCGCAGGAGCGACTTATTTTGATCCAGACACTACCGTGATCGTTCTCCTTGACTGCACAGTAGAGGGGAACGTATTCCACTCTGTCATAACATTGCGACAGATGGAACGGGACTTTTGCTGTGCGACGCTGAAATACGTTTTCTTGACACCTTATGAAAGGGTAATGAGACGTATTCACAAAAGGGCGGATTCCAAAGGTTCGCATTCATGTTAATATTATGCGATTTGTTCTCCTCTTGAATTACTTTATGCTGTTGCAATCACGGTAGGCAAATCGAGAATAATATCAAAATCGTATGAGATACCGCCTTTTAAACTTGAAATGGTGTCCTACTTATTCGGGTTACTAAAATATCTTTAAGCGTACAGATTAAGACTAAAAGATCCAAAAGTTCAAAAGTGGTTAAAGAAACTTCATATTTGCAAGCATCCAGCAATACTGAACTGACGAAAAATCCTAAGGTACCGCTGAGGGTCAACAATTGCCATTTGCGAATTGGAGAAGAACAGAAGAACGCTTGAAACAATTCGAGGGATTTGCAGAAACGTTCGAGGCATCGATCAAGAACGTCGATCGGGTCGTTTGTCTTTCCGTTAATGAGAATCGACAGCGATATATCCCACTGACAAGTTTTCGTTCACTGGAGATTCACCGTCTAATATTAAGGGGCCACCCTGACTGCGTTAATTAATAAACTCGCTGGCTGGCTCGGTTCTGGCGTCGTTAATGAGAATTTGAGTAATGACGTCGTTCTCGCGACCTGTCCTCTCCGTCCCTTGGCAAATTTGCCGATGCGCCTTTGCACGTTACGCCAGTGTCAGGACCCACGGATATCGATGGTTCCTTTGAGCGTGTTTGAGAGAGATTCCTGTGGTTGCTGATAAGTAAGTAATATGCGGAAGCATATTGCGGAAACTCGAAATTATAGGTCATCGGACGCGTAATCTGAAATGGCGAATCAAGTACTCGTCGATATTACGTTACGTGGATAATTCAATCTATCTCGCGAATTGTCTCGCCAAGTTTTCGGCGATTATTCGCATTGTTTTATTTGGAACAATTTCCCACGCGCGGAAAAGAATTATACATTCAGCGTAGACGCGCGGTGACTTTAAACGTTCAATATTGATAACCGCAAAATAGTATTTCATTTCGTGTTACGTGAACCGAATAACATTCGGATTTATTAAATTTAATTTTAAATATTCGCCACGAGCCCGGATCGATATTATACGGCGAGGGGTGGCGGATGTTTTGTAAATTACGAGTTGCGTTGAATTATTGCAAGCACGCTGAGTTTATTTTTAAAACAGGAACGTCGAAAACGGAATAAGTAGACGAAGTTTTATAATTTCTTGTTCTTGCAGCAATGAATGATTTTTCTCGTGATCGCGAGTTAATTTCAATTCTCTCCAACAATGTTCCAACGAAGTAACATTTATTCTAGACGAAAATCGTATGCGTCACTGGCGAAAAACAACCATTAATTAAGCAAACCCGCTTATCCGTCAGCAGATCGCGAAAGGCTGGCCTGAGTAACCTATTTTTACTCTCGATCTGTATGCGCCGAAGAAAACTTGAATATGCATCAGATGGATAATGGAGGCGCGGGGGTTGTAAATCTCGCTGAATTTCGTTTCACTTTGTTTCGCGATCCCGTGCCACCCATGCAAATTAAACTGGAAAGATTACGTTCTCGTTACTTATTCCTTGCTGCGAAATAAGGACACGAGGAAGCTGAAAGGAATATTCACCGGCGATCCTAAGAACGCTTTCAACCATGCGCCAACGTTCCCAGGTACTACAGAGGATTATCGACGAGGGGATGACAGGGTGACTGGTACGAGAACAGTGGCGCCATCGCGGTGAAAGGCTGCCAACCATAGAGGGTTGCTACGACACAACCCTCTGATGGAAGGTGTCTACAGTTGAACCGACTAGTCGAGATCTAGGATCTTATTGGCTTCCTATTTTTGGTGTAAGAGGGAGCATGTGTTTTATAAAACTGCTTCAACTTTTTTGGCTCCCGTTTTTGTACCTCGAATACCGACCGCTGTGTGGTGTTAACAATTTATGAAACCAAATAATTGTTGCTTCTAATGCGGTATGCATGTATAATTCAATTACTTGATTTGATACAAAATTTTATCGTTTTATGAAGGAGCTTATGCATACATTGATTAGCTAATTGTATTAATTTTTAATTATCATTGTGAGTGTTCCAGCTAAATTTCAATTTTCCAGTGATCATTTCAAGGTATTATTTGCATTAGGGCCAATAAGAAGATCAATGGATATCTATGACTGTCACGAAGTTACCAGAAGCATGGCCAAGGGTTAATGCATTGTAATAAAAATTGATTTGCCAGTTCGATAAAGCAAAATATCAGAAATACGTGACCGGCATAATAGTCGAAGTGACAAGGACAATTGTCGTGCAAGATGAGCCGCATACATACTCGAAGAAATTCACGATCTATTATTATGTGCCACGTGTGCACGCACCAACTCCCACCACTTCATTAAATCAATAAACACTTGCAAGGACATCGTCTCCTCTTTACGGGCCCGTATATCACGTTTCAGGCGCTAATACCAGCCATATCTCTTAATGAAAAGTGAAACGTTCGGGTAAGGCGAGTCACAGCCGGAAAAGGTGAGGCGGGTCTGAAGCTCAATGGGAGAAAGGCTTTCGCCTTTGTCGGCCGTGCTCCCCGGGCAAGAAATTCGCTATCGTGCAGACAGACGAAAGGGAAAGTCGAATGGGAAATTATTTACGGCTTATTCATACCGCGAAGAAAGCGCGAGAGAGCGAGCGAGCCTCGACGGTTGGGGTTGCGCGTTAAAAGTTCTGGCAATATATCGCGGCGCCCTTATTGTCTATGCAAATCCTTACCTTAACTCTGTTAAAAATACCCCTTGTATCTGAACGCCCACCCTCTTAAGCTCGCCCGTTTCGCCGCCTTCGAGCTTGAACAGGGACTGGCTAGAAGAAAAGAGGGTTCCGGGGAACAAGATTGTGAGGAAAGTGAAAGAGGGAGAGGGGCGTCGATACGCCCGCCTACGTCGCGGCGACGATCTTATTTTTCCACGAGGCACGCAGCGAACGCCTCCCTTAATTTATCCGAATTTAAATTTAACGAGAAATACCTAGCGAAGCCGAGCCGAGCCGAGGAAAACTCGACCGACGCTCCGCTTCGATTACTCACAACATCTGTGCTCGAAGCTGCCGCGCCGGCAAACCTCAAGGTCGCTAACTAGTCCCTGTATTCTACAGCTTTAAATATTCCACGGATTTCATCGTAAACGGGCCAATCTCTTAAGCAGCTGCGACCTGATTTACTAGCTAGCGAACTTCGCCCGACTATACTTCGCGCACTCCTAAACGCACGGAGAGGTCTCGCTGATGAGTTCGCATAATCCATAGCGGCCGAGACGGAGAAGAAAAAAATTCCCAGCGGTTCGGAGAAATCTGGGTAATTAGCTTGCCCTTCTCGGCGACTTTAAACACCTTGGAATGTGCTGACAAGGTTAATTCTATCTTCAATTTTGTATCGAAATTAAACGAAATGGAAAGAAAAAAGAAACACCTTGCGGTTCGGAGAGATGTTGGTAGTTAGCTGGCCCTTCTCGGTGACTTTAATGAGCCTGGAACGTGCTGACAAGGTTTTCCTGTACTTTTTATCGCAATTAAACGAAATAGGAAAGGAGGACAAAGGTCTTCAACGTCCATTCAAAAATAGCGTTTAAAACGAGGATGTTGACAAAATATTTCATCCAAATCTTAAGTTCCTAGTGTCTAACGTCTAAATAATAGCCGAGCTGTTCCAGGTTCCATTTTAGGCGAATCAGGATTGGCGAAAGCTTTCGTTACAACGAACAACTACAAATCCGATCAGAGACGCGAACCTCTAACAACGTTCTCGTCACAACATTACAGAATATTATCGGCGTTCTATCCATTGAATGCAAAGGGCGAATTAACCGACACGCTGCAAACGATTTGCGCATCCGTGTTGGGGGTGTACGTTGTAACTTCCTGACTTTCGACGCGATTATCACCGACACGAGAAGCGAGTACGAGGTGCAGCACACGATCGAAGGGCGGGATAGCGTCGGAGGCTCGGTGATTACGTAACTACGCAGCAAATATTCCATTAATCTACTTAGACAAGACTTGGCAGGTGACTCATTAGCGGGACAACGACCGTCCGACGACGGGAGAGAGATGAAAGGCAGACAGTGAGGAGTTTTTCGTGTTTTATAGAGCGAGCGTGGCGCAAGTTCCGCGCGTAGAATGGCCCGCGTGTCGTAAAGCTGATGCGCTTCCTCTCGACCTTATAATTCTAATAAGGACCTTCCGTCGTTATTAATAAAGACCGGTGGAGGGGAAACTCTTCCGAAGTAGAAAGTTCCGCTGTAAAAATGCTAATCGGAACGAATAACAAGTAGAAACACTTAACCGTATTATGCTACAACAATCCAACGGCGACCAGAGACCGCGCGAGATTGAATTTAAAAAGGATCGGGCCTCGGACGACGCAGCTAGAATCACAAAAGTGTACAGGGTGTTTCCGAAATCGTGGTACAAGCGACCGAGTGGTGATGCTACGTGCAAGAACAAGTCGAAAAGAAGGAATAACAATTGTTTGTTTGACGCCTCGTTTTCGAGAAAATCAAGCTTACAAATTCAGCGAAAGCGCCTACTGTTAGACGCGAGTCGGTTGACGCGTCTGACCATAACCCACCTATTCTACTTACAGTAAGTACTGACGCAAATATGATGGGACTTCAAACCCATTTTTCTCAAAAACAAAGCTTCAAACCAGAAAATGTTATTCCTTCTTTTCGGAAGCACCCAGTATACAAAAACATTTGAAATGTTCAAAATGCTGTTATTCTCGATTACAATAATTAAGAATAGAAATAATTATTGAAGCAGCTTTTGTGTCTTGCACATAACATAGACAATTTTTATTTTGCATAATAATCCGCAATCTATTGACAGTAATGGTTTAGTTTTCTTCAATCCTGCGATGGTGGAGTCCGGGTCTATTCTGACCCAAAGTGTTAAAATCGTCATTCAATTTCTCAGTTTTGTAGCGAATTTATGAAATGCACAGCTGTTGTATTAGGAACAGTATAAAAATTAACGTGTCTACAAGAAGTGCCTTCAAAACTATATTTTAGAAAATTGGTAAATAAAGCAGTGGATAATCCTAAACATTAGATTAAATTGTTATACGGATGGTGCTTTGCCCGAGGGTTAAAATTGTATTTGTTTGAGATTTGTTGAGAATTCGGTCACCTCCGTAGATTATTGTCAAATTTTGTTTTCATAGAAATTCCATAGAAATGATTCCATAGAGAAAGATGTACGTACGTATCTACGTGTAATTCCGTTCTCCGTTTTACAATAGCCTCGTGACTCAACCGCATTTGATCGAGACCGTGATTTGTCCGTAACTCGGAGCGTCGTGACATCGGCCCGTTCCTCAAGATTCCGCCATCGCGTCGCCCGGGCGCAGCTTATGCATAAATATACATACTAAAATTGTGTACACTAAATTCTGTTCTTTTGTGGAAACGAAGCCCGGAGACGCGAACCCGAGAGCTCCGCAGACTTTGGATGCGGCACCGGCAGCAGACGGATCCGCTCGCGGGGGTTGGGTGATTCTGTTTTCAAAGAGGTCACCGCCACCCTCTAAGACGGAAGGGTGGCGCGGCCGACGGTCTGATATATAGCGTTTCTGCATTTAGCTTTCGAATTCCTTTCGAGCAGCCTCGTTATCTTTGTCAAAGGGGGATCTCCGTGGAACGCGGAACAAAAGGAAAGTGCGACTGGCACCGGCGGCGGCAGCAGGGCCGCGGCGCATGGAAACGCCGGCGAATAATTTATTCTAACGAAGAACCGCAATTAACAAAATGTCCCTACCCTACGAATGAACAGTATCCTTTTTCAAAATCGTTCGAGTCCCTTTTCAGCTTTCCGCCCGGGTGAATCGACCGGAACGAATTTAACGAACCGATGGCTCTGAAAAGGGTTCGCGAAAACATGAATATTATGTTTCGTTTTTAACGATGTATGTAAATACGTACGGAGTTCATGAATCGAGAACCGCCTATTAATGGAATGTTGATTTTTATGTGAAATAAAAATTTTGTGCATTTATTGCACAGCACAGCAACGGTAGTGTGTGCCAATATCATTTTACTACAAAACTTTTCGTATTCGACATGTTTTTTAACGGTGAATTTTCCGTGTTCATAGTGTACTAGCACATTTTTATCGTTTATAATAAAATCAGAATGGTCAATATACATTATTGTTACCAGAAAAGGATAATACTTCGAGCGATCCTTACCAAAATAGCAAGGAATTATTATGCACCTCTAAATGGAGTAATGAAGTTTTGTGCAGAGGGCTTACATACAAAGCAAAGGTAGAGCACGGTACTCTGCTAGTCAATAAAATCAGAATTCAAAAGTAGATTGAATCAATATTTCTTCATATTTTTAATCCAGTGTATCATTTAAAATATCAGAAAATATCAGAGAACTGTTATGTTAAGTTACATATGGTCAATACAACTTCTCTACAGAATAAATATTCTTACACTTCCTGCAGCGATTCAAACGACCCTAATTCTTACAGAAACGTATTTTTCGTTTACGCACTTGTCACTGTATGTACGTCTGTGTTCTCGTGTAGAAAGTACGTACCGATTTTAAGACATTCTACGAGTAGGTCACGTCATACATCTTCGTATCTCATTGTTGAACCGTTAACAGAACTTCGATACGCAATCACGTATTTGCCGAGCAAAGCTTCTGGCATGAGTAATATTCCCGAATGAATAAAATAAGCTATATTTTGTAGCTATGTATTCCGAAGTGTTCCGCGCCGCCGCGCCTCTTCAAATCTCGTCTGGCTTTCGATAAAGCTCGGGGGTACTGCGTTTCAAGGGAAAATCTTTATTTGTTCGGCGTTTTGCTTAATGGGAGATCCATCTTTTTCCTTCGGAAGGGATTTGGGGGAGCCTCGTGGGGAAGTACGTGACGTGTGTCGAGGTATAGAGGGACGTCAAGGGAGATTAAACATGTATCGGGTAGAATATTGCTTTTATGGTACGGCAAAAGAAAATAAGTTTTACCGGGAGACTTAATAACGCCGGTTGCCGAGCAACTTCTATTCTGTGAATCAATTAATTCGCGATTCTCACTTTATTGCTAAAAATCAAATCTTTCAGTTTCCATATTGAGCAATAATGCTGTCAACCCCCAAAATGAGAAAACATTACTGTTATATTGGACACTGTAGTCTCTTTGCAGTTTAATTCCGAAAAATTTATTCCGCTCCGTCGAAACTAGTAATTTTTTTTTATAATTGTGATAGTTACCAACAAGACAGAGAAAATGTATAGAAAATGGAGGAAATTATCTTCAAATTTACGCACGGTGGGACCGCGAATTAATTCGCCCACTTAATGCTCGTCAAAGGTACATTATCCTTGTTTCTCGTGAGCATAAATTTCATTAAACGTCGGGCAGATACTAAGGATATGAAGGGAATAGTTTTATGGGGACATGAATTCCCGTTTCATCATCTCGCAGCGCGTATCTATATTCATTGTTTAATATTTACGATCGAGGTTATGCGTAAAACAGTTTGACGGTAGGGAAACGAAGCCGTGTGGTTTTCCACGGGGTGCGATATCGAAAAACAATTGCTGGCGATAAATAAGGAAAATGGATTCGACGGAAGGGAGATGCCTAAGGCCCTACGTCCTCGACCCCCGGTTACCAAGACGTATATCCCACCGCAAGCCACGATATCGAGAAGGCCATACAATATTTACGCTTTCGGCGGCAAACGCATAAATATTTCAAGAACACCGTGGGAACGCCCTTCACCCCTGGCGAAACGACCCTCCACCCTTTTGAGTGTTACTATATTACCCATATTCTGTTATGCTGACCAATATAAAGTCAGCAAAGCAAGGCAAAGTATCTCTTTCCACGGGATATTCAATTAAATGGAAATTCTCGATGGATATTCATAAAACAGGAGCATCTACAGTAAAAAAAAAAGAAAAAAAATACGCGGAAGGGACTATATTTATTAGAGGAAATCTTTGTTCTTAGAAGGATGACCTAAAAAGGGATCAACCCAATGACAATTGATTGTGAAAGTAGAGGCTTCAAGTTTTAAAATGGGTCCAGGTTTATTGTTGTATGATTCTTTTTTAATTATCCCAAAACTATAAATATCCAAATTGTACCAAAATTGAGTGAAATAAAAAGTTATTTCCTTTCCTAATATGCTTATTGGGTTCAAAATAATATATTTGTATATATATTTAGAAATCCTGTGGTCCAGTGATACCCCTTGGCGCAACGATAGGGAGATCAATATGAATGTTTACGCGTAATTAAGGTAGAAGAAGTATGTCACGACTTAAACGTCGCTTTCTCCGTAAGACAGCGGGTCCGAGTAGAAGAAACGGGAAAAACAGCCGGCCGGTTGGCGCTTTTATGCAATGCCCCCGTCTGTCCGACTAATTGGTAATTAGACGACGCGCAATTAATCATGCCCCTTAACCCCCTTCTTTCGTTTCGCCGGTCGGGCGAGCCGGGAATCTCGAGTCGAGGAGCTTGGATGTTTAGGTCTATTCAACATGGCCATTCGTTAATGAAGTCGCGTGTCGGGACGCCAAGTTCATTTCCCTCTGAATGCGATGAGTCCGAGAATCATAATTACTGTATTCAGTACGCATACCCTTCCTGATGCGAAACGTGTCCACGCCCACCACCACGCTCCACCCGGAATCTCGATTAAACCCATGTCCAAACGATACTGGAACCACCGGCACTCGCTCGCATGCGATCGCATCCCCCACGAATATTCTGTTTACCCCGAGGGCCTCCGAATTCTTGTCTTTTCATTATCCTTCCATTTCGTTCCCGGTGCTATCATGCCGCTTTTCCACTCAATTAATGCTGTTCTACTTCCGAACGCCATTATTTTTACCAATTTCTGAGAATTTTCTCAAATGGAACTATGACGCAATCCACTCACTACTAGACTGCGGATCTTTAGGAGATCTGCGAAGACATAGAAACCAAATAGGAATTTATTCCTCTCCTTGATGGTTTTATTAAGCTGTAAGAAATGTATTAAATTCGTGTAATCTTTTTACTGTTAAAAATTACACTCCCCATTTTTGCCAAACGACGCCAAAATTGAGAAACTATATTTTAATTTTGCACTTGGATTTTCAACACACCTTCGTATATACAATTTTTTGAAAGTAAAAACAATCAAAATTAAACCAGATATATATTTTGTTACACAGAATGCGTTTTAAAACAAATTTGTTACGTCCCATACCCACAAAATTGTTAATTCGATCCTTATCTAAACAATCGCGTAACCGAGAGTACCAACCTACTAAGTTTCTATCAACGATTTCCTAATTGCCTTCTAAAAATATTATAAAACCACGTTGATTATATGTATGATATTACGAATGTCACCATAGTCTGTGGATGAGAGAAAAGCTTCGTGATCGGGATCGTTCATTGGGTCAAACAATTTCCATATTTCCGTTTTTCGTAATTGGAGCCATCGACGAACGAGCGTGCGACTGGTTGTCTTGTAGAATTGTGATTAATGCGAATCGCATACCGCGGCTCCTTTGATCTTTTCGGTAGATCGATTTCGGCGCAACAACGCGCGGAATGCCAATCAATCGGGGGCGACCCATTTGGATATCCGGCCGCGGTCAGCTGTTCTATGAATTCTCCCTTGTTTTATCCGTCGAGAACCATGAGCAACATCGCATCGCGTCATGCGAATCGGTGTCCCGTGTACAACCGCACACGGACATCGTCGCATCGACGTTCGACGTTCGACCCGGATAACCCCGTGTGTCGCGATGCGTGCACACGGGGAACGTCCATACAGTGACACACGCACACACGCGCGCGCAAAGGTGTATACGGGCCTCACCGGGGAGAAACCACAGCTCATAGAAGTATATGTACCACCTCCGTCGAAGGGGGTGATTGTATAACATGATCAGCACCCGGTGCATGCCTATAATGTTTTGATTATAGGGCGCTCTCGCATTTGACTCCGTTAAACCTGATGCTAGGATTTGGCCTGGAACTTGCGCCGACTTCGAACCGAACCAATCATTGGCAGCTCGTGATACCAAAGTCGCAATGCACGAGCCCCGCCTAAACCGCTTACACTAACTAATACGTTATACGCGTTCTATTAAGATGCTGTTACGGCTGAATAACGAGTCAATCGATAGCGCCACGCGCATCGCGCGCAATCCAATCGTCTCAATTTACCCTCCCTCGGATGATTATCACGTCTGCTTGACAGTTCATCCGGAATTCCAATTGGTTCAGACCTTTTTTCTGTCCAGAGTTTACCCGTCTCGTTCGATTATAGTTAGTCGGTGTTGCTAATCCCGAATCAAAGTGTTCCGCGTAAATTGCTAACGCGGTCGTTGATGATTTCGTTCGAGGACATACTGAGAACATCAAGTGGTATTCTGTGTTGGACGCTTCATGTGCTTCTTATGTTGTTCTACACATTCAGGTAACATATTGTGTAGTATTAATGTCTAATTCGACATTCTCGAATTCGTCAAAATCGACTGTCTCGAGAACGTTATTTGAAAAAATATATGATACCGAAACATTTCCTGTTTCGAAGGGGATGTAATCTAGTGCCTGTATTCATATGAATGTAGGATCATACGGACCATGGAAGGACAAAAAACCTTTGGTATTTTAAAGCGTGAATATATTTAAACAATAAAAAGACAAAACAAGGTATACAAAGAGATATTACAAAAGACTACTCGAAGTGCGCTTCTCTACGTCTCGACGAGAACTGCCCGATGCCGAACGTTTCTCGAACTCGTCAGTTCATCTACATTGTTTATTATAGAAACGCTATCGCATCGCTCGGGCCGCCTGGGTCCGCGTGAGTCCTTTATTCCCGCCGACAAACATTAAACGACGCCGCCGAACGCGCGCGGAACGAAGGCACACGGAAAACGACACAGCCGCGCACGAGAATTTATCTTTCACGCGCGGCAGTATGATTCGGATCATTCTTTGAAACGCACTGAACCTACATGAAGGTCACATTTACTTTATTAATGGAATGCTATTCTTAATAAATCTGTATTATCCTATTTATGCTGAAAAACTATTATTTTGGGAGAGATTTTAATTTTAGTATTGCGTATTTTTATTATGAATATACATAAGTGTGGTATTTTTGTTTTTAGAATGTACAGGATAATGATATAATTACAACATTCTATTTAAAAAAGACTTATGTATTGCTTTATAATGGCTAGACTCTTTTATAAACTATATGATATGTCTGATCTAGTGTTAAATTGAAAATTGTTTGTACGGTATATACGCATATTCAGTATATTCATTTTGTATTAGCTTTAAATTTGAATGTTTTGCAGAATAGGTGGACAAATAGTTGCGCAGTGGTCGGTACTACTTGCGTAATGTACCGATTAAATGTCGCGTGAAGTGTGCGCTATTGTTGGTTAAGCACAATACGAATTCCTCTGATTGCAATCAATTCGCTTCATGCGCAAGTGAATATATCGTACTTCTCTCGTAAATTATGACAATGGGCTAGTCACGAGTCTAAGGGGAGACACAGTATCTAGGTTTCTTACGACCGAGTAGGCCTCTCTCTCTGCGGTATCACTCAACCAGAAGATTGAACAGGTAGGATACTGATGGTGCGTGAAATGGAGTAATAACAAATGACTGATTCATTATTCGCATGTTCATAACAGGCACCTTAAAAAACATCTTATCCGATTAGTAACCAGTTTCGCGATATGTTCCAGTTCTTTTTGCCAATCACACGCAGTAGAATCCGATTAAAATCAAGTCGAACACACATTTTTACGTCATCGATTCTTTTCAGTTTGTAATTCTGAAATAGTCAGACTTATTTTCTGCGAAAAATCTAAACAGATATTTTGTCTTGCATTAGAAAATGATTCGTTATTCATATTTACATAACAGACGCCTTAGAAAATTTCTTATCCGATTACCAGCTAGTTTCGCAATGAATTCCAGTGCTGCTTGTCAAACATACAGCTGAATCCGATTAAGGTGAACACACATTTTCCATCACGGTTTTTCTGCCAGTTTTTAATTCGGAAATGGACTGATTTTCTGTAAAATATTTGAACAGATATATGTATCGTGCAGCATTAGGAGATGAGTTAAAAGAACACTTCCACGTTTCCGGTTATAATTGTACGGAGGTTCGAACATAATTGTGGTTATCGATCTTCATTGGATTTAATTCAAGCGTGAGTTACCCGAAGCGACGTACAAGCGAGCAGTAGTTAATCAACGCTCTCCCCGCGTATTTACAGTACCGTCGATTTCTCCTCAGCCTCGATATTCCTGCATGTGTACACTTTTGTATCTCACGGCACGTAGGCATAGTACGTAAATATCCCGTACAGGCATGCACACTTCCCGGTGCATTTATCGTTTCTCGGCTCGTCTGTGATTCCACATGATTGTAACCGTCGTTATTGTATACTTAACCCAGTTACACGGTGTGTATGTGTTATTTCAAAACCCGATACCGGGATTTCGGACAGACGCGATCAGCCTATTACCAAACACGTCAAGATAACTATTACACAGTATTGGAATTCGCTTGCATTCTGACCACTTCGATGGATGGCGAAACCGTGATCCGCTAAATTAGACGAAAACAACAATCGTTGTCTTCGTTTCAAAGCATACTAAATGGTATTTCATAATTAAAGCGCAAAAAGCGACGCAAAAAAATTTATCTGCACTTATAATCATCAAATTTTCTAGATATTATTAAAAATATTTTCGGAGATGAAGGTTGGAATCTTGTCGCCGGTTTTCTAGAAACACAGGAGAAACTTTTTCCAGAAAAAAGTTGCGCTTCGTCTTGGGACAGCCAGCCAGGCTCATCTGGTAGAGCTACATTGATAATGCGTGCTCTAGACAGTGGGATGAGAGAGCTTCTAGTGCTATACTACAAGGAACGCGGTTTTTCTAGAACAGTTGCGATGGACGACTGTGAATAAGATCTCTAGCGAGAAAACAGTGAAACAAGAGTCCTCGCGCATCTGACTTTTTCAGAAGATGCATTGTGCACATTTATCATTGCTTCTAACCGGAAATCATAATATTCCTGAAAATTCGTTTTCGAATAGAATACCAGCACATGCACTAAACTTAATGTAACGTAGACTTAAATCAAGCACCACGAGCCAAAGAATTAGACGACGCTCTCAAGGATCCGCATTTAAATCGAATCAACTGAAGATGTTTCATTCATTCCGACTTGTTATTGTAGAAGCGCTGACTAAACGACACAGCTGCAACGAAAGGGTGAAAGATTAGGTATATCAGTGATTCAATACCGATCGAGAAAACCAACGGAAGAGGGTCCCGTCGGTGACCACGTCTGCAGATAATAAACCGGATTTCATGTTCCCGATGCAAAGTGGATACGTGAGCGATTTGAAAGCAGCCGAACATGTGTGCGACATCCATTTACGAGCGATTCCGTGGAATGGCAACGAAGTCAATCGCGGCGGAGGACGGGTAAAACGGCTGAAGGATCGATCAAATCCTTGTCTTTCATTATACCGTGTTTCGCTGTCTGTCTCTTGATTTATGAATAAGAAACGATCACCGCGCGTGCGAGCGCCACAGAGACCTTTAATCGGAATTCTCTCTTTTACAGCGTAGGTACTCGCAGCACAGGAACGCCGTTTCAGGAATAATCTACCGCGTATCAGATGACATCAAAGGAACGTTCGAGCCGTCCCGGCTAATACAAGATCGTTCGGCCGTATCGTCTATCGCGATTTCGCACGAGAAGCATCGGCCCACGCGTTAAAGCGCGCACACGCCCGTATTCTTGATTGCATTATGAAAATAAAATATCGTGGAATCGGCACGCGCGCGCGCGAGCTCGCAAGAGGATTTCCTCGGGGACGTCCCACGGGATCCCGGCGTCGCGATTTTCACCGTGAGCTACTCTCCGCGTCTCCATTCTTCGCGCAGGTAAGAACGATATTAGATTTGCGCCGGAAGCAAACCTTTTCACGTAACCTACCCCCGGAAAAACTCGAGCGAAAAGCGATAAACGACGCGTCACGCCGCGTTTCACGATATCAATTCGATCGTGCGCGAGATGCGCGCGGCAGCGTTTCTTCAAATGGATTATCGGCTGGTGCCGAAGAGAGGCAGAGAGAGAGAGAGAGAGAGAGAGAGAAACACGATGGAAAACGCGCACAAAGACACCGGGAAGATGGTAGTTGAATCCCATTGATTGCCACTCGAAATCAAAACAAACGATTTGCTAATAACCGGCTAATGATGCTGTCGCGCTACATGCACGCGCTCGCGTGAAAGAAGAATAGCTTACACCGGCTGGCTAATCCTTCTCTCGCTTTGACCCTCCTTTTCAAAGCGCGACGATAAGCACTCGAAAAACCAACAGTCGGACTGCCATTAATTTTAACTCCCCGATGAATCGACCACTTCAGCTGCCAGCTCTACAAGCCCATAATCCGAATCAGATCAAAGAACTCGAGCAAATGGCTGCAAGGTCACGGAAACTTCGTCGCCATGTTCGGTCGTCGACCAGCTCTTACAAGGCCGGAGAAAAAACTTCCAGTTCCGATTGGTAGAACTATGGACGTTGCAGAACGTCTGTAGATCGTGCCTCATAAGTTGAGAATGAGAAGCGGGAAGTTCGATACACGATGTTCTACAAGTGGAGAAGAAAAGTTAGTAATTATGCAGCGCAGGGGATCTCAACTCCGATTTTGCTGAAACGCAGATATGTTGTAGAGGGTCCCGAGTAACGTGCACTTTGTCCGAGACAGGACGTTCTGTTTGTATGACAGAAATTAGTTATACTGGAGCAAATGTAGTGTCACAACTACTTTTAAAACTTTATTGCATTATTTCAACGAATTTCGTTCCATCGGTTGCAAAATACCCTGCGCGAGGAGTTTAAACAAGTGTTTTGTTATTTGCGTGCAGATTGTTCGAAGCAAGTATGATTCTAATTCTTTTTAGATACCGAGAGAAGTACGTATACAGTGTATGACGAGATCACGGAGAGTAATAGTAAATCGAAAGTATAGAGCGAAGTTTTTCGCCATGTCGAACATTTCTCTTAAAAAAAAAAACAATCTGATTATTCAGTTGTCAGAAACTGCAACACGTCGAAGTAGCGAAGAATGCTAAAACGCATGTCAATGTGTGAGTGGCACGTGTATATGGTGCATATTCACATTCCATTTTCCTGACAGGCTTCGGCGCAGCACAGATACATTTTCTTTGCTATTAATTTCAACGGTATCTGGGGAATACAAAAGATTTTCTTGTTGGTCGTGTGTGTTTTTCTTTAAGAGGTCAGTTGACCTTCTAGTTCACGAACCGGGCAATTAAATTGAAACAGTTTGTTCAATTATTCAGAATTATTTTTAAATGCAAACGTTATTTGATATATTCAGAAGTTTCTACACGGAAGTTGAATCTTGCAAGGACCCGTTGCAATGTTGCAAAATGGATGAGATAGTTGCAAATGCTAAGGACAGCGCCACTCGTAATTATTCGACAGAGATTCGACGCTTTGCTCGGTCCTCGGGAGGCAAACATAGACGCCCCTTTGCTGTATTAACATAAACGTCTCCTTATTATAATTTGCACAGTTTTCGTGCTACAACGGTTATAATTGAGAGCATTCTAAATTTCATTAGCAGGGTTCTACTTGTATTCAAATTTTAGAGAGCGAGTTATACCATGAGGCAGAGACCACGATTCCTTCAAACGGAAGGATTTCAATCTAGTGGTTGGTAATCTAGTGATTATAGAATGTTTCTGATCTGGTGGTATAATTGGAAATGAGTGTATCTAGTGTCCTCTACTATTTAATTGGAATCAGCTGATTCTACTGATTTTCGATTTACTTCTATCTGTAGAATGACCCTTTCTGTCTGGACCATCAGATCAGAAATCCCCTGCACACGTGATCTAAACTATCCTCAATTTGAATGCTCTCTGTTACCAGATCAACGATTACACAAGCAGCAACCCAATCCCCGACTCAATTTTTCACCCAATTAATAGCCCCTCCAGATTCTCCCGCATTAGGACAATATTATCCTGAGTAATGGTGGCGGCCAACGTCTTATTTCACTTTTCCGGTCGCGGGGTGTCACATTCACGTACGTCCGCGATATATCACGAATCACGACAGAAACGTATTAGGGAAACGTCGCGTACCAGAAACAATATAAATCCATCCATCTTAGGAATCCGGCCTCGCGATAAATGGCCAACCCGGAGTAGGGTAGAAGAAAGGAAAAAAAAAGGGGGGGTCGAGGAGGATGGTGCGCGGATTTGCGATGTCTTATCGCAAAAAGAGGAAACGGAACAAGGGGGTGTAGGAAAAGAAAGGGTGAATGGGCGAGCATGTGGTCAATTCTTGGGTGTCGGGTAGTTGCGCAGGGGACAGCCCTGATTGGTCCGTCGCCGCCGGTCGGCTGACGCGGCTTGTGGCTTTCGGCTCGACGGGCTTGCCTCGACTCGCTCAGTCGCACTCGAACCGCGCATCGGTGAAGGTCTTGTGTCGCCCTCTCTCGGCGGATCCTCCCGTACGGTATACGCGTGTGTGCGTACCAGCGAACGGTCCTCACGCGAGTCTCGCCACGTTGTTTCCTCGCCTATTCTTTGGCAACGATGATGCTACGCGGACGATGACTGGGACCGGGCCATCGGTCAGCCGTTTGTAACCTGTCTCTCACCGGTACCGAACGATAACCTTCTACACGACTGCCCTGGTTCCCCAGTTTATAAACAATATATTCCACGGTAAAGAAATACTTAAACAGTCAACTTTGTCAACTTTGGTATAAGGCATTCAAAATTATACAACATTTTGGCAAGTATCGTCAGTTTTGTAATTGTTTGAACTGTGAGTTGTCAAAAACGCTGAAATCTCTGCTGTCAATGGAACGTACCTCCGTGTGATTCGTCTTGAAAGCGTCGTGTTCGATCCTCTGTGGAAGACGATTATCCAACACGTGAAGCTCGCGATTCCGTTTGCCAACGGGGTACCCCTTCCTCTTCTTTTTTTCGTTGTCCCTTTCTCTCCGCCGGCAGTCGTTTAAAAGGATATTGGACGCCATTGAACGTTTGGTTCTGTTCCCAGTCGACGCGGAGGACACAGTGAATAGTCGTGCGCGCGTGTTTGCCGTCGACGTGCAGCTCGGGACGCGATCGTTCCCGGCGAAGGGCATGGGTAGTGCGGGAGATAGATCGTCTTCGGTGTAATCTGGCGTTGACGTAACCTAGCCCAACGTAACTTTTGTTTGGGACATCGGTGAGCCCGCGCCTACCTCCCACTCCAACCGTTCTCGCTTTTGGTGCTTCTCTCCCCCCCTCCCCCGCCCCTCTCACTCCCGATCGTTCTCTCTTTCTATCTCTTGCGCGTGTGTGCCCACTTTTCTGGAGTGTGTGCAACCGACCCCGCAACGAGAGCAACTTCACGCGTTTATCCGGTAAGTGATACACTATATTTATCTATTGATATAGCGCCCTGTCGCGCCGATTTATGAGTTTGTGACGTGCGAGCGCGGCCCTACGATACTATTCCAAATACTTGTGATGCTTATCGGATGTGGAATGTATTAACCAGAGTGCACATGATTTTATCGTTTTATTCGTACTTATTTGTTTATCCATTCCGGATGAATACTTTTCCCTGGATCGTTTGTGAGAAATTATACGGCTCGTAATTAGACGCCATTTTGGTAAGTTGTTTCTGTGATTTTCGAATGTATGTGGCGTTGATTTCTGGTACTGTTTGGTTTTCGTATGGTTTAGGTTTGTTTGCATGTTGGGTTTACGACGAAATTTGTGGTCTATTTATTTCTGTGATATTTTAACGTAACGTGGAACTGCTTGTGATCGTGTAATATTATATAGAAGGTGATATTTTTGGTATGTAAATGGTAATATTTGATTTTTATATGTTTCTGGCTTGTTTATATGTTGGTGTTTTACGGTGGTTTCTAATCGAATTGAATCGCTGAATTTATGGTTCCGGTTACTGTGTTTTGTACGAGAGCGTGGAAATTGAATTTCCCTGTATCCATTCCCAGATAGCACAGAGACGTCTTAAAGACGTCTTTAAGACGTCTGTCAAAGACGTTCAGACGTCTATTAGACGTCTGAATGTCCTACGAACGGCTTCCGAACGGCTTCTGAACGTCTCTGGAACGTCTTTGTGAAAAAACTGTACGTCTTAAAGACGTCTTTAAGACGTCCGTTCGACGTCTTTAAGACGTCTCGAACAGACGTATTCAAGACGTCCCGAAACAGACCCCTAGTACCACAAAAATATTAGATAGATATGTTTGTCAAATATTGGAAAAATATTTTTTAAGCCACATTTTTTCTTGTGAGAAAAATATTGAATTTGAATATTGTATACATGTACAAGAAATATAAATTGAATGTTTGATATAACAAAAAAATTAAATAAATAAAAAAAGATAAATTAAAAGAATGTTTTTCAGCATATCCGCGCACATTAACATTTTATGCTTTATTTATTTATTTATTTATTTATAAATAAAAAAAATAAATTAAAAGAATGTTTTTCAGCATATCCGCGAACATTAACATTTTATGCTTTATTTATTTATTTAATTAATTAATTGATTAATTTATTTATTTATAAATAAAAAAAATAAATTAAAAGAATGTTTTTCAGCATATTCGCGAACATTAACATTTTATGCTTTATTTATTTATTTAACTTATTTATTTATTTATCTATTTATTTTGATATATTATTTTGGATTTTGGATTTGTGATATATAATGTATAGTTTTATTATTAAACAATATTTATTGCTAAATTCTATTGCGAATATATATGTAATATATTATAATAGTACTAAATTAACAATTTAGTTATTTAACTTTCCTAAATAAATAAACGTCTATTCGAAGGATGGAAAACTGCGTTATATTGTGTTGCGTGTGTACAGTTTGTAAAGCTTTTCTCTAGCCGTTTAGAATGACTGAAACGTCAAGATATGAAACGTCTTAAAGACGACTCGTAAAAGACGTCTTAAAGACGTCTGAAATGAGACGTAAAAACGACGTCTTTTACGAGACGTCTTAAAGACGTCTTAAAGACGTCTTTTCAGGACGTAAGACGTTCAGACCAAAAATGGACGTAAAACAGACGTCTTTAAGCCGTCCAGTGCTATCTGGGTTGTAATATCTTATTCCCGAAAATTGTTGATCCGAACGGAATATAGAAAAGACGTTCGTTCTCGTCGCAATATTTCCCAGAGCTTCTAATACCTATGTCGACCCGCGATCGCATAAATAATTTTCGCCATTACCATATTGGAAAACGTTCTTTCAATACCGTAATATACGTCCAGGGATTATAATTCATCCCCGATCGTGTTCCAATTTTTCTTCCGACGATATTTTCGTACTTTACGGCCGACGACTAATGCTACTTATTAGTTTATAAATTCGCTGTTTTTAATAATAGAGAGCTACTGAATACGGACCGGAACAAATTTTACCGTTTATGTCAATAATATAAATCTGTAGCTCTTTGTACTTAAACCGAAACGATCTTGGTAAATTGTTTCTTTAATGAAGGAGCAAGGCCAAGGTTAATACTAATCAGCAGACACAACAAATTTTGAATTTAAATTGTAAATCCGATTTAGGGTTCAATGTCATAAATAGCATTGTGTGTAATATTATTCTGCTTTTTATTATCTTAAAGCTCTACAAGGAAACAATGGAAAGCAAAAAATAAAATTTTTATAAATCAGACTGCGATTTAAAAAAAAAATAGGTTTGAGGAATCCTCAGCTACGGGTGTTATTAAATACGTACAGGCTGGCGCGTTGATCATGACCTACCGTTTTTACTTTCTTTTTTACATCCATAATAGACGACCATGAATAGACGCGTCCTCTTCAATGGTTCGCGTACTCGACGATTTTCGCAAAAACCAAGCTTCGGACAAAAAAGTGCTACTCTACACTTTTGACCTATTTTGTCAAATATTGACAAAACACAGTCATTTCATACAGATGTCTGTTCATACAGTCATTTTTTTGATTGTCTAAAAAATTCAATCGACACCTCGACGAATGAACTAAAATTGAATTGAATGTGACGAAACGTTTCAATTATTAGTTAACTTATCGTTTGTGCAAATTTCACAAAGAATTCTTTTATAAATTCGAAACTGCTGGGATTCCATCAATTCCAACAATTATATATGTTGGATCATACGGACCATGGAAGGACAAAAAACCTTTGGTATTTTAAAGCGTGAATATATTTAAACAATAAAAAGACAAAACAAGGTATACAAAGAGATATTACAAAAGACTACTCGAAGTGCGCTTCTCTACGTCTCGACGAGAACTGCCCGATGCCGAACGTTTCTCGAACTCGTCAGCTCGTCTGCATTGTTTATTATCGAAACGCTATCGCATCGCTCGGGCCGCCTGGGTCCGCGTGAGTCCTTCATTCCCGCCGACAAACATTAAACGATGCCGTCGAACGCGCGCGGAACGAAGGCACACGGAAAACGACACAGCCGCGCACGAAAGTTTATCTCTTACGCGCGGCACTATGATTCGGATCATTCTTTGAAACGCACCGAACCTACATATATCTATCTTTCTCATTCGATTTCTCATCTTTTCATCCTATTTATTCGACTAAGATTTACAATCTCCCGCTGCCAGGAGTGCCTGGAACAAACGTCATCAAAAGTTTCTATTTTCGATCGACCGTTGGCTCGTAAATCGAGCGTCTTGAGGGTCGGTAGGTCTGCGAACGGAGTGGAGAGTCTTGCTAAAATATCCAGAGCTGGGTATCGGACACAGAGGCGTTTACGAATTTTTCATTTCGCCCGAGAAATTCATAACCCGACTTCCGGCGGGGGTGCACGGCCTCGTTAAGCCAATCGCAGGACGATCCGGCGCAAAGAGTCGAGACACCGCAGAAATAATATTCGCTTTGGCGAGTCGAGAGCTTTGCCAAACCGCGGGGTAGCCATAGAAAAAGACAGAGAGAAAGAGCGAGAGAGGGAATCGCGTTAGACCCGATGGCACATGGTGCTGAAAATAGGTGGACACGGCGTGTTGCATCTTTCGGCGGGCCCGTTTGGAACGGCTGTTCCAGTATCTCGAATTGCGGCCAGCGGGGAGGGAGAAAAAAAAGCGTAAACGCAGTACGGGGGAGAGGTTGGCGAGCGCTAATTGGTTAATGCCGGTCATTACGGGGCTGCGGTGCCTCGGCTAAAGAGAATTAAAAATAACCAGGCGTCCTGGCGAAGGCGGGCCGGAGCCAAAAAAAAGTCACACCCCCTCCGATACCGAACCCTCCGGTTAATTGAGAATATGTACTCGGTATTTTCCGGCTTCGGGGATCGGCGAACTGAAATTCACTTTGGCCTCTTGATTTTCATGTAAACAGGCTCTCTCGCGAAGTTCGACGCGCGAATCCCGCTTTGCTTCCCACTGTTTGGATTCCGCGTCGTCGTATGGCTGCTTTCCGCTTGCTCGTCAAATTCCTCCCTGTCCCGGCTTAATGCTCTTGTATATGGAAATCAGTGGAATATCGATAAGGATTTCGTTTCTTTTTTTTCTTTCTCTTGTTGGGATGACGAGGTTAGGAGATTAAAAGTAACTTTGTATCTTAAGTATTTATTTAAGCTCCGCAACGGAATAAGCGTCGATCAGTTTGGTTAATTAATTTTGCTTGCATATAACACAATTCTTTATTTAACTATGGTACACTGAAAGTCTGACTATCGGTAATTATGAATATGGGAGCTGTTGCTGGCTCGGCAGACTGGCTTAGACAGAGTGGTGCCTTCTTCCTCCTTAGGTCCTTTTATACGGAAAATGCGGTGTGCGAGGTGCAATAAACCGCAGGTCAAAAAGGGACTTCCCTCTCCGCATGCCTCGTGCATTTCGGTGTATACTCCAACACCCTTCCTCAACGAATGCACAATGAATGGGCTGTTTATTGATTGACCTGTAAGCCACATTTTTCAACTAAGCCTTTTAATTTTACCCTTCCTAATGGCTTTGTTAGCATGTCGGCAATCATTTCATTTGTTGGACAATATTTGTATTCCATTATTCCTTGGTCCTTCAGGTCTTTGATGAAATGGAATTTTGTGTCAATGTGTTTAGTTCTATGGTTGAACCCTTTTTGATCTATGAGTTTTAGGCAGCTCTGATTGTCCTCATAGATCAATGTTGCACTTGGACTTTTGCCTTCGAAATCTTCGAGCAAGCGACGTATCCAAATCCCTTCCTGCGTCGCTTCAGCGAGGGCAATGAATTCTGCCTCTGTAGTAGACAATGCTACACATGCCTGTTTGCGACAGGCCCAACTGATTGGCGAGTCATAATATTGAAATAGGTAGCCGCTATTAGACTTCCTATCTATACGGTTTTCAGCCCAGTCAGCATCTGCATATCCTTTTAATTTGGGTGTACCACCCCTGTTCCCGAGCCGTAGTTCGTAATCTTTCGATCCTTTCAGGTAGCGGGCGACTCTCTTTACCTCGTTCCAATCGCTGGTAGTGGGCGCCTTGTTATGTTGGCTTAATATGGATACACTTGCTGCAATATCCGGCCTTGTGTTCACAGCCAAATATAACAATGCCCCTATTAATTGCTGGTATTTTTCATTTTCTGGCATTTCTTCTCGATCTGTATTATTTTTCATGTAACCTTGATCCAAGGGAATATTAGATACTTTTGCATCTTGTAGACTAAATCTGTTCAAAATTTTTTCGATGTATTTGGTCTGCTTTAAGTAAAAAATGCCATCTGTATCCCTCCTTATTTCGATGCCTAGGTAGTACTTTAGGTTGCCAAGATCCTTGAGCTGAAACTTCTTGTTCAAAAGATTAGTAATTTTATTGATCCTCACCTCATCTTTTGCAGCTATTAGGATGTCGTCAACATAGATACTGAAGTAAATGTTTCCTGTGGCATCGTTCTTTATGTACAAGCATGAATCAGCCTTGCTTTGTACAAATCCCAGTTCTTGAAGACAATTGTTCAGATGGTCGTTCCAAAGCTTAGCCGCTTGTTTTAGGCCATAAATGCCCTTCCTTAAACGACACACCATTTCTTCTTTGCCTTTTACCGCGTACGATTCTGGTTGCTGCATGTAGATATCCTCTTTCAATTCACCGTTGAGGAATGCTGTTTTCGCATCAAAGTGCTTAACAATTAGCTTTTCTTGGCCTGCTACGGTTAATAGCATCCTAAAGGTTGTTTGCTTTACAACGGGGGCGAAAACCTCGTCGTAGTCTACACCGTATTTTTGGGAAAAGCCGCGTGCAACGAGGCGAGCTTTATGCCTTTCAATTCTTCCTTCGGCGTTGTGCTTCGTTTTGAAGACCCATTTGCAGGTAATGATGTCTCGATCAGCTGGCCTTGGTACAATGTCCCAGGTACCATTGCTCTTTAATGAGTCGATTTCATCCCTCATGGCCTTTTTCCAGCTGTCCCTGTCAGGTCTTGATAGCGCGTCTTTCACATTTCTGGGCTCTTGCTCTTCTTTCGCAAGATTTGACCCAGCCATGTACCTATCTGGCGGTACGCCCCGATTCGATCTTTCGGAACGTCTGGGTTCCCCTGGCTGTACCTGAACCGATTCATAGTCGCTAGAAATATTGTTTGAACTGCTTCCTTCATCATTGTCTTCATCTTCAAGTAAAGATTCGTCCGGGTTGTCACTGAGATTAAACTCAAACTCTTCCTTGCTCGAAGCTTTATTTTCTTGTGAAGCCTTATGCGTCTTTATTTCATCGACGAATATAACGTCTCGACTAATTTTGATTTTGTTACTTCCTGGTTTTAGAAGCCGATATGCCTTAGATTCTTCCGAATAGCCAACAAAGATTAATTTTTCGGCCTTTTTGTCTAATTTTTTTCGCTGTTCCTTATGTACATAGACGTACGCATTACAGCCGAATATGCGTAAGTGACTTACATCGGGCTTCTTTGAGTACCATAACTCGAATGGTGTTTTCTTTAATCCTTTAGCGGGAAGTCTGTTTTGCAAGTAATTGGCAGTAAAAATCGCTTCACCCCAATACCTTTTCTCGAGATTGGCATCGAAAAGCATGCATCTTGACATCTCGAATAGATATCTATTTTTCCTTTCAGCGACTCCATTCTGCTGTGGTGAATAGGGTGCCGTGTATTGTATAGAAATCCCTTGACTTTTTAGGTATGCCTGTAAATTACTGTTGACGTATTCTCGTCCTCGATCTGATCGTATTATTTTAGGCACCTTTTTAAATTGGATTTTCGCCATTTCCACGAACTCCTTAATGCATCTGGTTACCTGGTCTTTATGACTCATCAGGTATATATGTGTATATCTGGAGAAATCGTCAATTATTGTTAGTGCGTACCTTTTATTTCCGGGCGTAATGACTTCTATTGGGCCGCAAACATCTGTATGGACAAGCTCGAGGGGTGCTTTTGTCTTGCTTGTGGACTCCTTGGGAAAAGGTTTACGAGCCATTTTTCCTTCCACACAGTATTCGCAAGTTTCGTTCCAGCTGCACTCAGTTACCTGAATCCCCGTAGCGAGTCCCTTTTCGGCCAATTCCTTTATTGCACTTGTATGGCGATGCCCAAATCGCCTATGCCACACGTGATGACAATTCTCTTTAGTGCATCCGTTTTCTGTCTCTTTTACTGAACAGGCTTTTTCCACGTTCTTCAGCTCGTAGAGACCTGAAGTGGCTTCCGCTATTGCTCGCACTTCTCCATCCTTTATGAAGCGGCAATCATTGCTTTCGAAGACAAGCTTGTATCCTTCTTTAGCTAGCTTTCTTACCGATAATAAATTTGAGCCCAATCCCGGTACGTAGAGTACATTGTTTACTCGAACCTTGGAAATTTTCTTTCCTCCAGCTGCACACTTTATGACTGCCGAACCGATGCCTTTTACCTCTACGCGATTTTTTTCATCCGCAAGGCGAACATAGCCTGTTTTCTCGGAGTCCAGCTCGCTGAAGAAATCCTTGTTGTGTACCATATGGCTGGTTGCTCCTGAGTCGATAATCCAGCTGCTATTTTTGTTCTGCGCGACAAGACAGACTTCTTCTTTTACAAGTCGACAGTCGTCCGCAGCTTTATTTGCCTTTTCCTGTTTTTCTTTCCACGCCTTGTATTTAGTACACTCACTTTTCATGTGCCCAAACTTTTTGCAAAAGAAACACGATGTTTTCTTTGCGTGCACATTACCTTTATATGAGTGAACGGCCTTAAGAACTGTTTCGTCGCTCGCACTCTGTCTGGTTTCCTTTGCCCCCTTACGCCGCTCATATTCGTCGATTAGTTTACTTTTTACGAGATCTGGCGTGAGGTCACTTTCGGGCCGACTTTCCAACGCTATAACGAGTGTATCGTATGATGCAGGTAGACTTCCTAGAAGTACTGATGCGACGATGTCATCCTGTAAAACCTGGCCGAGTCCTGCTAGCCTATCGATGTATTCCAAGAGTTTTGTGACGTGCTCCTCCATATCACCGTCTTCCTCAAGCACTGTGCGGAAGATACGCTTGTACAAGAAAAGTTTGTTTGAAAGCGTTGCCTTTTGGTGATAATTTTGGAGTGCTTCCCACTGATCCCGTGCAGTTCTTTGGTTCCTTATATGCCTCAATTGATTGTCTTCGACGAGAAGACCTATAATGACTTGCGCTGCTTCATCCTTCTTTGTCCACGAGGCATCCACTGGAGTAGGTACGGGTTTCTTGATCACATCCCATACAGCATCCTTCATCAACAGAAGCTTCACCTTATAGCTCCATGTTGAGTAGTTTTCACCGTTGAGTTTTTGCATTCCGTAGCGTAACTGATCAGCCATTTTACGCACAATAAAAACTCACTTAACTTTTGGTGCACTACAATGTTTCCCGAATAGTCTTGTATTGTGTAATTCACCGTATATGCGTTTTTAACTCACACTGATTTGACTGGGCCCATAACCTGTTGGGATGACGAGGTTAGGAGATTAAAAGTAACTTTGTATCTTAAGTATTTATTTAAGCTCCGCAACGGAATAAGCGTCGATCAGTTTGGTTAATTAATTTTGCTTGCATATAACACAATTCTTTATTTAACTATGGTACACTGAAAGTCTGACTATCGGTAATTATGAATATGGGAGCTGTTGCTGGCTCGGCAGACTGGCTTAGACAGAGTGGTGCCTTCTTCCTCCTTAGGTCCTTTTATACGGAAAATGCGGTGTGCGAGGTGCAATAAACCGCAGGTCAAAAAGGGACTTCCCTCTCCGCATGCCTCGTGCATTTCGGTGTATACTCCAACATCTCTCCCTCTCCCCCTCTCTTTTCCTCTCGTTCTCTTTCTCTATTCACGTTTCCCTCGGTTCATCGTTCGATCTCTCCGTCGTTCGGTCGCCGAGGTACACTTGCTACCCGCACCTGTCGACCACGCGGAATCGTTTCGACCCTCTCCCATTGACCGGACGAAAGTTGCGAAACCATTTACCGTTTGTGCGAACTTCGTTATCGCGAGTGTGTCCCGCGACCTACCGCCACGTTGATTGGGCGATTAGAAACACTTCGCGAGCAGTTTCGTCTCTCTTTCTTAGCGCAGCCCGAAATCGACCATCGGCTCGTTGCGAATACTTCCCCCCCTCCGTCCTCTCTCTCGCAGGCAGTTTCGAAACGGTCTGACCTAATTGTCATTTAAAGCGGAATATTCGCCGGCAATTATGCCGTTTCCATTATAGCACGCTTGACTCCGGCGACTGACACCGATGCATTGTTTAATTTCGTTCCGCGATTTATCCCCTTCGCCCGTTGCTTTAATTAAATCACGCGTTTTATTGCTGCCTGCGCGAACACGCTCGTTAAATAACGCCGGTCATGTACCGCGCGTTTTGAATTTATAAGCGTATCGGTGGAAATGATTATTTCGTCGGCTTCGAGATGATTAGCTGCTCGTGCCGGAAGATTTACAACGAATCTCGGGGAAATTTAGGAACGTGCATTGCGAATCGTGCTGCGATAGCGTATATCATGTCAGACAAGAAGGTTTATCTGAAAGAGACAGGTTGAAGAGTATGCAAAAGGATTGCATAAAAATCTGAATACACCCAGCTACGGCTACCTGTAGAGTCGTCAAAAGCAGTCGTTTTCCGAGGGTTAATACCGAGTTCTTTTTTTATGGATCGAATCCTAAAGAATCATTCGAGAATCGGTCGCTGTAGGGAGAAAAGCGCCCTTATCGCCGTGATGAGCGTACACGCGAAAGTACGACTATAAATGTACAATAGCTACTTGACCCGTGATAGGCGTTCGATTCTCGAGCAGAAAAGTATGAGAAATTGAAAGATTCGAGATAGCCTGGCTGGAGTACTCGTCGGTTGACGCGTAAGTTCGCATAGTCACGTGAGGTCGAGCGACTTACACGCCCGTCTTTGCTACACGGGAATACACTTACGTGCCGCGGCATTCATTTTCTGCTATCGTGGGGTTGTACCTCCACGCTCGCGGGATTGAAAAATCCCAGATAAAAATGTTACATTATATTTTTCACGTTCTCAAACGTTTCTGGATTACTCGGACTCACGGGATTGCTCATGCTCGGGCGAAATTGCTGAGAAACCATTAAAACCACGTGAACGAGTTGCATTTAACGCCTAATCTTCTCAACTTTATTTTCTATTGTACCTTTTATTTTAGAAACCAACTATTTCCTGGAAATAATTATAATTTATAATTAAACATTTATGGAAAACTGTGTTCAATATTTTTAACACTTGTGTTTCACGCATCCTGTTTCTTTATAAAGCTTTATATTTTTTATAGAAATATTTTTCTTGTTAATGGCAATCCCGGACGATATAGCTCCTTTATCTATAATTAAAATTACTTAAGGTGTTAATATAGTGACCAACAAGTTTTATGTATATGTGGTACATAAAATATTGAATCGACAATTTCCAAAACAATTTGTCCGTATGAAATTCCGTTTCCGCAAAAATTCGGTTCGAAATTTCGTCGAATTGTTTATGGTCGACCAGCAAATGTATGTATCTATCGATCGCATTATCGGCACTGTTGCGGCCACTTGAATATCGAGGATGGTGTGATATTATTTGCCCTCTATTGATCTCACTTTTGTCTGTTGCGTCAATTGTGTCAAATCGTTGCGGAAAACACACGCCGTATCGCCGTTGACGTTTATGAATTATTAATACGAGTAACCTTTATTTACATGGAAAGTTCTAACACTCTTTCTTCCATGAAATCTATTGAAAATGTATTTTCTGTTTATCGGTGTAATTGATCTGTATCTATGGAACACTCGCGGCTTTCGAATATTTCATTTTCGACGCAGACTATTGGTACATATTAAACTTTGCGAAATTCTTTACTTTTATTGCATCCCGAGCCGCAAATAATGAGCCCCATTAATCCCCTTTGCTCTTGTTAGTTTCAGAAGAATACGAGGTAGTTTGGTTTATCATTACTCGTGCAATTTTCCGTAGGCAAACTTTGATATTCCAAGATTGCTCTCTCCGATTCAATTACGTTGAGCAATTTAAAACTTGCACTCTCGAGACTCCTAACTTCGAGCTTATGAAGTTAGACGTGTCGAACGAGGTTATTGCAGTAATACAAAACGCGGAAACAGTAACGCGAAGAAGGAATATCAGCAGATTGATCGCGTCGAGTTACCTTTATCGCTGTTAGTAAATTTTATTAACAATATTTCGAGAGAAACAATGTTGGGAGCAGGATATATTTTTAACTGGATAGCAGATAAAACATGCACGTTGCTAGAATCTCTCTTCGCGCGGGAAGACGTCCAATATTTGCATAAAGGGATTGCGAGCAAGGTCATTTACGTTTTTGGGGTTTTCACGCGATATGTGCTCGCCCGTTTCGTTCTACGACACCACGGGAATGCAAACGCACGCAAAACCCACAATTTTCGCACGTAATTGGTTCCACGCGAAATGAGACGATTTTCATTGTATTGTCTGCTGTTTCGTACATTGTTGCGCTTGTATCGTGTATATATGTAGTTGCTTTTAACAACGATCTTGTTTACCTATAAACTTTCTACTTTACGATCCCGTTAAAGGGTAGGGAAATTATCGACTATTCTGCCTCTGGCTCATTGCAAATTCTATATTGCGCAATCGTAATTTGCAAAATTACATGAAGTACACATTAAAGGCAACCGTGAACATCTTTAACTCGATATCGCACTACAACCGTTGACAGTGAGAAGAAGCTTTCATTCGATCAAACTATCTGTTAATTAATCCTTAATTGCGTATCTGTAACGACTTTAGTACTTGATATTAGAATATTCGAGGTTCGCCAATAAAAACGTATTTCGTTCTGAAATAATTTTAATAAGCTAGAAACTGTGTATTTGGAATTTAATGTTTAATATGTCAAATATTAATATATTTAATACTTGATGCACCAACTTTCGCCATAAACGTACGAGACCGGCAGTTTAATTATACGCTGAATAATTTCACCGGGGTTTAATCTAGAAACGCGAAATATTCTTGGAATATTTATCGTTATCTGTTATTTAACGCGAACGTTCGGGATTCGGTGGTCGCGTAATCCGGGGGCACCGGTTATCTATAAAAAAGATGATTTCCACGTTGGATCGTTTCCTACGGGATAGGAATGTGTCCCCGAGTGCGATTCGATGAGCTTTAATTACACGTTCGCATCCGTAGAACGAAAAGACTTGCCTTGGTGGTGCCGCCATTAACGCGCGCACATCGACGCGAGAGGAAGACGGACGAGTGCATTTATGGACGGTCACACGGGATGCAAGCGCGGCAACCAATGCACACGTTTCAGTCGCGGCGGGAGCACTTAAAATTTCCATTTGCTCGTTGCACGCAGTCGTTCGTATTGGCGTGTGAATGCTTACGTCTGAGGGCTTGCACGAGAGTGTACAATCCGCCAATGGGAACGGTGGAAAACGGGCTCGCGTGAAAATGTTTTGAAGCATAATGCTGCCACTTGACCGAAATACGGAGAGCCCCCCCCCCACGGACAGAAGTGTCCTCGGAGGTAGCAGATATCAGCTTGGGACTCCTCGGCATTTACGCAACGAATGCGAGCGAGACACCGGGACGAGACCAGACCGTAAAGCGGCAGATAAAAGCGTAATTTTTTAAACGGGGCCGCGGAACGCGCCGCATTAGGAATTCTCTGCGAGACGGCCGTCTTTGTCGAAGGGCGGAAAACGGTTTAGTCCATTATACGCGCGGCGGCTGGCGGCCGTTGCCGAGAGGAGGACCGTTTCTTATGATCATAAAGAGAAACTCGCAATCGGGCGAAGTTCGTCGTTAAGGGAATTCAGCCGCCGTTTGCTTCTTTCCCCGAGTTCGTAAATTTCCCGTGGACATTTCCGGCGAGAAGAACTTGGTAATCACGCGCGCCTCGTACACCTCCGGGGCAACGAACAATCGAACCAGTAGCCGTTTCAGGATCGATGGAAACTTGGAGCGCGTTTCAGCCACTGTGCGTTAACTTCCACTTGCGACCGGGCCTCGATAGTTGTTAGGATCGATTCTTGTTACGATGGAGTGTCCGCTCGAGAGGGCGAAAGAGTTCAGCTTACTTTGTTCGCGGCAGTGCATCAAGCTCTCTCGCGCGCGCGATATGTCGTGCATGGAACGGTCGTTCGAAAGAAATATACGCTTCGCCGACGCGACCGTAGATTAACCGTGGAATCGTTAGGCTTTTCGTATGCAAAGCTCCGTCGCAACTGGCGTCACGACAACAGAAGTAACGAATCCGCGATTAAAAATTAATGGGAAACGTTGGACAAGGCTTGACGGTTTAACCTCTAGCACCGGAATTTATTTTACAGTTACTATGATTAGAACTACTTTTAGATGTTTCGTTGAACAAATTTATACTTGTTGTGTGACTCATGAATTTTCATGATAATGCAGATTTATTCTTACCTGGTCTGTTTTATTGAATCACCATTTAAGTCATCTAGCATATTGAAACTCTTTTTACACAGTATTTTTTTATCACGATTTTGCCACATAAAATCTGATAATTTTTATGACATATGCTTGTTCATATATACATTTCATAAAAAAAAAAGAAAATATGTAAACTGTGTTATCAGTGTTCCTAATACCGTTTCTAAATATTGAAGGTGTTTAGGAGAAGAGCGAATTTTCACGACGAATTTGCGGAAACATTCGTAAGTTAAATAAAAATTGTACGTAGGTGCTATCGTTTCGAGTTGAATTTATTTAGAAAAGCCCGGCTGCACGGATGCGATGACTCGATAGATTCACTGTGAAATCAGTTCCGAAATAGTATTTCGCCAATAGAAAAATTCCGGCGATAAAATGCGAGGCGTCGAATAGTTCCGCGAGAGAAGGAAATGCATTACGCATGCAAGGTCCGTGGTTCGTTGCACTCAGACGTTCCCGAGGCAGGTACGGTTTGCCCGGCCGCGCTTTCCGCCAATATCGACGAGGATTCCGGCAGGCGTTATTGAAAATTCGTATAGGGGACGGCGCGGGGAGAGATGGGGCAACGATGTCGCAACAGCTCGTGTGTTTAACCCCGAAGCAAGGACGCGCATATTTTAGCCCGTACCCTTTAGGTATTCCTACAATAGCGCCGTCGGCCATGTGGCGTGCATGGCCTGGAAGCTCAGCAAAACTGTAACCAACCAGCAACACCGCCAATACCTTCGTCGTTCCTTGCTTCCGGGGAGTACGAGTTGGAAATAGTCTGCGAAAAAGAGCGAGCAAGCGAGACGGGGAACAAGGGCGAGTGAGAGAGAGAGGAAGAGAGGAGAGGAGAGGACCACTGTCGCGGTAGAAATTGAGAGCGCTTCCAGAAGATCCTGGGAGACGAGTTTAGCGGGGAAGCTCCGCCATGGAATTTCTGCGTGAATACCAAGGCACACGAGACATACCGTTGGCGGTATTCGGCCAGCCTCGGGTAGTTTCCGGTTTTTCCGTCGTACCCGAATGCGTATTTGCTTTCGAAAACCCGAGGCCGATGTCGCCTAATAATGGTGATCCGCGTATCAGAACGCAATTACGTCGCGCGCAGAATGCAATTATTGGAATTCGATTAATGATCGAGGAACCGATCCGGTGCCGCGCGCGCGCGCGCCACATTTGTACCCGTTCGCGCAAGAACCAAGAAAGCTAATGATAATTATTCGTCGGTTCGGGGACAGCGGTCGAACTTCATCAGCTTTCGCCGCGCCATCGAGATCGAAAGCGCCGCGAAACTTTTCTTAGGAGGTTTTCGACGTCGACGCTGTGTTCCCCTTTTGTGTTAACGCCCCGGCACGTCGCACCTGTTTCCAGAAATTGATGCTTCCCCGAGACAAGAGTCCCGCGAGACGAGACGTGGGTAGATCTCCTAAATAAGGGATCGAGCCCAGCCGCGGCAACTTGGAAATTGCGGCCGTGCCGCGGTCGGAGCGATCCCTCACGTGCGATCGCGATCACCCTTCGAATAAACACGTTTTCCTTTTGTCTCTACTTCGCCTCTCTGCCGTTGTCTGCCTGTTAATTTGCCTACATTCGCGAACGGGACGCCGCTGACGGTACCTGTTGAAATTAGATAATCCTTCTTTGAGACGTACACGCACGCCGCGCTGCACTTGCTTTAGCGAATTTGGCGGCTGATTGTGGCAGTCAATTGAATTACTTTTCCAGGCCGATGGATTGCAATGCCGCGGAAATTCGCAGACTGCGAACATGCTGAAGTGGCAGGATGGAAAATTGTTTGGACTAACGAAGCCTCGCAATTACGGAAACGTAGTGTAAAAATAAACAACCGGTATCAATCCTCGCAACACGACCGTTTTGACGTTTTGAAATTTTTATACTTCTTCGAGGTTAATGTCGATTTTCGGATTAAAACTACTGTAAATGCCCAATGGTTGTTTGAACTTGCAGTTAGAAAATTAGAACATGGATGGAACGATTGCAAAAAGTGGATCCAAGCACCACCATGTTAGAGTTGAGTTATATAGAATAATTCCTTTATATTGAATTTATGGTACAAACTGGATAGAAATGTGGAACTCATTAACACAAAATTTGGGTTAGAACACTGTCTTGACACTGTTTCAATTTCAGACTAGAGACTGTCTAAAGAAAATTAGATCTGAAGAGACTGACTTCAGTTCCTGTTGTCAACTTTGATTTCTTTGATGTCGTATAGAATTTTGTACAAGACTGAACTGACTTGAATCTTGACTTAGGTTTTGCAATCTACCTACTAAATCAAGCGGAGGTATTAAATCTGAAATCTTTGACACACGTAGCTTGACATCTTTGTCAGCACGTTAGTCCTGTCCGCGTTTCTCAATTTTCAACAGACCCTCTTCGAATTTAGAGGATTGTGATAAGCTCGATGCAGACGTTTCAGCTCCGGATGGGTTTAATTCGGGTCTCTTGATTTTCGGTGTATCAGATTCGAGTTTCCTGACCCTGCTTCGGTTCACTTTGAGTCCCTCGGTTCCAGATTAGCGGGATTCAACTGGACTCTCTTGGTTCGGCCAATTAAGTCTCTTGACACCTGGCTTGGTGTCTATGTCTTTGATTGCTTGTATTTCCGTCCCTCGGTTGTGTCTGTGTCTCCGTATAAAACGAAGTTTTATAAAGTTTTTAAAAGTTTTCCAGTCTGGATTTACTCGCACGATCATTTGCGTTCCCGTTTCCCGGCCACCTAAAGTCAAGGTTCCCATGATCTTCGTACTGCGAGACTTAATCTTGTAATTGCATTTTCACGAGCGCGCGTTACTCAGTTATCGAGCGTCCATCGCGATTACCGCACGAAATATGCATGTCCTTGTCGAGTTTCCGCACGGTATGATGCCCAACGAAAAATTACGCGACCTCGGCACGGTTGGAAGGTTTATCGCGTTCGAACGTCGCCGGTGCCGGGCCAATATTAAACGCGATATAAACGGCCGGTCGTGCTCAATTTGGTACGGAGGCGAAATGAGAGGAAAAAATGTGCGCCGGGGAGTATTCGGCCGGCGCAAAAGTACTGCTCTGTCGGTGCGTTTTATTTTACGGGACGGACATGTCGTATCAGCGTGGAAACTGGAGCAGACCGCGGCCGCGCCGCACCGTTCGCGAGTCACGGGGGCTTGGGATATTTTTCGTGTCTTTGCGGTCGTGGCCCGTTGTGTTTTCTTCGTTCCCCCTCTATCTTCATCTCGCGTTGTCCTCCCTTCGGTTTTTTTTCCCCTCCCTCTCTCGATCGTGCCCGGAGACAGGCGAATACTTTACGCGAACTGATATCGCGCGACATACACACAACGTGCTTGCACACCACTCGGTATAAATGATAGCGTGAAAACGTTTCGGCGAGATTTACCCGCTCTTCTTTCTCACGGTTCACTGCCGCGGGAGAATAGAAAGCTCGCTCGGTACGCATTATCTAGGATTGCGCGTTGATATTGATAGCGGTGGTGTTGCGCCGAAGACTTTCAGAAATTACGGCCGGAAATAGATATGCACGGTGTACAGAAGCAAACGCCGCGGATTCCGATCGTCCGATAGGTGTAGACCACCGGTTCATTAAGGATTTCTTCTCCCCGTGTGTAATATTACGCGGTAATGATAGTATCAAAAAGCCAGATGGAGCGCGGCGTTCATTGGATAAATGGAGCTGATAAGTCAAAGGTAATGCTACGAGTGAGTGACGTTTTAATATAATTAGAATTCCCCGCGTAACCCTCCGTAGATACCATCTGATCAGCTTTTCATGAATGTCTGACACGTTTCGGAAGCTATTGTGATGTAAGTTGCTTAAACTGTGTATATGAAACATTTATGATAATGCCGCTGAACCCCAGTCACTTGCCGGTCTTCTTAACACTACGCGCGGTGGTATAGCGTGCGAGGAATATGGTGATCCAGCTTAAAATTGAATAATCGATACTTTTCTCACTGTTATTCTGTTCGCACCGTCTGCTCTGCAATAAGAAATATATATGCCCGTATAAACAATGGTGTCAACCGATCAATACCTCGGTGGAGGATAAGGAAATGCACCGCATGATCAATATGGTCGCGTACGGTCACATGTGCACAGTGGTTCTCTTAATTAGTGCATTCCTGTGAGCTGACTTTTCTAACAGAAACGATTTTGAAGAAAATGGTAGGATATTCTTTTTGAAATATTTCGCACAATTATTTCTCCGCTGACAATTAGAGGAAAATGGCAAAATTGTGGATTTTCTAGTGGGAAATCCCAACTGTACCGATTCGGAGGGCTGTTCGTACCCCTTCGATGTGAACCAATAGGAAATCGATGTTTTTATAAGATCTACTTCGTAGTTTAACTTCATCGTAACCGGTGTCACTTGAATACGTCTCGCTGCGAGACATTTATTGCGATATCGATAACTGATGAAAAGTACAGAAACGGCATCTACGACGATCGTGCTCGTGCCAATGCAACCTGCGACCCCATCGCGAATAAAAGATACAATACCATCGGATGGAGGAAGGTTAGCTTTTCAACGACAAGTTTCCGTCTACAACGTTTCTATTTCATAATATCGTCGAACATCTGTTAGTGCAGTTATTTCATGGCGTCAACCTAGGGTATTAAAGTGTTTCTCGCAGGCCGCTGTACATACACACGATAAACTTGATATTTTATTTCGTTACAACGGAGGAGAGAAGCACGGGGAATCTAGTTCGGATCTATATCGGGAAGCACGGTGTGTGTGTCGGGCGATGTTTCGCGAACGTGTTCCCGAAGAATTTGTCGCGCTTTTCTTTTCGCGGCCGACTAAAGGGTGGATGGGAGAGCGTTCTCGTTCGAGGGAAATTTTCACGTGTCCCGCTTTCGAGAAAATCACGAGATACTGTCGAGGGTTTTCACGAAGTACGGCCACGTACTCGTCGTTAAATTAAGCCGAACGGTCCGGTTCTGCAAACAAATTGAGCTGGCCGAAAGGAGGGTCGATTGCCTCTTTGTTGCGCCTGGTTTTCAGAGTTTCTCAATAATAGAGAAATCGAAGCGGATCTCCCGCTCTATCGACTTCCACCCGACATTGTGCACCTCATTTTTCGGCCACTTGTCGATCTTCATAATGGTCCATCAATTTTTTATTGGAAAACACTGTTACTCGACAAAAATAGAAAAGAGTTACCGTGTAATGTTGCCAACACGAGGGAAATTGATTTACAACGACTTTAAATTTTTCCAGACAAATTTTAGAAAAGAGGAATCACATGAAATTTTATCTTCAGTGGAAGTAGCCTTTGTAGATCCAAAATACTTAAAAATCCTACTAAATTCTGTCGAATTTTATGTTCTCGGTTTTTTTGACAATTTTTACAAGCCATAGATGCATAAGGTTCCGCAGTCTGATAACTGCTAAACTGAGTCACAAGTCATTTTCTGTCGAAAAAAAATGTGTAACGCGAGCAGAGCTTCGTACTTTGCTGCAGGCTCTCCGATAAACAATTGTTACCCGCCGCTCGATATCGTTCGTTGAGGAGGAAAGAAACATTTCGGTTGCCTTCGCGATGGTTTATAGCGATGGGTTTTACAATTCCGAGGAATTGACGTTTCCCACGGAAACGGGAAATTGGGAGTTATGTGCAGGCACGCGGTGGCCGGTCATTCGTTTGATTATGGATTTACACATTGCAATAAGCAATTTCTCTTAATAAAGACGCCGGAACGTAAAGTTTATATAGACGCTTTCTTCGGAAGAGTTATGGGTAAGCAACTGGGACGGCGAAGGGAGAAAGGAAGAGAGAGGAAGAGAGGAGAGAGAGAGGGAGAGAGAGAGAGAGAGAGAGAGAGAGAGAGAGAGAGAGAGAGAGAGAGAGAGAGAGAGGCCAGCGGCCGTGGGTCAACGAAGTAAATTTACGCCGATGAGAAAATTCCAGGTGTATCGGATTGGCCGGTGAGACGGAATGAAATTTTCGTATGGCCGTTGCTAGGATAAAATCGAATTCACGGTCCCGTTGGTTCAGGCCCGCTCGTTCAAATTACAATGAATCAACCGGATATACACAACGTCAGAAAATTTTTCCGATTCGTGCGCGGTGTATTGAATCGAAATAATACGCGGACTCGCGGAAGTAGGAAATCTGTGACGTCGCCTGGGACACGACATTTTAAATTACGACTGGTTACATTTTACGAACGAACGTGTCACACGTACTAAAGAACGGACATCCAAAATTTGTTCAAATATAATCACGGGGACGCAGCGTGTGTCACAGTAGGTGGAATTTTTGCGTAAAATTTATTACTACAAATTAGTTCGTAGCCCTCTCTTGCGAACTTACAAGTAATTATAAAGTTACAATTGATTTACTGTAGCAGTCACTTAATATATTAACACGTATAATTGTTTTTAATCAATTATTCTATGTTCATAGAAAATTTATTTATAAAACAGCAGGTGTTCTTGAGTAATATGATATAGCAACTTCTTTTAAGATTATTATTTAGAAGGAAATTATTTAGCTGCTTTCAGTTGCAGTACAATTCTTAAAGAATTTATTAATAGGCTTCTGGTAGTTAAAAAGCATTTCATTGAAGAGTTCCATTCGTTCGACAGCCAGAATAATTATCGAGAAATTTTACTGATGGTTTATTTATTAGCCGTAATGGTGGATCGAAGGATTCAGCATTTCCTACTTATACTTGTGCCATTTGGATATAGCGGTATGATTAGAGAGAGTAGTGGACGCGATTCTGTGATCGTTTCAATGGCCAGCGGCCAGCTTCTTGTTCCCTATCATTAGTAGACTCATTAGTAGGCGTGTCGACTGTCATATAACCCCTCAATATGATGGAAACAGCGGTGGAATCATGAAGAGAGGAAGAAATTTGTGGGAGCAACAATTACTTGCATTATACCCTTTTCATTAGAAGTTTTCTAGACGTTTCATTATTTCTGCAGTAGTTGTTCTAATTTGCAAATTATATGGTATTAATTGCGTTAAAATATTTGCCGAATATTTGTAGCTGAACATTACTTGATACATTTTTATAGAAAGTTCTGAACTGCTTCAATGAATTGAAAGTTACACGACACCGTTTTTGCAGTTAACTTCCATGCGTTTTCCAGTAGGTAGATTATGCAATATAAAAGTAGTTTGCAGGAATTGTGCTACAAGTGGGAATATCTTTCTCCTTTTGACAATTTTAGGATGCTGAAAAAATCGATTGACATCCTTAAGCTGTTTCAATCCGACTACAGCTGCAAATTGCGCATACCCATTTTTGCCATAAGCGTGTACAATCTGCTGTCTGTTTATCAGATATTCGAAGTGCGATACTTGAATGAGACACCTGCGTACATGCTGGAAGAACAACGATACGATAGCGAGCACGTTCGAAACAGAAATCTCGGCGGTGCGTTATCTATTTCGCGAGTTCGTTTAAACGGTGCCATCGAATTACTCACCTTTTACGAGTATTAAACGAGATATCGATTGGTGGTTAGCCGAGCGAAACGACCGAATACGACGAGATTGCGAACGGGAGCAACGACCGAATCGCTTTGCGAGTGCATAATACGATGCCCGCGTATAATTCAGAGGTGTTAACAAACCTGGCCTGTGGGATCCCGACGAAAATTTGTATCGTCCCGCGTTTGCAAAGTGTCTGCTCCGACAAACGAAACGTCCGTCCGTTCGTTTGTCAATTTCATACAATAAATCTCGGGGCCGCTCGGCGAGCACCCGATGACGCTTTAAATCACGTATCACGGAGATTCGGGCCGGGCCGTGCCCGAGAAAATGTCTGGTGAATTAATATCGCCGTCGCCTTTCACGCGCGATCTGTTCCATCGCGAGCGACAGAGAAAGACGTATAGCTGCATGATGATGCAGGCGCAACATTCTTTCGGTATCAATCTCGCAAGCTCGGTCAAATCGGGGATCGATCAATCGCGCCGGAAACAGCGACGCGTTTTCTAGTTCCGTTCCTCTGTAATATCGTATGTTATGGTTCGCGTAGTAATAGAAATGTCGGTGATTAAATTTATTTCGGCCGAATGATCCGCTATTTATTACATTCACCCTTGTTGCTCGTCGATATTCCTCCCTCCCAGGCGCCTCTGTGCATGTGCGGAATGATCTATGAAATAATTGAATGATTCAGACGGGTGCAGCGAGCAAGCGAAATAATTAGATCATCGTATTCAATGCGCTGTCTACTTGCGGCTGATAAATAGTCTTTCGAGGCTCTTCAACCCTCGTGTCGATGCCGGCAAATTTCTAAAATGTTCGATTATATTCTACCTTATTTTAAACGTATTTTTTTGCGCCTCGAATGTGTGAAGCGGGTACCGAAATAATTTATAATTGTCGGATTCAGCTAGCCGTCCGTTTTTCAACCCTTGTGTCTAATCCAAGAAAATTCGACATTTAATTGCATCGTATTCCAAATGCGTATTTTTGTGCCCCGAAATGTCAATCGATTTACAATTGGGCCGTTCACAGACCAAATCCATTAACCGCTATTCCAGTTTCTTGACGTTTGATTTTTTGCCGAAGCGCTCCATTCAACCTTATCACTTTACGTTTCATTGGGAGACTTGAACCGACACGAAGTTTCAAGCGAGTGGGTTAATATCAACAGATAAAATGTCCAGCCCATTTTACTGCAAAAAGGGTCTTTGTTTAACAGCCCACACCGCAGCCCAATCGGTCGCAAGAAAAGTCAATACCATCCGGGAATAGAAAATGACAGAACTGTCCGGTTGGATTGATAGGAAGCGGTATCGATCAACTATCTTCCGTTTCATACATTTTAGCATCTGCTTTCCTGAAAATCCTCTCGTGTCCCGTCTCGACGTTTTTCACGTCAGTTTTCGTCACGCGAACCGATACGTTTTATTTTTGTTACCAAAGCCGTTAATGCTCTGTCCTATGCGGCGTTGGAACATTCCCCCGGGATCTGTCCTTCTCTGTCATCGGTTTCTTTTGTCGGAGAAAGAGAGAGAGAGAGAGAGAGAGAGAGAGAGAGAGAGGAAGAGAGAGAGAGAGAGAGGAAGAGAGAGAAAGAGAGAAGAGAGGCAGCTTATTCCAAGCCTCGACGGCTTCGTAATCCTCTAATTTTCCTTGCGGAGTAGTCCCCGGCGCGCGCGTTGGATTGAAAAGAAACGAGTCGGGGGTTGTGGAGCGGGGGTTGAAGGGGTGAAAGGGCCAACGAATCGAGGGACTGCAGTCGTCGATATGCTCTTAATTGTCACATCGGTCGATCGTGCGCGATTGGCCTTGTTAAACATCGATTGGTGTATATGTCGTGACTCCTGCGCGAATCACGGGGGCGGCTAGAGAAATCGTGATTTAAACGGGCGAGAGCGCTGCTTTCACCTTCCCCAACGGCCGTTCAATCCTTCTCCCCCGTGGCACGTTCCGTTCCCCGATCTTTATTATTCCTCGTGACTCGGTCGCTCGCTTCCGCGCTCTTTGTTCTTTTCTTCTCCGACGGGAGCAGTCGCGAGCGCGCGCGAGCAACCTCTCTCACACTCGCTTCCGACTCGTGATTTTCTAAAAGGCCTCTTCCCGGTTGCCTGAAATACTCGCCGCTGCCCTCCGCCTTCCGCCCTCTGCACCGTCTACGGCCACTTGTTCTCGAGATTGTTAAGGGAAACAGAAAATATCGTGCTCGCGCGCCTCGTAATCTTTTCAACGCGCGTGTCGCGATTCCCGGCGGGCGACGATAGCGCTCGGACCCTGAAGAATGGAAATTGCCATTCGACTGATTAACACTCGGCTATATACCGGGTCATGTACAGACTTCCGCAGCTTACTGACCCAATACGTGTGCCACGTGCATAATTTTGTCCTCACACATACTCTCTTTGGAATCTTTTAGCTCTTTCTAAAATATCAGATCTTGCATAATAAAGCGTAAGACGGAATTTTTTAACAATTTATTCGGAATTATAGAATACCGACGTTAGTTTGAGTTAGTTCTACAATATTGTGCAGACGTTTTGCCAAGTGTAAAGAAGAAAGTGGAGGGAAAGACGAGAGTGAAAACGTTCGCAGGAAAGAATAGCCCGGCTGGTAATGTGTTCGGTGGAGTTTACGACTCTGCTTAAAACTAAATTCGCGATGGTGGAAGTTGGCAAAAGAGAGGTTGTATTTTTTTCTGCAACTCGGAGTTTTTTTCACTGTAACGCGCGCGTGCCCAAAAGTAACAGCGAAACGTTTTAAAAAATTGTTGCACACGTACAAGACTCTAACACAAATCCTAACAACTCTTAATGAATTACTGGTGTATCTTTTCAAATTTTCGGTTCAATATAACACTTCGAATTACATCGAATTTCCGCGATCAACGGTACAATATAAATTTCCTCAGATTATACCCGATAAAATTAAATTCTCCCGTGTATACACACGTGTATGTATCCTGTTACGAGATCGGTATTTTAATTAACTTCGACACACCGGCAAAAACATAATGTATTCACCGAATTAACCGGGAGAACCTGATTAGACCAAAGATACGGAGACCCGCGGAGAATATGAAGATCCTCGGCACTTGAATTTAATAAGCCACACCTACACGAGTCCTGTAAACAGAACGATCATGTAAATAGATTGCACATGTATCCGAGTATATATTTCCATCGATGTAATATTCAAGAAGCAAGACATATACCGATACGTACGGTCGCTGATTTGTGTACAGAATCGTACAATCGGCGATCGGTCGATTAAACAAGCGTTAACGGGTTGCGTCTCGGCGAGACAGTTCCGCCGGTTTAAATACAAGACATTTATCCCCGGCCCGGGGCCAATTAAGACGTCGATGCTCGGATTAGAGTCGCGCGAACGACGAGTTAATCGGCGAATCGCCGGTCCCGGGAACCTGTCCCTGGATCGGCGTCGATGAAACGGCGCATGAATGCAAATTTGCCACGAAACTCGCCCGGCAATCGACGTAATTATCGTGCGGCGTGTTCCACGCCTCCTCGGGATTTTTCCGGCGGACGACTCGCATCAAAGAGGAACCGGCGGCTGCGAATTCTTTCCCTCGAACGTTCGACGATGATTTCTGCGGAGATTTTATCTGTCCCCGGATCGTCGTGTCGCTCCTCCTTCGGATTACCTGCGAGTGTTTACGCCGCGGCCTCGATAAGCTCGCCGATATCGCATTACCGGCTCCCGGTAATTATAATTAAACTCTTACTAATAGTTCGCTGGCAGCCGTTCTACGACGGTATAACTGCGCCCGGTGTACTAACGAACTTGAATAGGGCGTTCAATTAAATGCTACTTAACACGACCGATCCAGATCCCCAACCTCCCAGCTTCCTCTCCTCTTCCCCACCCCTCCTCTTCTTCATCGCTCCAACCAGCTCTGCACCCCGCGCTGCGTTGCTACGACTTCGCTACGTTAGCCTCGCGAATGAGTGCCTTCTGCCAAGCTAATCACCATCCCATACTACCGAAAGCTCGCCCGGATCTCACACCAGCGAACCGGTACATCCTCCACGGGAGATGGAATTGTTCGACGGGCTCGTGGACCGCCTAGAACCGCTCGACAAAATGGCGAACTTACCGGCTTCCAAGCTGATGGAATTGGGTCGGTCGTAGACTGATCAACGAGCGACGTTATTGGCCTGCTTAATATTCGAATAATTTTCCGGTGATTCTCCGCTCGTGGCTGCGGCCCGCCGCCGCCGCCGCGCTGGCCAAGTTTTCAACGACCCATTCTTTGCCGCCAGAGAGGCTTTTAATTGGTTCGATTGAGGCCCGAGTGCCCGAGCGACTGTCATTGTCGGTCGCTTTGAATTCGAATTTCTGGACAGTTGCCGCACGATGATTCTGATGGCTCCTCCAGAATACGTGGCTTCGCGTGCACGGATTTCACATGGGTGGTCCTGCGACGGCTGGGTCTTTGTGGATTTGCAGAACTCGCCGATGAGATTAGTTGACTCTTCAAGGATGACGCACAGTGGGACGAAATGATTTCATGCCGAGTGAAAATCTGTAACTGCTGCTTTGTATGCTTTAATCAATTTTTGAGAAGTTAATTGTTGCATTATAGCGTTCGGGATCTGTCAATTTCAATGGTATCAGTGGACCGAGTGTCCAGATATTCGCTCATAGTGTGCAATTTCTCTTTATTTGTTGTCCCTGACTTTTTAAATTACGATAAAATTGTACAACATTTTTGGGACACCCAAAAATGTTACAGTAATAGGAATTCAATTTTTCTTTACCAGTTCGCGCCGAAATGCTCAGTTTTCGAGTTACACTGTAGAAACAATCCTTTCTGTGCAATTTCAAAGGCAGAATTCGTTCTTCTGAAAATTGATATTACCGAGAAAGTATTAGAACTCGGAGAATTTTAAATTTATGTAACTTTCATGGAAATTCTATACATGTGGAACCATCTCATGAATTTGTACCTTCTTCAAGATTGATGATCAAATTATTATTCATTGGGACTTCTAACAGGTATGAAGAACTGTGAAAGATACTTTACATATTCTACAAAAATCTGTTCTGCAGTGGCCTAAATGCTTTTTAGACTTTTCTCTTACATATTCTTAGACGGAATGTCTTATGAATCTTTTAAGATTACTATTATTATTCAGTGACAAATATTGCACAGTGCAATGTAGCTGATAATCAGGAAGAATATAGTGAAATATAGTCAAATAATAGTGAATACTCAAACAATTCACTAGTAGGTCTCGATTCTTACATTTCGTAACATTATTTTAAGGAAACGTTAAAAATAAAAATTCGGTGAATATTGTATCATGAATATTTTAATAGTAAACGTCGCGATCTACATGAAAGAACACATTTTAACTTTGATGAAGCACTTTTTGCAGTTTGTAGTTGTTTCGTAAAGGTACATTTAAGACACAGTAAATAGGTATCGTCATTAATAAAAGTTGAAAGTATTTTTATGCGGTCTGAGTCGACTTTCATGTTGCATCGCGGTTCTTTAGTCAGAAAAGTTTAATAGAGGCGGTACCAAGGACTGCCATTATTTGCAACATAAACGTAAACGTGCCAGCTGTGGAAATAGGTCGAAAATTTATGGTTCGGTGAACGTGTTCGCAATTCGAGCACCAATCGTGCATCTATGCGTTTAGAAAGTTTCTCACGTAGTCGTTCATTACGGAGTTCGGTGAAACACAGGCTGACCGGTAACATCTGTTTTTAGTCACTATCGGTCCCACGAATATTTACCGTTTTGTTCGAATCCGATGAGGTCCTGGGCTCGCGCTCCGCTCTCGCGTTTACAGATCATTTTGACGATTAGTAATCGCTCGATTGTTATATTTTCCGCGAGTGCTGTAACATTCCGGGCGTTCCAACGCATACGGAACTTCTCGTATCCTTCCGTATTTGATCGCGGAAGTAAAATGCTTGAAATGTTTTATCCATTCACAAGCGCTGTAATAATAACAACGGACAATGTTGAATCCAGTCAAACATTCCTAACGTGCCCGTAGCAAAATTTAATAACGGACCGTCGATAAATTAATGTCAATAAAATTTCAGCGAGGAAACTCGAAATATTGCGCAGTCGAATACGAGGAAATATTTATCGCCCAGTGCGGTGCGCGCGTTTAAAATCATCGGTTAACAGAGAGACCATCTCGCGGACCGACTTTCCATACGAGGAGAACCTCAAACATGAAATAACGAAAACGAAATTTCGACCAAGCTATGCTGTCAATTCCGTTCGAACGTCACCTTCTTTTTTCAACGCGCGGCACCCGTGGAAATCTTTTCGAAATTTTTCACGGCGGATTTGCAAGTGAAAATTTCTCAAGTTCCATGCAAGTTTGTAGAATACGAGAGTAGACTCGCGAACTTTCGAAATTATACGAGGTAGCGACTTTGAATCCGTGGACGCCGTCGCGCAAAGTGCTCGGAGAGTGTAGAATGCAAAGTGTAACATGGTCCGTGAACGTTCAAAGCTTAGTCGTGTCGCTTTTAAGTGTAGTAGTGGCGATAACATTTAATTGCTCGACCTTTGTGTCCGCGAAAATTTCAAATTAATTCCGGATCAATATTTACACTGAAACTCGACCAATAGTTTATAACCCAAGGTTAAGCGAAAATTCATGCTTTTTCTGTTGTTGCACAAACTTAGTTCCAACTGTCTGATCAATGTTGTGAGCAAAGTAAAATTTGATCGCTCGAGGCTTCGTTGCAGATGGTAAGTAGAAACGGTTGGCCATGATCAGACACGCTAGATACAGACTCCCACTCACGTTTCGAATACAGTGCATGGTAGACATGTTACTTTTTGTTAGTTTGTCTAAAGATTACATTGTTTTCGATGGTATAGAAATTTTGTTCATAGACAATATTATAATTATAACAAATCAACAAGTATCGCAATTCACTCTCAGGGGTAGTCGTATGAGATAAATTGCGAACGAATTTTTAATTAATTTTAATTTGGACTGTAACTATATTCATACCGATTAATAAATAACTCAGAAAAGTAAGTTTTTGATCAGTAGAAAAATCGGAATGTCCACCCACGTTTCCTCAAACGTACTCTATAAAAAAAAAATACATAACTCGTGTAATTTTGATAATTTTTACTTTAAAAAAATCACACGTATGCTTAGAATACCGATACATATGTCTGCAAAATCTCAACACAGAAGGTTGAACAGTTACTCTGAAAAAAAACTGCTAAAAATTGCACGAAAACCAGAATACCCCTTAATTAATCTTGCTCAGCCAGCGAATCCCAACATTCTCAGGCCCCGCACGTCAGTTCTAGTCGCAGCGCGAAGTCTAGTTAAATCAATTCGCACAGCTGTCCTTTGCAGCTCCATTGAAGTTCCCCAAAGCGTGACTATCATGCCGCATTCATGGTGATCGTCGCGCTCGAATGCCCCTGGCAATACTTCACCCGAGATTTGACGCGTACGCAGGTGTAGAATCGTCACGTCGCGACAGCTGCGGATACCTGACAGGTCGCGATGGCGCCAAGCACGCTGTTTAACGATAATTATAACGGCGGCCATTTAGTGACCGGCCGGCTGTGTGTTCGAGGATGGGCCGCGCGAAAATTCGAGAACCTATTCTCTTCAGGTTCCTGTTCGGCTGGCCGCGAGCCCGGGGAAACAATATGAACACGTTCGCTGCTCCACTTTCTCCGCGAGCACGTTATCATTTTAGTGTCCGCTCGGCGAATTTATCTTCGACCATACTTCTTGCTGCGCCCCGGAGTCGGAGGCTCCGGGGGATGAGTTAGATTCGAACGTTCGATATCACTGCACTATCTCTGACGGCGCGGCGCGGCGCATTCTAGTTGGCCGCGCGCGACACGCTTCGAAATATGTCGTTGCGCGGCTGCTTACCCGGCGGCCGTCCCGCTTCCGTGTTACCGTGCAAAATACATAAACGAGAACCCCTCGTTGCACGAGAATCGTAAATTGAATCATCGGACAACCGCAATGTCGCCGGAGACTATCTTTTCGCTTTTTCAAACGCTGGAATACTAATACCCTAATATTAGAACTTTCTATTTTTATTGTTCGAGTCATTCTTTACGGTCCGAAATATTTTCTCTCTCTTATTTTAGAACTTGCTCGAACGTCATATTTGATTAAATTATATATCAGTTATATATGTAGAACAACCGAGAAATATCACAATTATTGTTGCGTACCACAAAGTTGTGCAAGTACAGAGTGCACTGTAAATCAGTAAAATAAGTAACCATTGGTGTAAAAATGAATGTCGAGTCTGACTCGCCATAGGACCGGAATGGGACCCTTAGACTGTAAACGTTTTTACGGTACCCTAAAAGGCAAAAGTGGGTCTTTCAGGTCTGATGCATCTTTAGTGAGTAATAGTTCTTAAAAAAGTCTGAAAAAATTCATGTAGTACCTTCGAACACCCTAACTTGAGATTATCGCAATGATTTCGACAAATAATTTGTTGAAATATTTTATGTTCAAAATTAAGGGTTAACAAATATTAATGAAGGGTGCGCAATCTTTGAGAAAACACGATAGAAACAAACTATGGATATCCATGGAATGTTTTGAACCTTATGCCAACATGACTGAGTACCTTCAGTGTCTCCCATGAATCTAATTTTTAAAATTATGGTAATGGATTCAACACGAACAGGTGTACTGATGAACTGCTGCCATTTTGGAATTCCGTGACTTCCGGTTAAAGTATTCAAAATGGCACGAATCTTCGTCGGCTACTCGACATTTGAATGATCGAATCGTGACGGGATGTCAAGCAATCATTTATTCATACTTCGTGGATAACCTCGCGTCCTTCCGATGATTGAAAATTTGATTTCTGTTGCAAATTGCCAGAACTGTGAAAACAAGTGAAGCGCGAAATTCATTCAGGAAATTAAAAAATATCAAGATATTCTATCGAATTCTTTCGACATGTAATAGACTATGTAACGTCGCAGAAGTAAAATACAATTGAAGAAGTTAAAGAACTATTGTTTTAGGAATACTGTATCGATACACTATCGATGCATATCACTTTGGTCGCGATTCACGTAATCGATCGGATTTTCTTTTATAAAATCCGTGAAACAGAAATAACGAGAACGAACGGAATACTTATTAATATAAAGTTAATTTTCAGTGGACGGGAACTATGTGTAACGGTAAAATTCTTCCGTCGAGGCTAACAATCTTCCTAACAAGCACGAGTTTCGAACGAAGGACAGTTACTATCGAAACGCGGAGCAAGTTTCATTTAGAACTCGAACAAACTTTACTTAGAGCAGGCCGTAATTGAAATTCAACCAGATTTCAATCAAAACGCGGAAAATCTCGTTGGAGCAACTCCACTGTCGTGAATGCGAAACGGGGAACAAAATAATCGGTAAGTACTATTGCGACGACGTTTTACGCGTTCGCGGGAAATATTATATCGATAATTTATTCACGTGCTAGCGACAGTATTTACTGCCTGTAATCGAGGAGAGCGTGTGTTTCGATAAATCGACAACGATCGCGCGGAACGTGTGCGCAAAGTGGTTGTTGCTAGGCATTGAGTTTCAACTGAACCACGTCACATTGACGAAGCTTGTTTGGAACGTTTGATATCGCGAAGTACTTCAACTCCCGTTTGAAAAGTCTCGCGTCGGAAAAAGAACTGCAGCGACATTAATGAAACGCTAATGTAGCATAAAATCGGGCACTCGGAACGAGCACGTTCTCCATCCGTCAAGTATAATTACCGGGTTGAATAGTTTCAATTGGGCGAACATGATTAGCCGTTAGCTAAAAAATAGAAATGATTAAAACTGTCCATCTTTATTCTCCGCTATACCGCATCTATTTTTTATCTACTCAGTATCTGCAGTCTATTTAGAAGTGCATCTGCTGTACTGAAGTAAAATAACTTCAGGAAAAATACAATGTTAAAAATACTACTTAATATAAAAAGTGAAAAAATAAGCAATATTTAGAATACAAATAATAGAACAAGATTAATGTAGCTAGAATTATATTTCAAGGAAACAAATCTCGTGCCATTATCCATTATGTCAACAGTCAATCTGTTCACTTCTTTTTTAATCATTTCTGCTCCTGTCACATATTCATTAGGTTTTCCAAATTTGTACAGATTAGACTTAAATGTGTTCTATTTTTTACATTCACATTCTCCCGTTTAAATCCACGTATTAGGCGGCAACATTGTCCTAAATCGTGGGATTGAAACGGATTACCTCTAAATGTATTGATCTCAATGCACGCATGATCGGTCACATGTTATAATGAATATGATTTTAGTATCATATACGTGTACCAATTTTCTCGTACATATTATTCTCATTCAATATTAACCAAGCGTTATTTATTCTCGTTCATGTTTTTAATATTTGTATTCGAGAATCATTATTACTTCAGCGAAAATATTGTTATATCCACGCAATGCTAGAATGCTTGTTATCCAAATCAGTAAAAATTTAATCTATCACAGACAGACTAATAATGTTCCACAGATTAGTTCGGATATGTCGGTAAAAATTTCAGAAAAAAATAATTGAAAATGTACTTTCAATTATATTCGCTGTTCTTTTCCGTCCTAGCGAAAAGAGATCACTAAACGGTGTCTGCATACGATGACACTTCAGTTCCGAAGTTTTGACACACATATCGAGGCAATGCACTGTGACGTCTCCAATGCGAGACGTGGCGAGACTGTCCCAGAAAATCTCCGTCGGCAACAATAAAAAATTTGTTCTCTATGCGGTTCGGTGTTCCATATTCATGCGGAGCATTGTCCGCGGGGATCATTCCTTCATTTCTACCGTGCAATCGAGAGCTCATCGGTGAGATTGGACATCAATCGATATCTCTGTAACGCTCGATACGTCGCGTTCTTCGGCGAATCGGTCCCCAAACTAAGAAAATAAAATATTCGTCTAGCCGTTTCCACTTTTCCGGTGTGTCGGAGTTCCGGGAGCCGTATTCCCCGGTCACGGTGGCTGACTAATAGCGACTACCGTTCTGGTATAAAAGCGAAACGGCGCAATTCTCCGCATGTTATCATTGACGCGTGTGAAATTTCAAAGCCCCCGAACTCGTTTTAATCACGCGGCTCGCTCTCGGGGATTATTTTCGCCATATTCAGAACACCGAGCGCACCTACAATCGGGAAATACAGATCGGAGATATACTGCCGATAGTTTCCCGGTGCCCTGGGTAGTCGCATATACACACGTTCCTACGAACGAATTACACGCTCGGTAAAAATGCTTGCGCGATATTACTTCTTGCCGCACCTATTACGCTCGCTGTTCGCTTTTCGACGATTTTATACTATTCATCTGTTCAATAGTTTACGTAAAAATCACGTTTTACTGTTCTATCTCTTTCTTATCGGCGATCGGGACTAACAACGAGTTTATAGAGAAACGCACATTTTATTCAACGACAAAAAGATATTTCACTTTTAAAAGCATCAGGTCCCTTAAAAAACTGTAAATTTTTCCAAAGAATTTTTTCATACAACGGAAAACAATGGTGACAATTGGCACGCCCAGTTATTTTCATTATTCATTCCACTGTACGCCGTTCTCTAATTAAACTGGTCCACTTTTGTCTCATTAACAACATCGCTACCAGTGTTTATTTCGCTAACAGCGTCCACGGTTACAAGCTCTCGTTCAACGTAATATATCTTATAAAATGTGAGAAAACTATTGCCACAGAAACGTTAGATATTTTCCAAATATCATGCTACGGTTTACACTTTGAAGTAACATCGTGCTTACCAGTAATTTGATTTTCCTTGTCGGTGAGGTTAAATAAGCGAGCTCTTAACAGCTCGATCTTCCAGCATTTCTTATTGGCAAGAAATGGTAATTAAATAGCGGCCTGTCAGTCAGTTATGGTTTATGATCTTCGAGTGGTAGTGAAATCAGATTTTGAAGAGCCCCTAATTCGATTTGTTACACGATTTTATTCTTGCGAATTACAGAATTTTCTCGTCTTATTTTTGGGCTCTGTCAATCTTCATTTGTTTTCGAACTAATCAAAGTCATTTGAAAGCCTTTTTATTTCTAGAGAATTGTAATTAAATTGTGGACTTTTAGTCGCTTTCTATTATCTTCGAGGAGTAAAATGTTAAGAGCTTCCTATTGGAAAAATCTTTTTTCACGGGAACAATTAAATTAATTCGCAGCTTCAGTAGTCAGATAGGTAATTCTAATATCTCCAGTAAGACGACATCGATTCTCGGAAGGGTTAAAAATCTTCTACGTTTTAAATAGAACCTATTGGAAAGTTGCACAGCTCTCCCGAGGGTTTCAATACTTTTCGAAGCGAGTGCATTGATCGCGGAGCATTACGATCGTTTCCGGGCGTAATGGGGATCGTTCGGGACATGTTCGTGCCGCCGATTCGACTCGTTGAACCGTGGCTGCCGAATTATAGCTGGCTGTACATATGTGCTCACGGGGTAAGGCAGCGGTGGCGCCGTCGCGCCGATTAATTCTGAAAAGCTCGAAAGCGCCCGCGGCGTCGCCGGAGTATTATGCGATCGGTAGACGCGGCCTGCCGCCCACGCAGACTCCCGTTTCCGCGGGATACGCGTGCATGTATGCATCGGAATGTCGGATGCCGAACAATGTCGGGGCCGATGTAATTGTCACCTGTGAATATCGGTCCTCGCAGTCTGACGGTTGCATTATGTAACACGCTCCAAGTTTGGGAACGAGTCTGCTCGGCTCGTTATCGCCCCGCTGCGAATTACGCTCCGATATTGCCTTCGTTAAAAATAGCTCGCGGTGCCTTCGCTCGACTGGCGCCCATCCGATTTCTAATTAACAATTTCAGGGGACCCGGTGATTGGTGGAAAATTCGCGTTCGCGATTATTAGATTAAATAATTACCCCTTGCGACAGATCGACGTTCGATTGTTTTCATTCGCTAATCGTCTGTGATCGTTGAGGAGGAATAAAATGATATTTTTGAGAACTTCTAATGGATTGTTCTAATATCGTATTTCGAGTTATTTGTTTAAGTACATTTCAATAACTAATACAGAAAAGGAATTTCATTGAATCTCGGTTTCTGCAGTTCAGGTATGGTAAATTATACCGTATTATTCCTAATAATAGTAGTCATCAAAGCATTGCAATCGTGATTCCGTGGTAGTTTTATTGGCGGACGAGTCGGTTCCAGTCTGTTCTAGTAATTGGTGCTCGTCATTCTGATTATCAATGGAGCTAAAGCTAAACATGGTATTAGCTTTCGTGCAATAGGGATGGCGATTATAAACGCATCGACAAAGTGGAGTTATAGACTGGCAGTACTATAATGCCTTCAGCACTATTACATTTACACAGAATTCTTTCGTCAAGTGCTGGATTTCCTAAGAATTTATGAGAACAGTATTTATACATATGTCGTAGCGGGAACATTTTGGCGCGACCCGGAGTTCACGCGTCTCATCTTCGCGTGTCGTGTTGTCGAATTGTCGAGTGCCCTGACAGTTTGACTCTGCGGAGACGCGGATCTGAATCGTTCGAGTCCTCAACAAAATCTGCCGGCCGATCTCGGGCCATCGAGGGCTTTGCCTCCCATTTTCGCCCACTCCGCAGAGTCACTCCGTCCACGTGCACGCATTCCAAAGGAGCCGATTTTGTTTGTCGCAGCCGCTCAAACGTTTCGGCCGTGCGTAATGGAAACCGATCCCAACTGTCGCGGCCGATGAAACGTCTCGGACGCGGTACAATGTAAATACACGCGCGATCACTCGGCAACCGACTCCGGCAACTTCCAACGGCAAATGCTTGACCTAAGAAAACGTGCTTAAATCTACGACACATATATTTTACCGATATTCGGTATTTAATGTTCGAAACTCATTGATGACCATTTTTGTGATGTTAACATCCTGCAGATTCTTGTCACAGTTTGACAAATAATCAAGTTGAAATTCATGGAACTCGCATATTTCTTGATAATGTAATCAACGTGTTACCAACTGGTTGTAGTTTTCGCGAGTGAACAATGGAGCTAAACATCAATCAAGATTAATGATGATGATATGCCCGCGTTAACTGGAAACAATTCATCACACGAAATACACCATTGATGTCAAAAATTTCACAGAAATGAGTTTCTTTGTTCTCGTGAAATATTGTCCACTATTTTCTAATATTCTGCGAGATAATGTAGGCCAGACAAACTGTACGTTGGTCAAAGTGTAATTACTCCTAAATTACTAATACTCATTTGTTTTTAAAGGAAACTGTACCTAAATGCACGCTATGTAACTAAAATCTTACTATGAAACGTATTTTACTTAACTGCTATCATTTAATCGAGATCAGTAGAAAATGCGATGTCAAAAAAAAAATATACCTGAAATAATGAACTCTTGTAGAAATATTAAAAATACAATCATTGCCTGTAATTGGATAATTTTTGACTTTATTAAGTTCAAATATATTTCGTGTTCAATGCTTAGTTTTTTTAATTTCCGATTATTGAAATTATAAAGATGTATACATAAGAATTTGTTTAGCTATTTCTTTGGGAATGCATATGCTATTCAAAGAGTGACTAAAATTTGTATTCTTGGTATTTCCATAAAGTAATGTAAAATAGTCAGTTTTAGTGCTCCGTAAAGCTAGCGTTAATTATCGGGGATTCAAATAGTCGTGAAAGCTATAGTTTTAAGCGGGATTCGATACGAGTTGATCTGCCCATCGTTAAGTTTCAGTAGGTCGAGACCGGGCACGCATTCCTGCGTTACTGATTCCCGGACTGAAATAAATGAGCGGGCATGAAATTTCAGAGTTACACGGAAATCGTATTTCGCCGGTATTACTTTCCGACGTGACGACGAAGCGGCCTGGTAAACAACAAGACGAATGAACGTTCAGAATCTTGACAAATGTAAGGAGCTACGAGGTTTCTGCAGTTTCGTATACGTTCGCCCGGAAAACGTTTGTCGAGCCCGACTGAAATATGACACGGCACACTGTTCGACAATATTTAATTGCTCCTTCTAGGTGAATAACTCACCGGCCCGAATAATAACACCTGGAGGCACGGCGCCAAAGACAGAGCAACTTTATTATGAACCAAGTTACTCGGCCCTGAACGCACTACATCCATCAGAATTTCAAGAGTAAATTAAAAAGTTTTCGCCCGGGGCCTTCTCGTTCCGAAATTTTCCCTCTTGTACTTGCGCGGCGGTGGCTTTTCATTTGCGGGGGGACATCTAGCACGGGAAGAATCGTGACAAGTATCATAACGTTTCGTGCAAGGTCATTCGACGGGGGTGTGAACTCCTTGTTAGAAGTTGTTTGGATGTGTGTCAGGTTGTTTACGTTGCTGGCGAGAGACACACACATTTTGGAGATATTTGAGGGCTTTCTTTCGGGACTCGAGAACAGTTGTAAAACAACAGTTGTGTTTTGACAACGACAATAAAGTAGCCGTATACTTTTTAGTGGGGCTGAGACACTCGTTTGGTAAGAAATGCACTTCATTTAGAAATCCCTGATATAATCTCATGACATTATAATGCTATGCTCAAGCTACGCTACTTTAAATGGATCACGCAATAATAAAAAAAGTTTATCTGTTCAAAAGGTAACTATTTTACTCACAAGATCAAGGTCTTAGTTTTAGGAATGTTAAAGAAAGAAATGTCGAACATAAATAATATGTGGAGATTTATTTCGAAGAAATCAATTTTTCAGTTCCAAGTAGAAACAGTCGACAATAGTCAGACGTATTTGCATCTCGAAACCCTCTATCTCTGCATGTATACATTTTTCACAAATATCGAGGCGTTTATTAAAAATAAAGACAGTATCACATACACCGTTGTATAAGCGAGATTTCAACTGCATAATTTTCGAATTACCACGAACACCGGCGGTCTAATAACGTTACAGTTCTGCGACGTAGATCGAATCACGGTGATTCGCAGCTTCGAAACTTACGGGCCGGTCTACTGGTAATTTTAAACACAGTTCAGCTCCGCGGTTCGCACGATTCCGCGAAATTCTATATTCGAGATACCGGCGGAACGGGTTCCCTCGCGAATACCAATGATTCGCGAGTAGAACTTCTTTCGGGACCAGTTTTCGGACGATTCGCGGCGCACGTTGCTCGATCGTCCAAGTTCGCGGTTAGCCCCGTCTTCCGTGGAAAGTCTCGGTCGTAATACAGGATTTGAGCGCGATTATTCATAGCAGGGGACAGATAATCGATAATACGTCAGATCGACGGGCGGCGGTTGCCGCGAGGTCTCGCGACGGCGACGTTTAGTTTCGCGTCGAAACGCTGCGAAAATCGATAGTCGTCAACGGGCGGGCTAGACGCGTCTGCTTGTCGAAATTGTCCGCGATACTTTGTGATTCGTATTCTTTGATATCGAGCAAAAAATACTAAACAGTGTTAACGATTAGACTGCAATGAACAGAATGCAAATATAAAAGTAGTGAGTAGTTGAAATCACGTTTAAAATCTTCTACATATGTTTTTCATTATAAATGGATTGACAACTGTTTTACTTGTGAATCGATAGATATACAGCGTCAGGAAGTGTTTGTCATTTATATATTATAATTTAGTACCGGTAAGGTTTGTTAATTATATTATAAATCCTAATGACATTAATACCCTGCGTTCTATTGCCGTCCAGTAAAATTACGTCGGTCGTCGCGCGGCACGTAGGATCGTGATTGAAAAATACCCGCTGGATGGCAAACGTTAAATATGTATTTACAGATTCGCATGTGTCGCCGCTGTTTAACATCAAATACGATATCTCGCGTCGCGACGCGTTCGCTAGTTAAACAATAATCCGTTCGCCGATGGTATTGAAAGTTATCTCAGCACGCACCGTGGAATTACGTTTATTTATTGCCCTTAAAAAATGATTGCACACCAAAAAAGTGTACGAAGACCGATAGGATTAAACCGTTAACTAAATTATGCGAATCATTCGTATGTGTTGCATAGTGGTACACAATTTATTTAGTACACTTGATTTTTAATGATATTTAATTTTTAATCGATGATTTAATTACAGTTACATTTTGATTTGATTTTATTAGACACTGTATCTGATGCATTTATAACAACAATGTATAGGTAGAATGCTTATTAAAAGGAACTTTAAAAAATATATAATTATATAAATTCTACTTATTAAAAGATGGAACAAATACCCATTTGATTTCAGTACCTTGTAAAATCAATGCAGAACATTTTTATTTTAAATCCATAGTCTAAATATTTCTATTGTGATTCAAATTGTTCGCGAATAACGGGGAAACAATGGAAAGCCATTTTGAAACATGATAAGGCTAGAAATCGTATCACAGTTACGATGGAAGGACATTTCTCACTGTGTTTATTCTCCAAACTTCGTTTCTTTGGATTACCACCTGTTTCGCTCAACGCAACACGTTCCGAAGGGACGGCACTTTCAAAATTTCGAAGAAGCCGGAAATTGGATCGATCGGGATTTCGCTTCCAAGGGACCTTCACATTTCTGCAATGGAATCCACTTTTTGACCAAGTACTTTTTTATAGTATTATTTGTATCTTCTATTCAACGCACAGTGAAAACAGTAATGAGAAACTTGAACGAATATGATATAATAAATTATTTTTTAATTCATGTACCGTGTACGGTGGACCAATTCTTTCTTTTAATAATTTCAATAAGTCTAAAATGGATATTCTGAAATTCTTTTAACGTCTTCATAATTTTGTGTTTCATCTACCCATTTTTTTCATAAATGCATAAAATCCACAGTTTAATTACAATCGAGTAACTTTTCCAATATTCAAACAGTCGTGTTTCCCTGTTCAACTATACTTGAGCAACGTACGACAGCTAACGAGCTAATAGAAGACGCGCACAGCCAAACGCTCGATCTACAAAAAGTTGATACACGTGGGCGTGTTATCGCGATCCGTCGGAGGGTAAACCAATTCGCCGCTACAAATCCATTACGGACTCAATCAAGAGCATTTCAGGGTTGATTCGGTTCGATTCAGACGCGAGACCCGCGGGGCGCAACAGTTCCTTCTTTTCCCGGGGCCGTGCAGCGCTGCTCATAATAATTTATTTCCGTTCGCGGAAACCGGGGGTAAACAGGGATACCCTGTGATCGATCGGCGCCCGTCAATGTAATTGCTTACACGGTACCGGTTACGTAAAGCTTGTCGGGCGGAATCGGAATGCTCAGAAATAGACGTCGAAAATGTAAACGACCCGGGAATTCGATTTTCTTTTGGCGGTTCGCGAGCCCGGTACGATTTCACCTATTCGTCGAGAGATCGAACCACCCTTCGTGCGCCTCTCGCACTGATCTCCACTTGCATTCCAAATGGATCATTCCACGCCGAATCCATTACTTCTCACTATACACGAAATTTCTATAAGAAGCTCGAGTACGTTCCATACGCTCGACCTTTAGAAGGTTCTATTTTGTGTCGTAAATTGCAGAAAATCTAAATAAATTCAAGGTAAAACAGCGGTTTTTTAAATTTTTTAACGGTCTGCCTACACTTGGAAAAATCTGAAAAAATTATATGTTAACAATCACATCGAGATGCTAAAACGGTAAAAATATAAACTTGGTATCTCGCAACTTCTACAAAAAATCGGCATTTCAATATTTTTTTTATTTTTTAAAATTCGCTTTCGAGATTAAAAATTCTGAAAAAATTCATAGATTTGCATTCGAGTTGTTAAAATGTGCCTGATTTTTTCCAGAATTTTCAATTGAAGAGCACAAGAGAAATTACGGTATCGTTTAGCGTACTGTTAGTTACATGAACGCATATTTCGTGTTGCCGGCGAGTCTCTATTATCCGAATGGTCTTGTTCCCCGACATGTTCGGATAAGCGAGGTTATACTGTATCTCTGTAACCCTAATAAATATCCAGAGGCAGTGCACAAAGCCTCGGAGGACTCCTTTTGTGTTAGAGACTCGCAATTTAGATCACTGTGCGTCACCCTTTACGCCCCTTTACCGAGCTCTCCCTGTTCGACGAACGAGATTGCCATGTTTCGAGGGCGTAGTCGGGGATGGTAAAAGAAAAAATACGAAGGGTGGAAAAAAAAATACGGAGGTGGCCGCGGATCGCGCGGAATCTCGGCGCCGAACGAAACTGGAGACATGGGTTCGCGCTGGCTGGTACACCCGACAAAAGGTGAGGAATTCCTTGCCGTCGCTTTAACCTTTTTGCTTGCCGCCCCTTTGCTTTCCCTTGTGGCTGCTTAAGGAGGGAAAAAGCCAGCCAGTACCGTAAAGAATGTCTTGTTCCTGGCAATCGTCCGAATATCTCGGTGTATATAGACGGTGCCGTGAGGTATAAATGTCGGGAGCCGGCATTCGAGTTATTCCAATATTCAGAGTTAGATGTATAACCAGGAGCAGCCGCCCGAGCTTTTCTCTATCTCCTCGTTCATTTTCTTCGATTCCTCGACCCTTTCCCCCCCCCCACCTTGTCGCCTGTTTCTCGATTTTTGTTCCTGCCTCTGTAATTTTTCTCGGACCTCTAGCGCCTTCTATTTTTCAGTCTCGCCCCCTACCCCTCCCCCGCTCGATCCGTATTTTCTATTCCGGTTTTTGTGCGCCCACGGATTTTAATCTTGGTCGGCTTTTTCACCGGTTCCCCCGACGTTCACCAAACCACGCCTCGGAAGTCTCTCTACTTCCGTTCACAGCCGCGTTCCCCTTTTCCTACAGTTTGTCACTGTTTGTCCTCTTACTCGGCGCCAGCGCAGCGCCTACCGGCCCGCCGCCGCTGCGCTGGAAAAGAGTCTCTCCGGGCGTATTCATTTTATCCAAGTCCCGGGATGCGGGAATCTACGTATGTACTCGACGACCTCCTACGGGATTCATATACGTTCGCCTAAGTGGCAGAATGATATTTTCCACCTGCGGGACTTCCCTTTATTTCGATACCCTGGGTCTCCGCGCGCCCTACCGGCTTACCATGTCATTTTTTACTGTACGGCCCGAGCTGGCTTCCCGCCCCGGCCATAAATTAGAATTTTTATTTTCTCCTGCGACCCCACGTCGAAGAAGTAACATGGCCCGCTAATTAATACTTTCAGAAGCCGGTGCTCGGTCTGCTCGCATTTCTGTGGACCGGTCTCTTGTCAGAACTAACCGCGTTTTTCAGCTGTTGGACACTGAAAATACCGAGTACCGGTAAACCTTGCCTCGGCAAAACGATAATTTATTTACATTTTATGCGATTTCTTGCGTGAGCATACGTCGCCATTGACCGATTCGGAATTTACCCCGGAATTGTAGAAATTCAAACATCTCATTGTTCCATATTAAAGTTTGCATCAGTTCGCATTATCACCCACGTGAAATTTCTAATACTTAGATTCAATGTTTATTAATTTGTAAGATAAATAGGGCTGGATGTTGAGCTATTTGAAGTATTAGGCCGTCCCATAAGTTCGTGCCGCTTACTCTTGTACCATTTAAATTCTAAAAGTAAAATATGTAATCACCCTTTCATTCCACAACCTTCTCTGACCTTCTCGGCAAATACGTCATACCGTCACTATAAAATTTCTGGGGTTTTTCATTAAAATACTTTTCAATGGTGAATAATATAAACGTATCCTCGGCAAGAACTCACGGGACGACTTAACATTGTGGGATACTAAAGACTTCAGATATCGGAGGATCGGTCAATCCACTGTAACGACAGTCGATCATTCGATCACAGCCAGGTTAACTCACGGATACTAATTGCCGCGGTCACAGTTGGCGTTAATTCCCCGATAATCTGGAGTTCGGCCGAGGAAAGGCGCGAAGGTACGAAAGAATGTCGGCGTTCATGACATTCATTAAACGGGGTGATGGTAGTTAACCGTCGGGCATGGGCGGTTGTCGTGGGTGGGGGAAAGCCTTCAAACTAAACCGCCGGTAGTCCCGCAACCTAATCCAATATAAATCTCCTGGTATAAAGCTGTTCCGATTAATGGCTCGACAAACCAATGTGGTGGAGGCCAAACTACGGGCTATATAACCAGGACCAAGTCCCCTCAAGCGAAACCCTCAACCCCCTCCCTCACCGGCGTTCCCCATATTCCTTTCCTCCCTCCGTAAGCCACTCCTACCGCCATCACCATCAGCGTCGCCACCGACACGACCACCACGATCCCCGCTCGGATCCTGAGGTACTTGGATAGTAAGGAACGAAGAGGAACTGCAGCGAAAGGGGTTGAGGCTGAAGCTCCGAGGCCGGGAAACCCGCGTCTCTGAGAGCCCCAACTTTATCCCGAACTTAAGAAATGGCAGAGCTAATGAGCTTTTAAATTATTCCGTGGCGTCGCGCGGGGTGCGGTAGACGGTAGGCCCGAAATTTCTCCGGGAAGAGGACAGACGGAAAGAACGAGAGGGAATCGCGGTGGAGAACGAACGACGCGCGCCACGCCACGCCACGCCACGTCGTGGAAAAACAAACGACGAAGGGGAGAAAAGACGGGCGCGACGTCCGCTGAACTAACGGGGAACGTGTAACAAAGGAACGCGTGTATTCACGGATCCATGGAACACCGGGCACAGAACGGGCATTCTTTTTCGAGGAAATAGTGCAGCCGGCTCTGTCGGCGATGTAATCTTCTCGTGGAAATGTATTAGATCGAATAACGCTAGAGCCCCTCGGGGGAAATAGTCTGAATACGGTATGCAACAAGTAATTGCCGTGATAAATTATTTCGAAACGAGTCTGGCCACTCTGCTGCGAAGAGTGTACTCGTAACGCGGAGAAAAAAGTAATTGTTGGACTATAGATCTTGCTCGCTTGCGACGAAAGTGAATAAGCCGTGACACCGGAATATTTACACGTTTGATACTATCGTCGCAAGTATGCGACGTTCGTAATCTCGCTCTATTCACTCGAACACAGTCAAATTAATTTTCTACTACACTTCTTAAAACGTTGTTCTTTTATAAACAGTGGGCGAACACTTAAGCGACTCGCTTCGAAACAGAAGTCGTACAAAAGTTCCTGCGACCGCTGTTGAGCAGCACACCATAAGCGTTTGTTTGAATAAGGTGGTTGGTTCCAAGGACGAACCAGCGCCTGCATCGATCGGAACGCCTATTTTTGAACTCTCTTGTTATCCTGGCGGTATCTAAAGTTCGCGCGTGTTCGCCGTGGCCTCAGGTAAAAATCAATACCTGATCGTGCGTCATCTTGGAAAGTTTTATTGGCTTTCAATCGCTCGATCGAATACATTATCGATGCCACGGGAAGGATAACGGTTTCCGATCGATCGAAACTGTCCGAAACAGTCGCGTTGCGTCGTCGTCGTCGTCGTCGTCGTCGAACAGGATCGGTAACGTTGCACTCGATATTCGTTCGAATAAAAGATTTCGCGGAAATAGCGTGCACACGCGATTTTCTTTCATCTCGTCTCCCGTCAAAGCGAGGTCCGCAGTGACTAGGATAAAATTTAATAAATTCAGAAATGACGGAAGCTCTTTTCGTTGCCGGGCGATCGGCGAAAGAACCACAAAGTGATGTTTGATGTATTCCGCTTGATCATAGTTCGCTGATCAAAACCGCTTTAAATGGTCAACGTTCTACGGAACACTTTTATGTTTCGTTACTTTCTGAATAAGACCCACGTCTTTTGGATGTTCATTGTCCAAGGAAAAATGATCGATTATTGTCCGCGCGGAATGTCTTCGGGAAATAGCAAGAGAATGCCAATCGGAAGAACGGGTTACCTTCGTGTCTCGCGAATGGCACTTTGCGCCGCCGCGCCGTCGGGAGAGCGGAATTACACAAGGTTACATGTACCCTTGGCGCTATCATATAATGCTTGTAGAATTGCTCGGGAGCACGAAATGTTCAAGTTACATCTGACCGAAATCAAAGCTCCGTCTCTGGTAAATTATGGAGGCTGAAGCATGAACTCAACTTTACAATCCATTAGCCCGCCCTCGGCGGATGACTAATTGCGTCGAGAGGCTATTTTCGTGTAATAGAAGTTTCTTTGCGTTTGCTCAATCCCGTAATGCCAGCCGGAGCTCCTACTTCTATCATTATAATCGATCCGGCAAGGTTAATATTAATTTTTGAACTTCTCACAACAGGTGGAGCAACCTAAGCCTCTGAAAAAATAACTTTTATATTGTTAAAATGAAAGAAACTAAACCGTAAATCGGATAAACCTTCCAATAAATATTGGACGCATCGTAAAAATTTCTGATGTCGATTTTGAAAACTCTGTCTTGATAAAAACGAAAAGCGATTTTTCGAATGTATATGTAGAGTTTCAAAGCAAATGAAAAAATTGCAAAATCTGTATACCACTGCCAGCAAAGGTCATTTGAAGGTTGATGTGTTTTATCGAATAATTCCTCCTTCGAAACACACATTTTTCCGTATTTTCTGGTATCATTAAAAACGGAGGAAACATTTCAAGCTTGAACGTTAGGCAACTGTGTGTAGATTTCGCGACAGAAGTTAAAAACAGAAATTTCGCACAACTCTGCATGCGAGAATCTAGGATCTAAGGTCAGCCTATTAAGAAAATAACAGTCCGGTTGAAATGATTGACTCGAAGGAACTTCGTGCTTCAAAAGACGTCGTAAAATCGTTTTGTACATCGTACTTCGTACATTTCATTACTCGCGATATTACGAACTCGATATGCAAAGTACACGTTCGCCGGCGTTAGACGAACACGCAACAGTCGCGAGTTAAAAAGAAATGATCGAACCGGAGTTTGGTTGGTGGCGAGGGTGAGGGTGAGGCCGAGGGCGTAATGCTGTAACGCACGGGGCTCGCGTGACCGTTTAATATCACTGCTTTGATCTCTTCATCGTCGCAATAAAATGTTCATCGGCTACGGATCAGGTTGAAGAGAGACGTCCAAGTGTCAGAATCTCACCGGTGAAAAGCGCTGTCGGAAGCCACGAACCGGATCGTGTACGTCCGTACATGGAACTTCGCGGCGGACTAGTTAACTCTGTTTCTACTTTCGGCCACCGCAGCGACCGGGATACGGGGTGTGCGAAAATATGGGACCACCGGAAACGTGTGTACAGTAAAACCTTGTACAGCCAAAACCCGATAACTAGAGCCTCTATAAAACAATTCTATTTACTCCCCTCCTTCGGTTGCAAGAATTTCTTCTTTAACCCTTTGCACTCCGAACCATTCTGGCAGAAATTTACAAATCCTCGTATTATTTAGTATAATTTTGGAACCAAGTAACGTATTATAATGATATTGGACTTATATGAATTGGTTGACATCGAGGAATATATATTTGCTAAAAAATCAATATTTTATTTAAAGTTGCGCTGGAATAAATTAATTCCCCGTAATCGCTAATAAATTTTAATGTCCCCTGAGAGGGGACAGCGGAGTGCAAAGGGTTAATTAAGTATCGACACAGGCAAGCATGGTATTTGTATCTTTTGTGGGTCGTCCAGGTTCAGAACTAATTTCTTTACTGTTCTAGGTTTTCAAAAAATCTAAAGAAATTTTTAAATACGTATTAAAGTGCCAATTTCAATACATGACAATTAGAATAGGGATTTAAAGTAGAGATTTTAAAGATGCGTCTATGAGGAATTATCCAACTTTATTTCTTTGGGTATATGTTATAAAAAAGTAATGTAATTCACTTTCAGTCTCCGTAAACCTAGAGTTTAATAAAAATAAATATTGGAAAGAAAGAAATTCGCTGTAAATTGCCCGCAGAGGGTGAACAAGGTATAAAATTAATCTTAGACTTGGGAAAGGTCGTTTTGACTTGCGTTTTGCGCGAAGAATACGTGTGGTTTTGATGATGATACAAGTTTGGGACACCGAGTAGCTCGCACGGGGGGCAGAACGGAAATTCGGTTGGTGAAAAGCGGTCCGTGCGAATCTTCTTGGCGCGCGATGCACCACGGGTGACCGGTCCCGTAGCCCACAGCGAAACGAATACGCGGAAAACGGGACGCGACAGCCACCCCTCGATTCATCCCCTCGACAGCATTTACCTCGGCCCCAGACCGTTCCGGACCAGCTAATTTCTAGCGTTTCGCGAGACCGATGGTTACCCGGCTCCCTAATTAGCTCCTCATCCGCGAACTATCGCATAATGAGATTTAATAACCGCGCGCCGCGACGGCGAAAATGTGACGGCTTTAACGGATTTTCGAGATCCCGTGTTCAGCCGCCGGTGTCTATTTACATAATTCGGTTATTGAAAATACGTTCCCCATGAATAGCCGTTGTGTGAGTTACTAACGAGCTCGTAACTATGCAAAGTTGCAGTTATTAGACCGGTGAGGGAACAAGCCCGATTTTACGCGGAATATTTCATTCCACGCGACGATTCCAGATTTTCGAATGAACGTGTCAACGTTTAGTGCGTTCGCCGATCTTTATCGGTTTTGCAGAGTTCCTGCTGATCAATAATTTATGATTGTTGGCGTTTTCCGATTGTTGAGCATACTTGTCAATGATTTGACAATCTCATTTGAATTTATGACATTTGCGTTATGACATCCGCCAATGGTCACAATTACGCGGAACGTTCTAATCTACCGTGGATAAAAGTTATACTCTTGCCACTTTTAATTTAATTTATACTTCAATCGATTGGTCAGAGTGGAATGGACACGCCTCTAGCGAGACGTTGGCTGAAACGGACGCACATACTATACATAGCGTGTGACGTCGGAGCCTAAATATTGAAGGAACACTGCAGGAGATGGGCGGAGCGGGCCCCTTTTGCACCTGTACCGTCCCATGAGACTTCTTGCGAGGCACGGACAGTACATGCATACATACATACAGTAAATATAGATGTTCTGTCGCTCTCAAAAAATTATTGAACTTCCAATTCTTCTGAACGATATAATACAGGGGTTAAGAAGCTTGCACTTTCGCGAGAGACTTGGCTACCGGAAAAGATTAGCCAAGCAATATTTAAAAATATCTGTTGCAACAATGACCGCGCCAGAAAGTCGTTTGCGGTGGTTGTTGCGCGAAGGTCGATCACACGCGGTCTCCGTAGACAGTCCATTGATTTCGCGATGTCGATTATGCGGTGGCCCGGCGGATTGGAAGGGGGGAGGGCGGGTTTAAATTTCACGGTTCACCGGCACGCCCGGGGGCTAAGATAAGGTTACGTTACGAGAAGAGCTTTAAGCTACTATTGAGCACACGAGGTTTAGCGGTTGCCGTTCGCGCGAACAAGAAATTCCACTCCGGAAACCGGGGAGTGCGAATATTAGATATCTTGTCGTGCCCGTTCGTTGCGTTGTTGCCGTTAAAATTATTGCCGCGGGGTAAACGCGGATCGTTTCGCGATGTACCGGAAGCTTTGCCATCCGGCGTGGCGAATCAAAAAATGGGGGGAAAAAAACCAGCGACGAAAAGAGTAAAAAAAAAAAGAAGGTGGAAAAAAAGAGGCAACACGCAGCGAGGTAGAATGAAAGAATGGAGCACCGAAACGCGCGTATTGCAGCCCTTGCTATTCGCGAGTTTATCCTCCTCGATTCCCAGGAGTGACACTGCAATCGATACGTACGAGCTGCAAACCGTCGCTTTTTCGCTCGTTGCGCACACTTTCACCCTTGGTGCACGGCTAGCTCTCCCTCGTCCCGCGATAAACTGCACACGCTCCCTCCGTAACGATCCGCGAATCGAACCACCCGACTCTTTACCGTCTCGCTGCTGAACGCACCCTTTTCCGATGCGTGAGCGCACGAACCTCCTAAATAATGGCGGGAGAGACTCGTTAACCTTCGCTCGGCGAACGCCGCACAGTGGGACGACTTATGTAAAATCTCCGACATGGACGAAAAATTCAAACTTCTTTTTCCCAGTAAGAGAGCTCATAGGATCGTTTCTTAGGCTTTTGGAATAAGTAAAATGTGGTGACATTCCAGGACATGTCAGTGATAACGTTATATTTCCGGCATATGTATCTGAAATCGACAGCTCAAGACTTGAATTTTCATGAAACCGTATCTTTCTAATGAATTGTTCCTAATAGTTTCCATCTTTTGGTAATGTTGATGTATAATTTTTTCCTACTTATGAGGTGTATTTGAGCTGAGAAAAATATGAATGAAATAAAAAATGGCTGTATTACTGTTTAACACTTGACGTTTAGTAACGTTGTGGGCATTTTGCGTACATTTTGTCGTGTTACAAAAAAGTTCCGATTTGTTCCGAAAAATAGACTTTACAAGTGTTTACAGTTGGTATTCAGTGAGAGAAATACGCAAAAATCATACCCGACTTCGTCCGATTCTTCCCGGAGATCATGTTTGAACAAGTGGTTTCTAGAGTCAAAGTCCAGCAAAACGCAGTATTTGTTGACTATGTATGCATTTCTTAATTCTGCTCTTATCGATCAGTATGAGTTCTCAGCTTTCCGTATCTGTGTGCAGCGAATAGTTTTTGAAACTGTTGGAATTGTGGATTTTCATAGCATGCATATGAACGAATAAAGATTGTAAATTATAAAAGGAGGGTATTTATTCCATATTTCTATGACTTGTTACAAGTTTTACATACAATTGTAGTGTTCTTTGTAGAATACTTAACAACAAAGATAACGAAATAATATAAATAAGGAAGTCAACGAAACAATATACAGGGTGGGACACTACAAACAGGTCACCTGAATAACTCGCTTACTTTTGAAGATAGAAGAAAATTCTTCAGACCAAACTTAATTGATATCATTTCTGAAGTTTTTCAGTTGCTATAAGTAGAAATTTTATTTTACTTTTCTTTTATATGTTCCTATTTGCGCTATTGTTTTGTATTTTTTATTTGTTTATAAAATTAAACAAATCACACCTACAAAACATTAAACAGAATTTAAAAAATCAAACAAAAACTAAATTCTATTCATTCTTCAGTACATATTTAAGTAACCATTAAATGTTTTATGTGAAAATAAAAAATCTAAGTTTATTGTTCTATGAATGCGCTGTAGCTTCTTTCGCATCATTCCTATCACCTAACGGACTTCACCATTCGATTCAGCACGAAAAAATACATAGAGTATGACCCACATTTAAATCTTTATTAAGGAATAACTGGATGTAAAAGCCATGTCGAGGAAATCGCCTGTTTCGTCCCACTGTGCGCCGGGTCAGTTTGACCCGTCCCCGGTGAACGGGAGAGCTGAGCGTAACAGGTTCTTGCTCGTCTTAACACAGAATAGAAGAATATACAGGGTGTTTGGTAACTGGTGGTACAAGCGAAAAGGGGGTGATTCTACATGAAAGAATAAGTCAAAAATATAGAATAAACATTTTTCGTTTGAAGCTTTGTTTTCGAGAAAATCGACTTTGAAGATCTGTCAGGTTTGTGTGCTTGAGTATATGCAGCAAGTAGATTTGGTTGGTCATGATCAGACGCGTCAGACATTTCCAATCGAGTAGAATGCGTATTCGCTGCATTTCAAACTCGATTTTCTCGATAACGAAACTTCGGATGAACAAATTTTATTCTATATTTTCGACTTATTCTTTCATGTAGAATCACCCCCTTTTCGCTTGTACCACCAGTTACCGAACACCCTGTATATTTAGTCATACAATATTGAGTTAATCAGTGATATTACTATTTTAAAATGTGCGGTATAAAATTATGAATACCAGTTCTAGTTAGTCACACAATATTGAATTCATCAGTGATATTACCATTGAAAAATATGCGGTATGAAATTATGAATACATGTTCTAGTTAGTCACACAATATTGAGTTAATCAGTAACACAGACACAGAAAAGAACTAACTCTCTTTTCGCGTTGGGATCGCGCGCGGAACGCGAAACATGTGCGACACGGAATTCCGACGCAGTAGATAATAGCAAATAGAAGAATAATAAGCTTGTTTAAACGGCATGCATTTGCAAGCTTCGAGGAACGCCCGCGCAGTAACGGAGGCGTGGGTGTTTTTCAAGAGCCGGGGCGAGCTCGTGAACATGGGAAACGTGTCACGTAAAAGTAGTTTTCGCGGAGCTGCGGAATAAAAATTCTGTATCCGCGGAAAAGTAAACGTTCAAATGCGCCGGGAAAGTAGGCTAACGGCGGGGAATAATGCACCGGCGTTGACGACGCAATTTGTATCGGTGGCTTAACGAAAAAGCATTTCGCGATAATTCGGTCTGCGGCACCGGTTTGTTCCGTTTATATCCTCCCGTACATTAAATTTCATATCGTATTTATTTCCGAATATGATCTTTGTCGCGTGCAAGGCGCATTGATAATGCACAATCGTGACTCGCGGTTGGAAAACAGCTAATTACCTGTGCATGAACGCACGTTCAAGCTTTCACAATAAATTTATCAACAGAAATAAAATTTCTTTTGAAACTGTCTACTTTACCCAATTTTATTTATATTATTTACTTGACACCGATCTAACGTACTCAGACCATTAATTGGTGCGCAATCACCGCGGATAATTATTTTCCAATAATAAACAATTACCACTGCCAGCTAATAGTGGCAAATTGAAAATGAGAACTGGCGATATTAAATTTCTGCCCGATATTGCGTACAAACCGTCTACTGCATTATCTATCTCAACGATAATTATTGCTGCCCTCAATAATCGTTATTGCAAAGAGAACGAGCGTAATTAATTGGTACGAAATATAATATTGCGCACACAATCTTGGTAATTGTTTGTGGACATTCCATGTTACGTAGCATTTTACGGCAACGGTATAGTGCAAATTATTTTTAATAGAACACTTGTCTGGCGAATAATCGATAATGTTCGTTCCACGAACGAAATCAGATCGATCGAATGCTTCCATGAAATTCAAACTGAAAGTAGCGTTACATATTTCACCGTATACGTTTGCTAAACGTTGCAGAATCCTGAATAAACCAAAACGTTACCGTGTCTCGAGATAAGATCGATGAAGTTGAAAGAGCATAAACACGTGAATTTATGAATACTGACAAGGATACTCTGTCCGGGGGACTTTGGCTGATCATTCTGAAACGTCGGTACCATTTTCCGGGCGTCCTCAAAATAAACACAGTGTTCGAAAGTAGGCGACCCGGGTGCATGACTAATTAAATGGAAGATTACTTTAGAACGATTTCATAAAACACGCGGAATTAACGGTTACCTGAATTATGTATGTTTCGGCGTATGAATTTTAATTAATCCTTTGCGGGGATAATTCTCTTCTTCGTTTGCGGATCGTTTTGATCGAGATAAAACGGAAACACGATGACGTACGAATTTTTAATATTTCGCACACGCGAACCCAAAAGACCCGTCTCTCGTCCGTGGAACGTATTACCTTCCGTATCGAGAAAACTTTCGCATACTTTGCTGCGAAGGCTCGTTCCCATGATGGGAAAAGCTGCTGCAAAAAAAAATTGCCTCGGCCTCGTTTCGAGGCAGAAATTAAGTTTGGCGTTCTCATTGCTTTCCTCGTGCCAAAGGTTTCGCGCGTATGTGCGACAAAAACGATTTCCGTATAGCATACATCAAAATGGCCATTAACGTTATTACGTTGTGCGCGTAATGTGTACAATCCTACTAATGAGATGCACGCGGGGCGCATCTCGATTTTAAAAAGTAACGAGAACACCGCCGCTGGAAGAAGCTTCCCTGTAAACCATACAACTCGAAGAAGTATAACGGAGAACTTCAATGAAACTGTTAAAAGCAGAGCGATAAACGTTCTTTGTTTGATCCCAGCACAATTTTAATACTTCACGCGGTTTATGCGTATGCATTCTCGTTATCTAGCGTTTGTGTCACTCTGCTTATTATTACGAGTCAATATGTTGCGAGACTATAAAATAATAATAATAATGACACCATTGTTCTCTTCAACATTTTGTTGCTTTTATTCTTCGGGAACGTAAATTGCTGCGCCGCTGATTTGCGAGTCGTTTGTGCGCGCGTACGTTTCGAGAATATTTGAAATTCATTTGTTCTATTTAGTTGAAAATTGATAAAACACTCGACTGAAAACTGGATGAATACAGAAAAGCGGCGGACGCTACAAGCTTGCGGAAAATGAATATCGAAATTGAAAATTCTATGAAACGAAAGATTTTCCAGAATTTTTGTTAATGTTTAAAAGGCCGCTTTGCCGAGCTTTTAATTAATTTCCTGGTGTTTCGTGTAGACGGTTCGTTTCGACATTTTCGTCCAAACATCAGATGATCAATCATCGAAGGTTTCTGTCAACAGGTCTGTTGCAAATAACGCGCCGTTACCCAACCGGCTCACGTACTTCGGTTCACCGTAAATAATCGTTAGTTGCTACATTTTCGATGATTTACGATTCATCCAGCAATGTTCAGATTCGAAATCCGTACTCTAACCTCGTCCCGTGCAAATAGTATCAGATCCCATCGACTAATTATCGTCTATCGATTGTCGTCGCGGAATGAATCGACCAGTTTGTATAAGAATGCAACCGAACCAGGCGGATATAATAAAATCGTATTCTGCGCCGGTCGTTGTAACGTTCATCGAAAAAACCGCGTCGCTCTCGGGCGATCGTTGAAATAAAAGCTTTTGTCTGTTCAATTTGCATAAACGCGGCGCTGGGTTGGAGAGAAGCTGGAATGTCCTACATTGGGATCGCGTCAGCGTCTAAATAAATAAATCATAACTGCTGCACGGTATAGAAATTTCACATGAATTACTAAGATTGCTCGGAAAATCAGCATATCGCCACGATAGCGCGCTTATTGCTGCTGTTGGTAGGACGTTACCGGAGAGTAAATTGCAATTTCCTCTCTCTCTCTCTCTCTCTCTCTCTCTCTCTCTCTCTCTTTCTCTCTCTCCCCCTCTCTCTGCCTTCGTTTGAAGGAAACCGAATCGTTAATTAACACCGGTTAGCCCGGGCACAGATTTTACAGAACTGAATCAATTTTATTACAGTTGTATTTATACGTACGTGAAAAAGTAAATTGATCTGAATCAGTCGTAACATCTACCAGAGCTGTTTGCCGACTAATGAGGGAATATCAAACGTAATTTTGATAAAATTTGAGAGGTGGTCTTGCAAAAATATTTGACTCATACATATTATCCACGTTGAAGGGTTTTAATTATGCGTAAACTGTGCTTTAATAATAATGAAAACTGCATAAAATACAATAAAATCTTGAAAATAATGATATTCTCCTCATAAAAAAGGCACCCTTTGTCGTGGACATTTCTTTCATGTTCAATTCCATTAAAAATGTTTAAACGTTTTGTTTCCCGTGACCAATTTTGTTTCAACCGCCGAATGAAACTGTTACCAGTATATTTGTGATATTTTCCTGATTGAAATGAATCCAAACATGACACAGTTCTGAATACCTTTACTTGTTGAATTCCCGGTTCAATGGAACCTCGATTATCTGAACACGTGTCTCACATGTAAACAGTTGAATGTAAAGTGATTTCTGTACAACACGATTCATTATACAAATTGATAAAGATTTAATCTAACACTGTAGCCAGATGAAGTTCGGATAATCAAGGTTCTACTGAATCATGGATTAAACATGTAAATATGATCCGAATCGTGTCATGTTGGGTGTCATTTTAATCGGAAAAGTGTTACGAATAAGATGCTAAAAGTTTCATAAAAAGATGATCCAAATCAAAGGTGTTTCATCACCTTATATGTGTTTCGTTACTCTTATCTAGCAGCAAGAGATGAAGGAGTTGTGCCTATACGTTATATTTCTATTAATTAATCTTCTAACAAAGTTTGGAAAAGCTGTCTGTCGTCTATATCTTGCGATCGGCGTCGTTCTGTGTTGTCGAGACCCGTGAAGCCCGAAAAGGTTGGCCCGGTCCGGGAGCAGTGCCGTTTATGGAGTTATCTCGCATTATCGCCGCTTATTCCGTCGGTTTTGCGGGGAGCACGCGACCGTTTCGCGGGTAACCAGCTGACAGACTGTTCCGAAACTTCTCGTTGTACCGCTTCTTCGCCTTCCGTGTCCCTCTCTCGTCTCGGTGGCTGGCTCGAAATTTGTCGAAGGAACTCGGCCAACTGCGCCCAAGGTGGAAGCAGAGAGAGAGAGAGAGAGAGAGAGAGAAAGAGAGAGAGAGAGAGAGACGGAGAGAGAGAGATAGAAAGGAAGTAAACGTAGACCCAGCGTCGAGAGCGAAAACGCGAACCGGCAGTTTCCGGTTTCTTGGACACATCCAGCGCGGAAAGTTTTGATTTAGCAGACACGCCCTGGATTTCCGAATCTGACTGAAGTAACTGGATTTTCGGAACGGCTTGTCATCTCGGCTAACACTGTCTCCCATCTCCAACCCCTTCTCCGACAATCTCCCTGGGCACAATAACGTCTTTCTTCATCCGTGGTTCTTAATCCCTGCCACTGTGTTTGATACGTTCCCCGCCATTGTCGTTCCCGTTTCTTTCTTCCTGCTTGCCTCGAACACCGTTCCGTCTGCTTCCCTTTACGTGGTCTGTACAAAGTATTAGACACGTTGTTGGCGGAGTTAAGCTGTGTGTGAATGTGTCCACTCGAACTCGGGTTTTAGAATGTAGGGTAAATTGTCGTTTGTTGTCGGGTATTATGAGCATCAGGAAACATTGCGGCGTATATAAGAGTATCTCCTCATGTTTTCATGTTTGTAAGTAAATTCCGTTTTATTAAATTTAAAATCTTAAACTGCAGGTATTGCCTATTCTGTTCGAAAACGTTTTGCCATCCTGTACCATCTTCATTTAAATAGTATTATCACCAGATTAAGAAGAGAAGCGAAAAGACTTTGTGACCAATTTGTGGCCATTTTGTGAAACATGGATTTCTAAAAAAGAACTGTACGTATAGATCGGACGGTTTCAACCAGATTTAGTTGTTCTTATACTTGAAGAGTAGTTATTCTTAGTCATCGGAGGAGCATAAATTCGCCTAGCCGGGGTTCGAACAACTATTAATTGCATATTGTTACCGATGCCGAAAATTACGCGCAACGCGCCCGGCAGCGTTCGGAAATCGCGTGACAGGTTAATTAAATACTTTGTACACGGATTTATACGGTCGAGTTTCATAGGACTCGGGGAAATTCTAATTAATGCTTGTGAGGGATGTGGAGCAGGATACAAACGTTGAATGCTTTTGCACACAAAGCGCGATATGTTGTAGACATTCCATTTGCTATCACCATAGAAGGTCATCCTCGTAGAATACACGTGTTTCGCGGTGAGATAGGATGACGGGGTTGCGGGACGAGGGATGATAGGAAGCCGAAAGTTAAGAAAATCATAGGGAGCGGTTCACAGCGTGGGCGGAGGAGAGATAGAACGCAGGGAGAGAGAGAGGGGGAGAGGGAGAGGGAGATGGTAAAAAGAGGTAGTTGTACAGAGGAGGCAACATGAGCGAGCGAGAGAGGGATGCAGAAGCAACAATGTTCTCCTACCCTCGTGCCTCAGTTAGCTTGCGTTATAAGCTAGAAATTTAGTGCTACCCTGGGATCAACCACTCTCGAGAAGCGTACCACTTCCTAGCAACGACCCTAATAATGCCATTAGATACATCGCGAATCCCTAATCTGGGGTTAGAAACTTGCATAATTCTCGGTCGGCGCATCGCTCGAGCGTGCTACTTCAAACTTGCCCGCCGAAACTCGCGGCGCTATTCTAAAATCGCTCGAGTATTATGCCACTCGAATAAGATCCGCCTCGATCATTTCGTGATGCAACGCTCGATGGGAGACGGTCTTGGGAATTGAATGGGACGACACCGATATCAACCTCAAACTGGCTCCCCTGAAGAATACTAACTTTTCAGAACTTCACGAAAGCCGAGCTTGAGTAAATTTTACCAACTAAACTATAGCAGATTAATCTTCGTGCGCTTCCTTTTAAACGGTTGCACGCAACGTCCCGGGATAATACTTTGGCTACATTTCGACCCGCATTCATCAAAAGATGATTCACTGTATGCGTGTATGTATGTGCGTACACGCGGCTGGGTGTAGAACAGGTATTATCCCCAGGTGTCCAGTAATGAAAATGAGGGTGGTATTGACGGTGGGACAAAGGGATCTCGGTAAGCCAATTCTGATAGGTTTCTAGGGTCAAGGTCTTACCAGGACAAAGCTCCCACTTAGCCAGTCAAAGAGGAGTGGCTAGTTGTGGCGATGCTGAATTAGTATAGTCTGTGATATCGAGGGCCCTAATAATGAAAATTGGCGACAACTAGAACTTGGATAGTCTCAACTTTTCAATCTTAGAACTCTCTAAAGTTAACACTGAAACTATTGAACCCGTAAAAATTGCCATTTTAAAAAATTTATTATTATTCAGATTCTAAACATGCATGTACGGGGAATTTATTCTACAATCCCTCAAGTTTTTCTTGCCTCTTAAGACAAATGATAGAAATCTAAGTGAACAAAATCTTGCTATTTTTATAAAATAATGTAAAATATAATAATTACGTTTAGTGCTCTGTACATCTGGTTGCTAAAGCCTGCCTTAAAGACCAGTATTGACATATTTAATGTACTTGGAATGAATGAAAGGAGTTCATATGGGTCAGTGTCTTTTCAGGGAAAGCTCGCCAATTAGTCGGCAAATGCACCGTGAAGGAAACCAGCTGACTAAAACTAATAAATGTTTGATGTTGGGAGACCTGATATAAATTTGTACATCCATGTATGTTGTTATTTCGGGACAAGAGTCGACTGGAATTGCTATTACACTGTCTGACCTTCGTCGATCTGTTTAGCGGTGGCAGCTATATCGAGTCTCCTAATGAAAGCGTAGCCGGCGGTAATTACTTTATCGATACCGTGTAGGATACATCGCGCGATCTTTCTCAATTTCTCCGTTTATATCCCCGAGGTTCCATGATCTCACCGGAGAAGCTCGAGGAATTTATTTATAGAGCCTGCTATTGCAGACATAAGTTTGTCAAGGAAGGACACGAGAGCGGAAAAAGTGCAGGATCGGAAAGCGAGCGAGCAAGACGGAGGCAGAATGATGGGTTTTATACGTACAGATATATAGGAGGCAGAGTATCCCTGGTACGCGGTACGGAAAATCACAGGGGACGGACGACGCTTTCACGAACTTCGGCCGCGAGAGTTCTCCCTCTCTCGACTCTTGGCCATTTTCCCGCTTTTTCCGTTCGTTCTTTGTTTCCCCATCGTCTTGCTTCTTCGCCGTTTCTTCCGCCTTTATTGTATCGCGATCGTTTCCCCCCGATTTCCCTGCGTATCCGACGCCCAGCTTCCGCTGCTCTCTCGCCCCCGTTTAAATAACGCTGCATCGGAACCCATTATTTCGCGTTGAATTTCAAAGCGTCGGTTTACGTTGCACTTTTTCTTGATCGAATATTGAAAAGCGATCGTTGCTGCGCTACCGCGCCGCGCCGATTTGTATTTCTTACGTGTCTCTCTGCATTTCTTCTCGCGAAACTTTTTCGCTCTGTCGCCGGTGATTTACGGTTCGTTTAGTATTATCGAGCACGCTTTTATGTCCCAAACGAAATCGGCTTGTGTGATCGTAATTGCTTCTGCTTGGAACAAATAGCGGAATAACCGTCGCTGAAAATAAAATCGTGAGATTTATTCTTTTCTAAATAAATACTAAAAAAATAAGAGGCATATCATTACAAGCTTCTTGGCACATTAAATTGTGAAGACACTAATATTTTCGACTTCCTAAAATTACTGAAAGGACAAATACATTTTTAAAACATTCTTATCTTGCAGAAAGATCCGGAGCTAGGAATAGCAGTATAAATTTTATTCACTTTGTAACAATCGTTATCGATTCCGTTTATTTCTATCACATTTTTGCAACGCTAATGCAGCGGCAGCTAAGCGGATGCAATTTGGACGTGTATCCTATAAATTAAGCTGCACAATAAAGCTTTGAAATTCTTTAACTCTATTTGCACTTTGTATTATCTCTGAAGCAGTATTTGTATTCGAACAGGCGCCCTCTGTTACTAGTTCGACAAGGAGCTGGATTTCAATATCAAAGGGTCGACCTTAATTATATTCTTACCTAAGAGAAGATCGTCTGTTTACCAACGCCTGTTATATCGCGCTGTCTTTTACGTAGCATTGAGATTGGCCAGCGATCGGCCAGCCCTTGATCTTCATAATATCAGCGAACCGGGTACTATTGCTTCATGATGCATTCCGGAATATCAAACTTGTCCTCCCGTTTCCGCTTCCCATCGCAGCGAACCTCCTTCTCATCTAAGTTCCCTCTTGCTCCGGGCATGAATAAGTGGACGCGATTCAAGAAACTTTCCTAGCAGACTGCTTGATTGAGATTCCTCATCGTACTAATCTGTCCTTATGGACGGTCCTCCAGGAACCGGTAATGACTACATCCTTCCATCCACCGCTTATTAATCGCATTATACAAGAGCCTTCCCCTTCTTACTCGCAACGATGCACCGAGAAAGGAAGTTTTCCTAAAAAGACTCTTTACCCTTTACCTTCCCCAATCTTAAGCTTCGTTCCTTCTATTTTCATAACAAATTACACCGACTTAAACCTCATCAGTAGACTTGCGGGCATTTATGACAAAAACTAGTAGGTGCAATTTGAAAGAATAGGAACTCGAAAGTGTAGATTCCCAGCTTACTGAAGGAAATTTCTTCTTGGTTCCTGTGTCTTAATTTTAAAACTGTTTCTGTCTCGTTTATATTTTATATTTTCATGTTTCATTTGGAACAATAGAATTTGCAAATGAGACTATTCGTATTGTATTGATTTTTCCAGCATTTCCTTAAATTGCTATTGATTAAAAAATTATGGAGAACACGAATGATAAGTGCAACGTATGCAAGTTTATTTCTGTGAGATCTGTTGACTTTTATAACTTCAGAATTATAATGCAATCGCATTGTATAAATAAATTAAAAGCCGGACCTGAAAGACTTCATTTCGATAATTAAGCAATTGATATTTTCCATTTCACTTAATTTTGCGTTCTAGCTGTACGAGCATTACAAAAATGAAATGAAAATGAAATTTTGTTTCATAATTGCACATAATTTTCCACGCTCGCCCAGTGACCTACAAAAGGAGTAGGTACATTAGTTGCTAGTCTAATTACCGAACTGGGAACAACGAAATTACAGTTAAGTTCGACAATTAAAGAGAAACTTCCGCACAAGTGGAGAATCAGTATGTGTTCACTGCAAAAAGTAAACTTGACCTGGCCAGAATTTATGCAGATGCACCAGTGCACTGCTTCAGGCAGAAATACCTTAATGGAAGTTTCACCACTCGCTACGGAATTTACAAAATCAGCTGTATGTGATAACGTTGGCTCTACGATCATACAGTTTGGTGTGTTCTATGTTTCAACTGTTCCCTTCACATACACGACTAATTTACGTAGTTTGCCGTAAATAATCAGCAAGTTTAATGTGTGCTGCTCTGGAAACCCGAGTTTGAATAACGGGACAGAGAATTGTTATTACAATATACTAATTAAAAGTGTAGCTTCCCGTTTTGTCCCTGTAAAACGGCTCTTTCCTCTGTATCTCTGGGTCTCTTCATTATCTTATACGTGTAATTGTTCCATTAAATATTGCTAGATCATTTTCGAGATTCAATTATTCCACGGGGAACAAATGCTAATTCATCGAGGATATATTTCGGATCCTCGTTTTCTGATTAATCAGCGCTCGTCCGAAATGGCAAGAATTCTCCCATTTTGTATTTCTTGCAAGAGCGATGAAAACTCTTCTCTCTCGAAAATTATTTAAAAAAACATACGCCGCTTCCTAATTATACCGGGAGCATCTGCAGTTTCACAGACATTTTACTTACAACGTTCTTTGTTTTATTAAAAAACTGAAATAATATTGAGGAATTATGCAGGAAGCGTTGAATAAGCGTTGTGTATGCTTAACAATTAAGATGGAAGAATGAAGCAAAAATTTAGTCTTTTTTCGAGGGATACATTCGATTCTTTCGAAAACGACAAACAACCACTTTAGGAATTTAGAAGATTATTAAAGTTTACTTTCGAAAGTTTCGCGAATTCGCAAACTCGATATTTGTCGCTTATTCGTGACTATCGGACATTCGTTTCGCCGCTCGATTGCCTAATTCCTCCGTCGAATAGAAGGGAATCCGATTACGGTCGGTTAATGTTTCAGCATAAAGATGTTATTAATTTAACACATCGATTTCCACTCACACGTACGTACGGCCGCGGCGCAGTATGTGCTCGGTCCGCGTAATAAGTTATCAGATCAATTACAGTTATTACTTTATTCCGCCTCGACGCTTCGGAACTTTCTACGGGCGCTGAGCTAGCTCGTTACCCTGGGCAATTTTGCGGCTCGAGCGAAAATCGTCGGAGTGTGAAGCTCGGCTAAAGTATTCGCGAAAAACAAACAGTATAAGGGAAATGGCGAAGACCCGGACCCCGTCGTTATTTTTCACGGTGGTTGTCGATGTCGGACGGGCTCTCGCCCGCTTTCGGTTTAATTCAACCGTCGTATAATTTCGCTCTCGAGCGTGATTAAAGGAAAGTGAAAAAGTTGCTGTTCGGCTGTCGGATGCGCGGAAAACTTTCCCGGAATAGTTCTCCATCGGTTCGTTCCTACCATTGTTCGGCTTTTTCGCCTCGATACTGCCACGGTCTTGTTAATTTCAGATTCGAAAAAATCAGGCTTTCGTTCTAACTGCCTGCCCCCTCCCCTCTACCGCCATAGCGCTGAAGAGTGTCCCGTAATTGATCTAGAACAGAAAAGGATACTGGGATCATGATCAAAAGAGATTTCACAGTCGTTCACCTTATTGCCCTCCATAGTCAAGATTTTGCAATAAAAAAATTAGGCAAAAATTCATAGTCACGTGTGCTGTTAGGGAGAATGTTCAAGAATTTTTACTTAATTTTTTGTTAAGCAGAACGGAAGGAGTAAATTCTAAAATAAACCCTTGTGTTGGGGGTACCAACTAGAGAAATTTTTTGGTGGTCATGTCCGGCTGTGCAATTTATAAGCTGCACAAAGCTATACCAAAGACTGTGAGCTACAAAATTACTAGCCAATGAGATAGAAAACGCTGCTAACGATCTTCGATCGTAAAACAATGTTAAAACTTAAATAAAAAAAAAAAATGTCCTGTAATCGTCCGCCTAATGTTTCACCCATTACCCGTGGCTCCGACACGGTCAAGAGTTCATTAATTAGGAACGGTCGATCCTTAAATAATGCGAGAGACGTTGTAAAGTACCTACAAACTGGCACCGGGCCACTTTTAATGAATTCAAGATCTCCACCGCCTTTTTTATTGTCGTCCCTCTAGATCACTCGATCGGCCATCGTCGCCGGGCCGAGTTCGTTAATATAAAGGAATTCGAGGGTGCCGTTGAATGAATTCCACCTAACGACCAGCAGAGAGGAAGAGAGAGAGAGAGGGGGAGAGAGAGTGTCATTCGCCGGAAACGACGACGGCCGAATCAATGACGTGCCGTTCGAGCACTCCATTCGACCTTTCCGAACAGTATCGAAGTGAGTGCTCGAGGGACGAGAGATTTCTTGGTCCTTCTGCTGCCACTGTTGCTCCCCTAGCACCTCGAATACCCGTATCATTGCTCTTATATCAATCGTCGATGACCGCATTGTTACGCGGAAAAGCTACGTGCTTTATTTCCCGTGGCACCGTCCCTCGGAAGAAAACAGTCGATAGGTATTACAAGTATGATCTCTGAACTTTAAGTGCCGAATAGAAACTACAAAAAACTCTCACAGAATCAGAGTTTCAGATCTGTCCAAATTCAGGTCACACGAGTTGCATAGAAAATGTCAAATTTTATATTAGAGTCAATGCAAAATGCATGATATAATATTGTTAAAACAGAAGGCGGCAGGGGAAACCGTGTAGCTGGTAATATACTATATTACCAAATGAACAATTTTCACAACATTTTGTGTCCAATGTTTGGACACTTGTGGACAAAAGTGCGAGTTCAAAGGGCAGACATTAATCTCGCTTTACACTGATACTCAGGACTCTTTCATTCGGTCTTCGAAAAGCCGTTCAACGAAGCCAATCCTGTAACAAGTACGCAAACCATCACAATTGTAGGATCATACGGACCATGGAAGGACAAAAAACCTTTGGTATTTTAAAGCGTGAATATATTTAAACTATAAAGAGACAAAAGACAAGACAAATAATATACAGAAATATTACAAAGACGACTCGAAGTGCGCTTCTCTACGTCTCGACGAGAACTGTCCGATGCAGAACGTTTCTCGAACTCGTCAGCTCGTCTACATTGTTTATTATAGAAACGCTATCGCATCGCTCGGGCCGCCTGGGTCCGCGTCAGTCCTTTATTCCCGCCGACGAACATTAAACGATGCCGCCGAACGCGCGCGGAACGAAAGCACACGGAAAACGACACAGCCGCGCATGAGAGTTTATCTTTCACGCGCGGCACTATGACTCGGATCATTCTTTGAAACGCACCGAATCTACACAATCGTTCGTCCAGCTTTTACCGTCTCTACCAGCATTACCTGATCGAGGGATTCGAGGGAAGGAGAGTGGGGGAAATGCTATAGTCAGAACCCGAGCAACGTCACGAAGCTATAGTGCACCCTGCCCCAGATAGTGACGTCGCGATTCGTGCTGATGCTGGGGATCCTATCACGGTGCTACAGTACGTTGGTGGAGGACAATATTCTCGTCACGTGATCCCACGGAGGGACATTTTTGCGGCAACGCTGATCTCCACGTTAATTTTCGCGCGTTCACGCACGCCGACGTCGTATTTTCTTCGGTTCCGCGCCCGTTTTTTTTTTTCATCGCCCACTACACGGAACGAGTCGTCCAAGACTGATTTACATTTCCATTAGGTAGCTGCCTCGCCTCGCGCCGATAAATCTGGCCGGCCATCATAGATACGTCGCTCGGACAGAGAGCTAACCACTCTCGAGTGCAACATTGAGTGCCTGACGGCACTGCTAATCCCGTTAACATTAGTTTACGGCGCTTTTGACGCGAGGATTTGTATGCTAATCCGGTCTCGCGGAACTCTTTCGCCTGTAATTGCTGGTTGCTATAAGCACCGGGAGGGGAATGCGTTGCCGTGGGTGGAATATCTCAATTAATTGAAGCTGTTCGGTCAACACGCGAACTGATTGGAGCTTTAATTTTTTCAGTACGCTTTTTCTTTGCTTTCCCGACCTCTTTCGTATTTGCACCAGCTCGGCGATACCGGAAATGTAGGAATTTATCGAGTACATTAATTTTTCCACAACGAAATCGGAAAAATTGGTTTTGTTCTCTTTAACGAGATTGCACAGTTGTCCTAAAAATTTGAGAAATTTCAAGAGTAATAGTTACGAATGACAATTCCGTTCTGCTATAAAAATATAAACAGTGTGCTCTTCGAACTTCTATAAAAGGTCTGCATTTTTCTAGGACTCTTAATTAAATTTTACGTTCATGACGCATGCAAGTAAACAGAGGAATTAGATGGTTTGGCAGTGGCGACTTAGTTGACTCATTCTACTTAATAATTTTTCAATGCATTTAAAGTCATGTGTCAACAAACGTGAACAGTATCTATATTTCATTTTTATTGTAAAGTTTGATTGCAATCAAACAAGATTCCAACAAACGGCGTTCGTTAGCAATCCGCTGTGCTCGCAGACGCCATAGCCAAATATGAAAGACTTAGCAAGCTTCTGGCAGCAAACAATTAAAATTCTATATATCGTCAACTGTCGTATGTCGGGAAGTAGGTCCTTTGTCGCCGGAAAATGGGTCGTTCGGTTAGGAACGCGACCGTAATTAATCCTCGTCATTAGGGAAGAAGCATTCATCTTACATTCGCGGCGAACGTTGCATTGAGGTTTACATCGGTACTGAACGGACGTTTTCAAAGGTGTTTGATCGTCGACCGGTACCGATCGAGTCGATACCGGCATTCGTATCGGAGCCTACCACGGAAAGGAAGAAATCGAGCTGGCTTCTCGAAAGTGTGTGCCGTTACCAGCGTACTTATTAAGACTTATTACTGCTCTCACGCGCAGAGCTGCCGCTACAGCCTCCTTTTCTAAACGAGAAAAGCTCCTTCGTGTTCCCTCGCAGCAGCCCGCCCGCTTAATTGTTATAAATTGCCCCATCGGTTCGCGAAATGATTTACCGGCTCGCCTCGCATAAATTGCAACAAAGACTTTCGTTAAGAGAGTGATTTACGACTTCGCTACATCGTCTCTGCCACCCCCTCCTGCTTTTCACCCTCGGTTTATTCCCCGCGAGCATCCACCCAACCACCCCTTCCACTTACCCGGGAATTATTATTCAATTTCATTGTTCGCGGGAATGTTTATTTCGCGAGACGTTGCCTCGCCGATTCGTTTTCTTCCGCGGCGGGAAATCAAAAGGGAACCTGACTCCGGGAAACGCGATTTTCCAACGGTGTAAAATATAATTGGCCGTGCAAGCGGGATCAGAGCTAGCCTTTACCGCTGGATCGGCGTTCTCGCGGTTCATAAATCGATTCACGTAATCGCGCGATTATTAACTGTAAACTGTATTGAATTATACTGCTTCGAGTTATTAGAGGATCATATGTAAATGATTTCGATGCCCGCGCATATTTCGCATGCTCCTCGCGTTATGGATACTCGATGTATCATAGGGATGCTTATTTAGTTATCCGGTTGCGATCTATCGCAAAATTTTTCACAAAAGACTGCGCGCCGTGCATCGCGCGGTATTGATCGATGCTTACTTGCGTTTCTGAAAACGACGCGTTGCGTTCGCTTCGTACGCGTCGTTGGTGTTTCCTACGATTTTAGGTATTTCGATCTATTAAATTGTTTTTTTTTTATTGCTATTCCTTTCGAGTGATCTCGAGTTTTAACCTCCTCTTTTCAATTTTATGTTGTAGGCCTTACTAGCGTCAAGCGGAAGTTTCAGTGGAAGTTCTGACAATAAAATTGATTGGGAAAAACTAGGTATGTCGAAAATTCAGCTAAAAAATATTATTCAGCTTTTTTCGTAACTGAAACTGTTGAAACATTTGGTTCATTAACACTTCGCTACCATGTCGTCACATTTGGTCGACTGAATTATTTCTGGATACTTACAAATTTATTTCTGCAGTGACAAATAAAGCGTGCTAAATTTACGAGCGGTCTGTGATATTTGAGAAAATTGGAAAAGTAATTATCACCATAAATCTTGAATTTTCCACTCAGTTTTAATTTGATTGAATAAAGTGCTTCTACTTTATCCAATTCTTGTGGTCGCTAAATGGTCGATCAACATTTTAAGGATAGTCAAATAAATTTTATACACTTTGTCGTTTGGAATCGTAGTACACAGTATAATATACAGAAAGCGCCTAATTTTATCGCGCTAAATTCATTTGAGATTCTAGAATGGCGTTCAGCGTTTCGTACGTTGCAATTGTTAAAACATTTGACCGAGGGAGCAGGTAATACGCAAAACAAATCATGGCAGCGAGCGTATTAAACTTTTCAAACGTTCGAACGCTTTCACGAGCCAGGCTACGCAATAAATACACGAGTAAAAGTCGGAATGAACCGCGTCGGATTCAATCTCATAGTTTCTCACTTTGCGCTAACGATTCGTAATGGCCGCCCTTTCGCGTTTGCGACCGCGATTAAAACAACGCCGGCGGGGTCGTAACGTGACGTATGGACAAAGTCGTAGAGCGAACGCTATAGGCCCTGGAATAGCTTAATCTCAAAGATGTCTGACATAATTCTCCCCGAGATGGAGGTTTATTGCGTCGTAACATACGAGCAGCTGGCTAGCCGGGACAGTAACCTAACCCAACAGCAAAATTATATCCGGACCGAAACATGAGATTTTGGAAGCTGTTCCAGCCGGGTTTTTATGTTCCCGGGGCGAGGCAGCGGGGCCGCTTCTAGAGCTGCATAATTTCGAAATCCATGAACCGTACACACCGGAAGCGAGAGACGGTTCCTCGTGAACTAAGAGGAACATCGGGGAATTTCGAGGGAAAAACATTTCGAGTTTTTGTTGACAATTAGTATTCTTCTTGAGAGGCCGCCCTTAATTATCATATTCCCATTGAAGCCGATTTCGCTTGGATTCCAGTAATTTGCCGACGCGCCACGAAGAATATTCATTAAGGTGGAATACGAGGTACGCGATAAAAATTCTGGAAATTTAGCGGTGTGGTCTCTCTCTCTCTCTCTCTCTCTCTCTTGCGTTTCTTGATTTTCTGCCGGCAGGAAGTTCTTTATTTGATCTTAACGCGTATCCTGCTCGTTAAGATGCAGACGGGCAAAGAGGACTGAGTCACTGGCTCGCTGACTCACCATGCGACGCTTCGCCGAAATTCCGGATGCACCAATTACGCAGCCCGATAATGAAAGGAACTTTTGCCAAAAGGTCCATCGGGCCCGTAATGGTCCACTTATTGTCGTACCTGGCATTTACGACGCGTTGCTACTCCCGGTTAACGCCTCCGCTCCCGGAATGGATCATTTTATGGCGAATAAAATTGTCACGCAACATACCTTAGCGAATACCGGGAAGTCTGCAGGTCAGCAATTACATTCGGCAACCGGTACGGAAACATTGATTTTTCTTTGTTACCGCGACAAAAGCGACGCTTGTTGACGTACCTATCGAAAACAGTTTTCCGAACCAGGGGCTCTTTCATTTTTCGCCGCTCCGCGAAATAGAGCCAAAGATTTGATCGGGAACTGTGCGATTGTGTCAGCGGGAAACGTACAAAATAATGCATCCTATAATAAAAGTGATGGGGGAAAAAATACCAGCTTTTAAATACGGATTATCGCACACTGGAAAGTATTATAAAGTTACTGCACCTTTTTATTTTGGTTTTAAGTCATGGATAATATTAAATATCAAAACTCCTAATTTTAAAAGTGTCTTGTTACCTATCATTAACTGAGATGTACATACATTTACTATGGAATTTAACGAAACTGTCTCTAGGTTACTCGAACGCAGTTTGCGATGACGCAAATATATTTGTATGTACAGCTAAACCGTGTGAAGTATTCGCTGATAACACAACAACACAAGTTCGCAAGATCCACAGACGATAAGCAGCCGTCTGAAAATTTTCCGTAAACTATTATTCCTCAATTATAACTCGCCAGCTTCGACGCAAACACTTCCTGCTCCCGTCTTCGCAGCGTAAACTAACTTACGGGAATGATTATCATCGAAACTGTAACAGCCCTTGTGCACGTTGAACAAGCGAAATTGCCGTTACCAAGGACACGTATAATTAGAGCTCGTACGCGGCCGCTTCCGCTCCCGGAGATTTCGAAAATCGATTTTTCCAAAGCCGCCGTAATTAAGATGACGGATCCAATTAAAGTGAAACGGGCTCCTCGGCAACGGCTAAGTACATCGAGAATCCACTAAAAGTGAGTATTCTCATCAGGTATTCTGATTGGAATATCTAATCAGGAGTCTATGAGGGCCCCGGAGACGAGACCGCCAATTTAAGCTTCCGGCAGGCGTGCTTCCCCGTGACATTGGTGTCGTTTGTAAAACGGCGGAACTCGGTGTGCCAAATTGAAACATAAACGTCCGGACCATTCTATACGCGGTGTTAACAAAAGCGGATTACTTACTTTGCCGGCGTACAGAGAAGTCGCTAAATTCAGACAAAATAAACGTCGCGAGGAAAATCAACATTGCCTGACCGTCCAGATTGCCTGCTTAAGTAAAACAACCGACTTTGCTACGTCCGTTCGCCGCAAATACATAACACGGTCCGCGATCTTTTTGTTGCTGCGCGGTAAGCGCTTCGTACTACGGTGAACGATGTAACATATGATGTTGAGATTTTGCAAATGACTTGGAAAAACTCGTGTTATTTATTCTGAATTCAGTAGAGAATCGTCAAATAGTCATTTTTTTTTTCTCTCAAATTAAATAGAGAAACGAAAGACCGTTTTAAAACGTATGTTTGTGATCCAGAGGATCTAGATCGGTGGCTATGGGCAGATTTGAATCTTGGGAAATTGGGTGGGTACCTTTGGACCGAATGAGGCCCATTCGGGCCTTTTACAACAAGATTACGGTCATGTCGAGCTAACTCGGGTCAAATCAGGACGACTTGACCCAATATGACCCCGATTTGACACATATGGACATAGATGTGGGCAGATTTAGGTTCGTGGAAGGTAGGTGGGCGAATGTGGACTATTCGGGACCAATTCGGATCCATTTGGACTCTCAATAACAGGACCGAGGTCAGGCCACCTGGATATGTCCACGACCTGATTGAGCTCGGATTTATATATTTATAATTGCTTAAAGCTTTTACGTACCGTTCATCGATTTTATACGGAACGGATAAATAAATTTTGATAAAATATATTTCGTGTTGAAGGACAGTTTTCAGAAACCCTCGTGTCAATTTAGTTTTCCAAACGTCCTTAATATTTGTCCTTACGTGTCGTCTTATAAAAATCGCGAGATCGAATTTATTTAGATTTTGCGCGGTTCGTACTATTTCATCATTTCCCACGAAAGCATCTTTGTAATTTCAGTAATTGAAAAATGAAAAATCTGGATCCGGTCATTTTGGTTGGCAGTAGTAGGTTTGGTGTTAAGTATATTTGCAAGATGATATCCATAAAATTCAGAGTAAATCGGTTCTGTGGCCTGTCGCGTTTCACCAAGTTGGACGTGTCCACGGGCAACCCCTGTTTCGACGGCCACCGCGCACTTTTTCCACGACACAGTCGAATTGGTGGAAGCCATAGTCTTTCGTGCGACTTCGTAATATTCTCGGTGGTCGGAGCGCGCGCGAGACGCGCGGCGTTATCGATACCAATGGTCGCAGTCCTCGGCTCCAGATGCGACGAACGATAGAGGGTTAATTACAGAGAGTGGGAAAAAAGTATATCCGGTTGGTTACACGATGTAAAAGTCACCGATAGCTTTGCACACTCCCCGGGTCTGGCTGCGCACCCTCGGCATCGGACCGCGTCTAGACGCTTCGTGCGGCCCGAGTGTTATCGCTCGAGCGGTAGATACGCCGTATGGAGAGAATGACTCAACGGTTTGTACGGCTCGTGCTGCATGTTGTTACGTGTCCCAGACGCGTTTTGCAGTATTCTGCAATCTAGGATGACATATCACTCGGAAACGCGGGGAGAGAGAAAAAAAAGGGAGTTCGCTCCGTCTCTCTCGATCTCGAGACACCTTTGTACAACTCGAAGAGGTGTCGGCGGTGTTTTTTCCTGAGCGAAAACCGGGACATCGTGTTGTCTTTGGTACTTTGTTTAATCTCTGGTGTTGATTGATATGCTCACTCTTCGACGTGACACGACCCCCGACTGACGTCGAATTTGTTAACAGGCATTCCAGACAACCAAATGTTCCAAAAGAAATCGAGCGATTTTGACATGTGAAATATTTTCGACACTCTGTTCCGCGCAGTTAATTATCTTTTTAACGTTTTGTGCCGGGTGAAATATGACGATTAATTTCGTTCTAATCAGTACCGTTTTACATTCATTTTTTTTTTTTTTTGTTATTTTTCGTACCAGAATTTTTACTAGAAATAAAGAAATGTAGTAACACTTTTATTGCAGCATTTGCAATTTTACTGACTCATTTAGAGTAACTTAGAAATTCTACAAATGTTTTTACATGTGATTGTGGTATTACTGACGAATTTAATGTAAATCAGTAAAATAGCTATTGATGACTCTGAACTGAATGATCATGCTGTGAATTGAGCCGAAAGAATTTCTAGAACATGTTGAGGCCATAAAGCTAAAAATACAATGATCTCGTTGGTACGTGTAGCTATCTTTTTTCATGTAATTTAATTTTGTTGAACCGATGTCAACCACTTGAGTTGAGAAGTTGTGCCTGGCGTAACGTTTCAGTCGCGCAACTCGGATACATCGAGATACATTCGATATGAATGATACCGATGCTATATGATATAACATCAAGATACAGTATCGTCTTTTATTAACATTTTATAACCCATTCCTGGCATCGTGTCATTTTCAATCGTACGCGGAGTGTAATAAATAATAATGAAGCGATTTCATTTTATTGAATTCGCAACGAACATTGAAATGAATTCGAGGGGATTGTGCGTCATGAGTATCATCGAATTATTCGAGCGAAGTATTGAATTTTTTATGGAATATAAAGTTTACACTTCTCAATTCATGCATTTGTTATTTTCCATGTCGTGGGAGAGACCCGAATCATTTAAAATCGGTATAACAGACAATTCTTTTGTACCGTCTGTTTAAATGAAAAATATGTTTGCAGTTCAAAAATCCAAGTTCAGAAACAAAAACTTCAATGACCGCGCTATTAATAAACTTTTGAATGACCGTGCTATCAGTTTTAAAATACAGACAGGTACAGTTTTTTCAGTTGAATGGTCTCTGCTGCTTACAATAATAGATATGGGACAACAGCGTATTGCGAATAATGCTTTCGATACCCGGCGTTCAATTAATATAAATAATGATACAGGATCTGCTAGAGATTACAGGCTGGTCTGTGCCGGATGAATATTCTGAGCCAGCAGGCTGTCAGGTTTAGCACACAATCAAGCATTATCAGGTACGGTCAGACAGTAATTAATGGCTCGGCCTGGCCAAACAGTAATCAATAATCAATGGTCACTCATAATCAGGTCAATGGTACGGACTCCGCGCCTCACTTAGATTCGATCTAAACGTAACATCAGATTCAAAGGTAAACATTAGTGTTAAACTGGCAGACGCGGGCACGCTTTGTTAGTTGCGTTCAAAATGCACCGTGTGACATGCATTTATGGATGAGACGCTTGGTTGCTGACGGTTTCAGGGGACCCGTCATTTAATCATGTACATACAAACGTGAGAAATCAATAATTTCTTAATGTACCAGCGAAGAATACCTCGTCCCATTTTGAACTCAACGTTTAAAACAGAAACAACGCTACATAAATTATTTCATAATTAAGAGACATTTTTAGATAGCCGTACAACGCATGCACCGTTCCCTGTCAAGTATTTTTTTAATTGCCGTACACGCGTTATCGATTCTAAGCCTGCCAGGACAATTAACACAGATACACGCACACACGCAGCACATCTATCGCTATCTAACGAAGCGAAAACGGTTACAGATACCGAACAGTATCAATCACAGTTTCGGACAGCCTCCACCATTATATGAAAGTTCAAATCATACCACACAATGCATGATTCGCAAACAAAGCACAGAGCATGGTCGGACTGAAGCTGCTTCCGAGGATAGATACAAAAATCCTGAAACATACTTGGCCGCGCACGATACGCGAGTTACACTCAACCTGTTGCTCCTGAATATTACAGCTTGTAAAAGTTTATTAATACCATATAGATCTTCCTGCCACAATTAGCCAGCGAAGTATCCTTCTAATTCTAATATAATCTATATGATATCAGGTGTTCTAAGATGATTTTTTTCACATTGTTACTGTCAAATTAACGGAGCTATAAATTTACGAGTTTATATGAAAATAATAATTTTTTAAATTAAACTATAAACTAAATTCTTATTATGTTTCTACGAAGTATTGATGTTTATAAACATGCAGTCTGCGTCACAGCAGGCAACATTATCCGTCACATGGACAACAAATATACTTTTTGTTCAGTGGTTCTAATAATTTGACCATTCTCTGTTAGTGCATGCCCTCTCAACATCCTAGAAACCTTAGGAGTAATTGTTTACTTTTAGACGAACCACCCTCAAAACTATCCGCTTCAGCCACACACTTTTAAAGAAAAAAATGATATGAATAGAATACGACACAAATTATCCCAAAAATCTCGAAAAGAACTGCTTCATAATTCCAGTAAAAAAAAATTCGTAAGAGTCACCACTCGTTTACCGCTTTAAATCGAGTCCAGCCCCTGAAGAGGTCGCCGAAGGGGTTGGAATCGGAACGCTGAACAGCCGAAAGACATTCTGTTCCCTCGATCTTCCATTTCCAAGCGAACGATAGAAAATTGCGGAGGCCCGCTAGGGAGCACCAGGACCAAGGACGATTAAAGTTACACTTCGATTTGTAACCTCAGTCTTCGGCGTGGAATCTCTTCAGCAGACGCTTGCTGGCAGGTTCCCGGGCTGTTCGCGAGCAAATACGTAGAGCAGGGACCGGTTGTGCAGCGACAGTGCCAGGGCGGAGGCTATTACTCGGCGAAAACTTACTTTTCCCGAGGAAATTACTTTCACGAAGTATCTTATTTCGTCGTCGTCGTCGTCGTCGTCGTCGTCGTCGGCACGGCGTCGTCGCACGCTCCCCCATTTTCCGACCGCTGCGGTTCGAGCACCGGGCATCCAGACCCGCACGCAGATCGCGTGTACACGCCTGCGATAACGTGCCTCCGAGTGGATTAGGGTTGATAGTTGTAGATTAACCGTAGAACTCCCGAGGGAAACGGCTCCTCGAACCCCCCAGTCGAATAACGTTAAATTATCAGTAAACCTACCGGGCACCAGAGGGACAGTCTCGTGCAAACGCTGCAAAATTCAGAAATTTTTATCAATTTTTTCTAACACGTTAATTTTTTTCTTTTCGATCAAATTATTAGAGCCACATGACGACAAATGAATTTATTATCCATGCGAGGACAGTGTTGTCCACAGGGTTGGCAAAAGTATTTTTACACTAATTCAGTGTGAATGTCGTTTCATGTAAATTTACTTAGTCAGAAAAATGTATCCGTTACTCATGTAACAGATAATGTTGCCTGTAATTTCGTTAAATGTATATATTTGGAATTTATTAAGATTTCATAAAATACATTGTAGAAATAATGGGAATTCAGTGTAGCGAGACTTCCACTTAAAAACAGATTATTTTAGTACCTTGTAATATTCAATGAAATTGGTAACAATTGAATATGAATGCAAAATAATTGTGGAACATTAAGTATCGTGTTGTTATAGCAGCTTACAAGGGAATAAATTCATTCAAGCTTTTGATAACAATTTTTTCAGGCACTATTACGTACAATTTGCACGAAACATCAAGTATTTAATTAAAATACTTCCTCTGAATGCGCTTCCCGCGGATGTCGTTTCTACAATTAAATGTTTTACAGCGCGAAAGTTTTCGTTTCAACGAAAGTTCTACAATTTCATTCGCTTAAAATAGACCGACGAGAATATTTCAAACAATTCAGCAACAGCAAGATGCTTGATAAGCGGGAACTTAAAATGAATCAACGCGTTTGATCGGTACATTTCGGAAATGTTTTAGCATTCTCGTTTCTAACGGTTCACGATTTTCATTGGGTTTTCGGTGAAATTTTTCAATTTCTTTTTTTTCTCTCTGGTTCGGACCAATTTCTCTCGGATTAATGGATTTTTTGTTCGAAAAAAGAATTTCGTCGAAATTCGTAGGATACGGGTAACTCGAAGTGTTCGTCACGAGCGAAACCAGAATATAGGTTAGGGGAGAGAGCTCTAATCGGCATACATTCAATTGTACCGTTATCGTGGCTTCGCATAATGTTGCATAATTTAAACGTTCGATCAATTGCGCGACTATATTTCTGCTTCATTATGCGAGTAAGCCAGGTATTCTCACGCAGATATCGGCAATCACTTTTCGGCTTCAATATCCGCGCGGATTACAATCTTCTAATCGAGGATCCTCATCAAGCGATTGTCAGATTTCAACGATCCACTAACGTTTCACATACGCATATCTGTATGAACACCTACTGTACATGAATATTTCACCAACAACAAAATAATCATCCTTTTGAACGTACGATATTTAATACCGAACGTGCAAAATAATCACAATTTCTTATTTAATATTTTGTGAAGATCAATAATCAAATTAATAGCACAAAATTATTGAATTGAAAAGTTGGTATTTTCTAATTTCCACTGCTTAATATTAAGACTAGAAATTGTGCAATCATTGCTGGTTAATATTAGAATTATAATAGTTTATACAGTTATTGCTTGTTAATATTAGAACCACCAAATGTTTTTACGATTATTAATGATAAATATTGGAACTATTAAATATTTTTCCAATTATTACTGATTGTAAATTAGTACATCAGTAAAATATGTACACTAAACCTGAATATTTATAATGGCTTCATTTTTTTATAGCAACGTAAACAATCGCTCTCAGTATTTAGTCATGCCAGCGTTAAAAGTAACACAATTCCACGTACATACGTTTTTTCATGAACAAAATATTACCTCTGCGCTAGATTCGGTACTAAATTACCACGAGCGAAGCTACTTTATTTTCGACTCGAGTAAAAAATTTAATTACAACAGCGCTATTCTAACTGCAACGCTCACCGCCACCGAGGCAGCACATTTAACAGTTATCGAAGCATTACAATAATTTCCAGTTAGCCCAGGTAGAATAACTCCCAATTAGAAAATTCTCATACAATATTCGGTTCCGTAGTAAAATTAAACGAAAAATGTCATCATTCACCTTGACTCTCTTAAAAAAGAAAGAAAGAAACTGAACATTGTTACAACCGTAGGAGATCCAGAGCGGAACGTTTTAAATCCTTCCGATACCAGCAGATAATCTATCTGCATAGTGCAGAAAGGAACTCCCCCGCACGGAGGCCCGGCGCTATATCCTAATTTATATCGGCCACTATCTTCCGTCCCTTCACATTCTTATCGGCCCCCCGACATTTTCTGTTCGAGCGAGAATTTGCAGTTTTAATTATCACGCTTAATACTTCACCGCTCCGGCTAAAATTTCGATTTTCAGCCGGAATAGTTTTAGCCTCCGCCCGGGGATTACCGCTCGTAATTCAGCTTGACGAGCGTCAGCGGAACCTGATACGGGAGCGGAATCACGCTTAATTCTTAAATTTCCCTGCTAATCCCGTTACTGACCGGCCCACAGTCTCGATCGATCCGCTCCGTTCCGTTCCGTTCCGTTCCGTTCCGATTCGATTCCGTTCGATTCGTTTCGATACGAGCCTCGTGCAGCCTCCGGCCATGCTACAGATATCGACGAGCGAATAGAAGAGAAGAGAAGAGGCGAGGAGAGTGTGGGCAGCGGGTGTCGAACGGTCGAGCCAGCAAGATGGAAAAAATACGAGCCAGCAGCGGTAGGAAGGAGGTAAACGTAAATGAGAGAATCCGGAGTGACGGTTAACGAGAAGATAACAGGAACACGCGTGCCAGCAAAAAACGCTTGTCCCGGGAGCCGGTTGGCACGCGACCACCCCCGCATTCTCTCCTGTCGTCACTCGAGCTGCCGGCCACCTAAACGCCGTCTATCACTCCGCGTCTTAACTCTCCCGAAACGAATAGACAGCGCGCGCGTGTCAGCGTCTGCCGAGCGAGCGCATCCTCTCTTGTTGCATACCGTCGTCGCGGCGTTTCGCCCTCGTGTCTACTCCTTCCTTTCCTCTTTGTCCCGAGCCTCTCTCGCGGAGACAACGTTGCGTCTCGGCCGCCTCTTTATGGCTCGACGTAAAAGGCAAATGACCTCGTCATCACGCTCTTTCCCTCTCCCTCCTCCCGTCGCAAAAAGAGAAACTGAACCGGAGAGGGAAGCGTGAAAGAGGAAACGCCAGACCGGCGAAGGAAATAAAGCATTTCGCGGAGGGACCGGGCGGCAGAGGGGGCATAATTTTCGTTTCTTCCGCGGCCGTATTTCCTAGAGACAATGGCGACCCTGGAACCGCAATCCTGAGTGCAACCGACCCAGAAAACACGCTTGGGATTACTGTACCGGCGATAGCTTGCGTCCCCCACGTCTCTCCCTCCCACCGCGCTCCTGCCTATTTGTCTTTGCGTCGCCGCGTCCACGCTTCCGTCTGCCTATGGAACACCCGAACGGCGTGAAACAAAGCTGCACACGGAGTGATTTTCTTCCTTCGAGGGGGTGGTTGATTGCGACAGCGGCAGCTCGGCTTGGACCCTGGGATTGGCGAGGTTTTTCTGCGAGTCCGGTTAGGGGGATCTCGTCCTGCTGTTTGTTGTGCGCTAATGATTCGAGAGTCACTCGTGGGGGGTGCGCGTCTTGTTTAGATGGAAATTTCTTTGACATTTCAAGGTACAATCCCCCAAACTACACTTGCGGCTGTATAAGGGTCTATTCATATTTACCGGACGCCGGATGGTTTTACATCCGGCCTCTAGGCCAAATCCTTTGTTACCGACGATCTGGCGAAAATCGGACGCTTTCGCTTCGTTTTGGACTTTACCCATCCGGCGCCGGAAGGGTCGACTTCGATGAGCTTCCCTGCTGTGCGGGGCACAAAAAAAAAAGGTTTACGAGCTCTACAGCTCTCCTTAGGTAAACTATCGGTATCTCTCTTTTACAACGGCATGGGGATAGGAGTTTTTTTTTGTTTGGTTATTGTTGCGTCTTGAGATCTTACGAACGAAATGACAAGCGCGCGACGAAGGCCAGGTATAAGAATCCCTATCGACAACGCGCGCGCGCGCGTACCGACCATGGGCGTCGTAAATCAAAAATCCTTCCGAATGTACCAGCCAATTTCGTCATTTTTAAGCCAACCAAGACCAGCACATGTTGAGCCCTGTACACCGTTAGCGCAGCAAGATTTATAAGCGTAGATGCCTCCAAACCAAATGTTGCACCTAAACTCTCGCTTTTCCAAATTTCCACTATTCCCACCACCTTTCGACACCCACCTTGCAACCGATTTCTTCCGCTTTCGCTCGGACCACAATATATTTCAATGTCGTTAAAATTCGAGACGTAGACCCCAACAAATGATCGAATACACATTGAATGATTCTCTTCGTAACAAATGTGGACAATTTCTTAAAAAAAAACCTTCATCATAAACAATTCTGGGCTTTGCTAGAATGGAAGACGCAATGCGAACTCTGTGGAGAGCGTCCGGTGCGGATTCCACGACAGCATCCGAACAGAAATCGGATGCCCATCGGCTGTCCGAATGGCCTACTGCGGATGGCCCAGCTCATTGGCATCCCCGGGGTGTAGTAGGGAGTAAACTGTTCGGGTGTTAGGTAGAAAAACCCCGCTGTGTGCGGGTCTTAGCTTTTGTTGCGAGCATCCCGTGCGCCTCTCAAGTGACCTTTTTATGGTTCCGGCAAGTATGAAGTAGAAAATGTAGAGTCTCCGTCCGAAAACGGATGATCCGGCAAATATGAATAGACCCTAAAGTGGTTAAAGATCGCACCGCCCACGCCGTTGTCGCTCCTTCAACGCGCCCAAAATCCTCCAGAACAATTCCCAGACCGTTCTTCTTCTCCGGTACGCCAGCCGACCGATAACACTGTCCAACACCAAAAAGTTTTTGCAATGCCTGTTGTCGACCAAGTCGACCAAGTCGACCAAGTTGACCAAGTCGACCAAGTCGACCAAGTCGACCAAGTCGACCAAGTCGACCAAGTCGACCAAGTCCACCAAGTCGACCAAGTCGACCAAGTCGACCAAGTCGACCAAGTCGACCAAGTTGACCAAGTCGACCAAGTTGACCAATGTCGTTAAAATTCGAGACGTAGACCCCAACAAATGATCGAATACACATTGAATGATTCTCTTCGTAACAAATGTGGATAATTTCTTAAAAAAAAAACCTTCATCATAAACAATTCTGGGCTTTGCTAGAATGGAAGACGCAATGCGAACTCTGTGGAGAGCGTCCGGTGCGGATTCCACGACAGCATCCGAACAGAAATCGGATGCCCATCGGCTGTCCGAATGGCCTACTGCGGATGGCCCAGCTCATTGGCATCCCCGGGGTGTAGTAGGGAGTAAACTGTTCGGGTGTTAGGTAGAAAAACCCCGCTGTGTGCGGGTCTTAGCTTTTGTTGCGAGCATCCCGTGCGCCTCTCAAGTGACCTTTTTATGGTTCCGGCAAGTATGAAGTAGAAAATGTAGAGTCTCCGTCCGAAAACGGATGATCCGGCAAATATGAATAGACCCTAAAGTGGTTAAAGATCGCACCGCCCACGCCGTTGTCGCTCCTTCAACGCGCCCAAAATCCTCCAGAACAATTCCCAGACCGTTCTTCTTCTCCGGTACGCCAGCCGACCGATAACACTGTCCAACACCAAAAAGTTTTTGCAATGCCTGTTGTCGACCAAGTCGACCAAGTTGACCAAGTCGACCAAGTCGACCAAGTTGACCAAGTCGACCAAGTCGACCAAGTCGACCAAGTCGACCAAGTCGACCAAGTCGACCAAGTCGACCAAGTCGACCAAGTCGACCAAGTCGACCAAGTCGACCAAGTCGACCAAGTCGACCAAGTTGACCAAGTCGACCAAGTTGACCAATGTCGTTAAAATTCGAGACGTAGACCCCAACAAATGATCGAATACACATTGAATGATTCTCTTCGTAACAAATGTGGATAATTTCTTAAAAAAAAAACCTTCATCATAAACAATTCTGGGCTTTGCTAGAATGGAAGACGCAATGCGAACTCTGTGGAGAGCGTCCGGTGCGGATTCCACGACAGCATCCGAACAGAAATCGGATGCCCATCGGCTGTCCGAATGGCCTACTGCGGATGGCCCAGCTCATTGGCATCCCCGGGGTGTAGTAGGGAGTAAACTGTTCGGGTGTTAGGTAGAAAAACCCCGCTGTGTGCGGGTCTTAGCTTTTGTTGCGAGCATCCCGTGCGCCTCTCAAGTGACCTTTTTATGGTTCCGGCAAGTATGAAGTAGAAAATGTAGAGTCTCCGTCCGAAAACGGATGATCCGGCAAATATGAATAGACCCTAAAGTGGTTAAAGATCGCACCGCCCACGCCGTTGTCGCTCCTTCAACGCGCCCAAAATCCTCCAGAACAATTCCCAGACCGTTCTTCTTCTCCGGTACGCCAGCCGACCGATAACACTGTCCAACACCAAAAAGTTTTTGCAATGCCTGTTGTCGACCAAGTCGACCAAGTTGACCAAGTCGACCAAGTCGACCAAGTTGACCAAGTCGACCAAGTCGACCAAGTCGACCAAGTCGACCAAGTCGACCAAGTCGACCAAGTCGACCAAGTCGACCAAGTCGACCAAGTCCACCAAGTCGACCAAGTCGACCAAGTCGACCAAGTCGACCAAGTTGACCAAGTCGACCAAGTTGACCAATGTCGTTAAAATTCGAGACGTAGACCCCAACAAATGATCGAATACACATTGAATGATTCTCTTCGTAACAAATGTGGATAATTTCTTAAAAAAAAAACCTTCATCATAAACAATTCTGGGCTTTGCTAGAATGGAAGACGCAATGCGAACTCTGTGGAGAGCGTCCGGTGCGGATTCCACGACAGCATCCGAACAGAAATCGGATGCCCATCGGCTGTCCGAATGGCCTACTGCGGATGGCCCAGCTCATTGGCATCCCCGGGGTGTAGTAGGGAGTAAACTGTTCGGGTGTTAGGTAGAAAAACCCCGCTGTGTGCGGGTCTTAGCTTTTGTTGCGAGCATCTCGTGCGCCTCTCAAGTGACCTTTTTATGGTTCCGGCAAGTATGAAGTAGAAAATGTAGAGTCTCCGTCCGAAAACGGATGATCCGGCAAATATGAATAGACCCTAAAGTGGTTAAAGATCGCACCGCCCACGCCGTTGTCGCTCCTTCAACGCGCCCAAAATCCTCCAGAACAATTCCCAGACCGTTCTTCTTCTCCGGTACGCCAGCCGACCGATAACACTGTCCAACACCAAAAAGTTTTTGCAATGCCTGTTGTCGACCAAGTCGACCAAGTTGACCAAGTCGACCAAGTCGACCAAGTTGACCAAGTCGACCAAGTCGACCAAGTCGACCAAGTCGACCAAGTCGACCAAGTCGAGCAAGTCGACCAAGTCGAGCAAGTCGACCAAGTCGACCAAGTCCACCAAGTCGACCAAGTCGACCAAGTCGACCAAGTCGACCAAGTCGACCAAGTCGACCAAGTTGACCAAGTCGACCAAGTTGACCAATGTCGTTAAAATTCGAGACGTAGACCCCAACAAATGATCGAATACACATTGAATGATTCTCTTCGTAACAAATGTGGATAATTTCTTAAAAAAAAAACCTTCATCATAAACAATTCTGGGCTTTGCTAGAATGGAAGACGCAATGCGAACTCTGTGGAGAGCGTCCGGTGCGGATTCCACGACAGCATCCGAACAGAAATCGGATGCCCATCGGCTGTCCGAATGGCCTACTGCGGATGGCCCAGCTCATTGGCATCCCCGGGGTGTAGTAGGGAGTAAACTGTTCGGGTGTTAGGTAGAAAAACCCCGCTGTGTGCGGGTCTTAGCTTTTGTTGCGAGCATCTCGTGCGCCTCTCAAGTGACCTTTTTATGGTTCCGGCAAGTATGAAGTAGAAAATGTAGAGTCTCCGTCCGAAAACGGATGATCCGGCAAATATGAATAGACCCTAAAGTGGTTAAAGATCGCACCGCCCACGCCGTTGTCGCTCCTTCAACGCGCCCAAAATCCTCCAGAACAATTCCCAGACCGTTCTTCTTCTCCGGTACGCCAGCCGACCGATAACACTGTCCAACACCAAAAAGTTTTTGCAATGCCTGTTGTCGACCAAGTCGACCAAGTTGACCAAGTCGACCAAGTCGACCAAGTTGACCAAGTCGACCAAGTCGACCAAGTCGACCAAGTCGACCAAGTCGACCAAGTCGACCAAGTCGACCAAGTCGACCAAGTCCACCAAGTCGACCAAGTCGACCAAGTCGACCAAGTCGACCAAGTTGACCAAGTCGACCAAGTTGACCAATGTCGTTAAAATTCGAGACGTAGACCCCAACAAATGATCGAATACACATTGAATGATTCTCTTCGTAACAAATGTGGATAATTTCTTAAAAAAAAAACCTTCATCATAAACAATTCTGGGCTTTGCTAGAATGGAAGACGCAATGCGAACTCTGTGGAGAGCGTCCGGTGCGGATTCCACGACAGCATCCGAACAGAAATCGGATGCCCATCGGCTGTCCGAATGGCCTACTGCGGATGGCCCAGCTCATTGGCATCCCCGGGGTGTAGTAGGGAGTAAACTGTTCGGGTGTTAGGTAGAAAAACCCCGCTGTGTGCGGGTCTTAGCTTTTGTTGCGAGCATCTCGTGCGCCTCTCAAGTGACCTTTTTATGGTTCCGGCAAGTATGAAGTAGAAAATGTAGAGTCTCCGTCCGAAAACGGATGATCCGGCAAATATGAATAGACCCTAAAACGGTGGAAACCAATTCTTTGTTGGTGCGTCACATTTTTGGCGTTTTATGCTGCTTGTATTCTGACCATATACCTATTTCTCTAGACACGGGTGGTCCTTACTTGATTAATCATTAGAATGCGGATTTTACGCATTTATAATTAGGAGAAAATTATAAATAGGAGAAAAATCAAGAATTTACTAAGAATTTATTAAAAATCTATTTCTATAAAACTTCATTTTCTTGTAATCGATGCGGACAATTTTTATTTTGCATAAAGATTCGCAATATATTAATCATTAATCTTCTTATTTCACTTGTTGGTCAGACAAATACATGGTCTTATACTGCGATCAGTTTAATTGCCTGACTTATTTTGTCCTCATTTTACTCATGTCCTATTCTGTCTAAACATAGTCTGTTCATATTTATTTGTCTGACCGCAGACCCATTCTACTTATGTAATTTCATATCACGAAATACACCCTATTCCACTTGTCTGACCATACAACGTGCCAATTTCACTTGCTTAAACATATTTCGACCTTATTAACTTGGTCTAACCATAAACTGTCTGTATTTGTCTCATTACTTTGTATTGTCTAATGCCACTAAACGACATAAATCCACACCGTAAAAACATTCTTCCAAAACAAGCGAGTAACAAATATCGAATTCTCCAATGAACATGTACTAAACTTAATAAAGCGGGATTACATTAATATCCATTTTGATCAATCTGAATGATTAGCTCCCAAAACTCGTCATTGAGAAATTACAGAAACTACCAGCTTTCATCGGTAAATTACAAGCCGGCATTAATCTTTAAAACCAGTCGAGCAAAAACGATTTAATACTGGAACGTATCGTTTCATAGTTTGCCGGAATTTCGCTGTGACGTATACGTTTAATTACTTTTAATGTTATTCGATCCCAGTCTCGCCATTCGATCCGATACACGTAGTTGTTTCAACAAAAAGCTTCCAGTGCTTTATGAATAATTTCGATGATAATTATGAGATTGAATAACGAAATCCCCCGAACGTTTATTATTGGCGCGGCGTAAAATGTAATTAACGATTAATCACCGACGGGAAAAGTGTGTATCGGTTAATTTAAAAGGTGTTGGGGAAATTCTATTGGCCAAATGATTTCAATCCGGTGTAACGCGTGGGAATAAAATCAACTTTCGTCGTTCAAAGCTCTCCGAGCCCCTAACCGACATTCGCATATCGATTCCCTATGGAATCCCTTTGGCTGAGATTGCAACGATCTCCACTTGAATGGTTGAACCGAACAACGGAAGATGGGAAAGTTTAGAAGCCATGCGGAGCGCGGTCAGAGTCGAAGTTTCTTGTTAAATTTCTAACACTGGAAACTTTTTCTATTATTCAATTTGCAAGCCAGCCCAATATCTGCGGATTTCTTTAACTCTCGTACCGAATGTGAAACCGTTCGCGATACGCGCTCGTTCCGAATCGGATTGTTCCAAAACGTAAGAACCTTCATATTTAATTAGACAATTCTCTACGACTGTGAATTTTAGTGTACCTTTCTCTTAACTCGCGAGACTATAGTTACACTAAAAAAATAACGGTGTATATTATCTTTCGACTGAAATTATGCGAGGAATAGACACGGTTTCAATGACGAAAGTCGACGTTGATGGTGTTGACCTAAGACGAGTATCGCGGCCCCGAAACTTCGTCATACCTGGTACAGTTGAAATCATTTCGATATTGGTTATTTCTAAGTTCGGGCATAACGTAACGTGTCGTTATCGGAGAAATTTTCTGTTAAATTGAATAACTTCGGCAAACTGTTGGTAGACAGACGATGAAGCGTTCAGGTTCGCGAAGTTCTAAGATGAATCTACCGGGAACAGTTTGTCGGTAATTTCGTCAAATTTCTACGAAGATACGATCTCGCTCCATTTTCGTATTAAATCGGACATACCTTTGCACGCGCTCTCGTTCTCTCTCTCTCTCTCTCTCTCTCTCTCTCTCTCTCCCTCCCTTTTCTCCTCTCGTACACCTGACTGTCTCGGCATTCCTAAACGAAATATTATACCGGCCGAGAAAACAGCCATAAGACAGCCGGATACGCGCGCAAGCCTGTGTTTTATTGCTGGCAATGTTGAATAAATATGCGGACGCCTCTGCCACGACCTCCTACCCGGCTGTAAAAATGATAAAGAAGGGTATCGGCTGCTCGGCCATCCTGAAATCTACGAATACCTATGGAAACGTGCTGTCGTGAACGCAATCCTCTTCCGCTTGGTTTCAATGCGGACCCTCCTTCCCTCTGCCACGGTCGTTTCGGAGGTCTTATCGCATCATTTCGGCCTTGAGCTATATCCGTTCCACATTCCGCTGATAACGGAACAAATTTACCCATTCTCAGTTTCTACGGGCCATTTTTCGGTCACTCTTCGACCATTCGTCAGTTTGCAACGGACAACGCACGCCGTAACATTTTAGCCCACTGAAGCCTATTCATGAGAGACAAATTTCAGTGTACGCATAATATAGTCTTTCGAACAATGTTGACACGTATTTTAGTCATACAAAATTTTCTGTGTCTAGGTGGTGGAAACAACCCTTAAAGTTGTAGGTTACAAAAACGTCTCTTGAGACAATTTTACTATTACGTCACTGTGAATAATTTTTAAAGAAATTCTTACTCTAGAAAAGATCAAACAATTTTTGAATAACATTTTTAAATAAAGTGTAGTGGTTGTTTTCGTGAACAATCTAATAGACACATTGAAACCATCCGTAAGTATGGTAAAAATAATCTTCGTCCGCAAAGAATTAATATACGCAGAAACGATTCGTTTCACGATACTGTTCACGATTTCGATCGAATATTTTCTGCGGAGGTCAGTGCCATTTACCGCAAAAACAAACACTAAGTACTTGAAACTCGGTACTTGTAACGCAGTATCTCGCACAATTTTCCATTTCCCATGCTCCCAGCGCCGCTTTCTGGAAAGAATACATCCACAGACCAGTTCTTCCGATGCCCAGGGACTAAAATCGCCACGTGTGTCTGTTTCCAGGGTGCTTGGGCCGTCGTAACATGCAGTGAAACGTAGCACATCGCCTCCACGTATCAGAGCACCGGTAAGTACCCACTTCTTCCGCGATTGAATTTCCCTTGTACCGTCTCGCGAGCGCGCGAGTCACGTTTCCGCGACTGTCCGCACGTGGAAATCGAGTTTCCCGAGGCATCGTTCGATCGGCTTAGAAACCTCTAAGCCGGACCAAAGATTCCTGGGCTTATACAAAAATCCATGGAACACACACACACACATACACTCTCTATCTCTCTCTCTCTCTCTCTCACACACACACAGCGGACGATTCCCAAGAAATATAACCGAGCGATATCCAGCTGAGCTGTGTAGTCGCGTGCGCACGTTCGTCCCTCATGAATTTCATAAAGTTTCATCCGTCCGGTACAATTCGAAGTTCTACGAGGCCCAGTGCAAAATTGGCGTGATTCGCCGGGCGCAGCCTAAAGCCCCGTCCAAATCGAAATCTAAGCTGCCACGCCGATATACGCTGGCTCGTACGATAAATTCCGCTCGGTTTTCCACCACCGTTGGAAAATGGGGTTACGAGATGCGGCCGTTGCGACCGACCAATCCAATCAACTTAGCCGAGAGACTTATGACAGGAATCCCATGAAACGAGGTGAAAGTGCAGCTACCTTTAGGCAACGATGGACCAGCGCGCAGCGTTCGCGCGGCCGATCGTTCTCGGACGCGATCCTCTCCTGGCCGGTACCTTTGTTCTTCCGGCTTTAAACTATATTCTTAATCGAATTCCGAGGGTTTTATCTTCGACGGGAGTGCATTATCGGAGCCGGGCGATAGCACTAAATTTTATTTGACCGTACGACGTCGAACGAATTCCACGACTCTACGTCTTATCAAGCTAATTTCAACATGGCTCCGCCGTAAACGTGTTCAGAAAGCGACGTCGTTCGAGATGGAACCTGTTCTTCGCAACATATATTGGACAAAACAGCTTTCCGAGCAATTACTTGTAGCGACGAACATCAATGAACTTTGTTCGCTAATTTAAATAGAAAAGAAAATATTGTACAGGGCTCGACTGCGAACAGGACACAGGACACTTCACAGGACCACGTGCATAAATGACTAAGATATCTCAAACAGATAATGTTCTACGAAATTTAGACTAGGATAAGTGACCCAATTACTGTGGGGTTACCAATCACTGTGCCTACTTAGAATCAATGTTTCATAAAAATGAAAATATCGGTCCTTATGAATTCTCAAAATCCTTGTTTAAATTCGTTATTGAAAATTGGAGAAAATTGAAAAGAGTTTTTGAAGTCGCCAGAAGAGTCTAGAAGGTTTTAACGAACTTAGATCAGTGACGTGTCAAAATCTGATTGCATCTAAACATAAAAATTTGCAGCGATTCGTGTGTCGACATAAACGATCATTTGGCCAAAAAAGTAGAGCTAAATTCGAGAATCCAAAAGGGGCGAGAACCCCTTCATTTAGCATTATGAAATAGCATTGTATGAACAGGAGCCGTCGAAATGTCCATTGAACATGGAAAGTCGCCTCTAACATGAATGCACATTAGTATCTCTACACCGTGTACTTTGCCGTTCTATATCGGGTATCTTCCTCTCTATCTGTATTGTGGGCTCCGCCAGGTCCCGTGTAAAATGCATCCCCCTTTATAACAATAATGACCCTCCGCCCTCGGTTCCCTCGCTGAATCATTCATGTCGTCGAGGGGGTCAAGTCTGCGGAGTGTTCGTCAGCTACCCTGCGATTACCGTGCATTAGTCAAGGCAACTTCGCGTCCCCGAAGAGGAGAGAAGTGGCCTTCCCGGAGAACGGGGAAACCGAGCTTTCCGTCCCGCTGTTGCACTGTATTTCATTGTCGCTCTTCCACTTTCTTTCCCGCACTCGCCGCGGTAATAGAAGCCCGCTTACAAGCCCGATTCCTCTTCCGTCGAGGAACTTGACATTGCGATGCCTCTTCCGGAGTGGTTCGATTCCCGATTCAGTGTACAAGAACTATGAACCCTCCTTTGCTTTTCATTCGAACGTTTCGTCACCTTCCTCCGGGACACCAGACACCCAAACAACTGTTCAATTTATCGCGAGCCTTGGACACGGCCATTTAAAACGAAAACAGAAAATAATCAATGAATCATTTCACCACCTATCTTCCGTTTCAGATAATCCAATCATTTTGTTTGCAATTTTATATGTCAAAGTGTGAGTTGTATATTCATTGTAATCCCTCATCTTCTGCTGTAGAGAATTTGACGTTCCTGTTTAATTGAATCAATTGTGTTCTGGAATTTGGCAATTTCAAATATAAAACGAAAAGAAGACATTACATAGTAGACACAACTTCCAGATACATTTAGACAATTTTACAAGCTATTCTATTTACATAAGCCCCCTATCCACAAATCTGTCGACAACATTGAAAAGCGTTGCATAAGAAAAATGACGAATAACTTCACTTTGTTGAGAAGAAGAATTTCACAAGTTCTTCCTAAAACAGTGACACAATGCACGAACTTAATAAGCCGAGAAGAAACAGCCTGATGTAATTAAGCGAACAACGAAGACGCTTTTTAACGCAGCGAGGCTAACCAAAATCTAAAGCGAGCAGAGCCAGCCATAATCAATCAAGCAGGCGCCTCGAGAGAAGAGATTTGCCGGCGTAATTATTCGCAGATCCGTTCGCAGGGAAGAAAACAACGAATCACGAGGGAGGGTGGTGGTTGTTAATGGTATCGGAGCAAATTGACGCGTTTCCATTAGCCTCGAAGATCGTGCATTAGCCGGTCGATTCGACGTAGCGTCGTTGAAAAGGATTTTTTTCTTCCCGGAGAATCGTGGCCGTTCGACGAGAAACTTACGAGTAATTCGCTTACGCATTCGCAACGTGCGATACTTATCCTTGGATCTCGCTTTCCGCGAACTTTCGCGTAGATTCGAGCCGGCGGACTTGATCTCGAGGAGGGTGGCACGAAAGAGAGACAGGAGAACAGAGAGAGGATGGAAGAAAGTGAAGCATTTAATCGGCTTGTATTCTCTAACCCACTCTCCCCCACCCCCTCTCCTCCCCCCGTCTGACTCGCGTGGGATACGATACGGCTCGTTGTATTCTCGTTTCGCTATTCGTAGTTTTGTTCCGGCAAATAGTACTCACTATGATTATTTTAGCCGGGCTTGAAAATGTTTCTCTTACCGGGAGCGCGATTTTCCGCCGACAGAACGTGAATTTCCTCGGGATCCTCGGTTACTAAGGAAATAATATTCAGAATTAAAACGGAGCGCCCGTTCCGTAATTTGATTTACGTAAGTGGTCGATTTCCATTCGATCTTCGATATGCTGAAAAACATTGTACCGCTCGTAAATGCGTTCACACAGATTGGATAGATAGAAGACAGCAAGAATAATAGGAAAATTTGTTATTATTACTGCGGGACTTCTGCATCCACGACAAAGATGAGCGAGTGCAATACTGTCGCCTATTATTTTCGACTTATTCGAACAGAGAAACGCAGAAACACATTTGCATTTAACCTCCCATTATTGCAGTTGACTTCTTGGTTCGACTGCTTAGACGATATTTTGATGAAACATCGCATAACAATATCGTCGATATTATCTATTTTTCCATAAATGAACTACGTTTGAAAGTAAAATTGGATAGCTACGTAATAACTTTATTTGAAAGTAAAATTAGTTATCCAGGTAATAACTGAAGAAAGGACCTCGAAAGTCAGTTCTGTACCTTGAAGTGGTAAACGAATAAACCTGCAGACTGTAATACTATAATACTACTTCTTGATGGAAAAGCTTCGTAACTATACTGCGGATTTTATGCATTTATGACAAAAGTGGGTAACCACAATTTAAAGCAGTGGACATTATTAAAAAGATTTCGGGATATCTTTCTCTTTGAATTCCTGTATTTTGCAATCGATGCGAAGATTTTTTATTTTGATAACGTTTGCAGTCTAAAATCCGACAATTTCGCATGCAGCAACCTAATGCAATCGAATAATTGAATTACACGATGCTCCGGTAGGAAGCTCTGATATAAAGGAAAGCGAACGTTGGCCGCAAAGGGTTAAATAATGTAGTGAAACGTACCAGCAGCCGATTTCTGATTTGTAGAACGGCCGCGTAGCCGAGCACTGGCTTTTCAGACAGCGGGGTTCTTTGTATCGGCGTGCTGGGAAGTTCACAGGATTTCTTGCGGGCGCAGTGATACGCAATCTTGACCGTATAAATCGTTCGTATCCCTTTAGCTCTGTTTCAGCACGGCGCGGCACGGGGCGTGGCAAAAGGGAACCGAGGAAATACGGTCGAACGATGGCACCGCATGGAAACGTTCTTTTTCGAAACGAGCCAGAATCGGAACGAGCTCCCAAGCGCCATCGACAGGATCGCCGGCTGCGATACGTGGCAGACGGGGTTTGCGCTTCGTTTCCTACAAACGACCCGCGGAGAGACGCGTTGTTTCGCGATGAAAATCTCGATGGTATCGTTCGCTCCGATGACTGGGTATCAGAAATAATAAGGCCACGCCGGAGCTTCGGGGATTTCCTCCTGGGAATCGGCCCCGTTCTTTCGCGGCTCGATAACGATCCTCCCCGGTGACCGCAAATACGAACAACACGGGAGTGCTTGGCCGAGTTTTCCGATCAGTCCTGTTAACCTTATCCGGCCTTGTTTTGCCGCTAATATTTCGCCGGAGAGGCCAAACGGTCCCATAAGCATTGGCGAACCCTCATCTTTAAAAATGAGATTGTCGGGGGAAGATACTACCCTGCTTGAATCTCTTGTAAATCTTGCTGCGAATCTTAGTATCTTTCGTCGCTAGCGGAATTATAACGATCTTCTCCGAACGGCCCTGTTACCCTTATCCGTTTTGCCACTACAGTGTTTACTCTATATATGTCTCAAATGCCTAGCCGATAAAAGTCCCAGAAGTAAAGTCGAGCGCAAGGGGGTTAAATATTACAACACGAGCGAAAATGCTTTAATCGAATACAGGTGGTCCAGATACAGAGACGAATTCAGAAACGGGTAACCGCAGTAAAATAAAAAGAAAAAAGAGAATAGTTGCGATTCAGCGGAACGATGATTCGACTAATTGAATCAAAGCGGAATATGCCCGCGGCGTTCGCCGAATTCCTCGGGAAGAATAGAAATGGAAACTCGCGGGAATGAGAGCGGCGAGCTCGCTGAATATTATCACGAATTCTTAATTTATTCGGTGTCCCTGTGACGTTAGAGAGCAGGAGCAGAGCGAGGAAGCATTTCCAACGTGCCGGCAAGCTCGCCTCAAAGAAAGCAAGACCCGGGCTTTTAATCCTTACATTCCGAAGCCGCGGGGCTTATAAGCGTGTAGCTGTGGCTGCGAGCCCGATACAATGCAACGGCGCTTTCGAAGCGTTTTCGACGAACGGAAGGCCGGGCGAAGAAGAGATTTAACACGCAATAAGACGATTAAAGCTTAGCTTAACGCCTTTCACGTTGAAATCTTAGGTGGCATCCGCCATTCCTACTTCCCTGCGCTCCCGTTCATTTTAAAATCATATTCCTCCGCGTTGAACCATTTGCTATTCCAAGAAATGTTTCTTCTCCCGCGATTGAGTCTTTGGCACCGGTGTTTTCTTCATCTAGAAGCTAGGTTACAAACATTGCCACTGCAAGTTTTGCACGTTTTATTACAAGCAGGAATGAAACATTGAAATAGTTATCTTTCGTTTTTGAAGAAATTCTATCAAAACTTGTGTCTTTTGTTCAAATGTCGAACATACTGAAAATTATATCGACTCTGTATCCATGGCATCTAATTATTAAATATTTTATGAGAGGGTACGCTACATTTCATAAAATTGTATAAGGGCTGTTGCTAAAATATATGCGAGATTACGAGGAAGAGAAATTAATGTCTATTTAGCTCCTATATTTTGCAATAAATGCAGAAAATTGTGCATAAAACCTGTCTATTTGTACTATTAGAAAGAAGTACAGTAACCCCAGCCACAAGAAAATAGTAGCCCTACACGATCTATGTCACAGCACGAATCCGAGGATAAGTCTTAGATCACGACTTTACGAGCAAAAGTCTATAAAATCTGTCACAAAAATGTCCATTTAATTGCAGATATTGATAAAATCCAGAACGTAGCGACATTTCTACGAAAAATATATCGTCATTCGCAGAGACAGAAATCGTTAATGCCCCGGAAAATCCTAAAGAATCGTTTATCGGTTGTCGGAAGAGCAGCGCAAAGTTGGTTGGCGAGCGTAACCGCGAGCGGATATTCTGATACTTGCAGGGGATTTTCGAAATTCTGTGAAGCGGTTTTCCCGGCGCATGGGGTTTACGTATTCGCGCATAAAAGAACCGAATGTCCGGAACAGACGCGAATGGTCACTGAGAAGCACCGAGAGCGGCCACCCCACTTAATAATCAGCCGATGTTCTTCGAACGGAGCACGATCGGGTTGTCGTCCGACAGGGTCAGTATTATTCCCCAGGGTGGTATCGGCCGGAAGGAATCAGCACGATCTCGGTGAACGACCTCACGATGTGTACATAGAATAGCCATGGAGGAGAGCGACCATCTCGGATTACGCTCGAAGATCGCCGATTTCGATCTCCGCGTCCACTCGTGCAGACTCGATTTCCGGGAGGAGTGTCCCCGGTCGTCGCGCCTCGTGCAAATCTTCCCTGCATCCCCCTGTTTTCTTCGAACCGTCGCCGATTGTTTTCGCTATTACCGTTACCGTGTCCACGAAACAAATATTTATCTTGCCAGAAACCAATCCGCCGCGCTCGCGATGAAACGGTTCCTTCGAGAACCTCGAGCAGAACCACCTCAAGAGATTTCCAGAACGGTGTACGTCGCGACGAGCCGTTGAATATATATTCTCGCGTGACACGATAAAAACGAAATCAAAAGACACTCCGGCGATGACGCGGATGATAAAACGGTGATTTTCAGTTTATGGGGTCGAACGGTGGTTTATGCGGCGGACGCCCCCGCGAGATGATCATTTCGAGTTACATTCGGGGGATGATTTCACCCTCTAGACATTTCCGCGCCTTCAGCGAGAATAGAGCTTGAGAGAGCAGTCGCAGGAATGAGAATCTTCTAGTCATTTACATTCCTGGATCGAGGAATGGTGGATAGAGCTGTTCGGATGTCCTTGGCGTTGCTTCTCTGGCAAAGTTCCTGATTAGAGTTGTTTTAATCCGAACGAATGATTTGCACACGTATCACTCGGGGGTGAGTGATTATGCAAATATTCGTTTAGAGAAATTAGAGTGACGTAGAAATTAATTTTCTTCGTTAAGCTTCTACCGTTTGCTCCATCGAGTTCGAAATAATTTGCATGAGATCTGTACACATTACGAAGTAAATATTTGTATGTTCAAAAAACGCATATTCAATCGTCATCTGTTTAAGTCGTTTAAAAGACATTTCATTTTTAAATTTATTGTCTCAATGCAAAATAGTGAATCTAAGCGAGTGACTCGATCAATTCGATTGTCCACTGTATATCTCCAATCAGATCATTCCTTGGTTCAACGTCGCGAAGGTTTGGGGAATTTAATCATCGCGAAATCAGCATAATTGTGTAGGTTTTCGCAGTGCATGGTTTCATGATACAACCAGTGGAAAACAAGATACGTCGCGAACGCCACAGAACCGGACGCAATTCACGTTCAGGGTCCGCGAGGACTATACACAGACGATACTGGTGAGTTATGCCATGGCCAACTTCGGACCTGTGGGAATCAATTTAGACAGTATCAGAGTCACGGGACTCGCGACAGACGATACCGAACTCGTGGGAACTGATACAGATTATATTGAACCCACGGGGTTTGATACAGTCTACTCTAGATCTGTGGAGCATTGAATGGTTCATTTGGGCCGAAGGGAGCTGATATGGGGCAATTTTGAACGCGTTTCACCTGCTATAGACAGCACTGAATCGTAGAGTCACTCCTGTTACATAGACGTCACAGTCGGTTCACGAAAAATAGCCGTGGATCAGGCTCGTAGTTTTGATCATTCAGACAATCACAATCTCTTATACGGACATAAGTATCGATGTCGTAGAATTAATTGCATCCTTGGTAATCGATTCAGGTGACTTTGGGTAGCCCCTAAAAGTATTTCAAATTGTTAACACGCCATGAAGAACGCATTTGACTAAAAAGGAATCATTTAGAAACAGTAGAACCGAAACTTATGATCTGATACATAAGATATGCAGACACAATTTTTTGCAGATTTTACAAAATGATTACCATCTTCTTTTTTTTGACCTCCACTAAAATCATGTAACTTGATTTTCTTGTTGGTTCCTTAATTTGAATTTCATTTTACAATTTTATATAAAACGTTTGGTACAGTTTCATATATTTTATAAGTAAAAGTTTGACAGAGCTATGCCACCATTTATACAAAAATTCAATGAACCCTGTACAACCGGTACTTACAAACGTTACCACGAAATTCTACAAAGTGCATTTCACGTTACTACAAAATTACAAAGTGCATTTCGTGACGGTACTGCAGCCGATAAATAATGCAGCTCGAAGATTACATAGGGGCTCCATTGTAAACGCATAATGAAATCGGTTTATGGATTTTATAAGGTCGCGACGAGATAAATTTTGCAAATTGCCAACGGCGCAACACCACATGAGCCTACGTTCTACGTTCTACCGCATTATTATATTACCTCCTCCATCAGTGAGAATGAAACGCAAGACAAACTCGCGTGCGTTTGATAGATGGTGTTTATAATGGATTCGTGCGGTATGTAGAACGCTCGTTAAATTCAATTTTAGCGAATGAAAATCAAAATTGCGCGAGAATAGATTAAAATGGTCGTTTTACAAAATTATTACAGTGTCCATTCGCTAATTCGTGCCGATCATTGTGCGTGTTAATATTTTACATAATCGTGACTCATCGAATTAAATGTAGACACACGGTACACATAAATTTTCTCTTTGTACGAGGAAACTAGTAAGGACAAAGAATTTGTAATCATTAAAATTGGTTAGAAAAATTGAATGTGTTCTGCTACGTGAAATAAAAATAGATTATAGCGATGAATCATTCTTGGTTTCTCGAATAAGACATCACAGAACATATGCATGCAAACGATACTTAACGGTGTGATACTTTTATGAAATTAGACCCATAAATGTGATTTCAAAGTTATACGGAACTATAGACGAGAGTTGCTGTCAAACAATCAATAATTTTGTCACCACAACATTTTCCAATCTGCAGGTCCCGTTTCTAATTACGCCATCATCCGCGACAAAACATTTCGCAATCGATTCAGCCCGGGCGAGCTCGATCGATATTCGAAACTCGGGTATTCAATTCTTAATTGACCCTGGCCGAGGACAATCTTCTTGAGTCGCCGTTGAAAAGGCGGCGAGGACAATGAAGAAAATGAACGACAGGGAGAACTTGACGGCGAATACCGACAAGCCTGCGACTGAATTTCCAGTTGAAATTCGTGTCCGGGGTTCCGTGCTTGTTAGTCTAATTACTTGTAAGTGGAGTTGCGGCCGTAACGAACCAACCAACCGGCTGCTCCAAAACTTCTCGACGAGTAAACACGCTCGCCGCCGCAATATTATTCGGCCGATCCGCTCCGTCTCTCTTGGTGGTTGTGCTCGCGAGCGCGGGTTCTTTTTCTTCCCGCTCTGGTCCCGTCCCAGCAATCTTCTTAGCGCATCCAGCAATTTTCCTCGACCGGTGTTGCTGGTCTGCGCGCGAGCCGGCGAACGACTTCGTCGAACAACTTTTCATAAGAAGTAATTTCGCGGGTGATGGGTGGGCAGGGTTAACTACTCCCGATGCATTATATTTCCTCGTTACAGTACTTTCCATTAGTTTTCGAAATTCTATTTTTGCTCGGGCCGCGCGGCAAATAAATCAGTTTAAACCGTCCGGCGTTTGTTACCGCGCAAACGCGAACCCGCGAATTTTCTTCGCAGCCGTGCACACACAGAGGACCTACGAACCGTGGTCGCAGCGGCGGTTACATTGAAATTACAGGCCGATACAGGCCGGGTTACATTGAAGTCGCTGAAACAGATTTCACCGACAAGAACTCACCCGAAACCTGGTTTGACCGACGCCGGTATTACCTGACAACAATATCGATCAACACTGTTGCCGCGGACCTCGCGAGCTGGTTGCTTTGTGGTCGTACCTTGCTCGCGCGATAGTCGAACGCTCGTTTGCTAAATTAATATCACACACAGGGACGTAGGTGCGATGTTTGCTGATTGATTTTTTACTTTTTCCGGCTGCTAAGGCCCGCACTTTCAATTGCGGAAAACACAACATCGCGTGACCGCGATATTACTGTGGGAGTGATAATATCAAAAGTTAGTTTAACAGTACCAATTACTGAGATATATAACAAACATATTAACTGATTTTAATGAAAAAGATTTAATACTTAACAAAGTTAAATAATAATGAAGTTATTCTTACTGTTCCAGAGCACACGTATACATACACGATAACAATTTAATGAGTGGTATTTTCTGACACAGTCTAATGAAAGATTGATCCTGAATTGAGTTAAAAATGTAAGAAGTAATTTAATCTAGTTAGGACGGGTAAAGAAACGATTGAATTTCATAAATGATGAGAAAAATTCATTTCAGCGTATTGTTCAAATGAACATGATATACATATTTTCGCAGGCAGGCTGTTTTCAAAAGAGGAAAAACCGCGAAATTTCGTGGCAGAGTGTGATTTCAGAGCCAAAGATGTCGCGGCCACGCAGCTGAAGGCGAAGCTTATCATCACCGGGCAAACTTCAAAGTCGCTTAATGACGAAACTAATTACAGACGGCGTTCCACCGTCGGCAGCGCAGCAGCAGCACGGCTCTCGGATTAGCGTGATATGCTTTTTCGTCCCCCGGCCGTGACCAGCACGCAGTCCTCGATGATAACGTGCTCGTTTTCGAGTTCCGAGGCCTGAAAATTGAAAAGCTTGCGGGTCACCGTACCCGGTGGCTTGCAAAACTCTGCCTCGTAGTGGTCTCTAAACACGAGTGCTTTCGTGACGCGGGTTCTTTCTTTGGAATTCCCTTCTTTCCACTACGCCGTTTGCCCCCGTTCTGTCATCTTTTTGTCAGGAGAATTAATTTCGAACAAAATGATCGAAACGCTCGGATGTCAACCGGCGATAAAACATTCCCGAAAAGGGAACGCTGGGCTCCTAACAAGCCGGCAAACATGAACTGGCGAGTGTTCGAAAAGTTTTAATTAAATCCCCCTTTGTAACTGGAAAGCTTTGGTTTACTTCTGATCAACTACCGTTTCTGTGAAATGTGTTTGATCTTCGGCTGGTTTCAGAATGTTTTCGGGTATACAGGAATACAATAGAACCTCGATCATCCGAATCTCAAACACCTGATTTTTTTCACGTGTTCACGTGTCTCTCGGATTAATCGAGGCTAGCGGTGTATTTGAAAACCTTTGCGAGACTGTTCCATTTAAACAAATTGGTTTGACATCGAGGCGTTTTGATGTTTGAAAAACTGAAATTACTTCTCCACGCCGACGAGAACATTGTGCCGCTCGGCGCGGAATTAACATTGGGAACGGCGGTGCGCAAATAATTCGCGCAGCTACATGGTTAATTCGGAAAAAGGAGAACCAATAGATTTCCTCTAAACAAAATTTTCTGTCACACGCACACGAGTCCGGGTAAAACCCGGCCGTTTCGCGTACACGCACACACTCGTCCTATTAATAGATGCGCGCCCATGCATCGCGAGATTTTGTAAAAATTTCTGCGGCGTATTTTCGCATCGCGCCGCGTTCGCCGGCCAGCGAAATAATTACGTGGTACATTGAAGTGCTCACAGCGAAAATACCAAGTGGAGTTTGAACGTGTATAACGCTGGCTGCGGCGAACAGTTCCCGCGTGTTTCCAATTTCGTACTTTTCCACAAACCCAGCGTTGAAAAATTAATCTCCGTTTCGCTCGATTCTTTCACGGTCACGTGGCTTCCGTTAAAGCGACGCGAACGAATTCCAACGAGAAAATTACTCGGTCTCACGTGAGCAGCGGGCTCTCTCTCTCTCTTTCTTTGTCCAGGTCGATTCGTCATCGAAACAATTGTCGGAGACCCCGGGCCGACTTTTTACCGCTCGGCGAAACTGCAGGAAAATTTCGGGTGTGCCCGGGCCACGCAAGCTTTTAACGAAATTAACCTAATTACTTTCGAACCTGAGGGCCGTTAAACCGCGACTGCGACGGCGCGGCGGCGGCGAGCGCGTAATCCTAACGTTTCGGTGAACGACGCCGTTAAAATCACTGTTCTGGAATGCGACTGCGTTCTACCTCGCGAAACGTTTACCGTCAGCACGACGATGTACGAGCTAAGACGCTAGACGCGTGCCCTTCCTCCCTCCGTTCGTTGCAATTTATTCCACGCTCGTCCTTTGTAATTAAAAAAGCCCGATTCATTAGGACCGTCGCCTTAGAATTTAATTGCTTCGCCGATGGAATTTCTCCGGTGGAATAACAAACCGCCGACCGAAGGAGAATTTTCGCCCGAACCCCCATCGCCGGATTTCTGGAATTGCGATTATAACTCACTGCCGAGACATCGGCTCCGACGCTGCCCGGCTCGGGAACATTAAAGACGTCGACGGTTTGTTTACGAATAACTCTTTCGCAACGTGTTGGTTCGGGCTTATGGTCCCAATATTAAAAAAAAATACTGGAATTGTGCAAATCAAAAGATGTACGCTACAGAATATGGTAAAGTAACCACTTTTTCATTTTGAAGTTCAGAAAAATGTCATTCTAGTGAATACGTGGATTGGCAGGTGTCTTCCATATATGGGTAGTGGAATTTTTTCGCCCCATTATATAAAATAATTTAATTAATTTTAATCCTCAGAAGTAGTATATCCTAGGATAATGCGTCACTCAATTTTGCTGTACGCTTTAAATCATCAGATTTCATTTACGACAACAAATATGAGAGCAATACACCATTGAACACAACCAGAATGAGATCAAACGCTCCAGAGTATCTGGAAAATGTTTGAAACCCTGAGGAACGCGTGACATACTGAAATGAATAACCGGCATTAGAATCTCGTACGATCGCCAATAGCAGCTTGAACAATGCAACAAAGTTCCAACCTTGTTTCCATTCGACAACAATGCTCCACGTTCGAAAACATTATTCTATACTCCATTAAACGTCATTCTGCAAAATACTCGACATCAATTACATCAACGCCTCCACCCGCGGAACAGTGACGAGGAACACGCGAAGTAGAACAGCCCCGTCATAAAGGATTTCTACGGCGGCGTTTGTACTCGTCGCAATTCTACCCTAATCCAACAAGATTGGGTAAAGAGAGGGAGAGGGAGAGACAAAGAGAGACAGAGAGAGAGAGAGAGAGAGGGACTACGGCTTGGCAGACGCGAATCGCTTAATTGGAGAACGCGCCTCGCCGCGGTGTCGCGGAGACACAAGTAAGTTGAATTTCTCGATATGACCCAGTGCGGCTGGCAATCGAGTTAGGTTAGTTACGCTGAATTCAGGCTGCCACAATGGATGAACCGAAAGCTCGCGCGCAACCGGAAACGAGTGTGTAGGCGGCGGCGAAACCCATAAGGAGTTCCTTCACGTTTGCAGAACCCGTACAATCCGTGGGACCTGACCCGCGGCAATGAGAGACTTTAGGATCCAGAGAGGAGGCAGAGAGAGAGAGAGAGAGAGAGAGAGAGAGAGAGAGGCAGAGAGAGAGAGAGAGAGACACACGCCTACACACCCTCTCCCGGTCCCTACGCCCTCCCGGTCCCTTCGTTCGCCGTGTACACACGAGAAGAAATACAATTATTGTCGGCGAAAGTTCCCGGTTTACGCTGGCAGCTTGCTGCTTTTCGAAGTTATTGTTGACTACGCTCGGAAACGGCCAGTCCCGTCGAGCGCGACACTCACAAGCGGTTCTTCGAAAACTATTATTGAATCATGGGGGACGAACTGTGCTTTCCCGGGCACTTTGCTTATTAATCGATCATTCAACGTTACGTCTTTTACGAGAGTTTGGACCGTCTTCGGTGAGATATCGCTCTAAGGAGGACTCTTCTCGCCCGGCTCCGTCCTCTTCGGTGGAAACGACACTTTTACTTCGCGAGAGGATCGGACACGTGCTTCGGCGAGCTAATTGCACCGCTGGATCAGTGGATCGAGAATTTTTATGGAAGCGTTCGATTTTCTCGGCTGATCCATGGAACCTCGTTCGCGGTGGATTCGGAAAGTTATATGGTGGCGAGCGAGTGTTATTTAATTCTGCTCCCCGCGTTACGAATGTAGGATTAGTGCTCGTAAATTATTCATGAGCAGACTTTATACCAATTTCCACTTTCGTGGATAACTTGATAAGAACTAAAACAAGGGGGAATTTTTATTATCGGAAGATTTTAGTTTCCTCGCGTTTCACGGTGCTACGAAGTCGAATATTGTTATAAATAAAGGTATTGTTAGTCTACGGACTTTTATGCAACATAAAAATTGTCCGCATCAATTGGCAGAGAATGATATATTGACATTCTCAGATTCTTTTAACCCCTTAAGTAATTCAGGGATGAGCTTTTCAAAGTGAAAACAAAATTATTTAATGTTCTATTTGATTAAAATGTTCTGAATGCTTTCATACGATGTATATTTATTGTTGTGGGTTGCTGTAAGGAATAATTCTCCTAGAGATGTTAACTTCTTCTTACCTAAAGCAATTTTAATTTAAAAAATATTAAACGCACATAATGTACGCAACAAGAGTGTCATGCGTATAAAGGTTAATGTTTTAGTCGTTTTAAATTGTTTCAACTCGTTCTTGTCCTATATCCATAAAGTGTCTACTTATGTTAATCTCACAATAAGTAGTATAGGTTTTAGTTCGATCCCGCTGAATCATAAATGTTTATACAGTTGCAGTAAAATTCGGGATAGAAAAACGGGAATGAAAGTATCCAGGTTGATTTCCTATACTGCTGATAGAGGCGGTGTATTAAATAAAGCCACTCCGCGGGTTCCAAATAACAACGGGAACGAGTGGAGAGTCGTGAAACGCTAAACGGTAATTAAGCATCGGATTAAAGAGCAATATTTTCACGGCGGCCGCAAAAAGAGGACCATAAAGGGATTCTCGTTGAAGTCGATCCGGCGCGAATAGACTCTCGCGAATCTTCTCTCTTTCTCTCTCTTCTCTCTCTCTTTCTCTCTCTCTCTCTTTCTCTCTCTCTCTCCCTCTCTCTCTGTCTATCTCGTTTCCTCTTTTTTCGTAACAGCCAGTTAATTAATCCGCATCGCGGTACTTTCATTATCGCGACGTCGGGGCACAGTAACATAAATTACGTGTCGTGCCGGTGCGACAATGGTCCAACGCCATTTTTCTGTCCGCCAGCAACCTGTCGCAGCGTATATACAAGATATTGCGAGCTATTAACAATTGTCTCTTTGGTAATACGAAATTTATTGCTGTCGAAGTGAAACGTTAAACTAACCAAAAATTTGCAATGTCGAACGTTTTTGTTATTACAGGATTTCTTTTGATGTGTAAAATAAGTAGTAAAGACCAGTTTATGGTGAAACATATTGAAATCTGTTAATTTAGTATGGACCGAGTGCTTTTATGAATATTTCTGTTAAATTTTTTGGTAGAAAGTAGAAAGGATCTCTCTGTGGTCAGACACATCATACTCTGAATGAGCATAGGACGAATATTTTTTAAAATATATAATGTTTTGGTAAAAAGTAGAATGGGTCAGTTTATGGTCGGCCATGTTGAACTCGTACTGGAACATGGACCGAATGGTTGCTTTAATATTTCTGTAACATATTTCAGTAAAAAGTAGAAAAGGTCTGTATGCTGTCAGACACATTCAGCTCGTAATGAACATGGGTCGAATATTTCTTTAATGTGTGTTATATTATTTTTCATCAGATAATGTTGTAATTATTGTACTCTTACATATTAGTATATTGTGTTTCTCAGTCAAGATTAATTGATCTTATCGAAAATTAGCCTGCCGGGAATTTATAGCCGTAGGAAACAATGTCAAATTTTATTGTACGTTGAAATATGTCATTTTACGGGTTGACAGACTCCCATAGCTACTTCTTCTTTCTCGACCATAACGTTCCCTGCTCTTAGTATTTTTACGAGTAAACTTTCCACTGTTAGGTACTTGTAAACTTTATTTCACTTCCTTTTCTCGTAACTCGGCCCATTGTGTCCATTATACATACGTAAATTTCAAGGGATTTCAACAGAAACTTGCTATACTCGTAATAGATTTACAAGTGAAAATCACGCCGTCCCAAAGAATCATTTACTTCTACTGTTTTTAGATCTTACTCGCCACAGTTTCTTTTTATACAGCTATAAAACGAGACATGAAACTTTTACAGCATCTTATTTTGTCCATTGCTAACAGTATATTTTCTTGCTGAATGGAATACGAGAATAAAATCTTCTTTAAAAAATTCCGTCTATAAATTTCCAAGCAATATTTCCACATTTAAACGCACGAGGGTGTACAAAAAGTCTCAGAGAGGTTGAAATTTATTTACATAGTGCACAGTTTTTCTAGGGAAAATTATGCGATGTTAATATTTCGTAAATAACAGTAAGTAGCTACTCACACGTCAAAAAGAAAGAAAGAAGTAACTTGAATAATTTCATAGAGTTGTCGCTTCAGAAGTGAAATACGGTTACAAAAATAATGAAAATAATTTTCAATGATATTCAGCGTATTTTTTCCAAAATAAACTGAAGTCAACATTTCATTTTTGCATCGATATTGGGAACCTGCCGAAATGGAAGGCGCTCTTTAATTATGTGCGACGAAGGGTACAGAGAGTGTTTGAAATACGAAAGATCGCTTCGCAGGTCGATACGCGAAGTGATTAAAGACGCGTTGGCCTTTTGGAGTGCACGCCGAAGTGGGCTGCCCTCGGGAGGGGGAGAAAAAATGACCGTAAAACTCAACTTTGAAACTCAAATAAGGTACTTAACAAGTGTCGGGGCGGTTTCGAGGTTGGAAAGATGGACGAAACAGAGTTTCTTCCCTCGGAAACCTTTTGAGCACTCGAACTTTCCCCGAGTCCGCTCAACTTGTATCTCGGTAAAAAATGCCCGCTAATTTTGTCCCCGGTTGTACGCAATGCATAAAACACGCCGGGGAAGTTTCCGGCTCCGGAAATACCGATGCTGCAAAAACTTTATCGACGTTTGTGCGTTCGTAACGCGAAGTTACAGCGCATAACGATATTTATAGCCGAATAAATGGAAACCCCGTGAACTCGTCCCGTATAAAATCATTAAACAGATTTTTTTTATCGACATTCGCCGTTCGTGCAGTACACAATCGACGTGCATTGATTAAATGCAGGTAATACAGATTCTGCCGACAGAATTTAAATTTCTAATAATTAGCGTGCATATTTGGCTTTACAATAGCATTCACGTGATTAAATCTAATATTAACCGCAACATATTCCACAGGGTCTATTAATTATTAAGTGACTAGCAAACTTGACAATTCCCGAAAATTATTAAAAAATTTACTTAGTTTAGAACACAAGCAAACACAGAACAGGTAAAATACAGATCGGTATTCCGAGGTAAAGTGTCTGTTGAATTATGGCCCTTAAAAGTTTACCTTTTCGCCAATTTCGTTTGCAAGCATTCGTGTGTTTGACTGTGTACTTATAAAGTATGGAGCAGAGTAAAGATACCTCAATTGCACTCTTAGGAGACACTCCCATGATTTCGTTAGTCGTCCATCCTGAATTTGTTGTTTTTCTCCAAGAGTTAGAGAAAATTTTATGAAATAAAACTCGGAGCTCTGGAATAATTTTATAGATAATGAATAGACAGCAGATTTTCTGCATTTGTGAGAACAATGGGTCAGATTTAGATTACTAGTGACTTCTTAAAATTTTGAAAAGAGGAAATACATTTTCGTGTGACTTCTGCTCTTTTTGCATAAAAAGTTTGGTAATGATTGAACGATTGCAAACCACAAAAACTTAATTTTGAAAATGCCAGAGAAAGAGAAAGTTACAAAAAGCCGAACTGAATAAAGTCTCAATTTTCCAAATCGAAGAACCCTCATATTCTTGTATATGAAATTTCCGACTTTGAACGGGGGCTTCATTGTACCGTGGATCGATCCGAACAAAGCTGCGCGTATAGCAATCGAAATGCACGGGAAATTCAACCACAGTGGCGAACTCGAGTTCCAAAATCCCTCGAATTCTGTGCTTCCGGTAAACGAACGTTTCGATACCGAAACAAAGAAAAAAATATCGCTTTCAGGCGAGAACGCGTATTTGCACTCGCGGGGCCGACCGACGCCACGCGACGGGACGCGACGCGACGCGGTGCGGCGCGGGCGACGTGTTTCGTTTAAAAATATGCAGCCAATTTACCAGCGAAATTGTTCCATGAGAATTTCATAAATCACCGGGGCAAATATCAATTACGCCCGCGATGCGTTGCCGCGGCGAACAAGAGGCACGTCCAGCCCCGAAAACCGTGGAAACTACGCGACGATTAGCGTAAATGTTTCTCTCCCCGACCGTAACCCGGTTATTTTTCCTCGGTTTTGTTGTATGCACGCGCCCAACGTACGATCCACGTGTGCATGCAGTGCTGTGTGCACGCGTTGCACCGGTTACGGCCAAGAGAGGAGACGCGCACTTGCCAGTCGATACGCGGCGGCACGAACACCTCCCCGAGTTTCAGAACAATGTCTTTCCTGGAAACGGCGGGTTTCATTGCGAGAACAACGTCGAGGCAGCTCTTTAATCACGCCGAGAAGCCGGCTGGGGAGGGAAACTTTCCAGTTAAACAATACGGGAGATTGAAATCACCCACGCTGCTCGCCGCCCTTTCCCTGCCGTAACTACATTTTAATAAACTTTCGATCTAATGAAATCCTCGGCCTGTGGATTTTTCGGTTTCGAGTGGATCGATAATGCGCCGAGAGTTTGTCGGGACATGGTCAGACGGACGGGGAGTTGCAATTTTTCTTCCACCACACAAGCAAGGATTTTTCCGAGAATTGCGGTTTCAATGAGCATAACTTGTTGCATCTTGTTTCGATCGTTAACGAAGAGCCCAGGGTATTTCAAAGAATTATGAAGAAAAGATTTAGAGAATTATTTCATCATTAATATTATGTCTGAATTTTTTAGCAAGGTTTTTAACTGTTGCAGTTAATTCTAGTGAATTAAGTAGCTTGATGGAATTGCAATTTTCATTGTAAATATTGTAAATAGCCTCTTGAATCTTATTTGAATCGTTAGAAGAAAATAGAGAAAATTTCAGAAAATTCTGTCTATGTCCAAACTTGAAAAATGTCCAAAATGTCCAAACTTGATGAATAGACGGACAGCAGATTTTTATGGAAAACAAATATCTTACGAACGAATTACATTGCGCGAATACAGGATTCACAGATGACAATGACTCACCGGAGGACAGTATAGTGTTGTTGTGCATGACGGTCGTACGAATGTGAATGCCCCATCGCTTGCAATGTTCATACAACAAAGGAAACGATATCAAAGAATGGAAGTATATTGTTGTTTTGTCATTTCACTGAAACTGCATATTTATTAAATTAATATGTAAAATATCCTCATTATTCCATTCGCGTTGTTCTCATTAAGAAGGTAAAGTTTATTGTTTGTCCGACGAACAATTAAATATTTCAAAGCTGCAGAATGCAACCGTGCTACACAATGGAAGGGAACGTTCGCTAAGAATTGAAAAAAGTTTCTCATTTCCTTTTACGATGAGTTTCATTTTATTCGAGCACCGGCTGTCCCTTGGCCATCCTTTTTTGACTTTCACCGCCATTACTTTGTCTCTGTCCCGCTCAAGACTTCAAAAGATCATGTTCTTTAGAGATTTGTCACAGGATCTGCGTAAATTCTTAATTATTATCGCAGCTGGACTTTATAACGAAACAGTAAGCAAGACTTTATTAAGAAGTTGTAGAGTTGCTTTTAACAAATTCACATCTTTTCTGAATTTGCAAACATTCACAGTTATCTAAGAGTTCTTATATTCCATGTGATTCTCCATTTTTATTTTTTGAAATTTTGCTTTCTCATTCGTGTTTGAAACTGGAACAGCTGTGTGTAGGAGAGATCGTAGGGACCTGCAAACCTAATTCATTGTATCTTACAAATTAGGATAAGCGTTGGAGGATACAATTCAGAAAATTTCGATGAGCTCACGATGAACCGGAAGTTCGCCGATCACTCTGGTATTACTAGGGTCTCGGAGATCCTTTGAGGACATCAAGAGTCTTTGGTGGCCTTTGTATTGGAAGGATCTCCGTGATCCTTTTGGTTACCCTAAGTCTTCCCGATGACTGAATTGCCATTCGAAGGTACTGAACAGTCCTCGAAGGACCTCACAAGTCCTTGACAATCCTTCCGCCAAGGAGGCCCGATAGTTTCGCTGATAACGCGATCAACGCGGCGCAGGATTTTCAATTAATCTTGCGCTTAGTCTCGACTAACACACATTGCCCCCATATTTTCCCCCGTTGAAAATCTAATCAGCGATAAAAGTGTCTCCCCTCTCTCTTTTTCCCGTGGATTTTTATGAAACGATGAAAAACGGAAAATTTCGCGGTCCACTCGTGAAACAGTAATAGAACCGTAAAAAGTAATGTGCAAAGTAAAGAAAAAAGAAAAAAAACCCCGGCTCTAAAGTTCGCGAGGCTATCGGTTTCCCGATAAAAATTAATAATCGACGATACTCGGGTCCGTAAAGCGGCAGGAACAGGAGAGGAAGGAATCCTCTCCTTTGAAGCCTCGGGGCTTTAAAGCCCACTAGCTCTGCGGCTGGCGTGCGCGCATCCATCGAGAGATTACTATGTTTTGCCTTTGTGTGTACGCGTAGTCTTGCGTCTGGCGGCGCCTTAAAGACGATCGTTTCATACCTCTCCGGCTCCGAGTCGGAACTCCGAACTGACGAACTTGGGCTGGCTGGCTGGCTGACTGGCTCGTCTTTGTAATTTGACAGCCGGAATTCGCGGCACGCGGAACGCCGTGAAAAATGAAGCGGTGACGGCTGGTGATTAACCAGAAATACCGTTCCGCTTCCACTCTGCTGCTCGTACTCTTTCCTCGACACCAAACGTTACCAAATGAGTCGAAATAAATCGTTCCGTCTTCTATCGAGCTGACACAAAAATAATTGCCGTTCTCGTCAGTTTTACCATTCACGGACCCGCGACTACTGACAGTCAAACGATTTTACCGTTCTATCACTGCGATTAATTTCTTAAAGAATTGTTACAATTTGTTCGTGTGAAAATGAATACCTTGAACACTCGCTATTTCTAACGAAATTAATGCTGTGGGTACTATCGTCTTAAGATTTCATCTATAGTCAAATGGATATTTAGACACATTTTGACCTAACCTTCAAAATTGACATGAAGTGCAATAGGGTCCACAAAGAAGAATGAAAACTGCAATGAATGCTGGTTTATAGAAACTTTGTTTTAACTGAAAGAATTTTTCAACCACATGGACATTTTGAGGTACACATTCGTAGTTTATCTCAGGGACTTAACAACAAGCTGAAACCCCGTTAATCGATCACGTGTTGATGAGGAAATTTGCATCAAAGTCTCGCTGCATTCGCTGAAATATTCAGCGCACAAACATTGTCCGAACGACACGGAATTATTAAATCAGTGTGCAAACACGCGGCGAATGTTTATTTAATCTGCTAACAGAGGATTAGCTCGTGCAAGTGATTTAGACCAAGCATTAAGGCTCATTAAGCTCGTCAATTTTCAAATACTTATCATGGTTCCCAGAACGAATTTCCGCCGGGCTTTCTCCTCGCGATGCCTCTCTCCCCGAGGGTAATACGCGTTTCTCTTCGTCGGGCATTCTGCTTCCACTTTTTAAGTGGCTGAAAGTGGCTAGGGTAGCAGGAAAGAGAGGAGAAAGAAAGGTTTTCCGGGAGAAGTTTCTTTCCTTTTTTCTCTCTCTCTCTCTCTTCTTTTTTTTCGAGATAGCTTTACCTTTGCGGGCCAACGTGACCCAGCGAGATTGCGATCCGAGGGTATCGATCGGCCAGTTGGGTTCCGAGGTGGTTGCTACACCTGCCAGGACACATTTCCAAGCATTTGCCCGCTTAAAAAGGTACGAAGTCCCGGTTCAATGCGACTCTGTTCTACGTCGTCGACCTGCATTCTGCGGGAACCTAGTGAATAATAAAAATCGTCGATCGAAAGAAGTCCCGGAAAGAATGGGCGTCGATCGATTACGCTAACATTGTTCGCCGGGCGATTGGACATTCCTGACAACTGTTGCGATTGTCTGCCGTGAAATGAAGAGAAAAATACAAGGGAAATTATGCTGTGCACCTCGGACGAAAAACATTCGCTATTTAAAAACACTTTGCCATTTAAAATCGTAGTGCATAACATAATATTCGGAGACTCCATAACTTCTTTCTTCTGTTAAATTGTTTCAATGTTTCATAAACCAGTGGCACTGAATGAAACAATGCTGATATTTATTTCACCAAACCAGAAATTTTTACCTTATCTTTATGTAATGCTATAGATTTTGACGAGAAAATGCCAAAAATTTGAGTTTTAATCCTATCGGTAGTTCAAAAGTTATGCTTCTGTAAAGATATGGGAGTTTCAGCGTTTCTGGCAAGCGAAGGGCGCGAAGTTTACGCAAAACGCAAGTACGAAGTAGTTCGTTAGAAGCGAAAATAATTTAGCGAAGCATCTCCCAAAGGAGTAGAAAGATCCGATAGCAAATGTATTATACAGAGGTGGAATTTATCGTCGAAAATTCGGAAAATGTCCATTTCTACGGGCCAATTTCCGTGGCCAGAATTGAAATGGAAACCGTGTCGTTATTTGAGTTTCGCCTTTGCGACCATTATTTTTGTCTCGGTGGTGTTCGCGTGCGCGTACAAAACCGTCGGTCTAATTATTACCGTGCAACCGCGCGGTACCCGGTCCGCGGGGAATCCAAAATATTCGGTTAGCATCGCTCACCCGCGACAAATCCGAAAACACACGGATCCGCTAATTACAACGGACCGGAATAATTTCGGCCGCCGAACACACAAAAGATATTCCATTCACTGAACCGACAAAACTCCGTCGCGTTTCCCTAGGACACGGCCAGGGGACAAAGGGGATCTTGTTGGTTGCCAGTTAGGGGTATGAGGGTGGCGTGCGGGAGAGGTTCACCGGTGGAACAAAGCGTACAGGGTGTAAGAAAAGTAATGGTCATCCTACGGGCGAATCTACGTTCGGGGACATTTGTTAAAAATCATTTCACACGCCACATCATTTCCTACTCTTCGGGAAGAGACAAGAAGTGATTCCTATCGAATAGCATACGTGTTTGCTGCATTTTCGAACTCGATTTTCTCCAAAAAGGGAGCGTCGTATGAAAAACTTTTATCGTATATTTTTTTCTTATTTTCTCATAAGGAAGCACCTCGCGTCCGCTGGTGATACTTCGTATGCAGCAACTCAAAACAATACAAAGTCGAGTTCGACTTGTACGAACAATTTAGCGGCAAGATTCTTTCACAAATGACCACCGGCAGAAGGGTGACCATTTGTTTTCTTACACCCTGTACAGCTGACGGTGGTGTCTCGAGCGAACGTAGTGCACGCGTGGTCGGAGGAGAGTATGCGAACGCGTCGAACCACGCCGACGAACTGTGAAGAATTCGATTCTCGGGGGCGATAATCGATTATAACTAGTTAGCCCGTCACGCCGCGTCGCGCCGGCTAACTGATACGCGCGATAAACACATCGCCTAATTAGTTGCGGTGGATCGGTCCGCGTTCCCCGGACACGCAAACGCTCTGCAAGACGCACCGCGTAAATGTGCACGCGCCGGTGCGCGGCTGCCATAAGCAGAGGGTCGCGCAGCGCACAAAGTACACGCCCGGAGGACACGCGCGCAAACTCGCGTTTGCCACACCTGTGCAAGCTGTACCGCGCGACGCAACGCTTATCGCGACCTGCTCGACAGACCGTGCTTTCGCATTATCGGCTCTTTCTGCGATAGTACGCTGTACGAAATTTCTATAAGAACGCATTATCATTCACGGAGGAATACAGCGCGCGCAAAAACACCTACCGGATTTTAAAGGTCGACAGAGAAGGAACGGAGTATAAAGGTCACTGTTTTATTAGATAGTATAAGGGAACAGAGAATTTATTCGTAAGTCTTAGTGTTTTTATAGAAAGTCAACGCCATAACCTCTTCACCGACGCGAAAATCAAATTTCCCGCCGCGTCATGGAGGAAAGAGAAACGACTTTTTTCCCTTTGCGCGGAGTCGTACACAGCGGTTTTTACTTCGTTTATTTGCTCATACTCATCGCTATACTATCACACCCACGCGAGGGTCAAGATAACCCGCGACTGGCTGAAAATTTGATGCTGTTTTGCGGGCAGTTTTGAGAATATAACGGATGGAAAAAATTGTGGAAAATGTGGTCGAGTTCCAGGAAATCCTGCGCACGATCGTTGCTGATACATTAGGTTGTCAAAAAGTTTCTTTCGTGATGTGTGCTCTTGATATTGTTGAGCTACACGAGCGCATACAAACTTGCATACTCATCGTTTCGTTAATGTCTGTTTACTTCCTAAGCTTGCAGTTAGTTCACTGCGTTATTTGCTAACTTGAAACACTATTTTGTGTTCGTATCGTGCACGTTAGTCGAAAATGAAGCGAAATTTTTGGACAATCTCATATTTGAGTTGATCGTTGATCACTCTGAAACTGTTTAGAAAAATGTTTATTCCGTTAGGTGAGATTTTCACTTCTTTCGGAGTTGGTTAAAGTATTGGTTTACACTACTGAATGCTCACAATTGAAATTTCAATTTTATATTAACTGTATGATGTTTTTATTTGTTAGAAGTAATGGTAATCATTCTGCTAGATTGCTACCGTGAGGTGAGACATATAGACATGTTTTACCAATAATAATGTTGCAGAGGAAAATTATTTACGGATTTCATGGAAACACGATTTTCACCTAACATTTTTGTAAGTTCGATAAAATGTATTTTCTAAATTTCTAGTTAGATTAGACATTCTAGTTTTTGTTTAGAAACTTTACTCAAATTCTCTAGTATCGCGTTACTGTTCATTAGTATGTATTTTAATCATATGAGTGACGAAAGGAACTGCTACGGTAAGATAACCTGCGCGTATCACTAATTTTCTGTAGAACTATAATTGAAATTCAAATTGTCTACATTGAATGACACTGCCGGTGCTCAGCGGTAGCTATTAGATTTTCCGAGTGCAACCAGTGTTACCCACCGTTCGTTCCGGCGTACGATGATATACGTCTCAGTTTAATTAACTTTAACCTAGTCACCGAAGAATTAATGCGACCTACCTGGAATGCCTTCAAAATGTAGCCATCAGAATGAAACTTAATATGAGATCCTTTGCCTCAAAGTATCCGCCTCTTATCGTCGTTTTATTACGTTCATTCAAATTCAAAAGAACCATCGGTATTTTCAACTCGATAACTTATTACCACGGTGTGCGAGTCTTTATGCAAATTCTCCGTTTGCCGGGGATTTTGTGCTAAAAAGCAGACGGAGAGAAACAATTCTTTCAACGAATAAAATTCGTTATAACGAAGATTCTTCGTTATAAAAATTAAGTAGAAATTTTTATTAATGTACACGTTGCTGCAAATTTTATAATACACGGCTGAAGTTAGAGACGCGAGAGAAACAAGGAGAAGAAGAAGAATGAAAGAGAAACACCGCGACAAGCAAGACCGCGAGTCCTCGCCATTATAATACAACTGCAGATGTGTCTATGCAAATTCCCACTTTCACAGATAAATTTCAAGAAAGTGGAATTCAGGGAAAATTTTATTTCCTGCTGTAATAGCGCTGGTAGCTGAAAAATAACCCGAAGCAGCTTGAAATTTTATTAAACTTTGTATCCCATTACCTTTTCAAAACTTCCACTCCGTAAAACATAACTGAATAATTATTTTAAAAAATGCACTTCTCGATTTCTCGCTAAACTTCCTTAAAATTTATTCGGATAAACGATGCGATCGTGGAACTTTACGCGAATACAAATTTCTATTACAGTTTAACAATCCGCAAATAATTTCTACCTCAAAAAATGTCATGCTACTGAATACTTTGAGCCGATAAAATTCCACGGAATGGAAATAATTTACTTAACTGAATGAAAGAAAAAAGTTTAAACTGTATGGATACTAAAAATACACACTCTCGCCTTCTCGTATGAGAAAATTCAATTATAAATCTCGGAAACGTCGCACTCGTAGTGTTAAAGTTGAACAGTTCTTCCGAAAAAGTGTCTAAAACTCGGCGAAAAAAAATGGCACTCGAAAGCAGAAAGGCACCCCGCCCCCGTTAACTCGTCCATGGTTAAAATTACTTTTATCCGGGATTAGATTAACGCGCCCGGAGGCGGAGAGCGTTCGAGCGGATTCCAGCGTTGCGGTAACGCGGAATATTTCATTTCCACGGTCTGTTTCGATGATGAAACAACCGGATTAAGTAATCTCATTTCCGGCGGATTCTACAGGAAAGAGGTGGAGGGGAGGGGGCGAGAAATCTGTGGCGGTTTCCCGTCGATGCCAGACTGTCAGGAGCTTAGGCATGCCAGTCGGAAGAAAACGGCGCGCGGCTTTTGTGCGGCCAGGATTCCTCGAGTCGCGGATAGAACTTTTCAACGTGGTGGAAAGAGAGAGAGAAAGAGAGAGAGAGAGAGAGAGAAAGAGAGAGTGGAGCATCTGGAGGAAACGTCGGACGTCCTCGAGTTGCGAACAAATCATTTCAGGATTAACCGGAAGAACTGTTGTCGGTTTTCGTTTCTCGGCGTTGTCTCGACCCCGCGAATCTTCCGTCGTGGCGATTACTCACCGAGCCATAATGAGATCCCGATTCCCGATGGAACGACTTGATTCCGCGCTGGTAATCCAGTCGAGTCTCCCGTGGCAGGACATCTTGTAACGCGGGTGGAAGAATTAAAGTCCTCCCTGTACGATGCTTCTTGGAAAATATTAGGTTAGATTATATTTTCTGCATCGGATTATTCTCTTTCGGACAATTCTCTGAAAATGTCTGAAAAACAGCTTCTCAGGCAAGGATTTAACGAGACGATCGACAGCAAGGCTTCATACACTTGCCTTTTTAGCTTAATATCGTTCAAAAGACGGAAGCGGTTTTCGCGCAAAAAGTTGCTATTAAAATTAGCCCGGTTAAAGCCGCCGCAACAGCGCGAATATTAATTTTTTTCTGTAGATAATCATTATGTCTATACGCCTTGAAATTGCTCCCTTGTTTTCGCCGGGAAATGGGGAATTCGTACCGCAGGACAACATTGCTGAAATCCGACTGGTGCGCGGTGGAATGTTTTCCAACTGTTGTTGACGGTTTGTTGATTTTCCACGGTGGAATTTTGACTAGAAATCCGCGTCGCCAGCTGAATTCGATGAGGAATAAAAGTTTATTGTTATTCGAAACGGAGTTGATTTTCCGTTGTGCATTATTTTATAGTTATTTAGAGTGCGTTTTATCAATTTATATAGAGCCGCGGACACGCGGTTCCCAGTACAGTGAAACGAAAGTATTAATATCAAAACGTTTTATCGTAGCTTTAATTTGATGCAACGTTTCGCCGGGACTATGAATTTGTGTTTAATTTTACTTTGGAAATTTAAACTATCGGGATATGAACTCGCGCGCAGATCTGCCGTAAGTTGCACGAGGAAAATATTTTTCGAAAGATTTTTCACTTCCATGCGTTATCCAACTTTTAATTAAATCCTGAATATCGTACGGTTTTAATATGAATCCTTAAAAGTGTTTTTCCGGCAGTAAAGTGATTCCGTTCTTTTTATTGTAACGCGACGATGTAAAAGCGTGCTTAAAATAGATTTTTACTGCAATAAAAACACCAGCGAAGAATTAATGTGTACGCGTGGTGGAAATAAGAGAAAAGTAATATCGAACTTTTATATGTCAGTTGAAACTAAACAACGTGTCTTTTAGTACCTTAAAGAAATTTATGGTTCATTCTCCAGTCGGTATGCGGTAGTTTATAAAATTCTGTCTACTTATGTATCACGTATATCGGCGCAATCACTTTGCAGCTGTTTCGACGTTGTTACAATTTCGCGAACAAACCCGACCGTTAATCTACGTTTATTACCAGCAACTTTACGCCCTCCCCGTTTTTCGAGATCGTGATTGCGTGCCGTGCCCCGGAGGATAGTCGTTTCCCTCGACCTAGTCGCAAAAGTCGCCGACTAAGTGGTGGCTTTCTACTACAATCAAGGATACGCTTCCCTTCGTGGCGCATCACGTTCCGCAGCTACGCCACTCGACGACGCCATTGTCCAATGACCAGACCATCGACTCTCACCTGTGTTTTTTTCCGCTCGAATTATGTGAGCATGGTCCGCACTCAATTTTCTTCGTGGACGTTACACGTTTACACGTTCACGCGCGTCCACCTCTTCTACACCCCAGCCTTCGAAAACTTTGACTACATAAAGCGAATTTTCTCATGCCAAATTTTGTTTCTTCTACACTAGGCTAAGAGACCCAATTACTGTATTATTGTATGTCTTCATTAAAATATGAAAAGAGAAATTTCTATTTGTACATTTACTGATACATTTGATAACGAGCATGGCAAAAGGAAAAACCTGGGCAATTAAATTGATGGTTCTGATTTTTTGGTACTCATAAACTCGATACCCGTTACTTTTTTGGTACTCGATTCGTTTACGTCGATCGAGATAAAAAAGTTTCTACAGGTGATTATTCTTCGGAACTAAAGTCGTCGGTAGGACAAAGTACGTAACTGTTTAAAATACTGTTGCACAGTGTGCATCGCAGTAGTAATGAAAGTCAAATCTACGTCGCTTCGAAATAGGTCACGATTTTACGGTTATTACGAAACATAGATTCAACTATGTTCAAGATATCCGTGGAAACTGAATTCAGATTTTCTCTGCAATGAAACTCTACGGTTTCGGTGGAATAGAAGTGTACGGGTCATGTAAAACGGAACATACTGGCCGTAATGTGATGATTTGTAGCACCCGCGGAACTTGAATTCGCGACTGCAGTACAGGAAGCGGTTCTTACTTCCCTCGCGACAAAATTTAAACTGGTCTCACTAATCCAGAAACGTGTGTTTCGAAAACATTTACTAAATATAAACTACTGTAATTATTTATTTGCGTAAGAACAATCGATTTTCGAAGGAGTGCTTCAAAGTATTTCTTAACAAATTTGATCTCACTGACAAAAATTGGTAACCTCTTCAATACTGTTGAACCTACCTAAAAATTTGTCAATGAAGGAAAACAATTAAAATTTTTCTCTGGTTTTATATTTAAAAAAGAAAGATACTTCGAAGAAAAAGGGTCACGAAAATAAAGCATCCTGTTTAAACGAGTGTAGACTATTTCAAGATTGAACTCCAGTAATTTCTTATAAAACAAAGATCAATTTTTCGATGGTAATTGAATACTATAAGCACAGCACAAAATCGTCTTCAAGAAACACCTTTGGAGACGCATCTAGAAAGATCCTTAAACCTGCAACTGTACTTAGAGCAGGTTAAACTGTATAACTATAAAAAAAGTTTTCCCAGAGTCAACTTTAAACAGTGACCCGAAAACAATTGGTGTGTAGGTGACGTCGCAGCGTTAATTTCCTCTTCAGGTTTGCTCGACACCTTAACCTAGCCTCTCTTCAGCTCGCTTTCTTCCACGGCGAACGTTGCGCCGGTCGCGCAGACGTCGTCGTCGTCGTGGAGAACACGTAACGAGCACTCGAAACAAACCACACAGCTCTTTGCCGGTGTTATTGTTAATTTTCAGTCGTAGCACGAAAACGACTCGGTCCGCAGCAACTCCTCGGCTTCGTTTACGGTCGCCGCTTACGTCGCGAGAGCCTGTCCTCGTTATCTCTCGCCGGACGTGTTTACGATGCGCGCGAACTATCCTTCATCTTGGCGCGCGCGCGCGCGTCCTCCTCGTCTTTTCGCGCTGCCTCGCTTTGATTAATTTCCGCGAAGAATCACGAGCAGGTTTGATTAGACCCGATTCGTATTCGGACCGCGCCGCGTTTCATCGATGCCCGGGATAAGAATCGTACAAGTTTCGTCGGAGTTTCTTTTATGGCTGTCTTCATAACTTTTGTATCTTGCCCGGAATTTTTTTCGACCCGGAACTTTGACGATCATTGTTCTTATTGGCTCTTGACTGAAACTTGCCTGGCATGGTCTGCACCTGAATTATCCTCCTTGATATATTTATAGGATCTTCTTGAAACGTGAATATTCAGAGGATCGTGTATGCTCGTGGTACAATATTTTGTGCGGTACAATGTTTGTATAATATTAACTCTCAACGCTGTGAGCATTTTTCGATGCTACCAGCAACTTCAACTGCGAAAATCTTAAAAACCAACAATTGTATTGCGGCGAGAGGAACTTGAAAATGTTTGTGAATCTCTTGACTTCAATTCTTGTTACATCTTTCCTTGCATCGTTTCTTGTGCATAAAAATTTGTCACCGGTACATTGAGACTGTCTCCACAATGGTATCAATGGACTGCAGAAGGTGCAATTGAAACATGACAACCTTTACTAACTGTAGAAACTTGCACACGATTTTCATAAAATTTTGAGAGTTCAACTTCACTTTAACTCTTTACTGTATAATCCTGTACATTTTGGAGAGATAATCCTAAAAATCGAAGTTTTAAAGCGAGGAATTCACTGGTTGAAAAGTGTTGCGTGTTTAATGTTGGGCTATTTTAACACTTTAAGCACGGATTTTGTGTCTATGTGCTTTTCGTTCACGCTGCAAGTGACTGCAAGTTGCGTTAAGTTAATACCATCTCTTTGAGATCTTTATGCAAATCGAGGAATATAAAAATTTAACAATGGAAAGCGGGCGGAAGTTTATTTCAATAAACCGCGTTCTAGGTAAAGGAGAATACCGTTCGAACTGTTATTTGGCCGGACTCTTTTCGACGGTACGGGCGCCACGGGGAAGTCTACATATTGAAGGGGTAAAAGAATAGAAAAACGGGGGCGAGCGAGCGGCAATCCGATATCGCTGCACCCACTAAAATAATAGAAATCAGCGGCAAGTGGAATAGCCGGTCGCTGTTCCAGTGGAGCACGCGTCGCGTCGTGTCGGGGTCGAAATCGAAACAGCTCCTTTATGAAGCGGTGATTCCTATCGGCGCGCATCACCGCGATCTAGATCGGCCGTCTGGCCGTGCCGCCGGCGGAAATTGGAAAACATTGGTTATCGTTCGGATCTCTCGACGATTTTACGAGCCGCTCTCTCTCTCCGTAGGCTGTTGATCGCGAACGACAATCGGCCGACAATAACGCCGAATCCATTCCGTACTTGGAAATTCGCTCGAACGGCCTACGAACGCATTAGTTGTAGAATTTATTTTCGGACCCAGCGACGCGACGCGACACGACCCGCGATGGTCGAAATAGGATTCAGGAAATCCGTGGTGACCGGCCCGACCGGCGGCCGCGGCCTCGAATTCGGTCGCGAAATTTCTGCTTTGACACGCCGCGCCGCGCCGCGACCGTCCGCGTAATTTGTTTGGTCAATTAAAATGTAAAACAGCCATCCGCGGAAACTGAGCGTGGAAAGCATTCTCGCACGAGAATAAACGCGGTGTTGCTTTCGTTTTAATTCGCTTTAATCGAGCTACACGCCGAACGAACTTTCTCCGTGATTTTTCATTTTCCACGACTCCAGACAACCCCCCTCCCTCCCCCGGCTCAGAGACCCTCCCGCGTTTCTTGGACCCGTACGTTATTTCACGAAAGTACAATTGAAGAAGATTGAATTTGTTCTTGATTTCCACGGCCCCGGGTCGTCTTTTAATTGTTTTCTTTCTTGCTGGCGGTGCTGTTTCATTTTAAGATGAAATATTTGCAAATCGTTGTCAATCGGGACCATTGATAACTCCACGTTTTTGACGAGTTTGCCAAAATTTGAATCACAGTTTAATGCTGCGTCGAATAAATTTTCCTGCACATAAAAATCCGTAAATTAACGATAACCTCTGCAACGAGTCGATCACACCAGATAAGTTTATCAATACTGAGAGCCACAGTGAATGTCTGAATGAATTTTTTCCGTGATTAAATATTTAAGTTTCGTTATCGAATATTTTATGCCGACTGATATAAAACTATTTACATGGATTAAACGCGAATTTTTTTCGGCAATCTCGTTAAAGTTCCCACCACATTCGATTAATACACCAAAATTTCGAAAAAAAATTGATTCGGTGTATATTTTCTCTGATCCGGTAATTTCGGTAAAATTTGTCCGGCATTAATTTACGAGCACCGATTCATCTGCAGTCATCTGCAAATATCGTTACATCGAATAATCCCGTGGCGGCCCGGCGAAAATATAAAATGGCGGCCCGATGGAAAACGGAATCCGATTAATGATGAATATTAATTCGAGCCAGCTAAACGTTGTCCGTAGGCGAGCGCGCGCGCGCGATTCCGTTTTAATCTAATTTTGATTGAATCGGGATCGTTCGAATCGCGTGGTTTAAGCCGCACAACAAGTTGTACGAGCAATTTTTCCTCTGTAGTCGGCCCGTTATATCTTTTTTTCCCAAGTAGGCGCGCGCTCGCCGACCATTTTTCTGGAACGTCAACTGCTGCGCGCAGAATTCGCTACAAAGCGGCAAACAATACCGGCGGCACAAAGCGTAGAAAACTGAAAGAAAGAGCTTTCAACGTCGCTCTGGAGATTGTTCGGGCCGCTGCGGACCAAACGGGGACAAAGTGAAAGCAGCCTGCCATCGTCCGGCGCACGGGCGCGCTGGAATTCGAAAGAATGTCATTTAATATTCCTAATCGACTTCGCAGCTGAATTACCATGAACCCTAAACAACGAGAGTCGCCCGTCCGGGCAACGTTTGTCGAAAATTCTTCTTCAACGCCGCAGCAACCTCTTCGCCAGGCAATTACATTACGTGGACTACACTCTGTCGTACTCGAATGCAAACAAAAGCTGTTTATTCTAATTTCAATTCTTGCTCGGGAAATAACAGTTTCGCTGAACAATGCCGAGAACATTATACCCGAAAGAGAAAACGTTTCGGATGCAATTGCGAGGAAAAATATACGTATATAATTATGCATTCGGTGTAAAGGAGGACAGCAATTAATATGAATCGTCTGTTCGCGGATTTGTTTATCGAAGCGAAAGTTTAATAAATTTTTGTTTATCAAAGACAGACTTTTTAAGCGAACTTACACACGGAAACTCGACAGCGAGAATTCATGATTCTTCTTTTTATTTAAAAGTTTAAAGGTGCGTGTAGTAATTTATTTCAGATTTTAATCTGTTCCAGTGGAAGGTTCATGTTCTAATTGCTTTGAAGTAAACGTTTGTTTTAAAGAAAATTCTATTTGCGCCCCTATTGACCTGCTGATGCGCATACTTGGGTTGCCATACTTCGGAGATATCTTTAATGGTGAATAACTTTGTAACAACAAACAAGAATTTCTTTCTTTAACTTTACTGTTACAAACGTCACCTACTCGTTTTCGCCATGAATGCAGAAAATCCACAGTCTGGAACCATTATGTAAATTTTCCAAGTGTTTTCTTACAACAGCGACACAAACAACAGAACTGAATAATTCGCCGAGAAGATGTTGAGTAGCGAAACGTTGCGCAGCGTTGAGTCTTAATGGATTAAAGGACAGTTTTCCCAGTCGACTTTCCGCAGGAAGCTCAACGATTCCTTACATCGATTGCGGCAAGAAAGGACGCGGACGTCTTATCCGAAGGGCATCTCGAAGCGCAAACAGCCGTAGAAAGACGTCAGCGAAGAGTAACACCCCATCGTTATTTCATCGATCGTGTAATTTCTTACAATCTCCATTCGGCATTGAGCAGTTTCCCGCGAAGAATCTAAGACCCAATCAGAGTTCGGCGGAATCACCGCTGATAATTCGCTCTGATCTATCGACCCGAAGGAAACGGACAGCAACCCGACCGGGAGCCGTTCCTTCGTACTTGCGTCATAAATCAGACCCGACTTCGGCCCGAGTAAACCGAGGAGGACTTCAACGATTAGACCCGTCGGTCGAAAGTTGCCGAACTTTCCTCCTTCCAATCTCCTTCGCCACCTTCTTCCGATGTTCGTTTAACTATCCGACCATACGGCTCTCTCTCTCTCACACACACACACACACTCTCTGTTCCTCTTCGAACTTCGAAGAGCGGAAAACGGGAATGAGAAACACGCGGAGGATTCGGAGAGTAGAGAGACGAGGGGCCCGAGAGGAGGAATCGAGCCGGAGAAAAAAAAAGAAGTTCGGTTCAAGAGGAGTAGCTGCCGAGAGATAGAAAAGATGAAAAGCTAACTTTCGGACGCCATTTGATAATATAGCCGAGCCAGATCGGCCGTAATTGGCCTGACTCGATGCCTAGTCGATGGAATCCGACGAAGAAACTTGGCTCCATCGATCGTGCTACTTACGATGGTTCTAGGCCCGATCCTAGCTTTTTCGGTCCACCTCTCCTCCTGCTGGCTGCATATTTTCTTTTCAGTGTTGCCTCCTTAATCCCCCGAAAGAACGCCGTGTTTGCAGCTGGTCCTCTGCCGAGCCGAATCCGAAAGTATGCTCGCATAATTCATGAGATTTTTGACGTTACAGCCTGCAATTCTAATGGCCGTTTATGAAAGCGCTGATTTTATTCGATTTATGAATCGATTGCCCTTTGACGGCGGTGTTAGAAACGCTCTGGAATATTTGCACACTTGTTTCTTCCTATTAGAACGTTTTTCACAGAACGTCTTAATTTTGTCAATTTTTCTTTGCAATGATTTAATGTAACAAATCAATTGATGGAGTATATGACATTGCATTCGACCCTTGCTGTCATAAATGAATACTTATGATAATATATATTGGTTTGAGGTATCGTCTTTTACTTTAACCACTTAGGACAATTCTCTCCTAAATTGTTCTTTATTCGAGGCAACGTTTCATGTATGTACAACTTACTTTGTTTAGAGGAGGATATTTCGTGGTGGACACAATTTTTTTGTAAATTGAGATGCCATTTTAGATTTTGACATGACCTTTAATTTTGAGTCCTATTTTAAGTGTCTCTTCGAGCTCGGAAGACACACGATAACATTTAATTTCCGGCGATTAACACAAAAGGAATTGAAGATATTACCTTAGAAACAACAAAAAGATCGACGAGTCTACATGAAAGTGTCTTGAAAAACATGTTTGATAAAATTGATCAACGATGTTGCGAATGTCCGTGAGCGTCGTTAATTGCATAATTTGCAGAGCAGGTTAATCCGAGTGTTAATTGAAATCTCGCATTCCGTTTCTGGTTTTTCGTCTGGTAACTGGAATTTCCGAATCGGATAGCAGCATAAGCCCTTTCTTCGGATCGATATCGTTCCGTGTGGCCCTTTCGGCGAATCTGTGGCGGACGATGCTCGGAGGGCAGTAATTAATGAAGTTCAGGGTGGCCGTGTTGCCAGTTTATTTTAAAGTTACCGTCGTTTCGTGCTCGGCTTGTCGCGAAAGTGGTTCAAACTGTGGATTTCAATCTGCCGAACGCGAATTCTGATTTCCAACGGGAATCATTTCAACGAGAGGGACGATCCACCGACTCGCTCTTTCAATTTACGTAACCCGCCGGTGGTTCCGCGAGTTACGGATACGAGCAGCCGCGAGCTATTCCACAATCAGCTCGTCACAACCTACGGGGCACCAATCAACGCTGGTCTCTTGGTCGGGTCATGACGAGAAATTTTATCCGGCATTTTTATACCGAGATGTCGCCGACTGCGATCCGTTTACCAACTCCGACAGACGAATATATGTACATTTTTCAACGTACTGGCAAATATAATGGCCAATTATATTTTACAATCATTCATTCCCATGATCACTTCGTTTTGTTGTATTCTACCGTTCTATTTCGCACTGAAGCGATGTCCTATATTTCCAAAAATTCTGTAAAAATTTGCTAAAATAAAAGATGTTAGAGTTCGATATTTGTTGACACGAAAATCAAAAGGAATTTTCTTAGAAACAGATACCATGTCCTCAAGTAAAATGTACATAATGATTAATATGTACATACAATTTTATTCCGAAATAAGACGACGTTTTCCATTACGAAATAAGAAAATTCCCACATTTTCTTCTTCATCCGAAATGCGACGAAAGCCGGTCTCGAGCCATCGCCTTATATCTAAAGAACACCGTAGTGGAATATCGGCGTTGATCAGAAATGACTCGGGAATAGGCCTAGAACTCGCAGGACTCGTATAAAAATTCTAAAGAGTGTAACTATAAGGATTTTGCTCCTAAAATGCCACGGTTCAACTGTTTTCGTCAGTCACTTTGCCTTCGGTAAAATAATTCTCGGTCTTGATGGTCCTCCTCGGAAAACGGTTTTGTTATTACTGAACGGAATTAAGCAAACAAAACTAAATCGGTTCGAAAGGGGTGCTCGAGAAAAAACGCTTCGAAATTTCCCGAGACCTTGGTCGATAAGGCGACGGGAAAGTTCGGCGCCCGAGGAAACCGGTCGCTTTGTCGGTGAGCCGATCTAATATTCCATTGAGTACGCTTCAGTGACCGTAAAAAATAGACGGGATTGCTTCGACGCCGTTCTGTGTTTCTTCCATGATTCTGCCAATCCTATTGACCCAGTTGCGTTTTACGGTCAGGGAGCCGGTACACAAATCGAAAGAAGTCCCGCGAGCCTGGCGATGCGGCGAACCACGACGGGGAACAGCCATCGGGAACAACGGTGACGTTTTACAAAAGCAATCGTTAATTCGTATTCAAAACAGATCACGGATATCGTAACCGTTTCGTGCTTCCATGATGATTCGGCTAATCTGGCTGACCCGGCTGAGGCACCCGCTTATAGCCCCGCTGCTCGTCGAACGACAGAAACAGAGAGCGAGAGAGAAACGAGAGGACGAGAGGAAGAGAGAAAGAGAGAGAGAGAGAGAGAGAGGGTGGGAGAGAGAAGGTGGTCGTGAAAGAGGGAGAAAGGATGAGATAGGTCGGTACACTCCTCGTTTCCCATATTATCTTCGCGCTGGTTCGGTCTACGTTGGACACGATCTCGTAACTCATATCACCATGTGTCACCGGCTTAATCTAACTCACGATCGTTGCCCGTCGTAACTCACACGAGAATAATTGCTCGATCGATATTTCGGCCGCGACGCCGTACATCACGATGCCGTCTCCGCGGCCGCGTTTAACCTCGTCGTTATCTCTTTCCCTACGCCTGCCCGGAGACATTGGCGGTCACCGAAACCGGACGACTCGTCGGGTTTTTCAATTGTGCTCTTGCGAAAACTTCCGGTTCGAAATTACACTTGTATCGTGTACAGAGTCCTCCTTGATCTTTTGTCGCGAACGTAGAGAAGCACAGTGATCGGTGAGGTCGCTGTTGTTTCCAATTTTTTTTTAATGAAACTGTGATACATTCGTGACATTTTCGTGATTAATATGACACCAAGCAGGACACAGTTTGGATCGCACTTGCTGGTTTAGTTCGCGGTATAGTAGAACCTCCATTATCCAAACTCGAAGTAGTGCGGTATCTGGGAGGATCACTTTAATGCATAAATTAACAAAACAGTATTACCTTTCAATATATTTCTTGGCCAAATGAAATCAACTAATAGGCAGTTGGAGAAAATTGGAATGGTATCAGAGTTGGAGGTGTGATCTTGATAGTGTTGCAACGAAGCGTGTAAAATAAAATTAGGTTAACTGAGCTAAAAAATTTTGCCAGATCCTTCGCATCCTGTGGACGTTGCCACATCAAACCATTTTGGACAGTGCCACATTTTCCAGTGAGAAAAAGAAATATTTTACTGGATGAAATGTATCAAAATATTTGACAATGATTAAATTCTGTCCAATTGTTGAGAGTACGTCTCGAACGTTGATCTACGTAGCAAAGCAGTAAATGGCAGAAATTTGTAGGACGAGCTAATAATAAGCGTTCTTCGGTTAGGTCATGACCGTCCGGTTGAATACGATTCGGCAAATTTCGTCTATTAAATCAATTAGAAATTAATAGGACGACTCGTGGCCAGAGGGGCGGAGCAGGACGAGCGCCGATTGTTCGAGAGTATCTCTCGTCGCGGCTTTTTGAAAAGTTCGATTTTAGATAAATTCACCGTTCGCCGGTCGGTCGGTTTCTGTATCGGCGGGCGTAAACGAAGTTAAAGAAGAAAGTTCCGCGGGAATAAAGAAGCCTCGGGATGAGCGAAGAAATGAAAGAAGGATTTCCCAGCGGTTTTTAATGAGCGGTGAATCTGACTGTCCCATAATTGAAGCGATGTTGCGAGCGCAAATTGCAGCGACCCACCGCCGATGAGCAAAGCGGCAGGAAACCCATAGAGTAGGGAGAAAAGCAGCCAGCTGAAAACTTTTCAAGTGGCCGGGTGCTTGAAACTTGCCAGAAAGTTCAAGCATTCCCTGCGTTTCGAACGGCCGCATTTTTTTTTCGTCTTTCTCTTTCCCTTTCCCCCCGTCCTCTCTTAGCAATCTTCCCACGCTTCGAGCGTACGAGCAGAATTTTTCTTACGTTATTCACCCCTCCAAGCCACCCCATCTCTAAATGGTTACCATATTCGTCGAGTTAAGCACTATCGTGTTGCCAGGGTTTCCACGTTTTGGTAATTGTACCCACTTTTTCGAAGGGCGTTTTCCGGTAGCCGTACGAATTCCCTTACATTTCGGAACCTTTTCCCTTTATTCACCGGTGCAAGATTTTGCCGAATATTTTAAGGGATGGTTCTATGTATAAGTCAAAATAACGTGTCATTACCAATATCACACATCGCGTTAACCAAATCAATTTATCGACATTTTTAATTTCTTCGAATGTCCTCGCACTTCTGTATTTCACCAATTCAATTTTATTAATAACTCAATACCAATAACAATCTTTTTTCCCCAATGCTCCGCCAATATCTCATTACCAATATCGTACATTTCATTAATAACTCATTACCGATATCATACATTGCATTAATAACAACATTGGCGCATCTTATGGCATTTGGTATTTTCGCGGACACGCATGAAAAAATATTCGTAAACTCGTGGTTACTTTGGAAAGCGTCCCTTTGATATGGGTCCCGTTTCCCGATAGACGGTATTACTCGGCCTCATTAGCCAGTGTTTTCACGGACTGACAAAGGAATATTCAGCCGCGTAGGAAATGGAAAAAGCGGCTAACTCTCGAAATGAATTATCGTAGAATATACCGGTCGGACGTGCCCTGTAAAAGCCGCCGAGCCGGTATGAGTGGTTGCACCGTGACAAGGCAGTGGCATATACGACTGATTAAATTGGTGCTCGTCCTGAGTGTGTTCGAAATGCGCGGCAGGCCGGAGAACGTCCTAGCAACACCGGCTATTCGTCACAATCAATCAGCACGGAGAAGGCTGTCGGCTAGGAGAGGGAGAAAAAAAAAACTGTGCACTCCAATATACTTTCGAGAGAGAGCATAGAAACGTCATGGCCGTGTTCATTTCGCTTTCGAAGAAGGAACAAATTTCGCGCTCCCGTGAGAACGAGTTTCTCGATCGCGCGTTTCCTTTTTCGCTTTTGTTGACGCGCTTTGATTTCGATATCGTCGGCGACGTTTAGCCAAGAAAATGGATTTTGGAATTTGCTTCCCGAAGCGAGGCTTCGCTTAATAAAACGCGAACCGTTTGAAAGCCGATTGAATATTGCATCAGGCTTTTAAAATTTGAGAGGAAGTCAATATCGATGGTGTTTGTAATATCGTTCGTTGCAACGTTAACGAAATTTTACATAATTAAACCTTTCGATATGTTTCACGAATAATTCCGACGATATTTTCGTGTATTCGGAAATACAAAGAAATCATCTGTCCATTATTCAAATTCGACCGCGACACGAAGTTACCAAAAGTACACTCGAACGCACACATTTATCTCGAAAGTTCGCACTATCGATTCACCGATTCAGTCCGGCTCGAAATAACGGATTACCACCGGCTAATCCCTTGCGGAAAATGCGGAATCATTAATGCGCGTTGATGGCTGGTGTCTGTGCGTACAATACATTTTCGTAGGTTGAAATTCATCAGTATCTTGGAACAAATGTTTGACGTCATCCTGTACGATCTATATAAACACGGACGCAAACAAATGGAAATTGGATAAATCCAATATCGAAATTATTTCTCGAGCTGCCAGGAATTCTGAAATCGATTTTTCGAAATTTCAATTTATAATAATGTTAGGATCCTCTCTTGTAATTCGACAGGAACTTTTAATGGATGGACGTTTCCACTGAAATTTGTTTTCGCTTATCGATTGCGTGTTAACAGAATATTTACTACAATTATTTCAGCATGTTATGTAGAATATAAATAAAAGCACGTTCTCGTCTGTGTTACAATATAATATTGTCGCATTTTAAAGTAAAACAACATCCAAATGAAACTTAGAGTCGCAGACAATAAACAAAAGTAAAAGGAATTAAATATTAAAGAATAAATTAGGTGGTCACAGGTGCCCTACCAATCACAAGAAGTAGAATTGGTTGTTCATGATCAGACGTTTTAGACGATTCCTATTCGAAAGCACGCGTAACCGTATAAATTTCAAACTCGATTATTTCGGAAACGATGCGTTAACCGAAAAAATGTTATTCGTATTTTTACTTAATTTTTGAAGATTATACCGTCAGGATCCCCTATACCGTTATCAATCATAATTTACAAACTACGATTTAAATGCAGAAACTCGTACAATCTGGATTTCGTGTGTTAATCTCAATTTCAGTAATTCGTAAATGGTTCCGTCAAATCCTCAAAACGTTTAACTCAAGTTATACTCCAATTCGCAAATGTTCTTGATCAGCGAGCATGCAAGACTGGTACGAGCGTGTTAATTCATCTTATTGTTTTCGTTTTCCGAAGGAAGTTCGACACGGTATCGTCCGGCCGGCGGCCTTAACGACCGCATTCCTAAAACTGGTGTAACGATACGTTACGTTACAGCGGCGAAAGCATGCCACTTTTCAAGCGGCATGGCGTTGGCCAGCAGATTCATGGGTCCCGTAATCCTCGCTCGTATGTTTCCGACGGGATACAAGTCCGCCGGGACTCTCGGCGGACCGCGGCAGGTTCGCGCGTTATGAAACCGGGGGAAAAGTATCAACGAACCGGGGAAACGCATTAATACCCCGGCCGTTCTGAGGGAATTATCGAGGAGAACGGGAAATAACTAATGCAGAGATGACACATGAACGTGCACGCGCCCCAGCTCCGGGCCGCGCCGACCAAAACACATTTAACAACGAGGAACGGCCGACGGGAGAAATGATAATCGGTGCGAGTGCGCGCGCGCGCGCGCGCGCGTAAGCGGCGAATAAGCTGGAAAGGATTTTACCGGGCACCAGGAATTATTTATCATTACGGATTATGGTCGCTCTCGTCGGCTATTAAACAAAACGAAAGCCATAAGAGGGAATACGCGGCATGATGGAATATCCCATCGGGCCGGACGGACGGCGAGCATTAAATCCGCTGGCAATCTTCGCGCATGCAACTTGCAACGCTCGTTCGGGGCTTCGACAGCTGTAATCTTGCATTCGGAATTGCTCGTCGAATCGCGATTGTCGGTCGCCATGGGAAACGGGTTGAAATTAACGGCCTAGCTATCCTTCCGATCCTCCGCCTTCTACTCCTCCCTTCGCCCTCTTATTCGCATAATTAAACAACGCTCCGTTACATCCGGACGGTTTTTTTCCGGCGGCTCCGGCACAATCTCTTTCGATTTCCGGACGGCGAACCGTATCGTTCTGGTTCTAAGCGGATACCACAGAACAGGTATACAACAAACATATAAGTATAGTAGAATTAAATAGATAGTTTTGATCAACAGTTTTGTATAATGGTTCCTTCGTCACATAGTTGAGTTCAAGTATTTGTTTGCTGTGTAAATTATGTTTGAGATTTATCGTCACGAAATTATTTTCTAACAATTCTAGAGCTGTTTCAATTTGAAGCATCCACGAAAAATTAAAAAAAATAATGTCTTCAATTTTCCACCTACCCACTAAATAAACGACCGATTGCAAAAGTAGAGACTTCAAACTTTAAAATAAGTCCCGATTTATTGTCGCACATTTCTTCTTTTATAAAATTACAATTTGTCCCTTTGGCGTCGAACCAACGAAACAGTAAAAAGTCAATATAACGTGTAGTACAAAGAAAAAATACTGGTATCGTGAAAAAAAGATCTAGAAAGCGTATTATTTATTCAGTATCATTAAAAAGTGTGTCAAATTGGAGAACAGAGTAGGATTAAATACCGATAACTTTTTAGAAATCGTAAACTTAATGTTTGAATATTTTGTGGAGCTGCAGTATGAGTCTAAGTTCGATTATCGGTAAAATAAATCGTCAGCGACGGAGATCGCGGAAACACCCGTTATAATCAAAGTACACGTCGATCATCCGTGAAGCAGATTCCGCGTCGTTACTCGCTCTTCCTTCAGCATCCTTTGACTCGTCACGTATTTGATATCAAAGACGCTCGAGCAGCGACCTTCGAGCTAACGATATGTCGAACCGGATCGAGACCAGTACTCGCAATCAGGTTAACACGCGCATCGGAACGGTTCCTCCTGGCCGTGCGTCGTGCAGGAGAGATCGATGTTGGTGAACAGCCGTTCGATCAATATCCCGGCATCGTGATGTGTCCCGCGTTATATACACTATATATAGCCATGCTCCAAAAATTCGAGCGATATTACGGCGGCTACGTGTCGTGCCGCGGCGCGGTGTAAAAATCCCCAAGGAACAGTGAAGCGACGGGCCGCACTCGTCGCGCTTGATTTCGTCCACGTTTTTGTTTCGTTCGCGACCGTTCCCGCCGCGCCGCCCCGCCGTTACGAATTCAATTCACTTCGGGGAAAGTTTGTCCCCGGCTGTCGACATTATTTCCGAATCCCATGGTTACGCGGTTTTGATAACGTTCGCGGCGATACTTGAAACACTCGCGAACCACCGCGCGCCGAAGTGGCCGCGAGGTCAAAAATCAATTTCCAAGTTTTCACGATTTAGTCCGACGTGTACTGACCCTTCCGCAAATGCTGAAGCGTCTATTAGTTTTGTATTAGGTCGTCCCATAAGTTCGTGCCGTGGATATGTTTATATTACTCACCATTGAAAAGTATTTCAATGAAAAACCGTAGAAATTTTATAGCGATGTCTTCGCCAAAATGGTAAGAAGAGATTGTGGAATGAAAGAGTGATTACTAGACTGCGGATGTTTGTGCAAAATTTTTCAATTTTTCTAGGAAAATTTTAGGAAAGTGGAAACAAATAAAATCTAATTTTTAGTGGCAGTAGCCTTTGTACGGTCTCGCGGGATACGGGATTTCCTATCTCGATTTTGATATCGAGTTCGCGCGAGAAGTAAATGAATTTTCACCGATGCCGGTTTTTCTGGCACCGATCTCTCGCGCACCACTGACGCGAAACTCGGCCGGGATTTACATTGTACGGGCGACAGCACGCCGAACGTGTTCGCGATGAGATCGAGTATTTAATTAGGACAATCGAAGAGAAAGATAATTGAATTCCCAGAGGCGTATCTGTAACAGCGACGGCGAAGCCTCATTCATTTCCAACCGGCCGGCAACCCATCTCTTAATTTTCTGGATTACCGGGTAATATGTGAACGCGTCCATATGCGAGCTCGACACGTCGTTCGGTTATTTTACCTCTAAACGTAGCTGAATGAACGTTTTTCCCAACTCGAAGAATATTCCACCTTATTTTCCCGTTTTATCGTTGGGAACGATAAGTAACTCGCATGGTCACATAAAATATTATTCCATGAAATATCTCCTGCTCTCTTAAGAAATTTTTCTGTTTCATTACAGGTTATGCACTCGCGCCAGAGCGTGTTTTAAACGATTCAGAAATTTCGAGGAATTTTACATTATTCTATAGTATGCACCATTTTGCTTGTAGGCCACTGCTGTTTTATAATAATGAATGCAAACCGTGGTACGATTAAATTTGATCATAAAATCGATACACGTCGATTCTGTGCCACCTAGACCAATACAAATTCGGACGGTTTCAAATGTATCTGTAAAATGTTTTAATTAATATATTCGATAACCTGTCTGTTCATTTTGTATTATATTCGTCGATTTTCATGTGAATACGATGTTATTTGGTCACAGGGATTTTGTATGAATTTTGAAGTTCCAGAGCAATACGGTAAGCCAATGAGTAGAAGTAGACAGTGCTAGTCAGACAGGTCAATTTGGCATACAAATGATTTAATTAGATTTAGTAATTCTCAGCTATAAATAATAAATGTTTAAAATTGAGTGATGTGTTAAAATAATTATCATAAAGGCGATTCGTTTTAACCTTTCAAAGCTGGTCCACAATTTTGATAGGATTCCATAGTTTAATAACTATGTATGCAGAGACTGCGTATCACAGTTATTAGGGAAATGTCGTTATTCGCGTCTCCGTAAAGTAAATTTTCGAAAAAAGAGAAGCATTAAGGGATTTTCGAAGCATGTGGCGGGTAAGATCATGTCTATCTCTCCCTCTACACGATTTTCAGGCATATCCAGCATTTTTCTGGCCCCGTCCCGCCTCCCTCTTTTTTAGTTCGATTTAATGCCGGGCCGCTAGATATTTGGAATAAAATGGGCAGGAATGTGAAATCGGCGGCTGGTACACGTACATAGGTATTGATGTACGTATTGGAAAACGATTCAGGATCCAAGATGAAAACCGTCGAGCGCATCCTGGTCCACAGTCACCTGGAAGAGTCACCCGGAGAAAAATATCGCCGGTTCTGAGCGATATTTGGCATGAACCGGAAGTAAGAAGATAGCTTCCGTTCGTTTTGTATGGCCGGCCATGTGTTACGTTATTAAACTTGCTGGCTGAACGATAATGTCGTTCGTTCCTCTCAAAATATACACGACTTCTATTACATTCTTCAAAACAATTTTTCACCACCGCGCCGCTGCGTTATTCAAAATAGGACGCTTATAGCGGATCCAGTTACGTTAGAAAGTTGCTTGTTTCAAAATAGTTAATTGCATTAATATGTAAAGAGGACCCTTGAAAATAATGTGTAATTGAAAATAGATGGATGATAATTGAAATGGAAATAATGGATTACCTCATCGCGGAGTTGAATGTGATGGAGTTGCGAGTACGTAAAAATCACAATCTGATTATAACAGATGAATTAGATGTTGGCTTTGCAAAACTGTCGGCAAATATTTGCGCCCATAGCGAGCAGAGGAAGAGAGTGAATACGAGAGTCGGCTGCGTTCACGGCGGCGTGGAAAAACCAAACGTTCGAGCGCGCCTTTTTCCGGCTAGGCGAAATATCGGAATAAATAGGAATCGGGTCAATCCGTGCGATGAATTTATCATACGAAAATATTTGTGAAGCGTTTTCGTAGAACCATTATTTCTAATACAATACAGATCTAATAATATTACTGCCATAAATCAACGAAAAGTATTTTTTGAATTTTCACCAGAGGCTTACATGAGAAATCCGAGTATAATCAATATTTATTTTCTTCGCGGTTCTAGCCAACTGCAATTTCCTCAAACAATTTTTCCGCGTCATGTGGAAACCCAATCTCTCTCTCTCTCTTCTTAAATTTTTTGAAAATAACGTTGCTAAGTCCATTTTTAAAGAGGTACTCCATTTTAAAGGGCGTATAGAGACTTTTCCGAGCGACAGAGTATTCTGCGATCAATATGCCGCGCAATCCGCGAGCGCGCATTTGAAATTCACTCGGACCAAAAATTTGCAGTAAAATGAAAATACATAAATATAAAGAAGTTGCTCGATGGCGTATCCCGGTATTACACGCCGTAAAAAAATCACGCAGCGATCCGCAAAATCGTATAAAAATTCTTTCGCCACGGCGTGTATGCAGCCGGAGGTTGCATTACGTCCGCGAGACATAAAGTTTGACGACGGCGCCGTAAATCGGCCCAAAAAACGATCGATGAGATCGATCTAGATGCCGCGAGCAGTGTGCTCACGGTAGAAACCGAGCACGAGTACCAACACGCGTTCACGGCTTCTTTTCTGCTGTATGGTGCTCGCGCGCCCTTAGCCCCCTCCGGCCTTCTGTTCCTTATTGTCAGTGCAAAGGGCGATTTCTCTTCGGAACGACGTTAACCCCGCGTCAGGAGAATTTAAAACGAAGTCACGATTCCCTATATAGGATGCCAGCTATCTACTCGCGCGAAATACTTTCAGATAAAGGCGTGTACAGGCCCGCCGTCTCTGATATATACACCACCGGAGAGCTTTTTCTACCCGGAATAATGTTTCACGGAGGGAAAGGGCTGGAAAAACAAAACCGCCACTAAACCCGCGTTAGCGAACCTTATTTGTTTCACTCCTCTTTATCCCTGACCCTTAACCTCGTTGTTTCTACATTCTTATCAAATTCCACTTTGTTTTCTTCGTCCCTTGACTTCGCTGTGCTCGAGGATTAACCCTGAAGAGCTCGAGACTCGAGCTCTTCGAGTCTACAAGACAGTAGAAATATGAAATTTAAAAAAAAACTCGTCTCTCATACAAGTTATCTGATTGATGTCGAAAGTGTTATTCCCTGAAAAAAAACATGGAAAATGTAGTGAAGTAAATATAATTTTCATTCTTAATATTGAGCCAATTATATGAGTTTCTTGACCAATTATATCAATGCATTTATAGATTACTTTCTAATAGTTTACTTCATTTTACAAATAGAAGACAAACAAGAATTTTTCAGGGATATAGATTAGTATTCCTTCGGATGCAGTATATAGAAATATAATAATAAATTTATACAAAGCCTTAATGCATATTTGCTTTCGAAGATATGCTATCAATAAGCATAACATTGCACGCGCAGTAAGCAAGGATCAATAGAGATGAAGATTACGTCCGTCTGGGCACATATAATCCTGTTTCACTTGTTGACGCGGGTCATTATTTATTCCATCTGTCTGCCCAGGAGCCATTCCTGTTTTATTTAGGTCACTAAAGACGATCATTACGTAGTCCGTTTAGCATTCGCGCGCGCATTCTTCTCTAAATAAAAATGAAATCAGCCTTATTTGTCTTACCGGGAACGACTTCTGCATTCTGTTTGTCTTGCCAGGGATCGAGTTCGTTCTGCTACTTTGATGAAAAACATTTCCCATTGTATTACTCGTCTGACCAGATACCGTATTTATTCTACTTGTCTGAACAGGAACAGCGCCAGCAGTACGTCCTCGACAAGTAAAGATTCCTATTTCACTTATCTGACAGGTAACAGAGCCTATTCTACTTGTCTGACTTGAGCGTTGCTCATTCCACTTGTCTGCCTAGGAACGTTTCCTATTCCGGCTGTCTGAATAAAGACTGTTCCAAACCTGCTTAGCTAACAATAAGTGCGAATCGAAATTTATTCACAGGGCTAAATTAATTCGCAAACTCTTACTTAATATTTTTTAGTTTCTTGTTCCATTAATGACATTTAAATTGTTTCGTTAATCCGTTCAGCCAACTGCTTTCAATGCTTTTACTCTACTTTCACGTATTTATATGTCCTATATTTAACCGTTTGAGTGCGTCGAAGCGCTATTGCGCTTCACTTTCTATGTATAAGAAAATTCTCCGCACTAAAACGGTTAATCAAATTCAACTTGTACATCTGGTAAACTTGTTTTTTTAATATTCTAAAATACTTATTCCGTTTTAAAGCGTGTATGGAGGCATTTCTGAATCTATACATACAAAAATCGCTACTTTCAAAATCGTTCTGATTTCTACGTAAAGAAACGGCGTTAATTATTGCATCGAGAACGAACATATTTGCAAGCGATGCCAAACAGTCAATATTCCGAAGCAATGCGTCAGAAGTCGTAGAATATACGAGCACCGGCACCGAATCCCGTTCGTTTTCGAGGAAGCTCGCCGACGAATTTTCTCGTTCGGCGAAAGATGTCGTTCCATCCAGATGCGTCAGCAAGCGGCTTCTCGTTCTCACTCTTTTCGGGGGGGGGGGGGGGCGTTACCATTTCAAAGCGAGCGCAGGGATTGGTTAATTTAATTTCCGACCGGTTCAAAGTATGGAGGTGGGTAATACGATTAAAAGGAACAGCTGGACGTTGCGCGAACGGCGTACACAACGATCCCAGGTAAGTGGTACCTGGAGAGAACGCCGGACCACGTTTCCGTTGTTCCTGCTCGATCGTTACTAGCACCTGGCTACCTGGTCCCCATCGTTTCTCATTTACCTTGGCGGAGGACTCATCTTCGTGGTGGTCGATTTACGAAACAATAGGCCGTCGACGAGGAATAACTGCTTCGCAGACTTTTTCACGTTCGAACATCAGCCATGAAATTCGATTATATAAAATACGCGTAATATTGTTAAACATGACTCCTCACAGTGGTGCGGGACCGTCGTTTTTTAGCAGTTCAATTTGAACACAAACGAATTTAACAAAATACATTTTTATCAGAAGGTCGTCGTCCTTAATCGTACTTCGTTTATTCTTTGCAAAAATGCTGGAACCAGTGTAACCGGTTTTTGCAGAATTCCTGCAAGAAATCGACGGGCCAGATCGATCGCAATCAAGCCGCCATTAAAACACCGTTCGCCGATTGAACCGCGCGAATCTCGACCGTGGACGTGTCCTCCCCGGAGAAGATGACCATCGTCGCCGGAAAGGGGAGGTATCATTTCGAATTCCTGGTGCGCGGGATGCGATCACCTTGGACGATATACAAGCGGGGACAGGGTCCTCGGTCGAATCTAGGTCGCCTTATGATCAGCCCCGGACCTCCGAAGAATCTTATCGGTCTACGTGAAAATCCGTAAATCGAGGAGAAGGGCTGGCCAGGTCTGGTCTGTTGGGTCCAGCGTCGTGCACACGGCAAGGACGAAGGAAGGCGTGGGTGACGTAAGTGGATGAGGAGAGAGGAGGCCGAAAGGAGAACTTAAATGCGGAATAGCGTCGAATAGGCAGCACTCGTCCGGTGCTTCGAGCCGTTCCGCCGATTTAATAACGTAAATTGTGCGCGAGCTCGCTTTAGCAGTTCCGTCACGAATTTTTCTAAAGCACACTATCGAGTGTTCGGACTCCTGCCGGGAATACAGAGATCTCTCTGCCTGTAGCGCAGGGCCGTGCGAGACATCCCTCGGGGCCCTTCGCCACCTTCTCCCCGGTTCTTTTACATTTTTCACCCTCGCCTGGCGCGGCGTCTCGCAGTTTTACCATCGTTGTCTTCGATTGCTTCTTTTCTCCCTCTTCCGGTGCTCCACTTATCAAATTTTCTCTTGCCTGCGGCTCACCCTCCCTATCATTCGCCGTCTTACTCTTCTAGGTCTTGCCCGGTGGTTGTACAGGGTGCAAAAGTCGACCGCTTTGCGTGCTTCGTCTATTTTTAACGTATATCGTCGAATACAGAAGATTTACCTCGCGGTTTCCAAGATTTCATCGGCATCGATCACTTTTTTAAACATATTCGTACATGAAAGAAATTTGCTATTCGTATGCAACACGGTTCATTGTACGAAGCGGTAAATATTTAGTCTAGCACCAGGTATTTTATTATTCCAACACTCTCTCTCGTGTTTTAGATGAGTAAATGCGATCCAAATTGTATCGTGTTTGGACTCGTTTCAATCAGAAAAGTTGTACCAGTAGGTTAGGAAAAGTTCCACAACGAAATCATTATTAATTGGTGTTGTGAAAATATCGCATTACAGGGGGTGTGTCGCAATTTTTGCATAGCGTTTTCAGAATATTGTGTTAGAAGTAAACCGTAGATCTTTATATAAAATGAAAATAACCTCGATCAATTCCTTATTGAAACTTCTTGAATAATTTTAAAAAGTTGAAGATCCTCTAATTCTTCTAATCCTACCGTTTTAACCCCTTGCCCTACAATAACGAGCCAGACTCGTGATGAAAATTTTGAACAGAGTCTAATAGATATGTATGTTATTAATTTTCTTTAAACCGTAATAAAAATCTACTTTGTTGTAGTTGATATATATATCCCTTGGAGAAAAGATAGACATACAATAAATATAAACTATCTTTCTTTTTCTATAAAATTCTGAACGATGAAGAATTTCTAATCATTATAATCACAAAATAAATAGTAGTGCAATAGTAGTCCTACTCATTTTTCTGATAAATCCGCAGTCTAGTTACAGGAGTGATGGCTCCACTTGAATTTACCTCGCCACGTCCCGCGACCATAAGAGCGATTGAACGATTCAATACCGGCCGATACGTTTCTGGCAGCGTCTCTGAACGGTTCACACGCAGAAGTACGTAACGCGCGTCGACAGAACCATGTCGCCGGAAGCTAAACGACGAATCGCACCCCCGCGTTTACGTGACTCGCATACTCGAGCCTTTCCTCGGCTAATGTGGCAGCCGTGAAAGCGACATGAAGACTGAACTTTCCTGCCTCGGTATCCTCACCTCGAGAGAACTTTCCTCTTCTTTCTCGAGCGGCTGGGGCTGGTTCTCGCCTGCTTTCAGGTGCACACCTTCCAAGGGAGTACCGCGCGGACTGAAAGAGAATCGGATATGACGGGCACGGTTATGCGATATATTGAATCCCGGCAGAGAGAATTTCCTGATGGTGTTTCGAGGGCTCGCGTGCACTCGCGCTGTCGCGTTCGCGACTCCCGCGAACAATAGATCCCCGGCCAGGTAGAAGAAGACGAGAGAGAAAGAGAGAGAGAAAAAAGAAAAAACGGAACTTTCCTCTGTATAAAGAGGAATTTCAAATTGGTTTACAAGTTCCCCTTTTTTCGCGTGGCTTGTTTGCCCCCATTCCCGGGGACCGACCTCGGAGTGGGGGGAAAATTGAGTTCTGTCGGTGTCGCGTTACGACGACGTTTCTCTTTCCTCTTTAGGAGCTCGCCCGGTAAAGAGTTAACTTCGTTCGTCTTCGCGCTTGCGAAACACATCCGATACTCTCGGCCCCTGTTCGGGCAGAAAACATGGCGGAGTGGTTTTCGCCGTGGGGATTTTTTAATGGTTGATCGCTCTCTCAAAATTACAAAATTCTTTATGGTTCAACCCTTGATTGAAAATTGGAATGTCCTGATGCTCGACGAAACCGGAACTGACAAGTTCAAATTGAATTCTATAAAGATCATCTTCATAACCCCTTTATAGAGATCTGAAATTTTCCCTATAGTCTCGTTAAAAAATGTTAATATTAACCCCCCGTACTATAACACCGAGTCAGACTCATGATTCGCAACCACGTTCTACTAAATATGTATGTCATTCATTTCCTGTATACCGAAGTAAAATTCCATTTTGTTTTCGGTATACACATAGTCGTTGGAGAATACATAGATACATAGAAGGGATTAACCCCTTGCACTACTATTTACTTTGTGATTGTAATGATTAGAAAGTCTTCATCGTTCAGAATGTCATAGTAAAAGAAGAGATAGTTTATGTCTATTGCCAATGTTTTCTCCAAAGGATATATACCAACTACAACAAAATAGAATCTTATTTTGCTTTAAAGGATATTAATAACATACATATTCATTAGACTCTGTTCAGAATCTTCATCACGAGTCTGACTCGATATTGTAGGGCAAGGGATTAAATAAAAAGAAAGTAGCATGGTTAAAGTCGAATGATCATGTGTGGAATACATATTGAAGCAATGCTTCCGGTGCGCGGCAAGGTGAAGGTAGACGGTGTGACACGTTGGGTATCAGATTGAACGGGCCAGTGCTCAGAAGACAGGTGAAAGAAGGCGACAAGAGGGAATCACAGGTTTCCAGAGGCGCTCGTATACACCAAGAATTCTCAGCTAGGAAGGTGCTCGGTATTTGCATGTGAGTAATGAACCCGGCATGATGGGACTAAAAGATGGTATAGCAGGCACCCTGAAGGCGTCGGCGTCGGCGTTGGCGTTGGCGCGAGCCTTCTCGAAGACTACGTCTCGGTGAAACAGCCTGATATCAGCGTGAACCAGACACGATAACCTCTCATGTATGAAGTGTCGTTTAACCGGCCACTCGGGAACCCCTTTTCTCCCTCTCGTTCTTACGTCACCGTCTCAATGACTTCCATCTCCGTCCCTCCCGGTCCCCCTTTTATTTACCTTGCCTTCTTCTTACACTCTGTTTGGCTCGCAACCCCCTTCCCGCTTCCTCCCTCCATCCCACTTTCCTCTTCCAACTCGCTGGTACTCTCTGTACTCCCATTCTCCGCCACCCTAGTTTTCCTATCCAAAGTGCACAGCTTCCGAAGAGTTTGCCGAATAAAAGGAGCCCGGAATGCCGTCCACGGAACTTCCGAAGTCAAATTGAATGGGGATGCTCGTGGCCGTGATCGGTTCGTCCCCGGGAAATCCAGGCCGGTCGCTTTATCGTCGGAAGTTATTGTTGTCTTCAAGGGGAAGTCCTACTATGTGGTTCGTTGGATAGGGACTATCCGCTTGTTATCGATGAAAAGGACGATTCCTTGCCCGGACAGAGCGCTGTTAAATGTTTAGCGGCCAGCGGATGCAAAAATTGGGGACCTTCTCTTCTCGCGCGACAAGCTTGGCTAGGTAGCCGAATATAAATTTTGTTTCTGCTTAATCTCAGAAATGACAGATCTCGTGGATACTCGAACGTAAATAGCTCGTTTTAAGAGCAATTAAGTATTTAGCGAGCATCGAATTCAAATTCGGGAGCTTGCCGAATATAGGATGACATTTTGTTCCTAGAACCAAGCGGAAGTAAAGTGCTCACGTTTGGAGAAGTTCTAGATTTTTAACATTATAAATAAATTTGCATATTGAACTGACACGTAATAAGTTTAAATGTTATCAAATGTGGAACACTTACATCAGGTGTACTATATTCATAAATAGCTTTAGTCGTTCTATTGATCGAGTTGAGATTATTTGACACGGTACAAGAATCAGTTGATTAAATAACGAAATTGCGAACGAAAAAGGAAAAGTCAATTCTTTCAACATTTTTAATGAGCTACAAATATTTCAAGATGAGAGCTCAAAGGTGGAGATTTTAGAGTTGCAGATTTTCTGCCTTATCAGAGAATTTCATCCTTCTCTGATCACCTTTAAATGGGGTTGCACCTAAATGTCAAACACTGTGGTAAACTAAAATATTTTAAGAGCGTCAGTATAACCATGGATTTGGATAGGCACAGTGAAATGAAGAACCAGTCATTGTTTAAATTAAACGATTTTCACTATTCTCGAGACATTTTCTGAAAAAGGAAATTCCAAATGTTTCTAAACGAATGGTGCCATCGGTTAAATAAAAGCAATTCTTTAAATATTTTCAATCTTCCACTTTCAGCCGGACATTTGACGTTTCTCGAACACGTAATGGAAGCAGTATTCATACATATACGTCCGTTTCCTGGTCCTTTATCCGCTGGTGGATACAATTAAGACCATTTCCGTGTCACTGAAACTGCGCGTCGAAGAAGTTCGGGCACTTTAAGGAATACTTAATGAACAACTTTCGCCGGCGGACTTCTGTTTCCCGGTGTTCTTCAGCCGGCTGCTCAGACTGCTTTGCGAACTGCCTTAAAAGAAGAAACATACCGGATAGAAAAGGTCACGCCAGTTTCCCCCATAAAGCTGGCTTTATAGGGTGAGTTGCGCCGGTCCTGCGGACGCTACCGAAGTTTCCAGACTGTCGTCATAAAGTGCCATTTTCGCTGCTCAGAAGTATCTAATAGAATTGCAACGTACCGCGGGTAAAAGTTACGATTAAAAGGATAGACTGTCGTTTTCCCGTTCATTGTCCTTGCGCAGACAAAAGCGAGCGAAACTGGATCGATTCGGGGCGAACGGAAACGACCATGTTTGTGTGCCTTTTTTTTTCCTTCTCTGCTTCGTTTAATTAATCTCGAACGAGCCCGAAACACGTCTATTTACTCCCCACCCTTGATTTCTGCCATAATTGGATCCTTTTCGCGCGGCTCGGTAATTAGTTACGTGTAATCCTTTTAATATTTTTCACGAAACGCCGGCGTCAGGCGAAAGACAAAAGCGGCAATATATCGTGCAGAAATAGCGCAACATTTCAGGTGGCCCTTAATAGGCCCATCATCCACCAAATTACGCTGGCTAGCTGCGCCCAGCACAATGTAACGGGTGTCCTTTTCGCGCAATTAACTCGAAATTGCCGGACCGCCGATAAGAGGCCCCGTGTACAACCACTTTTTAACGGGTCGGAGGCAAAAAGAATGTGTTTTGCTCCCGCCAATTAACGGGGCGTTCTTATTTTGCTTATCCCGAGTTAATTGCTTAATGAGCGCCACGGAGTTCCCCCGCACAAAGAAACTGCGGATTAGAGTTTAATAGAAAGTACAATTCCGCGGGGAAGAGAGTCTTCCCACGAACAAATGTTTACAGTAGCCTCCCCAACAGCAATTTATTAGATTGCCAGACTAATTTTTAGCTGTGCCTGGTTAATTGCTTAACGAACCTTGAAAAAGAACTATTTCCGAAGTATATTAAACGATTATTTGGATACGTATGTAATTAAAATGTGTGCCAGAGCTTTAACAATCTTTTCATCTTTCCCGAAGGTGCTGAAACGAATAGCTTCACAAAATCGTTGTATAAAAATGCTTTACGCGTCGTGTTTTTTTACGAAGGATTACAGTAAGCTGCGCGCCTTTACGCGATTACACATTTTTGTAGATTAATTCGAAATACCAATATTGAACGCAAACGTGTGTTCACGAGTACGTATTCTACTTAAATAATTCATCGAAATGTACGGACACTTTTATTTGATTGCAGTTTCCATGTAAATGTCTGGTATACAGGAGCGGATAAAATTTTATACGATTTGGCTCGAAAAGTTTCACGGTATATTGAATACGTCATTGACGTATCGGGTACATCAAATTACCGTCGTTTTTCAGATAAAACTACACGATTTATCTTGTTTGAACACATAATGAAATGCATTCCGTAAAATCCTTTAACAATGGAAACTGGTATTTAACGAAATGTAATTTTTCCTTATTAATAATTTCGGTAATGCTCTTATTTTTTATTATTCTATAGTGCTCTTCGAGAATTATATTGTTGAAATGCTAAATAAATACATAAAAATAAATCTTTTTAAAAACTCTTATATACTTAAACGTGCATTTAATCACATCGGTATCTAATTTTGGTATTTAAAGTCAAAAAGTTTAAGATTTTCGTCACAAATGCATAAAGCATATAAAAGCGAGCTAATCTTTTTCGAAAATACCGAAGAAAATTTCGTTCCACGAAGAAGAACAAGTTGAAACTTCGCTGCGGAGAGGGATAGAGAAATAAATTAGATCTTGGTCGTTATTGGCCGCCGAGAATAACGTTTATTATGAAGTCAAGAGCCCGATCGCGTATGAGATGGTGGCCGCACATTGAACAGAGCTACCCCGTTGAAGTACGTAACTCGAGTTTCAGCCCTCCCGGATAGTGGTAGCTCTTAAAGAGATTATTTCGAGACGGTCTACTCTCGACCGTTTGGCTAACCATAGCCTATTCTTTGAAGGGCCTCCTATTCTCTTCCTGCGTTAACTCCTCACGGTTCCTTGACTTCCATGAGCCTCTCTCTCCGTCTTGTCTTTCTGTAACGATGAACATGCTCACCGAGGATCGAGAACCTGCGGGTTACCAACTTATTGTGAACCGGTCCGGGCCAGGAGCACGGTAAAGGCGAGACTGATTGGTTTCATCAAAGTCTGCCATTTATTATTCGGTTTCGCCGTCACAGGAAATTTGAGCAACCTGAACTTGTGCCAGACAAGTAGTTGTCCCCCTCAGAATTTAAAGTATCTACCGGGTTAGTTTCCTTTACAAGGTAGCCATTGTTATCATCTGCAGATTGTAATTAACAGACCACGTATCCTTATGCCGGGATAGGGTCTCGTATCTTCTAGGTTATTCAACTTATTTACTGTACCTTTGATCTTAATAACTTTCGTAAACTCTTACTATATATAAACACTTATTATTATTGTAAACAGAAACACCCCTCAAAATGCCATTTTAAAAATAAATACTTGCTTTCGTTTCTTTGATTCTTCGCAGCAACTGAACTCTAGATGATCAATTTTATTATTCGTAAATTATTTCCTCTCTCACACAAGATCTTCTATGAGACAAAATGCTCTCCGGGCGCGGTCTTCGATCGCGAGTATCGGAAGTGGCTGAATTTAATTCGGACCAGGTCGGATTTTTTACGTCCCCGTGGGATTTCCGTTTTCCATAATGAATGGGCACTTGCTGTCGCGAAGTGGCAGGCGTTGAAGCGGCGATAAAAAAAAACGCAGCAGCATCCCGTCGTAAACTGGGGGGTCCACCCTGTCGGTAAGGGGTGGATCATAATTGCTCACTCTGTTGAAAGACAGCAACGACGCGGCACGGTACGGCACGGTGCGGTGCGGTTCGGCGTTAAAATATTTCCCGCAGTCTCCGCGGGCGTTTATTGTCCCCCCTGTTGCAGTTTTCGCCCGTGATAGGCGCGACCGAGGTGAAATCTGCGAGCAAACGCGCTTTTCGCGGGTACGACGAGCGGACCAATCGCGCTCGCTCCCGGATTCCATTCGCGGCGAACGTGACTGCCGCGGGAAAAGAACCGGAACGAGATATTGTCGGGCAGATTATGCGATTTGCGAGGAACGAAAGACACGATAAACTGCGAGCACTGCCGTTAGGAACGTCCTAGAGAGCTCGAGTGACCGTTCCATCCAGCACTCCGAACTGAAAAGCAATTAGAAAGGTTTCGCGCGCGTATATGTGTAATTTGAACTTGTTCCCGGAGTTTCGACGCTTCCCGCCGTATGGAAACTTGTAATCATGTATAGCGCACGACCGATCGAGAATGCGGCCTCCACATGCATGCACACCGAGTCACGTGACAATGGTGGGCGGGCAAGCACCCCCTCCATGCAATCAGGAAATTTGTTATTGGCTGCCACTGGAGGGAGTTGCCTTTTTCTGCCGCTACTACTATTGGCCTTTAACTCAGACATTGGCACTATTTCCTAATTCTTGAAATTCCTTTTTCTTTAATATCCGTTTTTTTACGTTGTAGCCATTTCTGAAACAATTGATAGGTTCCTCAAAAGAAATTGGATCCTCAAAGGAAATTTCGAGAATTTCAGATATTTAGCTATTCAATCAAATGAAACGAGAAATACAAGGTATCATTAGTTTATACAATTTTATCAACATTGCGTGTTAGATACCAAGGGCGATAACAAATTATTTTTTGAGAATGATGTTTGAAAACAAATCTTTCTCTAATAACCAACAAAACATTAGGAATTAGCTATGAATACTTGAAATAATTTCAGCACAAACTATGGTCCAGAATTGTCTTTTCTTTAATTAATTAAATAATAGTTTGTACATATTTTTAGTACTCCATATTCAGTTCCATTTTATTAATTATCTATTGAGATATTCTACATTTTCCTTTTCTCTTTGTAACTTTCTACCGTATATTTCAAGTAGGTTTTATGTTTTGCAGCTTGTATTGTGTTAAATAACAGACGCTCCGGAGCAGAAACAACGATTTTCAGAGAAAACACTTGAAATATCCACTTTGAATTTCAATGCAGCCTTGCAATTGGTTTCTGATTACCGACAATAACAATAGCCAGTCGGACTTTGTACTTTAGCTCATTAAAAGCTAATTAATTAAATTACTGGACCACGAAACGCATTAAAACTTGGAAACAAGTTGGTAGTTCCCAATAGACATAATGTGCTTTTGAATTGGCAGTATAATATCGGGTCGATTAAAGTTCATGTCATTGCTAAGTCTCCGAGGGAACCAGACTTCCGAGACTGGCTCGTCTGATGAAACCATCAAGTGCTGTGACGTGTCTTCAGGTTTATCATACGTACGTTGTTATTGCTTTATAATTAGTTCACGTTTTCATTTTTTATAATTAGTTCACAAATCCTTGAAATCTTTAGATTACTTTAAATTCCTTCAGCTAGATTTTCTAACTAGTTTAATAATAGTCTAACAGTAAAATGAAATCTACAGTCTACTAATGCAGGTAAGAATTGAAACTTAATTGGAAGACGAGACAGAGAGTGCACGCATTGTTACTTAATTAGGAAGAAGCATTGTCAGTTGCACGGCCGAGCGATCGCAGATATGAAAACCAGAAATCAATATGCATGACGCGTCGTGTTTGATTTTTCTGGCACCGTGTCAGGGCGCTTTTACGTCGCTGTCAAATGGTGCATCCGGATCAGAACGAGATCGCGCTGGAAAATAAGATCTGTAAACAAAATGCCAATATCTTCTGCTGCAGACAAACCATGCAAAGTGATTTACAACGACGAGAAACAATATTCTATAGTTTCACTAGGTTTATTGGCATTCTCGTCAGCGGTAGAGGTTTCTCGATAAAATTACGTCGACCAAAAATTGTACAATACCTTTACTCTTCGAAAAGTTGTATTATTCTGAATCAAGATTATTATTTTGAACTGACAGGACGGGCGGGTACTATTTTTCTTTATTTAGTGTCCTAAAAGCACTTTCATAAAATCTATGGTCATCTATGGACGATTTATCCCATAAACAATGTCAATATATTTATTCAGATTTCAATTAACCATATAAATGAATCGTACCGTTGTGCAATGTGAATTCTCCAGACCTCTAAAACGGGTAAAATTTCAATCGGCCAAGTGAATAATATTTTATTTAAATTTTTGTCAGGAAGCATTTGTCGATAAGAATCTGAAGTGCCATAAATTACCACAATCCGCTAATTGCCCGTGGTCTCGAAGCTTCCTTAAACTCTAATCTTACTGAAAACACGAGTTGCCTAACAAGCATTGTTATCTAGCGCAGAGGCCATTATTCCCTCTTACAGAGATCAACGTTGTGTCCGGATGAGAGAGAACAATTGAGGTCTGTGAACAACGTGCTGTTCCGTCAAAGCACTTTTTCAGTAGCAACTCGACCGACTCGAGTCTGTCGAGCGGAGAAACGTTCATTTAGTAACGAACAAGATTCTCTAGCGTGCCCGCTAGACAACGGGACGTTTTCAACTACCGGCATGATTCATCTGCGCCACTGTTTCCCTCGGACATCGTCGATACACTGAGTAACAGCCGAGAAAAAATTGGGAAATTTTCACTATCGAACCAGCAACTACATTTCAGAAAAAACAAACTGAAATTAAGCATTTTTAATAGAATCCATCACGGTACAAATGCAATTATATATATCAGATATTTTATCTATTTTTCAAGGCAGCCATAAAAAGTATGGAACGCATACCTAGACCAATTAAAAGATAAAAATGAAAGGTTGTTTTACTGTCCGAGTTCAGACACAAGAGATCCTTTTTGTGTCCTGTAGAATTGTAACTTAACCTTTTAAACCTACGGTATATTCCAGTATTTTGTACGTTATGGTATAGTAGTTTTTTGGTAGAATTTTGATTTGTTAATTACAGTCGATCACAGTGAATTTTTTGTACGTCAGTAAATCAAATTGTTTTTAATATTATTTCGATTATAATTTGAGCGATTCAGCTTATAATTTCTCGAATACAAGTGGAGTTAACATTCCCTGTCTCTTATTTTAAACGGCCCGAAACCATTTGGACTGTACTTATCAAAGTGAAGCTATTGTAAAATACCGCAGAATGGCGACTGCACGCATTGTCGCGCACATTATGCCACACTACGCCAGTGTATGCGTCGGCGGGCGAGTATATGTGTATCTTACAATGCGTGTGTGCACGATCGCGCCTATTTGCGCATACGTCTACACACGAGCTAGTTTGCGCACGTGCGCATACATTGCAAGGCGGTTGGCTGTGATAGCTGCGAGTGAATGCGCGGAATACTGAGCGTGTGGGATCCGATATGTTGAAAAGATAATTATGAGCTTTCACTACGGAAGGATGGAAAATTTGCTGTTGGAAAATGTTCTAAAACTTTTGCAACAATTCATTATCCGCTTAATAATCAATGGATTACGGATCTTTATGCAAATTCCCATTTTATAAAAATCCGACGAGGGGGGAAAATATATTTTGATGACTGGATCTTTCTGGTACTTTCTTCTGTAATTAATCGAGGCTCTGATTACTTTAGTAATCGTTAGCGATGATCTCTGAAAAAATTTGATAATTACTTCAGCGTTTAGAGAGGTTCGTCACTGCAGTTTGATAAAAATGTTAAATAAAATTTCACAATTCCTCTGAGCATATTGGGATAGCAATATCATCACTGCTCCCGGACAATAATATTGCCGTGCTCCTAAGACAACGAGCGGCGGATTATAAAAATGGGGACCGAGGTTTCAAGATAAATTATATAGCGAAATCCAGAAGACAGAGATTTTTCTCTCAGTTTTAAGTAGCGAGAAGCTAATGCGGGACGGGGCACAAATAAATGAAATTTCTTGTACGTTGATTATTCTTCAAAATGTACTCCGGACGATCGTTATTAAAGCCGCTTAATTTATATTTTTCATTAGCCGGAAAAGCAGATATCCACCTGCCAGCTTTACTTAATTAAATTGCTGTACAAACGACAGTGTCGCGAACGGGTGTTTCTCTACGAAATAAACTGAAACGAACGAGAAGAAGAAAGAAAGATAGATACGGGAGAAGAAAAAGAAAGAGAGAGAGAGAGAGAGACGTCGTTAATATCCACGATGAAACGTGTATATTTTAAAGAGTTAATGAATGAAGCTTTGTAGAATACAACTGACAAATCGCACGATTGAAACAATCGGAATGACAAACGAGAGGGATGAAGATAGGCGTGTGTTGAGACAGAAAAGCAATGTATCGGAACAGTCGATTGATATATTTTGAGAATTCCGTGTCGCGCCGGAAAACGAGTATCGATGGAACTCGAAAATTTCGAGGACTTTTAAACGCGTTAATGACCGGCATTCACTCTGTCCGGCTGGATACGTTGGATTTCCGCCAATCAGCACAGCAATTAGCGAAATTCACCGAACGTGCTTGCTCGGCAATTGGGTGAAACGATCTGACGGCCAACTGGCAGATTTTGGTCTTAATAAATATACCGTTTAAAATTAGAGCTATCCGATTGAAAGGAATTTTCAGACAGAATGCGGCGATCAACCGGCAATACGTTCACCGATATCGAATATTCACTGAATTCATCATACACATGACATTAAGGATCACCAATTTCGCAATACCGAACTCACCCATTTCTCTTTCAACGCGTCCTCTCGGTCTCTATAGAATCGCCGGTCATATTAAATTTATTTAATAGTATCCGTAAGGACTCTGCCTGGGTTCTCCGTTCGGTGCTCGATAGTATGAATTTTTTATCAAATGCCCCCCGTGCGCGTTCGAACCGAACGAAATAAAAATTATTAATTAGCGGTATTGCGAATTCATCGCAGCATTTGTGAATCCCGCCGACTGTTCCAGGTCAGCATGTCTACATACCTGGTCCTTTTAATATGTATATAACATTTAAAATGTGTGTTAATGGTGAAGGCTAATATTTAAATCAGAACGTGAATTTTTTAGTAAATCGACCAATAACATTATACGAACCGAATTTATTATTTCATGCAACTGAGAACGAGACCTTTCACATTTTTAATGCTGCACAGGACGTACTGGTACACTGATTGAGCTTCACTTTATCACTCACTGTCAATTACAAGCTGCTAACGTAGCAGGTATACCTACGTGTATTATTTATTGATTAATATCGTTCATGTAAATCGATATTGGAGCAATTAGAATTACAGATAAAACGTATTAAATTCTTGTCCAGTGCAAGGGAAATGCAGGTATTTAACCCTTAGCACTCGAATGGCGACCGTAAGGCGCCACTAAAAATTGCTGCATCATTACTCAAAATATTTTTTTCATTATTAAATTTGTTTGTATTTAATAAATTACTAAACATTTTAGTACTCTACGAGTAAATTGCACCATTTTCGTATGTATAAAATTAAAAAATAAATATATTGAAGGGAAATATTCTAGGTCGAAAGAAATGTTTCCTTTTGGAGTTAAAATAGCTTCGAGTGCAAAGGGTTAACTATTTACAATATAAAACCTAGTTGATTTTTTAACTGTTATCCAAATTTACGTTTCATAAGTATTTCCGAAAAATACGTTATAAATTATTTGCCTTTACTATAGACGTTTAAGCGTTTAAATCCGACTCGATAGTCCGGTGGAAGGTGCTAGAAAGTACATTTCCGTGTCTCTAATAATTCTGTCGCCCATTGCAACGTTCGGGACCCGCAGAAGCAGAGCCAGTGGTATTAAAATTGCCAGTGCTAGTGCATGTCGAACTGGATCCCGCAGCCATTACCGCAGTCGGTCGAAATAAAGGGTGGTATTCAATAACTAAATACAATCAGCATAAATCCCGGGATCCGTCGTGTCCACGGCCGCGTTCGCATAAATCTGGCCTGGGGGGGAGACGGCCGTAGGAGCAGCCGCCGTATGAAAATCAGCCGACGGTGTATTTATCATAGCATTTCGCGATCACCAGTCGCGGTAAAACGGACGCGGGCCGACGAAAGAACGGACACACCGGAGGCCGAATACGGCCGCGGGCGTTGGTTAATTTCCGTTTGACTAACGCAACGAGTATCGCCGGCCACGTTTCCGTGACTGGTGCGACGTCCTGTATAATACAGGACTCTGCCGCGCCCCCGTACGTGTACGCTGTGTCCTGTACCGGGTCAGTTCTATCATGCTGGCGCAGCCCGGCTCTCGGACGTGTATAAACATTCACCTAAGTAGAACGTTTCGGCATTGCGACGTACACATTTCCGGGGCCGTGTCGATAACCGCCGCGCTGCCTGTCGTTTCGACGCCTGACTCGGGGCTAAAAACAGGGTGGTTGACAATTAGGGGAGTATCCAAAATTTGGGTCAAACTTTTACGAGATAGTGCAGAAATAATAGCACGTGCCGACGTGGTCATCTCGATTATTAGCTATAGAAATAAGTAAAGGAACGTCTGAAGTTTTAGCCAATATTATAAACAGTTGGTGGTCCACCTAACATTGCCATCTCAATCATTAACTATAGAATTGAATATGGTAATCTCTGAAATTTTTGGGGGTCTACCTTTTGGATCCAGTTTTGGGGATCGAAACCAGCCCCAAATTAAATGCGATCTCTGAATAATTTATTCGACAGCCCACCAACACGGAAGCCTTTCTGCAAAGTTTCGGATCAACACCTCAACTATGAGGGTAGTTACAGAGAAAAATCGAAAAACCAGTTTTTGACCGATTTTCGAAGTTTGCTCGCAATTAAAAGTTCTGAAAAAAATCAGACCCATTTCGGCTACCGTGGCACATATTAGGGAACAATTTCCGATTTTTCCGATGGAAAACCTGGTTGCTAAAAATGAACAAAGGCGAGAAAATTCAGAATTCATATTTAAATTTAGAAGCGATACCTACGAAACTAATTCGGCAATAAGATATTGTCATCACCACCATCCTCATTTTTTCCATATTTTTTTCTTGGATACACAGTAGTTTAAAAAGATAAAACACCGATTTTTATCTCAGCTTTTTATCAAAACTATGTTTGCTCTTTCTCAACAACTCCGGTTAGATCCTTTCGTAACAATCAGCGCGTTGCACTTCGGTGACGTTTCGCGTAAGAAAAATGGATTTGTCAGCCTGAGTACTATTGTAAATAAATTCTAGCGGGGTTAAACGAATTCGCGGTGATCGGATCGTGAAATCTGTTCCGAAAATTTGTCGCGGATCCGTGATTCGGCATTTTCCCCGCGGCAACAAAGTGCCACAGCGCCTTAGTCCCGATAACCGTGTTTTCTCAAATCCTTTGGCCGCTCTAAGGAGCAAACGCGATTATTCGAGTGTGGCGGAATCAGGGAAGAAGGAGGACAGAGCCGGGGAGTAGAAAAGACGCTGTGAGATCGGACTGGAATTGGTACAAACCGAATAATTCCGACAGAATTCCCACTTGAATCCGGCGTAATCGAGACGCGCGACGGCGACGGCGACGGCGGCGCGGCGCGCTCGCGCGCTTTATCGATTGATCTTTCTCTCTCTCTGGGTAAGGCGAACACCGAGGTCTCTGGGAAAGGAGCAACCGGATCGATCCCGTGTGCAACAATGCCTCGGGATAGCCTGCATAAATGTACTCCGCTCCCACGTATCGGTAAATCCTTACCTAACGACCAACGACTTGGCAAAGTCCGAACGTTCCAGGGCACTTTTTCCTTAGCTCAGCGGGCGCGCGCGCTCACCTTTTTGTACCTACGAGGGCTGCTCCTTTCTCGCCCTTCTTCATTCCCCGTGTAATCCACGGTACATTAGCCGCGACCCTAAAACTAACAAGCTTAACGCATCGTTCTAACGGTTCTTCATGATAAACGCGGGATAAAATGGGGCAAATTCTTTCGGACTGTCTAACTTTCGTCTAACGACTCGGATAAATAGGTCTGATACCGAGTTTTTGAATAGATCCACTTGGTCTTTAATGGTGGAGAGGTGATTTTTGATGATGGAATAGTGGTTGTTTCTTTGTTGAAAGTCATACGAATGTTTTTCGTCAATCCCAAGGTCTAAGAACCTTCAATAATTTTCGTAAGTTTAACATAACGTATAGATATTTTTAAGTCCTTTTATAATCTAAAATGAAAATCCGACTGTGCTTCTTTTAATAAGTGCACAACAGATATCTTTCAGTTTCATGACTGTTTTCATTAGGCACAGTGAAACAATAATTTTATTAGTTAAATAATCCTCATTTTTGTCGGTCAATCCGTGAAACACAAATAAATAGATGAAATTGCTTTCCGCTAAATAAACATACATTTCTGTACTAGATTCAATTCATAAAATCATTAAGATAGTATACGTTCAGTATCAACACACTGAGTCTATTATTACCCAAAAATGAGCATCGGTTCTAGCAAACAATTCGCAGACTAATTATTACTGCCATCAACGTTCAGACGCGTGTACTCGAGAAACAAACACTCCAGGCGCTGTCAATGTAAACTGTGATTCTCAATGCGCCGTATACAGGGTGTCCCAAAATCGCGAGACCACACGCGATCCATGAGAAAACACGCCTACCATAATGCAAACACAAATCGAAACACGGTCCGTATCATTTTGCAAGCTAAAGCTACATTTTCAAGATATTACCTGCTGAAAATTGATGGTTCGACTTCCGACGTGCTGTGTTTAAACTACCGCTCAACTGGCTATGATTTAAACAGCCCTCGCCGGAAGTTGAACCATCAATTTTCACCTGCTAACATCTCGAAAACGATGCCTGAATCGGCGCGCGAAACACAAAATAGTGAAAGTATCACGAGGTTTCAAGAATTCAAATGAAATTAAAAATAAATTCAAGAGTTAAAATATTCCTCGGAATCAATGTACGAACTAACCTAAGTATCCAGATTTTTGTATTAACACTTTGAACGCCAAACAAGAAAGCTCAAAAATTCCACGAAATCGAAGTAAGTTATTTGATAGAATAGAAATTGAAAAAATTAAATGTATGATATTGTGTGGTTCTCCAACTTTCTTGCATTTTACAGATCCTAATCAAATTTGGTGCAATGAATATATTAACGTAAAAATTCATTTTAAAGCCTGAACAAATAATTCCGTCACCCATATATGGGTGACATGGCAGTCAACGTGTTAAAAATAAAAGCAATAGAAAATTGCTTGCACCGTTCACAGACAATAGAAGGACATAGGACTGTCTTCGACCTCGTCCAAGAAAACTGTGTCAAGTCGTGACAGCAAAAGGACAAGGGTCAAGTAAGTTTTCGAGGGCGCAAGAATACCGTCGGTTTCATTATGCCACGATTCCCGATACATACAGAGGGTCATAAAATATCCACTAAAAGCTTCGCGTGACAGATCTGTTCGATAAATCATATTCCCGTTCCGTGAACGGCGTATTTAAACGGAATAAAGCGGCGGACTATAAAACGCCGGGTAGGAGGTTATTCTGTACGTTGAAAAATATCCTTGACAAAGTGTGCCTTTTGTAGCTCGTTACGCAGTCGACGGGCTTTATCAGGATTTGGTCGGGGAACGGTCGGGGGGCCGGTGGTCAAACGTACACGGAGAGATGATATCGCGCGACGTCACGACGTCCGCCGGAGCTGCCGGTGTATAAGGAAGTCGCTCGATTCCACGAGAATTCTGATTGCCTCGCGAGTACCCTCGAACGTCTTTCCCGTCGAGAAGAGTCGATGCTGCGGCCACGGGAATTTTCGTCGAGAGAAATCGATGTCGACTACCTACCCGTGCAACGGAATCGCCGTACGCGATATTCTATATTGAAATCGAACGAACGGCCACCTCCTCGGAAACTTTACAATTTCCTGGGCAGACAAACGACGATAAATGGTGCACTTTGGTCAACGTTCCATACACATTACCGTCGAATGCATGTTCCCTTATCGGTTTCTCGGTTTCATAAACTGAAATAAATCGAGAATAGAAGCACACCGGACCGGGAAACTTTCCATCGGAATGGAATTCGCGGAAGCTGCCGCGGGAATATTGCATTCGTCTCGTCGAGACAACGCACACCGTCAACCCAGAAAGAGAACGATAGGAAATACGGAAGACCCATTGTCTTCTTGCTCGACGTGCCGCGAGTTTGTCGAAGGAGTTGATAATTCACCCGCGGCGACGTTTGCGAACTTATTTATTTGTTCGACGGTGGTCGGGCTAACACTAGGATTGTCCCTAGACCGGGGATTTTATGCACTCCCGACAAAAATGAGTAAGTGCAATTTTTAAATCGAACGCTGATGTTCTACTCTCAACTTGTTGAAATAATTAAACAAATAAGAATACTTTATTTCACTCCTGTTTCTTGCAATCGATGCCGAACAATTTTTCTTTCTCATAGAGATCCACAGTGCGGCCGAACAATTACATTGTACTTATCAATAGTAATAAATAATGTATACTAAAATAATAAACATTTAAGTAGCTAATGTCTTAAAAAAGAAACTGCAGTACGTTCTGAATGGTTTTGAAGTCGTTTAAGTTGGTTTTCACAGATTAGTTTGTCTATAGCATTTTCACTTTTCTTGAAATTTGAAGATTTAATGTCACCTCGTGACAACGAGATTTATATTCAATTTTTATTACAATAGTTCGTATCCTCTAAAACCAATTAATCGCAAAAGTAGAGAATTAAATGTATTTATTCGTTTGCTTATATTAATTTTTGTAGAACAAATTAAATTCGGAATTCTCTTCTGAAATAAAAATAATACATGTTCGTAACAAAGAGACTTTTTTAATTCGTCGTATAAAAACCAGATTTAACCTAAATTGGTTAGCACAGACATAACGAGACGTAATTAATGCAACCTAACCAACCCGAACCCGAACAACGCGAACTAACTTGGATCTAGCACGATGTAATTAACGCAAACTAAGTAACCCAAACTTAATGTAACTAGCGTAGTCTAGCTAATCCAAAGCCAGGTTAACAAAATTGGTAAGCAGGCTGCGGATCTTGATGCAAAATAAAAATGTTCTACGCGTCAATTTCAACAAACAAAAGCCAAGTAAAAATTTCTTAATTTAATCATTCTAATAACTTGAAGAGAATAGTTCGTTATTGTTCAAGAGTTTATTTACTCTTTCTATTTTATCCGTGGAATCTTGGGGTCTTTCGCAACCCTTAAAACAATAAATTCTTAAATTCTACAACACCTAGCAAACACAGACTTCCATTGACTTGATATTGATATTTGCAAGTATACATACAGTAACACTGTAGGAGACATTACACAATAAATAATTCGGACAATTTGATCATCCACCATAAAAATGCGTAAAGCCGGCAGTCTATAAATGACCAATTAGGTTCACGGCGAAGTACCATCATCCAAACATGTGTGCAAGCAGCATGCCTAGCCGTTTCGACGCACGGAGCCTCGCAAATTTTCCTGCCTGATCCGATCTCGGAGTCCGTCATAAATCTAAATCCCGGGGCAGGACAATTTCAAAAGAAGAAGCAAGTCGGCAAAAGAACGGCACACCGTGGACCGAACTCCGGTGTGGATCGTCGCAGCTTTTGTGCGGGCTCGATAGCCCGTGCCGAGCAAACAAGCCTACGGGACACAAAACAGGGTCTACGATGCGGAAGCGAGTCCGGGGTTCCCGTCCAATGGACTTTCCTCCATCCGTTCACGGGATGTCGAGCACCGTCATTACGTCGTATGCAGACGAGCCGGCCGTAGAGGAACACCGTGCTAGATAGAATAGAAACACAGACGGAGGCCAAGGAATTGGTACGCAAAGGAGACGAGCCGAACGGAAGGATTTTCGGATGCAAATTTTATTCCGTTTCTTTCCCGAGCGGCCGCACCTTCCGCCTCCACCGAAAGAATCGTCTTCCTCCCATCCAGTCAGCCTTTCTTCCCCGTCGGCTTTTTCTGTCCTTCCGACTTGCCAGTTCCTTTAACCCCCGCGTGGCTCCCTTTTTCGATCCCGCAGGATCCTTCACGCGTCGCCGGGCCAATCCTACGGAGTTATCGCGAACTGTTTTTCGCTAGCCGGGGCTCGCGGATCCTTGTCGCTGCGCGGAAAATAAAACGCGACACCGCTAGCAGCTAATGAATTCCGTTGGGTAACCCGCCCATCTCCGGATCCCGAGACACCGACGGATACGTCCGGGATCAAGAAAGATTTCCGATCCTCGACCCGCCCGTTGGGACCAACGAAACGACTCTGTCTTCCGGAGACAATCGTCGATCCTGGAAAATAAGTGGAACCGAGGCAGAACCGAGGAACCTTTCGGGGAACCAGCTGGGCCAACTGTGTATCTCTTTAAACTGTACTGTCTACTAGATGTCCCGTTCACTGAAAGACCATTTTCGGCGGAATTTGAGGTGAAAAATTGGCGACAGCACATTTTCCGAGCGCCTCCCATGGACGATTGCTCCGAAAGTTGATGGAATATTTTTCTTTGGTGATTAGCACATCGGCGAAGAGATTCACAGAATTTGTGTATGATTTGATCAAATGCAAAATGTCTGCGGGTTTGTGTGGGAGTAAATCAAGAATTTCGATTGAAATTCATGGTATATCAAAATAGCAAATTTATAGGACATGTAATTAAATATAACTTGACTAATGCGTCTACGCATTGTTCACTAATACCACTTGTAAACATTTGTCCATTGTGCAGTATTGTTTACCATTCACCGGTGCTATTGTCTAGTTACAAATTTATGCGAATTCATTACTGAAAACAGGCAACATTATACCACTATCAATGTTTACTCACATTAACATATATCAATTTGCTAATTACAATTGTGACCAATACTTCTCTTTCACAGCAATTTCATTTTACATTTTTAATTATCTTTTGCTCTCTCTCTTTTCAACGCGTCACAAAGGGAAATGCATTTGTTTATAAATTTGAAATTAATTGTGTACAAATTCGATGTCAAAATTTCAATTTTCTTAATCATTTCAATTATGACTCGCTAAATTCATTCTCATTTACACGAAGCAAGAACAACGAACCCCTGCAAACAATAGTATCAAAGAGAAACGGGCACATGGTGAAATCGAATACAGACCAAGAGAATTCTACATTTTTCTCTTTTTCAAAGCGGTGCCTTTGGAGGACCATTTCAAAAAAATTCCAAAACGCTCGACACGAAACTCGTTCCGGCAAACAGCGACCATATTCGATTCCTTTTGCATGCGACGAAAAAAAAAAGAACTCGTAACTGCTTTCCCAAAAGTCAATCAGAAATCGACTTTTGGAACGTATCGGATTCTATGCTGGTAATGGAATCGAACTTAACCGATTTTCGCCATTTCTGTGACTAATAAAAATGAACAAATCGTTCGAAAAATACGCACGCCTTCCATATAACGTACCTAAGTTCTTCGGTAAACCTAGTATTCAACAAGAGAGAATTTAAATCCCGCAGTGGCCAATTCGAGTGTGATTCAGATTTTACCGAGAAGTTATTTTGCAAGCGATTAAAAACCACTGTTGCGGTAAAATTTTCGTGGAACGTCCAGAAAGCGATTATCTTCGAAATTCGTTATCAGCGAATCCTTCGTCTAGGCTGACCCAGTTGCATTCCGATCCGAATTTATTCCTTTCTGACCCGTTTTTCAAGTTCGCCGCTTCTTCCCGTAATCGTTATTACATCGTCCCAGTGTGCGGTATAATGTCGCCTGGCCCGGCGACCATTTAAAGCGGTCGCTGTTTATCTAAAATTTATTCCGCCGGTGTATTAGCGGAAAATTTATTCGAGCTCGTAATTCACCATCCGGTCTTTCCTGTTTGCAATAAATCTCGGCTTCGTTGAAATGTTAATCGAACAAGTCGCCCCCTCTAAACGGCGGCGCGACTCACTTTCCCGTTACACGATTTATTCTGCTCGTGTCCTTCGGCACGCTCGGAGCAAAGACGCGAGAAAAATGTTGTTCGCGAGACAACGTTGACGACAACTGCTTCGACGAACTATCATAAGCGTCGCGTCGCTATGCTGGAACGCTCGACAGCGGTTTCGGTCTTGGAGAATTGGTTCCTCCGACAACTAATTTTCAGCGCGCACGGTTTTGTAAATTGTGGTCCATATATACAGCCGCGAGGCGCCTGTGTTATTTGAACTAACAAATTATTCTCTAACGTAGAGTCGACTGCGTTGCAACTTGCGATGTAACGTTTGTGAATCGAGCGTTGGCGTTGAGACTCATTGGCAGCTATTTCATTTTCTTAATTAAAGACGACACGTGTGTCATTATTCTCGTACGATTTTTGTATGAAGAAGGGCTGCTCTATTACCTGGTCTTGTTAGATATTGTTTCAGATTCTTATTTAACCCTTTGCACTCCGAACCATTCTGGCAGAAATTTACAAATCCTCGTATTATTTAGTTTAATTTTGGAACCAAGTAACGTATTATAATGATATTGGACTTATATGAATTGGTTGACATCGAGGAATATATATTTGCAAAATCAATATTTTATTTAAAGTTGCGCTGGAATAAATTAATTCCCCGTAATCGCTAATAAACTTTAATGTCCCCTGAGAGGGGACAGCGGAGTGCAAAGGGTTAAATTGAAAAGAATTGGTGAATCACAGGCGCTGCTCTCGAAATAAATATTGTATAATACTTGTAAATAAAATTTACTAGGAAAGTCTTTTTTGTTTCTTTCTGTCTTTTATCGGGTGGCTCATAAAGCGATTGACAGATTGTGAAAATGTAGCAACACAGCCAGTAAATTCGGCACATTGTCTCCTAATTTGAGTACTCTAAGGGCAATGGTTCCTACAGAAGTTTCTAGTCAAGTACCGGTGCAACAACGCGGTTTACGGACGCGTGTAATTCGATCGCTTCCGCGCTCGCTCCCCGCTAACGATCGTTCATTGCTAATAATTGGAGAGTAATGCGAACAGATATCACTCCCTGGTTGTGTAAGTAACAAGATCTCGTATTAGCAGTACAAGCAGTTAGTATTATTTATGTTAAACTAGTGAAATTACATGTATTGACAGTTTATGAATTGAATAAAGCGAGGAATATGGAGCGAACGAAAATTAATTGAAATTCAGTGAAATCTGTAACAGGAGGTGTGTAATCAATGAGTTCTAAGTGAACAAGGTGTTATGTACATATTCGTCCGATTCGTAATTTCCAACTGTAGATATATCAGTTTATAATATTAGTTTTCAAGCAGCTTTTCGTCCGATCCACGTAAATGAAGTTCGCAAATGCATAAACGCGCACCATTAGCAAATTAAATCGTATGTTAAATATGAAATATTTCAATTTCCGGCTCGTACGTGAAATACTGAAAATCCGAAGTGAAGTAGATTTTTGCTAGATTAAAACTTGTGCGAAAACAGTGGTAGAGCAATGTAATGGGCTTCATTTTATGATATTTTCGTGAAATACAATGTTTACCTACTTTTCTCAATTATAAATTACGTCTGCTATTAAATGTGTAATGAGTTTGTATGAAAGAAGTGCAACTGATACATGCAGAAACAGAGCTAGTATTTTTAGAATTTGATTTTCCGTTGGACTGAAATATCCAGGATAACGTGCCGTTCCGTTGCGTGATTTCCATTAGCGAAAATCTCGTCTTCATTCCACGTGGTACGGATTTGCGAAGGTCAGTTTCGTCGAACGGCGGGACGTGCAATGTAATTTTCTGCAAGCGGCCACGTGATCGGCTATTCAAAGCGTTCGATCCGAAACTTCCATTATAGGTTCCAGAACATGCATACCGCAATATCTTACAACCTCAATACAGGGCGTAACACTTGTTTCTGACGGCTTTACGAGCGTCTTCGTATTCTATAGCTATACATCAGATGCTACACGAGGCCGACCTAGCATCGTCGAGACGCTACACGGAAAACAGAGATGCCTGCTTCCCGCTTGAACAATGTCGAACTTTGCCGTCACGTGCCTGCTAAATCGCGGCGCAGAAGAATACCTCAACAACGCAAACTAAATGATTGAAAATAGATAAATTTTAGTATATCACAGGAAAATCGTGTTTGCGAATTTTTCTCTCGAAACAAACACTCGTGTTTTCTTTGCCTACCAGATTAATGTCGTTGAAATTACTTTCTCGGAAAAATGATTACCTAAGGTACAGAGGAATAGCATTAAATTGTAGCACATATTCTCGTTTATGTTAATTTTGTTACTGCTTTCAAGTAAGTCTTTAATAAATTCAAATTTTATTTCATCTTTGTAAATATACGAATTGGAAATGTGTGTGAGCGTCCAGTATATTTTAAAAATTACGTAATATTTAAATAAACAGAACTGGACACGTTAATAGACTTTGAGCATCTTCAGAAATTATAATCGCATTGTACAATTGCAGTGTTTCTATGAATCTCTAGTATGTCTGACCAGTGACGTATCTATACTACTTACTATCCGTTCCAGCACTGCAGGTGCAATCCTGTTCAATTTTATAAGTTTCGTTTCGTTTCATATACCATTTAATAAACAATTCTAAAATATTCCACTTATACTTTACAACTTCTTCTGAGCACTATCTTAGAGTTGACAAAACTGGTGACAAAACAAGTGGGCGATTAATCTTCTACTACTTCGAAAAGCCAGCTTGGAATTGTTTACTGAAGCACGAAATTATTTTAAGAATATATTCGAATCCCAGCAGTAAGCTGAAACGTTCAAATTGTTAGCGGAAGTTACACCAGCGTTAGGCGAAATTTCATTCATCGCATAGCATTCCAACACCGCCATAATGTAGAGTGGATTAAAGTTATACGGGCGACTAATTATTTCTTGTCCTTAGGCTAGAACCGGATTGTTTAGCGTTTATGTCTTTGTCGTGCGTGCTGTCGTTCTTGCTACTATGGCACTGGCGTACGTGTTTGCACATAGTACGGAAACTTGTTGTCTAGAACCTCTTGTGTGGAATACCTGGGAGTTTCGAACGAATACCGGAAGCTAGGCGTACGAATTCACGGGAACAGGTGTGGTAGAACGATCTTAAACTATGAAAATAAAAAAAGAATTAATATTGGTGTGTGATACAATATTTTAGTTATCACTTTCGCTATCAACATTTGTTTCGCTGCTTATCTTCGTTGTTAAAATGATTTATCAAATACAACTCGACACCTTTGCGAAGGTATTAGGATATTGGAAGAGTTTAATGGAAGACAGTCACAGACTCTCTCAACATTACGGTGTGTACTATCATTTCATATAGCAAAGCGAGTAACATTAATTTTACTATCTTTGAATTAACACTTCGAAAAATTAAGACTCGGAAAAGGACCCTGTTCGCTAACAACACACATAGTTCGCAAATCATTTACTCCATACGAACCGCATTTCAGGTATTTTAATTTGCTGAGCCGCGATCTAATAATTCCCAGCGCAGGGCGAAACTCCGGCAGCTCTCGCACTCGGTAAGCGTTTCAGTCGTTGGAAAATTTCGCGTGTGCGAATCGCGGTGGATCTAGGGGTCGTGCAAAAAAAAAAGAAGAAAATTGTTTGTCCGTACGCAGCAGGAACAGCGCAACGTCAGATCAAACACGCGGTGTGTTGTATCCGCAACGGGAGCGCGTGAGGTATGTTTGCGATGCCGTTTGCCTATCTATCAACGCGTGTGGCTGCACAAATTTGCAAGCCATGATGCAACGATCGGCGCGGCCGCTCCGCCCCCAGCCTCTTAACGCTTTCTCTCCGAGCGTTCATTAATAACGAGGCGGTAATTAAAATTCTATATTCGACGCAGCGGAGCCGATGCAATATTCACGCGCGGGTCTCCCGTGATTTCGTTCTACGTCTGGGATCGTGGTACACATGTGCGACCGAAACGACGACCCCGACGCCGACGCCGTCGCCGGCGCTAATTACACCATCGGTTTCTTTGCATTTTTAATTTCTGCCCCGGAGAATAGCGGAAGAAAATGTATTCGGGTCGCTTTTCCTGGATCGCACGGTCTCCGGCCGCGCGACTATCCGGTTAAAAAATTCATTGTCACCTACAGGAGGATTTCCAGCTAACCGTGTTACCGTTGAATATCCTAGAAAGCAAATGAACTGCAAACGCTCCGACTTTTTGACGCCGGTTTTATCGGACCGCGCGGCTCTGAATAATGAAATGTTTGTTTGCCGGGAACGATCTTCGGCGAATGGATTTTTGTGTTTCTTCTAATCCTGGAAACGCTCGAGCGAAACTCGTTCCAGCTTTTTCGTTTTCCGGCTACGTTTGGAGTACATTATCTTTTTAATTAAGGAAATGAAAGCTCAGCGAAGTTGACTTTTGTTTTGATCGTTCGTGTGCCAAGAGAATGAAAGTCCCGGACTATTCGGGCGAGCTGGAGCTTTTTGTGACGACAGTTAACAGTGTGTTTGGTTTTTATGCATTTATAGTGGTTGTTATTGTAACAAAGAGAACGGGCATTTCTAAGTTTTTCAAAGTCCCAATTGAATTTTTGAAATCATTTTAGAAAAACAGGGTGTCTCAGAAATGTTATATTTCGTTGAAAAGTGGGATTCCTTTACTGAATATTTTCGTATAGGAAAAAGTATTTCAAATCACCTTAGGTATCACCCTCTTCAACACGTAACATTTTTGGGGACATCCTGTACATTTGTATAAAATCCTAGTATAATTCAATTCGGCTTATTTTTCTCGTTGTCAGAGTCGTCAATAAAGATAGTACACCTAACTATATAAATCGCTGAGATTCAATTTTTGAATGATACAAATTTCAACCCTCATCTAACGTCATAACTGAAAGTTGGAATTTCTACACTTAATTACTAGTATTCGTATATTCATTGAATCCAAATTAATGAATATTGAATTCATGAATATTACTCAAAGGTGATACAATTCACTATAAAATATAAGAGAGAGCAGAGAGTTGAACAGATAAAAATTGTCCGCGTGTTGAGGAGTTGAATGAAGTTTTGAAGGTCGTGGTTACTTCGTGGATTAGAATTACCGTTTTACATTTGTTTCGAATGCCTGGCTGGTCGACGCGATTCCTATGGGAAAGCAATTGAGACTGTCTATCAGTGACGTTTCCTAGACGTCTGTCGAGGATTAACGTGGATTACTCTGTGTACAGGATATCGGCGAGAACACTCACCACCTTGCGGCCATCACGATGCTAGGAACGTGCTTGATGACCGATGCGGTCAGGATCGTCGACAGTTAGTGATGAGGAGGAGCAAGTTGTCGGCGTGCCGATGGCCCAGGTCACCAGTAACATGCCGGTTCTCGTACACAGACCAGTGCCAGGCTCCCTTCGAGGACTTCTAATCGGCGCTTTTCTTCTCTCGTCCTTGACACGGTGTCACTGCTACGACTTAGGTAAGCCGAGACCTCTATTTACTCTGCCAAATCGATCCACGAGCAATCCCGGTCTTTCCACGCCAACTTCCCACGCAAAGTAATATAACATTCTTATTTTTAAAGGAAAATAGTTGAACAACACTGTAGAACCTCGATTATCCGAATTAATTGGAAGAGTTACTTTTGTTAGTTACAATGATGCGTCAAGTATCTACTAATTTGTGCAACCAGTCTTCTGGTGTATTTTAAATTTAGCTATTTGCATCTAAAGCGTGTTAAGATACTAGCGAATTCAGATATCAGAGGTTCGGATCATCAAGGCTCCACTGTAATAATTTCGGACACAAAATAAAATTTGAATTGTACTTCTATATCGAGGCCTCTCTCGATTCTGCCTTATTCTACTTAGCATATTCAGTGAGCATACGGTAAGCGCACATAGTCCGCAGTTCAGTCGTAACAGTTAAAACTAGGGGACACGCAAATGTCGATCGTTCCGCGAAGCACTAGAATAGCAACCGTGTTCTAATCGTAAAAGAAGTACTTCACCTACTATCCTCGAGAACTTCAATTTCTCCTTTGTCATGGTCTAACTAGACTAGGCGAACGGGGCTGGTAACGTTTCTTCGCAACTCTCGACGGTGCTCGAATCTTCGGCGACACGAACGGAAACCGGGATTGATAGTTCCGTCCAGAATCAATATCACTGAGCAAACACAGCGCTACTACACGTTCAATCTGTCGACGATGAAACAAAGCGCACGACCCGGACCGGTCCAGGGAAAAAATGTTCCGTAGTCACCGGATGAAAGATTCACCTATAACTTACTCGTTTGGCCATCGTTCTGCAGCAGGTGTCCTAGATGGTGGCCGGTGTGGGCATGGCAAAAATGCTAGAGTGAGATCATGGACGATGATCGACAAAAATTGGTCAACACAAAATTTGATCGACCGTAAAATCATTACTTCAGGCAATTTTCTCATTTAAATTTATCACCTGAAATATTTCTGTTGTGTTTAAAATTTCGTGAAAATATCCTTTGCTAAAATTATATAGCGATCAGTGAAGATAATTTATTAAAAAGAATATTCATCCCCGACTTTCTTGCTTCAAGCTAAAATGTAAATATTAAAATTGCTTCGAAGAGCTAGGATCGGTCAGTTGAAATTTTACACAGCGTCGATTAAAATTCTGCGAGTACCGATTGGACTCCGGCATCGTTCTAAATCACCGGGAAAAAAATTCGCGAGGAGTTAGACACGATAAACCGTTCACGGCGTTCGATCGCGTTCGGTAGCACGTCTGATTCGGTCGGGCGCGACATCGTTATAATTGTATATTACCTGGGGCAATATAGTGAGCAGGTCGGGGCTTTTCGGGCGTCGTGTTTGCATCGGAGCGTCGTGTGCACAATAGAAAAAAAAGTTTAAATTTTACAGCTCGAGTTTCGTTGTCGTGGCCGGGGCCGCGTTTTGCGCTCTCCGCTCGGATCGTATCAAGGGAAGAGAAATCCGCGCGGAATCCCCGGAGGCGGTGTATGAAACTCGGCGTGGTGTGCCGAGTCACCCCTGCATGTTCCGTCGACCAACCACTACCCCCCACCCCCTCCTTCCTCTCGTGTGTGTGTGCGTGTTTATACACGCCAGAACAAAGGAAGGGGCAAAAAAGTTTGAGAATAATTTTTCTCCGCTTTAGCATCCGGCGATATTACGGCGGAAGGCAATGGGAAAGACAAAACTAAAGTAAATTCATTTTCGTGGAATAGTCGCCGCACAAATGGAACAATATTTTTCCTTCGTTTCGCCTTTTCCACCTTCATCTGGCGAAACGAGCCGCGCGAACCGCGAGTTACGTGACGCGCCGGGTACACGGACCGGTCCCGTGTCGGCCACGATGGTCACGTTAAAACCACGGGGACAGATTTCATTGACAGCGTCTCGGCCCGACTAAAATTTTCTGAGCGTTGCTATAACTCGTAACTGTACCTCTTCGGACTGGTTTAAAAGTAGTTTTAGGGTGTCTCAGAAGGGTACGAACGGGCATGCATTGATTCTATTTGCAAAAATAAGTACAAAGGAATCGGTAACATATTCTCGGCCATCTCTTTGTTTTTGAGAAAACCGCGTTCGAAGCGAAAAACTGTTTTCTTTTATTTTATTGTGATGCACTCGCACCCTAAAATTGAAATGATTCACGGGGAACTTTTAGTAAGAATTTTTCGGATCAAAGGAGGCAAAAATAGGGTCACACTTTACCTCGGAAAACCAGAAATTTTTAACTTCTTAAAATGTGGAAATTCTAACTTTTTCAATCCTAGGAGATCCCTAGTTCAAAAGTTATACGTGTGTAAAGATTTTCCGCGTTTCTGTAACCTCTTAACGTGCGGAGCTGCTCTCGCAAGACTTGTACTTTTATTTAAGGGTATGGTCTACCGTTTATTTCCAAAAGAATTACAAAGGCCGCGCGTGAACCGCTCGCTATTCCCGTTCTGGATCTTCTCACACTTTGAGCTCTGATACGGGTGTCCTAAACGCAGATAACGACCTCAAAGCCAACATCTATTACCCCTATAATAATATACAGGGTGTCCCACATAAATGGAAACACCTAAATATCTTGGTTATTATTAGTCGTACAAAAAATCTCCACAGAACAAAGTTGTACTGTTTCAAGGGGCGAATTTGATGACGGTAACAATTTTTTCACAAGGTCATTTTTTTTTACAAGATTTCAAGGTCATCGATATTTTTTTAAATGGAATCATATATTTTTTTCATATTCTTATAGAGAATACGACTAATAATAACCGAGATATTTCAGTGTTCCCATTTATGAGGGACACCCTGTAATATAGAAATACGGTTTTCCGAATCTTACAATAGTGTTGGCTGGCGTCCGTGGGGTAGTGAGGGCGCAACAGCCTAGTGCAGCGATTTCGCAACCAAGTTCACACCAGGTGAATTTCGCTGCTCGCCAGGCAGGGAGGCGACCGGCTGCGCGAAGTTTAATTGAAAATTACGTCGGAGCGGGTCTCGAATACGCGCGATAAGGCCGTCGTTGCGGCAAATCCTTCGATTTCGGGTTTCGATTTGCTCGCGCAGCCGGAGAATCGTAGGCGGGCGTTTTGCATCTCGGCCGTGGAATCCCGTTCGTGGAATTACCGTTCGTGTGCGCGTCGAATGGAAGTTGCGAGAAAAGGGGAAGGGAGGGTTACGGGGGTGGGGGGTGGGGTTGAAAGGAAGTTCGCTTTGCCGGAAAATTTTTGGCCGTATGGCGAACACCTGCGCGATGTCTGTCGCGGGCTCGCCGAGGGGTAGTTGTCGTCGACGGTCGGGCCGTGTCCGTGTGTTGCGACTTCGATAATTACGGGCACGGTTCATCTCGGCCGCAGTTTGCCCCAGTAATGGATGCTGCATAAAGAGGTACAGCTGCTATTCTGCGAAAGCGGGGATCGAAGTTGCGCCGCAGCCAGGATGGCGACAGTTCTAAGGATTGAATTACAAAGAGAACTAGGCCGGTACCTATCCCGGCGAAGTACAGTCTGTGCAGCGGACCACCTCCCTCCCTCCCTCATCCGTAGACGGGCCATGCACATTGACAGTCCGTGGAACAATGGCGAGCATGTCGGGCGGCAAATGTTTTATTCCAGTGAGCAATTATGTCAGTGTACTTAGAGTTTCGCTGCGCGATGCTCGACGATCCGGCGAGCGACAACTTCCGTCTACAACGCGACGCGACCCGACACTACGAGCCCGGGCCCAGGACATTTATCTTGCATCGAATTTGTCTAGCTCGCCGACTATTCGTCTTGATTACCAGCACCGAGAGTTGCGTGACTCTGCATGCCTAATGGATGGATCTATCCATCATACCGCTCGGTTGTCGCGGAATCTGTTTTCGACCATTTTCAACATACCCTCCGCCGCAAAAAGGTATTAAGAATCGCACAATTTTTTTTATCCATTTTACCGTTGCAACAGACGTTCTCTATTTTTATTCGCATACACCCCATAAATTTGTTTAAACTATTATAGCTTCGTGTATAGAAAAAAATACTGACATATCACACACTCTTCAAAGAGAAATAGAACGGTTACAAAAAATCGTGCAGCGATTTTTCAGCAGTCATTTTGAAGGAATAGATATTCATTCTTTAAATCCATGTTAGATCCAGGCTTGAAAAAAATTGTTCCGTAATGAATATAAATAAAGCAAGCTAAATTGAATTGACTGGTACATGTACGAAATTGGCTAACAAAAAATATACAATATATGGACATATGCAACGTGCGTGTCCATTTGAGAGTAAAACTGTCGCGAGTTACCCTCGAGAGTCGAATTCGTCAGTGCTTTATTCTGCTCGAAAGGTATAGCGCTCTCAATGGCGTGTACACTGACGAATTTGTTACAAATGGACACGCACCCTTATATCAGACTGTTGCGTGAATCGTGAATAGCGATCTCGGACTGTCGACGCTCACTCGAGCCCAATCGTTTCGAAGGCGTTAATGGCTGTTCTCGGGCAACAAAGAGCAACAAGGTTAATTGTCCGACAAACCATTGAACGATATTAACCAACAGTTTTGCCGGTGCACGGTGTTGAACGCGACGGCAGTCGGAGTCGGAAAGCGGAAACAATGCTCGTCGTTTTAAAGGAAAACAAGTTCGCGAACCAGGGCCCTACACGAAAATTGTAATTCCTGTCGGCACAGTCGGCGAACCAGTCTATTCTCCGCGCATAGCAGACAATTCGTATACAAAACATAGAAGGGCGAAGCGGGGAAGTTGCAGTATTGAGGGACGTAAGAAACAGGAGCAAAGTTTCGCCTCGCCGTAACACTGGCTTACTCATACAAAGTCAGGGGAACTAACTGCTCCGCTATTAGTTCCTGTGACAGTTAAAGTAAACTACGCATTCAACTCAAGGAGGCACTAATTCCGTGTGACCTACATCTCGTATTTACAAACACTGTTAAGCCGATATCTCTCGCTTTTTTTCCCCCCAACCGTTGCCACGGCGGTGAGCTTTGCTGGATGGGACAAAACTGTTGTCTCTTTGTCTATGAAACCAAAGGGGAGATTTTGTTGCGAGTGATGCTGGGCGCGATTGTCGTTGCGAGAAACAAGATTCGAACGCTGGCAGCCGACTAGCACTCTCAACTTTTAGGTTTCGTCTGCTCGGGGAAGCATTTTGAACGCAGTGCGTTTTGGGTAATCGCGTTAAGATCGCGGCGCGGAATAACATAATTAAACAGCTGCCGGCTGGAGTACGGATTAGAGAGGACGCGGCAGAGCCGGAGCATAAAATCCTCATAAATGATTAAAGTGATCGTAAAATCGAGAGACTCGACGTAGACGGTAGCAAGCCCCGCGGTCTGACGCGGGTTTACGTACTCGATTTAGACGGTATTAAACTTGAGGAACCCGCTACAGACGGCACTAGACCCGTTCAACTCGATGAAGACGTTACTTTAAGCTGTAACTGGTACATCGGCGGCCATATTGCGTGCTTACGTTTAGAGCAACTTGTCTCCCGGCGTAGCAACGTCTGATAGCTTTGGGTTTACCGTGGAAATCCGGTGAGCACATCGGTCAATTTCTTCTCTTGTTCATATTCAATCATCCGAGGCTAATTACAGATGACACCGAACTCGTACAACCATTTTATTTAATCATAGAGTGTACGGTGGTGCTCATCGTTCATACGTTTTATTACTATTCGCGTATTATAAGTTTCGATGCTGAAACTGCACGCTGTTTCGCGTATGAATTATCCATCTGTATATCAAATACAAACGACGCGGACAGAGCCAGTATTTTTTGACCCAGTTTTGTAGTTTATCGTGACAGTGGTTACGTGTTTTCGAGCCTAATAATTTGTTATTCGTAAACAAGCCATATTTTTGTCCTGTATAAGTGCAGTACAGTGTTCAATCTTGATAAGGATAAAAACTGTTTTGAAATATCTCGCGAAAACTGATACATTTTTTAGTCAAATGGAATAAATGATTGGAAACTTTACACAAGTGAAAACAAATACTTTTTTTTATGTTTTTCTCTTTTAGTTTCGAAGTTATTTTGCAGCAGGAGTTTTTTTATTGTACTATTGTTTTGTAATATAATATATAATATAATATAGTTCTCGTTTTCTTCATTGATTCAATACGTTGAAATAATTCTTCACGTAGAAACGATTTTTGCATCTCCGGAATAAAATGATACTGAATCTTCGCGTCTTCTATGTGTCAGTGTATACATGTAACGTGTCACAACTTTAAACATGCTTATTAACAGGTACATCTGGTGCAACAATTGCCCGCTTTGACCGCATGCTCATACACGGATAAATCGGAATTACGTGACCAGATAATTGCGCAAATTCGAAACGCGATTCCTTGTCGCGCGTGCAGTAAATGATATTATAAATAAATTAATATCGCTACAAGCAAGGCAGGTATAATTATAATATAAATGGAACGCCATTCGATACTATAGATAGTTAATTACCGGTGGTTTATCCGAATGACGGTAGAAGTACATGAATACGATTAAAAAACTAAAAAAAAACTAAACTTATTCCGATTGGAATTGGAATTTCAGCCGGCTGCAGTTAAGTTACAAAAAAATCTATATTTTTAATCTGAATCCGAAGATAATAAGGGGTGTTTTCAATATTGGCCTTTAATTAATATTAGATTCCGTCTACTCGAAATTAATTGATTACTGCACATTTCGTAATAATTTGCACATTTGGTTTCGCACTCCAGGCTCAACACCGATTGACTGGTAATGAACTTCTGGTTGCAACGCAACAGAGATAAATAAATGAAATATTTCATGGTTAAACTTCACCTACGCAACCCAGGAGTTTTTTAACCTAGAATTAAAAATCGAATATTCAAGCAACAGACGTCTTTTGAGATTTCCCTGGTCACATGAAGTCTTAATTGCAAAACACCCGGAGCCCGGTTGAATAGAAATTTGCTAAATACAACGCGTTCGCATCGAATCAGTCGGCCCAGCATCTGCGAAGACAGTTCCGCGAGCTGAATGCCGCGATAATCGCAGATTATTGAAACGGAAACGAAAACTTTGGCAATCTTAATGGACTGTCGTGAATCCCATCGAATATTCGCGGGTTTCCCTAGACACATTCGACGGGATAGCTCATTGAATGAAGATGGTCGCGCGATCCGCCGAACGAAGTTTGTCCTTATAATGGACGACAGCTGAAACCTAGGGGACAGTTACAAACACAAGCAAAGTTTTGTCCGTTATAATGCCACTTCGCGAAGACCATAGCCGGTGCACCAGGGCCCTCTTCCTCCTCCGCAACCTGGCTAATCCCACGTCCGCTGCATTCTGCAGTTTTGAAACTTTCCAGCGTTACTGCAATGTCGTAGCTTAAGTGTACCGGCGTAGCGTGGCCTGGTACCGGTGGTCCACACTGTGTCACTACGGATCGACAATTTATTACAGCTGCTTACCCCACGTTAGTTACGTGTTCATCGTTATTTTGAGGCATTACCTGTCCGTGAACAGACAACTTCATAGGGAACCCGTGAACGGTTCGCTCCAATTGCGAAACGATCCTCTGCAATGCAAACGATGTTCGAAATTGCCGTTCTGTCCCCAGGAACTTCGGAACATCCACCATTAAATCCAATCAGAGGAAGGAATTTTTATATCGTTTGTGTCTGACTTTTTATTTACTATAATATCTCGTATTTTGATCGGTGAAAATGTTTCTCTAATTGCAAGTCGCTGTGTTGTATTGGATTCGAGTTCGTATGTTCTAAATTATGAAAGATACCGGGAAACACTTACAAAAATGCTGCTCGTAATGGACTATACATTTGTCAGAAAATTTTTGGCACATTTTGTCCATAACTCATCGACTACAGACTTTCATACAATCTCACGTATGTAGACATCGATTTAGATCAACAAAAGTTAGTGGTTAGTTTATTCTCACTAATACGCACTCCACTGTAACAAGAACTAAACAAAATCCTGATGAGCATGATGAAAGTGAGTACAGTTTGACTGAACTAAATTTGCACACGCGAAGAAATAGTATCCACACAGGAGTTCCTTTCTCTCTTTAATGATCTTAAGAAAAATTATTTGAATCTTCTAATCTTAGTTGCGAGTCTGGAATCTTATAGTTTCTAGAACCTATAGCAGTTTAGGATTAGCACAGACACAATATTTATAACCGATCGCGCTTTTCTCTCACTGTACGTCGACGTGCCTGTTGGTTTCGGGGGTCGTGGTTATCTTCGAAATGGTAAACTTTTACGACAAGAGAACAAAGAGAAAAATTCCATTGTAGCTCGCCATGGACCTCGATTGGGTCCCTAGCGTGCACGGAAACGAAGTCACGTGTCGGTGACGACTTCTGTTCTCGAGGATTTCGCTGGAGAATTTTCACGTGATCGCGGACCATACCGTTGCGAGCATACAGTGGCACATTTTGCGGCGACGTTACGGTTTCCCAGGTCGAAGTGAATTCGAAATTTCACGAGCACAGCGTCATCGACTGTGTGAAACGAGTTGTCCGGATGCACCGAACTCGATTCTGTTCTTAAATGCTGGTTATCGATCTTAAAACTGTAATTGTCCCTGTTAATTATTGCGGAATGTTTTCGGAAGATAGTGTAATCGGAGCACAACTTTCGAATAATTTTAGAGTAGCCGTGTAACAGTAGATTTTCACAAAAAAGATAAATTATTCTCAAGTAAACTCGTAAAGTGCGAGTGTCTCTAATAATTCGATCATTCACTGCATGTCCCGTGCTCGTATATTACTCCTTAGAACAAAGAACAAATATACTTTCGCCGGTTTGGCGATCCATCGAGATCGAGTTTGCCGGTAAATCCTGGCCGAAAATTGGCTCGCGTTTCTCCATTCATTAGCGTTACATTTTCTCGCGACCAGCTCCCCCAGCCAATTTAAAGCCCGAAGTTGACAAAGCCCAGATGGATATTCGGCTCCGGCTAATACCGCTTTGAATCCTTTCAGGACAATGTACCGCGCCGCTGGGTATGGAGAATGGCGAAATCCCCGATGAAGACATATCGGCCAGTTCTATGTACGACCCGAGTCTTGGTCCGAAACATGCCAGGTAAGTGAACAATGATATCGCGGAATGCTCGGGCCGCAGCCGAGCAAGTCCGCCATTTCGGTTCAACACAGGGGTTTCCGGTTTTCCGCAATGTACACGCTCAATCTCTGGACGATTTCGCCTTGATTGCGCCAGTCTTAACCGGATTGATACAAATGCGACGGTCTTGTTTAAAACTGGAACTCTTTATCGGGCGCGGGGGCGGCGCACAATGGGAACTCGTTAGCAGGAAGTGCGGTTTCCAGTAGAAAATTGGGGTTGGGAATAATTTTTTAGGCTGAACGTTACTTGCCGCCTATCCGAGTCACCGGAATAAATGAACTATAATTTTTCATAATTTTTGTATTGTCCTACCGGGTATAGCATCTTCCACGTTATTGACAAAAATTGCTACAAAAGGTGTAAAAATATTCCCATAATTTTGAGTACCTCCTTTTGTCAATTTCTCGGATCTTTATAAATTCTTTAAAAGATTATTCTGTTCTGAGGAAAATTGCGATAGCCTATATACGATTAATAAAGTTATGTCAATATATCATATTGTATAAATGTCCTACAGTTTTTAAATCAACAAATACATTCGAGTAATTCTATTACGCAATAACAGCAACTTGCAGAACACGTCCAGGAAAATGACTAAAGTAATGGTAGAGTGTAACTCATTCATTTTGACTTGTATAATTAAAAACGAGCAGCGTTGCCAGCGAGGCTGTTAGCTGTAGCAGAGCGCCTTTAGCTGTTATGTCAGCAGCGCTGGCAGTTGAAATAGAACGGTCCTATTTGTTGTGCCAGCAATGCCGGTAATTGGAGCGCAAAGGGTTAACATCTACTTGAGACTAAAATCTTACGGCCGGTGCAAAGATGTAATTTTCGAATGCCCCACAATCTCTGAAATAAAAACAAAATAATGTGAGCAGTGAAGCATAGATATTTTTACTTCGTGTACAATAAAGATTTAACATTAACCCCGTACCGAGTATTAACCCTTTGCACTCGAAGTTATTTTAACTCCAAATCAAAACATTTCTTCCGATCTAAAATATTTTCCTTCTATATATTTGTTTTTCATGTTGTACCTACGAAAATGGTGGAATTTACTCGTACAATACTGACATTTTTAGTAATTTATTAAATCCAAACATATTTAATAATGTAAAAAATATTTTGAATAATGATATAGCAATTTTTAGTGGCGCCTTATAGTCGCCATTCGAGTGCTAAGGGTTAAAAGTGATTGATTTGGTGTTCTATACAAAAGGCCAAGATTGAATTAACTTAGATTTTTGGTCACCTATTACATAAAATACTAAAAGTAAAATAAGTATCACGTATGAATTACTAATACCTTAGACTACTTCATCGATAAGGATCACGATCGTTCGAGTTCTATAAGCAATTTGCCGACCAAGGAACATTGCAGATTTACGAGCAAGGTCTCCACTAATTTCTTAATAATGTAGGAAACATTTTGCAGAAGTGGTAATCTAGAAAATCGTTCAGCCGGGTAATCCTTCGAGCGGGGAATGACTATGGCAAAAGAACGACTTCCGTCGGGCATTTTTATAAACCTGCTAATAAAGTTTCAGTTGACTGCGTGCTTCAACTTGCGGGGGAGGTTTATTTCGCGCGATGTAACAGAGCGCATCGCCGCGAGCGTTTAACTTTGCGACTGTACACGTAAATACAATGGTTGCTCGGACTATGGTTTGGGGGAGTGCGGCGTTGAAAATAAATCTTCGCGTTAGGAGGTTTAAGCTCGATAATTCGACGTCCGCGGCGTCCGTTAAGCTCTCTAATCGCGTCGAAATTCTTTCTATTTCGCAATCTGGGTCGCGTGACGCGAACGAACGTTTCACCAACAATCCGCTGGCCGTGTATTAGCGAGTCCACTAGGCGGGTTCAGTTTATTTCTTATTACAACGCCGAGATTAAAATCTCCAGGCTGCCCGAGGCTGACTTTCCCCCTTTCTCTCGCTCTCTCTCTCTTTTTTTCTCTCGCTCTCTCTCTCTCTTTCTTTCTCTCGTCTACATTGCCGTGCCTTGGCCTGCATTAAAATTTTATAATGCAAACGGCCTGAAAAGCGCGCTTGTAAAATTCTGTTATCGAGTGTTCGAGTGAATATCAGATATTGGGGGTCGGGGAGGAACGAGAACGGAAGCTTGCAAACTGGAAATATAAAATGAATCGCCAAGTCTCCACGAGAACCCCGAGAATCAAAACTTTCTCCGCTCGTTAAGCGACGCCCACAGATCACTACATACCAACATGGCGTCGCCATTAACTATCTCAAACGCTGAAAATCGCACATCTTTACGCATACGTGACTTCTGAACTTTTAATCTTCTAGGACTAAAACCTGGATTTTCCATAAAAAAAAAGTTAAAAATTTCTGGTTTCCACAGGTAAATTTCAACCATTTGTTCTATTAAAATCAGGATAAGTAAATTATTTTTATCACCTTTTGTGGAAGGTTTCTTCAACTTAATACAAGATCAAATTGCTATTCATTTTTGTCAATACGGACGCTCTTTTGTAATTTACTAATTTATCCATATCGTAGAAGTTTTCTGTAAAAGTTGATTGTTTCAATGTACATAATTCGTCGCAACTGGCTGTAATCAATTACTCCGCGTTCGTACGTTCGAGCTTCTCTTTCTGGGAGAAATCGTTATTCCGACGATCAAGCGATTACGCAATGTCGATAACGAGCTTTTACTCCGAAGAGAAATCACGAACGCAGATTAGCTTTTATGGACTTGCTCGGCAGTCTGTCGTTTGTCAAAAGGAGGATCGTCTTCCTAACATTTTTACTAGCGATATTGCGATCTTGATTCGTAGCGAGCGCGTCGTTCCCCTGACAGCCAAATCGATTCGGCACATTTACGAACCAAGGCAATTTATGAGGGTCACTCGTAACGCGCCGCGGAAAATCACCGGCCGATATCTGTTAATAATGCGTTTCGATATCCGCGTTTCGTGACGGGAAGAGTAATGCCCCGAGCAAAATGTAGAGAAAGGGATGGCGAAGGCACCAACGCTTGTATCTTTTCATTCTCACTTTCCAACGGTAGGTCTTGCCAGTCCACCCACCCCACCCCACTCCCCCCTCCGTCAAATGTAAACAAAATGTTGCCGAGATAAAACGGAGAGCTGGGCTCGCCCGATCGGCGAGGCGTGGTCATCGTCAATGTTATCGGACAGTGTAAAAGAGACGACGACGCGTCGTATCGGAAAAGTGTTTTATTCACTGCTCGGGGATCCAGTTCTTGTCAAAAGAACAAAATCGAGTGGATGGAGGAGACCGATCGTTGCCAGCAGAGGATTAATTTGGATTCTCTTCGTTTATTTTGAAATACTGGGGGACGGTTCGGTCATTTTTAATCGCAGCGCTCTTTGTTGTTGCATTACTTGAGCTGATTGCAGTGATAAGAACACCGCGGAATGGCTCTCGTGGGACGTGCTCGAACGAACGTTTCTTTGTTGGATTTATTACTGATAATTCTTGCCGCAATGTACCGGAGATGAAAGAAAAAGAGATTTTGTTTTTTGGAATGATCTGTAAGATGGAATAAATCAGAAGAAATGTATCAATACTTACTGTAAATATTTTATAAATAACTACTTTTTAATTTGCACAGTTTAAATGTAAATCACCTTTACCTATGTAAATAGAAAAACAGCCAAACATCAACTTCTTTGAGAAAGTAATTTAAAACAATAAAAATTTTGTTTATACAAGCATGTACAGGGGTTTACGATTGAGGTTGATATTACTGTTGAAAGATCTGTTAAAAAGTCCTTTACCATGGAGCATGGACTTTCAAAAATGAAGAGACAATCTCCGATAGGTAATGTGTTACGAATAAGAAAGTCCAAATCGTTATATCCCAAAAGAGAATTGCACGGCAAGGGGTTAAAGAGTCTAGCTTTATGTTCGAATATGCATAGACGAGCATAGCCCAACAAGTACAATCAGTAGAATATCCTGTTAAAGTTCGGCCAAACATTCTGGCAGCAGCCTGCGTACAGCCGTACACGGGTCCGGTTCGATGTAACGGGGGATGGAATCGAGTGGGTGGCTGGGTTCGGGGCGGCGCGCGGGGGTGTAAGTGAACTCGACCCCTACAAATTACCTCCAATTTCGTGTAAATTCCTCGTTCCTGCGTCAGCATAATACCTGTATTAGGACGGCCAGCTCCGGCTCTTAGGCGGCAATAAATCTGTATTAGGGCGAGGCGTTGCTCCTCCTAGTAAAAGGGGTAGACCAGCAAAGGGGTGGTTCGGGGAGCCAGCTAATTTTTCACGACTGCGATCCGTTCGCGACGGTGTCTGCCGAGATTGGCCCAAATACGATTCGGCCCGGCTCAGAAATAATCTCCGTCCACCGATATCCCAGCTCCGTTCGAGCTCCGATCGCGAATAATCGGGATTCTAACCCTCGTCCCTCCGGATCCGCGAAGAATCAGTCGCTCGCGGTCGTTAATTAGACCCGGGCGCGGCTTTGGATTGTTCCTGGAGCCGTTAATCCTTCTTCGGAGTTCCCGAAGATATGTTTCAACTGGAATTTCCGCGTGGCACCTGGGGATCGCGAACGAGGACCTGTTACCTTCGAAATGAGCGCGAGAAACTAAGGCGTTGGCTAAAATACTACGTCAAATAGTAAATAGCCCGTCTCATTTAATATCATACACGTACTAATATAAGGCACGTCGAATGCTATGCCTGTGATCCTAAAAATCACACACAATCAGAGCAATTTATTTGACACGTTCACTACCAGCATTTACTTCTGCAATAATTAACGTCAGAGTGTGGATCTTTATGCAAAATAAAAATTATTTTCTTAATATGTTTAATAAGCTACAAATAACACAATACCCACCTCATCATTCCCACCTGGCCATGTATAGCTATTAAAGAATACATAGGAATACAATAAATATAATATTTCTCCTTCGCTTAAGAAATTATGAATGAGAACATTTTTTTTTCGTTTCTAACACACTTGCAAAATTCTAAAAGATAAGAAATTGTCCCTATTGCGATAAAATGAAACAATCATTAGTTGAAATATTCAATCCGTCAGTTAAGAAATCACAGTGTTGAATGTTCTCCACGAAGTTCTCATAAATTCGAATAAATAAGCAGAAACAAGGAACAAAGCGAAATGAAAACGTTGGCAACACGCATATGCTGAAATCTCAATTTCAGGAATAACAAAGGAGTGACTCGTGTATCGTAAATCTGATCTAAGCTCACGTATCCTTAACAAGATTCGAATTCCTTTCGCGGTCATCGACTCTGCACTGCGTTATCTCAGCAAGATTCCCGATAACCCACAACACGTCACGCTAACGCACGATTATAATTATAGATGGAAGATACGTTTCCTTTGCGGAGCCGAGTCTTTCATTACTGTCTGGCAGCTGGAGAGAGATATCGTTCGATTAGGGGTTACATTGTAAATGTAAACGCGACCGTGGTGACGCGCGTTTTATCTGCGACTTCACGCAGAGAAATTACGCTGCGAATTATTGGCTGTGGGGGAGACTTTCGCGTGGAATTAAGTGTGGACTGTTATTGTTTCGACTAAGAATTCAAATGCCTTGGAAATAATCCCCTTTTCCTTGTGAACAGCACTATTAAATAACAAACCGAGATATGTACTGTATAAATTACTAAGTAAGCAATGGGTATCATCTAAGCTTTATATTACAATTCTTAAATTTATTTAACCCTCGTGTCAATACTTAACATTTTCTATAATGTTCAATAATGTTTTTCATAGTTTCAACGCATATTTTTAGCTATCGTACGAAAACCAATAATTGCCCAATAAAATAGAAATCCATTTCAATTTCGCTGTTTGTCAATCAGAATATTGAAACACTTTTAAAGTAAATTGAACGTACGTTCCTGGGAATCTCAGCTATTGAAATAGGGGATAAATAACATTTTTTAAAAATACTGATGTTAATAACATAGATATGCATTTAAAAAATTCTATTTAATATAAAAAGCTTGATATCTGCTGCAGTTGTTTAGAAAATTATTTGTCTAGTTAATTAAAAATATTCTATGCACTAGATTGCGATACCTTGATTTGTTTTTCAGATAACTGTTTGCCTAATTAAGAAGCCTGATTGTTTTTTTAGAAAATTGGTTATAGTGGTTAATTTAAATTATTCTGTGTACCTGTGTATAAAATTGCTTATAGTACTCAAAATTAACCTACTCTGCGTGTCTGGTTGAAATGCCTTGATTTCTATTGTTCAATTTCGTTTTGCGTTTATAATATTTAAAGAACTTTTCGGATCGCTATCGTCCCATAATTAAATGCCGCGAACGAAGATCGCTCATTTGCGTTTAACTATTTCGAGCGGCTAAATAAAAGTAGGAAACAAGAGACTATGGCTCTTTTGTCATCATAACGCCATTCTCGATTAAACCAAGCACAACTCCGACGTATAAAGGGAACCTCGAGAATCGACGATTGTTCCGCTTGTATTCTATTCGCGATCCAGTTCAGCCCCATTCACTAGTCAACTCCTATTCATTTGTATTTGTTCCCAATATAAGCTTCTATTACCAGCCGTTACTTCCAAAGCAACCGACATGCACAATTAAAATAATCCTCCATTTGAAAAAACTAACCATTTCCCCATCCACAATCGATGACATTAAAAAAAAAAAATTCGAATAACCACTCCTTAATTAAAACAAATATCAGTTGCAAGACCGCCCCATAGCAAGCAAACATTTTCAAATATTTCCTACGCTCCAATCGAGTCCAATACAGCCTCGAATTACTTTTAATCTATCGAAATCTCTCGGGAGCAAAATCAAGCTTTATTTAATCCCAATCTCTAAAGGCTTAGTCAATATTTTATTCTTTCATTAACCGTGAAGCTGGATTCCATATTTTCGAACGGTAACGTGTTTGAACCAATCAGCGAGTAATGAAATTTTTTAATTAACTCCCCGTGTCCCCGTTCCTCGTGCCCGCGAATTTAATAAAGTCTCGCGGCCGGAGTTAATCAAAACATTATCGCTTCGGAATAATTCGGCCGATTGGCCGGGACGATTTTCCGAAGCGAGAGCATGATTTCCGGGCGAGTGTGCATCTGCAACTTTAAGCAACCCGGCTTTTGTCTTCCGTAACAAACACTGTCGTGTCTCGTTCGAGCGTTACAACGCCGACCTATATTCGGCTTAGCACCCGGGCGTTCTCGATTTTCCTCGGCTTGAAATATGCAGCGCATTTCCATCGCATTGTTGCCGCACAAAGGTCCGGGAGTTTCGTACAGACGGTTTTGTAATCGGCGAGAGAACGGGGAGGGTGAGAGAAAGAGAGAGAAAGCAAAAAAAAATGTGTATCGTAAGAACGCGAGCGCGAGAAGAGCGTTTGTGGACCACTGGGCGTGTAAACGGCTTTATGCTCGTGCAGTATAGTGAGTCAACCCTCGCTGGCAACGACGACATGTCACAGCCACGAAATTCCTCGATCTCAGCCGATGGAACCACGCCATTATTCTTTTTCCATTAAATTTTTACTCTCTGTGCAGAAGCATAGAAAAATTGTGGAACGAAATCGTTCAGTTTCCGGCGAATTGAACTTCGAAATTCATCAATCGTACGTGAGTTGTTCTCAACGAAGCCATTAGTTTTACTATAGTATTATAGCGCGATAGCTTGTAGCATCTATACAGAAGAATTATAATTCATGGGCCTAATCTCATCTGCCTCAGGTTTTGATTTATTGGATAAATAACACCGTTTTTGTGAAACTTGTATGGCCGTCTGCAAATAGTAATTTGTATAGTTTAGAGAAACAGGAGTCCATGACTTTCAATATTTTACGAAATTTTCTGTGGGATTCCAAAAGAAATAACAAAATGATTTGAATAGATAGAATGTTTATATTTGAAAAATAATCAGTTGGCAAGCTTATAGAATAGACTAGAATATAGTAGCACTTAATTAAGGTAAATGAGCTGATTTAAATAATGGTAAAATGTGTTTCAAAATTCCCCGAAAATCTGAACGAACTTATGGACTGATCTGATATTTATAGGAAGGAGAATAGGTTTGCCATGGTCAGACGAATGCTACGTGTGTTTGGTGAATTTTTAAATCCAATTTTCTCGGAGGCTGAGCCACGGATAAATCAATTTCATTTGTTTTTGCATGAAGAATCACTTTATATTTTTATGATGGAAACACATAATCAGTTTTTAAATTACTATTTTTTAATATAGTTTGTACTTATTTACAAGGGCAACGATTGACTGAGCGATTGGTGTTTCCACGGTAACTGATATGTACTCTTTCACAAATAACTAATTCATTTAGTACAGAGGGAAATTATAATACTCTTGTTTATAAACTCCCATAATTGTAGTAGGGTTTAACAATAGTGGCAGTGTAAAGTCTTTTCCCGAAAATTTTACGTGTTATTAAACATGCTGATAAGCTATCTGAAAGTTTCAAAGCGATGGCAATGATTTTCTATAAATTGTTGGAGAGTAATTGTTGCGCAATAAAGATGATAAACCGACAATGTAATTAGAGAATATCTTGGAGAAACTTTACAGCTGTTCCGGTCGATGTTCATCTCGGATGCTGCGGTTCTTTGTCCTGAAATTCTTCAACTATCTTTGGTACTGACCTACATTCACAGTCTTTCCGAACAGCTACAAGATATCGGTTTCAATTAAAGATTCAACGACCAAACTGATATTTTTGTTTGACGATAAATCGATCTGAAAAATTTTCCCAGATAGCATATATCGGATCGTGCACTGTCTTCAACGAACCGAACTTGAAATCACCAGAAATAGCGAACAGAAACATAACCTAAATAATGAATTCCTATTTAATATACAAGCTACTATAAAACACATACAGATCTATAGATCCGTTCGAAATAAAACTACGAACAAACTCACAAAGAAAAGTGTTATACGATTTAACAAAACTATTACTCATCCCTCTATTATTCCACAATTCGATTGTTTCCGCACGTGCAAAGGCCCACCTGCAAAACGCGGTCGCGCTACACCAGGTTTTTACATAAATCGATTCATCGAATCATTCACACGCATAAATCGCCCACGGGTCACTGGAAGCTGAACGATTTACTCGACACCTGGAAACCCGTTTGTGCAAGAGCCGCTGCGGCAGCATAAAAAAAAGACACACACACACACACATACACGCACAACTGGAATTACGTGTTGGAAGTGCAAACAGTTTCCTGCTGCGTGTTTCGGTTATCGCAATAAACCTGGCAGCGGAAACACCTACTTCGGTTATGGTATTCATTACAGAATACCCTAAAGATACATCCGAACTCCGCGGTTCCGCAACTAATCAAAGGAGTTCGTTTTGCAGTTCCCCGTGTACATAATCAAAGCTGCTGCGAGCAGAAGGAGAGAGGGATCATTTCCAGTCCCGTTGGTCGGAGAACGTGCCCGTATTACATCGCGTGAGCTTAAAATGCCAGACACGAAGAACATTCGGCTGTGCCTCGCGGCCACGCTAGCGAAACAAAAAAAAAAAAAAAGAAAAAGCAAATCCATCGACCGACGGAGACTTTCTGCGAAAAAAGAACCGGTGTGTACGTCATTTTAACGGGAACGCGGCTAGACGGACGTCGAGCGTTATACAAGGGTTAGGCGCGATAGGACACATTCGCTGGCAAAAAGCTGCGATCGATAAGGGCCCGCGAGTATCATCAGGGCTACGAGAAAAGTTTTCGTTTTCGTGGCCGCTTCGGTTGTATCGTTTTTAATACCGCCACGAAAAAAACAGGACGCGTGGGATGCCCATGTCGAGTTCGAGTCCGTAGCCAACTGCGAGAGCGACGTAATGAAAAGGTACGCTGGATAACCCATGTCATATTTAACGCTAGGTTTACGGAGCACTGAAAGTGACTATATCGCATTAGTTTATAAAAATAACGGGAACGTGCTATCCACATTTCTAACTATATTTTTAAAATAATATATACACGATGAAATTTTGAATCTTTCGTATCCAATGTATTCAGTTTCGTTATAAATTCATAAAATCCGACGTCTCGAAATCGAGAACTCTGGATTATTCTTATTATTACCTGAATATATTATAGGAACATCGTGAATTACTTTGCGATATCGATCGATCTTCGTTAGTTTTCTTATTCACTCTTATATTCCTGACAATCTTAATAATTTTATTTTTTCATATCCTTATCCTTGCTATTTCTACTTCGTCTTAAAATTTATTACAACAGGAGAAATATTTGACAGTAGAAAGCTAGGCTATTGATTTTCTTCCAATAGGTCGTCACAATTCTTCCATAAAAACGAAATAAAGAATGTCCGATAGCCGGTAGCATCAGGAGTTTTATTTCCAAAATAGGCTTACAAAGTTTGAAGTGAATCGATTTAATGGTTTTTGAAAACGTGGTATCGAAAAATACGCTTTTGAATCACTCGAAGCTGTAAGAAACATGCTTTTAGGACCATGCTCTGAACTTCGTTTACAACTTCATGAAACGTGCCAACATGAAACTTTCCGGAAATGTTTTGAAGGCGTATTGCGAGAAAATGCCGGAAAACAGAAATTAAAATTTTCGAAGTAGGCTGAACATTGCAATTTGGATTCAAGAGACTATATTTGGATAGCACTAAAGATTTAACACTAAAATCCACAAAATACTAAATTGTAAATACTAAAATGTTTCAAATAGTGCATCGAAATAATTTTCCCTTTGGAGCAACATTGAACCAAATGAAAATACATGACGCCAACGGTTGAAAGTGTGAAATTTCTTTAATTTCCTTATAACACTTCGTAAACTAAGTAAACACTGTACCGCTTAGGGGTCAATATTACAGTATCAGAGATACGTCATCCTATTTAAAAAGAATTTACTGATGACGTCAAAGCCTCTGGAAAGGACGGTCTCTCAACAAAATTTCCCGTATCATTACACCTTAAAACCGCGTAACGTTGTCCCGAAGAGCATTTCCGCAGGGCCATAAATATCGGGGACATTTTCACTTTCCGTCGCCGGTAACCCGGCCTGTATAGCATCGGACCAGGATAGATAGAAACGAATGGTGTCGAAGGAAAAAAAAATAAGAATGGAAGCTCGGAGCATGACAGGTCAAAATCTTCGACGTTGGTGGGAAGGACATAGGGCGGAGAGGCGATGGAGGGTGGGAGGGGGGGTGGTGAAAAGGCGGAATCACGCAGACATAAAACGTCCTGCGCCGTTACGTGTGCTTTCAGCGAGCGAAGCCAACGAAAAATGGTGGCCATATTCTCCCCGACCTTCCAGCCGGGCTATCTTCCACTTTGTTACGATTCGAAAACCCCGCCGGCTCTGCTACCTCTCTCGTTCCAGTGATTTATGGACCGACAACTACACCCCCGCGTCTCTCTGTGCTCTCCTCGCGTCCAATGGTTCGTGTATTCGGCTTCCTTTTTTTTTCGTCTTCTATTCGCCGCAAGTTCGTCGCCCACGTCGTCGTCTACGGGAACCAGGTATGGTACCGTTGGTTCCCGATGGTTCCCGCTGGCACGACGAGTCCCGATACGTCATATTATGTCCCCGGAAAACCCGTGGTTACCCCTGTGCCTCGCGTGACGACGTACCGACCATAAATCTTGGCCAGGTGCGCGAACCCGGCCTGTGTATCAATGCGAACCACTGGCTGCCAGCGTTCTCCCAGAATTCAACGAGTGTCCCGAGCCTGTTCCTGGGACCTGAGCCAAGATCGCTCGAGTCTTCTCGCAAACGGAATTCAGGGGTGTCCTAGCACCCTCTCCCCTTCCCCGGGAATCCGACTGACCCGATAACGATCATTAAACGTGATCCGAAGGCCTCTCCGTATCGCCAGAGCGCGAAACAATTGCTTTACTCTTACAATTAGTCCTTCGAGCACTATGGCCGACTGCTGGTTTCTTTTCGCGATGATCGATGGTGTACCACGCTGTACCATTGTGACTTAGGCATTCTGGTCTTTTTCATAGCTGTCTACAAATTGTAGGAGGTGAGTGACATTGCAATTAATACATTGTCAATTATATGCATTTGTGACAAGTTATGAAACAGTAGAAAAATTTACAGATTTTAAGTATACGTTATAAACACGTTCGGTAAAGCTCGGTCTGAGTTATATTCAATCAATTATGTTATGTTATAAATTAATTTATTCCCAACTGCAAGTGCTTTTCAATCACGGTTACGTACATATTGAACGAGTATTAATTACAATATAATTAAACCTGAAAATTAGAACATATTTACGTTCGCGACCCAATGAATTCATGCAACAAATAGACAATTTATGTTGCAAATAAACATCGACAGCAATTTTGCACAACTTAGTTAAACAACTAATTTAATTCACTCGACTATCCTCCGTCTATTACATCTTCTTCATCAAACCGTTCGCTCCGCCTATCTCCGATTTACGAACACCTTACTATCTCGGATATAGGTAGGCTATTTACGACGACAGAATTATAAAATCCTAGGCGGCGCAGCTTCGATAACGCTTCGACATTTGGAATGCCGCGGCCGTCACAGTTTTACGCGGACCAGTAAAATTTTCATTCAACAGTTTGAGTTTCTTCAAATGATTCTTTGATACGGCTTGCCAAAAGTATCCTCAAATGTAAAGTTTATCGCCGCACGAAATGAGAACGACGTAATCGCCGTAGGGTGGGAGGCGACGGAGGAGCAAGAGGGCAGAGACGGGAACATAATTTTAAAGGGAGTTCTTTGTTCGGGAGTGCTCGCAAGGATTTACAGTGGAAGTTACTTTTAATAAATTCCGCTCGAACGTTCCCGGAGAATAGGTGGCCGAACAAATCTGATAAACGAACGTCCTGCCGGTCTTAAAGTCCGCGCGGCCGACTCCGCCACTCGAAGAGAACACCGTTTTAATAGGCGAACTCTATTTTAATAAAGCCAGGGCAGCGCGGCGGCCGTTTCACGAGCCCCCTCCCTCCCCCGCCGTCCGCCTCAAAGTTCCGCGAAAATAAAATATACGGCCCTCCGACCCGCTATATCTTGGAGATCAATCGGTAACTATTAAGTTGGCCGACCCTTAAAAATCCTTTATCCGTAAAAGCCGCCGCCGCCGCCGCTTTCAACGTTAATCCTCCCTCCCCTCCACCAAGTCTCTTTGTTTCCGCGAGGTCTATTCCTGCATCCGGTCTCTGACTCCCCGTTTCATCGAACGAGAGCACTCTCTTATCCGATATCATTCGCTCCGAAAACCCGGTGACATTTTTATCGTAATTGCGCCCCTCGACACAGATCCGGTTCGCGGCGGAAGCATCGCGGTTAAATCTCCGAACAAGAAAATTGTTTGCAAATAATTGCGAACCGTTTTAACCCCCTGTCGGATCACCGGTACACCGACTTAACCCTTAAATTCTTGCAGTATTTGTACTGCTTCGCGCTTTATCTCTTTCTGTTATAAAATCTTGCAGCTCAGTCACAACGTTTGATTATATCGAATAGACTTTAATACAATGAATATAATTTATATTAAAACGTACTTGAACAAATCGAGTCTGTTGACTCGCGATTTTCAGGATTCAAGCTCGTTTTTCGTTCTCAGTAACTTTTTCCGAATTTAACCTGACCCCTGTCCATCCGGAAGACCAGTCCTTTCTAACCGTGTTCGGCTAGAATTCACGTGAAATGATTCATTTCGAGGAGGATCGTGTGTAGTCAGTCTGCTTAACATTCCGCCGCATTTCAACTATGACAGTTCGCCCCCTCCAGCAGTCTGACAGCGAGACGAGATGGGTAGTCAGCCCCAATCTGACCCATGTCATTTTTGTTTATTCAGACGTCGACGAATAATTTTTTTCCGGGTTTTAAGTGGACCCTGGAAATATCGCAGACAGCGGCGTGGATTTGTATTGGTCTTTTCATTGAAAAGCACTAGAATGCGAGACTTCGATTTGTGCTAAGATTATTTAATTTATTCGATCATTCTTGACGTATGAGACTTAATAACACCTTTTCACAAAATCCGAAGACTCGTGTCTAACCAGGCGATGCCACAGCCAAACCGGAAAAGTTCGATGAAACGACATTTTTCCGATGGAAGGAGTCCGCTGTATCCGGCGGAAGTAAAAAGTGTACCATTCCTTCCATTATAATCCATCTATTGGTTCGAGCGCAGCCTGCTGCACACTGCACACGGGCGCAACAGCCTCGATTTGCATTTCGGCGACGGCGTTCCCTTTCCCCCCAAATATTGACGTGCACTTCCGAAAGTTGGCGCACAACGCCGAAACAAACTTCAACTTCGTCTTGCGAAATTACAGAAAATTCTGGCCGCGACATGTAGGTCAGGCCCGACAAGAATCAACGGGCGAACCGATTTTCCGATAGAACAGATCGGAACGGAACGGAACGGAACAGCGGTGCGCGCCGCTGCATTTCCCTATCTTTAATAATCCCCGAAGAGTACTACAATATCGCGGAGCAGCTACGCCACGGAGATTAGTGCCTCGGCTCCTCGGAGCCCAGAATTAGAATTGAAAATCGGCCCGGGGAAGGAAATACCGTCGACATATCGGCGGATGGGACGTACCGCCGCGGCCTTACCGACTGCATAAAGTTACCGTGAAAGGCGGGGTTCACATACTTTCGGATTGATTTAAGACCGTCGAGGAACGCGGATCACCGGCCGTTATTGAATATCAATACTTACAATAAATCGCGACGTTGAAGCCGTTCGCGTTCCTCGAGATGCGATCGATCGAAGTCGACCCAGCCGTGGTTTGTTCTCTTTCGCGGGAAAACGTTCGCAAGTATAATCACAGACGATAAATCTTGGATTTGTATCCTGTAGACTATGCTATACTGTATATACTATATACGATTGAAGCTCTACCCAATTCTACTTTGCGCAGCTTTTTTTGTAAGTTCCTGCGAGCATCTTTCGCGTTCAGTAGTTCTCAGGTCAGGGAAGAATACTGCCAGTAGTCTTCAGGTAGAACGTGTCAAGATTGATCCTTTTTCTGAGGATATTTCCGTAATTTCAGTAGTAAAAGTCAGCGACAAGTCGAACGGTTGAAAAATTTCTGAAAATTTCCGAGAAACCGCATTTTGTAATGAGACAACATGATATCAAAGAATGTGGCACGAAATTCAGTAGTACAACTCAACGAATAGTCGGCCGTTCGAGAAAAATTGAGGGTTCAATGGTTATATTCCACGACAGCATGAGGAATTATAACAAACATTTTGTGAGGAGGTTCTCTTGCTTAGATTGTATTTTTTAGAAATACGACTCACGAGGTCTCGAGGAACACATGCAAAGCTACGAATTCTAGCAACAAAATAAAGCGTGCGTCGTTGTTCGATTTGCTACACTCGTTCGGCGAAGCCCGTAACCGCGCCTTTCTGACTGTGATATTTTTTGATTTAGGGTAAAGAGCGAGAACCGTATCACAGAGTATCGAGTTCCCGCAAAGGAGTTCGACAGTCGATCCGCCTCGGGCTGGCATTATTCCGTCGTGTGGTGGACGCGCTGGCGATAACGAAAATCTATTTCGTCGCTTCCGCGTTCCGCGACGAGCGTATGAAACGCGTCTTCGGGCTCGTACGCTTGTATACCAGTGAGCGTGTACACGGTGTCACGAAAGTAATTAACACCTGTGCTCAGGGTAATTTTCCGCTGCACATTGTGTAAATTTTAAAGGTTGAAAAATATATCTCCTGTAATCTTGATTGTTTCTTCTGGAAGAAAATTAAGTACGCACTTCAAAGAGCCATCAATATGTCTAAAAAATCCTAATACAAGGAATGTAGTAGTTTTTGCGAAAAAAAATCCTAAAAATTGGTGACAGAACGGCCTGGAAAACCAGAATACCGTCTTAAGAACGGGGTTGTTTCACAAGTATTCGTTCAAGATGTTTGAAAACTCTCTTGGAACGGATGACTGTTATTCCGTGACACCGTGTATATGCACGACGACGAGAAGGACGGGACTGACGTGCACGTTCCCCGATTCGCAGTCCCGATTTCGCAGTGTATATCGACTACGTATCAGGCCTGCACGCCGCGTTTCTCTTTATTCTACTTCCTGTCCCAGCGAAACCGTGAGCAACCGAGACGAAATTCTCGTTAGCGATAACGCGAAATTGTATTTGCAATCATCGGTGACGCGGCGCGTCTGCCTTATCGAGTTTCGCCACCCTCTTCCGCGAGTTTTCGAACTCCGGGAATTTAGCGTCCTCGAATCTATCTTCTTCACGATGTGTACGTTTAGAGCGCTACCTCTGCCATCAACGACGACGTCGTCGACGCATGGCGTCGCGCCATGATCGCAGATTTGTGTCTGTTCGAAGGGGATATTGGGTTTTCAAATCGATTTTATCGATCCGATCGAAATTTGATTTCCCCTGGAGTACCTCGCCCGCAAAATTGAAGCCAATCGTTTCGGACTGAGGGAGCGTTGCAAATTCTTGTCGCACAGGTTTTCGAAACGATTAGAATTTCCTCGGAAGTTAAGGTCCACTTCTACTGTCGTCCATTTTTGTAACAGGGCCAAAATCATCGGCAACAGAGAGGTTATTATCAGTGTTTCTCGCAGAAACGCTAGAATTTATTTAGGGTAATTAGAATTTCCGATAAAGTAACTCTTGTGCGAATTATCTAAATTCTTGCAATCTTTAATCTAGCAGTTTCGGACCTGAAACTTTTGAAAGTATCATGAAAAAGGCAAATTTTTAACAAATATAGTAAGTCCATGTGACAACTAATGATTTCGCGGTCAATGCGGCCACGCTAAAATAAACTATAAATAAATAAAAATAGTTAAAGGTATAAAGAAACTGCCAGCAAACTCACATATTTTTCTTATTCGACAATTGTTCCAAATTTCCTTGTTCAAACATCTACCATAATAAACTTGATGTCGTCATTTTTATATGTGAATGCTTGCTAGTTATTTTTGGAGCCGTAGAGTTAAAAATAAGTTTGATTTTCAACGAAAAAAAAAAATTGCGAAAAATATCATGACAGAAGGTGCTTAAATCAACAGATAATTTAGTGTCTCTTTTTCTGGAAACGAGTAGCCTTGAGCGAAAAATTGGACCAAAGTAAGCGAGCTGTTTCCGGAATCCTTATTTCGAGCACGCGCGCGGACGAATCTCGCCTGACGTCATTACTGACCTAGCACGGGCATCCTGTGCAACTTTGTTTCACAGGATTGAATTTAGGCTTTGCACGATAACGCGAACTTTAAGTCGGTACAACGAGGCCCGAAGTTGCTGCAGCGAGTTGTCGTCTCATGAAAGGGGAATCACGTATCTCGACGTACGAGCCACCGGGCGAAAGAGTTTCCGGTCGTGACGGAGACGACTTTTGCGGATTGTCGTTTCTAATGTATGACGAGCTGGAACTTTGTTCCCGTTTTAGTTTATGGAAGCTTTCATTATCCTCGCGCTTTCGCCGGGGGCTTTGTACTTTGGCAATTTCTCTTTGTAAACACGGCCAAAGCTTCCGTGAATGGAACACTCGATTTATGGCGGCTTTATGAATCTCCGCTGACCTTCTTTCTGTTAATTGATGCTATCGTTCCCGTGATTTTCCACGATGGATTACAGACAAAATTAATTTCATCCGCATACCACCGAACACCGTTCGCATACTACGGAAAATTTCCGTTCAAGAATCATGAATTCTTGTACACGGAGAAGTTATCATTTTATAATTACATTGAAATATCACCAGGACCCGTTTTATTCAAAAGCTTATGTCATGCGAAGAATAACAAGCTATACTGGCAAAAATGAAACACGTAGGTGTAGCAATAACATTTTTCGACATTCTTTAAAACATTTGCATCAGACTTTGCAACTGTGAAAAATAAAGAAATATATTCTAAAGACAGCAGAGACTTGTAAATATGTTTTATACACATACAACTGTTGAACTAGCGATCTTCTAGGATTGAAACATGGATTTTCGATATTTTTTCGCTAAAATCTACAGAGGATTACATAAGAAGAAATTAAAAATTTCTGGTTTCCTCAGGTAAAGTTCAGTCCCGGTAACGAAATAATCTTTTTGCCGTCGCATAAAGTAGAGAAATGATTGTCTTACAGACTGACGAATTTCGACGCAGATTAATTAGTCGAAGGTCTGCGCTCCTTTATAATTCGTCCGAAAAAGTTCGACAAGACTTTTTGCCGAGACCAATATTTCAAAAGTGTGAAGGCAGGTTGCTGTACCGTAAAAATTGCAACGCGCGCGCTGCGTGCATTCTCCACGAAATACCCTAGTTTGTCGACGTTGTAACCGGTTATACATACATTTTTTTCATCGACGCATTTCTCGTCCTTTTCAGGAAATCCTGCGGGAACGAGAAATCCCTGACGAACAGGAAAACGCTGCCGCGCTTTATCCTCGATATCGGTGGATCGGAAGTGTAACTTTCTAACGACGAATTCCGGGCGTGTGTACGGAGCAGAATGGCGTGTAGGTGGTGGGAGAGAAAAAAGCGCGGCGAAGCGCTTAACATGGCCCGGGAGGGAAATATTCATCGGGACAAAGTCAACGACGTATTTCGCGAACTGTCCCCGGCTGAAATATACCCGGCCACGCAATTTTCATCGGTGTTCCGAGCGGCGGATCCGCGCCGGGGTTTTGCACGGAAAGTTTCCGCATTTCCGCGGACACCGGGCCGGTCTGGCTTTGTTTTCCGGGGCGAAACTGGAACAGTCGAAGCATCGATTAAACTGCAATTATTCAACGGGGCCCCTGGCGCCGCGCGAAAGTTTCCTTAAAATTTATTTAAATCGGTCACATAAATTACGGGAAGCGAGAGAGTTTCGCGAGCCATCGCATCGGCCCGTTGCCGCCGCTGCGAATTCCATTGCTCAAATTTGCGGGAACAGTTTCGGTATCTCGGTCAGTTGTGTGGGTATTTCGCGTTTCGATTGTTCCGCTTCTATTGTCGAGCCGACAAGCGGCCGTTGTAACCGGTTCGGGTCGCGTTTAAGTGTCATGGATGGGCTCCTTAGTCGTTTCGGTCGCTGGGGAAATTAAGCGAAGTATTATTAAAAATGTACCGCCGTGGTCAAGATAATGTTACAATCTGAAACAGGCGGGCTCGTGCAATTTTGATGTCGCTCTTCGTGTTGGCGAGAAATTAACTGAAAGTTTATTTCGCGAACAATGCGAGAGGTGGGTCCTGTTTAAAAGTTAAATCGATCTTTAGTCAACTTATTCTGGGGTCTCTTCGGAGATCGAATTGAAATTTTTGGTAATGAGGTCCCTGAAGTGCCCTCGGTGAAATATATTAAATTATGCACTCGCGCTATTGAAATCTGTTGTCTTTGGTCCGTCGTCCGACAATTTTTCGATGAAAGTTCGCTGCTCCTTTAATTTTGCACGACGGTGTAAATAATATTGCTAGATTGGGCAGGTTTGAGTAAACCGGCTCAGAATTCGCAATGAACAAATTGTTAGTTTGACTGGCGGCCCACATCGGGCGCACCTTGGACTATTAGTTTCGTGCAGTTTGTCAGTGCCGGCCGGGGAATCGGCTTACGAATTTTCGCGCGCCAAAAACTCGACAACACAAAGAGACACGGTTCACGAAAGACCAATGAAACACCGAGCGGGTTGTACTGACGAGAAGTTTACCCCTGCCCGCATGAAAGGCACCGGCCAGCAAGAGAATGATCAAGCGGCATCGAAACGCTGAAAATAGGACCGCGTCCCATGTGCAGATTGAGTTTGACTTGCGGAAGCTCTCCCTCGGGATCAACCCGGATGTGTCCCGCCATCTGCAACTGGCGGCGAGGGTACCCGGGCCCGAGATAAGATGATGCGGTATTATAAATGTATAAGCCGGCACATTTTTATCCCGTTTATCGTCCTTAACGGTGGACTTTGAAAAAGGACCCCCCCCCCCGAACTCAGGAATGACGTCGATATCCCTTTGCCATTGCTATCGGAGTCGCTTTCCCACGGAAGCTCAAAGGGTCGAAGGCCTATGACGGCGAAAAATCGAGTTATATCCTTTTGGATGGGTTCGAGAAGAAGATTTATACTCTTCAAAGATAATTCTTAGTTCACGTTAGACCTGGATGGTACATGTGTCGACAATGGAACTCAATGGTCTTTAGAAAAATTTTGTTTCGCCAGAAAAACGTCGTTTCATTTAATACCTCTACGAAAAATAAAGAGTACATTTAATTCTGACTACAAAGAAACACTGGATGGAAATATATTGTGTTTTTCCACTTACTTTTATAACAAATGAGGGGCTTCGAAAAAATGGAGCTCAAGTGAAGGTAGGAACATGACTCTTTAAAATGAGTACAGCTGGAATTTCGTAAGATCTTTTTACACGGTTTTATGCTTTTTACAATTCACAAATACAACGTACAACGCGTACTATTAGATAGGAATAACGCCGTCTGTTTACGACCTACCGGTTCTACTTCCCAACGGACCTTTAAATTCATTTTTCTCGAAAAGGAAGCTTCAAAGGAAGAAACATTATTCTTTCTTTTTAACTTATCTTTTCATGTAGATCGAGCTCCTTGCGCCACGACATTTCAACAACAATTCAACTAATAACATTTCAAACAAAATCCCTAGCCTCGTGCCTCCCGCAAATCCAAACGGTCTAGCACCCATACTTCAAATTATTTCCGAGCTTTTATGAAACTCCATTCCGCAACCATCGTAGCACAATATCTTCTCCTCTGCGTCCCGAGGAACCTCATTTTCCGTTTGTCTGTCACCGGCCGGCTTAAAACGTTTCCAGCCGTCATATCCGCGGTGTCGCTGGAGCTTCCGTGATTGACGCGTCGCGAATTTTCAAGACGATCTGCAAAAAGGAAAGGGGCCCGTCGGATGTAGGCTGCGAGAGGGGCGGGAAGGAGGAATGTCTCTATTTATTGACAAGTGTTCGGGTATCGGGATCCGCGGATCGCTTCGGAATGGAGGCGGAATCAATCCGTGCCGTTCCATCGAGCATCGCTGTCATTCAGTATAAGCTTTAATATCGATGGCTCCGGCGCGCACCGGTGAAGCTTTTTCCTCGTCGTTCCTCGACCGAGACCGTGCTTTCCACGCTCGGCGTGTGATGGAGGGCGCTCACTGTTTCCGTTTTCGCAACGCCCTTCGAAACAGGGCGCAAAAAAAGAAAAAAAGAAAGAAGAGAAAATAAAAGTAGCGCGATCGAGCTCGCGTAAAATCGCGACCGGAATTTTCACGGATCATTTGGCTGATGGCGTATTCGCCGGCAACATTCCCGGCATATTCGATAACCGTTTCCACGGCAGGAGGAGCTCGGAACGAGGGACAGCCCCTCGCGAAAGAACGCGGCACACGCCATAACCGGCCGTTTCTGTATGAATCCGTGCCGCCGCGTATCTAACCCGCTCCCCCGCCGCCGATTGCCCATCGAAAATATTCGATCGACCGAGCAAACTGCGAAGACTCGTTGACCTGGGAAACAACCGACCGAGATTGGAAAAGTTAGGGGAACGGTGACGGTTACGGTAATAGGCTGTTTTCTTCGGCCCCTCTTTTGTTACCCTCGTCCCTTTCTTTTCTTGCGAGTGAAAACCCCGGGATAGCTGGAATTAGGCGATTCCTGCTGGTATACGACGCTGGTTGGTATCGATGGCAGGGATACCAGGGGCGGACCGGCGGGAGCAACACGTGTCACTAACGCTGCGATGTGTCTTGTTGAGTATGCGATAAATGGCCGTATTCCTATACCACTGACGAGGAGATCTATGTATCCTTCTGACCCGGATTTTTCGCCGTTTCTGCGAGGCGTGCAAAGTTATCGGTAGCTTACGAATTTGGTGAAAATCTATTGGCAACAGTACAGTATTTTGTATACTTGGTTGTTACTATGGATACTTAATTTGGAATTGGCCAAAAATTTCGAATTGATTTTAGAAGGCTTCCCTGGGTAAATGTTTAAATGTACACTTTAGGACTGAAGAAAAATTCGAAATCGTGTCGAAAAATCGCTATATATAATAAATTGCTAGATCGGTAAAGTACAATGAAATTGTTTTAAAATTCCTGTAGGAATTTTTGAACTTTTGCGAGCTTAATTAAAAGCTGAAAGATTAGACTTTATGATAGGACCATTTTGATTTGCAAAATCGGAACGGAAACGAAATCTTTCCAAAAAATCGATAAATCCCGATTGGAGAATAGCTCGGGGAGTGATTGGATTTTATGTGCTTGCTTCAAGTCTATGTTAAAATGTATTCCCGAGAGAATTTATGAACTTTTTAGGGAGCAACTTAAAGCTGAAGGATCGCAGTTTATGACAGCACAATTTACATTTAAAGGAAAACTTGAAATCCCGTCGAAAACTCGATAAACCCCTTACTATGCAAATAAAACCCCATGCGATTTGAAATAACTTCTAAATCGTACAGAAGCTAAGGTACCTCCAATTCAAATTAGTTTTTGAAACTGATTATGCTACTTAATGACTACCATTATATGATTTGACATTGGCATGATCGCGTATTAGATTTATTGTCCACATCCATCTAAACCGAAAATATCAAGATCTAGGTTACGACTTTGATCTTTGATCTCTACTTCTGACTCGCCTTAAGGTTAATCGGTCGTTAGTATTATAATGATTTTACTGGGGTTTGTCTTCTAAACTTAGATCACCGAACTGAACGTGTCTGGATCTGGGTTACGGTCTTGAGCTTGAACCCTTATTTCTGAAGTACCTCAGGATCGATTGATCGTCGATTCAAGTAGATAGTCCTATTTGGGTCTGTAGGTTTTGTATTGGTTCACTTCGAGTTTCCCCAGTCACAAGATCGTTTTATTCGAACGCCTCGATTCTATGCCGATCTGATTCCAAACTATCGATCCTTGGTTGGTCCAACTTGGATCTTCTCGTCTGGTAATGGTCTCTCGAACTTGAGTTGATCTTATCTGTGTATCTTAGCCCCCGGCTGATCTCATTTGAATGTCGTAGACTTCGGCTGGCCCCGTTCGATCTCCTTGATCATTAATCGATGAGATTTTGTTTCGTCCCGTGGTTCAATTTCAGTTTCGCGTTCCTTCGCCCCGGTTTATTATTCATTCAACTCCTCAAACTTCGAGGGGTATTCGAATGTAATCAAGAAGCACTAAATGCCTTGTTCTACCAAATTGAAGTTTCTCTAATGTTCCGAACACAAACACGCTCTGCAAAGTGTTCATGCATCAACGACACTGCATTTCAATTCATTGTTATTCATCAAGTTCCAGGAAGAGAAATCAATGTTCCTGTTTTATAATGATTTTTTTGTGCAACGTTCAGGGATGTATTTGTGACATTTTTCTGATTTTTAGATTGAACTAGTTAAATTTGCGTAACGGAGACATCAGTACGGATAATCGAGGCTTTACTAAATCGTGAATTGAACAGGCAAATGTACCCCGAGTCGTGTCATGTTTGGGCTCATTTTAATCAGAAGAATGCCACCAATATGTCGGTCAAAGTTTCGCACGAGAATAACTGAACGTAAAGAATTGTTGTCACTAGATTAGCGTCATCTCACCGTTCCCAACCTTCGGGAGCTCTGAAAGCGTACGCCTCGCAGTAGCGAGAACAAATTTTTCGCAACTTCCCGAAATTCCTTCCGGGAGTTGTGTATCCAAGGCTTTCTTCGAACAAGTTCCGCGGTGGTATTTGCGGGAACGGGGCAGCTTGTTAGCCCGAAATACATATTTTCGAGTGAAATTTCCGCAACAGGGGGCAGTCCGTCTTCCCCCGGCGAGCCGCGGGTAACGTAATCGTCGGTCGTTTCGCGTCTAATTAGCGAGAGCATTAATTCCCGCCAAAATGCTCGCGCGGCGGCGCATAATGTCCTGTAACGTTGCACCCGGGGTGGTATCGCCGAGCCCGGGTCTCTCGGCCGACTTTTCAACCGTTCCTCACAATTCCCCGGGACACCGCCGCGCCGGCCGCGTTATCATCGAAATTGCCGTATTATGGAAAAATTTAATTAGTTTTTACCGGACCGTAGAGCGGCGCGGGCGGGTGGGTTCATCGTCGCCGCGATGAGTGGTCGAGCACCGCACGTACGCCCGGAGATAATAAAAGAAAGCGAGTGGTCTGCGGGCGTGTCCTGAATATCGGCCTTCCTCGCCGAGTAAGTCGATGAAAGTGACCGTGTCGTCGATTTTCCTCCATTTAAAACAAAAAAGAGAAAAATAGAACCGCTGATTGCATTGGCTCGCGTGCCGATGAATTTGCTGGTTGATTTTTTGCACCACCCATGGGTTATGAACATGTTCATTATCCGCGCGCTATCCTATCTAGACCGTGTGTTCGCGCGAATTCATCAACTTACCGCGTATCGTAAATTGCTTTTCTATGTTCTATGTCAAATACCAAGTATCTCAGCATTTTACCCCGAGTGTTTTTTCATTCGCACAAATACTTCTGTATAATTTGAATGAAAAAATAAGGATCAACCTCTCGAATTCTGTTTCGCCAAAAATTTCATGTTTTTAATTAATTATGTTAACTTTTACAGTTTTTCGACCGAATATCATATTTCTTAACATTTTTAATTTGGCAAATGCATGCAGATTTTTACGACTGACTGTAATTTTATGCGCTCTGCTGTTTAACGTATAATTTTAAGAGAATAAACGAGTGCATAAACAATAAAATATCGGTCACGATTTATGAAGGAAGTGTGCCACGTGGGATTAAATTTATTAACCAAAACTTAACGAAACAAATTACTGGAGTGTTGATTATTTTACGAAAATCAGCCACAATCTTGAATTTTGGTGCATCGTGTGTTAATGAACCTGCCGAGCTTAATTACCTTGATACCCCCTTAGTTAACCGTAGGTTTCCACAACGAAACATTACAACGTAATAATTACTGTAGTCACATTCTGATTACAAAGAAAACGAAATCCTGTAAAAGCAATTCCTATTTGAAAATGTGAGCGATGATTAATACGTGTACATTTTTGTAAACATAATTTACCTTGCCTCGATAAAAACGTACAGATATAAACAGTGTTCATCTCTTCCGGATTGGAAAAATAAATGTTTACAAATTGCTCCCTTTTAAGAATCTCAAGAGGTGTCGTCTTCAATTAATCTTCGTTACACGAGCAGGACGAAATTATTCCATAATCTTCTAAAAACCACGACGTTTGTCTCCGCACGTGGAAAGTGTTATTGATCCGAGCGAGCTTAATCATCTTGATGCACCGCGCTGACGGTTTCCCTGTCTATTGTCATCGGGCAGATCATTGTAGCCGTCTGGGCCGGTACTTTCATGAGCGGCCTATTTTCGCATAGCAAACGCGCCGCAGCCGTGGTACGGCCCGAAGACGGTTGGTGCGGCGTGTGCCGGTAATGATCGCAGGTCATTAGCAATGCTAATGCACCTTTCGACTGATGAGGCACCGTAATGCCGCTGGTCGACCGGGCTTCCACTTTGCCGCATTTCTCAGCGAGGCTACTTTGGAGCACCGAACCCATAAGGGCTGGTTGCTCGGCACGCTGCTTGCCCTGCCCGCTACCGCACATTTCGTCGGGACTATTGGCTTCCTATTAGGATCGAAGTCCGTAACTAATTCCCAAGAAATTAGAATTCCCCGATAACGAAATTCACCGTGAAACAGAAGAGCTGCTCCTAATTGCGCGTGAAACCGACGCTGCCGTCGACGCCCGAAACTTTCGCGAATAAATACCCGTGTGTCCCGCCGATGCTTGCCGTCTTTGACGGATGTTCGGTCGCGTAATTACCACCAGTTTATCGTTGCCAGGAATAAAATTCTCACTGCTTCGCTATTTTAACACAATCGTTAGCATCGGCAGGACCACAATCTTGTAAAGAAAATTAACTGAATCTTCAGCTTTAAAAATTAATCATTGAAAGACGATCCAGGACGTTTTCGAAACGACACCAACGACCAATGCAATTTTCCAGATGCTGTTATTAAGCCGTCCCCAAGAGTTTTCTTCTTCGATGACGCAGCGTCGTGATGAAGTTTCTCGGTAGTTGTTACGGTCGCGGTTTACGGGGGCTTGTAAAAGTTTATGATTAAAAACGCGGTGGTGAGTTCGGCGGATCTTAAGCAGTACGTTTCGAACTTCTTTTATGTGTTTCCGTGGCGAAACGAGGCGATTCCGGCATTTCCGGCGCTACAAATTTTTCCGGTTCGGGGAGGGCACGTAAAGGGAATTCCTGCGATTCCTCGAGCGCCATTTTCTTTTGTTATTACGACCAACTTACGGGGCATCCGGCCCACGTTCATGGCGCTATTAACGAAAGGAACTGCTGTTACACAGCCGGTATCATGCTAGACACTTGGAACTTGTTTGCCCGACCATGATCCGATTACGTAAATGCGACCGAACGTGCTCTTTAACGAACGATTACTGTTTTCGCGTCTCGCGCCCCTTATGTTTTCGCAATCGCTACCTAATAAAGCGATTTCTCCGAGGGACCGCAAAACGCGGAACCAAGAATTAGCGGTCCATTAGTAAACACGAAATCCCGTCTAGAATAAGCTTTTTGTTTTCGCGACGATCAATTGGTAAACACGAAATCTAATCTCCCATTTAGAATAAGCTTTTTGTTCTCGCGCCATTCGAAATCAACAATGTGGTTTCAGAGAGCTGCAAATACGATCCTGTGGTCGTGTCCATTGGCTGGCTGCTTGATTCAGTCTTGTTCCCTCCAGTACAATCATCATTATCATTCCCTGCGGTCGGAAACACCCCAGTCTACTAATTACAATGAGAATTTCGTGCATTCCAGTGGACGCGATTATTTAAGACTCGGTATATCGGGAAAGGTAAAACCGAAGCTTTAGAAGTTTGGATTTGGTAACAGAGAATTTCTAAACAGTCCAATTCAATTAACTGTTGGAGGAATTGTATGTCAAATGAAAAATTCCTATCTGGAAGCACAGAAACGCTAAAGTGTATTCTGAATATTTTTGTGATATATTAAAATTACCTATCGCAGATGTACGTTTCTATTTATCACCTCTTGCAATCGAGGCACGAACTTTTTATTTTTCAAAAATATCCGCAGTCTAATTGTCACAGTGAATACTTTTTGAACTCTTCCAGATCATATAGATTCCAATAAAGTTCAGTGTAATAAATTGTGTCACTCACGCAAGACTAACGTGGCAGCTGACGTGTTAAACTAAATTTATTGACCGTAATTATTATTTTATTATTTTCTTCATGAGAGATTTAAAGTCTACCAGTTGCACGTCGGAGGTTAATTTCACTTTATTGAATGTACGGATGGAAATCGGGGTCTGGGTAATTCACGACAGATCTTTCGGAGTGTTAGGGTGATTTCCGACGGAAAAGATGGTTGGGATTCCGTGCCCGATCATGTGTTAGCCGCGCGCGGTGCAACGAGTGTCGTCGAAATTTTCGCCGTGGTCCCTGGCCTCGGCTAATTTCCTAGTTCGCGTAATTGGCCCGCAGGAACGACAGACAATTAGCGACCTCGAGGCGATCACGGAATCAGACCGGTTGAAGGAGGGGTCGGTGATAACTTTATTCGGGCCAGAATCCTGACCGAGACTGTGCCTGCGTTGCGGGGAATTTCGGCTGCACGACGTGGGTCTGCGGATAGACGAAAACGGGTTGAAGAGGAGGGCAGGGATGAAGCCAGGACATTGTTAACAGCATTGCTGCCTAATTAACCGCAAACGCTTTCGGTGGGTTTCGCCTGGTCTATTGTTTACATGCGGGCATGCCGCCTGTATGATAGTGCTCGACGACCGAACCAGCTGAAATATTTCCATGGAGATTCTCTGTCGCTTTGTGTCGCGCATGCACGCATCTATTTAGATCGGAGTAGTGGATCCTGCAGAATGGGCTACTACGCTAGAAGTTACGTTCACTCGTGGGAGATGCCTCTCGCTTTTGCCGGAACTCACCGCTGATCGATATTGGCCTGTCGCGAAAATTTATTCGGACTACCGCTTCGGCTTGTTGAGAAAGAAACACCGCATTATGGCGGCATGAGAATCATAGTGATGTAAATGCAAATTCCGTAGATTTGTGCTTATATCGTTTTTCGAATCTCAAAGGCATTTTTCACTTACTTATTTTCGCGCAAATATGGATTTTTATTGCCGAGACATTACTAGATTACGAATAAAAATGTTCTGCGTATGTTGCAAACAGGTGTCTCTTAGTTTCTTTGATAGTTTTAGTAGTGCGTATCTTCCTACTGTTGCGAATTGCTGGTACCAATGTTCGAACAGATAAAATTATAATCAGAGGAGAAAAAGATTGCTCAAAGTGAAAAATTGTTACATTAATTTCGGAGCGTATGAAATTGCAAATCTGTGCTAAAGTGACGATATTTCTACGTTTACGATTACAACTTAAATGTCATTCAGGCCTTCAGGGTATTTCGTAAATTTATACCGTACCAATTTGTTTAAATTATTCACACTGAGCTGAATATGTAGAGCACTTGAAACCAACGTTATAATCTGAAAAGTAGACTGCAACTATATATTGCACTCGCCAGACAGATTTCATCGTTGTATCTTTCACTCGATCTGATGTAGACTCATATATTCAATAACTCGGTTACAAGTAGACGTACATTCGTCTGAAATTAATCAGAAGATTTAATGAGGTTCCTAATGAAGAAGAATTAAACACGTTCAATAGCATACCTATACTGTTCTCTTGTTACATATTTTCTGCTTCGTGTTCGGTTTAATCCCCCATCATTTCACTGTATGTCTTATGACATGATAATAAACCTTTGTTATACAGCGTTTAATGCAGCATGGCAATTATTTAAAAATGGAATAAGTAGATCTTTAAATATACAAGAATCTGTGGTCTTTTCAGGGTTAAATGACACTTCTTTCGCATTTAAAGTCCTAACTATACAGGATGTCCTATTTCACACTAGAACTACAGGTCCCCACAAAATGACGGGATCTAAATTTTTTTTATTACGATTATCGAGACTGTAAAGAGGCATTTGTGGGGGATTGTTCCTTTTTGGTATATAATAAGAATCTCTAAAAATCTTAAGAAACAGAATCTTATTATAAAGTAATGTAAAATATTCTCTTTTTTAGTCCTCTACTAGAACTAGTGTCTGAATTAGTTAACCGAAAAATATTGCAAAAATCAAATACGTTTAGGATCCATTTAGCGGCTTGTCACAAAAGTATTTCTAAAATCGCAAATGCCTGCAACAGGCCTCGAGGGAACGGTCATTCCAAAGTGTACTTGACGGTAATATCTCGGCAGAATTACAAATAAATCTGTCTCAAAGCGCAACAAAGAATTACAATTTGTCAGAGCCAAGATTCGCCCGCGGCTCATCGCGTCGGGTCAGGATTCATTAATTTTAATTGACGAGGGGAATCCGCGCGATATCGGTGGGAAAAAATATTTCTCCGTGGAGAGAGGGGTGAGGGGAGAAGATAGAATTTCATTTCGAGGCGATTACGGGGATAACGAGCTATAAAAATCAAGAAAATTGTATTAGGGATGCTGGGCCAGTGAGTGACTCGACAGCCGCTGTCGCCGCTCGCTCGCCGACAGTAACTTAGCGTTGCCAGTGATAATAAGCCACTCGGAGCGAGCCGGTGCCCGCTCGCCGATATCCTTAATTCCGAAAGCTCGTTGCAAGGTAAATAGAGCTTAAAATTAAACTCAGCCGGCTTTCTTATCGCGCGGAGGATCTCCGAGCTGTACATAATGCGATCTTGTTATCGGCCGCGCGCTATTTTTAGCCGGAATTACACGTGCACACGTACACAATAATCTGTGTCTATGGAACGTGCACAGGTGGCGAGCCCCCTGTAGCCCGTCAGTAAGTATGCATCTGGGCCACGATCATCCCCTTGGGTAAATTAAAAACGCTTTTCGTGGCCGAAATTATGGCCTACGATCTCGCCGGCCGTGAGAAAGGACCGCTCCCCATGGTGATGCCAACGAAACGTGAACAATGCAAGCATGATAGCGTAACAGAGACACCGATGCACTCGTTTTCTTCATTTATATTCGCATTGCTGTGCACTAATTGCGGGACACGCAAGCTAAATAGAAATTTCTTTCCTTCGTTAACACTTTGAGTGTCGTGTCTCCCACAGACTGTAGACGGAATTATTTGTGTCCAGATTTAAAAACTAATTTTTTTGCTAGTATACTCAGTGTGCCAAATTTAATTGGTATTCTACTTCACGTTTATTGATATTACACTATTTATCAGTATTTAACATTTACACTTTGATCTTCATGAATTTCTTGAGATTGCTGTGTTGTTACTCAAATTGTTGATAATCTTAATATGTTGAAAAATTCACAGACCAATTGTTACGAACTCTATTTCCTCTAAACATCTCAGAAGGTATCATCTCTGGTCTGCTCGTAAAACAACAAATATATTAGTTCAATTTAAATAAATTAGGGAGCCGTTTTTACCTCAAAAAATCAGTTTTAAAATCCTCAGTGGCTTCTTATAATCCAGTTCGCAACACTTGATTCATCCCACCGGGCATAATCTGGCTTTCCCTCCCTAAGATCGCATTCCACCCCCACCACGTGGGAGTGGCCAGCGCCAGACACGCCCACCTCAGTCCCTGACGTGTCAAGTGGAAAATAAATCGAATGAGACTTGTGCGGCCGTAAAAGTGAAACGATCGTGCAATCGTTCGCGCGTATATTGGCTTGTACAGTCACGTTAGCTCGCGACAGCACGGAATGAATGCTGCAACTTGATCGAGTGGGGGGTTCCCGATCCGAGTGATTTGTTCCTATAAGCACATATTAATCAAGCCGCGAGCGCGCGGAGGGTGTTTCGCGTTCACGAGTGCATATTCGAATCGATTTCGTGATCAGTGTCCCGATCGTGTTCGCCGTTGAACGACCCTTTTGAACCGGCGGCGCGACGGTGGCGCCGCGGCGCTTCTGGCGAAAAATCGATACGACGATGTCGGCTCGTTGAAATCTTGCACACGAGTGTTCCCCGGAGAATTTTTTTCAGCTCGGAAACACTCGTCGCAGATTGAACGCGTTACGCGCTCGTCAAGTTGTACAGGTGTACGGCGTGGAACATCTATAATAATGCTGTTCCGGGTGCGGCGATGCAGCTTGCAATCGAAACTGCTTTCCTGTTGTTCTCGGCGACGATGTAAATGGGTCAGAACCGTGCGCGATGATTAAACACCGATTGCTCCTCCCTCTCCCTTTCTATCTATCTCTCTCTCTCTCTCTCTCTCTCTCTCTCTCTCTCTTACTCTGTTGTTCCATCGCTCTCTTGTTCTCTCTCCACGTGTATCGTTCTATCTTTCGCCTCTCTTCTTCCCGCCGCGCGCCCGCGTTGAAAGCCATTATAGCAAAAAGCTGTTCGATACATATAAATGATTATAAATAACTCAAAATCGATACTGAAAAAACCTCCGGTTAAACGGTCGCTCGTAAATCAATCCAGGCGTCATTAATTTATACGCGAACACCCGTCGATGCCAATGTGGAACCAGCGCGCAGAAAATGAGAAATAGGGAGAAAAAGACAGAGACCATTAATTATTTTTTTGCTCATCGCTCTCGTACCTGACAAAGAATATGATCGAGAGGGTGTAAGGTAACTAGTTGGTTGTTATACGATTCGCCGGGACTGAATTTTGAGGCGTGCCGTTGCATGTTGCGATTCACAGAAATCTGCAATCTTGCGAAAACAATTAATTGTTTTAATTCACGCGCGTATAGTCTGTCCAACAAGTCGAGGCAGTGAAGGTAATCATAACTACCCCATGGAGTTGAAGTTACGTTTCTCAGATAATTAGCAAAGAACGCACGATGCTGTTCACTGGCTCGTCTCGTTGGTAATCGTAAGAAGCAGAGATAGCCTCAAACGAAACAAACTTATTCCGCATTTTCGTTTTATCTTCTCACGTAAAATCCACCCCTTAGTGTTGGGCCGTCAATACTTGGACACCCTGTCCAAAAGATATAAATTAAAAGATGTACAGTGAATTCGCAATATGTATCGCGGAATTATCCCCACTACCGCGGGGTATACCCCGTGAGGGCTCAAGAAGCTGGAAACAGTCTTTGACTTTGACTAATAAAATATAGGACGAATGGATTTACACTCCTTCGTGGCAAGCATCGCTGTCCTTTTCTACGTTCGGATCAAAGAGTCCTGGAGAACATCGCGAATTCACTGTATATCCTTTCGATTACACTTCCCCATGAACACGAAAAGCGTTACGGTGTCCCGTGAATATTTCAAAGCGATGGTACAAGACTACTTTCGAGCACGTCGGCGTAGACATTCTCGTACGTATGTATGTAACGCACGTGATTCCCTCGTAAACGCGGAATATGTTCGTGCACGAGAATATTCCGTGTGGGCCTGCGGAGAACGCCGGTAATAATTCTTGTTGTAATTCCTCGGTTTCTCAGGCTGAGACAGGACAAGGGCGGCGGCGCATGGTGTCCGAAAAATATGGTTACGAAGGAGGGCCGGGAGTACCTCGAGGTGAACCTGCACAGTCCGCGGGTGCTGACGTCCACCAAGACCCAGGGCAGGTTCGGGAACGGCCACGGGGTCGAGTACACCGAGGAGTACTTCGTCGAGTATTGGCGGCCGGGGTTCAACAAGTGGGTGCGATGGAGGAATCGACGTGGCATGGAGGTACGTACACACCGTCGTCTGACTGCTGGCTGCCGACGATCGATCCGTGTCCGGACCCCTTTTTTTCACCCCTCACCTGGCGAACCAGCCGGCTCCCGTTCGTGACTGACTGCCTCTTTTACATTCGTTATGAATGCGACGCACGAGGAATTCGTGGCCTCCTCGAATTCGGCTGGACCGGCTCTGATCGATCGTTGAGCCACCTGCAAGCCTCCCGTATTATTGCCAGCTGAAAAGAAGTCACCTGCGAGACATGGAGGGGTCGATGCCTCCGTAGTCCCAATGTCTAAACTTTGTACACGCTGCTATCGGCGACTGCTTCGTCAATAATTTGCCAGAGCCGAAAATACATGAGAATTCGGGGCGTGTCCTTCCAAGTGACTTCTTTTCAGCTTCTGCCCTAACAAGAATTTTCGCGTGACGGCACGGGGACAAAGGGGTCTTTCACTTTTGCGCTCCCGTACTCCCAACTTAGGTTTCGACAAATTTCGAATTAATAAATGTCCCGCAAAAAATGTCACAAATTATTGGAGCTGTTTAAATTTGAAGCTACTTGGGATAATAAAGACTTCCGGCATCCCCGGTTCAGATAATCGAGATTCTACTGTACTTGAGAATACCTGCTCATACAATTCATAGTACCTTGGATTGCAGGCTCCTATAATAAAGAGGCTCGGCTAAGAGTTCGTATATCCGAGGTTCAATTTGTTCAACGAAGCGCTACCGTCGCGCGAAAATAAAAATAAATACCATGTGCGTAAGTAATGGCCGCCACTGTGTCCCCGGAAGTGTCGACGATACCCTCCAGAAAACCGTTTCGCGTTCGTCCTAACCCGATTTCCCGGTCGATTTCCCATCGGCCACCGGCTCCGGATAAACTTTACCTCGCATGTCATCGAATGCCGCCCCGTGCCCGCTCGCAGAGATGAATTTCACCAGCGTCATTATCGCGAGTGACCGTCTCGGTGGCATGGGTGTGCGCGAGAGGGATAGTGAGAGAGAAGGAGAGAGAGAGGTAGAGAGAGAGCAAGGTTCGCGTTGGCGATAATAATTTAAGGCGACGCGACCAAGAGCCTGTTCCCGGTAATTTCATCGGCGCCAGGTAAATCGCTTTACCGTGCATGATGTATTTTGACGAGCTAATGGATATCGCGTACAGATTATCATGCTAAAGAGACGTTAATTAACACGTCGCCCGTTGTAACGGCCGCTTACACTGGTCACGGGTTTCTGGCTCGCAGTGTACGGTTGCACACCCCCGTCCGACCCGGACACCACGGTTGTAGTAAAAGGGATGGGACATGGTTGTCGGACGGTTCCCGGGGGGTGGGCGGGGAGGGGGTGCGCGGGAGAAACGGGGGACGATCGGGAAATACAAATGGTAGACGGCCTCGGGGGCTATCGGGGCGAAAGCTTCCGCGCGCGATACGCGCAGATTTCCCCGTTCAAAAGAATGGAATTACAGCAGCGACGCTTTGTCCCGTCGAGCCTCGGCTAAATCCGTAATCCGATTTCCTTGACGAGAACAATTATAAAGAGTGGCACCGCATTAATTCGACCGGTTCCGGGTTTCGCCGCGGAAATTGCTTTACAATTGGCTCGTCTAACAATCCGCCGGAAGCGCCGGTCCGTGAACGTAGGTACGAAAAATCGGGATAAACGAGAAGAATGAACGGCGATAGGGGATCCCCGGGACGGACGACGACGGGACGCGGGCGCGATCGACAGATCGTACTTATAAACGAGGTTTCGATCGGCACTGTCCGCTAAACTTCATTTACTCGGGAATGAGCTTAGGCGATGCACGCTGGATCGTTTCTACAAAATAGGTGGAACTCGTCCAGAAATTTTCGTGCCATGAAATACGTTGAAATTGGGTCTTTACGGACGTTAATACCTCGATCGAGATAGACTGAACGGGACACAGACTTATATCTGACCTCGTCTGTTAACTATACAGGTCGCCGCCGAATAACATGCACAAGCGGGTGCGAGGTGATTCCTTATTGAAAAATAAGAAAACTATATACAGGGTGTTTGGTAAATGGTGGTACAAGCGAAAAGGGGGTGATTCTACGTGAAACTATAAGTCGAAAATATAGAATAAATATTTTTCGTTTGAGGCTTTGTTTTCGAGAAAATCGACTTTGAAGATCTGCAGGAAGTAGATTTGGTTGGTCATGATCAGACGCGTCAGACAATTCGTATCGAATAGCATTGCGTATTCGCTGCATTTCAAATTCGATTTTCTCATTACGAAACTTCGGATGAACAAAATTTTATTCTATATTTTCGACTTATTCTTTCATGTAGAATCACCCCGTTTTCGCTTGTACCATCAGTTACCAAACACCCTGTAGAACAAGATTTTGTCATTCAAATCGAAAATGCAGTGAGTATAGTTTGCTATTAGACAGGAATCGTCTGACACGTCTGATCATAGTCAACCAATTCTACTTCGGGTCTCTAAACTCGTTTTTCTCGAAAACGAGGCGTCAAACGAAAAAATTTTATTCCTCTTTTTCGATTCATTTTTGTATGTAGAATCATTCCCTGCCCGCTTGTACATGTCGATCGGCGGCACCCTGTACAATCTTACAACTTTTAAAGGTGTAAGTAAATGCAAATAATGTTTCTGTTAATGAAACGTTGCGTTGACAAGCTGCGATGCAAAATAGTACAGAAATTCGTGAAAAAATTTACGAACACGCGACTCTGTCACGCGACATTATGCAGCGCAGCAACAAAGGCCTATAAAAAAAATGATTTTGATGGGACCAACGCGAGGCTTCATCAGCGCCCGGCGCGGAATTGAAATCCTCGCAGCGTCGCCTCTCTATTAATCCATCACGACCGGAGCGGCTCGCCAAAGAAAGCCAACGTGGTGCAAAAGTAATTCCGAACTCGGTGCCAAGAGCTCTATCGCCGGGTTCTCGTTATTCAACGGGGGTGCTGGTTGTCATCGGGTCGCGTCTGATATTCTCAGCGACGGTCTGGCGAATTCTCTGTCACCTGTCGTTGTCCTTCTTGAGCGCGGGAAGTCGGGAGATAGAGAGGTAGAGGTAGATAGATAGATAGAGAGAGAGAGAGAGAGAAAAGGAAAGAAGGAGGGATAGAGAGATCGAGATAGCTGGTTCCAAGTGCACACACATAACACATGCACCCTCGCGCAACCTTCGTGCCCAGACGTTCTTCCCATTTTCACGCAGATTTGCTCAAAGCGAGGGAGCAGGTTGGTGCTCCGAGGCAAAGGTGTGGAAGGACGACGAAGACGGGGGGCGGGGGAGGGAGGCGGCGGGGTGAAATTTAAGAGGAAACGGAAGTTGGCGGAGGATAAGAGAGAACACGAGCGTTTACCCTGCAGCCTCAATCTGGCCGGCATGTGATCTTTGTGCACGCGCTCTTTTCCCCTTTTGCTCGCTCCTTGCGCTTTGAATACGGGCAGGACGAACGAAAGAGCCAGTCGACGGCCAACAGGCGCGGCCGGAAAGCGAGAGAGCGCGACGAACAGAAACGAACGAGGGGTAAAAGCGAAACGATTGTGTTATCGCCGCGTTCTACGTGACCCCAGGCATTTTTCCACGCCAGACGTAGTCGCCACTGCCGCCGGGAAAAGATCGCGAACCGTTCACCGCGCTCCCGATCGACCTTCGGCGAATTTCCAGCCTGTCACGATCCCGTCTCGCGAAATATATTAAATAAGGAAAAAGAACAGCCCCCGGGGAAGCCTCCCCAGCGAGAGGCAGACTCGAGATCGATCACACGTGGATCCGTCCTGGCTGGATCCTACCCTGTCTTGAACATGGCCTGAAGTTTTCGGCTTTGGACGTGCACTGTCGCTCTTGGTTCGTACAATTAACCGAGAAGGTTTTCGTACCCTCTTTAACCCAATTATATCTGTCGAATATATGGTACAGTTGATTAAAATGAATCTGCTGACGTACGAGTAACCGTTATCTTCAACGATGCCCGCAATCTAATCTAAAAATATAAAACTGAAACTAAATAAAGAAAAAAGAATTAAATATCTTTAAAAAAAAGTCGTATCTCTGAGCATAAAGTATATTTCCGGTGAAATAACTATTACGATGATTTGAAGAATATGTTTAGACCAGCTTGAAAAATCTCGCTATTTCGTCGATGTGGTAATACTTGGGCAGTGCTGTTGAATTTGTGAACATTAATAATTAATATAGTCCGTTTCCATTTCTCAAAGGGCGGCGTTCTGTTAGAATCAGCTTGGACACGGAAAAAGAAATGCATCGAGAGTTCACGCTCGAGAGACGCGGAAGAATTGAATCGAAAAGAAAGGTCTCATTTGAATTCAGAGGGGAACAGTGAAAGATCTGGACTGACGACCGTATATAGATGCATCCTAATGGAAACGGGACGAAACAGGGCAGTCCGGTTAGATACCGGCTCTTCCTTCTGCGTTAGGGTGCTCGTTGTCGTGGCTGCGGTGGGACAATTGCCAACGGTGGACGTGTTTCATTAACGTCGGCGTACCGTCGCCAACAACGGAACTCCGTGTACCGCCTTCATTTACGGCGTCTTTCCACTTACCTTCATTATAAAATGACTATCGAGAAATTGAATTATCCCCGGAGGAAAAATGTTTCCAGAAAATCATCGCTGGTGAAATAAATAGCAGCCCCTGCGGATCATTTTACAACGTGTAACATAATCATTAATATTATCGTCAGATATTCATGCGAAATCAATGTTTTCTGCATCAACGGCGAGATATGGGTTTCACGTGAAAATTCATTTTTCCATTTAATAATTCAAATTATTTGAAAATTACATTAGTAGACTCGTATACTTTTCTCATGCTTCCACTGTGTTAAGTGCATCAAATCCGCAGTGTTATCAATCAAGCCAATACAACAATTGGAATCTATTTTGAACATAGTTACGTGAACATTGTTTTAGACTAAATATGTTTTTAGTAAATTGAATTACGTGGTTCAACCGAAACGTACTTCCAGAAATCTATACCGTTGCGTCACTTGAGAAATGAAATAGGGGCATGTGTCCCCTCCAAACCTTTCTATTTTCATCGTTAATCAATTATTCTCTCCTGATCGTTTTTGAACGTATATACATATCGAGAGCATATTCGTACTTCGTTTGAAATATATATTTGTTCTAAAGTAGGGGCTCGTTTTATGAAGACTAATAAGTCAATATTTTCCAAAATAGTTCTTTCATTCATTATGAAATGGATAATATTACGTATTCCGACGATCAATTATATATCAATAATAAAAATAATAATATATCGTAATATATTAGCGTAAATAAGCGCATATAAGCGTATATTAGCGTATATTAGCGTAATATATTATTATATATCAATGTATCAAATATCAGTCTTCGTATCTTAAAATATCTGAATTATAATATATATATAATATAATATATAATAATATAATAATATGATAATTGTATATAATATAATTTAGAGGGGATGTACGTAACAATAAATTTGGAAATTTATTCAACTTTTGTTTGACGGATTTTTAAAAATTTCTTCACTTGAAAAATATTTTTGTTGCTTCTCTTATACCGCATTGATTCCAAATATTTATATAGACTGCGGATCTTTATGCAGAATAAAAATTGTTTGTTTATGTTACCTGATATTGATCAATTTCTGTCCCGAGGAACGGCGCGCTACAGGCCAACGAGCTTTCAAATAAACATGTCTATAGTGCGGTAATTTTCGCGCGCGGAATTTATCGCCCGCGCAGCCGGGATTCTAGCGAAAGGAGGACACTACACGCGAGAAACAAGTCACGGTAGCTCCCCAATGATAACATTCCCAGAGGTGCGTCGCGATAAATCCGCAGGTGGAAGTCAACATGTACGAGTGTTCTACGCCAGGGCTGAAATACACGTGCAAGCGCATCCGTGTTCCCCGAGACCCGGAACAGAGTCGTTTCGTATCCTTACAACATCTGTCGAGTCGTTTTCGCGGTACTCGAATTTCATTCGCCCGGATGCGCAACATTTTTTCCTGCCAGCTTCATTAACCGTTCCAATTTGTAACTCTCGTGCACCATGGATCAACACATCGCCCCGGGGTCGGCGAGTTTTGTAACCTAAATAATTGGCAGACTGTGAAATTCGTCTGTTTAAAACGTGGACGAGGACTGGTGGACCAAATAACATTTTTAAAATTGCTCGACGAACTGTACCGTTCTGCATTTCATGCGTATATCGTACGTCTCGTAATCACACTACACATCTTATTCGAAACAAGGCGGGGGCCAAATCCCTTAAAAATAAACAGCAATATTTCTCCTGAAATGGGGATATTTATGCAAAATAAAATGCAACCAATTTAGTTCTGAAATGAACTGAATTATAGCGTAAGGTGTAAACTTGTTTATAACGTAATAAATCATAATTTTCGGTAACTGTGATCGTTTCTATAAATAGTAGAAGCAAGACTTGTGTTGAGAGGAGAAATCAATTTTTACTTTGGTCCAGTTCGTTGCTATCGAGACAAAGAATTTTTATTTTGCATAAAGATCTACAGTCCACTTTTGAAAATGGATCACTGTCCGAGGGTTAACAGTGACATGAATTTCCCCCAGGTTTTTGCGATTCCTGGCTCGGTGTGCGCCCCTGGAACGTTATTGCTGCGTCGAATAACGTCGCGAGGTGTGCGTTCGTCCGTGGATGACGAGTCCTCGACTTTTGTTTGACTTGACGACCGACCGCTTAAATCCACAGATACCGGCGGTAATTTCCATCGAAATTTCAATCTCGTTTATCCGTAAAGTAACTTCCGTGATCCCCCGTCCGTCGCAGTGATCCCTCACACCAACGTTCCGCCCCTCAGGCGATCGTCGCGGGGCCAGCGCGGCGCCGCGCGGCACGTATCGAATTTTAATCAATCACCGATAGGGACAGCCAATTCCAAAGCCAATTAACATATTCATTCTGCGAGACCCGCCACCATTTTTCCACTGATTTCAGCGGAATTGAAATTGCAATATGGCGAGAGGCGCCATTACGTAGCCTAGTGGCCGGGGCCGGTCATTACGCGGCAGTCATTACTGGGCGCGTTCGTTCGCGATAATATTGCTCGAGTCTGCGGAATTAAAAAAAAAAAAAAAAAACAAAAAGGAGAAGAAGAAAAAAAGGAAAACGGAAAAATAGAATAAACGGAAGAACGAACGTGGGGTGAAAAAAAGAATCGCGAGCGGAGAAAGAGAATCGGTGAAAAACGCGGCTTCTATTACCCCCGGGGAGAGAGTCCATCGGTTAAAACTCGCCTGACGAAGTGAATTTTGATAGTATCGCGTTATTAAAACGGTTCTCAAACCGGCGGCGCGCGGAAGCTCCGTTTAAACTCCTCCAGTTTCCGGGAGTCGTCAAATTTCGACGACCGTTTACGCTCGCGTTTAATCGCGAATAAAATCCGGCCGTCGGGGATCTTGGCACTCGAGTGGCAATTAAAATGTGAAATCCCGTTCGCAAAAATCGGGGGTCGGAACTTGCGGGAACAACGGACCGGCGCGCTGGAACGAATCGTGGAACTCCAACAAGAAAACTTTGAGAACCGTCGGCCCCGGGGGTGCGTTTCACCTTCTAACGAGGTGCGGCTGGACGGAGGCGGGGGATGGGTGGCCAGAGTAATTGCCAAAACGAGGATTTAATGCGCAAAAATAAGCAACCGTATCGGCGGCTCGATATCATAAATGGAAATTCAATGGGATCGCGGTTCGAACGGGGGGGGGGGGGCTGATCGAACCGGTGCTGTATCAGTGGCAGTAGTTAAGGACCGCCTATAGTCAGACGGCGAATGCGCCAACCTGATCGACGCGTGCAGCGTGCGAAGAACGGAATTTTTATTCAATCTTTTTATTATTGTGCTACCTCATTTGTTGCTCAACAAGTAATTTAAACTTATATATAACAGATTAACACCGTACAACGCTGATATACATTTTTAACTTTTGTCTACAACTGAATTTTTGGTTGGATTTATTTTCAGGAATGTTATAATTGAACTGGGGTTTTTTTATGCATGAGAAATTGTCTCGACCAGATATTAAACAGTAGAAAAATCTATGAACATTGGTGTTTTAATTTTAATTTTTCAGTTTAGATATAATAAATATTTTAAGGGTTAGACGTACGAATTGGTTAAAAAGTTGAATTAATTTTTCTGAGAATCAACGCAAAGTGAATTATCTCAATTGTGTGGAATTGTTATGAGTATGTTTGCCGACGGTGCACGTGGAAAGCGAGGCGTCAAAAATAGATACACATTTTCTGAAGCCGAGCTATCCGTCGCAGAATCGCGCTTGAGCAACGCAGTTATCATTTCTCTAGTCTGTTGAATCTCGCGGCGCATTTGAAAAATCAACGAGATCTCCCGGCCTCGAAGGAAATCCCGTTAGACCCTCTTGTTTCATCCCGAGGCGGAATTAAGGAGAGAAATAAAGTTATATGCGACCGAGCCGACAGACGTTTCCATCCTCCACCACCTCGGGAACCTTATCCGCGGGAAATTCAATGCGCGTGACGAAGAGAGGGTTGGGGTGCGGGGAGCAAGGAGGGAAACTAGAAAATTTCCTTCGGGCCCGCTCGAACAGACAAAACGCCGCGTACTGTCTCGTGTAAATTCTCTGTCCGCCCCTGGAGGGGGCTTCCGTGCAGGGCCGAAGTCACGCTTTCTACCATGAAATTAAACAACTTTAATTTCTGCAGTCGGTCCGCACGAAAAAACGGCATTCAGACCCGGAGTGGGCTATTTACGACAGGTTTCAAATGCCTCGTGCAAATGAATAATGCGCTCCCGGGAAAGTAGGCCAACGGTGTTTTTTTTTTATTTAAAGTTATTCAGGGGAAATTGAATAGTCTTCTCGAGATCCTATTTACATTTATGTTTGTGATGGGCTGCTTCATTTTTATTAGCCCCGGCGAGGAGAGCGAGCGGCTGATTCCAGTTTTTCGAGCGTCCCGGTGTCATGATGTTTAACCGGATGCACTTAGGGTTCTGTTTAACGCAATTTACCGCAACGCCGGCTATGAAATTATCACCGCTCGGAAATTTTTATTCTGCCTCCCTGTTCTGTTTCTCGGTATATTACTTTTCACGTCATTCGCAATTCACAATTTATATACTATTTTATATAATTTCATTTTATATTATGTTTTAAGACAGCGGAAAGTTAGCAGTTAAGTAAGTTGGTGAAAAAAAAAATAATATCACAAATATTTAGTTTATTTTCCGCATTCGTTTTGAGAGAAATGGAAACTGTGTGATCATTTAATAATCTCTTTCTTTCTTCTTTGAAGCCCTGCAACAACTCACGAAAGTACAAGACTGGAGAGATAAATTGATTTACACTGGAGAACTTTATGCAAATTGACGTTTTCACGGATAAAGTTACAAGGCTGGAGTTAAAGAAAATTCTACATCTTTCACGAGTGGTTTTAGCAAATTGAAAGTGAGATGAAAGAGTATAATCAATTTGATTAAATTCTTCATTCTATAAGCTCAAAATATTTCGAGAGAGATCGGACAGGCCTCGTACAATATTGTGTGACAAAACGCGCGCGAACGTGTAGAAATTATCGTCGATAGGCCAGGCTTGTTAAGTATGTGAGCACCGGTACAGGATCGAGCCGGTATTGATGGATTACGGATTACCGGCCGGAGCGTGGACACCCTATTAGCAGATTACCGCGCGGCCTGGAAACAATTTTCTACGGCCACACTTCCTGCCTCTCTCTCCCCCTACCCCCCTCTCTCTTTCTCTCTCGTTCTCTCCGCAACCCGCTCTTTCGTCCGTCCAATCTTTTTTCCAGCGGACAGGTTTGGCTCGTCTTTTTTCCCCGATTCCTCTCTGTTCTCTTTCGCGGCGCCATCAGGGCGCAGGCTCGATCGTTGAGTGCTTCAATCCGGACGAGAGGACTCTCGCCCTGAGGCGAGGAAAGGAAGCGGACGGAATTTTGTTCCTTTTTAACAGATACACCGTAGACCGATCTCGATTTTCGAAATATCACAACCCCGCGCGACCACCGGGAAATCCATTTCGCCGTAAACGAATACTTGCAGCTCGCGAACACTCCAGTTGGCCGTAATTTTTCGCGAAAATCGAAATTCGTGGCGTCTCTGTTGATATTCATGGTGTGCAGTCAAATCTGCGGCTTCACGCCGGTCTTCTAATGTAATAGCACCAAGAAATTGATTCTGTGCACGTGTTAGCATTTGAAAAATATGCTTCTAAAATTTTACAATCGTATTCCCGAAAATTATATAGTACTCGGGTGACAAAAAATTTTAATGAGAAAACTTCACATTCGTTATCTATTTCATGTAATTAAAATTTTGTCTCTACAAAATACTTCTTAGTGTTCAGATTTATTATAAAGATTTATTAAAAATTCTGACAAGCTTCAGCTTACGCGAATAAATCACATTAAAGCATTTAACGCGTTAATGATTGGGTAATTATTTACATTAGGGGCTTCCTCACCGATTTTGATGATCTTGAAATATAATATCTTATCTTATCTTATCTATAATATCTTATCTCAATATCTTGTTGTCAAGGCCATCATTCTGATCTACTTTTTCCTATACATGTTACTGCTTCTCGGCTATAGTTTCCGAGATATTCGCAAAAAAGTTTCAACATCTCAAAAAGTGATCGGAGTAGATGTGGGTTAGATTCGAAATTGTGGCCGCCGATAAGGCGGCCACGGTCACAATTTCAAACGACTTCAATCAGTTGAGACACTATCTTGTCTTTTTACGTTGACAGGTCATATACGGACATATTTCGGGTCATATTTCAAGGTCATCAAAATCGATGAGGAAGCCCTAATGTAAATATTTACCAATGATTGTAAATAGTATCTGTATCATGAGAGGAATATCTGTCCTATACAACTTTCGCTGTAAAACTGATAACTGGAGCACAAACTTGAATTATCTCACAGGCCACGTCACGACCAATAAGAAATTTTTAAGACCCCGACCTCGACAGGGTTAATACATTTTTCCCGTAGTTCCATAGAAAATTTCATTGGCCCTCTCTGCATAATGGGAGCGCTCCTTTGTGTTGTGACAAAGCGACACATAAAAACCGTGGTCGTACGATATTATCGTGATCTTTCCATTAATATAAAAATTCGCCGTTCGCCGAATGAAAAACGTCGAGTGTCTTCAGAGCGGCGCGGCGTTACCACAGGATTAAGGACGTTAAAATGAAACAGTTCTTCATTAGCGGAGTTCGGGGGACCCGAATTCGGCCGCAAACAGATTAGAAGCGTGCTCCTTTTCAGCACATTGCTCCTAGAAAGTAATTGCCTACACGGCGCCACGACGAGCGCTCGGAAATGGGACGCGCCGCGTAAGCTCGTTCTGGTTTTTCGGCTCCATAAGACGAGCCACCGCTACCACCTGCTCGGGTTACCTGGCTTCGACCTCCTAACCTCGTCGAGATAATGAAACTCGGCGGAAGACGTTCCGCCGGTGGCTTTAATTCCATCAGTACACTACCATCCCCAGGCAATTCCAATTTGCCCCTCTTTAAACATCGCGCGGAACGAAACGGTTCGAGGAGTTTTAGAAAACTTTATGCTAGCCGAGAATCCATTTATGAAGCTGCCCGCTGGAAAAAATACTTGACCCTCCTCTGGACCTAGCTGCAATTATCTTTCTTATTTTACGCGTATCAACGCCTGATGTCACTAGCGATAGCAACAAGTAACGTTATGCAGCGTCTTTTAGATTTGCTTATAAGAAGTTGTTTCATCCATTTATCAACACAAGTGGTTTAATTTTATATCATCAGTAGTATAGGCGACATTATTCTCTACAATTTTCTACTTATCCTGTTACAAAGCTTCTTTATTTTTCATTATTTTCTTATTTAGTCCTGGTAATCCCCCTAAATGACACTAAACACGATATGATTTAAACTATGTTTAATGGTTTAATTGACGGTATGTACTGCTGCTTCTATATGCTTTTACTGTAACATTAGATTGTGCATCATTACGTAATTTTATGGTTTTATAAACAGTACAAATAAATTAATTTTTGCCGTCATAGATTTCAACTTGGAACACGTTACTAAAGTTATTCGTTTATTATATTTACACGGTGGAGCATGGTATAAATGTGTAAAATCCGTAATCCACCGATTACATCTGTTTAATGGAATCAATACGCAAATTGTTTTTGCCCGTCTCCCATCAATTACGCCCTTGACAATTGACGTTCCAAATACAAGGTTTTCGAATACGCAGTTACATTCGTCGGGAATATTGACGATATCGGAATTCTGAATAGAAGAATGAAATTAAATATAAACTTGCTTTTTCGGTATTATAAATAAAAACGTTTTATCGCGATAACTATCGTGATTTTTTTGGAGAAATATTACAAACCCGTTACAAAGTAAACAAAGTGAATAATTCAAGTTTATTTCGCATAAAGATCCGCTGTTTAATCATCGTACAGCAATATGTTGACGTTCCGCAAAGATTTCCAGCGTCTTCCCGAAATCAATTATCAAATTGCAGATCCGGCAATAATATTGATGGCAAATAATCGTTCCGGTATTGTTCATGGCGATCAATAGAGTTCACACAGCCCGGAGCAATCGCGCGACAAGTCGTTGTTTGTATTCGAATTACAATTTCAGCAAATTGAGTAAATCTCGAGCTTGCCCGTCGGAGAGGATGAATAGACGACATTTCCTGCATCGTCTGATTCACCGTCATCCCCGGCCACGAGCTAGCCCGGCAAAGGTCGATTGCACCGTGATTGTCCAGAACGAACGAAACCGGCTTGAAAATACAGATTACACACACTCCGCTGGAACAATATTAGGTGTGCGCGGTTTCTGTGTTCGCTGGCAAGATAAAGCTTCGTCCGGTGCATGCGAATCGAGTACACCTCGTAAACATCGTTGCACAAACGTATCGGGAATGCCCACCAGCCAGAAAAGAACCATTATTACCGAAACCACTATTAATCGTCGATATTTTAACAAATTATTAATATCCAATAATTGGCTTCAAGTATGAATTTTTAAAACAGCTGGGTACGGAACGTTTATCACGATTATCGAATATCTCTTACACGCGAGCAGCCACGGATGTACTTTGCTGGTTACAATGTGCTTGCCTCGTGTACTGTTGTGTTAGTTGTACTGTTGTACTGTCCCATTTTGTACTGTTTCTAAAGTCAAAGAAGAAATTCGCTTTTGTTTCTGGATGCACAGTTCGCGACTTGAATGAAACTGTGTTGCATTTTGCGAAAGAATTAGTGAACTGCGTTTTTATATACGACAATTCTGAATTTAAAAATACACAATTTGTACATTTAAAATTTCTTACACTCAAATTCTATATTATGTAATATAATAAATGCAATCACACATATTCAATATGATGCTTAATCGAATTTCTTTGTGAGATACATTATCACAGTGTGGCGATCAACTATTCTTAAAACTATAAAAAAACAAATTGGACTACGTATAATATTACAGCAAAAATGGAAGCTTGTAAAGCAACACATGCTACTTGTTCGGTGGGTCTAGGTTATCGCAACTAACAGAATGCTATCAGCACACGGAAGGCCTGCCCGTTTTACAATAAGGAAACCATTACTCGGGCCATTGATCCTGAGCACGTTCCCAGGGTTATCAGCGGGTCCTTATCGAAATCGCGGAAGCAAAGCCCTGACAACACCTTCGGTCCACCGCGACACGGATAATCGCAATAACCGAAGTGATAAATAACCAGTAAAATATACAGGGGAATCTCTGTACAATTGCCAAACCTATTCGACTGCCAGCAGCACAAGAGCAATCCATCTGAGCGGCAAGATATATGGTCACCCTCCAGAATGATCCTCCCTCCTTCAAGCACGGATATCAATTTTATGTGTCGGTAGGACGATATCGGTCTGGCCACCGCTGGTCCGTCCCCACTCTTGTTTATGGCTGTATTAATTATTCCTATCGCGTATACCTGGGGCTGCTGGCTTGTATTCGAGCGCGCTGCAGTTGCAGTTGTAATGCATCCGCGGTCGGTCGTTCCGAGCCTGGCCGATATAACCTCTCCTCTCCACCTCCGACCTCCTACAACCAACCCTTCTCACCCTTTACCGGGTTGCACGCGCAACGATTTAAGGGGCGCGTTCCATTTGCGTGCCGTTTACAACTCGGTTGCCCGTTTACGGCTCTCCGCCCGTTGCACCCTTCGCCTCAGTCAAGTTCAACGTGTCCCACACCCACATGTCACTGTAATTTCATGGTACGTCGATGCGTGGCTCGATGCGATACTGGAGACTCGAATCTTCAACGTGCAATCCTCCCGACTCACTGTTATACGGTCATTCTACTCGTTTGGATTTGTCGAATATGACTTCCGTTCCTGACGGCAATTACAAGTTACAGAGATGTTTCCACAAAATTGTCTTACTAACGCATTCAGTTGACACACAAGTCATACTCGTGTTTAGCACGCAGAAACAAATAGAATGACAATTGTAAAGTTCATCCAGAAGGATTGTTAACTCCTTCCCTTACAATTCAGTTCCAATGCTTCGGATTAAAACATGGTACGCCAACTGACGCGCTAAATACGACAATAAAATAATTTGCAGTGTTATCAAGACCGGTAACGAAGCTGTAGAAGGACAGAATCGGCAACACATCGACATCGTAATACCTAATTTTCGCGCTCGTCGAGTTCAGATCTCCTGGGGGATCTCTTGTAGTCAATTCCGCGACTCCCGGGGTCGCTGGAATCTGCCTTCACGGCGGGAGTCGTCGATATTGGATCCTTGTGACCTCGAGTTCACCGGTATTGGCTCCAACGATTCGACTCGCCTGATATTGGATCCTGTGACCCTGAGTCCGTGGACGTTATGTCCGATGAACTTGAAATTATCAGCATTCGCTCACCGGCCGACGGAATCGTTGACACGAACCACTTGTCCGTAACCTCGTCAATCTCTTTCTTTTACTTTACAATCGAATTTCAAGTGCCATTCTATTCTATTTTTTATTTTAAATGGATTCAATTTTTATCTACTTCATTGCTCAATTTATTTGCTACAACGTTGAGTTGGACGTCTGTAAAGTCATCGACTTATACTACTGTCTAGAGGACATCGAAGGCTTTCATTCTAATCTACCCTCATTTTCCACAATTTATTTGCTACAACGTTGAGTTGGACGTCTGTAAAGTCATCGACTTGTACTACTGTCTATAGGACATCGAACGCTTTCATTCTAATCTACCCTCATTTTCCACAATTTATTTGCTACAACGTTGAGTTGGACGTCTGTAAAGTCATCGACTTGTACTACTGTCTATAGGACATCGAACGCTTTCACTCTAAATCACCCTCATTTTCCACAATTTATTTGCCACAACGTTGAGTTGGACGTCTGTAAAGTCATCGACTTGTACTACTGTCTATAAGACATCGAACGCTTTCACTCTAATCCACCCTCATTTTCCCTACTTAAATAATCAAAAATTGATATGGTAAAAAGATAAACGATGAAATTTGTAAATTCCTTTTAAAATGAAAAATGATTGAACACAATTTATTTCTAAGCTTTTGCTAACGATTCCGGCGAAATGTTCTGTAAGAAAACGATAGTAACAGAGGGTACCTCTTTTCTTCGAATTCTGGTATTTTTTTTTTCTTCCGTAGGATTCTTGATACCGCGCTCTGATCCCGGATAGTATCCTCAAATAATCTTTTTTTAGTACAATATCCAGCTCAGAGAAGCGATTGCAGCTTTGTCGTCGATTCCCGGGCGTGATACATACTCCGATGCGAATAAAGCGTCTCGAAATTCTTCCGCTTCCACCGCTTCCCCGTCTCGCAGACGCGACAAGCACATCGTCGGATTTCATGGAAACGGCACGAATCCATTTAATATATCAGCCGCCGTGCTGTTAACATGGGGTACGCTAGAAAATCGTTCGATCTATCCGAAAAGTCTTGACGAAAATCGCTTTTCAAGCACCGTCGGCATCGTGCTCGGCAATTCGAGCTCCGCGGAGGTTGGTGCTTCTGTCGTTATTGATCCGGCCAACGGACGAAAATAAAGACACAGTTCATACATGGAGAAAAAAAAACAAAAGCAGGGAACGACCGAATCTTCGAATAATGAAAATACATACATGTACGATGCAGCCAACCACTAAACCGGGGGGGGGGGAAGCCACCGATGTCACAGTTGACGTTGAATTTCAATTACTGGAGTCTGACAAGGTACAGGGGAGCTTTATGTTGGATCAGCGTATTTTAGATTACTGAGTTTTACGAACGCCTGAAGTTTGCGCGAAGTTTGATACGAATTCACGAAGTAGGAATTTGACTTACATAGTCTTGAAAGTAATAGAGTATTAAACTGCGAGGGAGAAGTGAATCCAAGTAGGTAATTTCGAAGTAACTTCAGGCTGGAGTGATTGCGGCCAACGAAGCGATATTTAAATAGTGTAGACGTCACGGAAATATTATTTCTTCTACTATTTTGTTGCTCTATTGGCGGCGTGTTAAGTGGCAATTAATTAGGTCAGTTGATTCTCGCGATTACTCGCTCTTCAATATTAATCCACCAATTACTTCAAGGTACACTGCCAAGTATTCAAAATTTTAGTTTGTTTGAATGCACTAGAGTGGGTAACTAAAATCTTAAAATATTAATGTAACTTTCGGTACCTCCAACAATACAATTATTCGAGTATCCCGTTTCCGGTCAGTAGCCGCACCATACTAGGGTTACCGGTACTTTTGACTGTATATCTTATCCTCGAAAGTGATGTGCGACCATGAATACGTCGGGTTTCCGTAAGGAGAAACGCCGCGGCGGCGCGGTCGAATTACAGACCTCATATATTTTTGAGATCAAATAACAGATACCCGGTTAGAAATTCTAATCCGACGGAAACGCAAACGGAACGAACCCGATCATCGCCAGCTTGTTCCACCACGTGTCTATGTGCGTTTTCACATGCGAATTGCGCTCGCGGAATCACGTGCTCGATTTTATACAGTGCCTTCCAAACATGTAAAATCGTGTAAAATTTCTCTGTCACAATAACTGCCCTACTGACCAATCATTTTTTTCGTATTACTAAAAACAACGTAAATGTGTTCAGTGAAAGTGTTTGGTGCCTCGCCTAGAATGTTATCAGCAACCAAGCTTAGCGAAATAGGAGTAGAAGGGATTATTATAAATTGTCATAAGACGAAGCAACCCTCCGATCAGCATTTGCGACAGTAATGTGCGCGTTCCTGCGTCCCCACTGTTTTTGGAAGGTCCTGTAGACGGTTCGTTCAGGATCGGAATCGTCGTTCGAGGTTTGATTCTCGGTCTGGACGTTCATATTTCAGCCGGAACCCCATAACCTTCGCGAGGCAACGATGTGGTTCTACTCTGCGGCCATCGATCGGACTAGAGACAGCGGGGGGAGCCGTAGAGGAAACGAACGACGACCGCTGCTTCCATCCAGATTTAACGCTGGCATTTACATTTAGAAGAGCTCCTCGCCGAGCTGTTGTTTACTAATCGGATCCGGAAAATGGTGCTCGAGAGCCGTGAGATTCGTTCTTAACGCTGTAAACACGATCCAATGACCGCTCGATGCTCCGTCTATGGCTCGAGCTTAACCGAACCACCGTCTGCGCCACCGGTGTTGCTTGCTTCTCTTCCCGTCATCAAACATCCTTCCGTCTTTTCCCTCTGTTGTTTTACAAGTGGCGGTCTGCTCGCGAGCACCAAACGAACCGATAACCCGGACATTTTTATCGCCAATTTATCTGTACACCAACTTCGGCTGCTTTAAAGAAGTTTCTTGGGAACACGACGTTGAAGACGTTGTCCCGACTCCTGAAGACAATTGCTGAATTTTCTCGATAGTCAATTCGTTGGTCACGATCCTTTGAAAATTGTGCAAAACTTACAGTCGATGACCACGAAGTTGGCTGACTTCTATTTTTGGGGGGAGGAGGGTAGAATTAGGATCAGATAGATCATGGAGCATGCTAGCTGGCTTAATCCTCAATAAATGGCTTTACAATTAAAATCATTTTTCAGAAATTTAGTAGTTGTATAACTATTCTTATACTCTGGAACAAAGTATTCAGAATTATGTATAGACTGTCTGCGAAATCGCTCCCAATTTTCACTCATCTTTATCACAATTTAAGCAATAATTAGCGTATTAAAGATCAAAAAATCTTATCTCTTTCTCGGTCCATATTTTTTTTCGTTTTTTAAAGAGTGGTGAAAAAAATTAAAAAATTAAATGATATAAGTACAATGCAAACAAAAACATGAAGAAGAAGGTGTTCACAAAGATTAACGAAAGTCTACATGTGTATTTACTTCTTTTATATAGAGTTGTAAAATATGTGCACACCTTTTTATTTCAATTAGTTTGACCTGATCGATATATTTCTGTAGCAAACAATGGTCGCATATCTTCCGGAGAGTAAATTCGAGTAGGATGAAAGTATTTGTAGAAACTTTCAGCGGGACATTGTGTTTTCCTTATTTCATTGGTGGAGGCGTAAACGTGACAAGTGATAAAGCAGACGACAATTTTATGTTTTGCAGCTGCTGGCGGGCAACAATAATCCGTACACGGAGAAGGAGCAAGTCTTCGATCCAGCCATCGTGGCAACAAAAGTCCGTTTCATCCCGTACACCTCCCATATGCGCATGGTATGCATACGAGTGGAGCTTTATGGCTGTCCATGGACCGGTGAGTGAAATTTAAAGCCACTCCTTCGAGCCGCACTTATCCGCGACAAACTGTCCGCCGAGAAGGATTGAAAAGGACGAGCAGATATACATAGTTCTCGCGCATTTTTATCGGTGTCGCGATATTTCAGAGTTTTCTGCAATCAAGAAATTTCTTATAGTGAAAAATATTTCTTCTTTATATTTGAGATGCGTGGCGATGCATTCGTCAGATCATTTCTGTGCTTGTACAACGCTATTGAAACTTTTATATAAAAAATATGAAACGTACGTTTATTTTCTTCACATTTTTAAAACATGTCTTTAAATCTGAAACTGTTGAAAAAATGATTAAATTTTGGTATTTTTATTCTATTCCAGAAGCTTCTTCCAATCCTATTGCATTAAATACGGTAATAGTAGACTGCAGATTTTATGCATTCCTGATAGAAATGATCAGATCAAGTACGAAATGCTTAATATGTATATGGAATTGAAAAATACTGTTAATTTTAACTTATCAAAATTATTAGAGACAGAACTAACTCTATTGAGTTCTATTTAACTTCTGTTTGAAGACTGAACGTTTACAGACTTGTAAAGTAACTGAAGAGATCGTATGTTAATATTTTTTAAAATAAATTATCAAAGATGCGATTAGAGATAGAAGAAAGAATATGTCGACAATAATTGTGTAAAAGTAACTGGTTGCTACTACCAGAGGAACGACTAGAAACAAAAAAGGCATTTTAATAAAATTTTTATTGTGCTCGATAAATTCAAAGGCTCGAATGAACGATTGAAATTGATAAATTTGATTTCGCATTCCACGCATGTTGCATTTCGTATTACGTTTCGATAATCGAATTCGTAGTCAGATAATAAATATCCAATTAAATCGCAATTTCGCTGTTTTTCGTTTGCATGCCGAGAGGTACATACGTGTCCCCGATTAAAATTCACTAGACGAAATAACTAGTTGAAAACAGAGCTCGCGTTAAGTGGATCTTCTGCTCGGTGTCGGGCCGGATTCGTATTCTTAAACTCCGATCGAACAGCAACAACTCCGCCGGCTCGAAACCGGCATTAACGCAGATTTAGTAGCACGATTCGAAGGGGGAGTGTGCAGGTGTGTTTCCGTTAATCCAACCCCGAAACGGTTCAGCGAGCCCAGTACCGGTATGCGCGTAGTCGAAATCACGGTTGTAAGTATCGATATTGCGATGCATCGACGCTGCAATCGCTTCACCGGCAAAAGATATTTACGTCGAGGTTGCTTGGCCATATCTGAAATACTAATTCGACATAATCGTGTGCCACGATATCCAAATATTCCAAAGAAAAATCATAAATATACAAATGCTAATCTACCTCCGATATTCACTAAAAAACACTTTTCAAATTTCACGATTTTTAACGTTCTACATAAAACTGTATTTTCGAAATCATAGGTGCATTCATGTTTTTTAAGTCTTACATCGTCTTTTCTTCCTAATTTAGAATAAGAATAGATGTGAATTCAAGTCATACTCAATACATGTGAAAACATCCAAACACAATATTAATCCAGTAAAAAAACTTTCGTACCTTGAATCATTTCTTCATGGAACTTTTGCCAACATATTCGTTGCACTTTTCTGATTAAAATGACACCAAACACGACACTATTTGGATCATACATACTCGTCTAATTCACGATACAGAAAATCTCGATTATCGGAACTACCTACAACGTTAGAATAAATCTTTACAGATTTGTACAATGAATCGTGTTGTACATCGATTGCTTTAGAATAAACTATTTATTTCTGGATAGTAGAGAATTTCATCAGTAATAATTGTCAGAAATATCACGTCAAATTAAAGATTCTGTGAGTGCTCCATCAAGTTTGATCTTCCGTGTGCATTGTTTCAGTCGCCATCAAAAGAATTATTATTGAATGAACGGCGGTTTCATTCCAGCGTTGTCATGTCGCACAATGGCAAGAGCGTAAACGACTTCGGTGTTATATATTCAATTCCGGCAGCGAGCAATTACCGTAACAAGAACGAAAATATTTTCCATATGCTGGTCTCCTGGTGATTGTAGCTGGAATTACTGGATATTACCGTGCGTGCGACACAGAACGGCCCGGCACACGTGGCCGGCATATATTTCTTAGCGCATTTTTTTCTTTCCCCGTTGCCCCGCGCGGTGCACGCAGCGAATAACACCATGATAAATACGGAGATGGCGTTTTTATGGCGCATGAAATTTATCGTTTATACTGTTATCGGGAAAAGGGGTCGCCGAGAAGTGAATTGGCCGCCGCCATTTGGAAAACGCGCCTGTTGTTCACCCGCAAGTGGATATTCCGTTCTCCTTACGGCGGCCATTCTTGTCGACCGATTAATTGAGCCCTTTGTGCTCGAACGACCACTACAGTCGATCAAATAAAAAAATATATCGACGCACTCTGATTTTCATTATAATTTAAATTAAAAAGCAGCATATTGATACAAACTAGATTTCTTTATATTTTATCGCACATCAGATTAATGTACTGGCTTGGAAGAGCTAAGAACTTGTCAAGAATAGATTGCAGGATTTTATGCGTTCATGACTTAATCAAGTAGTCGAGTTTAATGATCCGTCGTGTACGCGTGCTTCAGTATATGCAGGAAGTAGAATTGGTTGGTCATGATCAGACGCGCCAGACAAAAATTTTATTCTACATTTTCGAATTATTTTCTCATGTAGAATCACCCCCGTGTAGACCCCCTCCACGGTTGTGCAATCAATACCGGGACACCCTGTATAAAATAGTAGGAAGACCGAACGAATTCAAGAATGGAAACGCATTATTTTCAGTCCATGAAAATGATTAAAAAAGATTTACGCAAAATCCATAGTGTAGCTTTCTATAAATCAGTTTAAAATAGTGAAACCATTATAAAAAATGTAGTGGTACACTGTTGATCCATATACTTTTAATAATAATTGTATATTTAGTTGCATCAGAAATTGTTGTTCTATCTACCGTTTCCCGAGTATTAGAGAAGCAACCGAATGATCACGGATATTCATCCGCGGAAAGTGTTGAAACTTGTTCGGCGGCCTTCTTTGGTAACGTCTGCCACTTCTCCCAGCCATCGTTTCGACGTCCAATAAATCATTTCATGTGGGTCCTATGGGAAAGATCCAGGCAGAAATGGTATCTTTTTATTGGCCACGATTCTGGCATTGATGAAGATGTATAAAGATTAAATTATGGCGCGCTGTTGCGGACGGTTTGCGGTTGAGTGACAGTTGCCTTCCGACTATTGTGCTTGTATGTCGGCGTCAAATTTGATATTATTTACAAGAAAATCCTTGGGATGTTAAATATACAAGGTATCTTCCAGCGAATGAAATTAATTTTTCCACTATTTTTACTTTTATACTTGAAATATTTTGTCTCTCTTTCTTAAAACTGAAAATTCACAACAAATTCTTTACATTTAAAATACAATAAAACGGCTACAAAAAATCTCAAATTTACTTTTCAGAAGTTTTTGCGAAGGGTAGATTTCCCTTTATAAGACCGCGTCGAAAGAAATGTAGAAAAGGATTTTTTAAATTCCATAGAGACATTTGAATTCGTGAAAATTCAAAAGAAAAGGAGCAAGTGCAACTTCTCGCTTCCTTTTATGTTAATAAAGAGAACAGAATAAAATCTTTGAAAAATACTGTGAGCTCAGGGACGCTAAGGTAGAGAATTCACCCTTCAAAATAAGCACAGGCAGAATATTTCAAGATTTTTTTACACGAAGTTCCAGTAGTTCAAAGATGAACAATTCTTCGGCCACAATTCCCTTCTTTATATTTCGGAGTAGCTTATAAACAATTTTGTGGAGCAGCCTAACTACCAGAATTTCTTTCTCGGTGTTCAGACCAGTTATCGATCGATTAACCGAGCTTCGAGTTGCCAGTCCACCCCTAAACCGGTCCCGAGTAGAGGGTTGAAGCTCGGTGGCACTCTCGCGTTATCCGGCCGGAATCTTATCACGTATCGTCGGAAATAAAATGTCCGTGGCATCGCCACGTGCCGCGTCACGATGATGCATAGTCGCGGAGCATGCTGTGCGTAGATGCAGGTAACGTGACCGTGCGTTTCGTTTTTTGTTGCAGAAGGTTTGGTGTCGTACTCGATGCCCCAAGGAATCAAGAGAGGCTCGGAGGTTGACCTTTCCGACAGAACGTACGACGGCAGGGAAGAAGCAGGTTACCTCTCCGGGGGACTCGGTCAACTTGTCGACGGGCAAAAGGGTCCTGACAACTTCAGATTGGACGTCGGTGGTAACGGGAAAGGTGAGCTGCTTCGTGCTGGAATGAGATTACCGCTAGAGCCCGATCGTGTCTAGATTAGCGTGATAGAGCCGTCACGGCTACACTCGCGAGTTACCCGCTCGTTGGCCGACTTATGTTCTTCTCCTCTCTTCCCTTCCATCTGCTTCTTTTGCCCCGTGAATTTTCCCCCTACGAAACGATTGGGCGCCCTCGATGCTTTAATTGGTCAAACTTCTCTCAACACTCTGCTCGCGAATATTGGATTCTACTAGCTTGACTCACGCCTCTTGCCTTGTGATTCACCTCACGGTTGATTTTCACATCAGTATACAGGGTGTTTGGTAACTGGTGGTACAAGCGAAAAGGGGGTGATTCTACATGAAAGAATAAGTCGAAAATATAGAATAAAATTTGTTCATCCGAAGTTTCGTTATCGAGAAAATCGAGTTTGAAATGCAGCGAATACGCATGATAGGAATTGTCTGACGCGTCTGATCATGACCAACCAAATCTACTTCCTGCATATACTAAAGCACACAAACCTGACAGATCTTCAAAGTCGATTTTCTCGAAAACAAAGCCTCGAACGAAAAATATTTATTCTATATTTTCGACTTATTCTTTCGTGTAGAATCACCACTAGTTACCAAACACTCTGCATATTTCAACGACACACAGGCAGATATAAATAATAATCCTAAAAAATTTCACTTTAGCGTCTGCAATAGTTCCTTCGCAAAAAATTCCTGAGAACCACTTAAGCCGTTTAATCCCGATTTAACGAAACAGTTAAACGAGGAAAGACAGCGGAGCCCATCCAATCAATTTGCAGTCCAAATCCCCGTGTAACAATGAGTTGGCACAGGTAGGCGAACCCGAAAAATTTTGCTGGAAGTTTAGGGTGCAGAGAAATCGTGGAACTTCTTGAACCGACGCCAGATAATCTACAGAGCGTGCGGGGGGTGGGGGCCGGTCAGCGTTGAACTCGCGGTTGGCGTATTCATCGGCGTGTCGCGTCTTCCTTCCTTTTTCGTAGTTTCAAGCGAAAATAAAATTTCTGGTTGCGTCGAATCCAGGTGTGTAGGCCAGGCCGGAGATAAGAGAATCGTCGTAGGAGCGCCGCCGCGCCGGTGGACTGGAAGCTCGGACTCTCGGAGGCAAACGTGTTCCGCGCCGCACTCGAATCTGTTCCAATTTACATTTATATTGAACCGCGGCGCGGGCTAGACTGCGAGGCACACGGCTGTTTACCGGCTCCCAGGATGCATTTGTGTCTTTCCATTTACGCGGCCGGCACGCTACCCGGCTACGTACTCCGGCTTCTTAAACTTTTAAACCCCGCCGAGACTGCGTGCAGCCGCCTCTCTCTGTCTCGACTCTCTTTATACCGGTGCTATAGTTCGGTTTTCTTCGAATCGAGAAAGTCCCCGCCCGTTCCGCCAGCTGAATTTGATTCCGCTCTAAAATGCTCCGGATTACCCGATGCTAATCCTCGAGGTGCTCGCGAAATCGGACTTTAATGCAATCTGTCTTTCCAGCGGTGCCACATATTGTGGCGATGACATACTGTGTGTATACATTTTAACAGTTTGTTGTACTTTTCAGCGTCCTTTTTCTTGAATAATTTTCAGAATTAAAGAAACAATTAAAGTTAATGTACCGGTAATAATAGATGAAAATTATTGTACCTCAAAAATTTTTCTTTACCAGATTCTGAATCTTCGCCAGACGTAAGAACCTTAATTTATCTTTCTTCGCTTAAGATATTTCTGTTCACGATTTACACTGTAATTAGAGTTGGGCATATCTCCGACGAAAATTCCGAAAAGTTATTTTTACGCGTTTAGGGGTGACCACCCCTTAACGTCAACCGGAAAATGGTGGTTAACGGGGACGTGGTCGCGATCAGTCGCCGTTTGCTTTAACTATCGGAGCGGAAAGTTGTCCGAAATCACACTGTTGCATCGAAATCGCCGGAATTCGCGGAGATCGAGCTGTGTAGGTGACATCGGCGGGGGCATCGACGGGCGTGCAGCAAGCAACCCTCTTTACGATCGCCATTCGGCCGGTCGTATAGTTTCAGGGCGGTTTAAGTGAGAAAATCATCAGGCGGCGAGTTCCAGCGACGATATACGCGCGACGGTGTTTATCTTACGACCCTTCTGAATGTTCAGAATTGATGGTAGATAACGGCCGAAGGCGGCGGCGACAGGAAACTGGAAACTATTTACTCGGGGGACGATATTAAGGGTGGGGCTTATATGAAAGCGGATAGATCAGACCGATATAATGCCGGTGCACACGGGTCTCTCGAACATTGTTGAGGGCCACCGGAAGGGACTGTGTCGCAGGAAAATCCGAAGCCAAAGGGGTATAGCGCAGATACCGAATTGAAACGGAACGATTCAGACCCTCCTAAGTTTTAATAAGCTGCTACGGTCCCTCGCCAGCGCCTGCTGCAACAGCCCAGCAGAGCCCAGCAGAGCCGAGCAGAGCCAAGCAGAGCCAAGCACAGCCCAGCACAGCCCGTTCCTTCGATTCCCTTACGACAATGTCGAAACGGAGCCGGCCTGTCCCGGCGTGCTCAACGAACCCTCGTTTTTCTTCCAACCTACGCCCACCCCGTTCGACTTCTTTCATCCTGCTTTCCTTGGAGAATTCGTCGAGAACGAGAGATAAAAGTGTGCGGGATTTATAGCGTAAAGAACAGATCTTTGTGAGGCGGCACGACCACGGTGTATATTGTGTATCAACTTCTCAGTACCTTATGAACCGACGATGCTGCGAGAAATTGAATCGTAAATAGAGCGGCAATAACGCGCAGAGGACCCGCTTTCCGTTGCCGAACATGTTGACGGAATTACAAGCAAGGATGTTTACGTTGGTCTGGTAATTGGCAGACTGTCGATCTTTATGCAAACTAAAGATTTCCCAAGTCACTTGTAAGGAACAGAAATTAAATGCAAATGCATTTCCTCTTATAATGATTTCAGTGAGAGAATAATATAACCATGTTGTTCGATTTTTCTAATGTCCTTATAGGTTTGTATTCGACCGATACATTTTCATGAGGTATGCACATGGTATTTACTGAACTATTTATGTTAGTTGAATTTAGTTTTTTGATAGTTGGCTGAGGCGTCACTAAAGATTATATTATCGTAATTCGAAAGAGTTTTTCCACGGTTAAGTTTATTTGTACTTAATACTTATACTTATATTTCAACTTCCTCTTTAAAATATTAATAAATAATATCGTGTGAGTTTCTTACACGGTATGGTGCAAATATTGCCATCGTTAGGTTTTTAGTATTTCAAATTTAAAAACCGAGATGAAACAAAAACTTTGTCACCATTTATTTGTATTTTATTTTGAGCCGCAGCCAAAGTGGAATTTTTTCAAACGAAATATCAACGCGCAATTTAGCATCCATATGTAACTTTTTTTAAAATATTTTTTGTACCATCCTTCGGTCACTAAAAATTTCATCACGCATTTTTAGAAATTTATTTTTCTCTTTACATATATGCAGCAGATTTGGCGAGTTCGAGGTACAAAAAAAAAAAAAAAAATAATACAACTCTAAATAAATATCCAAAGTAAGAGTAGTAGAAATACCATTCCGGTGAAAATTGATTTCACAACGACCATCCAAATTCGATTGTCATTTAACTCATTTTTTAATCGAATTTAATAATTTTCAATATATTTATGATTTTTACGGTTTGTGTACACGGGGCGTAACGCCGAAATGAAAACATAAATGTTTCTGTTTTTTATAAATATTCTAACAAAGAAACAGTTAAGTAGCAAAGAATTCTAGCAAAGAAACAGTTAAGCGAACGTTGTATTATTTAAAAACGCCGAGAGAATTTTTCTTTCTAGCCAAACGATGATGTATCGAAACTGTTCTTTAAACTCCTGTAACTTCTTGTAAAAAAATCTTATCATATTCTACCTCTGCTCATTTTAAAGGGCGAAGTCTCTACCTTTAGTAAGTACTAAGTGGAGAACTTACTTGTCTCGAAGAATGTTTTTTTTTTTTTTGTAGTAGAAGAAGGTGGGAAATCGAAGTTGCCTTTTTTCTTTCGAAATTTTGCAAATTTAAACGACGCTACAGAGTTTAAACAAATTTTTCCCACGTTCTTATGAACGTGGCCTTGTAAAGAGAAGTTCCACTCCTATTAGCGACTCCCACCACGAGGTGTTCAAGGTTCTGGAACTGTTGGTGGGGATTGTGGTCTGGATAGAAGCAAAAGAAGGTCGACACTACGAATCACTATGATTGCTTGCCTCTTTCGTTGCGGAACCTCGACTTTGCTCGAATTTCAGTTTCGTGCAACGAGCAAGATTCTACTGTAGTTATTTTTCGAGAAACCGTGCGTTTCAGTTAATTAGAACTAGGCGCGCCGGTTACGTCCGCGGATCAGTAATTAAACTTGCGAATTCCAAGATAGTAAGAGCAATCATCCGTAACCCGTGTGTCGGCGAGCGTAAACGAAAAACACAGCTGTCAGCGTGCTGACGTTTCGCGCGCTGCAGCTCCGCCATCCAGACTTAACTAAACTTCCGGCGGTTCATCCCGGGAATGCGAGGCAACCGTAGAATTTCCGAATTCGCGCATGCGGACGAAAGTTTGGCCAGGAAACCGCAGCGAGCGTCTAGTTTAAAGGCGGAAATTCGAAGTGGACCGCGAAAAGTAACAGAGCCACCGGCTTCGGAAAAACGCGTAACTCGCGGCGCCGCGCAGCCCCGCTCGGCTTTAGGGTTATTGCAGTCCATTTTCAATCCGCGCGATCCCACGGGACGTGTGTGCCAGCGCACCCGACTATACCGTGAAATCTAATGGCAGAATTCGTCGAATAACTGCCGTTGCGGCTCACTGCCATAGAACTCTTCCTGTTCCCGAAGCGCGTTTCGTTACTCTTGCGGCAATCGGTGTGCATTCGAATCGGAAAACCGGGACGACCGGAGACGTGGGAAATCGAGAGACACGTCGAAAGTGCCTGTCAAAGGTCAACTGGATGCCTAAAGGGCCGCTTATGTCAGTCACTATCCCTTAGTCTCCTGATGAATGCAGAAAACTAAGCGAGTAAAACGTACAAATCAATGAGTCAGTATTAATTCAGCGATGAAAGTCTTTTGGCTCTAATTATTCTTTCATGACACATTTACCATCATATTCGTGACAATTTGTTGCTTAAAATGGCGCATGAATGACAGAACAGTTACCTAGCTGTAACGCTAGATTAAATTAAATTGTCTGAACAACGTATTGAGATATCGATTCGGAAATTCTATTAAATTGTCACTTACACAGGCAAACGTGCTGCGAATTGTGGTTGGTCTCGTTTTGATCAGGAAAACGTCACAAATATGACGATAAAAGTTGAATAGCTTCTGTCGCAGTTGAAACATAAACGTACACCAAGTAATATGTCAGCAGCTTTTTCCCCAGTCATTTGGTTTTTGTCGTTTCAATTGAATGGCGATTAGTGCTCCGAGTAATTTGCAAAGGCTGGAGTTGAATAAACATTTATTTATGCGCGACAATGATTTTAAACTCAACAGGTAACGTTAAAACGCAATCTACATTGAATTTAATTTCTCTTTATATTTCATCGCGTTTTGTGGTTCGTGAATAGTTAATGACGGTCGGTGTGCAAATTCAATATCTTGCGGATTTCGCGAGAACCGGATGCGCAGAAAAATTTGTTTTATTTATTCGCTGATTTATTGAGTATGAAACGAAGCATTATTAACTTTTAATTGACCTCGGTCGCTGCTTATTCCAATACATCCGCGTCGAGTATATTAAATTACTCTAGAAAAATTGTGAAATAGGTATATTAAAGGGTATTAGAGGTATATTAAAAATATAGACAAATGTTGAGAATATTAAATGTTAAGAACATGGAAGAATATAGAATAATATTGACAAAATAATGACAATAAAACGCAGCGAAAATGTTAATGCTCCTAGAACTTGGTTGTTCAATAATTTTTCTGTTGCACAATAACCCCAAGTCGTTATATCGAGCAGATAGTAATTCATAGTTGAGAGATGTTGTAGCACCTCCAGGTACCTTAGTTGATTAAACTTTTATCATAGTATCGGAAAGTTACGAAGTTCCGCGACGGTGGACAGAGTCAGCAACTTGAATTGCCAACCATCTAGAAACTACCCTCCACTATTAACGTGTCGACAGTTCGAACCAAACCGAAGACTATAATATTCATCGATCTCATAACCGCCAGGAGCGTGAACTCATAAGACACAACTACCCAGGAAATGCTACGTCTAACGGTAAACCAGAGTGCTCTGAATAGTTAGCAGTGACGATAGAAACAATATTCTATCAATTTTCTATCTACGTGCGCAGTGCATTCATTAAAACGACCTGTTGCTACGTATAATTAGCTGTAGTTCAAATAGGCTTTAATGTATCTTGTTTGGCAACAGTACATCGGATACTTCAAGAGAGATAGTAAATTTCGGAATGTAACTTATTATGCAATAATTTATTTCACTCTGGAACTTTATTATATTTTAGAAAATTAACATTCTAAACTACTGATACTACCGAGAGTATTAAATTCAAACTTTTTTTTTATTAGAAAATCTCCAATGTGGATTTGCTAAAGTCTACTTTGAGAATACATATCATTTTTTAGAAATAAATATGTTCATGCTACCTTGAGTTATACTGATTTAACTATTATAGAATGCCTAGAAAATATTGTTCTGTACTGCAGTAGAAATAGAAACTGTCATCTCTGCTAATAAAAAATTGGCTTAAAAAAAAGTTTCTAGAGTTCTTTGAAATGTTTATGTAATTACTTAAAATAGTTTTGTATTTGTCGAAACTGAACAGCATTTGGTCATGGTAGGAAACCGTCTGAAAATAATCATTGCATCTGAAAATTCGTGCAAAAACCGAGCGGTTCGGTGTTTAAGTACACCTCAGCACAGTGCACCTGTTGGTTGATTACACTTAAAATTAAATGCCGGCACGTGACGCGTACCAAATCGGTATAACGAGGGAATATTGCAGCTGAGACTCGAGAAACTTAGCTTGGAGACACGTTAATTGAAAATACGTCTATGCGACTCGCGAGAAGCTCGACAGAGCGAGAGAGGGGAATAAAACCGAATGATTCGGGCGCGCGGGGGAGAGAGAAGAATGCCGGAATGGATGACCCGTATTTTTTCCTTCGTTTGTAGAGAGAAAGCTCCGGAATTCAATGCAGTCACAGATTGCGCGAAACGCCTACTATTTCGCATTCAGCTGGCAATTAATTAAGGTAACATTCAAAGACCAGCTGTCGTTCGGCCGAAAATAGGTTGCACGCCGGAACTTTCTGCTAAAAGAGCCTCGCGCAATTTGCAACAAATGCGACCCTGTTGAAACAATTTGTTCGTTTGATGTGAACGCTTCCCGTGCTTTTCGTGCCACGCGCAAACAAATTTCGCGTCACGCGCGAACCACGTGGATTATTTATGTTGCAGATTTTATTGTCCCGTTTATCGGCGGGTGGGGGGGGGGAAGGGGAGGGGAGGGCAGGCGCGTGTCGATGGAGTAATCGGATCCGACAATGTAAAATGTCATTTTTCAGATCTGCCAACTGCGAGCAGAAACACTCCCGGCGCCTGTGAATGAAACGTTCGTACCGAATTGCCCGAAATTCGAGTCGCGGAACTGTCTGTCCGTCCGGTTCGTCCGGAGGCTTATTGTTGCAAACAGGACGCGGAATAATAAAACATCTGCACGTGTTTTCGCGACAGTAATCGCTCGGAGTTAGAAGAATATTTCAGACGAAATTTCACTCTCGCGCGGTGGCCGTTCAGCCGTTGTTTCTAGCAAAGATCGAGAGAATTGTGGAACTTTTTAATAGATTCAAAACCGTGCAGGTTAAAGGGAAGTAATATTTGGTTTACGTTACTCATTTTAATAATTACGCGAAGAATTCACATCATACAAGCTGGAAAAAGATTTGTTATGAAATGAAAGGAAACTGTGTATTTCAAATTATGGTTTTTCGATATTATGAATTAGTTGTTTATGTTTTATTATATTGTATTTTGAAGTACTTTCTTAAAATATGAGTTTATCAATGAAACACGTTCTCTAGAATGATGAGCTTTCCAGCCTGTGAGTGTAATAAATGAATTAGCAATAGAGGTATGTTCCCAGTAGATTTCCAATTTTTGAAAGATTGTAATCCATCATAACATTTGAGGATGAGAAAATGCAGGAACTCAATCAACATCAAAATGTAGGAACTGAATCTTGAATTAAGAAACACGAATCAACATGATCCGAGATAATAGAAAGTGGATCAAGCTAATGTTTACAAACCCAAAACAATGGTTCAGAGAACAAAGACAAATAAATACAGCAGCGGAGAGTCTGAAAGCAAATCTCGAATCGAAGCAATTAATCAAGAAAATCAACAAACTGGGATTGATAAATACACGCACAATAGACCGAGTATCGAAACACTGGAATGGGATCGAAAAGCAGCTATTTATCTGTTTGCATAACTCTTTTTGTTTTCTAGATATTCGATTCGATAGCTTTCGAGCTTCCAACCCTCGAGTAGCATTCCTCTTCTGGAGCTCGTGTATCGACCGGTGAAGGAAATGCATGCAAATTGTTTTCGTGTACTTTACACGTATACAGAACTTCATCAAAATTGGTGTGAATCCAATAATGCTCCTTGTCAGTTGGCATTGACACGCGGTACTAGATAATCTCCAAGTGTACTGTACACCGATAGCTTAAAATATTGTTTGTCTAACTACAAACACGTATTTACAGTCTAGAAATAATTTTGTAATTGATCGTACTGTTTTTTTTTCCTGTTTCAGGATACGAATGGGTCGGTTGGAGAAATGACACGCCCAACATGCTCGGACGACCTGTAGAAATCACCTTCGAATTCGATTACTCGCGCAATTTCACTGCCATACACCTGCACACGAACAATTACTTCACCAAAGATGTTCAGGTACGCTATACTTTTCTTCGATGTTCGGTAACGAAAAAGGAGATATTTTCTTTGCGGATAATGGTGTACGAACACAGATAATAAGCTTTCTCGTGAAAATTATGACGATCTAAACCAAGTATTCTGCTTTTTCTATGTCATAAGCAAACTTTTGCAGTATTTACAGTTAACTATCTCTCTACTATCTTTCCTCTTTATTGAACACGAACGCCGTTTAAACTTAATCGAACATATCCGTTCAGAATGATAGTCTCACACAAAGGTCACAATTGTTATACCCCCTCCACAAAAAACCAATCAAAAAGGTTAGGTTTTGTAGTCACCATTGTGCTTCCATAACCAAAAATAATTGAGTTTGCTTTTCGTAGTCATTGTAACTTCCACGCACACTCGCTTCTGGCTCCTGATCGTTATCACGGATTGCAAATAATTGTTTTTAAAAAGAGAATCTGAAAGCGCAGTGTACCGGATCGCGACAACATTGATATTTGCAACATCAACGGTCGTCATTAATTATTCAGAGCCGCAGGAAAACTGTAAATCGTGACGCACACCGAGATTTGAATGTTTAAAGAACGGCGAGCCCCGGTCTCGCGACTGAATCATTTAAATCCAAAAATCATGCTCCGCTTTTCGAGTATAAGGTCCACGAGAAATTCATCCTGTCGCGGAACACGGTTTATTTATCGAGCGAAAAACGTGTCGTAGAATCCGGAGCAACTCTATCGCCGAGGGATTAAATTTTTAATTCGATCGACGCGACGACGACGGCGACACGGCGTCTCTCCTACGGAGAGACGAGATTACCAGGGAGTGGCCGATAGTTAATGCTCTATTCCGTGTACATATCTCGCGACGATGAAGAAGAAGACGAAGCGTTTCCATCACGCCCTACGATTTCCTCCCTGTTTACCGATCGCTTCATCCTGCTCATGCGCGCCGATCTGCACGATGAGTTTCTTTAACCTGGAGGCGAAAATGTCGCGGCTCTTTACAATAGCTACAGAAAATTTATACGGAACACAGTATTTAGTCTATATATGTCACAGAACTATTCCCGTTGCCGCGGGATACAGTGAATTCTCGATTTATGTCAACAACACGGGTCTTGCCAGCGTCGTGTATCGTGCAGAAGATATATCCTGAGTTATGTTTACACTCCTCGGCGTCGGAGGCCTCTCGTGCTTCGGGGTATACTCCGCGGTAGTGGGGATAATTCTGACACCTTTATCATCCAGTGTTTGGCGACATATACAGGGTGACCCCACTTTTGTGCCAGAAAATTTGGGAGGTGGTAGAAAAAGTCATTCTAAACATGGTTATTGTTCGAAATGGAGGCCATTTCGAGCAATATTTGTGAAATAGTTTTTAAAAAATAATAAAATTAAATACATTAAAACTTTCAAATTAAAAGGTGTTTTGAATCTTGGCCAACTATCCTACGCTTGGATAAACAGTAAAAAAGTATGAGGAAAGCTTCAAACGCATATTGGTTTGTAGTCCACATTGAAACAAATAAATCAAAAAAAGAATCATCGACAGATGTTAATACATTGCAGAGATATTTAAAAAAATATTGCACTAAAAAAACTCGGTTTTTTCGTTGTAACTCGAAAATGGGGCCGAAATTGGAAAAACACAAAAAAGTAAACCATGTTTAGAATGACCTCTTCTAACACCTCCCAAATTTTCTGGCACAAAAGTGAGGTCACCCTGTATATAGAGAAATCACTGTATACCTCGTGAGGGGCCAAGAAGCTCAAGAGGCCTCGGTGACCGAGGAGTGTAAGGTCGCGTGAATCAAAGAATAGTATCTCCTGGACGATATATGTCCCTGGCTAGACCAGTGTTTTGGATATATATCGAGTAATCGCTGTACTCGTTTTTGAAAATGAGTGTAGGCATACGTTTCGATCGTCATATTCACGGAAGCTTAGTTATCTAGGTATAGGTGTCCTAAAATTGAGTGCTCCTATTTCGCGTGCTAGTGTAGAACGATTGAAAGTGCAGTTACGGCGACATCACTGTTGACTTCCGACTCATTTCGAATCATCGCCTAAATGGGGGCCATGTGCAGTCGAAGTGTACACAGTGCCGGGCACACAGTTTGCGAGCATACACGTGATTTCTCGGCAGGTCTTTTCGTACGCTAAGGTTTATCTTGGCGCCGGTGGGAACCAGTTCAACGGGGAACCCGTCCAGTTCTCCTACATCCCGGATCTGGTGTTAGAGCAGGCTCGGGATGTAACCATAAAGCTGCATTCGCGAGCCGGTCGGTTTCTGAAGCTGCAGCTGTATTTCGCGGCACGTTGGATCATGCTCAGCGAAGTAATCTTCGAATCAGGTAAGCGGGACGGAAGCACGCAACAAGAACAACAACAACAACCTCGGGACGAGGTAGGGGTGGGGCCCTCGATAAAAATCTATTCTGCCCTTTTCCCTCGTAAACCGTGTTCCCGTAAAATAAAAAAAAAAGAAAAAGAGAAAAAAAAAATACGGCAGAAGAAGAAAAGTTACGCGAGCGATGTGAAAAATGGGAACAGCGCGAGGGAACACGAAGATATCACGAACGAAATAACTTCTCGCGGATTTCGAGGCTGCCTGGGCAACTTGTTCGTTTACCACCAGCCTGTAGAAAGTCCCGCGGACTCCGGGATCAGGGAACGGATGAGTTTCGGAGTCCTCTTTCTTCGGGATCCCCCCGGCAGATTCGATTTCCAATTTTCGGTGACACGCTCCCGTCGTAACGCCGTCGAAACGATAGAATTATTGGGGAAGATGAAGGATAATCAGGCGACGCTCCGCGCTCCGGCTGATACGTCAGATCACGGACGCATCCGCGACGACGGAACAATGGATCCCTCGACGCCTCCGGAACGAGGCGGAATTTTTCCGGCGCGGTCTTTAAGCGGAAAGTGCTTAGCTCGAACGCGTCCGTAAACTTCGAATCACCGCGCTGATACGTCGACGGAGGGAATGATTCTTGTAATACTTTTTAAGCGTACATTAACTTTTCGTTTATTATATTCTCTAGCAATGAAGATTCAGATTAACGGAACCAGTTCCAAATGTCGATGATAGACGATTTTAACCAGTTAACTGTGGCGATCTCTTTGCAAAGCGCCCAACCAGTGTGTGTCGCGATAATCAAGCGATGACGGGTAGCTCTCAGGAAGTTATAAATCCAACTCAAATTATTTATAATTTTCATTTGTTTGTTTCATTTCGTCTTGACCTGTAAACATTTTAAACATATTAAAATTTACGAATATAATTTAGTTTTCGCCAGAATTACAATTTAAATGTCAAATTGTAACTAAATTTTACGCATGACGGATATAGTCGTCTCATGACACAAAATTCTGCCACATCTCCATGACGGATATAGTCGTCAAACACACTTAACTGGTTAAAATGTGTTTAGAAACTGAGAAGTGAACTGTAGAATGCAGTCGACTACAAGTTTTAATAAATCTAATGAATTGGCTCTCGATGTTAACAATAGACAATTGTGAAAAATGTTCATAAAGTCAAGAGTAAAAGAACACAGTCGAATAATACACAACCTACTTCACAAATCTAATAAACAGCCGCGATCGAAACAGTAAAATTCTATTTTACCGTCTTCCTTATAAACTACAGTGCACGAAAGCAGTTTCTCCAGACTCCATTGATCCATACATTACCATGCTTACGTCTCGGAACGGAACCCCGCGGATCGCATTTCGCATCGATATACGTATCGATTTTCATTGGCCTCGGTTAAGCAAGAGACTGACTCTCCGGGTAGGGGAGGTTAAATAAAAATCGAAGGAAAGCGATTCGCGCCACGTTCACGGGAAAGCGAACGTGAATTATATGGTGCCCGGACGGCGTGGAATTCCAACCACTTCGACGCTAAGCAATCGAAGTTATCTTTCGCGGAACGAGAAAACACCGGCGCACTGAGGGAATGATTAACGATGGTTTCGCTCTATCGGCGTTCTCGGGCTCGTGCCGACTTGGCCGAGCGAAAACTTTTTCAGGGCGTGTGCTTCCAACGGGCAAGTTTCGTTTCTGGTTCGCGACCACGTGCTCTCGCGTTCGAGCAACGTGCCGCGGATACCTGGCGCTCTTCGACGGCCGCCATCTTCTCGATCCTTGCAACGCCGCTTAAGTACCTCGCAAGATCGCTTTCGATGGTTTCATTAACATGCTCGATACCGCCATTTGTTCCCCCCCGACGGGCTTTATTGTTGTGATATTTCACTGAAGGCAACCTGTTCGCTTTAGTACTTTGCTGAGACATTTTTACGCGCTGCGCGCATAGTTTAACGATAGCTTGGATTTTATCCGAGATCGTTCATCGTTTAACTTTTTCTTGCTTTACCAGTCTTCTTAGTATTGTGTTTTTAATTTTTGTCACACTCACAGTGAAGTGCTGGAAAGATCTATTTATATCGTAACAAAAATAGTGTTACCTGTCATTATATCTTTTGATAATATAATAGTAAAAATATTTATATGGGGTGCAACTTCTTTTAGAGATGAAATATTTTGCGGATAATCTAACTTTTGAACTTTTTTCTCTCTAATAAAAAGTCTTACAAATTAGTCAATCTGGTTGTTCAACTCTAAGAACGATTTTCACCCTCTTTACGTCGATAATGAATAGACTGCGGATCTTTATGCAAAATAAAATTTTTATACATCAATTGCAACCTACAGGAGCAAACTAAAAATTTGTTTTGCTGATTAATGATTTTTATATGTTAAAAATGGTATATCGACATTGTTACGCTCCTTTAATCTTTTTACTGTTTCGAATTACATCTCCTCATTGCTGTCATAAAATCATAAAATCCGCAGTCTAATAAAGACTATTGAAGAAAATTATTGTTGAGTACTTCGTCTTATAATTATACGGTTTTAGGACAAAAAATGTTGTCTTATGCTTGTATTCTATCGAATTGTGGAACTTGTAATTTAACATTTGAGTTTATCATACGCCAGAAAACGGCACAGATCTTGCGATACGTTTACGACGTCGGATTGGGTGAAAATGGCAGGGTCGCTTATAAATCGAGCAAGCAGATTTCCCGATCGTAAAACGCACACACAACCGATACGAATTCCACGCGCAAAACCGTCGAATCGCCGAGTCCATTCTCACGATGGATCGGTAACATGCACGTTCCTGCGGTTCCTGTGAAACGAACCGAAACGAAACTTCCTTCTGCGGTCCTCGAAGCGGGAGCCCTCGAAAAGTTCGGCGCCGGTTCGTTGCACCGGCCAAGAGACCGAGACCGTCGTTAATCATTCGACAGTGGCTCGTGGTCTCTTGCTACGAGCGTTAACTTCCATCGGCCGGTAACCGGCGCTGCCGCACACTGATCCGGATCCAAAGATTTAGTGATACTTCGGCGAAAAATCGACTCTCTCCTGTCGATTTCTAGTCGACACCTACTGTTCGCCAACCTCGAAACCGATCAAATTAATGGAACTCGATAGAAATATTATTTCGATGATAATTAGGGGCTTATTTGGTCAGAATTTCCTTTTCCTTTTTAATATACAATTTCATTCAATGAAACCGGAACGAGAAACTTCAAATTTATCGTAACAGGTACAATTAGAACCTGTTTAAAATAGGTATATTCACGACGTGTGTTTTGAGAAAGCAACGATATAAAAACACATTTGGTAATTATTTACATTAGCCATCATTCTGAACAACTTTTTCCTATACATGTTTCCGCCGCTCAACTTTAGTTTCCGAGATATTCGCAAAAAAGTTTTAACATCTCAAAAAGTGATCGGAGTAGATGTGGATTAGAATTGAAGTTGCAAAATAAGAAAGAAAACCTTCCATCCAATATTCTACACACGAATAATAAAATATAATACTAATGTACTATAAACTACATTATAAAATACTAATGTAAAGCGTACTTACTTCTGAATCTTCTGTACCTCCGTCGGATCCACAGCACACAATTATTGACTCACGAGAAGAGATCCGCGAATAATTGAACAACAATCACTAAACTCAACACAACACACTTAACGAAATCGTGACAGCAGACGAGAAGATGTTACTCCGACCACAAATAAAATAATACTGCGATTTTAACCATTCCCCTTCCACGGACGTGTGATACGAAAGCAGTGAATTCCGGGAAATAGGGTCGGCGCCCCGACATAATTTTTTTTTGTTGGTTTTGTATCTAGTGTTTATAGTCCCTCACCGTCTAACCTGCCTAGGATAACCTGACCGTACCACCTCCGTGGAAGGGATCATTGTTCAAATCGCAGTATTATTTTGTTCGTGGTCGGAGTGACATCTTCTCGTTCGGTGTCACGATTTTATAAAATGTGTTGTGTGTGTTGTTTAGTGATTGTTGTTCAATTATTCGAACCTATTCTCGTGAGTCAATAATTGTGTGCTGTGGATCCGACGGAGGTACAGAAGATTCAGAAGTAAGTACACTTTACATTAGTATTTTATAATGTAGGATTAGTATTCGTATGTGGAACATTGGATACAAGGTTCTACTATAATTCAATACTATAATTTAATGTGGTTCAAATAAGATACCACTTTAAATAAAATATTTTTATTTTGATAACCAGATAGATAAAATGAAATATGTTTATTTTGTATTTCAAATATTTCCTTACAATGAAAGTAAGTTGAACAAGTAGTGAATATTATAAATTATAATTTTTAACATGAGAAGCTATAATAGTTAGCAAAGTATTATTTGTAGTTTCATTACGAATATGTAACATGTTGATAAACAGACTACAATATCGTAATAATATTACAGGCAACAAAATATCATAAAAATATAAGTTACTGTCAACTATTTGAAATACTATTTTACACAGTCCTACACACACCTACTCCGATCACTTTTTGAGATGTTGACACTTTTTTGCGAATATCTCGGAAACTAAGGCTGAGCGGCGGTAACATGTATAGGAAAAAGTTGTTCAGAGTGATGATCTTGACAACATATTTCAAGGTCATCAAAATCGGTGAGGAAGCCCCTAATGTAAATAATTACCACACATTTTAATGAGCAAGCATATTTTTTGCATCTTCTGTGGCCGAACTGGCTCGTATATGTACAGGATTATTTTTATCAGTATTCTAAGCTTTCAAAAAATTTTTTTAAATTCTGAAACACGTATTGAAGTCTCCGCTTTAATATTACAATCGTTGAAACGCTGAATGTTTGGAGCATTTAATGGAGAAAAAAGTTCATATCGAGTGAAGTTTTCGGAGATAAATCACGTGTATGGGACAGCAATGATACAGAGAGACATTTTCGGGAAAGTTTCGCGCCGGTGTCCAGCGTGGTTAGAAAGTTCGGCCAAAATGTGACTAAATCGTTCGATCCGGGTCATTTGGTTGCCGCAGGCTTCTCGTCGCTGGCTTACCTCGCATTTACGGGCCCGTCATCGATAGGAAAATATATCGGTCCAGCGCCGGGGCTCTTCGCCGCGAGAAGAAAATCGTCGACAGCAATTTCGCGGGCCGTAATTAATGTCTACACTTAACAGGCGAGCCGAGGCGCAATTAACAATTCTCGAACCGGTGTGCTGTGCTCTTTTCAAGCCCGACGCTCATTGAACTGACCGTAAATTAAATGTTCGCCCCCGATGTACTCGGCGCGAGGCTTCACGGCAAAACCCGGCTACGCTGGCAATTTATTGCAATGAGGTGAAAGTTTGAAATACGAGTATTTTGCATCGCGAAATTGCTCGTTCCGCGAACGGCCTTCGGTGCAGCCTCCCCCTGCCCACCCACGCACCCCCGTAGGAAACCATTTTCCCGTCTTCGTTATTTTCGTTTCTCATATTATTGACGCTGCTCGCGTGCGCGCTCGGGCGATCCGCTTCGATCGCAGTTTTTCAACTTCCGGCGGGCCCGATTTACTTTTAATTAGAAAGATGAAACGGTCCTTTGAGTTCCCGACGAAGCCCGCATGGACATGGTCGACCGTCTTTTAATTGTCTGTCCTCGAGTTTTCGGCTTCCGCGCAATTTATATTTACTTTGGAATTCGGAGATTGCGGAAGATAACTCGTCGAGCGTGCCCAAAGTACATATATAATTCGCGAACACTCCGATCTGTCAATAAAGATAGGCAACAGTAATCTAAATATGATACAGGATGTACGTTCGAATATTCTACGGAACAGATGAGTTCCGCTGGGAGAAACACAAATGTTTTCAATTTTTCCAATATTTTCCCGGCAAGGATACTTTGCGATTTCAAACTGTTTTTACTTGTAGTGAGTGGAATTTTAGTATTTAACTATCAGGACGTTGTACAAACATTTCAGAACGATGCTATTGAAATTTTCATAACAATTCAGGAATCTGAAACCAAGTTATTACGATGGGTTAAACTTTGCGTTTTAAAAATCCCCGAATTGATCACGGTGAATCGAACCTTAACTGCGCAGAGTTTTCACGAGATAAATTACTCGGGTTTTCACGGAACTGTCATTGACCCGAGTTAAAGAATCCTCAGAGAGGTTCGGACGCGGAGCGATTTAAAAAGACGAGCGAGATCCGGTTCGTGCGAAGCTAAAGGAGCCATACACAAAGTTAGCATTGATGGGACGAGACGCAAACGATACGGCGACGGGGACTGTATTAATTTGTCGTCTCATTAATGCGGTTATGGCGCGTTTAAAAGATCCGTCGGTACGGTTTCTTTGCCGGCCAGAAATTTCATTAGTCTTTTATCCGTGATGCGCAGTAATCTCCGAATGGAACAACACCGAGGACGAGGAGCCGAGGAACAAGAGCGGCATTGTATTGGCGACCGGCAGCCCCTATCAGAATAACGAGGGTCCACTGCAGAGAGACGAAGTAAAGGCCACTTTTAATAAGGAGGAAAACAACGATAATGCCCGTAAGTCTGCCCGCCTGGTTTCTGGTATTGTTGCATTGAAGGGTTCCCTTCGTAATTTTCCGCACGATTTCCACTCTTCTTTATCCCCCACCCCCATTCACCCTTCTCCCTTCTCCTTCCACCCCCTATTTTTCCCGGCCGACCTTTTTTGTGCCTCGATGCTGCACGAAAATTGAATGCCGATCACGAACAGTCCCTTTTTTTTTCGCCATCGCTTTTTTCCTTCTTCCCTACTCGCTTTCTCGTTTTTTTCACGTTGTTCCTCCTCTGTTCACTTGTACATACAATGTTGATTGGGTACAATGGGGCTGAAAGGGAGCGTATAACGAGATTTTGAAAAAACATTTGATTCCGGGCTCCATTATTGTCGGCCGCTTTCGATCGGAACGGCCCGGCGCGATTAATATCGAATGCTTTAATTACACTTTTCAGAATTTTTGTTTACGCCGGCAAAAAAAAAATTCGACCCACCAGTCCGTTCCATTTTTTCGTTCCCATTGGCGCAGGATACACAGCAAGCTATATTTAGAAACGCTCTCGATCGCGTCTGATATATTAATAAATTAATATTTTGTACTGTTGAAACACTCTTCATGGAACGGATACGTTTAATTAGGTACGATCGTTCGATGAAATGCAATGTTTACGAGATAAGTCGAATTTATTGATTCGTATGATTAAAATGAAATTTAACGTTATCGCGGTAAGAAAATCTGTAATTTGAAACGAAGCGTTTATTAGTTGTCTCTTAATGCGTATTATTTTATGTGAAAATATCTGCTGCCTCGAAACTAAAGATTTTCAGTGGCTCTGATAGATTTCAGTATTTTTAGTATATGGTTTGTAGTATTTTTAGGTTTCTTTTTCCGGTGGGACGATATACTATGGTTTCCGGTCATACTCGAACCGGTATACCCGGTTCGCGATCAAATGGAAGACCGAGAATTCTATAAATCGATAATGCCGTTCTTTCCTTTCAGCTCCGCCGAGGAGAAAGCAAAATCTAATTAATTTCCTTTCTTCTGGCTCTGTCCTCCGAAGAGCACTTCACTTTGAGCCGAAGTGTTACGAGGAGTACATCCAAAGCACTACTGACCAACGTTTGCGCGTCGTCGTATTTCCTGATAAACGATCTAATTGTTATCCAACTCACCTTCTTTGAGTGATCCGTACAATATCCCGTTTAATCGACCGGTTTTATGGCCGAGTTCCGTGGAACATGTTTCACTTTCTGTAATGCAAATAGACTGAATTTATTGCACTCTTCCGCTTTGTGTGCCAGCAGTCACGCTACTCGACCTTTTTCAAAGTTTCGCGAAGATACCGTGCGTTGCAAAAAGTCTTGCTCTTTTCTCCTTATTGTTCCTCGTTTCAAGTGTGTCACGAAGGACACACGTCAAATATTGCGTCCATAATTGCTGCGTGTTAGTGTATCGTTGGAACTATCAACGACTAATATTCCTTTTTTGCAGAAAGTATTCAATATACCTGCTAACTAAATGGAAATAACTTTCTTAATCGACACATAATTAATACCTTAAAAATGATCAATTTCTTAAGTAACATGCTTCAACGTACTACAAACTTAGAGCTAATAGAATTAATGCACTGTTCGTTCATTATTATACATTTCTGAGGTCACACTTTATTTCTGCTTAAGAGAAAAATGCAATTTTGTCAAGTGACTTTTATCCACTCAGTATGACTGTTCAGCTATAGTGTTTTCACGGTAGGTACTGTAAAAAAAATTTTAAGTCTCCGCACTCGTGCGCACAGCTCGTTACATTTGGTTCGTCGCGTACGATATTCGGTTTTCTGAGCAATAATCTTCAGTTCACAAGAAAATCGAAGCAGGAACCGAGCAAGAAACTGAGCGTAACGTTGTCTACCCTTGAAGTATATTCGCGTGAAGCGTTACGACACGCGTTCGAACAGAAACAGAATGAGCCTGGTCCATAGCAATCTCAAGTGAAGCGCGAAACAGCTCGAAATTGCTCGAAACTTTCTTTCGGGAAGGGAAACAGCAGCTACACCAATAAAACGACGCTCTTTCGAACGAGAAAGTAACTACAGCAGAACTCCCCGTATCCGAACGTTAGACGGACATACAGTGGCCGACAGAAGAAGTGTTCAGACGCAGAAATAAAATTTATTCAATTTAATTTCAGTGGCAAATTGGGGATTCCAATTATAGGAATAATGATGCTACTAAAAATCGTTAAAATTTAATTCAACAAATTTTATCCTATAAAGACATATATATAAGATAATCACTATACAGCAGGGTACAGACATCTTTTCTCACTGATTTTATCGAGTTGGAAAAAGTGAAAAAGCATTTCCACATATTCTAGATGTCTCTACATTCGATCTATTTATCTTTCCTGGTAAATACATAAAACTTGCAGCCTAATAATCACTGTTTAAACACACAGCATAGTGCCCGATGAATCTACGAGTCTCGTTCCTGAAATTTTCTTTCGTGTTTTTTAAAAATTGTATTCAATAAAATATTGTAAAACTTCAAAGCAAACGAAACGACCGATGGCAACGAACACACTGAATTTCTTTTATTTAAATAGAGAGAGCAAGCAAACCGATGGCGTATGTACATGTTTCTTTAGATACAGATCAAGAAAACTGTTAATATTTAATCCTCATTCGTCCCTTGTGTCAGTTTGACACATTTTCCTCGTGCCACGTTGCACGTCGCAGTAGAAACAGCCCCGCGCGTCGTTTCACTATTTTTCAACGACGATACTAACCTGATTCTCAAAAATACAAAACTTATGTATTCCATTATCGATGAAAAAAAATTCGATAACTACTTTTATTTTTCTACCATTGTCCACACAGGAACGTTAATAAAAAATTTCTTGAGCGAGTATACAAAGAGAAAATTGAAAACGCGTTGTGTTTGATAACCGACAAACTGTGTATATTAATTTATTGCGCATGCAATATTGCTGAACAAACAAAGAAAACTAATATTCTGGATATAGCGGGATGTGCTTTTTCATTTGCTGTAAAAATGTTTCATTTTTTTTTCCTTGGACGCCGGATGGATCATCGATGGTTCGATGGTTCCGATCGTCGAATAAAAGCACAGCCGGTCGATGGAGGTGATCGACGGTGATCCAATTATGACGAGCATGATGAACGCAATCATCATTATCGCCCCGTCGTGCATTATGCGAGGCCTGCCTTCACGATAATATCCACCGTGATAGGTGATGTACATTGGTGTATCCGGTGGTCGGGATGCTAGACGCTCGAGACGTGTATACGTGCGAGCCTCGGATCACGTACGATTGTTCATGGGGCCTCAAACGCACGTCCGAATTGAACCACGAGGACCTTCGTTCACTCTTCGTCACCTCTACTAATTGGATACTATTAAGCACTGTTACCTGGGATTCCCCATATAACTCGCGACACGAAATAGAAAAATCGCCGGTAACACCTCTCACCGACACCGGTCGCAACCGCTTCGACATTAGTTAGCTCATCTACTTGATCACTGAATTTATGAGCTCGATTTTTAAACGGAAACTGTTGGGAAACAATTTTTAGTCTTTGGCTGTTTTAAAAGAGATTTAGAGACAACGAACTACTGAATGGTCTTAATGATGCATTGTTGCTACTAATTGTTGCTTTTTCGTATTAGTTCCAGAGAAAAGCAAGGAGCCAGAAGCGAGGCAGTTCGTCGGATTGGTGATCGGGATCCTAACGACAGTGATAGTGATGCTACTGGCGGCCATCATGTTCATTTTCTATAGAAACAGAAGACTCAAAGCGGCCCTTGCACCATCCACATTCTACGATCAACACGGTGATCTTAAGGTAAGAGAAAATCACAGAAACGTCATTCGTCGAACGGCGATACTTTAAAGTATATCACAGCAAACCTCCGGAAAATTATTTAAAAAATACTGCCTATACGTGTCCTTGGTGGTAGTAAGTGTAGAAACTTTTTAAACAATGCTTCGTATATTCGTTTAAAATTGTCTGCCACAGAAAATATTTCCCTATAATTAAAATCCAATTTTGATAATGCGTCGAAAAATTTTGACTTCACAATCGGCACGGTATACTCCCGTGACGCGAGTATAAATTAATGTGAAATTGTCCAAAGCGGTTTGTTCATGAGTGACATTTTAAAGTACGAAATATAGTTTAATTACTAAGTGATAATCGACGACAATACAGTGAAACAGAGGTCGGTTTCAGTATACAATACGTTGCTGTTATTAACCGTGTGTGTGTGTGTGTGTTTTATAAATTATTTTTCCTGTTTTTTATGGCTTTGGAAATATAATCCAGTAACGTGACACATTTGATACTCCCTCGTTCCGAAAGTACCAAGCATATTGGATTATCGAAATTCTACTATATTATTTATACGCACATACGCCTCCACTTCCGTGTCCATAAATTACTTGTGTTCGACTGAAATAATTTATCACCTAAATTTATATGTCCATTACACACTGTTCGGAATAAAATTATTAATCGAATGTCTCAAATTCACATTTTTTAAACTATTAAAAGAAACATTTTTTAAACTATTTTACAGCCTGTGACTGGAACTATTGTTTTATTTAATAACACTAAATCATTTTTATTACACACATTCCGAAATGAATGTATCAAATGAACTTGACACTTTAATAATTAAAAATCGTTTTTCTCTTTATCTCAGTCAGCCCCAAGAAGATTTTCTGTATTATTTGACAATCCGCGTCTGGAGCTCTTATTATTTTTAATAATATTACAACGGTCACCAACGGCATCGTTAGGACACCGTCTTTATCATTTCCTCTCCGTCTCAGTTGATTTAAAGCACTCGCCGTCCGCGCGATTTAAACGAAATTGCAACATAAACATACGGAACCTAAATAAAAGGTGAACAAACAGTAGGGGTCGTAGAATTTTCCCCGGAATTCAATCAGCCGGTGGAATCCATCGTTTAAAACTTTCGAATTACCTTCGTTGTTGAAGTTTACATTGCCCAGGGTCTCATTTAAAATCCTCTAGCCGGGTGCATTTATTTGAACCCAGTTCACCGTCAAATGCTTCATCCCCCGACGATCTTCTCTCGACACGTCAGCGGTCGAAGAAATTACTATTATTGTCATTACCAATTTATTATTCAAAACGTTCCCTCTGACAGCACCTATCAAAAAGATAATCGACACGACTTATTACAATTTCTATTTAGCTCTTGACCCTTGCAATTGACGCAGAGAATTTTTATATTATATAAAGACCCACAGTCTAATCATGAGGATTTTACAATTCAGTTCAAAATTATCCCTTACTCTGTATAGAATGCAATCTTACAAAATGGAGAAATTCAAGAAACTTGTTATTCTGGCTATGTATTATAAAATATTGCAGCAAAACAGGAATTTGTATGGAACACCGTCCCCAGTCTGTTACTCTAGTTCTTATAAAATGTTGCATCGAAGTGGGAATTTGTATAAGGATTCACGGTCCAATAAATAGTTTGAATGACTGTGGTCCCGGAGGAGAGCCCCGAGGCATGTCAGAAATTGTCAGCAACACTAGGCGCCTCGATTCGTAACAAGCGAAGGGCTCGCGGTCGGAAACCGAAGCGTTGAATGCCGTCTCGTCACCGTTCTGGCTAATGCTTTGACCCGACACTGCCAATTTGGTAAATGACGACGATCTTGTTTCCCCCCCACTTTCGTCAATGGGCCACGATTTTTCTCGGGCCCGAGACTCGAAGGCGGCTCTCTCTCTCTCTTTTTCACCGGCAAGATTCGTTTAGTCCCTAATAAACCCCCGAATTGATGGGACAGGCGCCACCTATTTGCCCTCCAAGGCTTTTGAGCAATCATGGAAAACGTCTCAGCCGTGTTCGACACGGTGGCTTGGATGCTGGCCATGGAAGTCGACGGCAGGATGGGAGCTGGTCAAATATTTTTCTTCATACTGTTAAAGGACGAGCTTGATCGTGCGTCCATCGTGGAAACGAGGCCTCGATGGAACTTGGGACGTTCACTCGGAAATCATGAATTACAAGGTCCCATAATTCATGGAGAATGGTGCCACTTTGTCGATACAAAATTAGCGATAACAAAATTAAAAAATCACGATTTTAAGGAGAACGACGTTTGAATGTTCCGAGTTGTTTATATTCAGTGGTGACGTTATGTTAGATTGGATACACGTGCACACGTTGAAAACCACGATCTCCAGTTAATACTAATATCAGCAAACTCTAACGAGTGAACACTGTCCCAGAAGCCCACGTCGATGATTCCACTAGAACCTCCTAACTTTTCCCAGCTTATGTAAGCTTGCTGAGATCATGCGAGCAATATTGTTGGACGAAAAAATACCCGACAAAGAAATGTTGACCGCGTCGTATTATCTTCCCGGTGTCGTCTAACTTTTACAACGTAATCCCCTCGCGGCATCGGGTCAACAAATATTGAGGTGGCGTGTTGCTCGCGATATCCAGGCCGCAGAGAAACGGTACAAAGCGAAGTATTCGGCGTTTCGTTTCGTTTCGAAAAGTGGAATGTCTATCCTGCTCGTAAAGGCTCGGGCTCCGGGGCGGAATTATTAAAGTTTTATATTTGTTGTCATCCGAGAGCCGTGTCCCGTTGACCACCGGCCGAAAAGGCCACCCTACCTCCTCACCGTTCTCTCTGTAAACGCGGCATGGGCCTGGTAATGAGAGCCGCGTGCTTCAAGACGAAAAATTAATTACCGCTGTTAGCGCGGCGGACAGCAGCAGCGTTGAAATGTGAGGCCGAGGAAAAGGGAAGCAGCAGCAGCGTCGGAGCACAAAGGAAAAAAATAAAGAGACGGACGCTGCCAAGGCATTCCGACATCCCCTTTGTATTGAACAAAAGAAACGAGATGCGATGTTGAACGTGGAAATATGTAAATGAACGGTCCCTAGGAAAATTGGTATTTAACGAAGCACGAGGCCGAAGGAAAAGCGGAGGCGCCACCAGTCCGAACCGGTCGCGAACTTTTCCGCGAGCCGGAATTCTTACGGGAAATTCAATAATGCGCGAAAATTTGATTCCCGTTTAACGTGTAGCATCCACTATCCAATTACCGTTTAAATAAATTTGTCTACCGTCCATGAATTTCGAAGGAAACACCGCAGCTTAGAATAAATTCGAGCAGTCCCCTGATCCAATTATAGTTTAAATAAATTTCTGAAGCTTGTACGAACGTCGAAAGAAACAGCGCAGCTTCGAATAAATTCGAGCAGGCCCTTGATTAGTACAATAAATTTTTCTATTGTTCTGGTTTGTATAAAATTGCGAATTTGCATAAACATCTACGCGAGCGTCTTCCATCGCGTTTCGTTTAATTAGGCGGGGACAGTTGAAAACGAAATTGCAATCGTAACTGGAATTGCAAAATTTTATTTTTGTTATATCTTTACTCTTCGCGTGCTGGGAAAAGAGTGTACCTTCATTACGTTGCGTTCAGATTATTTAAACATGAATTTGCGATGCTGGCAACACGCTAAGATACGTTTTCTTTTAATAAAAGTGAAACAAGCGGAGTAGGTTCTATTACTGCGAAACCATAAATCGTGCTCTATACTTTTGTTCTATACAGGGTGTCCCGAAATTCAATAAGAGAAATTAATTACTTTGGATAGCATTGGTATTTTAGCCTTTAAATGAGCAGACTATGAAGAACTAGATATGAATTCAACGAAATATGGCAGTAGTATAATACAGGGCGAATACGGAAGACACTGAATGACGTTCGTTTCTTGATTTAATTTCTGATAATATTTACTCTAGTAATGAAATATAATGAAAAGCGCTCGAAAATAAAGGGCATGAAAATTGTCGATGTCCTGAACTCGTTGTAACTGGATTAATAATAAGCTGAACTTTGTTCCCGTCAATGGACAAGCGCCGAGACTTCGACCCTTCTGCGAAATGTACGGAAGACAGTAATTAACAGGTTGCTGAACGATGGGAAATAATGGGAACCAGACGGCGAAGCTCAATTCGCCCCAGAAGCTTTCTCTTCAAACCTGTTTGCGCCAACGAGTTCAACTTAAGACAGGCGCAAAACAATTGTCCGACAGGAACGTGATGCCCGCGATATTAAAACAAGGCATAAACATTAATTAAATTTCAAACGTTCGCATAACTGCACTAATTCTCGTTTCGCTGCGCACTAATTCTAGTAATCACTCGGGAAAGCTAAAACCATCGTTGTTATATTTTAGTGCAAATATATTCACAAAGATATTTATGAGTTGTTGAAGCAATATTTAATCCCAGAAGCAAACACGGTTTAATATTTACTGCATAAAATAATCGAACTCCTGGAAATGTGCTTATCAAAAATTGGTTTAAAACATCTGTTGATATAATACAGTGGTAGTATATTTTCCGCAATTTTTAAAAGAAATTTGCACTTCCAAACGAACTGCGTTCATGAAATAAAAATTCTTTCACACAATTTTTCAGAGAAATTTTTTAAACACGCACCGAAATTTAAATTATTCTGCCGAAATTTAAATGGAAAAATGTGAAGCATCGACCAAGAAACTTGTCACCGAAGTACAAAAAGAATTCAAAATGGTTATTTCTTTAGCCTCTGAACATCGCAAACAATAGAAAGAGTGCACGAATACCCAGCGGGAGAAGCATTCTGCGAATCGAATGTTAGCTTCCGTAGGTCGCATTTATTACAAAGCACTCGGACTAAAGAGAGCCTTCCTCTGCGAGAGGAAGTTTCAGTTTCGTCGTTCGCGTCCGAGGCTCGCGCCGTTGGAACCAATATAATTCCCGGCGAGTAAATTTTTACCAGATGCGATCGGGACTGCACGGTGGATGGGCCGAGGGTTGGCACGCAATCGAGCTGACTCCACTTAATTAAAAGAGCCAGTCGCACGGGCGCATTGTCGGCGCGAGAAGACGTGCGTTATCTAGCTCGTTCACCCATCCGTAAGGAAGCCTGTGTACACACGTAGGCATCCTCCAGTGTAGCATCTAGTGTGCCAGGGTCCGCTCGCGCACGCCACCCTCTGCATTAGCCACCTGCTACTTGTCTCGTCCCGACACTCTAAAGCCGTCGAGTGTCACGATTTCCCTTTTTTCTTCGGCTGACCCCGTTGCACTTCCTGCAGACTGGCAGCCACCCCTCGTTCGAGAGAGTTCACCCGGACATCGACCACTCGATAGGCTTACACTGCTCTCGAGACTATTTATCCGAAGACGGGATCGGCAGTGAGGGTCGCAATATGGATTGGATTTAGCATGAGGGTGCCAATGCTATTGTCACGCTCAAACCCTCCGCACACTGTTCGAATTAAGGGGTTGTTCTAACCTTTCATGTTCAAAAAACCAAATTTCTTTGCACCTTCTCAAGATTTTTCATTTATTTTGATTACAAATACATTCGTACCGACTGGTAAACAACTTCATTCTTTTGTTCCGGATCTGTAGGATGACCTGTCGACCTAGTTTATGTCAAAATGTACCCTGTAAAAAAATATGTTACTCATGTAATTTTGATTATTTTTTATTGGAAAAAATCACACACGCACATCGAGTGCCAATAAACACTTATGCAAAATCCCAATGCAAAAGGCTCAATGGTTTTACTAAAAAAAATTCTTATACGTGTGCTAAAATAGCATCGAAAACCAGATAAGAGTGTGCGTATGTACTGTGTCTTGCACTGTACTAAAACACAAGTGTATAATAAACGATTTAGGTAACAATGGAAACAAGTTTCTGTTTAAGTCCAGGCTTTGTAAATTTCTTTAAGAAAATCTCATTTTACTTGAAAGTCCACAGCAAAACATAAATACCGATGCTTTAATATAAAATATTATTCTGAGCATTTCAATGCCCAAAAGATACTGACGAAGAAAAATCTGCTCCTTCAAATTACAAATTCCGGGCCACTTTTCAACTTTAGCGACGCAACAATATCGTGGTTCTATGCGTTCTGTATTTTCAGGAAAGAAGGTCAAGAATTTTCATTGACATACCTGTGCAGGAGGTTGAAATGCCAATTCGTATGTACAAGAATTCCTATAATATATATAGAAGCTCTTTGAAATTCTACGTGAATTCTTTTTTACAAGACAACGTAATAGCTATTATCACTGACGAGTGGCATGACAGATCGGACATGCAATGCATTTTCGATTACCCGCTCTTGGAGCTTCCCAGTTGCATTCTAGAATTTCACTGAACAATCGGCAACGATGAGTTTTACGTTTATTAACGGAAAAGAGCGTATACCGTGCACGTTTAAATGGAGAATTATGAAACATGACATTATGTAAATCAAATTCTGAGCCTCGTATCTCATTACGCCTATCGAGCTTTTTATTTAATTGAACCGTACGCGCAGGCGTTTCCTTCGGCCTCTATCCGACAGCTGAAACAGATTTGTTTCGAGTCGTTTGCCCGTGAAATTATTTAAATAAAATTCCAGCCGGTGACCATAAATCGCGAGTGAAAAATATGGTCGACACCATGCGACTAGTGATTTAAAATTTCCGAATTCCCCGTCCCATAAATTCGAACGAGATGTCCTTATAAAATTATTAATATCGATTCGCGCATCGTCCTGGCGCGACCGTTTATTTGATATTCATCCCTGCAGAAACATAATAAATATAAATAAATTTTCAAATACTTATTTCTCGTTTTACACGCGGCTCGTCTGATCCATGTTGATTTTTACGCGAGACTTTTTCTCGCGACATCAAAGGGGATTCTCACCTTTCGAACAATTTTTCTCGCGGTGGAATGGTCATGCAGCAAATCCAGTGTTTCAACCATAATTATGTATTTTTTACGTCGTGGTTGACACCATAAATAAGTTGGAACGGACACCCTACCTCGCATTATCTCATTAATTAAGTTAATAAAAGTGATGCGACGCAAGAGACCCTCCAATGCTGTTTTCTTGCTTTTATATTATATCTATTAGCCACAACTTTATTAATTTCCTGCTCTTCCCTCGATTTAAATTAATTATAGCTTTCCAATTTCGTAATATCGATTTTCCCGGGCAAGTATGCGCAATAATGACTAATAAGTGAGGGACACGGACCGCGGGGGGAGTTAAAAAGTAGCAAAAATCGGTAGCATTATCGAGATTTCTGCGAGGGCTGCTAGTAAATTTCCGATCATCCTCGTGTGACGGTATTAGATCGGCGAAGGAATGTCGTATAATTGAAAGAACAGGAAAAGAGAGAGAGCGCGCGCGCGCGTGAATTCATTAAATTTCATCGATTTTATTATGATCGGGCCGGTCCGATCGGAACACGCGTACGCCGAGAAACGCTTTCATGGTAACGCCGTCGAGGGGTGTGTGCGAAAACGAACGCGAAGGGGGTGGACGAGGATCGGCGAAGGGAAGCGTTCAAAAGTAAGGTAATGCGATTACCGACTTTAGCTCTAGGGCTCGTCGCGATACGAGGGGCCCGGCCGAGCGAAAACAGATTATTTTAATTTAAAGCAACAAACTCTCCGATTCCCCGTATACTCTAATCCCACCCTCGCAAATTTGACGTACGCGTGTATCCGCGTTGTCCCGGCCAGCGGCTTCCGGATTAAGCGTCGCCGGTGGAGGGGGGCCGCCCATTTCCGGCGACGGGCATCTTGATGAAAATCAAACAGAAAGTTCCCGAGCTTTTCGCGAGAATCGCACGGCTTCTTTCTCTCTGTTCGCTTTCGCCGGTGCGAAACTTTTCGTCAACGTCGACCGGCGAATTAGCGAACGGCCGATTCCGTGGCAAAACGAGCAGCGCGAACCTCTGCTCCCACGAATTGCTGAAATAAAGGGAAATTATCGAGCCCGCCAGTCAGATAAAAAAATAGCACCGAATCATAATGGTCGTCCCCGTTTTACCGGTTCTTTCTCCGAGCTGCTTTTATATTAGTCGAGCGACGCGATTAGCGCGACTCCGACGTTTTTTCTTCTTTGGAATACGTGGACGTTGGTTTTTGACGAACATGATTGGATTGGGAACGCGAAATCGACACCAAGAGGGATGAATTATGCTATATCGCCGAGGAGAATGAACTTTGAACGCTTCTTTTGGAACATTAATTAGATATTCATATCAATTGATAGTTGGAATATTATTATGTAAAATAATTAATTCATTTGGTTGAGAATCTCTCGTTCCCCCATGATCGAAAACATCATTCCGCTTGAAGTTGCAAACTTTACCAGAGATGTATGTTACGCGAAATGTTCCGGAAACAGAGTATGAAATACGATTTGACTAGCGCGATGAAAGCGATTCTCTGTAAATGTTAATATAATTTATTGACAGCCGGACAATCCACGGTAAACTGCAGATCGAGTTAATCTTATTAAGCAAAACGCGGGCAGAGTTGCTTAAGCGAACTGTAAAATTAATTCCATCAATTTCGGTAGTTTATAATTCGAGGTTTGAATAAAATCCGGCGCTAAATTATGCGATCGGTTTAAATATCGTGGGAATGATTTTGCTCGCGTGCACGCGGATCGGTGGAAATAGGGCGAATCATCGGCAAGAAGGAAAATCGCAAATTAATGTCCACTTTGAGATCAAATATTCCTCGCGCGGTGATAATCACGCGCGCGCGCTCTGTCCGGCTTATGAGGATCATTCGGTACAGTCGTTCGCGTGCCCGCGATCGGGGTAATTAAATGATAATATCGAGCCGGATATTATTTGCATTTATAATTTTTGTGGTTTTCGCGGATTAGGTGATACGTGACCGAAGATCGAACGCGGAAATCCGGAAAGTTCCGTCGCGTCGGTCCGAGGGGGAAGGAAGCGCGGAATAAAGGAAAGAATAAAGGACACTGTGCAAAGGGTGCAGATGTCGACGAAGGCAGAAAATGTGCAAACATCCGACAGGTTGAGCAGCTTTCACGGGAAAAGGGCGGAAATGTACCCATGGTAATGAAAATGGCAAAAAGCACTCCACTGCTAATTAATGGAAGATCGTTTTGTTCCTGAAATCCTCTTCTTTGCACGTCTGGGATTTCATCAACGTTCAACGCCTCTCTATTTCGATTTGTGTTTTTCAGCCACGTCCGCGATACAAATTGGATCTGCGACGATTATCTGTCGCGATTTAGAACCGTCAGGCTAAACCCGTTAGGCTTTACCTAAAATCGCATTGCCCCCATAATAGAGGCACACATTTTTATTTCAAACTCTTCCGTAGATATTCTTACCTGTATTATATGTTCACGGATTATTTAAATCTATATTAATATATCGTTGTTACTTACGTTGCAATGGTCACACTAATACAATTTTATATATCCTGGTAAAACGTTTCTTAATTCGCTTAGTCCTCAATTTAATTTCAATTAATTACTCCACTGTTCAAGTGGCCGTTATGTATCTCGATCGAAATTTTGAAATACTCGACCCAAATATTTTATAAAATAATTTCCCTAAAACGCTTCTATATACTAATATAATTACCAGGCAATAAACCGAAACTTATTTGCACCCGACGGTAAACATTACAATCATAATGTTTTTGCTTTCTTGAAGTAAAAATTAAATATTTGTAAGGGGTGTATAATGCGTATACATGTATTCCAAGTATACGGCAAAATCATCTGCAGGCTTCTTTCATTTTTATTTTCATTGTCCGTCGTTCGACTTTGTCTTGGGACGATGCAAGAGACTCGAGCGCCAAAATTAGCCGAGACCCGTTGTAAAATTTAGAAGCATCAGTTGTCGCCAGCATTTAAAACTGTCACGGTTGGTTCTTAAATTTGCACGGCGTCGCTTCGAAGGAACTTTTAATTCAACCGCGACGGCCGGAGATTATTTAATAGCGGGCCATCGATCGTCCAGCTCGTGATAAACTGGATGCGGCAATTAGTATGCAGCGGAACTGTTCTCCGTCTCTGAACAAATACAGCATGGTAATAAGTACGGTGACACGCTTGCGCAGGACCTGGTCTACCAAGTGTTATCTATTATTTATTTCGCCGTCGTTGTACCGTGAGACCCTGAGGACACAGTGTATCGGAAATTCTAGCAATCGAACACGGTTCCTCGCGCATCCGACGAATTTTCGAAACAGATTTATCCGAGATTAACGTTCCTCCGTGAGGAAATTTTGTTTCGTGTCCTGCAAGGGAGTTATCTATTTTCCTAGCATGTCATAAATTCGGGTACACCCTGTATGCCAACGACGGAATACGACAGAACTACACGCCGTGCGATATTCCTCAATAAAAGCGACACGGGTCAGTCGAACCTGTCCGTATCCACGAAAGGGGTCAGCGATGTATCGGTCGGAAGGGTCCTTTTGTGCAACCGATTGATATACTTACGGCCACAGCAAACACTGGTCAACCGGAAGGGGGCGTGTTATCGTCCTGCGCACGTTGTACAGGCTAGTTCATTGAAAGTGGACAATACTTACACTAATGATACAGCAGCCGCGATTTCTGCTCTCATTTCCAGGGCACTTCAATCGACTCCATTTCCAGTGAAACTCTGAACACACGGAGCTTAAAACGAATATGATTAGGCGTGGAGTACACGATATCAAATAGATACAACAGATGTGCAGAAGAGTAATAAAAATATTTCCCTATTCATAAATAAATTAAAAATATTTCACTCTACAAACGAAGGAAATTTAATGGAAGAGATTAGAGAGAATAATAAGAGAGAATAAGTCTTTCATATATAATAAATATTTATCCTAGAGTAGTAAAAGATTTTGTAAAAGTGTAGTTGAACGATTTGGCGGAAATTTAGATCAGAGTATGTTGTAATTTTATGGTATGTTGCACGAAATGCAAGCGCCGTTTCGATGACGCTAATATCGCAGTAACATCGTTTATTAAGATCGCAAAAATTTGACCGTTCAAGATAATAGGGAAACCACTCCTTCATAGGTGATCGGTTGCCCCATTAAGAACTTATTGCGAGGGATACGAGACTAAATATAGAAGAGACACTCCCATAATCTATACCCGTCCTTATGAGATCGTAAAAATGGAAGTTATGCCTGGCGTGTTCCACAATTGGGAAAATGACGTTGGATAGTAAAATTCTTGCGGAGCCGTAATGGTTTCCGAGTATTTCCAGACAATGAGACTCAAATATGTAATTTCCGCTATAATTATTTAGGAGTAATGTACGAGCTTGCCAGCCGTTTTCCGAAATTACCTTTAGCACTTACCACTGGCGATTATGCTTCTTCCACTTTCCTCGGTGATTATTATAAATCTTTCGAATCCCTCAGACCTGTTATCACAGCATCTTTCATGGACTGGAAAATTGTTTTTTATAGATTCTCATTGCTTCTCCAGATTCGTTTTTTTATATTAAAACCATTATATTCTCCCGTTCAATATCTTATTAATCTCTGATAACTGATGATAGCTGGCTAGTATGATGAATTTTTATAAAATTTGGATAATTACATTTCACGTAGTATGTGTAATAAAAGCCGTCCTATAAAGAAAGTACGCTTTTTAATCAAAACTTGTCGACCAGAATTATATTTTTTGATAAAAACTAATTAAATTCTGGAATAAAAAATTTTCGTCGAAAAAACATGTCAAAAATTGAATAAAATTATTTTTCGCGTTACTGGCTCCAGCGAATTAAAAGCGAGACGAGGTTGCCTAACAGTGTAGCAAGCCCAAAAAATCATTCGTTTGCCAAATAGTAAGCGTAATGTTTCAGTCTGCTGGGCTTTATTATAACAATTGCGTACGAGACCGCCCACGCTACAGAAGTTGAATCTAGAAACAATTCTCCTAATGATCGTAGTAATTGAATTTGTCAGGTCCGAGTGTTTACAGTGCGAGCAGATATTTCCGCTCGTCAAATGGACACGCGAACGAACAATGAAATAAACGTGTTTTTCAGTCGCTTGACGAGCCGGGCGTTTTGCGAATTGGATCGGCGAATGTTCACGAAAATAAGTCGACCGTTATAATGAGGACCCGTTAGCCGGCCGGCGGAAAACGCGTCCGCGAGAAGCACGGCCGAGATTCTTCCCCGGCGGCCGGTGTTTATCGAGTAATTACTATTTTCAATTAACGTTCGTTCGATCGATTATTTTTCGCTTAAACGAAGATTGCCGTGTGATCAGTCGAAAATTCCGCTTGCTGATTGGTTTCTCTGTAATTAATTTTTCCTCGCGTATTAAATCATTCGCGCCGTTGAGCCTCGATCACCGAAACACGCTCCGGCCCGCCTGAAGATTTTCATATTGCCAATTACTAGCCTCTGTGTTTGTGCATCGGCGCAAACGCGGGAAACGTTTTCCGCCGGGATCGAACCATCGAACAAACAAGATCCCGGTACGAATTAACGCCTCGAATCACGTCTCGTAAGCGTGTTTCTTGCTGTAGCGTTAGGCTACACTCGGATCCAGTCACTTGACCATTTTTGATCTCGATCAAAATACTACAATCTATATTGATTCTGTGAACTAGCAACACAACGACACATAAAGGGAAATGTATTAATATTATTAGGCTGTTGAATGTAAATGGTATGAAGCTTACACACAAGAAATTTAAAATAAAATATTTAATTTTTAAAAAAGAAATTACTATATTTAAATTAAATTAAATTTGATTTTCACAGCTTATTAAAATTATTGAAAGAATAGATCAATTCTCTTTCAAAAAATCGATAGACCAGTTAGTTAATTCCTCGAGGCAGTGTACGGTTTGCAGACGGGGGACGTTTTATTATCAGCAGGTCAATAATTCCCATCGGCAGTGAGCACCATTAAGCACAGTATGCAACAGAAATTTGTCCATAATATCGAATTCCCGGCGAGCATATCGTAAAAAGTTTTCTATCTGCACATCACCTGGTTCGACTACAATAAATAGCCTGCCTGCGGTTTGATGGTAGGAGAGCTCTGAACCTCGAAGGCGACAAAATAGCACCGGCTGACTTCCCGATCGTTTACCGGCTGCCGATACCGCGAACGCACGCTTTCGCACAGCAAGAAACATATTAAACGGCCACGTTAGAGGATAACGACGCTCGTCGAACCGAGTCCCACCCCCGCAGTTGAGCTTTATTACGACCGGTTCGAGAAGCGATAAAAGATCGTAACGCGTGTCCTTCTGGAGCTGTTGGTGTCCTCGTAACATCCAGCGGACGAGCAACCAAGCAACCACGACGACGCGGTCGAAGGGGTTCGTGATCGAGCCATCAACGTTCACGAGCTGGCAAAGTCGCTTTGAATACAGAAGCTCAGATAGTCCTAATAGTGAGAAAGAGAGAGAGAGGGGGGGGGCGTGGAGTATTGGATGGAAGGCTAGATGACAGGAAGACGAGCAACGTATCAGAAACGGGGCACGATCAAAAAGAAAAAGCGGAGAACAGTGGCGGCGAGAAGACAGTGGCTAGAGGGCGGCGAACGAGAGGGAAAGAGATTCGAGTAGAATCCCGATGGCTAAGTGGTTATCTTATCTTAACAGTGGCGGCGCAGCGTCTCGCCAGCATGCCACCCTAACGCTTCCTAAACGGAAATTAACACCTCTCCCCTCCCCGCACCCAAACCAGTACTCTTGTGCCCTTCTGGCCAGACTGTGTCTGACATTCGAGCCGAGGGCAAGGAAAAAAGAATCAATGGATATTATCTCGCTACGGTTGCGACTCGTGCCTCGACATGATCCTCTTATCAACCTCGAGAAGGGAAGAGCCCAGCAAGATCGGCCTGGGATTGTTTGTTGGGGTAACAGCCTTAATTTCCTGCGACGAGCGTCGATCCTACATAGAAACCCTGCTTTTTTGAGCCACGCGAGTCTCGATGATATCGTTCGGTCGATAATTTCTAGCATAGTACTTCCTCGTTTCGCGTTTCAGACACGATACCCGGCGTTTTTTTTTTTTTTTAAGAATTTATTCCTCTGGGAATTTTTGAACTTCTGTCGGCTTGAATTAGAGATGCAAGATGCCGCACCTGGATTGGCTAAAACTTTGGCTAAAATGGGAATATGAAACTATGTCGAGAAATCGACTGGGCCAAAATTGAGCGGATTCGAGGGGATACTTCGAGTCGATCTTAGAATTTTATTCCCGTTGGAATTTTCGAACTTCCAAGGGCTTAAATTAAGAACACTATGGTAAAGTTGTTTGGATTGGTGGCTTGAGTCGATTTTAAAACGTATTGCCGTGGAGATTCTAAAACTTTTCTGGACTTAAATTATAAATTACGGCTCTTTATAATTGGGGCGCTTTGGTTTTAAAATACATGCGAAATCATGTCGAACAATCGATAAACTCCAACCGTCAGGTCGGGTAAAATTCATACAGTTTAAGAGGATTATTCAAGACGATTTTAGAATGTAGTTTCATAGGAATTTTCGAACTTTTGAGGGCTTAAGGTGAAAGTAGGGAATCGCCCTTTATGATACGTGCACTTTGGTTTAAAAAGAAATACAAAATCGTTCTCAACTTAAATATGTTAAAACATTTACGAGCCCAGCTATGGATAGTTCTTACTGTTTTTTCTTTTTTCGATTTACCTACCGTGGAAACTTTGTATTTAGTGGCCGCAAATCGCCGAAACTATTTGACAACACCGACGAGAAGCACACCTAAGAAATTCCAACGAGCTGGAAAGTCTCTCAAGTTCATGCTGCGACATTGTACTTTGAAGCCAGCAACTCTGACCCAACAAACTGTGCATTCTTGGGAACGAACTTTTTGTGTAGCACTCTCATGTTACATATTCCACTAGCCGATTGTTTCACCCAGATAGAAAACCACTGGTTTTGGCGATATTTCAGACCACGTGACACGAGACCCCGTATGCTGACCGATCTATTCCTATATCTCGTTTGCAACGATGTCCCGTGATCAAATCGCCACGACCATGAGACCGAACCGTAACTAATAATTACTCCATGATATGATAAATTTTATTCGCTGAAATTACCATACCCTGATGAATGCGTATCGATGCATTGTGCAGATAATTATGTCCCATAAAATTATTGGCAACGCCACGATAGCGCGACCCTCCGATCCATTTGGTGAGATAAAACTTGCACATTTTACGACGACAGCAAATACCGGCAGACAACAGCATTTAGAAATTGTTATAGCGTCAAAACATCATAATTAATACGTACATAAATGACTACCAAAAAAAAAAGTACTAGGATGACATTGTACAAGTGTAATACACAATGAAAATAATTCAGTCAGTTCGCTTATCTCCTTCACTGGGGGGCATACAAAGCCCCTAGAAGGGGCATCTATGCGATCTATACGATCTACGTCACAGCCTGGACCCGAGGATTGGCCTTAGATGAAGACTTTACCGTATTCGTCAACAACCTATTAAATCTTGACTTATCAGTTCCGGGTTCAATTAAAAAATTTATTAAATTCCTTGGAACTTTGGTAAACTTTAATATCGATCGTTTTTCGTCGGAGGATGCCAAGATGCTAACAAAACGAAATTGAATATATGAAAAAGGGACGCGATGTGGGGGCGTATGAGCGTTTCGGTGAAGAAGCCGAGCGCTCAAAGTGACGAAAAGTTCCCGTTCGACTATCGCGTGTGCATAAATGTCGGGTTTATTAACGGCAACGTTCGATATTCGACCGCAGGTCTCCGTGCAGGAGGAGGGCGAGGACAAGGGACCAATTTGCCCTCCGCTTCCGGCGCAGTACCACGCGGCTGCCTACACCACGACGACACCGCAGCTACACAAAACTATCACGGATTACAGCGGTTGGTAGCGACGTTAAGTGCGATACTTAAGCCTTTCGAACTCTGCCGGTGCATGCGCCGTTAGGCCGATTTAAATTAATTCAAACAACGGCGGCCGGAGCCGGCCGCGATTATGAACGCCACGCCTCATCAAATATTGCACGATATTATTAAGCCCCATAAAGATTCGATCGATTCCTATTATTATTACTTTTTCATTTCGCGTAGTTTATTTAACAGCAGCCTTTCTTGCCCTTGCAGCACGACTAGGGTCCGATAACGAAACAAATTGCCGTTCAAGGGTACTTCTTTCATGTTCTATGTACACAGGCATTTGTTGTAGACGTACATTCATTGCATACATTGTGTGTGCATGCTTTTAGTTAATACGTTTTTCGAACATGTGTATTCTGTGGTAGCGTGAATCGATGTTTCTAATTGATACTATGCAGACAGAATAAAAGAATACAGAATGTTTTTGTTTCGTGAATCGTACACCGGTTTCAATACAGTCAAATAGAATAGCAAAGATCTGAGTTTCTATATGAACAAATTATTATACGACCTAAATAAAATTAAAATTAAGGAGGAGCAGTTTAGAGACTGCGAACTTGAACTACCATTTCTTTTTTAACTGGTCCCAGCAAATGTGATTAAACCGAAAATGTAGAAAATATCATTGAAGCTGTATTTCCGGGAATTTTTCGAAATCTCCGGTGCGCAACGAGAGCACGAAGTTCCGGAGTCTATTAATCGCGACACGTGGTCCTATAGAACATTAAATCGTTGAAATCCGGCAGAACGAATCGAGCATTGAACCCTCGGAACGGAACGCGTGTATCGAAAAGTCGCTTTAAATCGGCGAACAAAGGAGTTCGGTTCGATCCTAACGATCATCAATTCGCAGTTTTTCGGGCGCCAATGTCGTTTGTTAATTGCCGGAGAAATTCGAGCACCGGATCAGCCGTGCTCGCGCGTGCTCACGATATTTATCACAGCGTTGTGTGTTTTAATTAAATAGTGGGGAAAACTCGAAACGAGCAGGTTTGCGCTGTGGCGCATTATCGAGTTTGCGTTCGGCTAAAATTACGTAAAACCGTGGTGGACTATAGGCACCAGCCGCGACGATAAACGCAACACCTACCGCGATATGCAGCCGGGCAACGCTCGAATTAAATTACAGGCTAATGGTCGACAGATTATTATAGAGTTCGCGGCACTTAAGCCAATCCTTACATGAACACAAATCATTAGAAACTTCCACGTGATTTATTGGCGCTTTGTGTGCCGGCCGTGTACGTCCTAAATCGATTTTAAATATCTCGACGGCCTTCTCGTGACTCTGGAAGTTTCTACAAAAATGCGTATCCAAAAAGTATTTCAAATGAATTTCACTAAATTTCTCGAAAAAATTGTCAATATTTGGTCCGTGACAATTTCGTTGAAAAGATCAGTAAAATAATACATTCGGACTCGTTTTAAGTCTTGAAGCCTGCACTTTCACAGACCATGATTAATTTCCTTTTTTAAATTACAGGTATTTGTTTTATAATTTCACATCGGGTTCTCGGAAATTCAAATTTAGATTCAATTAAAAATAAATTTATAATAGAATACCAATGTAAAATTATATAAAATTGTATGGAAGTTATAATCCTATTGAATTTATGCTCTAATAGAATTACATTGAATCTGTAATCTCTTTTCAAGAGACTTTCAAAGATAAAATTTAAAGCGAATAACAAAGCAGACGCGTTGACAATTTTCTGTAGAAAATCGGTAAAAAATGGCCGGGGAAAATTGTTCGAAAAATGTTTTCGTAGGTGAAACGGTTTTTCTATTTATAAAAAGTAATAAACTGCGTATGAAAAATGTGTTGACAGGAATCCGACAATTTCGCAATAGAACGGTGTAAAATTCTTTTCTGCAAAATTTCGGTCGAGTCGATACACCCCGGTGATTGTCGGAACTCCGGCATTTTGGAAACACGTTTCAAGCTTCGAATCCGGTTTATGCTACACGAAATCGTCATTTTTACGAATCTCTCGCGAATGCAGCACAGAGAAGTCTTTAGTTGAGGACGCTTTTAATATTTAAAATAAAAGATTTTATTCATCCGCGTGTAACCTTTTTCTAGAACTGGTCCGCAAAACGTAGGTAAACGTTTTTATGATTTCTATTCCCACTATTCCGGTGTTCCGTCGCATGTTACCCATAGAACTGTCCATGTAGTACATTATTGCACGGAGCTTGCAATGTTTCGTGACACTCGACGCGCAACAGTGAATTTCGAGCAACCTGTACTTCGCATTTCACCGAATCGTGGTCAAGCATGTTGGCGAGGAGTTTCGTAAACTCTTGGAACGATTTCAGCAAAAAACAATTTGAACTGTGGCGTGAGCTAAACGATTCTTCGACGTATAATCTCCATCGCGAGCTCGAACCAACTTCCGAGGAGCTCTATCTCGAGTTCGTTTTAAAACCTCGGTCAAACGCGAGCAACGTACGCAAAAATTTTAGAGCAACTCGCTCCGTAAAACTTCGCAATAACTCGGCTGTCCGATCATGCAATCGCTCGGAAAAATTCGTGCGCTCGTTGCAAATGAACGCGACGGATAGCCGTACGCGACTAACAACCAGCAGAACTATTTGTCATTCCTCGACTTGCAGCGAAACTGCTTTTCACTCGGTTCACATTAATAATTGCCGATGGGCTTTCTCAAAACTGGCGCAACGTTTACAAAACCGTTCCCGAGGAGAAAAAGGTTTAATTGCAAACTCACGTGGCTCCTAATCGGCTGGCACCGATCGACGTCCCACAAAGATAAGCTGAGCTCGCTGGGAGACGCGCCGGCGTGTCGCAATAAAACAAATCCGCGTCGCGAAACGGCGATAGAAAAAGAAAGCCGCCGGAAGCTCGGTGGGAAAAAAGTTTTCTCGGCGCATGCAACGGCGCGCTGGATCGAAAGAGGAAGGAAATCAATTTTTTAAATGCTGGGTTCACCCCTCGGTCCCCACATACGCCTGCGCGTCGTACAGTCTCTGAAAAATATTTTCAAATTGATTACAGGCGGTCTCAGATTAGTAAATACGATGTGTTTTCGTGTAATATTGTTAGGTTTTTAATATTTCAAGATTTAAATGGCGATTTACGGCGAATTCTCGATACATGTCAACAACACGGGTCTTGCCAGCGTCATGTATCGTCCCGGAGACATACGATAATTATAATAATTCCGTGCTGTTCGTTATCCAGGCATTGGCGACATGCAGACGCATATCTATAGCAATTTGTACTTGAGATTCGCAAACTTTAATCTGAAAAATCGGAGATTTCGTGCGAGAATGCGTTTCCGTGCACGGTGGCGGTCGTGTGTCTCTAACCTTGTCAAAAAATTCTTTTTTCGTTTCACGGTATCACCGGACAGGTATCACGGAGGTGCAGCCGGTTATTCCGTTGCTGCTGAACACGGCGATCAATCTTGCGAGGCCAATTCCCCCGGTTCAAGAATATCCATCTAATCCGCCGCCCATACCACCGCCGCCGGAAAAGTATTACGCCAGTACGGAGATCTGCAAGGTGAGTATCAAAAATGTACGGCAGACATGCGATCCGTGACGATTAGTCCTTCTCGAGGCATTAATGCGGGCCACTTCGGGCCGCTCGGAACTGTGTCAAACACCACTTCGTGACTCCGGGATCTTACAACGCGATCGCAGCACGCGGCAAGCCACTTGAATCGTTTCCCTTTCGAGGGTTGCTGGCCCCGCGAGCTTATCCGACGGCCTCCTCTTAATTCCATGTTGTTCCGCTGCCACGCTGTTCCGGGTTCTGCTTTAATTTCATTTTGCTCAACTTTGTCCCGCCGAGGTCGTGTCGTTCCCCTCCCGAACGCTTCTCCGCGAAAAAGTGATTGACACATGAAAGCCTTCCAATACTATCAGTAGACATCAGATGTTTATGCAATTTCCAATTTTTATAGAAACATTTTAAGAAAGTGGAATGAAATAAAATCCTATTTTTAATGGGGACAGCCTTTGTAGATCCAAAGCAAATAAAAATCGTGTTAAATTCTCTCGAATTTTATATTATAGCATTTTTTGAACATTTCCAGAAGCCATAAATGCATAAAGATCCGCTGTCTAACTATCAGTCTTTATGCACTATGTTCGTTTTAATCCCACTCGTTTGTTCTTAGAATGATCCTGACCTTTCTATAAAAGTTTAGAATTCGTAGAATATTATATCGGAATTTTATGACTTTTCGTTTTATAAAATGATCAGTTTACCAGCGTGCTGATAGCAGGTACTCCTCCGTCTGCAACAGGATTTCTGCGAATTAATGTCTTCGCGAACCCACTATTAAAAAGGCATTGTTTCACTCGGACGATTATGCACTCGCGTAACGCGATTCAAAGCCGATAAATCCGTTTCGCCGCCGCGGTGGAGACGTGGGGGTTTTTTCGCCGATAGAAACAGGATTACAATCAATTTTTCCCACGTTCGAAATTTGCCGGGTGACGTTGAAACACTTCGAACGAAGAATAATGGAACTTAATGGAGGAAAAACATGGCAACCGTAGGACACTATCAATCATAACTTGTAGGATTACGGGCTAGCGAATTATTAGCCTGCGGCCTACTACCGCCGGGAATCAGAAACCGGGTGGAAAATCATTGTTGCGAGTTAACGTATAAAGAGTTTATTCAACGTATTAACACTTCAAAAGATAACGATCGAGTGAGAACGATCGAGCGATCGATGGCGGCAAATGGCCGCGACTCGCTAAGCACGCAGAGTTTAGAGGGGCGAATCTCTTTTTCGTCCTTTTGAAAATTTTATTTGATAGCAGAACGTTAAAAAAAGCCAACAACAGTTTATGTGAATCAATTTCAAGATAAAAATAGCGCTAAGTAGGTATTTCAATTTTCAACAACAATTATTGTTTTATTTACTATCAATAGATAAAAGTTTATCTATATAAATTGAAAAAGCATTTATTCAGCTTTAAAATGAGTATAGAAACAGGAAGCATCGTATTTAAACAGAGATGAAATATTCAGGTTAAATTAATCATGTAATGGCTCGTTTCGGTTACTTTTCCAGAATTCCGACTGTAACTTGGAAAATAGCTGAAATACGCGTTGTGCATTACACGGCAGTAACAGTAAATTGGCAACTATGCGACGAATATTCTCGGATGTGATTTGACAACTACGCCTTCCATACCTGTAATTCAATATAATTCCTAAACTCACCACTCTAAATCGTAGAGGGCATACCAAAACCTCTGATTTTTTGAACAGTCGGTATTTCAGAACTTCAGACACGAAATCCCATAAGATGATAGGTCTATCCTATACCTCGTCGGTGGTGCGACAACGCATGTAGCCCCTACAAACTAATGCGAGACGTCCGAGGGAAACGTCTTTCGTGGGCACACGCAGATTACCAAGCGATACTGTAAAGAGGGTGTGCTTATTGATTGCTTAAGTTTCCCGTTGCCTTGTGCGTATTTTCTGGTACCTTTGAAGACCTTCCAGTTGAGCATTGCTAATCGCCGGCGTATTTACCGAAGAAAGATCGTCCATGATTTTTCGACATTTGCTTTCTAATTGCTCTTACGCCGAGGTTAACGGAAAAATAATTGAGCGGAGGAGTGTACCGATAACGGGCTCATGAATAATACGAACGTGGTAATTAAATACTTGGGGGATTTCGTTGGGGCTAACGCAACGCAGCATTCAGTGGGGCCGAATGGACTCCTGTGGCTGGCTGTTAAATGCAAAACGAATTGCATAGATCTTCCACACAAAATCCATTGTATCGTATAATACTTTATTCAGTCGTATATCGTATTTTTGAAGTCATCTATACGGAGAGATCCAGTCGTCTAATTTCTTTCAATTTCGAGGTTAAAGACGTTCGATAAATTCATCTTTATTTTCCAAGTCATCTATCAGCATTTCATAAGTTCCGTTAAGTTTCAGGAAGAAGAGTAATTGATACCGTTGTCGCTCAACTTATCCCCATTTTCTTAGCACAAGGCCATTAAGCTCTAATGAAAAACTTCCGCAATTTTTCATGAAAATACTCGCGAATGTCGTTTCTTTTAAAACTTTCAGCGTTTTCGCATTGGTCGGGGAATATTTCTGAGCACATTTTTTCTGTTGCGAAAGAATTCAGCGAACATTAAATAGTACTTGACACGAGTCAACGGTAACTTACACACAAGTATCACGGTTGTGTACAACAGATCGAATTAAAACGGGAATAGGCGAAAATCGCATGACGGATGTTCGGGTAAATATGTCAGCGAATCGTACGAGGATTAGGTATGAATTCCGACTGTGGAACTGTTGGAAGATAGTACGAAACGAAGCGGTTGGATAGGGAATAATGTTCCGGGGAAGGTGTCGCCGGAAATATTTTCGACTTTTCCGTTTCATCGGCGCATTTACCTTTTATTACAGAATTCTCTGCCGCCGTTGCCGCCATCCCCCACACCGAGCACGCCACCGCCAATGAGCGCGAAAGCCTCGAGTAGCATGACAAGCTACAGTCCCGAGGATATGCTTACGGAGGAGGAAGACGAGGTGCCCGAGTGCATCTTAGACTTCCCCCGGGAGAAGCTCAACATCGTTGAAAACCTCGGCTGCGGATACTTCGGCGACGTTCACATTTGCGAGGTCGACAGGTTTCCTGGATACGACGAAGTTTTCCGGAACACCAGCAGCGACCTCGTGATCGTTAAGTCCCTGAGACCCGGATCCTCGGATGCGCTTAGGTAAGGATCCTGTATTATCATCAACTGCCGCCAAGCCGCGCCACGTATTAACCAGTAATTTGCCGGCATTAAGCAAATAATCGCGAAAGTCGAACGAGTTGCCGCCAAGCGGGACGCCCTCCGGTTCTTTAATCTTGAATATTACATTAACCGGCGATATGGTGCATTATGCAGCGCGTGAAAAAAGTATTGGCACCTTGGATTCATTGCGACAACGTTAACGCTCCGAAAGAAACTAATTTTTCATACGGTTTCTCACGGTAAAACAAAATAACTTTTGAAAATTGCACAGCAAATTCTGTGCAGAAAAATTTTGAAAGAATTGCGATTGGCAGGTACGCGTAAAATGAATTATTTCAATTTGCAATTATTCACTGCAATTTCCGTCACACATTCTTTAGGGTGAAAATTCACTCATTTTATTTTTATAAATATTATTGATTTCTTTCAAGGAAACTAATTTGTTTAATAATTCCTCATGGATTTTTACAATGTCAATAAGTTAGAGATATTAGAACCCGTCATTTTGATGAGTAAACCCGGCGTTAAGAATAAAACATTATCGATTGATATTTTTGAAGCAGAAATTGGTGCAGTATAATATTGTCCTAAAACCGTCTATGTTTGATTAAATTGAATACCGCCCGCCCCGTTTGTGCGTTCAGACAATGAAACAGAGTGACCCGCTAGCCGGCGAATCGATAAATCAAAGTTGATAATTAAATTCGCCGAAAAAAGTGACTGGAGCAACACGTTATCGAAGCATTCGTTTAAATCGGTGCGATATAGTGGCCGGAAGAATTAAGCGAGCGAATTATGGAATGACGCCGGCGAATTATACCGACCGATTATGGAGTGTTACCCCTGATTCATTTATTATCTGCAGCAGAATGGCCACCGAAGAAGGCGTGAACGGGGGAAGGTGGGGAGAGGGAGTAGAATGGGAAATAATGGAAATATAGGACATCGATAGAAAATTATCCCAATCGATTATATCTAGAGCGGGCACCGTTAACGCGATAATTCGATAATGTGGCGCAAAGTGATTTCGAATATAATAACACGCTCGACGCATTAATTTGCCGCGACGCGATAATGCAAAAGGTGTTTAAACGGCCAGCGACTGCCGCCGTATAATCGAATAACTCCGAGGGGCCGCGACGCTATTATTTTTCCCGACACCGGGCCTTAACGACGCAACACCGATACCGCGTACCTACGATTGCCCCGGCAGTTCCGTAATTGACTGTATCGAGCTTCCAATTCGACCTAGATATCCTTTGAAACCGACTAAACTCTCCGGGGAATTATTTAAACTACCTGCGAATCACGAGGCAATAACGAACTGGAAAGTTCGAACGTCTAATGCCAATATTGATTTCGCGTCAAAATTTCCCCGGCAATACCCCGGCGCACGAAAGAAAAAAAAAAGAAGGACCGGAACCGTCCGGAAGTTTTATTCGAAACATTAATTGACTATCTCGATGGCTCGACCCAGTCGGCTTTCCTTTTCAGGGACCGTTGCGCAATCGGTCAGATTAATTCGAAAATATAAACCGTCCGTCTAACGTAGCCTCCCAAAAATTCGCAGACGTTTGTTGTGCGTGTAGAAAAGGTCAGAGTTTAGAATGAAGCTTCATTTTCGTCAAATACACTGCTCAATTTTCGACACGCGAGTATTTTCATTCGTATAAACGATTAGAGTTAGTAAAATGATTATTTTGGTCACTCTACGATGGAATTTGCACCGTACACTATAATTTAGCTTATTTCTATTAATTATTTCTGATTAAAATTCTTTTGTATACAACACAACCTAATAATAATAACAGGATTTCATTTATTCAGATTTTACAGGACTTTTATACCAAAACATGTACTTGAGTAAAGAAGTACATATACTAAAACATTTATCAATAAAATATTTCTGTAACTTCACGAACTGTAAAAAATATTCGTTATTATGACTGGCTCGTTAGTGTCGATTAGAATGACACTTTGATGAATGAGATTTATTCAGAAGAAAGTCGCGTTTACTAACAGCCTAACCACGAACCAGTGGTTGAAAGAGAGTGAGAGAGAAACCGGGGAAGGGGATGACGATGAGCCAATTCCCAAGCCGCTATGCTTCTTCAATTTGCGTACCGATGTCCATAAACTCCCGTTCGAAGCCAAGGAAGCAAGAGCGGATGTACATGATAAAGCGTGTCCCAGGGACGAGCAGGCGACGCGTTATCGCCGGCACAGCGAACGGATGATCCGGGTAGACAAGATCGGGGATTACAGGTTCCTCCGCTCGCGGGACGTGTACCGTCGACGAGGACCTCGGTGACGGGATGCTAGAGCCTCGAAAGTACAATCGCTTTCTCCCATTTTTCATTTTCCCTGTTATTTTTTTTTTCTCCTACTTTCAACGCAACAGCTCGCAGCTGTCTGCGCAGGTACTCGAAAAGGACAGCGGGATCAGGAGATCTGTTCAAGAACGTCGTGGAATCACGTCAACGAAATTCGCTCCTTCGATTCCCTTCCAGGTCGATGCTATCCCCTTCAAACTGGTCCCCTTTCGAATACGATTGTTCCGGTCGCGTTTGCGTTGCTCAAAACAGTGCCAGAAATCTTCTTGCGAAACGCTGTTTCACGTTCTATTGCATCAACGTCATCCATAGGTCACCATGACATTTTTTGTCTTTGGAAGTAAACAAAATTCGCGAGCGGTGTTTAGGTGACTTTTGTAACATTTTTATTTATTTATTTTTTTTTATTATTGTAACTTGTACCTTTGGTATTTATGGGTTTTACCACTTTGAGCTATAACCCATGTAGCCCACCACCCTAAATCCGCCACTGCCCTTAGACTATAAACGTTTTCACGGTACCCTCAAACTGTATCGGTGGGTCTCTTTATATTTAGTGAACAATAGTTCTGAAAAAGATTCATAAATTCAGACTACTACAATTGTCCGGACAAATGATTTGTTGAAATATTTTATATTGTGAACGGTTCGAAAAACGCAGCCCCTTTACAGTTTAAAGGTTCGAATTAACATTAACAGGGGAAATACATGGCCGCCGATTTTCCAGCTGGCAGGCCAACCAAAGAAAATTGAAATTCGCGTGGTTACAACTTTTCCGTCAGACTTTACACGCGACACAGTCGTTTCACGTTCGGCTGCGCAACACGTCGTCAAAGTTTTCCACGAAAAGCTGTCGCGCTTCGTACGCAAACCGAGAAACGAATCCGTAATTCGAGCCGTAATTTGCAATATTGTTTTCACACCGTGTAACCAGGCGAAATTCACGAACGAGCTTTTGTCACGAACGATATCAATTAATGAAGGGCGCAATTAGCGCAACCAGCGGCGACGCAGCGCGCCGCGTCGAACACACACGAGCATCTCGTCCCGAAATCCGGTATTCTTCGCGTTGTCGGCTGCTCGTTCGACGAACACGCCTCGCGTGTCCGCGGCGAGATAATCATCGGATTTTCATACGGGTCGGGCGTTAACGAGAATTTCTCCGGTTTCGCGGAAAAACGTGGCAAAACGGACGCAAAGAGTCGAACAATGCTGCCCGAAAAAACCACAGGCGACTACATTGCTCCAAAAGTTGGCGAAATTATTTATTTACTGTCGTCCCGACAACGTTTCGGGGATGTAATCAATCTTGAAATATTGTCCATAGTCTTGTCTATGAATGAGCTGAGTTTCACGAGCCTGAGGAAAGCCGTTCGCTTATGGCAACGTCTTCTGTACGGCTATGTCCCTTTCGCTCGCGTCTTGAAAACTATGGAATGATTAGAAGACTGTTCTCAATTTATTAAAATGATCAAACGTAGGAATACATTGTCGTTTAACTTTTTTGTGTCGAAAGTTTTTATGCTGCTTCAAGATCCGCAGTAATTATGGATTCGTCAGTGTCTGAACTGTGGCGTCAGATGTTTCTCAGAATTTTTCAAACGCGCTTTGAGTTTCTGTTTCGGCGTTACGCTTGTTTGCCATCTAAACAAATTAAGGGAACAGATCTAGCAAGGCTTTACAAGATCATAATTTCCTCCGCACCGACGCGGCGGAAAGTTTTATTTCGTTTTCCTTTTCCCGAAACTCCTGCGTTGATCTCCAGGGACGCGCATTTTCCCGTTTGCACGCCGACCACAAGCGCAGTTACGGTCGCGAACTTCTTTGCGTCTCAAAATTGCTCGACTCGTAATGAAGTTTCTTAATTAAAAGCTCTAGCATAGAGCAACCGAATGTCATATTTTTTTAGAAATTATATAGAGTGCTGTAACGCTATCGTCTGATTAACACATTATAGGTAGCCAAGCAAAGAATGTTTATTTGTAAGAGAGTAGTTGAAAGGAATGTTGGGACAATACTTCTTTGGAAGGCAGAAATTCATATAAGAGATTCGTCGAATGAGAAGAAAGAATCCAACATTTTTTAAATATTTTTATGTGTTTCATTTCACCACGGAACTGATTTTTCTGTTTTCTTCGATTAGCAATAGCTAATTTAATATTAAAATGTCGATGGATTGCTCATTCTTAGAATGCTTAATTTAATTTATTGCTTTTCAGTCATACTTTTGTATATTTTATAATTCTGTTCTTTATATGATTACACATTATTTAACTTATGATCTTATTACTCAAAATTATGATATATGAGTTGTTAGCCCCATTATTCGTACATTTTTTAATTTCTCAGTAAGTTGCCTATGTTCTTATTAGACTGTGAATCTGAATGTGTTTACAGTATGTACAGATTTTTAAAATACAAGACAACATGTATGCTAACGAACATTAACGACGTCTCTACTTTTTCACTCTCTAATTTTTTCTGCTTAAACACTTTGGTAACTTTTACCTTTTTAAAGAAAATTTTAGCTTCCTCGACGGCGAGCGGGTCGACGGTCGCCGTCAATTGCACAAAGTAAAAATGCACAGGCTGCGTTCGCGAGTCAATCGATTCAAGATGCTCGGCTTCAGGGATAAGCAGTCCTCGGGGGGCTCAGAACCATCGGGCGTTCTCTTATCCGGATCATAAATATTAGACAAGCGAAACAACGGGAGAGCTCTATTAAACATGAAACTCACAAGCGTTCTCGAAACGATAATCTCGGTAGTTGTTATCCGTGGGTCGAGCGTTACGTAGCTTCTGTCGGCTGCAATCCCTCTCCTATCCCTCTGTTTTTTTTTCCCTAGTTCTCCTTCAACCTCCTCTACCCCGTTCTGATGCTTGCTGTTTTCGTTAGGGGAAGTAAGAGAGACGAACGGTCGAGCTCCCGAGGAACACAACGACGCGATACTCAGACAAAGTGCTCGCATTATTTCGAGCATACGTATACGTGTGCCCGTATTCAATAGCAAGCCGGTCGGCAGGGCATCCGACTATAAAGATATTACTTCCGAGTGTCCTGTGTATTTTCCAGGATAGAATTTCAACAGGAAGCAAAAAGACTGGCACGGCTGGCCGATCGGAATGTCGCGCGGCTACTCGGTGCCAGCCTCGAAGACGACCCCATGTGCATCGTATCGGAAAACGGCGAGTACGGGGATTTGAATCAATATTTGCAGAGCCACATCGCTGAAACGTCCACCGTGCACACTGCTAAGACCCTCAGGTACGGCTAATTACAATGCTCCTACGCAGAAACAATTTTATATCGCTTCGCAGACGGGAACGGGGATTAATAGTCTTCTGCTCCTGCACCGCCATTTTGCATCTCTGGTCATTTTTGTAGTGACATCGGACGACTGTTTTCTATCCAGCTCTTGCATACTTATCTCCTATTATTTGAACTATCAAACATAATTTTCTGAAGTCAGAATACTTAAAATTGTAGGAGTTACAGTGTCCTGATACGTAAATATGACACGAACAAAAAGAAATGTAATATGCTACATATGCTCTGAGAAAATGCAAGAAAAGAAAAATCAAATCATTTTATTTGAATATATTTAAAATGAATTAACAATTTGAAAAGTACATTGCTTCCCATGACCGAAGTAAAATGTGTCACGGTATCTATTTTGAAGCAACAAGTGCTTGAAAATGATCGGAAATGAAATTACAACGAATCAGTTCTTCCCAATTCGATCGTTCAACCTTACTGAATTTTATGCATTAAAATACAACAAACTAGAATTGTACAATGTTCAGATCGAGGTTCTACTACCCTTTATTTATTTGTATCTTTTGAAAATACAAAAACCAAACTTTTACAGAACAGTTTCATCCGAAATCATATCAATTAACAAAAATTTGAATATCATAAAAATTGTCAGACCTAGGTTTGGTAAACAATTCTTACAAATAACAGTAATAACTTGCAGATTTACCCTGAATTTATGAAAAATGAAAGTAATGTGTAGCGTGTGTAAAGAATTTCAAGCGCAAGAATATGCGAAAACAGAATCGATCAGAGTGATGCAACGCGAAAAAAATAAAAATTTTAATTAATGGACGCCGATTGGTAGCCCGGCGGAGCAAAAAATAATCGAGCTTCAAATATAAATAACCTTTTTACCGATAATCGTGGCAGGGCAATTTTCCAGCGGGCGTTTCGCAGTGTTCGTAACCCGGTGCAAATTAGTTTCATATATTACAATGTGTCAGTTAACCGTGCCGTCGGATGATGCTTGACTTTTTAATCATTCGGCAGCGAGGTAGCGGCGGTGTTCTCCCCGTTGTAACGCCGCGTGTCCAATCGCGAAAATGAAACAACGGCGATTTTTCTTGTCGCTCCATCATGCGCGTGACGAATGATATTCCAGCTAACGATGGCTCCCGTCCGAGAACAATGAACCCAATTTTTCGATTTTATCGTTGCGAGGAACGTCAGTTCCAATCACGTTCGAGGCGCGTGTGGAAATGCGGCGTGTCCGCGAATCGGTCGAAAGTGCTCGAAATACGAGAAATCGGCTGAAAATGAAAGGTGAACGACAGAGAAGATCATCGGTGCTGATGACAGCTGTCGGCGGACCGTGTTTTTCCCGCGCGACTCGTTTTTCCAGCTACCATCAAGAGGAACGGTCGCTCTTTATCTTCGCCGGCATTGATCGTGCACTCGAATCAACGTTTCATTCGATGTTTCTTTACGGCGAACTTTCAAGCAACTTGCACGAGACGATTGCGAAAAGATTGCCGATTTTCTCGCGAACTCCTACCTTCACAGACTACTTCGTGAATATCAAAGTACGGTAGAACCTCGGTAGTTGCACGTAAAAAAACTGAAAAAGCCTTGCAATTATCCAGGTATCGAGGAAACTATATGAAACCTCCCACTTTTACTATGTCGCTGCTATACCAAATCCTCGAGTAAAAACAAGTACTAGTGCTTTCCGAATATTTGTATTATTATTTCCTCCGCGTGTAACGTGATGGCACATGATTTCATGTGACGTTATACATAGTAGTGTGTTCCCACCTCCGCTATCGCGTGTCACGTGTTGCCTGTAACGAGGCAACTATCTAGAATAACTACACTAGAATATACTAGAAATGCAACTGACGAGATTCGCATGCTGGAATCGAGAGGGCAACTATCGAGGTTCTACTGTAAAATAAAAGTGTCATTGTTGACTATAAGACTCCTCGCAGCAGAAATAAAATAAAAAAGCTATCGATTCAGTTTTATCGTACTTTAGATATTTGCAGTTTAATTAGAACTAAATTGTGGATCTTTAGATGATGTGGATGATTCTACATGTAAATATAAGTCGAAAAGAAAGAATCCCGTTTTCGAGAAAATTGAATATAAAGGTCGTTCGGGTTCGCGTGCTTTAATATATTCGGCAAGTAGAATTGGTTGGTCATGGTCAGACGCGTCGGATAAATCCTATCTAATATCACCTGCATTCGCTGCATTCTCGGACTCGATTTTCTCGAAAACGATGCGTGAGACTAAAAATGTTATTCCTTTTGTTCGACTTATTTTGGCATGTAGAATCATCCCCTGTACCATCCCTCTACTCTGTGTAATGAAGATGTGGTGTACCATGCGATTCCAGATCGAGTAATCGCAAAGAACGCGAGTAGAGTTTATAAAAAATTACCAAAGAAGAATAACTTCGTTAGTCCGGGGATCGGTTCGGTCGCAAACCGGCAGGCATCCGCATCAAACAAATCAATTCTGGAACAGACAGAATTGGATTACTGTTCGGGCGTCGAGTTCAAGTTACTTGATTCTGTTAATTAAACCGCCAACACAAACGAAACAGTTTCCCATTCGGTCTGCGCGATCATTGCGCGGAGGGATGGCCGCGTTTTGCGGAACGCACGGTCTCGGGATTCCCGAAGCGGTTTCCGATCCATATTTTCGTCGATCGGTTTTCAACGCGGGGAAAAGGGGGGCAGGCGTTTTTCGTCAACGACGCCGAAAATCACCACGTCGACAACGATAAATTTGCACCGGAACGTTCCGCCGGAAACATTACTCCCGCTGTTACATAAACGCACACTAATTGAAATTTCGTGTTGCCCGCGGAATGCCTGTCGCGGCAAAAATCGCCGGCCAATATTCCGCGAAAGAAAACAATGAAACCTCGCGTCCCGGTGTGTTTTTTTCGATCCGGGGTGGGGGGAGCATGCGAAAAAAAGGGAATTTCGCTGAATCCGAATGAAATATATCGGCGCTCTTCATGAACACCCGCGTCCAACAATATTTATGCAGGTTCCGTTGACGTGGTTATCCCGCGGCCAAATAAATCTGTTTCACCGCGTAATCCGCTTATAACAATGTTAACCGGAAGAGAGTCGGCCACGTTACACGGCTCGGTGCCTTTCTTGTTGCGTCAGTGTCCGCCATTAAAGGGAGGCATGCTAGGATGAGTGTAAAATTTTGAAACCGTTCGAATCTCCAAGTATATTACATCATAAAGTTAATACACCTTAAAGTTGCTCTTTTTCTTTTGGTACTTTACAAATTCAAATGACTCTATAGAGTTTAAACAATTTTTGTACAGATTTATTTCAATGCGATCTTCTGAAGGGATGTATCCCCTTTACAATGATCCCATAAAATCAATCTGCGAATTACATTTCAAAGAATCAAGCATGTTATTTCTCATGTGATAAAAAGTCAATGTTTTGGCCCCATTGATTAATTTCCCGCTTCTTTTTTAATGAAACTGTGAAACGAAAATTGGAAAATATAATTGAAATTTTTTCTTCCGAGATTATAACCGGTTGAAAGTGAACATTTTTCCAAAATTGGAATAAACTGCGTCCTTTTAACCAAAAAATCAATTCACTTAGTAGTTTTCGGTGCACGCCTTTTCAAAAAACCTGTTTTCCCATGGAACCGAAAGCACGCACCCCCTTTAAACGGCGATCTGTCGTGTAACGACGACATTCGCGAATAATGGTGTCGCGAGCGGCCGATTCTAGCCGAAAAAAGGGTTCATTGACTGGTCGGTTGCGATCGTTTCGTATGAAGGCAGTGGAAAAAGGGGGGCTGGCGTAGGGGGGAGCGGGTGAAAGGGAAGAGAAAAAACCCCGTCGAAGTTTATTTCTATGGTGAAGAGAAACGCGGACGGGGAAACGATCGATCTGCGCCGGGCTTTTGTTGTTAATGCAAATGGTCGGTCGACGTGCGTCCGACTGTACTTTAAAGCGTCGTCATTTGCGGTATTGCGAGCCGATGCAAACGACCGGTCGTGTACATAACGCGATACGTACACGCGGAGATCCGCGTGCACACATAGACACGGGCCGGAGTTTCGAGGAGCAAACTTCAAGATGGAACCGCCTCCACCAACGTTCTTCGTGTTGCAGTTTCGGCACGTTGGTTTACATGGCCACGCAAATAGCATCCGGCATGAAACACCTCGAGGAAATGGACTTCGTGCATCGGGATCTCGCCACAAGGTAACGACAGACAGTCTCTCATAGATTACTTTAAGACTAACTTCGCCGATCAGTCATTCGTTCGACGATACACCCCGGTTCCCCTACTCTTCGCGGAGTAAGCCAACCGGAATACGCGTTTTCTCCAGGGTGAAAACAACCGCGATACGGCTCCGAGGCTCGCGTCGATGTCGACGATTTTAACGTGCCAAAAGTTCCAACTTCGAATCGGGATGTGAATATCCGTATCTTTGGCGGCGCAGCCATTGGCGTTTGCTGGGAAAGCGATGTCGGTTTCCTGGATCATTAATTATGTTAGTTTCCCCGGTTAGTTTTCAGGGATCTTTTACGAGAAACACAGGTTTGCATTAGGAGAGCGCTTTAGGTACTGCTGTTCGAATTGTTTTTAGTTACCCTTCGATTTTCAAGATGGAATTTTAAGTGTAGAACGAGTCCTTTTCGATTAGCTTCACACACTCAATCCATCAGCTATTCAAATGGAAATACAGTTTTCCGTATACTCTACATATATATTTATTTTTAAAATTTTTCTACTGTATTAAGTCCCACTTAATCATTGTTGTCATACATTCATAAAATCCGCAGTCTAATCACGAAGCACTTAATCGTAATTCATAAATCACGTTTATTTCATAATTCACGAGTTTTAATGTTTTACTTACTTGTTGAACGTCGCAGGAATTTCTACTATTGGTAGTTATTGATTTTTGCATAATGCAATTTTTGCTTGTTGTTTAGTTAAGTGTCATTTTAGAAAATTCGAATTCGATGTAAATGTAAGTTTCAAGCGTTATTTTTCTATGGAAATTTTTCGTATGGTTTTATATAAATCCAACAGAAATGGACACTCGAGTCAGCAGACCTGTCAAATTATCCCGGCCTTAATTGAACGAAGTACATAACTGGAAAAACTTAAATTGCTTCTTTCTCGCAATATCATATTTTCTATGTTATCAGATGTAAATGACTCTAGCCGAGGCGATAGCAGAAAACTTTTCAAATATAAAAGTAACTTCGTGCTCGCCGTACATTCAACCTCGCTTAGATCGAGCCACCATTACTTCAAATATATTGATTTTTTTTTAAAGCTAGAGTGTGCGTGAATTAAATTTAAAAGTACATCGACACATTATAAAACGGCTCTGGTCATGACTTGTTTCAAGACAGTTCTTGTTATCAATATTTAAGCGATATAATAAATGCAGAGGTAGAAATAATGTGGCAAAAAAATACTTAATTTTTAAAACACTGAAAAGTGAATACCCTGTTAATTATGAAATGGCCAGACAGATAAAAACGAGGTAGAGAGCTTGTAAAATCCTAATTGTTAAAAATTGAGAATATCAAAAAACGATAGCTCCTATTTCCGCACCAATGAAACCATCGTCTGGAATATCTTTTAAATCGTTTTTGAGGACGATTTAACGTACCATTTAATGATCATGAATTACTGAGATCATAAAGCTAATTTCACCATTGAAGCCGTGTCGAATCTCGAGTGTCGTAACTTTTACAACAAATTCGAAACAGGTCAATTTCTCAGCAAGGTGTTTCCAGCACGCATGGAGAAATTTCCGAGATATTCTGCTTACAAGTTGACCAGACTGTAGCGTTCGTTCATACCGTCGCAGAGGTTTGATTTAGAAACTCCGTGTCGGGAACACAGTTGCTTCGGCCTGGCAGCGCCATTAAAACTGTACACGTAGCTGGTAGGATAGCCGGGGTGGGGTCACATGTTCGAATTATTAACTCTAATCATAAAGTTTAATTATAATGCGCCGTGTCGGGGACGTGGGGAGGGGTCCTCGTCGCGCATAAACGCGTAACCATGCGAGCTGCGCTGAAATTAATTGCCTGTTGATTTATAGAAACGAGTGTTGAGCCGAACGGTGCCAATAACCGGCCGGCCAAACGGCAAATAAAACGGTGTATATGAAACGGCGCTGGCACGCCCTTTGAGCCCTCTCCAGCGATTAAACGGCGAAATCGCGCAAACAATTTACACGCATTATCGCCTGCCGCGAAACCCACCGCGAGAAAAACCCTCGCGATTCCGCTTCTGCGAAAGGGGCAAATCGGCTCACAAAACATTTGACGGCCGCGTTAACGCGAGCGGGTACACCGAACCCGTACGCGCACTCGCGACCGATCCTTTCGAATACTCTAATCATGTCGTGCTCGTTTGTTCGCGTAATGAGCACGATTGTTTGTAATTAATATCGCGAACAAAGCGTGAACATTATACCGGCGGCGCTCTCCGTCATTTCACCGTGCAATTGAACGTCAAACGCATTTCCCCTGCTGTCCTGCCGCCGCGCTCAGAGATTAATTAAAGCGACCGATAAAATTTTCCAAAACGATCCTCGCGTGTTCCCTCCACCCCCGCTTAAAGCGTCTCTTCATTCGACAACTTCCAAATTAGGCTTTCTTTCCGCGTTTCTTAGTTCTATGAATGTTGTGACATTTTGCAATTTCAAAAGAAGGTCAAAATATTCTCCTGAACCGAATTTGATTTCGTTAAACCGATGATGGACAGCTCGCAAAGAAAAAAAATTTTACGGCAAGTTTCGACTTTCTACCTTGGCCGTACAATGACGGGGAAAAGTCAGAGTGACGGCTTTTAAAAATATTATATATTTAGATAAGGTTCATCAGCATGCTAATTGTATTAAAGGCAATCATTTAATGCGAACATACTTAAATTCGTCTAGCCGTACATATTTTCACGAAGGTCTGCAGTCTATTTATGACAAAGTTTTCAATTTTGATGTTCAAGATGTTAGATTATTGAATCGGAAATTATTGAATTCGTTTTTAAATATTCGCAAAAATTGTACAGCTTTGATCGTGGTGGTGAGGAGAGAGCTCAACCGATCGCAGTGGAATATTGTCGGCAAGCTTGTCGGCAATCCGAGAGCCGACAGTGCTCCGCGGCTGGCGTAAAATAAAAGCGTCGCGGTAGCTACTAAACTGTTCCTCCATCCGCCACGGTACACGATAAACGCCCGGTTTTACGTGCAAATCAGCGCGAAACTTCGAACGACCATCGCTTCCGACGTGCTCGGAACCTTTCCGCCGCGAGCCGCTTAAAAGCCGCCCCCTTTGCGAGCCTCGAAATGGTCCTCCAGAATGCATCGCTCTGCCAGCCGCGGCTTTAACGCGCGCGGAAACGCAAAAGAGCAAGATGGGGACCAAGGATTTCCTTTAGAGAAAAACGCTCCCTCACGTGATAGTTGCCAGCGTGTAAAGTGGTGAGCTTCGAACATATTCTGCATACCGCTCCTAACTATTCCCCACGATTTTAACATTCAGACGTCGGTGTCCGAACTCGGTTCAAAAGACTTCATCCTCTTTCATCTTCTGCCGGCCAAGTTGTTAATTATCTTCATTTCGTGCTGACGGGTTCGACGAACTTATTCGTCTCGAAAATATTTATAATAAAAACTCGATTTTAATTAATCGCTAGACTGCAGATCTTTATGAATTGACAGCATTTGCAAATATACAGGGTGTTCGGTAACTGATGGTACAAGCGAAAAGGGGGTGATTTTACATGAAAGAATAAGTCGAAAATGTAGAATAAAATTTTTTCATCCGAAGTTTCGTTATCGAGAAAATCGAGTTTGAAATGCAGCATGCTATTCGATAGGAATTGTCTGACGCGTCTGATCATCACCAACCAAATCTACTTCCCGCATAAACTAAAGCACACAAACCTGACAGATCTTCAAAGTCGATTTTCTCGAAAATAAAGCCTCAAACAAAAAATGTTTATTCTATATTTTTGACTTATTCTTGCATGTAGAATCACCCCCTTTTCGCTTGTATCACCAGTTACCAAACATCCTGTATAATATATAAGGAAACCTGTTTATTATCGCACCGTATTTTTATTTTATTTTGAGTAGAAGGAATTTTTTACTTGAGTAATAGTTGTCCCTTTATTCGGTATTTGATAAAATAATGTGTAAATTGGAAAGAAATTGGTTCGCATTGTACACTGGCCGCGTAATGCTGGTTGTATCATGTGTTAGATAGAAATTCGTTTGAGGTAAGATATTCGAGAATTGATAGATGCTATTGAGCGAACCGTTGAACTGACTGCACCGCTGCAGAAAGTTAGAATGGAAAGACGACATTGCTTATGGGCAAACCTGATGCATCGAGTTGAGAGCCCCGACCGGAGCAAGATCTTCGGAGAAGTTAGATCCCCCTCGAGATTTGTGAACCGTGTGCTAACCACTTGTCCACGTATCTCCGGCTGACAGGATAGGGGAACCAAAATAATCTACTCGGCCTTGCAGACGGATTGTCTCGTGAAATATGCTCCCTCTTCTGCCAGTGGATGCTGTGCCCCAAGTGTCTACAAAGATAGCAGGGTCGAACGAATGACGAGAGCCACAAATGGAAAACGGATTAAGCGAGCTTTTTTTCTGTACAGTACTCTCTCCGTAACTGTGTCAAAGCTCTAATTGTCAAAATTTTATCTCCACCAATAGGGAAATTTCCCTTGGAATCAGTCATATGGTAAATTTTATTTAAATTTTTTTCTATCATATTCGTCTCGATTTCCTAATTAAAATCACATCGAACAGGATATAATCACGATTATAATTAGTAATATCTCTACTAGACCTATCACTCGGCGATACGACAGTTACGAAGAGACTGCTATAGTGGAGAGAATACTTATGTGAGCGAAATGAAAAATACAGTGCTGCTGCAGCCGTTCGGGCGTCAGCTGTTGCGGAAAAAATAAATGGAGATGTTGAGCCGGTTATGGGCTTGTTGCAGAAACTGCTTGGTGAGTCGTGGTTATTCGGTGAAAGTGTCGGATCTGGGCTCCGGAAGGAACGCCTACGCTGCTGACTACTTCCGGGTGGAGGGCAGACCTGCACTGCCAATTCGGTGGATGGCTTGGGAATCCATGCTGGTGGTAAGTAATTAATTAGTCTTTGATGGGACAATCGGTCGGAATTTCGAGTGCCCGTATCGATAATTCAAACGGGTCTATTGGGCGAGCTTGTCGCGAGTGTCCAGAACGGTGCAACTTTGCTATAAGGAAACGTGACGATTCACGAAATGTAGTTAAATATGGCTAAAAATATTTGATGAAACGAATCAAGTGTTTGTCATTGTATTTTCACTATAAGAGAATGCTTTTAATGGCAAAGTGTAATATGTCCTTAATCCTCCGTCACTCCCCTAGCTGTAGAAATAGTTAATACACTCGATTAAATGCTTTCAATCCCAAAATTTCAGTCATATTTTCATTCCCTCGTAAATTGCGATAGAAAACAGAAATATTTGTCGAATAATTTCAAGAGAACCACTTTCTATCAAAGTGTAATAAAAGCCAACAATCACTATATAAATACTTCCATTTTTTAAAAATCTAGATTTAAACATCGAAACACTTGTATCATTATGCGAGCAAATAATTTTTACTGGTACGACGTACTTCCTCTGACAATATAAGAGTGGCGTAATTAGTTGGAAAGTTTTTCTACGAACCTAGAGTAAAAGGAAACTGACTCACGATGGTATCCGCAGCAAGTAATCACCCTAATGTATTTTCGTGTTAGTTAGCATTCCGATTAACTTTATAGCTGCATTATAACTTTAGATCAACTTTCAACTTCTCTACAACAACTTGAGATATTTGTTAAACCCACCTTACACTGAAAGGGACTGGAACGTTGCCTTATAAAAATGGGAACATTGAATTTCGGCAAAATAAAATAAAAATCATATACAGCAGACTTTTTAAAAATCTTAAATTGTGAGAGTGTTTTTCCGAAACTGAAGAGAATTGAGGACATAGTTAATCATCTATTTCGAGACTCAACGTATCGTACACTTTTCTTTTAGTCGTTCCCGAGTCCGTCGCATATAATACAGCATCGTAGTGTTTTATGCCTAACGTGCCTAATACCAATCGCCCCCGGTAACGAGTACCGAATTACGTTTCGACACGATAGACCCTACCGGACGAATTGTATACGATTTCTATCGGTAGTCGGGGTCAGGATAGGAAAAAAAAACCGAGAGCGCGATCGAATGGTTTTATTTCGTACCGTTTCGGTCAGTGACGTTTAAATGGACCGTGGCTGCGCATCCGCGCGATGAAACTCGCTTTGGTTTTCGCGAATGCCTATCGTCCGTTGTTTTGCACGCTCGAAATCAAAGCCTCGCTTTTCGCACTCGAACAGATGAACGTTTTTATGCTTTTTTCCCCGCGCCCGTATGCCCGTGTGCGTTTACGTATACGCGCGTGAGTGTGTGCGCGTTTTTTTTTTTTTGTTCAATATTTGCTCTCAAGATTCGTCGATCTCGGTTTTAGCAAGCTGAAACAACAGCGATCATTGTTTAATAGCTGGCTTCCGCGCGCGCTTCGACCTGATTCGACTTCGAATCTGCCTCGATCCGGTTAGAAGCCATTTTAACCTTCCTCCTTGTTCAGAAACCCATCCACGCTGATCCACGGGGATCCGAGGAACTCGAAGTGGATTCAAACAGTCGGGAACGGGATGGAATGGGGGCGAACAGATTACGGTGCATTAAGTAGCTAATAACCTGAAACATTTGCTTTTTAATCACGATCGCGACTCCAATCTTTGGAAACCAATTTGCCACGTACCATCTCCGTACGAGCGGAAAACACTAAATTGTTTAACACTCGACGAGCTTGCACTCGTGTCGTTTACGCGTTGCACGTGATCTTAAAAATTATTGTCCCTGGTTCGCCGAACAACGATGTGTTTTCAGTCTTTTATTTAATACATTCCTATTAATTGCTATTGTATGTTAAATTGATCCTAATACATGCAATCTCGATATCAGCCTTTTGAAATTAACTTTTAACATTTTCCTTTAACATTGAAAATTGATTGCCTTTAACATTTTCACGTTGCAACGAGACACTGTAAAGACGAATGAGAAACCCTGATGAAACGTCTCATAACTGTCACGAGTCTAATTAAAAATTAATATCTTCGAGAATATCGACTGACCAATCCTCGAAATGAATTGTCGGGGTCTCCATAATTCCTAGATATCGTAACATCGTAAATATGTAGAAGCTTTAACGCTGATCGAGACGAATCGCGCCCGTCGAAGTTCCCCGGGTCGAAATTTATCTAATGGCTTTGCGCCATGTGCACCGTGGGAAAGTTCAAAGTGGCAAGACGGATGTCGCGCGATAGTTCACAAAAGCCAAACATAGTCGAACGTTTTTTCGCGGCCGTTAGGAGTCGATAGTTATCGCGTCGTTCTCCCGAAAGAAATATGAAGCGGTTCGGCGTCGGGGTTTCGTGCGCGCGATGAAGTCGCGAGAAAACATATTCGACAGAGCCGGATTTATTGGCAGCGCTTGTTATGCCTGTGCATCGGTGTAACGAACGAGGCCGCGGCCGACGTATTTTATTCTGGCGAATCCTGTTTTTAATTTCTCGTCTGTAGCCGGCCGACATCGGACTGTCGATCCGCGAAACCGCGAAGCCTCATCCCGCCAGAACTGTCTGCGGTCGAGCGGCATTAGCGAATCGAGCTTATTCCCCGTGTCATCGCGGGACCCTAAAAGTCCTGACGAGGGTGCGGCTTTTTCCCCGTCCGTTATCCACCCCCCGTCACCCTTCACCCTCCCCGTCCAAAACTCCCGCAATTCGTTTTCGATGTCGACTAAATTTTTCCTGCTTAACCGCCCGACAATTCCGACACGGTCGCTCTACTTACAAGGAACCCTCGCAGGTTTGTGAAAGAACCAAAAATAAGGGACATTTTTCCGGCCGTAGTACGCAATAAATAATTTTAACGCCAGCTTCACTTTTCACAGATATATTTTCTATTATCGCAATGTGTCAAGGGAAATTGAGCAGTGTGGAAAGTAGGGGGTCGAGTTACCTTTGTCAGAAATTCTACTGTGCGTGTTCACGAAGATTTTTAGCCGCACAGTTGAATTTATGCAGTCAATTATTTTTATATTCCACTTTGTTTAACGTACCTGTTGATTATAACTTCTATCTGGGTTGGGTTTGAACTAGATACATCATGGTATTGAAAAAGTATTGGATTAAACAAATCCAATGTAGATATATTCAAAATATTGTATATTTGTTGTATAAAATATTTTTGATACCGACAAAAGCAAGTTCAGTGATAAAACTCGTATTTGCGAAGGAAATATTAACGCAAGAACGGATATACAGGTATTTTTAGGACGAAAAACTGTAACACTAAGTTTAGAAAAGTGTGGCTGAATCATCTCCAACTGCATACTCTTGTTAGAGGATACACAGTTGACGCGGTTCCAGTGATTCCCCGCGAATGCCTCGAAGAACAGAACGAGATTGGCTGTGTTTATCCTTCGGGAATCCCCGGAAACTCGAGTTATTCCTCGGGGAATACGGACACGCCTCCGACAATGTGGATTCTTCTCTTCTGTGTTTCGGGGTGCGCGAGTGAACCGTACGCGACAAGTGGAATAAGCCAGCCAGTGATCAGACGCGACGCTGCACGCTTGAATACATCAGACTCCGTTTCTATCCACGTATGAGCTACTTCGTTCCAATTTATACCAGTATTTTCGACATTTTGAAATTTCAATTGGTCGTTCTATCTTAATTGGTTAGGAATATACGGATCAAGCGATTGCCATTACTACATTGTGAATGTTTTTGTAAATTCCCATTTCAATGCTCGACTTTATGAACAGATAAGGGAAATTATTTCTTTCGTTGTGTAAGACTCTTTCTTTCCTTCTGCATTTTAGAAATCCATAAAGTCGTTGTATCTTCATTTTTATTTCATTTATTACTCAACACGTTTGATTACTGTAAAAGTTGTCTGCCACAATAGTTGATGGAATATCATGCAGAATGAGAAATAAATATACAAGTTGCCTATTTTGTCACAAAAGTTTATTGAACCGCCTGTGAGACATTGATTAACAAGAAATGTTTCTATGTTAGGCCATTCAAGGAATATTGCCGATTAAATACGTAACAGGGAACACAAAATAGTCAGTATATGAATAAACAGTTGAAAATTGCATACACAGTTGCATACACCCGCAATGTTAAGTGTAAAAGAGATCGATCCGTTGAAATTGCTCTTTGGAACGACAAACTCCCTTAGAACTCTCAAAATGAAGCCGAGCATTGTGTTCTCTAAATCGCGCACCGGCGCGGATATCAAGCGGCGTTTCCCTTTAATTTCGAACGTCACAAGCATCCCTGAAACGGGTTGAACTTGCGGTTTTCCAAAACGTATCTAGTTATATGATCCTTTGGCGGGTGCCTCTAAACAGTCGTTGTATGCACTCTTTCCAATTGGCGCAGTATCTTCAAACCGAATGGGTCGGTGCGGTCAAGTTGTTTGCTCGAATTGTGGTTCACTTGAACCTGTTGAGAATCGATTACCTAGAAATTTGTTCGATACGTTTATTTTATGGTGTTATCGCCGTTTGCAAGCATTACGAATGCACGCAATTCCGCAGTGCTACGAAGATTAAATGCTTTGGTATTTTATGTTGAGAATAAATGGTTACTTTATACATGTGCAACGTCATCATGATTTTAGGGAAATTCACAAGGTTTCCTTTGCGTTGCATTGCGACTACCGTTATTTGTATTCTACAAAAATGTTGTTAAAATATTCCAGAACAATTTCTATACTAATGATCTATTTTAAATAATTAATTTAAAAAAATTGAAGTCTTATATTTCTTTTCTGAAATATTATTTCTAGAAGTAGACATGAACGTTTTAAAAACTGAATTCATTTGGCCAATAGAACTTTTCATAAAATTGATAATACGTTTCCATTCATTAAGATTATGAGAGAAATAGGAATAGTAAAAAATTTGAAATACTCTCGATAACTGAGACAGAAAAACATTAATTAATATGTTAAGAAAATAAGATGTCTGTCAAGTAGTAAGTTTATGCATATATATACTTGTAAAATTGATTAGAATGCCAATTGAATGAAAATACTGTTAAGCAGCGAGTTGAAGATCGAATTTCGTTCGATAAAGTGAGAATTGCATTTCAGCTAGCTGGACCAAAAAATAGGGAAAGACTTTTTGGCTAGGCGAATATTTTACGAAGGGGGGGGGGGGGAGAATAAAGTAGATCACGCTAAAAGCAAAGTTCGCTCGAACGTTCATCTCGCCGCAGTTTCAGCTGGTTCCGTTCCTAGATTCGAGTGCCGATCGACTTATCAACAGGGGGCCATTACCATCGGAAATCGCGTATGAATGAAATCCGTGCAGCAGCAAATTGATAGCTAAATGGTAATTCGAGTAAATGGGAAACGAGCGGTCGATATAGTATTTTGCCGGTCGTTCACGTAGTCATTTGAAATTGACTGCGATCGTTAATGTTTCATTATTGCCATCGTTTATCGGGGTCCCCGCCATTGTGCCGCGCTAATGAAACGAGGCCAGTTCGGCGCGCGAAACGCCGCGCCGTTTCAAGAATTATTCGGAATTAGCGTCGATTTAATGATTTAACGCTCGACTTTATTAAGTTGAACGTCGGCGCGAACTAATGTCCCAACGATCGGCCGCCTGTCGTAAACTTTACGACAGCCAGTGCTCGACTCGAATCACTTCGATATTAAACCGGTTGCGTGGCTGGCAAGTAAATAGCCGAAGGAGCGTTTCTCGCTGCCTAACGAATTCTCCATTCTAATTATCGACCGTCCAGACGATATTGTGAAGCGACAGAATTCGATCGATCCACTGAAATCGGCTAGTATCGATCTGTAATTCTAATCATCTGTTTTGTACCGTGACATCCAACTGTCGTCAACAATTTTCTCTTTCTATTGGAGCCCTTCATTCTACTACGCGTCACAAAGTTACGTTAGTTGTCACATAGATATTAACTTTATTCAACGTAACGTGAGATCTACACTACAGTGATCGGGAACAAAATATTGTTGACGATTCAATTGGAATGCAGTGGTGCTTATCAATATACCATTGCGTTTGATCTCTGAACATTTTTATACACACCAACATCAATATATTTTCCATCCTGCTGTAATTTCATGGGAACTTGTTTGCGAGAAGTTTTTGAAAAAAAATGAAAGTCCGATTACTTAAATCTTTTTTTTTCCACAATCGGTGTTGATGGCTCGGAGAATATGATTATAAAGATTTCTGCACAGTTTTGTAGCAATTACGTTTTAAGTTTATCAAGGATCAATATTTCAAACTATCATTCGATTCGGAAGAAGAAATGCTGGAATTTGCAGTAATATTACAGCAGCCTAACAGCATCAAACGTTCCACAGTACTTTCGTCAGCTGGAGCTGAGGCGACTCCGAAATTTCGCTCGAACGTTTTCCGTCGATTTCGAGTTGGTATTAAGGCAGTATGTTAGCGAGCTAATTAGAAATCGTATCCGAGACGTATGCTCGCTCGCGCCCCGCCGCACAATGAAGTACGTTTATAAGGTTCCAGGGGAGCGCGTGATCCGTAAACTCGCCGGGTGCGTGTACAGTCTTCGCCCCGGATGGAGTAGGTTCCCTGAAATTACGTAACTAAAGCACTTACGTCAGAGTAATTTCTCGCCGAGCAACGATACCACCTGCCGCACGCGCGCTCGACGTCCCCGTAAATCGGTTTCAACTTCGAATGGCACCTTTACGGCCAGGTGACGAGAAAATCGTCTCGCGGCCCCGCCTTCCGTTCCCGTCGCTCGCTCCTCCGTCGCACGCTTCATTTTTCCGCTTCGGATCGGACGATAATGAAAAATCGACGCCATTACCGAGTCGATTCTCTCTGCCCTTCGCGCTACGCGGCGAACGAAATGTTTTATTTATGACTCTTCGTTGCATTTTAACCGCGAGCACCGCTGATTGATTAGGTGCTGGAATAGAGGCGAATTAATTAATCGCCGGGAATCGGACGGTTGATTTTCCGGCGAATTTCACATTTCTGCTACGCGACGGGACGCGAGAGGGACCGACTCGAAATTCCGCTCGATTTTCCAAACCGTTTCCCCGGTCGGTCGGTCGGTCGGTCGGTCGGGTTTTTCGCGGCTGGAGGAGAAATACGCGCGTGCCAGCCGGGGAAACCGCAAGACGCGTCACTGCCAATGCGAGGGAACGGCAAAGACGTGTAACCGTTCCACGGCGGTGCATTCGCGCCCCAACTTCGTCGAACTACGTGGCGCCGCACGCTTCCGTATAAATTACTTCGTCTGCGATCGAGACTCAAGAGCTCCCGTACACACAGAACGCAAAAAACTACGGCAATCTCTGACCATTTTTAACCAGTTAACTGTGGAGCTCAATTTCAGAAATCCCCCACGGCGCGGAATTAAAATCATGCAATGCGGAATATACACGAAACAAAAAAAAATAAAAAAAAGGTTCAAAGGGGGGGGGGGCAGGGCAAGGGTTCAAAAATTACATTTTTATTCGACAAGAAATTCACAATTCATTAACGTTAACGGCACCGCAATAGAGTTTTTGATTGACGTGTATACACGTCAAACACGCTTAACTGGTTAAAAGAGAAATTATTCGCTACCGATAAAACGCTGCTACATTCTAAACTATTAGGTTGTTTGGAATTTCCAAGGGAAAATGAAAAGCGATTTTTCACCATTTAAAAGTTTCATTCGCTGATCTAGTGACCATTTTGTTCCATATTACTCGCAACTTAGAGAATCCCTGTTCTTTATCAGTAAACAATTGAGATATACGACTTTTGACGCCTCCATTTGAGAACGAAATAAATGATAATTCCTTTTGACTTGCTTGCGCGGTTATTAATTTGTTGTTTACCTTTGTCGTGACGCAAGGTGATGCCATCACTCGAATTCTTTGTTGGACAATTTGCCTCGTCTCTGAATTCACAGAATATTTCGGTGCTGCTATATTATTATTTTTTCTCTTCTTTTTTTCAGTAACACTCTGTCTCATAACTATCGATTTTATCGGAATCGGATACCGATGGAAATTGTATCGATATGAAAGGGTTGCGTGGCGTGTTAATAAAATTGTTTTTGCCTTGCCTAGTCGCGACGGGTTTCAGTTTGATACGTTTTTAATGGCATCCGTTATAACGGAAATAGAAGCGACGCGACGTTGAAATGAAATCGCACGACTTTAACGCCTGATATTTTAAAAGCAAATTGCTTGTTTATGGTTTTACTCCGTTGCGTTCGTTTCCGCGTGGATCTGGAATTGAGAAAGAAAAATTGTCGAGCGTGTTACTGTCGACCGGAATTATTTCAACCGTTTTGCCGAAAACTTCGAATAAAATTAACCTGGCATTTTGAAATGTATCGATCGAATATATCAAGTTCTTAAAATAATTTCTCGAGGCGTTAAATAAAGTATGCAATTATTGAACTGTGTGTGGAAGAATTGGTAAACGGGTTTGACGAGTTGTTTTAATTTGTTGTGATCAGGGAAGGCACACGATGAAGAGCGACGTTTGGGCATTCGCAGTGACGCTCTGGGAGATTTTAACGTTCGCGAGGGAGCAACCGTTTGAGGAGCTTCCCGATCATCGCATTGTCGAGAATGCAACGTATTTTTACCAGGAAGACGAACGGAGAGTAAGTATCGTCATTTTGTTCACAACAGAAACGGAACAAATTAAATTGCACAATTTTGAAACAACCTATTTATTTACCGTATCGACAAATCACCACCTATTCAAATATTTGAATTATTTCTTAAGAGAAATTTTTAAAACTTTCAAGTAACAATAACACTTTTTGTTTGTATTTATCAAACTATTATAGCTGAGAGATGTTATCGTTGTTCTATTTTCTTTCCGACCTTAACACACTCATCGATCGAATTGCAGAGCAAGGTGTTAATTCACTATTCTCCACGCTTGTTCGCAGATCATTTTACCGCTGCCGAAGAACTGTCCGAAGGACATCTACGACCTGATGCGCGAGTGCTGGCAAAGAAACGACGCGGACCGCCCGAACTTCCGCGAGATCCACCTGTTTCTGCAGCGGAAGAACCTCGGCTACAAGCACAGCGACTCGAACGACACCTGATACAGAGAACTGGAAGGCTGGAACCTGATCCGGCTTTCTATGATCGGCGAGCTGAACGGCAATTGGTGGCACAGCCCTTCGACGACCAAGCTCCACCAAACCAGACCAAGTTAGTACCTAGGATGGCCAATCGTACGAGGCGACGATCGATGAATCATCGAAAAGCGAAGGTAACCCGACGGCCACCTAATCACGGTCCGTCGTTTCGCGTAATCCCAGCAAACAGCTCGAACCTTCGAACAAACATTCGAACGTCAGTTTTCTATCCGGAGATTACGCATTCTCGATCGGTGTAATTCTCTGTTTCCGGTGACAATTTTACCATTCGGATCGAGGCAGATTCGTCGGCGAGCAACAATCGCCGTGGATTACGCTCGAGACTTATGTTAACCCGATGGCTCGAAATCAACGGGGTTTACAGTTTTCCCCAACGGGGGCGCGGAGCACAATGTTCATTACGTACGTTTCACCGCGAATACTAGGAACACGAACGGAATTTGTATTTATAGTCAGTCGGATGACGATTCCGAGCCGCGGCGCTCGATACGGAACGGTACGTTCGTATCGTGGGCCAACAGTCGACGAGCACGTTCGATAAATCGCACACACGCTGCCCTGAAATTGATACTGTCGGCAAACAAGCTCGCGTAACACACGGACACCGTAACGACAGCCACGCGTCACGTTCGGGACACACGTGGCCCGGACTTCGCGGATCAAGACGGGCCCCGACGTTTTCTACACCCGCCAAGTCATTTCTGCGGAAATGACGTCTTCACGAGATTCTCTTCATTAACGGAGCTTGTCTGACAGCTGCCGGATGCGATACTTCGATTTTTAATGGAAGGGGAACGGTAATTAGATCGTTGGTTATCGGGGAAAATGGCTAGACGACTTACCGATTGATCTCATTTTTCAAAAAATGAATCTAACCTTGTCCGATTAGAGGCTACGTCCTTCGAACTCGGAGTTGAATGATTCTCCAAACCTGAGAGGTTGTACATTATAAATTTACAATCACGAGGGAGTATGTTTTTATGTGTTACGTATTCTCGGGAATGATGAAATTATCGTTGCCAGGACGTACGACATAATTTTTAATGTACGTCGAGTAATTACATCGAGAAAAGATATTTTAAAGAAATACAATAGATTAAGCTCCGATGATCAAGACTAACGAAATTTGTCAATGAACATGAGAGAAATGTACAGGGTGATTCTAAATTTGCGTCGCGGACTAGTAAATTCGTAAGCGTTCGAACACAAGACTATACGTATAGATTTTTTATTTATAAAATCGCAGGTCTTCACAGAAGCATAACTTTTGAACCAGGGATCCCCTAGGATTGAAACTTGGATTCAACTTGGATTCACTTTCTCGCCGAATTCTACAGGATTGCATATAAAACAGTTAAAAATGTTTCCTCAGGTGAGGTTTAACCTAGTGGTGGGTTATTGACAGAGGGGTTGAAGGAAAATTACAGGGTCTCTTATCTGTAACTAGAGAGGCGGCGGCTCTCGACGGACGGCTCCGTGTTAAAATTCACTTAAACTCCGCGTCGCAAATTTAGGACGGCCCTGCTTGTCCGAAGTAGCAGTCTCGTAAATTCGAAGATGAAACTCGCGATAACCAAGGGTCTATCGGTGTCGGCGTTCAGGCGGTTCGACTTTAAAGTGAGTTAGAGCGGCGGGATGGACACCGGAAGGCGTTCGTTAGCTCCGCGAGGCCGAAGCGCGACGGCGGTCGCCCTTTTTGCAGCGTTTTAATTAACCTCCGCTGACGAAGGGAAAAAGCCGGGGTAGCGGCACCGTGGCGCGGATTTTGTATCGGCGGGAAGTTGACGGGCGCTTCGGAACTTAAGATTGCCGATTAAGTTCGATAGCGTGGGCGGCCACGGCGGAACGGAAGAGGAGCCCAGTGTCCCGTGACGGGGCAGCTTTGTCAGGGAAAGAGACAAAAGAAAATGATGAAAAAAAAAAAATGAGAGAAAAGAACGAAGGGGATAGCCGGGCCGACAAGGAAAAGGGATTCCTGGAGTTCTCAGTTCCCATGAAACCTACTAATAAGCTTAAGGATGCGCTTGACCGAGGCGCATAAATGTTTGACAATACCATTAGAGGTTGCAGTATAAAAAAATTCGTATAAATATTATAAATATTATAATAGAGCGTGTAAAGAATGTTGACGAGTTTAATCGATAGTATAACGAAAATGATTAGTGAACGTCGTTTTATGTAAAGGCTTCGCATTCCCTCTGGGCGACGCGTCCGCGCGACCGTTTTGCGCTCGTTAAAACCACCTATCGATTCGCGAAACTTGGTCGCCCGTCCCGAGAACCGAATCCGACGAAACCACCGCACCGGCTCGGATACACTCGTGATTCTGGTTTTAGGGTATTGGTGTAGACGGGGAGGGTTTTCGGGCGTAAGGGGGGAGGGAGGGGCAGGGTAGAAAGAGAAGCTGTCGTGTGACCTGAAGTTAAGTTTATAGGACAGAACAGACCCGGTCCATTTGCCCGATAGATATTCTCGTTTGTGTCGCGAATACGTTCCGGCCGCTTCTAGAACTTCCGGACTGTGCATTCTTATTTTAATTCTCGAATCGCGCCTTTCGTATCGGTGATTTTTTGCACGAGTAATTTCCGGTCTTAAATACGTCTTTCTTAACGCGTTTTTAAATTTGGAAACGACAGTTTTGTGTTCGACTGATTGCTCGATAGGTCGCGTGACAGGATATCGGAGGATTTTAAATATATTTTCATGCATTTGATTGTGCATACTCAAGCACTTCAATTGGACGAGAACAGTTGGAAAATAGAAAGTTTTAATAGACCAGAAAATGGAATTCGACGATACAATGGATAAAAATAAAATTGGACAGTATAGACTGCGATGGTTTCAACCGTCAAATTCGACTATTCGAGAACGAAGCAATATTTATCGGGTATTGGATCCTATGTGTTCAGCGTGGAACAATGAAGAACTTATACTTGTTAGGACGAGAATGGGTCGTTAGATCGCACGGTGAATCGCTGCGTTGTTCTGGAATTTATAACGTTACTCAACTAATCCAGTCACTCGAACAATCTGTGAAATGTGAATCGCCGTACGAGAACATAAGTGACGTGCGTATTGCACACGCGACCGAAGGTAGTCCAGCAAGAGGATCGACGAGCGGTTTAATCTAATGGTCATCGATTCACGTCGCGTTATATAATAAATCATAAAACGGTGAAAGCATTCTGACGTTTCGGGACGTAGGGGCGTAGGGCATCGGAGTCCTTTTACGGGACTACGTTCGTCGCAGAAATTTCATCGCGACGATATCATTTTGAATATGACAAATTCTACTATATTGTCTATGACATGACACGTTGGTAATTTAATATAATAATATACGAAGCTAAGGATCGATAGCGGTAAGACGTACTGCCACTCTATTAGGAAACCTATATCATATCGAGCGAGATCTCACTTCGGGTCCTTTCTCGTTCAGCTGATGACGGGGGGGTACAGGATGTTCCAAAAATCGCTGAAAACACGTGCACTTTCAGCACGTGAATAAAAATCGAAATGTTTTTGGACGGACGGAGAACTCTGATTTTTATTCGCGTCGAATGTTTCACGCGATTTTCGACTGGACCGGTATTTTTGAGAGATCCTGTATAAACGGTTCGTTCGATGGCACGCGCGGCGAGCGTTGTAATCTCACGGAAACAATAAGGGAAAACAATAAAGAATAGAGGAAAATAGATCACGGTCGATCGTACAGAACGCGACATGCTGTGTCGCAGAGGATCGATGTACATATCCACTTTGATGAGCTTAACGAAACGTATCGGCGGCAAACATGGCCGACTTAATGGACGCCTTCTGCACGATCGAACGATCGACAGAGGGAACTGTGCGCATAATCCTTCCTACAAATTGAAATCGAGAACATATCCGTGTTTTCGCACGAATTCGAGCTGCAAAAACGTTCGCGATTTTTGAAGAAAATTTACACCCACCAATTACATCGGGTTTGAAACGCGTTCTTTTAATTATCGGCTCCTCTATTGCATCGTAATTAACAATACTTTGACGCTTCTATTCGTATAATAGAATGGTGTTGACCAGCTTTGTTTTCGTTCCGTTGTAAATCATAATTGAATTCCGTAGAGTAGTACGTCGTTAATTAAGGATTTCATATCGTTCCATTTCATCTTACGCGTTTTTCGTCTGTATGGAAAATTATTATCCAGAATTTCGATCGTGTTTTACTCAGAAGATGAAAACAATGTGGACATTGGAAACGATCTCGTTGTTATGTAAATATATTAAAACCGAACATATCCGGCGAAAACCGTTCCTGATCCTTTTCCTGGTTCGTTTCTCTTTGTAGGAAGAATTGGTAACGTTTTAGAGTGAAAGAACGTGTAAAAGAGTGATATATAGAGAAAGATATATATATATATATAAATATAAATATACATGTATATCAATAATCGTTGAACGAAGAATTCATTGAACAAAGAGAATTCATTGAACTAATCGTCTCCATCGTAGCGATAATCTCACACGACGTGAGAAACACTTTGTACAGTTTGTAATAACGCAAGTATACGCGGCACAATTCACATCCCCACCGAAAAATCGATTAATCGACTGTCCCCATCGTGAAATTTATTTTTTAGAGCGAGCGCGATCGGCGGAAGAACGATGATTAATTTCAAAACGAAATTTACATATTGAACACTCTCTTTGTGTATGAGTGATGTAACTTTTTAAAGTTGCATAACCTTCCTTTTGTCATATCTCTGAAAATGGTGTAAATTAAATTTAAAGAATTTAAGGTAACAAAGATTTGAAGTAAAATTTTGGTGAACCAAAAGTGAAATGAGATGGTACCGTATTTTATTAAATTTTTTGTTTTTAAATAGGTGTTTCAACGTAGCAGGAATAACAATCATTTTATTGGAAAAGTACTTCGATGTGTAGCTTACCGTTCTTGTTTTCTTCGTGGTGTGTATCAAAACATGTTTTCCGACACGAAAGAAAGTCAGTTAGGTGATCGAGGTCTGAGTACCAGTTCCTACTACACTGACGTGCTTCAAAGTTTGAACAAGCTTTTTTAAAAAAAGATGATTGATCAGCGCCTCGAAGATTGGTATCTATGTGCAGAAACTAGTGGATCATACTTTGACTTTGGTTGCAGTAAAATTGATTGGCCTCTCGAGAACCTGAAGGTATTAACCATACTTGTCTACTCCGTCACTCTGTCTTCAGTGTCAGCGTTCTTTTTTAATTCTACGGTGCATTCGAACGAAATTAATAATGAAGAAAATTCGAGGACAGTGTTGCTAAAATCATTTTTAACAATTCCTTGAAATTTTCATGAAATACTTTGCCATAAACAAATAATGTTTGTACATGAACTGTCAATAACTGTGGTACAACATTTGAAGCTGATTCCAAGTGGAACAAAAGTTTACAACTACCTTGTAATAAATAATATACCTACAAAAATACCTTTTAACAAATCGACAGAGTGTTATTTTTACGGGTGAAATAGTAAAAAATGATAAACAAAATTTTCGCTCGATGGTTGATTTAAAAAGAAATCGAGGTTTCGAATGCAGACAAACGTTCAAATTGCATTTTTCTGGGAACAAAGGGTACACGGAAAAATTCTGCTACATATTTTTTTACTTAATTTGAATGTGAAAATGTATTCTGCTGTTTTTACCTTTTGCATTCAACGGAAAACCAAGCGCAGCTGTACTCCACAAATTTTCAAAATCAACTTATTTTTTATGTAGAACCATTCCCTTTTTGGTTGTGATATGAAAATTTACACTGCATGTTATTTCAGGCAGCCATTACTTCGTACACGAAAATCCTGAAATGCTTTCTCAGTAATGTCCATTTTCGGATTAAAATAACACAAAACGTTATTGTATGCAAATAAAATCTTTTTTCTACGTTTTAAATAGTGACTCGTATTGCATAACTTTAAAAATGAAAATTGAAAAACGGTTTTTCTAAAATATATTCCGGAACACGATTCTAAGAATATTTGATGGTAGCTCTATAGAACAACTGCGAAATAAATTAATGCAGTGCCGAATAGGTACTGAAAGGAATGAAAATCTCTTTAGCAAGACATTTGTGATTTTACAATAAAATTACTGTACGACATGAACAACATTAAGAAGGACTGATAAATATTAATTTCTCGTTTAATACGAATAATGTTCATTGACTGGACAGGTTAGTTCAGCGTGTGCACAGTTCAATCAAGACAAACCCGAAAACCAAAACGAACATTTCTGGTCATCAGATAATTTCGCAACGCAGTGCAGCAGAAATGTTGTCGTGTTTCTAATTCATCAGGAAAATCGAATGCGCGTTCTTCCGCCGCCGAGGGCCAACATAGCCGCAGCTCGTCCCTAAACGAGCTTTGTTTTTCCGTTCATATTCACGCGGTTGTGGCGCGGCCGGGTTTTCTCGGCGCCCGGTTCGGGCCGGTGCTTGCAAACAAAAGTCGGAACATGGAAGTGCCGCGTACACGGGAATCCGCGTTTGCCGATGGAATTTAATATCCGCTGCCTTCGTTATGAAACGCGATCGCGCTTTTTCTCCCCCTTTCATCGGCCAGGCCGCGAGCTTTCGTTTTTGCAACCCGATAGAGGCGCGACAAGCTCGAATTGATATCTTCGCCCGCGTCGGCTAGCCTGACGGATTTCGGCAAACACAGACGAGAGCCGCGCACTACTCGAATGTCCTCCCACGAGTTTTCTTTCGTATACCGTTCGCGATTCCGTTGTTCGAAAATTTCCTTTCACACGACGCACAGTGGGACGTTTCTACGGAACAGGTGGAGTTAAAATATTGTACTTCAAAACTCTTATGAAAACCGAAACACCGGTAATTTTTTCGATTTTCTTATTGCAACACAATTTTGAAAATATTTTACTAATAAAAATTGTACACCGGGGGAGTGTTTGTAAAGGGGCAGCTTTAATCGTTAAATTGATATTTGAGAAATATGTTTTAATACTTCCAGAAGCGTTCCAATTTGTAGCATTCGCGAGAAAAAACGTTCCTTCTGTTATCCACTCGTTATATCGTGCAAAAATAATTTAAAAAAAAAAGATGGATTATGCATTGCGAAGGTAGAGGCTTTGTTCTAGCGTGCGGAAATTTGTGCTTTATACTCTTGTCGACAAATACAATGGAATTGAAATTGAAGGAAGCTTTTCTTCTTCATCATTGCAGCCAGTAAATTAAGAGCTGCAATTAAGTTCTCTTCGATTTTACATTTTATCATTATTTTTTAAATATGTATATATGAACCGTAATTTATACATTTTATACATAAACTCTCGCAGTCGGTTAGTTTCATATGAATTGTATTGCATTTACACATATTTTTGTAACGACACTGATTTGTCGTGGGTTGGTATATTAATTCGGCATTCTTTAGTTGATCGTTGATTGTAAATGTGAGCATAATTTTCTTGAAACATAATTTACGACGACCAGCATCAAATGGCAGTCTTGTTTGTCATATATAATACATGATGTACTCTGCAGCCATGTAAATAAATGGTATATCATTGAGAAGCGTACAGTGAAGACAAACTACTACTTTCTTCATGAAATTTGTCACTACACAGGGTGGTCTAAGTATGTCTAACATTTTAGACCTTAATTAGTTCTCGAAGAATGATTTCTATATGAAATGATATTATATATTAAGTACTATATGTTTTTATAGTACTTCTTCTTTTATACACTGGCGACATTTATGTATGCGTACTGACAACTTTGAAGTTAAGCCCAATTATTTTCTACGAAAGAAAAAAAAACGAATAATCACAGTCGTGGATAAGTTGCTTAAAAAATTTCAATTTTTAATCTTCCGAGGATTACCTGTGTATTCATACGCCAGAATGAAACAGTAATTTATTATAAAGAAATTTATTACAAAATATCGTGTTGCGAATTCTTTCTTATCGTGCGGTGCATAAATCTGAGGTTATCAGACAAAACGGCGCAGGTTACATTTCCGAAAAGTTTGCTTTCGCATCGCGATCGATATCCTCGAGGTAGAATCTGTGTTTTCGGAGAAGAGGATCTACGTTAAAGAAATATTTTCCTTCCGAAAACGCAGGCGCAAAAACACCGGTACCTACCGTCAGATGTTGACACGTCAAACTTTGAACTGCGATATCTCGAAGTGAAATACTTGCGACCTACGACGATTTGCCTGACAGCCACAGAAACATTTTCACGAATCGTCTGCGCGATAAATTAATAACGCAGGACATGAATCGAAACAAAAAATTTCCATTTATATTTCGATTGAATGCGGAAGCTACACACTTTCAGCATTAGTCTTTAATTTTAATGCGTCTTCTTCGTTGTATGAAACGGGAGAATATTTATTTAATAAAAGAGTGCAAATGTTCGCGTCAATCCGGATTGTTTGTGTCCGCGCGAAGCTCTTGTGAGTTGTGTTTAGTTCAATAATAACTGTCAATGAGTTACTTCCAGGTTGACTCATAAATGTTACTCTCAGGAGTTAAATTTTCAGGTAGACGTGCAACCTGTCGGAAGAGATATACTGCGATCATAAAACTAATCGACATACATATTCGGTCCACTACATTTATCGACAGATGTATTAGAGCTGCATGGTTCTAGGCATCGTTTAGTATCGTGGGGAATCCTTAGCGTCTGTTCAATTCAACAGTTTTCACAATATAATATTTACGAACTTTTTATAATTGCGATTCAAGTTACGAATAAATAATTTTCGAAGGAAGATTTAAAGATATTCTTTTAAAAGACATTGTCATGACTGTTAAAATTCTTATTAAGAAAGTCACAATCGTGTAGCACAGGTTTCCAAAAATTATTAAATAATCAGTGCGTCCGGCTAGACGATTTATTTTGCAAATATTACGTTGAAATTGTAACGGGTCATTTGTTAACATTTTTTACACCAATCATGGTTTCCAAGGTATGCAAAAAAAGGGGGGGGGCAGACCTTTAAGGGTTCTACCCCGGGGGGAACCGGAAAGAAGCAGAGAAAAAATTGCCCGACACTTGAATCGTGGTTGCCAACAAATCTCGCCGAGTTTCCCCCGTGAGTTAACTCCGAGTCCGGTGTATCTATCAGCCGAATCTACGAGTTAAATCTACTTTAGAATCGTAGTATATCGTTTCCGGCGACAGTAGAATTACTATAATTCGTTGGGAACGCAGCGAAGGCGGAGGACCGGGGCAGGTTCGTCCCGTCGACTCGGGTTTCGGCAAATAAATGTCGCAGACTCGTGGACCCGACGCACCTGCCAATCTCCACGTGCAAATATAAACGGTGAAATGGGTTGCAAATAGGCCGACCGCTCGCGGCCGCAGGTACAGGGCCAGTTATCTATTGTTATCGGCGGGCATATTGACTGTCGTGCGTGGTTAACACTCGAACACACCTTCCACCTGTCCCTGTATAAATGTCACACACTTGTATTTAATACGTTTGTACATAGCGATTCGTTTTCAATAAATTACTCAGCGCTTTGACTTTTATTCCCTGTCACTTCCTGCCGCGACGCCTCGAACTCGCCATGGTAGTCTTCGAGGGATGATTTCTCTGCGCACTTTCCTCGGGGAGGACAACGTGGCGCCGTTAGTGTTTCGCCTGGCTCGTTTTAGCCCTGTTTTTCGTTCGTTTTTCTCCGCTTCGCGCTAGCCCGCTGCAATTTGACGGCCAACAACAAGAGAATTCGCAGCGCTGGAATTTCTGCGGAGAATCCGCCGGAGGAACGTTGTTGCGCGGTCCCGCAATCTGCAAGGTAAGTCCAATTCTCTTCTGTTTCCTGGACCTGCACTTCCGTTGTTTATCGAAGATCATGGCGTGGCACCTCGTACGATTTTTCCCCGCGGTTCCTCATTTGACTAAACGCTTTCAACCATTTCCAAATATAAGAAACAGAATTCAGTGCACGTTCAGGAAAATAAACTTTCAGTTTTAAATAAGAAAATGTTGTCGTATACAATTAGAAAAGTCATTTGGTTAGAAAAGGTTAGAAAAGCTACATTTTATTTTTAGCATGTCAACAGAACGACGACAGAGTTCTGAAAGGACAGAAAGGACAGTGGCCGTTAACTGTCAAATTAACATCGACATAAATGCGATGTGCAAGGATGACAGAATTAACCACCGCGGACGACACGAATAACAAAACTAATGACGAGAATCAGCAAAAACTCGACAGAATTTTCTTCGCTCAGTCTGTGTCCATTGACGAGTCTTTTTCGGACGATCTACATATTTCACGAACGTTCCCCGACTTCTGCGTGGAATTTTAAACGGCATTCGCCAACGTTGAAACGCCAGTCAATTAATAGCCAGAATAAAACTCCGATTACGTTCGTAAATAGAAACTATATATATCCGGTCGAACAGATATCAAATAATCTGAAATCCGCTTATGACGGAATCACAGCCGATTCGGAAATTTATCAAACTAAAGCTTCTCTGCGGCAAGTAATTTAGTAGTGGCACTCTTGTGAAAAAATTTCATTTGCAGCTGTCCTCGTTTTTCAAGCTGACAGTGCCGTACTGAGTCGCATCAATCCGTAACGCCGGCTTGAAAAATGAAATTTCTCCTGTAATCGTATCAGGAAATATTGTTTTTTGATCTGTGCGGCTATACTGAATTTCAGACAAAAAAAAGAGAGCAGCGATATCGACGAGCGAACGGGCACGTATAATATTGCTTGTGAAATGCCGCGCACAAACGTCGAACATTTATTTGACGAAATTCAAGAAGAATCGAGGTGGATGGTATAAAGGGATTAGGCCGACTGTATTGCACTGTAACTTTTATCGTTATCAGTTCGATTAACTGTTGAAAGGTTATCTTTGCTTACATCTCGGAAAGTTTAACTGAGTTTAGAAAAAATTTTGCATTATTTCTGACTCATTAAAATGATTAAGCACAGAAATAAATGTCTATGTGGTTCTCGTATATGTATCTTAAAATTAATAAAAATAGTTTTTGTTTCGTATAAAAGTCTGCGAACTAGTTATAAATATTTTTAAGAATCCATATTTAAATTGTAAATACATAGTGAAAGTGTACACAATTACATTCGATTAATTATATAATTCTTAGCACTTACTCAGTTATGTACGTTTCCAATGAATCATAACTAAATCGTCAATATTACAACATATTTATATTTGCAACCGCACGAAATTATGTCAGAACCACGTCCCAGTAAAATAATGATTATTGGCATGCCAGCATGATTCGTACGTGTCTGGCTGTCTGATAAAACTACTAGAAGCTGAAAGGCGATTAGCAGTGAATAGAGTTACCGAGGAAAAGAAAGGGAAATCACAGGAAGGAATGTTGTATCGCGTGTCCTTCGTAAACCCCGTCCTAAAGGGCAAGACGTGGGAGGGTTAGGGTCACGACTACGACGTTAATCCGATGTGAAACGCTCTCGGCCCCACTGCTTTCCGAATTTTCCACGGGATTACGTGCAGAAGTTCTTCGCCACCTTTATTTGCCCATGTTTTATATACCCTTTTTACTGCTTTGGTCTGTTTGTCGACTAGTTTCCTTTCACGGCCAAATAAATGCACGGATTCGGCCAGATTGTGTTATATAGCATGGAATACATCGTTCTCTCGGGGATCTTTTTAGCAAATAGGAAATATTATTTTCTTACGTCTCGTAGACGATACTGTGTACGTGTGATTACTGGACTGCGGATCTTCGCGCAAACTAAAAATTGTCTGCACCAATTGCAAAAGACAGGTGCCATTTTGAAACTATTTTTAATTTTTTTAATGTTTTCTTATAAATGCATAAAATCCGCAGTCTAATGATTACCGTGAGAGAGCATTACTTAAGTAGACAATAAGTCACTGGGCGTATTTGTAAATTGTATTAAATGCTCTTTAAACGTTTGAATTTAAAATGCGTGATTTTTGTAGCTGATAAGTCACTTGTATTTCTTAATTGTATTAAAAAAGCTCTTTGAGAACTTGAAGATGCTCAATAGAGAAAAATGTAAATTATGATGATTGTATCTGGAATTAAAATGTATACTGGGAAAATTTGTTATATTATTGAGTTCGTATATGAATTCGTTTAGATGGTTTCCGACTCTGTCAGTTTGCTTGAAAATAAAGTAAACACGTGAATGTTACACGACAAGAGTAAGCTTAGAATATTCTTTCAGTGTAAGATAACATCTTTAATACGTAATTTACATGTTATATGGAGTCTATGTCAGCGCGTTCGCGAATTTGGCGCGAAGAAAGTCAGAGGTTTAAATGTGACGAGGGTTGGATTCAGGTATAACACGGTAATCCGTCGGGACACGTTTCACGGTATCCTACCTAATCCTTCTATCGAAAGGAATTAGTCTTCAGGAGTATGTATCCGTTTCCATGTATAACGGATGGTTTACTTTACCTCGTTCATTCTATTTTATATATAAACCCGATGTACCTCGCATTTGAGAGAGACTTAACATTTTCATCGCGTCCTGTATGTCACTATTTGCATACTTATATCAATTTCACTTACGGTTAAATACCTTTCTCTTTTCTTTTATTTTAATAATAAACAAGAATAAAAAAATTAATCTACTTTAATAAATTAAAGAATTAAGACAGTTCTGGCTAGTAAATGTTGGTTGCCGTATTCAAGGTATGTAAATTTTGACAATATTCCTTATGGTAAAATCAAAATAAAATTAAGTTACAGTCTACTTATCATATTTTCTATCAAATAATATCTCGTTGGCAGCAAGGTGTGGAAGGTTTCATCAGTGGTTGATAATATTTCACACCGCCTAAATAAACCAGTCTAATGTGATATAAAAATCACGTGAACGAGGTAGCCTGCGGTACAAATAACACGAAACGATCACGCAAACAAAAATAATGGCCCTGCTGCTCACTGTTTTCGTTGAGTTCCCATTATTGCCCGAGACGCGGAGTTAATAGACCTCGTAACGGCGAGAAAACAGTTTACCGTGATATGAACGCCAACATTTTTCGGAAAATTGTTTCCATAAATCAGAATCTCATTCTGGTCGCGGGAAACTACGACTACAGGAATATTCTACGCGTGGAAAATATTATGAAATTGCAGTATTGCTATTAGCTTTGGCAACTGGACAAAATAAACATTTTCTAAGTCAATTATAAGAAACAAGAATTAAACAAAAGTACATTTCTTCTTTCTTTCTTCTGAAATATATAATATATTAATTTAATACATTAAAATATATAAATATCGTGATTTTAATATAGGTATTCAAATATCTGTATATTATATTGATGAATACATATTTCAGAATTTGTTTGGATTGAAAGCCTGGAACAGTTAAAAAAAAGTAGTCGTGAATATAAACGATCAAGTATACGGACGTCGTCGATTGCAGAAGGGGGTTATTTATCCCCGAGACGTTCGATAATAAAATGATTAACCGGCCGGCAGTTCATTATTTCTCTCTTCTTGAGACAAAATCAATAACATGCATTCTCTGGAACGGGAGACATATTCGATTGAGCCATATGTCCGCTGCGTAGCAATAAATAGTCGATGATCGTGTACGGTGGTGTTCACTGTAATTCGCAATAACTGCGATGATTAATAATTTCATCTGAAATGTTCATTTCGAATTGGTACGTTTTAAAAATTCACGAATGTCGCTAATTTTATGCAGTTTGTGACATTCATGTTTCAGCGAAACTCATTACCGCTTCTCTGTCGTTTTCAAGTTATTTAATGTAGAATATCGGTAATATATCTGACAAACATATGAATTTCTATAGAATCCGTAATGCTAATTTTAACAAATATCCGTAGCCGAATTGCAACAGCCGACTAACAAATAAATAACAGTGTTACGGAACGCTGAAACATCGTTTACAACGGTGCAATATAAATAAATAAGAGAGTCAGTTATATCGACACGACAGAAAATTTTGTTTTACTGTTCCGTTTACGTTTGAAATTAATTTCTCCTGCAAAAAGCGTGACGCTTTTCTTTGCACTTATTAGACTGGGAGTTCTCATGCGTTTGTAACAAATGCTACAGAAACTTTATTAAAAACGTTCATAAAGATATCGATTTTCTGTCTTATTCTTCTTTATTTATTACTGGTACACTGCGGATATCTATTTGAAATAAAAATTGTATACCACAATTGGAACAAAATTGAGTAAAATAGAAATGAATTTTCTTTCCTAATAGTACCAGTACAATAATATGACAATATATTTGAATTATTCTAATGTTTTCACTACTTTGCGTGCTTTCTGCTCGTTTCTGTCATAAATGCATACAGTCCGCAGACTAATTATTATAAACGTAAATTCGCGTATTTCCCCGTATTTGAATCGGGTCTTTGCAGTAACACCGATCCATTCTCGGCCCTCGTGCACATAATTACATATTTTTCATTTAGCAGCAATTTGGAGCGTTGTAATGTATTAACTAACGCGAGCCCAGCCCCTAGATTTCGGTACTTATAAATTATATAGATAAATACAGTCGCGACGGCGACCGGCGTAAATTCGCCTGTCCCATCCCCTAAATTTCGCCTTCGGTGAATATACGGGGCATATTTCGACGGGAACCAGTAGATCCCTAACTACATTAATCCTTTTAATATGAAAGTAACAACGCCCGGGTCTGCCGGTTACACCTGGTGCTTTGTACGGTCGGAGAGAGCTGCGGGGAAGACGGAACAAAAGCAACGGGAAGAAATTATTTATTGCGTGTGGCTTGCGTATCGTTTAAACCGGTTTCAATTCATGCCAGAGGACCGCGAACTAATTAAAGTCGCGAGCGCAGTGAAAGTTCGGTGTCTTGGAAACGCCACCCATGGCAAGCTATTCGATCAGAGATATCAAGTCTATCATTAAGATTTTATTGATTTGTATACGCGAGTCATCGATTGACCAATGGATTGAGACAACCACGAGCAGACGATTACAATTATTCATGCGTATATAGAAACGATTGTAATGACGAATTCCAGACGAAGAATTTCGAACGAGAATTGTTACATTAAATGAACCGCGACAATTTCTGTCACAACGGAGTACAAAGTATAATGATCGTACACACATGCGAGACATTATCTGATCGCATTATCTGTTTAAACAATCAGCAGGAAATTGTGACCGTCTATATTAGATATATGTATTGTCCGTTCGAAATTATATCTGCCGTGGGCGTCGATACTCGTATCAATTCGAAAATCGACACGAGTTCATGATAAAACCTAATATTATTATTCGCATTAATTCGTAGCATGCGATCCGGTCTGCACGATGAAAACGGAAAATCCAGCCCGTGCAAGTGGAGGGAGGGAGGGAGGGAGGGAGAGGAAAAAAAATGGTTATCGACCGAATTCACGAACGCAACGCACGGTCTAAATAATAATCGAGAGCACGTAATGGCTCTTTCTCTCTCCCGTTGTTCGTCACACAGAAGAAACTAATCAATCAATAGTCAATTTACGGATAGACCGGACCACTCACGTGATTAACCGGCGCGCATTGTCACGTTTCCGTTCCGTACGCAAATTGTTTATACCGGCTCGAAGTTAATGGACAACGGGGCTCGCATGGCCGGGCCCGGGTTGCAACACTTTTATTTCCAATAAATCCAAATGATTGTTTTTCCCCCGAGCTAAAGAGAACGAGAATTTCCCCGCCGGTCGTCGTGGAAATACAACGTTAATCCCGAACAATTCCGCGCAGAAACAGAACGGCGGATGCAGAAACACGTGAAAATATAAAAGAACAAAATAAAAAAAAACAGGGTAGCATCAAGCTGTCGCATAGTTACCGTCGTATTTTCAGCTTCTGTGCTTAAACACTGAAAATCATACGTGCAAATGCGAAATTCAGAAGCGCGTCGCTGAAACAATTAAGCACTCTTGCTGCTCTGATAAAGTTCGTGTGTTTTCTAATTTTGTTACTCTCGTGGAGAACGTTCTATTTCATTGGCTGTAATTTTTGTGCACGACCATCGCGTTTGCGTACAACCAATTTGATTATATTCTCTCGAAACAAGAAAACTTTAACGCTGAAATAAAATATGTTAGAACACGAATGTTAGACGAACAATGAGGTACTACTTATTGGATCATTTTAAAAAAGCTCTGTAGTATACAATAATGAAGAGATTACAGTATAACCCGAACGTCGTCGTCAGACTCGATGTTAATTTTTATCGGTCTATTTTACAACACGGTGAATTAATTAGAATAATCATGTCAAATTCCAGTTTACGAACGCCGGAGCCTAGAGCGGCACGTGAACTTAAAGTTCAAGCGAGTTCCAGGGCGAAGTTTGAAATAGTTCTGAAGCGGAGAATAGTTCTCTGCTGAGTGAAAATGTTTTAGAGCCTTGATATGTTCGAGTGCTATCAAGATTGTACTCCCTCAAGTGTACCTAGCACTTGAATTGAATTTACTTTTTCTTTCTCGTCCGCGATTTCAGTCCTCGATCGTCACAAATATTGCTCGTAATCGTTCGCAGTCTTTTATGCGAATGCTACTTGAAATTGCCCGAAGATTCACACAAATGAAATGAAGAAGTTTGTCAGATTTTGTGACGAAGAAGAATGAAAATTCTGAGTATTACTCGATATATGTCCAAAACACGGGTTTAGCCACGGACATATATCGGCCAGGAGACTTTTCTCAGACTTTTATCTGCTAGGCAATTTGGGACATACATAGAGAAAAGACTGTATTTTTGTATTGAGTGAATTATCAACTTTAATCGAAACGAAGAATTTTGTTCTACGTTTAGAATTTTGTGTTCATATTATAGTAATTATTATTGAAATGACAACACCATGATTCGGTAAGAAAATTTTCGAATCAGTGTCCCCGGGGTCCAACAGCTGATTAAAAATGTCGGTGGGCTTGCTGCAATTTTACATCGAGGAGCCGTGTCAATATTTATACTTGAACTGCAGTAATCGTCGCGATGAACGATAGAACGTAGAACGGAGAATACCTCCCGGCGCAAAAGATAATCATCTGGGACGTTTTTCAACGGTCCCCATTAGAAAGTGGCGAGGTCCGCCTCGTCGGAAGTAATTGAGTCCTACGAATCCACCTTAAAACGTAACGCTCCGTTCCACGAAAAGAAGCACGAACAGAATTATTGGATGTTTGCTCGTCGAGGAAGTAGCTTAACGGATGAGAACGTGAGCGGACTTTCGACGACCGGGAAATAAACGGAAGACACGGAACATTCTTGTTCCCATCTCGTCCGTCCAGTTATATTTTTCTAGGTTTAACCTGCCGACAACGGTGACTGGGTCTATTTTGATCCCAGTTTGCCGGAAATTGAACTTTTAATTTCTGCTGTCGTGCATTACTTATTATTAGACTGACGATCATTATGGAAAATAAAAATTGTCTTGTAAGAAACAGTACTCATAAAAAATTATTTTTCCTTTAACAATCTTAATCAGTTGAAAATAATATATTGAGATTTACCAATTTTCTTAATTTTTCTGCGACTTTTTTCTACAACCTGACATTGAAGAGAGTTTTAGACTTTAATTTTCTATATTTATAATTCCAGGAGGCAACAAATATTTAACAATACAAAGTTTTGCGAAGGGATAAAAGCAACGTAGCAAAGTGCATTCGAAAAATTACTGTATCGGAACATTTAAACAGTGGTATGCACACGAAGATCTTTCACGAGAATTGATTATTACCATTAATCGACGTAGAGCAAAGCATTGCAATTTAAACGTTCCACTTATTCGTATAGAACATGTTAATGATTCAAAATGTAATAATGAAATTCAAAATATTAATCGCGTCGTGTGGCGGCACGGCGTGGCCTTTATAATTGATAACACCCAAAGTTAATTACTCCACTGCGAAAACACGAGACTCGGTTATCGTTAAATGTAGATATAATAATTGGCGAACAAATTATTTCTCGATAAAATTGTAATTTAAAAATATTGTATCGGAAATACAATTTAAAAAAACGGTATTAAACTAAAACATAAAATGCAATTTAAAAAACGGTTTTGAAGTAAAATAAAATAAAATTCTGTGCACCAACTGACACGAGCAGAGGTTGAATTTTGCATACTTTAAGAGAAATATAAAGTGGATTCGAGAAGACTTCAGAATCATCTAATATTTCCCGCAGTTAAGTGGTTAAATGGCCGTGAAATATGGCGGCCAGAATAGAACGTCATCTTTTTGCAGCCTCAAATTTCCTTCTTTCTGCTATTACGTGGAAAATAAGCAAGAACGACAGTGTGGCTTGATTGTCGCGAGAAACCGAGCCCTTCTCAACTGTCCTGCAGTTAAAGAAACTGCCTCGAAACTGGAACGTGTCCATAGGCTACGGGATGTGATTCGAAAAGTTGTGGATATTATTAATAATTTCGAGGTATTCGGCCGGGCACTATACTTTATGGGCCTCATAAAAAGACTTTCAACGGCGCGGTATTTACGGGCACGGTAGGTCCAGAGTAAACGGGGTTAATGATTAAGAATGGTCTTTTCTAGCAATGAGTCTTGAGTAAGTTACTGCCAGTGCTCTGCTGTTTTCAGAGACCTGTTCTTTATTTCTTCAGGATTCAGCCTGTTTCTGTTGACTACGATTTATTACTAATCAGCCTGTCGCGCCGTAAAACACGAGCAAACTAATGAAAATAGAAAATGTACAGAACATATTTAAACATTGTGGACACTTTAAATAATTGTCACATTCGTATCTCGCGAATCGAATCGAATGATAACCGGCGTTCAATTAAAAACGGAATTGCAGCTCGAGTGTAATAAAATGCCATGAAATTAATGATAAAAAAGGTTATTAAAAACGAGAGTACAGGTTCGGTTCGACCAATGCACCGAGGTTACACAGCGAAAACCGAGCTCTACGCATTTACAGTTCGCACAAAACTATACTGCAAGAAAATTTAGGAAATGGTCTATGCACAAATGTATTAATTTGCATGAACATCTATTCATTATTATTATAATGATACAATAAGGTACAGATCGTGTACATCGATCAAATTATAGAAGGGATTGAAAATATTTATTCTAATTTGAAGGATAGCCATCGGACACAGCGATTGCGCAAGTATCCATCACAGTCAGTGCCAATAGACGAGCATTACACGGCGATATTTGTCCTGAATGGGCGATCGATATAACGATTGTCTGTGTCTTTTTATTGCCAGTCATTTTTTATCAATCCACCATTATCTACGGGCTGTTCAATTGAATTAATCGACTCGCGACGCGCACGCCGATTTTTCACGGCAAAAAAGCCGGCAGCACGGTTTCCATTTCCATTTGGCCGATACTTTGGTCCCCGGACGTCTCGACGCGAGCATCATGCATTATTGATCGAGTCCGGTATAAATGCCGGAAGTTGGCTCAACCGGCTGCAAGAAATTCATGCGCTCCGCTCCCTTGAAGATGCGTCTCACTCGGCTCGACTGCTGTCTCCCTCTTTCTTCAAGTTTCATATACGCGAACGATCATGGCCGAACATTCGACCTGTTTAACGTCCAATGTGTACTAATCTTACGAGCAATTTTATGTATTACGGATTTTCTGTATGGTAAAATTTATGTCTAGTAAAAATGAGTAGATAAACTATACGAGAGTCGAAGCATCGGAACAGTTAAAAATTATTGTTTCATTTTCGATGCCGTTGAGCCAGACAGAAAGAAAAAATGCTACAATATATCTGTTGATTAAACTTTACCTCGGGAAGCCAGAAACTTTTAACTTTTCATTATGTAATCCTGCAGATTTTGACCAATCACTAATTCAACAGTTATTTCAGAAGTTGGCGATTTTAAGCATTTTCTGACAGGTAGAGGCGCCACCATGTCAAAGAGACGAGTTATTTTTTGTAAATTGATTTACGAGTAATTCTTTTTCGGACTCGCTGAAGCACGAATTCCTTCTTATTCGTCCATTTAAGGGACTGAATTTTTCAGGCTGCACAATTCTCGCATCCGAACGCAATAAGAAGCTTATACGTCGCGAATGACAGATCTTTGTAAGCGATCACGCATCGTCGAAGTTACGGAACTACGAAGAACCCAAGACTGATAGAGGAAAATGGGAGACTCGTCCGTTATCCTCGGCGAATCGGAAGAAATATCTTTCGCTGAAGCATGCAGCCAGGTTGCTGCGCGCATGATGGATGCGTCGGAGATTACGTTCGAAGAACGCAACGGTCTTCGCGTTACCTGCAACATGGTAAAATAATTGAAAGCGGGGAAGGTTGTTGTCCAGGTTGATGAAACCTGATGCAGTGGAAATTGATTGCGTTGCGAACTTGGAATGGAAACGGGATTTTCTTCGCAGTTCTATGAAAATATACCACGATAACCAATAAATGATTTACATTCATCGGTGTTTGCTTTATGAATAAACCAGTATCTGCACAGTGGCTTCATCAACATTTTCCAACCTTTGCTTTCATTTCGAACAATAAAGTCAAACCATTGTTTAAAATACATTAAAATATATTGACAAAGTTAAAATATTTCACAGTCGTTCAAACAGTCAAGCTACTACTACGATATTCAGGCATAATTGATTGTTGCTTGTAAGAGTGTTCCAATTTCGACTACATTGTCCATAAGCATGACATTTGTTTCTCCGATGTTAAAATTCAATGAAATTGTTCGAATACTGTGAAAATAATGAAAAAAATATTTCAATGAATATTGTCATTTGCGAGAGCTCGAATCAGGACACGGAACGATGATCGTCAAATTATCAGCGTGCGTGCGTCAGGTGGACAACAACGGTGCAAAATGCGCCGAACATTCGAAGATGGGACTTCACGAAGTGCAAATAACTTAACGCGCCCGCGAAACTTGACGCTTGCGTCCCGGCTTGCTGGTTCGCATAATTTATTCGCGCTGCGCGTCGTAAATTTAAAGTCGCTGGAGATGAGTGCGCGCGGTACGCATCGAATTTACGATAGCGCATTTACGAGCACGCCGGAACGCGTCCGTTTCTGTTTCCCTTTATTACGGGACGCGAATTAAAATTGTGCGCGCTGGCAGTTCAATCACTTTATGCACGCCGGCCGTAATAACCGGCGTTTGTTTCGGGCGGGTTTCGCGACGCGCAGAACGCCGCGCCGCCGAAAGGCGTCCGTGAAATTTCATTAATCCTCGTCATAAAATCGAGATGAAAAAACCTGTGAACTTATAATAAATTACGTTATCGCGAGCACGGGCGCGCGGAACGTTGGTTGGCCGGTTTTCGGACGGGTAACGGTTGAATTTCAGAAATTCCTTCCACTCGCGCAAAAGGGAAATGATTGTAAAATTGTGTACTGGAAATTGGCTCGTGTAAATTTTCGAACGCGCGGCATCGCCCCGCAGAAAATTGATATCCGTTATCGTTCCCCCTTGCCGCAATTACGGCCGGCTTGCCTTTCGCCCAGCTGAACGGTCGGTGCAGTTCTTAACGAGAAACAAAGACATTTTCATAAGCACGCGCCTGTTGTGCGAGTCTGGTTCACTCGGGAATATTGAAAACATTAGGATGTTGCATATAAACTGTCCGATTTTGCAAATGTTATAATGCGTTTTGAAAAAATACTATTACAGTCTACAGGTTTATTGTGTATGACTCTGAGGTACAAAGGTGATCCTTAAGGACCTACCTTAAATTTTAATTTAAATAAGTAATTTCAGATTTCATACTCGACGACCAAATATATATCATTTCATGTACGATTCTACGCGATTTAGCAACTGTTTCTGATCTTATAAATTTAATATGTCATCTTCGGCCAGTGTTCGTTCTTCCATCAAGAGAATATTTACTTTCCCACTTTTTAATTTCACTCTAAAACTCCCGACGTTATGAATTCTGCCTGTTCCGTTTTGTTGCTAAGAAAAGTTTCAGGGAACTTTATGCGAACGCGGGAGTTTACGAAAAATTTTCTATATTTATAATTAAAAGAGCGGAGGGGATTTTCTTGCTGAATGTAAAGATGATCAAATTCCTGCAATTTTGCTTTTAATCAAAAATCCAGCAATTTCATGGAACTAGTAACCTTATCTGATGTAGAACTTTTTATAAATGAGAAACAAAATTAGAATTTTTTAACATACAAAATACTGACATATTATTACCTCAAGAATATAAACGGTCTTTTCAGATTATTTGTTCATTCTAGCTTATACAGTAGTCAGAAGTATACTCGCCAGCAATAGACTTATCAAACGGTACTGCCGCTGTAACTTTAATAAAAATTGTTATTATTGTTTAGAAAAATTCCAGTACATTGCTCGAACAATGATCGCATAAAATTTTGCGGCAGGACACTTTCGGAGCATGTTTGGCGAATGATTCCGCGTTTTCAGCACGGTAAACCTGTCGGCGCCTGACGTAATCGCGTTACTTGTCGTCTTAGTTGGTTGATTTACAACAAAGTGTAACGCAAACTACACGCGTATACACGTCCGACCGACCCGTTTGCTCCTGCCCGGCTAATGGCTACTTTCGGTCGGTATACGTCCGGCAGCGACAACGGAGAAGCGTCCTCCATGAACGCATTTTAGAGCACGGTTCGTTAAGGAATTACCTTAATAGCGGCCATTGAATTTAAATTAAACTTCCGTCGAAAGTTGAAACGAATTCTTGAATTTTTAAGCTCTTTCTCGTGCCGCGCCGGCGGAAAAGCAAAAAAACAGGTGCTTCAAACCACCCTTTTAATTTCGGTAGGGGTTCACCTACGGGTTTCCGCTAAATTTCATTCGGTTCTTTGTGAATCGAATTTACTGCTGCGCGAGAACTATTTTCGTAAAAAGGGATCCGAGTTTGTTCGCCGAACTGCCGGCGAATTCGCGATATCATCGATCCCGAAATCTGAGCTCTAACGAATTAGGGGGTTCTACCTCAATTTGGAGCAATAGAACCTTCCCAGAAAGATTATAATAAGTTATTGTAGCGTTAGAAGGTCACTCAATGTTTAAATTGTGACAGAAGTCATTTAAAGACATTAAAAACACTGTTGTCTAATTTTCAAATCATTAAAGATTTCAATAGAATTAATTCACAGTCTACTGATAACGTTGCGGTAATTATTTTCATTAGGGGCTTCCTCACCGATTTTGATGACCATGAAATATGTTGTTGTTGTGTTTTCCTATACATGTTACCGCCGCTCAGCTTTAGTTTCCGAGATATTCGCAAAAAAATTTCAACATCTCAAAAAGTGATCGAAGTAGGTGTGTGTAGGACTGTGTAAAATAGTATTTCAAATAGTTGACAGTAACATATATTTTTATGATATTTTGTTGCCTGTAACGTTATTACGATATTGTAGTCTGTTTATCAACATGTTACATATTCGTAATTAAACTACAAATAATACTTTGCTAACTATTATAGCTTCTCATGTTAAAAATCATCTCATGTTATTCGTGGTCGGAGTAACATCTTCTCGTTCGTTGTCACGATTTTATAAAATGTGTTGTGTGTGTGTGTTGCGTGTGTTGTTTAGTGATTGTTGTTCAATTATTCGGACCTATTCTCGTGAGTCAATAATTGTGTGCTGTGGATCCGACGGAGGTACGGAAGATTCAGAAGTAAGTACACGTTACATTAGTATTTTATAATGTAGTTTGTAGTACATTAATATTATATTTTATTATTCGTATGTAAAATATTTTGCAACTTCAATGTCCCTTTAACACTAGATTTACAAAGCACTAAAACTGACTACTTAACATTATTTTACAAAAATAACAAGAACGTGTCTATCCACATTTGTATCAATTTTTTAAATAATATATACCCACAGAAATAATTTTGTTGAATAATTCCCCATGGATACGTCTTCTCTAATGTAAAAACTTCTAATGTAAATATTTACCTTCAAATCTAACCCATACCTACTCCGATCACTTTCTGAGACGTTAAAACTTTTTTGCGAATATCTCGGAAACTAAAGTTGAGCGGCGGTAACATGTATAGGAAAAAGTTGTTCAGAATGATGACCTTGGAATGAGGAAGCCCCTAATGTAAATAATTATCAACGTTGTTGCAGTATCCGATATTTTCAATATCTGCCGTTTCATTTATTGCTATACAATGTTAATTGGTGGTAGAATCGAAAATGGGGTGATTCTAGATAAAAACTATACATCGAAAATGTAGAATAAAATTTTTTTATATAGGGCTTTGTTTTCGAGAAAATCGAGTTAGAAAATCGGCCGAGTTCGCGAACATTTGTAAGTAGAATCGGTAGGTCGTGAACAGACGCGTCAGACGATTATTTCCATTCGGTAGCACGCGTGATCCTCGAATTTTTCGACTTGTTTTCTTCGAAAACAAAGCCATGTGTGAAAAAATTTGATTCCATCATTTCGGTTGGACCACCAGTTACCGATCGCCCTGTATATTGTTCACACGAGTCGTTCCAAAGAGAAGCAGTTTCCTGGGAAAGGAAAGTGGCGTATTCGAGTGAAATTTTGTCACTCTCTCCGTCGCCGTTCGTGCGTCCACGTTGCTCTCGTTTCAGTCCGCCGCGCCGGTTGCGACGGGCCACTTTTGCGATTAAAGTTTAACTTTCGCGTCGGACCAGTGTGTTCTTCTGACCGACAGCTTCTTAAGCAGGGGCCAAGAAAAGAGTACTTGAAATAATTTCCCCGGAGGTCGGTCGTATATAAGCGAGCGCAGACCGCTCTTATTGCGGCAAATATACCTACTCGCCGCCAGCGGAACAGTTCTATTAAAAATGCGTGGAATAAATTAGATGAGTCCGACGGAATTGGTTATGCTGCATTGTGCAGTTCATTAACGAAGTTAACACCGCGCTTGCGTTAGCAGTCTCTCGTCTACGGGGCCGTTCAAAAGAAATGTTATTCCGTAGAAACGTATTCTATCACACTTCTATCAATTCTCAATTACTGCCTCGCATTAAAAAGTTGCTCATCAATTATCTTTTTAATAAAAATCTCAAAAAAAGTTATTAGACTACATTGGTGAGGTTGATTTGTTCCTTTACGTCTGAAATTGCTGTTAGAAAATTTATTAAGGAATTTCTGGTGGCTAGTTCAGGTTCATTTGCTAAAAAAGTCTTTTCAAACAACTGCTTAACAAATTTACATTCTCGTTTATTATAGCTAATTGTAAGTATGACTCTAATTGACGCCACTTTGACAAAAAATTAAAACTCATTTAGAAGATTGAGCCTCGATCTTCTCAACCTGCACTTCGTCTTTCGCAAACTGTGAAATTGGAACCGAAAGTTTTGACTTAATTGCGACTAAGTCCGAAGCCAATCGGTCGAGTAGATCTTGAGAACCGTGGCAGCCAATTTAGAAAACATAGTTTCGAGAAAATCGTGTTTAAAGTTTCCGGTATTTAATACTCTTCTGGTGATCTGTGCTGTGCGCCGCCTCTTTCGAACCGCTCTAACTTTCGTCAATTTGGAGAATTTATAAACACTGATTAAGTAAGACGTTTTGGAAACGATGTTCCTTCAGAACGTAGAAAAAGATCGTAGACACGTGTGATATATGGTTGCATACCCTTGGTAAAATAATGGAAATCGATTTCCCAAAAATAATATATTCTCTCAGTACAATAGTATGGCTTTCACAAAGACTGGTTTATTATATGTATGTAGTTTATTGTAAAATTAAAAATGTGTATTTAAAACATCCCACGAAGATATATCTGGTATAAGATTCGATATACAATCAGTGCAAATGATGTTTTGCAAAAATAGCTTTGGGAAAAATACTGGTAGAACCTTCTAGTGTATGATGACATTAATTTTGTATCAAATGCTACTTGAACATGACAAGATCTATTTATTACATTTTTAAAGAAATATAATTGTAAGTATAAATAGAAAATAGTTGTATCAACCCCTTTATTTTTCAATCGTTGATGGTAACCCCTTAGACCACTCAGCAGAACATAGGGGTGCATCAGAATAGTTGGGTCGAAGAAGTTATTATTTCATAAACGGTGGTGTTAAGGGAAGGGTTTCCCTCTGTGAATGCAAGGCAAGTTTACAAGTCGTGGTCTCGATGCCTCGTGACCGCACGCCGATCGATGTTCGGGGGCGAACGTGACTAAACCTTTTTTTCCCCCCATCGAGCCGAGGGTGAGAAATGAGACGGCGGCATTAGCGTCCCTTCGCCGCTTCATAGTATGGGTTGCAGGTGCGAAAATTCCATTTCCTTCCGCCTGTCACACGGCTCGGCCACAATTTTCGTTTTTGGCGTACGTGCGCAGACCCTGCCTTTAAATGTTCCACGAACCATAGGCGGAAAGGGGTGTGGAGGCTGGATATCCCCGTTGGTCCCCGGTGTAAAACGTCCTCCGGAGCCCGTTCGCCACCCTTCTTTCGCTGGAGACGCGATCGGAAAACCTTACCGGCAACGTGCTCGAGATCAATGACGAATTTAGCCGACGCGTGTCAGCCGACACCGTGAAATATTTCCAGCCGCTGCACCGCGAGGGTATCGGTACAAAATGTTGCTATTTCGATCAAATTCAAAGGAGTGCCGGGCACGTTACGTCGACGGTCGCTCGATGGAATTCTGATGACGGTTATGAGCATTTGTGAACCCGCGTCGGTCGCGGTGCCAATTTATTGTCACGGTTACAGAGTAGGGTGGTCCTTATATTCCGATTTTCGATTTTTTTTTATCGTCTTACAACCCTAAATTGATCGTACCTATTTTAAATCAGAATAACTGTTTCGTTAGTGGACCAAACAACTACAGATTTTTTTAAGCGAGAGGAATTCATTTAGTCGAGTACGTGTAATGAAAATTTTGGAAAAAATGTTAATTAGTCGGGATATGGAAACAGTAGTAAACGTTGCGTTTCATAACTTTTTTATCCGGGCATGTAATTTGAATTTACAAAATTTATTTTGTGGAGTCATAGAGGTAGAACATAATATACCTACGTAAGTAGTGTAAGGACCATTTCAGTCTGACTGGCAGTATTGAGAACGTTCGTATTCATGCAAGCAGACCTGCTATGATCAGATAAGTAATATGAAGATCCCTTTAGTCAGACACGCGGTATCACTGAATGTCTGCTCAAACAAGTACTATAAGAATCGTGCAATGGGTAGACTACAGATTTGTATGCATTCAGTAAAAGAGATTAGCTTTAGTCATTAGTAATTAATCGTGAGCGCCACGAATTCATTTCTACACCCAACACGTCGCACACAAGGTAGCAAAGATTAACGCACCATCAGATCTGGAAAAGAAACGTTCCAGTTAATTAGTGGTATATTAGACAAATGATGAAAAAAAGTGGTAGCCAAGTAATATTCTCTGGTATCAGCTATTTATCAAGAGAACGAATTAGACGTTCCACCCCGAGATGGTTCAAAACGACTTCTTCGATACAAGGATCGCGCCAGGCTGTCGCTCCCGCGACCATGTCACTTCCAAAAAAAAAATGCTCGATCCATCACGTAATGTCGCCGCACGCCAAGTGTCTGACTAATCACCTTCCTGCGCTACTCGCCCCCGATGTCTGGCCACGTATTGATTTACGCTCCTGAGTCGCAACTTCTGGCGTCGCGTCGTTTTCGCATAACTATGGGGCAGTGAACGACGCTCTCGCATTGGTCACGTCGCGCCCGATGCGTCACGATGCACACGCAAGTCGCATAGCACGCGCGGCCTTGTCCGTGCACGGACGCCTTAAATCATGCGATCACGAATCATGCGTTGGAACGACCGCAGTGCATTCGTTCCGGCGCCCTTTAACGCCCCGACGACCACTGACGCCACAGTGGCGTCCTGCGAATTTCCGCGACTCGTACATGACGATGCCCATAGTGTTTTCCGTGTACCATAACATTAAGTTCTCTGCTGTGGAACACTTTGCTGTGTGGCTCGATTTTTAATGGGCATGGTTAAATTGTGTCCACAAAAGTCTGTAAACATTTTATGGTTCTCGTGCGCGCACGTTTCATTTGGTTTATATCTACTTTGTTCTTGTCACAAAATAATCTAAAAAGGAACATGTGTTAAATTGTAATAAAATTTTAATCGAAGTAGCAGGTGATAATCGAGTAGCTGTACAAACTGAGAAGGTTATCGTTACACGTTATAAGTTTATTTAATATAATTTTGTTCCTATTTATGTGGACTCATGGTAGAATTTCTTTGTATGGTGATGCCAAGGTAAATTTTGCAAATTCTTGGATTTTATAAATAAGTTCGAAATCGGATTCGAGAAATGAGCCAGATCGATTTTGTTTACGAATTGAACCGGACCCACGTAAGCTAAATAATTCCAGAAGACTATATCATTTTTTGACAGTCCAAGTATAGAGGTCTCGTAGTATTAATTCCTGATGTTGAAATAAAAAATTGATCAACTCGTAAGAAATTATGTGAACCAGACGTATTTTGATTATAAATTAAAATTGACCCAAACCAAGTTCACTAAAAAATTCTGAAGAGTGTATCACTTTTCAACAGAGCAAGTATAGAGGTGATTTAGTGTCCATTTTGAATAAAATTTCTGGCATTAAAAATGAAAAAATTGACGGTTTGGTAATGAAACGAATCGAACCCGTTTTGGTCACGAATAGAACCAGGCTAAGTAATTAAACCAGGCTTAAATAATTCCAGAAGATTGTATAACTTTTCAACAGTCCAAGAGCCGCCTTTAATGGTCCCGTACCCATCGACCATAATGCCGGGGCTCACACGGAGCCGTGAATTTATGAACGGGAAGAGCCCGCTTACCGGCGCCGCCTTAATTTCGAAATTGCTTGGCACGCACAACACGCTTTTCTATGAATACGCAGCGGATCCGCGCGTGCGGAGGCGCGGCTGGTAAACGGCACGTATCACAATTCAAGTCGCCGGTGTGATGCGATGCAGCATGCAATAACGCCGGGGACGCGTAACGTTATCGCGCGAAATAAATTGCTCCCCTGTTGCCACGGAAAAAGTCGTTTAAACAGTCCCCCGGAGCACGTGCTCCGTCTCGCTTTGTAATTAATATTCGGTTAATCTGCGTGCCTTCTATCGACTGCGTCGCACTTTGAATAACGGCGCCTCTATTGCGTCTCGATTTCACTCTATTTCTGCGATTACGCGATTCGTTCTCCTTGCGCTTTGCCACTTGCACGGATTAACTGGCTGTTCGAAATACAATTTTTGAAAAAATGAATATCAATCAACTACTGATTACAAAAGAAAGTCTTTTGATCATGCAGTGTGATCTATATCATTTAAAATCTTCGTGTACGCTTTAATAGCACGCTAGAGCACAGTATTTTATAGTTATGGACATAAAGCACTCTCTAACCATAATGAACGTATTTAGTTCCTCTCTCTGGAGCTCCCAAATCCTTTAGAGAATCTTTTAGGTATTTTCTCATGGAGCTTAGTATGATAAATCAATGACGGAACATTAGTTGAACGTAGCACTGTACGTTCGTAATCGTTAACTGTCATTACCAAGCGTTATTAATACAGATTGTAGAGTTTCATAGAGTAGGTACATTCTTTGTTAAAAATGAACTAGATAGAACATTTCGTAAGTGATATGAGGATATAAGAAAAATCTTCGTTTTAAATTATTGAACGAAACCAGCTGCATTACCTGGTATTAGAGTTTCAAAGTGAGCATTATATTTCAAACGTAATATCGTATTTCTTTTATTCTCAACATGATAAACTTGCCTGCGACAAATTCAAGGATATGCACCACTAAATCATTCCGTTTTATGGCTGCTCATAAAGTGCGGTGTAACTGTGGTCTGGCCTGTGTTAGTAGCATGGTCAAGTAGGGTCTATCTGGTCGAAGTTGTGCCACACGATCTGACTCTCCAGGGTAGTGTGACTTTACAATCTTGCAACAATCTTGGAAGCGTTGTTGTGACCCCGTGTCACAAAGTTTAGATTTCGCGGGCTCGTATATCTTCGGCGTTTATGCCGTGAATCATCCGAGTCAATGATGGAAGTGAATAATCGACGATTACACTCCCCGGCTCCCCGGCATTTATTATGGGTGCAACTCTCTGCAACTCGGTATAATAACAAGCTTAGTATTACGAAAGATTTAAACACGTTCTGAGAACTCGATTAAAAATGTAAAGAGCTTCGACCTTCCTCCATAACCGATAAAACATAATACAATTTCAGTTTTAGTTAATTTTTGGCAGAATATTTAACGACCAGATTTATATTTTATTCTAATTTCCGTAAATTGAATTCTAACAATCTATATTTATAGAGATATCTTCAGTTGATGGGTTTCACGTTGATCTATGTATAAAGTATGCCAGTAGTTATAATTCGTGGAAAGTTATTAAAATTTAAATAGAATATTTCACTTGTCCAAATTGCATTCCAAAACTGGATTAAAGTAGTACCGTTTGTTTCGTTGCATGTAGTGTAAATTGTAGGCGACGTATTTTCCAATTGGTCTTTGCATAGTTGTAACTATGTCCACTGCAATTTTTAGCAACTATTGTTTTTATCCTTAGGAAAATGGCCCTGTCGGGAGGATATAATGCAAGGGAAAACCAGATGTATAGTTCTCGAAGCATTTACGAAACGATTTTCTGGGACGTGAGAACTACATTTTGCATTCGACCCATGTGATCGAGCAGGTGTATAGAAATGCCCGACATAATTTCGTTCTGCAATTTTAATCTCGTTGAACCAATCGAATGATTCGAACTGAGAAATTGGATAATACAAACGTTTCGTGCTGTCGTTTTATACTATTCTCGTAGCGGGGATCTTCCTGCACATGCAGCTGCTCTGAAAATACTATGTTTCTAGTAGACTATTCCCAAAAATAAATTATAAATATTTTGAATAATTTCTGACTCTTCTGAATAACCATCTGTCCTATTTTTTATGCGTTGATTTCTTTTTACATGTCAGACGAGTCATTTAGACGTTTGAAAATGTTGGATTCGTATGTCAAAAACAAAATGGAAATAATTAAAAAATTCTTGCTGTTATTGCTATCCTTTTATGTTTCACTATAAGTTTTATGTAGTTGTTACATGAAAAGTAATTTTATCAGCATTATATTTACGTTACGTAGCATCCGCACTGTATCGCACATCAACGTTATGCAAAAAAGTAACGATGGCATTAAGATGACACTCGCAATGGGCTCGAGATAATTTTTTCATCATCGTTAGACACGCATCCAGAATGCATACATACCTGACAGCTACACTTAAAATAACGAAAATAATTAATAATCTCGTCTGAGCTGGAGAGTTGTGTACAATAAGGCCGTAGAAAATAAATAAATAAATCCGCCTAAGTGCCGAGAATAAACTGGTTGTTCCAGACCACCGCGTTTTCCCGAGTAATTCAATTTTCGGCGAGTGCCGTGCAGATACCGGGGCGATGCGTCCGTGGAAGCTACGGATGGGCCAGGTAAACAAAGATTGTCATCTCGAGGTTGTTAATTAGTAAGAAATCTGTTCTCGGTTAGCGTAACATTATCTTGATGCCACGGCAAAGTGATTACAATACTCTTTCCTCATTCTCAACGCTTTGCAGCCGCACACTCGAGCTGCCTGCTCGCGGTAATACGCCCCTAAGTGTGTACTTACACGGGGCTATTAAATTCCTGAGTGCACAGCGACCACGATACCACCACTGCCTTAATTTTAAACTCGCTTCACGGCTGTCGCTGTGCTCGAGACTTTAAATTCTACACGAATCCGCGACAGTATAACGTAACGACCGAGCGATGTGTACACATTGCTGATTCCCCTACAGAAATACGAAAGAAGCGTAACCGTGTAGAGGCCTCGAGAGCTACGTTTAAGTTTTTCTCCAGCTTTCACGGGACCGATTCAATGTCCTTCCCCTACCACCACCACCACCCCCTCCCTCCGGTTTCTACCCTCTCCCCACTCTTCTTTTTAGAAGGGAAACCGGGCACGGTCAATAGAAATTATAGTCACGACATTCGTCAAAAAAGTCTCCCTTAGGCTCGCGAGCCAGACCCCGATATGGAGTTGCTCGCGGAATCGAAGAATTCCATTTAAAAGCCGTCGTGCGACGATGATTTTACCAGTTGAAAAGAAAATGGGGAGGAAATGGACTCGAAGGACCGGGCATTCACGTGTTTTCGGGAAAGGGTCTTAAGAGATGAACCGAATCGTGCACCCTATTTCGGATACAAATTCCAGGACGGAATGGTATCGGACATATTTTTCTCATTTCTTTCGATTTCATAGCGTTCAAACAGTTTCGCGGAAGGAAAATATTGTGCGCGGCAGGAACACAGACTCCTCGGCAAAATTGTTGCGTGCTAATAATGCGTTATTGTTGCTGGAACTAACCTCGGCACTAATTTATCGGAGCGCTTAAAGTGCGTTCTCAAACTGACAAGCTGTTAAAGTAGAGCTCGTCTTATCTTGTTAATGAAATTTGAGAATGAATATCTACACCCAATCTCAACATCTGAAATTAGAAAAATATAAAAATTAAAATGACGAGTCAAAACAAATGACAGATGTCATGAATCATTGATTTTAATTAAAGGCTTCGCAATTTTCCTCTATAACATAACTTACAGCTGCATCCGCCAATAATTCCCGTTTAAATATTCACTTGCTACTATTATTATGGGACAGAGGGAGTATCAAATTCTCATTGGTGTGTTAGCCCATGATTAATACGAACGCTATTAACCAGCAACTGTGCAACGTCCGTCTGTAATTGCAGCCTGAGACAGATCGCACTGTATCTTCCTCTAAATACTTGAAATTTCGAATTGTCAATATCGGGTTGCAATTTCCAGTTTTGAATTTCATATTTTGGACAAAACGTATCGCAGTTTCGAGTTTCGAGCATCGACCAAAGAGCATCAAATATTGAAATTTCGCATACCAAATATCGAATTTCTTCGTATCGTTTTAATATTTGTTTCATTTTATGTTGGAACATTGACTTTGACAATACTCGCGCGGAGCGCGTATTCCAAATTCATTTAGTTTCATTTCCGAAGCTAAAAATACACATAGGCTTAGACATCGACGATTTTTTCGAACCCATGCAGTGCTATTCTGGTGTGACAGGTGTGTTTTAGGACTTTTTTTTTAGATATTTTGTAAAAACCTTTGGTAGTAAAAGCTCACAAAATTTCAGCCCAATCGGTCAAGAGATTACCGAGAAGAAGGACCACGAATTTGGTTTATCTCGTGTGTACCCCATCATTGTGATTCCTCTTTTGTTTGACCTTGAACTCGTGGTGCGAGTCGCTACTGTGCAACGAACGAGGTCGCGACCAGCGAGGTTGTACCGAAAAAAAATATCTGGTTCCCTTAAACAACGTCGCACGGCGAGATCTACCGCTCTATAAAGAACAATTTGTCGGATGATCGCGCGTGACACATACATTTGATTGTCCCCGGGGATTCGCCGCCGCCTCCGACAGAAATTTTCCTACGTTAACGTTTTTCTTTCCCCCGTTTCCGCTCCGGGGGCCGACGACAAAGGACCGCCCCGCGATTCGCTGAGCTTTAATCGGGCAGGAGCTCGCACAAAGCTGCTGCATATATGCACCGCGTTCTACACGCACAGACACACGGACACACACGTACAGGTTATCCGTAAAGAAGTTCACACGGTGTCGACGATCTTTTTAGAGGTGCTCACGACTCCGTCGATTTCCGACTGTGTACCCTAAACCGCCGGCCGCTTAATCATTCACGACGCCGCTCCGTGTGTGCACCGGCGAATGCACCACCACTCAAAGGAACGCTAAAGCGTCCGGAACGTGCCCGATGAAAGAAGTAAATAGAAGGAATTCGAGGTGAAGGTGAATTACTACGGACCACAAAAAATAAGACTCGTCCCCGGAGTCGTGGGAATTCATGCGCGTTTTCGTGACGACCCGTTACACTGGCAATTTTTCGGTGATAAGTAATAATTTTTAATATTTTTTCAAGCTCTATGTTAGGTCATCGTCTTCGGTTAAGAGTGCTCGAGTCAAGCCCCTAGTTAAGGGCTGTTTCTCGAGACGTGAAACTTATGCACAATTTCCCTGGCCTGTTGAACAGGCAATTTTTCAGCTCAAGAAATCGCTGATAAATATTCTCGAGAGAACGAAACCCTCCTCCATTGTGATCATTTTTTAATGTCCTGTCAAGATCATCTTAAACGTTGTAATGGTTTCGGCAACTCGATGGTAACTAAAATTGAAATTTGTCATGTGAATATTTTGAATTGATTACCAAGTTAAATTTCGTTTCTTTGGAAGAATTAATTCGACGAATAAATTAATATTATCCTCCAAATATTGGATGGACATACATCGATTTATCTCCCAAAACTCAGCCGATTAATGATAACATACAGGTATACGTGCTTAAACAATTTTGCTTGGATCACGGTGACTCGTTTGGAGTTCAATAGAGAGCTAATTGCAACTAAAAACGTCCCACATTTCATATGCCGCTAATAATTGAAGAGTATTAATTTATCGACAGATTTAACAGGTATGAATGGACAGTTTATAATTAACGGAATTTTATGCGTCTAAAATCTTTATGTGCATGCAGTCTGTGTCGATAATATTGTATGTCAGTACGTCGTATTAGATACGAGAATGATTGAATCCCGAATAGAATCGATAATATACAGAAGAATTAATAATCTATGTGCGGTTAGAGGATTTATAGGCCAAATTCGTTGCTCAGAAAAAGGAATGCACCTGTTTAAAGAGAGTGGTTTCGTTTATTTGGTAAAGAACACAAGACAACTGCTGCCGCAAAACGTTTCCCTTTGTTTAGCATCCCGTTCTACTCGCTAGTCAAGGAAATTCTACGCCTTTGTCAACGCGATTGCTCCACGGGGATGAGGTGTGTCAAGTAAATACATTAAACTCGGAAACTTCAGCGAAGCTGCAGAGACTGCGCGATTTATACAGCGTTTCTCTAAATCTGTTTGTATAATATAAGACGGATGCGGTGTTGTACCGTTGCACGCTTCTCCACCATTTTTTCCATTCTGTTCCACGAAATGGTAAACCAATAAACGTGTATCAACGTGTAAAATAAAAAGTTAACTCAACATGCATTTCTTGCGTGAAAATTTTTTATAGCCACTCTACGAAACAAATGTGATCACGTTGCAGGCACCTTTTCATTCTCTTCTCAATTTAACCACTAAATTCTTTCGCAAGCTGCGTTACAGTTATTACGACACATTTTTCGTTTCGTTAATTCGATTGTACGTACAATCGTACAAGCGAGGAAACAGTGAAAAAGCCAGAATTAAAAAGAATAGAATTCTCGTTAATTCAACATTAAATATTTATAATGCTACCTCGGTAGTCCAAACACTTGGGGTTTGAAGTCTCTAATATTCCAACATTCCGACTATTTTAAATTTTTATAAAAATGATAAGAATGTGACTATCTAAATATTTAGAAATTTTCACTCACGGAAGCATTTTTACCATTTCAATAATCGTAAATTAAAAATATGGACAAGTCAAGATTGGGTTAGGGCGCGGACTTTGACGAATGGGAGTTCCGCAGGGCTGAAAAGTGCGCGGAAAGTCGCCGTGGAAAAAGGACGAGCGGGTGTAACGGGCTAAATGTAAATTGTAAATGGTGGCGGTGGGAAGAAAAAATTCGCAAGTGGGAAGTTATTCACGGCTAAACCGAATATCCCCGGCCGGGTTTCTCAATGGAACGCTTTGTAGTAGGGAAGACCATCCGGTCAATTATTCAAGCGGGAAAGGGTCAAATGTCCGAGCCGTGTGTAAGTCATTAACGAGCACAGGAAAATTGTCCATGCGCAAGCAAGGCGGCAACCCGAGAGCGAGAGGCAGCGTTACATAAACGCCTGGACCCTCGAGCATGAGCAGCCAGTCGCCGCGCGCCAGCTGAAACAGCGTTCCGCGTAACGACGATACTGGCCGGGCGCTATGGTAAATTCAATTTTGAGTATCTTTTCATCAGAATTCCTTTCATGCATACGTTACTCCCGGCGGGAGTAGCGAAACCCGGCAGCTCCACGGTTCTCAGAGTCCGGCTTTCCGAGACCTTGGCTCGACACCGGAATCCCGATACGCTCACGCGTTACCAGCCCAATCAGAAATTTCACCTCACGCATGGTGACACGTGAATTCCGACCATGATTGCGCACAATACCCCTCGGTTCCTGGAAGAAACATTCTGGGAATCCCCTAACGATCCCCCGGCGCGGCGCCTCGAAGTCTTATTAAATGTCTGTGAACTGCGGCTCTTTACGTGTTTACGGGACTCACGCATTTCTAAAAGAGAAGAAAATTGGTATATTATCCCTCGGACTCCTGCAAGTCCTAGGCCTATGTCCGAGTCACTTCCGACCCACACCGTCATTTCGATATTCGTTTACAAGCGTTTCGGCGGCTACTTAACAGTTGTATATTTATGAGAAATATTCAGAACATCCTGAAGCAAAACAATGGGGTGCAAGAGAAAAATATGAGCTTCATTCTCGAATAAATCGATGCTGAAAATTGTTACGTTCGTGTCTGTATTAAGTATAAAATCTGAATAACGAATCAAACTTTTGACCTAGTTCCGTCGATTGACATAAAGGGCAGTCACGGTCAGACAAGTACAAAGTTACCATCATCGCCAGACAAATAGAACAAATCCACCGTGTTCGGCTAAGTAAAACGAGACAATCGTGGTCAGACAATTGAAATGAAATCGTCACGGCCGGGCACAGCAATCCTAACGGAGTTAGTAGATTGGACGCACCGTGGACAGATAAAAGACAATCGCTGTTGGTACGAAGGTAAGAGAGATAATCGCAATCTAGGCGAGTAGATTAGGTACAGACATTTTCCAGGCAATCAGGATGGACGCGGAAACTCTCACGACACGTAAAACAGTTGCCCGCCGAGCAAGTAGAATAGGGTCACTGGTCAGACAATGGACGGCAGCGCTGGCGACATATATAGAGCAAAAACAAGCATTTACCTAGCATGTAGAATATCGAACGTGCAACCAAATGCAACGCGGCTTGACAAAAATGAATGACCAGCGTCATTGTTAAATTGTGGCATCGCTGGCTTTGTGCAAGCCAAAGACGAGTTGCGTTCAGAATGTGCGACACACGCGAGCCAATTACAGCGGGCACGGGCGGGCGCGGTTCGATTTTCAAAACACTTCAATCCCGGTTGCTTTATCTTCTCGGGGAAGGGCTAGTAATTGGATGACGAAGGAAACGTACCTTTCTTACCGAAAAATGGGAGCGAGCTCGGGCGGGGAAACGTCAGGAGGGAGGAATTCGTTGCGAAGAAGGAAAGGAAAGTGGAAAATATCGCGCTTCTGCTTCCGGTGTCGGCGGCGTCCCTGGAACACTGAACTTCCTCCGGCAGCTATTCCACGAAATTCCGCAATATCGAATCTCCAACCGGAGTCGCTATTTTACAAAATTCCGGAAATCTTATTCCGTGGAAACACGCTTACGCGCGCGAGCGCTCGCGGCTGAGGTTTCCGTTCCACCTTCTCCTCCTCCTCCTCCTCCTATTTCCCCTCCTCCCCCGCCCCCGCTGGCGGAGTGCGATCGGTCTTATTCGTCGGGTAATAACGTTATCGCGATCAACTCGTTACACACCCGCGCCTGACCCAAATAACTGTAGTTTTACCGTGGTATGCATTTTCCATTTAACCGTTAATATCATCGATCGCGCTCTCGGCCAGGACACCGCACTCGCCGCCGCTGCCAGTATCGCCGCCGGGATATCAGCAGGGAACGATGCATCGACGTTTATTATTTATTTAAGAGACGCCCCCGGCGTTTGGCAGCTGTCGACCCGCCCGATGACATTCTCCGTGACGTTTCGATGACACCGGAAGTGATAAAAAATTGCACGTCCCGCCGGACTGTGGATGTTCTTCATTTTTCAGAAACAACCGCTGCGGATGACGAACGAGGCTAATTATGAACGAGAGCCGAACATTATGGACAGCATGCCAGAGTTCATTCATTATGATTGGCGTACTAACGAATTAATTCGACCCAGCTGGATTTTATCGGCAGGACAGCCCATTTGGTTTTGACCCCCCGTTTTCGATATTATTTTACTTCTCAGGAATTTCGACGTCGAACGGCGATTACGTTAACGCGACTGTTACAACGATATAATTATTGTAAACACTTCGCGTCGGCTGTTTCACGAAAATTTTGTATAATTCAATTACGAATGAAAATATTCCCAAGGCGTGTTCGGCCGAATTTCATTTCTGTCCATTATCTCTTTAATCGTAATGCAATTAACCGCATTGTTAACACAAATAGTAGATTGCACGGAACGGAAACGGCGCGTTAATTTAAGATATACATCGCTGTGTTTCTTCAGATTTTTCATTCGTGAAAGTAAACTCGAATGCCACTCAAGAAAATTAAACACTTCATACGTTGGAATTATTATTCATTGAATAACGGACAGACAATTCTTTATTATCTATTCATCACGCGCATCGTGTGTTTCGTGTCGCGTGGATTAACATGCACTCAGAATATAAATTTGCACTTACGGATATGTGCATTTTAATAATTTATGGTTCTATATACCACATCACATTCTTTTGTAGATAAAATGTTCTATGTATGTAAATTATTTTCACGATATTAGACAATCAATAATTTGGGCTTTAGCACTGTTGTTTCTGTATCTTAGATTTTTACGAATATCATTTCCTGTATCTGCAAAATTGGAGCATGTATTTATTTGAATAATCTTTCCCATGAGAAAAGTTTCTATATATAGACGTAGGAACAACTTGATGATCAATCTATCACCGTCGGCAGTCTGTCAAACCTACCGCTATCATATCATCGATGCAGTGCACGCTTAGTATGCCCCTAAAATCTTCGCGTGCAGCCACTGCCAGACATGCAATAAGCTATTTTATGGGAACATACACCCGTGACCGTTCTTCTTTCGCATTAGCGTCTATTTCGATCGTTCCGGACATTTTGCAATAGCAGATCTTCCACTCCCATTATTTCACCATTTTTCATAACGTTCCCTATTCCAAAAATAAAATAATAAAAATTCAAACTGTTCCGTCAAAATTTCCAAATGATGTTCTCATCCATCTCGTCAGTGAATCCGCTGAATTCTATCTACAAATTTCAGTGTTTCAGAATTGGCAATTGTATAAACTAGTCTACACTATTTTCAGATTACAATTTCTGTACCACGGTGTCACGAGAAAATATGAAGATTTGATTATGAGAAACGTAAAGATCTGATCATTCGCAACCGTCGAAGTACGAAGAGCCCGAAGGCAGAAGGTATTTGCAGATCGCGTTTACTTCATTAAAATTTCGTTCTACTCGAGCCGGTTCGATTTCCTGTGGGTAGCTTTTTGTCGTCGAGTCGCAAACGGTGATCATATTCAGCGGGAGAAAAAAATTTTTCGAACAGGACTCGAAGAGAGATAGCAACAGCGGGGAACTTCCCATTACCAGTTCGAAAATGGGCCAAGAGAAATTCGAGAGACTTAAAAGACGGTGCCGGGAGATATCTTATCGCCGAACGTGAGCTAGTAACGGCACAATATAATAGCGTATCTAGCACATACTCGACCAAACAGTTCGGTACAGCCGAGTCGTCGGCCCTTGCGAGTATATACGACGTTTTGCAGCCGCCTAGTCGAGATATGTTCGTCGGTCTCGCGGCGGGATCGTGTGCCCGCATACCAATGAGCGTTGTGGGCGGAACGAGAGAGCCTCATAGTTGTGACTCAGTTTGTGCTGCACAAGCGGGAAAAAGATTTCACGGGGTAGAAAAACGGGAAAATCGAGGAGGCATCCATTTGGAAGGTAGCCACGATTTTGAAAGCGGAACGCGCGCGAACGCGCTAGCGCAGTGCCGCGTGCGCGCACACGCGCCTCAACTACGAGTGGCAGTTTGAATAACGTATGCGCGGGATATAACTTTTGAGCCGAAAAGAAACGGGGGCCAGGCGAGAAATTTGTTACGCCTTTTATGAGGGCACGGCAAACTTTACAGATTCAGGCCAGTGTTACTGACGGTACCGAGTACGTTGTGTTTACAGAGCGGATCCAGCTTTTGAAATTTATTCCCGCGAAAAAACGCGTGCGTAACAAGTTTCTGCTGCAGTTACAGTTTTTTCTTTTTTTTTTTTCATGCCCGAGAAATATTCGTGGTAGACCGATGGGTGTGGTGATATCTCCGAGCAGTTCTACTCGGTTTCGGCACAGAGTTCCTCGTGCGTTCGCATGTTTATACATTTAGGCGAGATATGCAGGGTGGGGCGGAAATCGCAGTACAACCGGGCAGGAGGTGATTCTACATGTAAAAAAAATAAATCGAAAAAAGCAATAAGATTTTTTCGTTTCACACCTTGGTTTCGAGAAAATCGAGTTTAAAGTCTTAATATGTGCAGGAAGTAGAATTGGTTGGCGCCTCTGACGACTCCAAATATGTAGAATCACCCCCTTCCCTGTTCTACTATGATTTCGTAATGTCACAATTGGAAGTATTAGGTCTTTGAATAAGTATTGAAAATTTTTCTTCATATTTTTTTATCAGTTTTATTGATAACAGAAAATTAGGGATAACATATAAAATACTGGTGGTCATGGTTATACGTTTTCACCTTCCAAAATTATGGAGAATTTTGCATTACTTATGGGGCGATTAATTTATTATGATTAATTTTCAAATATCCACAACCCATATCAATGGAAATATCTCGCTTTGCAGCAAAAGGAACAAAATTGTTCAGATTTCATGTATAGTACCAGCTTTAAACAAACAGTATCAGATTTATAATTCAAAGAAAAATCCGAACCAAGTTGATACTCAGCCCGACAAATGCCACAGACATTGCCAGGTATCAGACGCATCTCGACAAGTGGAATGGGTCAATGATATCCAGACGAGTAGCGCGGAGCAAGACACGTAAAGTAAAAGAGTAACGTTGGAGTTGGTAGAACGGGAAGACTGTAATGGGATCAGTGAAACGAATCAGCTATAGACAGACAAGTATTGTGTAACAACGCCAATAAGATAAGTAGAATGTGTTGCGCAATGGTCTGACAAGTAATATTGGATAATAATGTTCAGGCAAGCAGAATTTTATATCCATGCTCGCAGGAGTAGAAGACAACAGCGATGATCAGCCAAGTGTAACATCACGAGAGTGATCGGGCAAGTAGCACGGGATACAAATTATCGGACTAGTAGAATAGGACGGCAATGGTCCACCAAGTAGATTGGGGCATTCTGAACACGTATAATAGGACAATTATAATCGCACCAGAAGAAGATGGTGGTTAAGGTCAGCCACGTGGAATAAAGTAGTTCTGCCTCGACAAATAGACTAGGGTAATTCTGGTCAGGGCAAACTGAGATTTGAGACAGTGTTTAATAGTGCTCAATATTTTGAAATTTTTTAAAAATAATGCAGAAAATGTACCAAGATATATCAGTGGCTATATGTGACAAGTGTGTGTACTAATTGAGCAACGATGATAGTTTAATTGAAAACGTGAACGTATCGACGCTGTGTCGTAAAGAATATAGATTACACGGGAACCGTTTAGACGTTTTCCCGTGCTCTTGGCAACCGCCGCTGGTATGAATACTTGCATTCTGGCCAGCTTCCAGGAAACATTATAATATGTTCCACCATTACACCCTCGAAACATGTGTCACACATACTTCCAGCTCATTTATAAAACGTCTCGTATAATCGAGTATTATGATTTTACTGCGCGGCGAATTCACATTATCGTTCAAATAACCCATTCGGTACATTTAGAAGCTGTTCGCGTTTGTAGAACGCATTTACAAGGGGGCTCAACCCAGAACCCAACCGAAACTTAACCCAGAACCAGAAAAACGTTCATGGTTTAGCCTCGTTTGAAATATTCGAACGTTATTATTAGCCATCGATTTCTTTGAAGGACCTGCTTCGTGAATAATGCTACTGCATAATTGATGTGGCTGGAAGTGGTAGGGGGTTGTACTTATTGATTTAATAGCAACAAGTACAGCTTGGTAACTTTTATTGTTACAAACATACTTTGTTATTAGAATTGGTAAGTTTTACCATTTCTGCCTGACACGAGAAAAATTAAGATAATTGAATCATAAAAATATATAGGATTTTATGATATTGTTATATTATTTTAGACGTATTAATATGATTAGAAGAGGAAATATATTTTCCTTTAACTGCTGTTTCTTGAGAATGACTTACAACATTTTTATTTTGGATAATGCACCGCAGTTCGAGTAGTAAAAAATAATATAATAGAAATACTGAGTCATTGCAAAGTTCGTTATAGAAATGAGTGAAACGAATCGAAATGATCGGACCGGATCCACGCCTACAGTCGAGCAGTCAATAATTGAAATCGTCGCTGTGCGACGTGTCAACGAACTTCCCCCAATTAGAGCCAGCCGCGATAAGCAGAATTAATCGATTCTTGGACAAGTAAAATACGGTGGCCCATTACGAAATCGCTGGCCGGCCACTTGGGAGCCTGTATCCGCCTTGGCGGATACGACTGACGAATTTTTCACGATATTAATTCTCCTCCGGCTCTCCCGGTGGTACATTATGCCCATTGGGATGGAACTGGCACCAGGCTTCAGAATGAAAGGATCATTAATACGAATCCCGGCTTGCCTCGAGACCGGGCCACCGCCATTGTGTTCGAGCCGCGGAACGAGAAAACGGATTTATAGAAATGAAGATTTAAGGAGAAGCCTGACATACCTGGGTGAAAGCATGCTCGAGAGAGCCGAAGGTCGAACCTGCCGTCGGAATTATGACGTCATCTCGACGTAACCCTTTCGTTTTGCGGTGCGCATCTTCCGTTCGCCTTCCGGTTCCCTGGAACCGGCTTCATCGATGTTACTAATTGGCGTTTCGGCACAGTATAGAACGCAATTACCAGTTGACTGCGAATTCTCTGCATTCGTCGAGGATCGATGCGTTTACAACGCAACGGGAAAAAGCGTACCTTTAAATCTCGATTATAATGCACTACGGATGGTTTATTTAGCCTGATTGTTTCCGATACAATGAAAGTTCATATATAATACGCTTCATTAGTTGTTCGACATTTTATTTCGAACTGCACGCAATCTTTTGTTAATAAAACTGGAACTTCTCATGGGAGCGAACAAAAGTGTGGGATTTCCGAATGTTAGCAGCTCGAACGCATTAACAAGCGTAAAATTCATAAGCAAGAATTACCGATCTTAGATTTCGCTCGAGATTTACGAGAGTGTTCACCTCGTCGAATCTCATCGGTGTCCCAGCGTCCTCTTTCCCGCTGTATCTTCGAACCGACGAGCGACCATGCAAATTTATATGGCAAATAATAATCCCTTCCCATCGATCGGAATAAATCCAGCTAGCTGGCGACGTGTCGAAGACGTAAACCCTCTCCGATTACCGATCCCACGAACGTGCTTGAAATATCATGTCCCTGTAGAACGCATCGCGTCATTTCTGTCTCTTTTAGTTTCCTTCGTTATTTCAGGCTTCGCCCTTTTTTCGTTCGGTTCTTTCCTCTCTATAAAATTCACCATAAATGGACAAATTCAACATTTCTTTAAAAATTCGGTTTTATTGACAACTACATTAAATTAATTCTGCCTTATAATCATTCTAACAATTTTAATTGTTCATTTGGAAATTGACGGAAAAATAGATATTTTTAAGGTCGTCGTTGTTTAAAAGTATTAAAAAATAGGAACAAAAGTTATATAGAAAGTATTAGAAATATTAGAAATAGAATATATAGAGTTAATCTAAATAAATAAAATTGAGAAGAACAGAATAAACGTTATTATCAGCCGGATGAACATTATGCCGGACAAATTGGATAAACTATGGTCCCGAAAAAAAAACAATGGAAGGAACAAGGACACTCGGCCTAGTATATTTCATGCTGCAAGTGTACCATTCAATTTTTATTCTCAAACCGATCAGTTGTAGCTGTCGCTCCGGTGAGAGAAACGCGATATATTATTCGGTCTGGGATCAATTTACAGTTTCCGCACGTCATCATTTCCATTCGGAACGAGAATAATTCCATCCTTACCGTTATCGATGTTCCTGCACCGCCAGTGTCGATTTCGTGCATGTTCCTTCAATTTGTTGCTAACCCGTGTCTGAACATTCAAGTAGATTAACTATTCGCCATCATTTCTAACCGATGGAAGACAAATTGTAGATCGGAGGAAGTTTACTGTGACGAAGGTGCGTTGTTTCTTTCCGGGAAAATGTAGCTGGGCGTAAAAACACAAAGCTAGCATTCGTCTGACTATATATGGACTTATTCTACTTGCTTACATCTCTGAGCCTATTTATCTAACAAAGAAATCAGTGTTCTCTTTAGTTATAATATACATCATGACTTGGAATGGCTGTGTTTATTCGTCTGCCCTAATTGAACCAGTCTTTCTGGTCTGATCAATGCAATGACTACGCTACTTAAATGTCCCTCTTTTCCATATTCAAGCTAACCTGGACCTTTCACAGAGTTCTATATTGCTGTACATAGTGTATTGCATTTCTAAATATATTTTGAAAAACATTTGTTAATTACATAATTGATACACTATTTAACAAATGTACTTATTTACGTTTTAAATTCGCATTACATAACATAACATAAATTGTTACCTTAACCTTAACTTTTCCATCGAGTAGTCCATGTATGGCCTTCGTTGTTGTCTCTTCTCCATTTAAAAAAGCAGCAGCCAGGCGAAAGCTGGCATTATTCCCAACAAATTTGCGCAGTTGGGTCATTAAAAAGCAAAAACGATTCCGGGAAGGATCACAGCGTAACGAGTGGAAAACACAGAGCGGACCTCGCGTGTGCCGTGCACTCTCTCCCGATCGGACGCAATCGAATTTCAACGGACACACGCGGAGTCGGGTTCTGCGTGATTAACGTTTAATTATAATTACTGGTCATTGATGCCGATAAACTGCCACACGATGCCCCATTACCGTCGGCCGTAATTGCGCGCGACGCGTCCGTCGCGTTCGGCCGCGCGAAACTCTCCTGAGATTGGGAAAAAATCGCAGAATCAAGCCGGAACATCGGTGCCAGCGTCGAAAATTTCGATTAGGTACACGTGTGCGCCGAGCACACGTACGTTTGCGGCTCGGACACTGTCGGGGGTCTCTTTTTTTTTTCAATTTTTGTACAAATTGAAAACCGTCATTCGACGAATTCATATTTCGCGCATGTGAATTTGATGCGGGGCGAAAGTGATTTAAAATTCTGCGCGTTCCTGCCGCGGCGTCATTACAATGAAAATTTATTCAACGGATAGGATTTAATTATTTCTGCGGCGCGGAAAATTCAGGACGGTGTTTGTCGGTAGTCGACCGACAGGAAAAATAGGGAAACGTAATGCACAACTGTTCCTTTGGCCGCGTAATGCATTTGGATGTTTGAATAACATTGAGGTTGCCGGAGTGTGCGAGTGAATCATAACTCGCATATATCCGTCGCGATAGTAGATTTAAAATTGTCACGACGGGAATACGTTTTCCTTGGAGACTCTCACATACTAAGCTTTATGGCACGACTGGGTCGCAATATTCTCACGATAGCATGCGCGAAGAATAATTATTGCTTTTGTCGAATTAGTATTACAGTCATAATTAGACAGCGGATGTTTATGCAATTTCCAATTTTTATAGAAAAGTTTTAAGAAAGTGGAATGAAATAAAATCCTATTTTTAATGGGAACAGCCTTTCGATATCTAAAGCAAATAAAAATCGTGTTAAATTCTTTCGAATGTTATATTGTAGCATTTTTTGAACATTTCCATAAGCCATAAATGCATAAAGATCCGCTGTCTAGTCATAATTAATTTTTAGATAGCTGAATATTCTACTTTTGTTATTCATTTTGTTCATCCACTTTGTATAAAACAGTTTTGAAAATTTTTCGAGTACATTAACATCAGTAAAAATTAGGAAGAGAAAGTTAGGAACAGATGAACCAGCTGTTGCCTTACTCAATAGGTACCAGACGCATTTTCAAAATGGTGATGTGGAATAAAAAGCTGCTATTGAGCATTTTCAATTTATTTATGCATAGAGAATTCTCTCATTGTAGTAACAGCGCCGCCCCAATCCTGTACCAACTGGTACAGGATCTTATTCTCCTGAGGATATCAGAATTGGTCAGCGTGTTCTGGTCTGGCTCGACTCGGTCTCTATTCTACTTATCCACTCAAACAACCCTAATTCTACTTGCCTGATTCGATGGTGTCTCTGCGCCACTTGTCTGTCTAGCTACCACCGCTGTTCTATTTGTCTTACTGGCCGCACTCCTGTTCTACATGTCTGACTGGATACTGGCTACATTTACTTTGCAACTATTAGAGCTCCTGATATTTCCAAGCCAGGAAGAAATCTGTTTCCATTTAGTAGCAATTACATCGTTTCGGGTAACGATAAATTTCCATGCTAATTTTCTGTTTTATTATTAGTATGTGTAGCTTTTGTCCGACTACATATGATCTCCGTGCTATTTGTCTGGCCATACGTAGTTTTCACTACGCGTCTTATTATATACGACTCTTATACTACTTGTCTGCAGATGTATGGCACGTATGCTGCTTGCCTGGTCACATACGAAAGTAATTCTGCACGTTCATCATTTATGCAGGTTTGCACTCCAAATTAATTCTTTTGTAGGTCATATTCACCTTTTTTGTATTTATATTTAAGTATTATTACATATATGCAAGTAAAATTTGTCTCTCAAATTATGCCATTTGTTCTGTATGCCTGTTCTGCTTGTGTTACCATGCACAACCATTACAATATTTGTCTAATTATGCAACACTCTGCTATTATCTCACAAATGTTAAATTTGAGTTTAATGTAGTAGAGCAAATACGAAGATATGGGACAACGTGGAACGAAAAAATGCTGGGAAAATATTGATTTAACAATATGTGATATTTTGGAATCATGGATGTGGGTAAAGACGTGCCCAAGAATCGCAAAGAGATCTTCAATTTTACTGGGACATTGCGCTTATCGGTATTCCGAAAATGTCCGAAATTTTACTTGATATTCCGCGCTGGGTGGCGTCTTTGAATCACCTTTCTTCGAAACTTGGTTATTTCTACTTCTGCCCTTTCGTAATAAACAATGAATTTTCGGGACGTATGGCGACTCACGATCAAAATTATGGGAAGGATCGATCGATGAAAGGTGCGTCCGAAAAATTTCTAAAAGCGACCACGAAAACGAAAGAAAAGATTGTCAGTTTTTTTTCGCTCGTCTGTACTTAGATACCGCCGCTAGAAAATGATGCATTACTATTAATAAACGTCGGAGTGCCAATCTTCAGAGCACATGCGGAATTCGTGCATAATTTTTCGTCAAAATTCCGGAGCTGCGGAAGCAAATTTCCGAATTCTAAATTAGGTAGAATCATAAATAAAATTTCAAACTTCATACGGCACGAACAAAATTAAATGTTACTCGGCGCGAAATGTTTTATTTCGCTCTTGTTTGGACAGGATTACATATTACTTTCACGTTTCAGAGAGGCAGCTCTGTGTCTACAGAACTGTACATTCATAACCCCGCCGTGAATACCCGCGGAAACTTTTGAAAGCAGTATACGAGTTGTGACATCGGTTTTTCGAAAATTTCGCCTCGCGCCGATTGGCACGGCTGAAATTCCGGCCGGCCTGTCTTGTGTAAATTCTCCATACGTTATGAATTCGGAATATTACTCGAACGATACTTCTCGCGATAACCGCTGTATGGAATGATTTACGATATCGCCGAGAGTATGAAAGTTAAATTCGCAACACAGTATTACATGACCCTTTGCGCTATGTATATTACTCGTAACGGGTCTCTGATTTTATGATCAATTTCTGGTTGTAGAATTGAAACATTTGAAACTGACAATATTTCAATACACGTTGAATATCGTGATCAATTAAATCTACTTTTACAGGTTGCACAGGTTGTCGATTTTTAACTCCATTGTTCACTGCTTTATCTGCCGTTTAATCGCCATCGAACTTATTTTATGCGGTTAATACAAGCACGTTACGATGTTATAATGTTCCTTGGGATCTCATCATTTTCAGGAGGAAGACACTTTCCCTATAGGGCAACAAGTGCTATCCCCACCTTGCCCTTTGTTCCTACGCTATAATGAATAGCGCCATCCTGTTGGCTGCCGATAATTAAATCAAACACTTTGCGTCGTATCTTACTTTAATGTACATTCTTGTTCCTTCCTTTCTTGCATGATAATCCTACTCCACCTTTTATACTTACTTTATTATCCGCCCAATTGTACATAGGTAGCAATACTTAGCCATTAGAATAAATTCAATCACACAATAAATGGAAATTTTCTTTTCCATTCAGGAAATTATTGAGGACAAAAATATAATTTTATTTACATCATTTATATATGAGCCGTCTGATACATGTCTGGCTATATCGACAAAAACACTACTGATACTTCTCTGATCATACATGGTCCCTGTACTACCGATCATATACCCTCTCTATAACACTTGTCTGATATATACGAGCCCTATACTACTTGTAACGTTATAGGTGGCCCCTGTACTTCTTGTCAGATCACATAAGGCCTAAATATTAATTTTCTGATCATATACAATCTCTAGCCTGCTTGTCCAATTATATATTTTCTGTCAGATTATATAGGGTGTCCCATTTGAAGTTTCGCACAGAATTTTTCCTAAACTGTAGAGTGTTGTAAAAACGATTTAAAGTAAAACGTGTTCAAATAAAACTTTGTTTTCTTTCATCACGAAGCGATATCAGTATAAATATTGACAACGTTTTGGCAAAGATTTAGCGTACCGATAATATTGCACGCCAGTGTAAGCAGCATACGGGGGTCAAACAAACAGGTTCCTAATTATTATCTGGTGGATCGAACTTGGAATCGTTCACTGGACAGAATCATCAAAGGCTGTAACAATAGTTACACCTTGTGCAGACAGTCCGTGGATGTGGGGCTCTCTAGATTTCGGGGCCGGTATTCTCGGCCGCTCGCGTGAATAACTTTATTCGATTCGACCCCTCGGCCATCCCTCTCTCTCCCCTTCGCCCGCGGCCCCAGTGTATCCTCTCCAGCTCACTCTCACCCTCTTCCGGGCAACCCGGTAATCGGTTTACTCCGAGGCACTCGCCGCGAAAGTACATCATTCGGGATTATTGCGTCAGGCGTATCCGCTGCGGTTCGCGCGACGCTGCCTCGATGAGTGCTCGCACGTAGATGCTTGGACGAGCGTCGACTATAACGGCCCCGGCAGGGTGAACGAACCTGTCCAATGTTAGGAGTGAGGGGTGGGGGAGGGGTGGGTGAGCGTCTGGTTTGTGCTAAGTGCGAATGACAAGTGCTTGAAAGACTGCGGACTCGTTAGGGCTGCGGATTGATTTTTCGCGAAGTGCTTCGCCGCGAGTCAGCTTCTGAAAGGGCACGTGCATGGTCTTGAGTATGAAAAAGGAAATAGAGTCGGCGCTTTTGTCGGAGAGTCCACTAGGATCGCGGGAAATACCAAGTTGAACGTATGTACATACATTGGACAATGCAGTGAATAGCTCGTTATTAAGTCCCCAGTATAAAAGTTCAGTGGTGTTGCTCCATTAAGCAAATTGTTGTCCTACTATTCCCGTCCAACTTCCGTGGAGTACGTTTCATTTGCTTTTATTTGTTCTAGTGACAGAGCAACAATTTCATTGTATTTTTTGCGAAAATAAATGAAGAGATACACCTAGAGATTTTATACGATGAAGTAAGTAGTAGAAGGATCGTGTATGGTCAGACATATAGTACAGAGAACGTATACCATTAGCCAAGTGATAGCGAAAGACTGCATTTTCCAATACAAACAGAAACATCAAACATTTTTCAGTATTTAAAAACCGACAGTGAATTTTTATCCTGAGGATTAAGTAAATTTTTGTTTCACATGTTCCGAATTATATCACGCTCGGTCTCAATTTAATCAGAAAAATGATACGAATATATTGATAAAAGCCATCGCTTCTTGCAATTGCAACTGTGAAAGAGCGTTTTTATCTTGCGCGAAGATTCACAGTCTAATTACAAGCCAAGCAGTTAATTCTCCAGTAAGCAACCAGATACCTATCTACTTACTATTCTAACCCTCCCCCAATCTCCTAGACTGTGTGACAAAATGATCGCATTAAGATTTAAGCGACGTTAATTTATTTTCACATTGCAACTGAAACCTGTTTCTACACATAATTTCAGAATACTTCAGAAGACTTTACCAGAATAAAACATTTTTGCCCAAATTTAGCGAGACAAATAATAACAGACAAACACCGAAAATATTAACACATCTGTGAATGAAATGTTGCATTTAATATTTTTCGCTTGTGCTATCATTCTGTCAGTTTGCGTGACAGAAAATTTACATTTGCAAAATTTTTTCAACGTGAATATCCTGAGTACGATTCGGTATGTTATACATACAGGCATGCCAAGAACTAGAAAAAACATGTGATATGTATTTTTACCAGTTTCTACCACAAAACTTCCCAAAATGCAAGATATGCTATTTTTCCTTGTCACACAGTGTAGAATTCCATATCGCAAAATCCGTAAATTCCACTGAACGCCGAAACTAAAAATTCCCGTCGTTGTCCGAGCCGTCGAGGTTTCACCGGGTGTCTGCGGAAGGGTTAACGCTTCACGGCCGTCCCAATCAAAACTGTCCGTCCGACTCGTCGGCCACTCGACGTGACGAGGCCTATAAATGCATGCGAGAGCCTAATGAAAATTTCACGCGCACCCCATGGTCTGAAGGAGATTGGTCCGCACGTACGGAACCGTTGCACAGACAGCAGCAGCCCTAGCACCGGCACCAGCACCGACTGCAATGGCAGCTTTAGCGTCAGGGTGTTGTATACGTTGCGCAGGATATCCCGACGTCCAGGATGTTCGGCCGGCGGGGTCACGCATGCAGATGATGTCCCGTGGTCCCGGGACGAGTGTCCCGAGTGCTCGCACGTCACCCAATTCGGATTCCTGAGCGGATCCAGCCCCGAAACGAGTCGTTTCCTCGCGATACTCGTTTCCGGCTTCCAATAAAATGGAAATGTCTCGGCTGCTGACACGATGGGCTGTGCCGGGGTGGCTGGGATCAGGAGATTCGGTTAGGGGACAGGCCCAGACTACTTTATTGTCCTGTGGCCTGCGGGGAGGGGGGTAAGCAGCATGTTGGCACGCGTAACATACATATATGGAAATAAACGTGGGCACAAGCATCCGGCACGTCCGATCTAGGACACCCTTCCTTCTCGTCGTCGACGGGACGCATCGAATGCTTTTCATGGGACGCAGGCCTGTCGGCATTGCCGTCTCGTAGCTACTATATCCCGGCGAACAATTGAACTGGGACGTTACGGGGGTTAGGGTACGTGTATCTAACATTGGAATCCGTCGTTTTTCTGCTGGGCCGCTACGTCGATACGTTTCCAATAAGAATACCCCTCTTTCGCGATTGATTCAACGCCAGCCAGGTAGGCTGATCATGAATGCGAACTGTTTCTAGCGAATACTCGTGTGCACGAGTCCCTGTGTGGGTACTTATTTGACTGGCATGATCGTGCGAGTGAGTTCATGTGGTTAACTGATGGTCAAGACGAATCTGTGTGGCCAAAAAACCGATTGATTTTATGTGGCCGAAAAATCGATTTGTTTTCAACTAAAGATGCCAAAGTTACTCAATGGATTTCTGCATGAAAAGATACAATGAATAATTATGTTTAAAAACTGCTTTCGAGTCAAAAGAACACAGTGCACGAGAGATAAATAATATACAAAATTAATTATTGAATATTAAATGTAGAATTATTGCAAATATGGAAAGGTCATTTAAAGCTTCCACATCTGCGAATTACAAATTTTTAAAGCGGATCATTATTGGGTACAGTGTAAAATGTTAACACAAGTTGGAAATGTCGAGTATGTTTGTACATGTTTTTACAAAGGCTCTTTATGGAATTTACATTTTTAGTGGAACGATAATTGTTTATTTGGGATCGTTATTGAAACTCCGATTTGTATAGTAATGTGCAATGGACGATCATAAATTTTGGACTGTCACAAGAAGTTACTGGAATATTATTTTTATATCGATTACAGTGTAACTAATTACTCGAATACGCACACTGGGAACGAAACAGATTGTTATTGGAAACACATTAACGCAGCCCGACACAAATGGGGAGTTTACATCTCTCGAAGAGACATATGCGCTCGATAACAGTATCCTGTTCATCCTCGAGCTCACGTTCCACGATTCTCCTCATCTTCCGAATCGTTTCCATAATAATTATAAACGTAATAAGCATAAAATGGTGGAAACTTCTTGCGATCATTATCGAGACTGCAAACAAATTTAACCAACATTTCTTTGACACGTTCGATGCGTCTTTGCAGTTAATTGTTGCAATATAATTCACGTATAATTGATTCAATGATCTTAGTTCTCAAACAAATTAATACTCAAGCAAAGCTTTTGATCACACATTTTTCTTTAAAAACTTTTAGTCACACATATTCGTTAGAATGTAAGTTAATAATATGCCAAATTTCAAAACGATATTTTGCTTAAGTTTAGGTATAACTTACGTCTAACTCAATTATGTTTATTAATATCTGATATACAGGTGTCTGACGTAGTTCCAACCCACATCTGTTACGGCTAAATCACTTTATACCCGACATCGACCTAAGCTAAAGCAAATCTGTAGCTAATTCAAACAGTAGTGAGATTTAATTAAGATTTATCCGAGACCCCAAGATCCCCAGACTATGGTAAATCTAGGTGTAATCAGAACTTCATCTGGAACGCGTTTATACTTAACGTAAGAATTAACTTGAGCTGTATCTATAGGTGTACTCAACTTTGAATAAATCTGACCAAACCAAGACTATTTATACTTAGATTTTAACATCTTCAGGCTGAAAATTAACATTGTTTAGATCTACTGAGATTTAAATTTTAACATATTCAGACTGATTCTTAATATCGTCTAAATCAATTCCGATAGAGTCTAAATCAAGCTTAATTATTGTGGAAAATGGAGAGGAGCTCAGATCTGATCTGTGCTGAGCCTATAGTGAATTCTGATTCACAGCAGACTTAACAGAGAGACTAGTCAAAGCGGAGTTCGATAATCACTCTAATATTCTCTTTTATTTACCCCAAACAGGACATGTATTATTACCATTGATTTTGCGCGTTATACGCTTACGATGGATTTACACACGTTATTATTTTAATACGATCGAACACGTTATTGTTCCCATAATGTGATTACGTATTGGCTGCGTGGATTCATTACGTTCCCCAGCAGAACGCTATTTCATTTCATAATTCCTTATGTAAACGAACATACATTAGTCGAGTCGGAACACAGGCAACAATAATTACACATTTATGATATTAAATAATGAAGCATCTCATTACTGAAAAACCAGACACGAAGTAATTATACGTTTTAATCAATGCAGATACGTACCGCGAGTCATTGTCACTGCACCAGCCGGAATCTATGGGGATCGGAATTTCCATTAAACCACCGTAAACGTCACACTTTTCAGTCATTAAAGGGCGTCATCAAATCAAAAGCAATGTTACAGCGAGATAAAGCAGCGAATTATTAATATTCCGTCGTACGTTTTATCGCGCCAACGAATATCAAGCTAAGCATTGTTTGCACATTTGGCATCGATCAAGTGAATGAGGTTATGCGAAATTCTGAAGGGATTAAAATTTTCAGATGTCTGAATTTTGCTGATTTCAAATCGAAAAGCAGTTCACTGCTATCAAATATTCCAAAGAAAAACTTCCAATTATTTAATTGTCGGAAACATAATTCTTTTCATGGATGCAGTGTACATAAAGTTGGAATTTGCTTCAAAATGAGAAAATTGCAATATTGTGAAATTTTTTAGTCTTAAACAAAAAAATCCAATCATGCACCACGATCGTGCACTGTTAAAAAGTTTGATTCGTTTATTTTCTGATACGAGTTACAAGTCTAAATGTTTTTCCAATCAAAAGTTATACATTTCATTGGTTTCGAAAAATACGTACATAGATTGTCAGTGAAAAAAGTTATTAGGTGGGACCGACGGCAAACCCTCGGGACTATTATACAATGTGTAATGTTTGTAGCAAATCGGTTTGAATAATTTCATTGCATACGGTAACAGCAATTACTGTTATGAGCTGATAGCAGTGGTTTCGATTATTATAATTTAATCATTTCTTTTAGGACTAACATCTAACTCTAGTGCACCGGGTCAAATTGACCTAAAATAATAAGCGCAATAAGCGCTATGCTCGTAATAATTGTGTAGGCAAATAAATTAATAAACTATTAAGAAGGATATAAAAAATGCGAATATAATATAAAGACGATTGCACGAGTATTTAGGCTTGTCCCTTGAGGGTTGTACATTTTTCTGGTAATAATTTTTTAAAATATGTTTTACCTTTTGGTAGCCTCCGACTTTTTATAAAAAGATTCTCCTGGATTTTATGCTTGTTTATCCAGTCCTGTTTTTAGGACCTCAAGCGATTAAAAGGTCTCCTTAATTCACGAAACACAAATTGTCCGTGTACTACAGAAAGCTAAAAAATTAGAGCTTCTTCCCGGCATAGTGACGTCATGAGAAGCCTAATAGGTGTGCTAGAACGCTGAAATCAGCTCTGCGGCTGGTCGTTGAATTCGCCACAGGCTGGCCCGTGTATCAGGTGTCCCTTTCAAACTCTTCCATCCTTGCCAAAGCAGCTTTCATGAGATTAAGCTGCTATTAATTGCAGAATATGGACGGTTAGGTTTCGAGATATGCATCGATTTAACATGTTTCATTGGTCGGGTCATGCTTCATGGAGATTAAAGTGAAACAATTGTCTGGACACGAGGGGGAGGGGCGCGTGAGTCTTGCGCGCAGACAATAATAACGGTTTAATTGAATTACATCGACCGCAACACTGCGGTGCGTCCGAAGGGACGCGTCAAGTGCTTTTCATGAGACGAAGCCACCGGTGTCTAGTCTACCGTAATTATTGTCCCAAACTGTGCCACTCTTGGGGCATCGCACGACGTGATGAGTTAATACCTTACAGGCACTTCGGATCGCAGCGTTTTAATTAATGCTCGGTTTTAACGAATCCGACGATGTCTCCAACGAAACAGAAAACAGCTTCCTCCGCAACTCGAAGACGCTGTTTCCTTTTTCACGGTACTTTTCTATTCAATTATCGTGCACTGTTCTCTCCAATTCGCTCGAAAAAAGAAAACTCGTAACAAATCACACGTTTGTTGAAATATAATAATTAATGACACCACTCTACACATTCTTTCTCCCTTAGAATTTTTCAAATTGTCATCAACTTTTTGGTTTTTAGCAACCATATAGTTTATTATGTTTTGCTCATAGATTTGTTTCCCTTAAAGACCTGACGAAGTTTTGGAAGATTAGCTTAAGAATTCTATTCAAGTGTAAACAGAATAGAAATCGTGTTATATTAATGTAATTATAATACCCCGTTTCACATTTTAAGTGCACACAATCCACAGTTTATTTGATGGGATAGTGATGCATTGCACATCCATTTGATTTCAATTTAATTCACAAAATATTAATGCGACAATTGTGTGAAATATACGCAGGCGTTAATATAGAGCATTAAGTGACTAAAATATACCGATGAACATTAAACAGAGCATGATTTAATTATTATGTCAATAAGCAGTAATTTGCGTGTCACGTTTAATATGATTGAAATCTTATTACCTGAATTTTCAGGATATATTTTTAGAATGCAAACATAAAGTAAAATACAATTATTAAAATAATGGTTCATAATATGATTTTGTAATTCTTGAACAGTCAATGGGTATCTGATTATTCAAACAAACAACGTTCTACATTATTTGTAATTCGACTGCGGGTTTAATGTATTTCTTACAAGAATGGGTAGGTGAAATATAAAACAATGAACACATCTGAAGGATCTGCAAGTAGTATTAAATTATTTTGAACCTGTTAAAATGACTAAGATGAAATTTTTATCAATAGTCCTCGAAATTGAGATAGAATATTCTTATTTTCTATAAAACAGTGTGTTTATAATAAATATGGTTTACACTTAAAAATATTACACACAGCACCGTAATAATGTGATCCATATTTACTTTATTCTATATTGAAAGTATTTGCTAGTATATTCGGAATATTTTTTTCTCTCCATCGTTCAGGCGTATAAATGCTTTCACAGGAACGCGAACCGAATGAAAGAGAGTGCGGCACGCCAAGTAATTTGGAAGAAAGAGGGGGTGGGGGTTGGAACGGTGTTGTTCTAAGCGCAATCGTACCCTGTAAAAGCATGGAATCGCGTAAGCCACGTTTGACAGGTCGCATCAAGGGCTTTTAGTCAGACAAACCTGTCGGTGTCCACTAGTTTTGTCACGAACTGCAGTTACCCAAGAGGGTTCCGAAAGGATTAAGGGGTGACACGATGGACCACACATTCCGCACGTGTGTGACGTATCCGATCCTTTCACGTCGCTGTCACTGCTTTGATAAATCGAAATTAAAACGCAACCCCGTAGCTATACCGTTCCCATAGGTGTGAGACCACGTTTCGCTGTGGAGAATGTATTTTCCGCGCTACAAAAGAGTTTCCAGTGAACATGAAATTTCAATAAAAAAATTGCAGGGATCAAGGGCGTGAGAAACATTCGGCTTTTTACTTCGGCTAATGTTAATTATGTGTCGCGTTCGAAATATTTCCTACAAAATTTCCTGCGTTTTTAGTGAAATTGCTTATTCAACTTTATACGTTTTGGTTCGTTTCTGTTTAGGCAATTTTTAATACTTTTTATTATCTGTAACTATTGAAAAACATATTCGAAAGCACAAAAATTGAAAAACGTAATGTTGGACGATCAAAATGTTCTTTTCGATAGAAATCTAAATTTATTTTTAGCTCAATCAATTTCACTCACAATATCTTTTATGTCATTTCACTGACTCCAAACAAAGCAACTTATTTGATTACCAACACGTCGTATGTCACTTGTTGGACTCGAAACAACCCTGTAATATTAGCCAAATCGAGGAGAATAATATCTCACTTGCCAACGTGGACGTTGAACATGGCTCCTTCGGTGGTCTGATCAGTGCCAACCAATTCTACTTGTCTCACCAACACCCGTTTAAATTACTCGTCTGACCATTGCTGGTCAATACTACTGACTGGTGCTATGCGCCACTTGTTTGATTCGAACCATTTTACATATTAGACGACATTTCTTTTTACTGACACTCTCCTTTGTTTTACAGAATTCTGGACCAAATCTTTTATTTATTTCTTCTTTTAATAATTTTAATGAGTTAAGAATAATACAACAGCTTTGTTTAATTGATTAAATGGTTTTACTGCTAATTCACTCACTCTTGTCACAAATGCATAAAATCCGCCGTCCAGCCATGGTACACAGAATAATATTCGTAGAAACTCTGACTTTGTTCCACTAAATTATATTAATATTTCACAAAGCAAGTACATTACATTTAATGAAAAACTTTAACAAATAGGCATAACTGCGAAACAAATGTTCATCGCAAACGTATTAAATCTTCACTGTTGAAGAAGTTCACCTTTGTGTGCACTTGACACTCGCCGTTACTGGTCTACAATTTCGTGCAGCCTACATAGAGAGTACTGTAACTATAGACCATCCCATGTCGCTTACATGGTCAAGTCTCCGTTTCTGTTCTCTGTTTCAGGTACCTGGCGATAATTCCCACTCTACTTCCCCATCTAGAAGCGATCTCTATTCCATTTATCAGATCAAGAACGGTCCCTGCCCAATTTATCTGGCCATCCTCTTCCGTTTGCGGAGCAGGGCTGCATCGAACGATAAGCCACGAAAATCGCCTGCCTCGCGTCACCGCTCGCACCCATGGATTTCGTTCTCGAAGTCAACCAAACAGAGGCGCTCGCTCGCGGAACTTCCATAATTTCATTCAAGCTCCACGCGACAAATCCACTTTGGATATAAGAAACATATTCACCGGCGAAACGGTTAATTCGCTCGGTGCCGCTAAGCGAGGAAACTTGCATTCCTCGTCGCGAACGAGACGCAGCCGTGCGCCTCTCTATTTATAGAGCGTCGAAATTACTCATGCATATGCACCGTTCCGCGGAGACGTCGATTCGCTCTCGAAGTAAAAAGATGGAAAACGAAAACCGAGACAACCACCTCGTTTTTCCTCTTCTATATATTCTCGTCACCTTTTCCTGTATTTTAATTCACTGAACAATTACATTGTACGATTTGAGCAACAAGGAAAACTCTTATTCATCAATACATCGTCTATGCCTGACCAAATATTGGTCCATTCTACTTACAGAGTTGATTTATCTGCTACAGAAATTTCTTTGATTGCTATGGCATGTTTGATATATAGGACCTGATGTTTAACCATCTTATTCATCAAAATATCATCTACGTCTGACCAAATACTGGCCCATTCTACTTGCAGAGTGTGATGTCTCTGCTATAGAAATTTCTTTAACTCTCGACGTTCGGCGTCGAGTCGCGCGTTTATTCCCATGTACACAGACGAGCACCGGTGTTCCGCATCCGGCAAACAGCGTGCACGCGCACTTATTTAACGGTCCGCGAGGTTATTAATCCACTTAATTGTATTTACAATCGCCCCCGCAACTTGTTCCCTGTTTTCCGTTGGCCTCGATCGCGGCCAAGCATTTCGCACGTTTATTCGCCGATATTTATTCGGCCGCGGCTAAACGCCGGTCTGTTTACCGCACGCCACGATTAAATGTTGCCGTAATTGATTATAATTAATACACGATCTCGGGATTGAATTAATGGGCCGCTCTCTCGGTTATGCCGCGTCCCGACGATATTAATCACGATCGCCCGGCCATCGATCGGAAACGGAACATCCCGAAGAATTCACGCGAAGTGGGATTATGCGTTTCGGGCAGGCAGAATTAATTTCGTTAGCGATTTGTCTCCCCTTTGAGCCAATTTCAGATAATTTACTCACCACCGACGATTTATACGAGTTTTAGGATATTTTAAGGTTAACGCTTAAAGCTTGCAGCCTCTACTTTCACCATATATCGCCAATTTACTCCCAAAATATTTTTCCATCATTTAACAACTTGAAGAAGTAGAATTAGCTGGTCATGATCAGACGCGTCAGACAATTACTATTTAACAGCACGCGTAACGGACGAATTTTCAACCTCGACTTTTTTAGAAATAAAATTATTTAGCAAATAAAATAACTAGGTTGCCGTGTAACACCCATTTTGGGACATTGTGTATAATTCCGTGAACACAGGCTTCGAGTTTGGCGAGCGGTTCTTGCGAGGGAAAGTCCTCTAAGCAGCTGGTAAATCCGGTGTCCATGATGCGTTACATAACAAACTCCATGAATAACGCGGGATTATATTATTCGGCAAGGACGCCGCGTTGATAATGTACTGTAAAGCGTACGCAAATGAATATTGTCGAAAATATCTGAGCAGAGCGTTTCCAGCGCGACGCGTATTTCAACGTGTGCCCTGTCGCTTTCCCCCACTTTCACTCTTCGCCGCGCGCGGAAAACACATTTTCCTCGATTCCAGTCCTCTCCACGATTTCCATTCCGCGAGCGGCCCGCGAGCAAATAACTCGACGGAAACTGACCGTGGCAGCGGTAGGTAGCGCGCCAATGAAATCCCGCGGGTTCAATTTTTTTCCCCTCGACCTCGTTCCTCTTCGATCTCCCTTTCCCAACGAGCGATTCTTCCGCATTTTACATCCACTCCTCGTGCACGCCCGTGACACAATACACACGCACGGCCGACCGCGAAATTTCACACAGCCGCCAGACACCCTACTGTCCCTTTTGCAAACGTTTTATTTTGTTCGTTCTGTTTATTTTTCTCGGCCGTTCAACCTCCCCGCTCCCTCCCGCACTCTCGTCCGCCCCTTCACGTTCGTTTTGTTTCGTTTCGTTTCGTTTTGTTTCGAGCCCGTCTCTTTACGGGGAATCATAACTTTTTCAAGCGGCGCACGCAGTAAACGGCCCGCAACCAGCCGTGCAGCCCATACCATGGACGCAACTGCACCGCAGATGACGTGGCCATCGGTTTTTAGCCTAATTCCGGCCGCCAGGGGCATGATCGCGCCCGTCTCGGTGCGCTCTACCGATTCGAGCACACGTTTCCGCAGACCCCGACCGACTTGTTTACTTGACACTTCGTTATTCTATTTTATAGGTTAATGCATAAGAAAATATATGGTTCCGTTAAGAAAATCAAAGTTGACCTTCGTAAATCCTTCGCGCGTCCACCTACAAAAAAATCAAATGTAACTCAAGGTGGTAATATCTAGTGAACCACCCTATATGTATATTACTATTGCAATCTTGTACTGTCGGTCTTTCCTGTAGACCGTATCCTCTATGTTTGACCACATACTGACCCACTCTACTTACCCTGTTTGCTTCATCTGCTGTGCAACTTTCTGTGACTAGGTATGACATGTCTTACCAAAAGAGACCTATGCCACTTGTTCCTAGGTCTACCTGTTTCTTCTGCAGATCGTGTTTCTTATGTCTGACCATATACTGACCTACTCTACTTAGCCAGTGTGATTCATCTGCCGTGATACTTTCTTTGGCCTGGTACGACATGTCTAACTAAGAAGAACATGTCTAACTACTTAGAAAAGAAATTAGCACACTACTTTGTTTCCCATGAATATTCGTGCAGTGTTGTATCGTTTGTCTGTTATTTACCACCACATCAACTGAGACGTGGCATAAAATAATAATAATGTACTCAAAACGTCAATGACATTGTATTCAATGTGTACACAGTATTACAAAGTACTGTTTCACAATATTCCGTGATACATTTATTGATACCTGCACCACAGAACTTTTTCAAATGAAAATGATTCGAATTCGATCGACAAGCGAGGAAAATGGATACAATGGGACGCCGTACACTTCGGAGATTTTTATCGACGCCCGGCCGTTGCTAATTTAATTTTTATTTAGTTCCTCGCGTGTGCCAACAGGCCGATCGTAATTTTCTAGGAAAGTTTCTTGCATCGATATCGCTGCTAGAGAGTAACTGCACGCCACGTTCGACGGGAATGCGACTCTTTTTGTTCCAGAATCACGTTCTACCGTTATTATTTTCGCTGGTGTTTCAACGCGGTCGGCCAGGAGGCCCGAAATTTATCACAATTCCGAGCGAGAGGGAAATTCGGAAAAACGGCCGACCGATAACGCCGAATGGCCAGCAAATTCGAAAGAAAATTGTTTCTCTCCGTGATCAAAGTTTGGTAACGGGAGCGGGTACGTTGTTTGGAAGCCGGCGTACATTGTCGTACTTCGTTTACGACACGCGCACGTGATCGATGGCCTTTTAAACTATATTACCATTCAAGATGAGATCTTTTTTTTTTTTTACCATTTTGTTGCTCCGAGCAGTTGAAAAACGTGTAAACTGCACGCGATCGTTGCTCAGTGTTACGCGGAATTTCGTAAATTCCCGTCGAGCGAGAAGTATTTTCCGAACCGAATGAACTTTTGCCGATAATATTAAAACTTTATTGTAAATTTATTAAAACTCGAAATTACGGTGTTTCAGCTAGTCAGATAAAAACGTAACAGAAAAATTAGTTGAACGTATAAAAAATAAATTTTCACGTATCTTTCACATCGGTTACATGCGATCGAGTCATAAAGAACGTGGACATTTCCTTTACCGCAATTAGCCTTTTTATATTCATGTTTCCTTATTTTAAGTTACTTAAACTACTAAATAATTTTTCTTTTTTAGTTCTCTTCTAATCCTCTTTTAATATCATCATTTGTCACTGGTACTAGTGTCATTGGTAAATTGTTATGAAAATTCTTATTTTCAACGATTATTTACTAAATAAGAACCACAGCTGGAGAAAAATTTATTTCATCGAACTTTCTTATGGTAACTCAATGCGAATTCAGTGGAAATGTCAATTTTAACGTTCTCCAATTAGTAATTGTTTAAGGCAATCAAGTTATCTCAAACACCCTGCATATAAATGGCGTAGTCAATGCGACTGACGAGAAAGAAATTGCGAATATATGTGTGGTGAGCAATGGATTAAAAATTTCCAAATTTTGTTGTTTATAACGGAGCTACAAATTATGTCGCCTTGGATGAGGCAAACAGCTGTTCGAGGCGATAGTTCTCGAAGGTATGTTCGATGACAGTGGGTGAAGGTCGGCTGAAAGAAGCTGCGGGGGTGGCAAAGTCGTTTAGAGTCGCGAAGAGCAACGTGGTAAGAAGTCACGGTGGCCTAGCCAGGTTGCCAATATCTCCGTATGGATTTGTGGGTGCAGTGGGCCCCTTCTTCTTCGCTATTCGTACCACTTCGCCGAGATATCACGGTAAGTTTTCAGCGGGCGTACCTGCCGGCGATAAATAACGCGAGGCCACGTTATACGCAGTCGCCTTGAGCCATCTAAATCGGGGCTGGATCGAATAGAATTCCCGGAAAATCTGCGTGGAATAGTGTTCTACCGGCGGTATCCCGGTTTTCCGTAACAATTTTCCAAATTTATCGGCCACGCGGGCTTTATGGCCGCGGAGAAACCCGGGACCTGTTATTCTATAATTTATAATTACATTACGCTTATCGTTGATCCCGTTAACCCTGCTGCCGCCGTTCAAACGCTTATTATATAATATATTAATAACTCGCGAGTTAAATTCGAGATATCGGCCAACAGCCGATGTTTTTAATAGAATTAATAATAATATGCGTGGTACGATTCCACGCTGTAAAAATAGAGCCCATAGAATGACGACTGAAATGTCTTTGGAAATTATGTGCCAAAAGTGTTTAAAAAACGGTATCTGTTAAATCAGTAATGAATTGATGATATTAAACTATTTTTGTAACAAATAATACGGAAAAATTAATGGACAAGCAGCTTTGACTATTTCTTTTTCGCGATTCCGATCAAATGCAATTTTGTCACAATATTTTGAATATCTGTGTAGAGGAGGGCATCGTTATTTAATTAACCGAACACGTATTTCAGGGCGGGAAAAGTTTTTCAGTATGATGGCCTTGACAATATCTGTCAAAGTCATTGAAAACGGTGGAGTCCTCTTCTGGTTATCCGTCCCATATTCTGGTCCCATTTTAAAACAGTAATTCTGTTTTAAACGGTGTGTGAGAAGTTATGCGAGCAACTGTATCTAGCAGATTATGTTTAGAATCCTCGACTCGATATTAATTCCAGTTTCACCGAGTCTGCTTGCAAAAATGTGAATTCTCATCTTCGGGCTAGTGAATCGATGAAACTGGCATTGTCGCACGTTTATCGAACCGTAAGCAGGCTAGAACAACCCGTTGATCCGGAATTGTGTACGAGCTCGTGGAAAGCGCGAGTAACGAATAACTCAAACCCGGAGCCGTGCAACTATCGGCGGAAGTTCGTAGTTCCGCGCGATTGGCATTAACTGTTGATTTCCGACTCCTGGAAGAGGTAACCTGTTACCGGCGATAAATTATTCTCCGTTTCAATCGCTGCTAAGTACACTTCCTGGTCGCTAAAAGACGAGGCTCGAGGGGCACGGGCTAACCCTAAGAGTTAATAGAGATCCGGTGTTAACTAAGCGTCGTAATCCCAAAGGCCGCAAATGGTCTAAGGGCCGCAGAATACCACGGTGACCCCTTCGGTCATATAACCCGGCATTTATTACGAAAGATTTTGGAAATCCATCGAGCGCTCAGGGGCGTCCCGGCTACGGCATGGGGGTGGCACAGCGGTTACCCGTGAACCGTACGAGGGGCATCCATTAACTAAGCTCCTAATCCCTTCAGTTAAGTTAGCACATGGTGCGGCTGACGGTCCATCGTTCGTGCACCAACACCTAAGCAAGGCCCTTATCCATCGGCTGATCTTCTCCCCCCCCCCCCCCGATATCTTTGTCTTCCTGTACCTCGGTATCCGTCTTTTTATTCGCACAACCGAGCATTCGATTCCGGACTCCTTCGCCATTTTGTTTTACGTAGACGTTCTCCATGTACCGGAATGATTCTGTTAAAATATATAAAATTACACGTGTCTCTCGGATCGTTTCTTCGCATTAATTAGCATCAAGAGTCTTAAGTGCCCCATTAAATAAACGACATACAGCAACGCCTTTACTGCATAGTAACAAAACATCGACATTAGCATTACTATCGGTGAGACAACATTTAACATTTTTTTATGAAAACAGTAGAGTTGCTATAGATATATTGTCCACTGTACTCGTGGCATTTTTCTGATTAAAATGACACGAACACAACACACTTAACATTTAACACATTCACATTTTAAAAAGTTAACTGGTACTTAAGTTAACAGTAGTTAACAGTACTTTCTACATTGACTGTGTATGATGTTGTAAGAAATTCTGAAATAAACAGGAACAGATTGGAACGCAAAGTTGAATTGAAAACGACAAAAATAATAAAAAATTGAAACATTCAACTGACCCTGGATCTGTCTAGCATCCAACTTGCTACGGTCGTCCGCGAAGAGTATGCCACCAACACACTCGGAAACATGCTAGCCGGTCGTTAGACTCGAGCGATCAGCTCTGTCTCGATCCGTTCGCGAGTCCGAGCCGATCCGTCTTCCAGATTAAACAGTAAAAGAGGCATTGTTGAACTTGAAGCGTTACCGAGAGAGCCGGCGGACACCATGACCAATGACCGCGTTCAGCTTTGAATAATGAAGAGACGCTCGTCTGCTTCCACGGATCCCCGTCTTACGAGGGACGGTACGTTAGCCGTGTTCCACCTGCACCACCGCTCCGCGGAAAGGGACCGGGATCCTGGATAAAGGAGCTGTTGTTTGGGTTTCTGGAGCTGCCGGCTATGCGAAACAAATTTCCTTCGTTAGAAGGCGACGAGACCGGACAGCTGAAAAAAGATGAACGGAAACGAGTGAATGGAGGAAACGGAATGTTTATGATAATTAATATACCGTGGAACAATGGCTTTTGATTCCGGGTTCCCTTTCATCGGCTATAAAAGCACCGCTGCCGCTGTGAGTGACAACAATTGTTGGCAAATAGTCATTCAACTTAAGAAAAAGAACAAACACGAGCACACTTGCTAATTGCCACTGGCATGAACGCGTCGAAAACTTGGAACCAGTGTACGTATAGATTTTTAATAGTTTATTTCGTTTTTCGTATTTTTAACTCCCAGTGCTCTTTCTTTCTAATCAATATTTATTTTTTCCCATTAATGCTTTAAACATTTCACTAATCTTTAGGCTAAAATCAATGTAACAACATTTTGAAAAATCGTTGTAATGTTTTTATCATTTTGTTTGTACTCGCTCATTTGTACAGTTTATTAATTAATTACGTATGTTTCGGTGCTGCCGGCTTTATCACAGACAGTCTTCAATCCGAATGAAAGCATCCCGGACATAATGTTGTCTCTTTAACTGAGAATCTCATTAACGTCGGGCCGACTGAATGTAACGATCATTCTCCGGAAATGTCATTAAACTGGAACATCAAAATCTTTTTAAACAGCCGGCTTGAATAGACATTATTCGCTGCATTGTCTCGCCATCGTCACGCAGAATTATATTGCCCGTTATTAATACCGTATGTGCATTTTATCCGATATTCTGCTTGATACCGGAGTATGACTTAATGACGCGTAGTCTCCTTAATGACCTAGTATTGTGTTCCCTGCTAATGTAGCGACGACAGAGAAGACCGGGCCGACGGAGAAATTGATCGTGGAACTATGTTGTTACGAGACACGCGCGATCATGCTGAGTAAATACGCTGATAAATGTTGCTACGAGCATGCTCGTGCGAATTCATTTTTGTTCTGCACTCGGCGCTTCCGATGATATCTCGTTCGCTTCGAAAACCGAAATTGTTTTTAAAGCCATAAGCAGAATGTCGAACATACTGCGTTTCAATTACGTTGTTATTACATAGTGTGCAGTATACAGTGGATCCAAAAAGTATTGGAACGCTATAGTTACCATTCTCGAGAAAGTAAGCTGTAATAATTTCGTTAAAAAAACATACAATATACCTGGACTCATTTCAAAGCTTGAGCTTCTATTTTTTCGAAACTTTTAGCTACGATAACTTCCTAATAAATAAGTTTAAGGCATGAGTATGTTAACACTTTTCTGTAGAGCACACAAAACTGCATCAATCGGTGCAGTCAAAAATATAGATTTCTGTTCTACAAAAGGGGGCTGTTGCATTTTTTCACCGATGCACAAAAGTGCATAATGTTACTTGCACATTGTGCACCGTCCGATACCATTTAACTTTGATGTATATCAGTTTGTTCTGATTCCAACTGTTTAGGAGATATATCAAGATAAATGATCAAGTAAAGTTTAAAACAGGTCGTTCAATTTTCTGATGGAATGTAAATTCACGATTTAAAAGTGTTAAAAAACGGATTAAAATGTATGAATAAAATTATATTTGTTCATTCGTGGAACGAGAATTGTATAACTGCTCTTTATAGCCGACCGATGAATACCGGAGTTGATAAAGGACCAATCTCTCACGATAAAAGGGTTTAATCCGCGATTTGAAAAACACGGCCGCATAATCATTGACTTCCATCATTTCCACGGAATTAATTTATTTCTTGTAAATAATTCACAACGAATACATCGAATACAGCAAAATTGCGCGCGACTGAATTCACATGAACGCGAAATGTGTTTTTCCTTTTTCAAAATTTTCGTGTCAATATGTTCGGGATTACGTTCGGGAAACCTCATTATAAACGGCTTCCGTTGGGTAAAAATGACGAGAATAATGGAACGAATATTCTCTCTTATTGCTGTTCCACGCAACGATCAGTTCGGAGGAAAATAATTAATCGCAACGGGCACGACGAAATAAATATTTATATTCATCCGTATTTTCGGATCATTTCGCTGGGAACATTAACAACCTCTCTCAGCTGGGACCATCGTTAATGTATTCATTAACCGGCGTATTTTTATTAAAATCTTGCCGCCGTCGCCGCGCCCCGTTCGTTTCTGATTATTCACCGTTGCCTCGTTCGCAAAATTATTTACACGGAATATTCTCACAACGTGTCGTCCTTTTAAATGTCGAAAACAAAAAAAAGCAATGTATTAGTTATTGATAAATTCCGGAACTCGGCAAGTAATAATGAAAAGGGAATCTCTGGTGCACAGTTCTCCCATCCACAACTTTCTATCGGAGCTGAATGAATCCATTGCTATGATAAAAACTTACTAATTGAAACAAAGAAAAGCATTCACCTACTTTTGATTTATAATTTCACATTATAGTATAAAATATTAAACCTTTACAGTATTTTCGATATTGCTATTAGTAGTATTGTTGATATGTATCAACGATGCAAATTTCAGGGCCACGCATTTTCTAATACCCTTTTGCGGCCAAATTCGCATCGAATCGCGTGTCAATCGACGATTCGTGGTGTTTTACGCGGAATCATCAACGCCGCACTCTAAAAATTCTCTAAAATTCAAGTTTTAAGGCAAGGAAGTCACTGGTTCAAGAGTTATGCGTGTTTAAATATTACAGGCGAATTCCTCGCCTTAAAACTTCGGAAAAAATCTCTAAAAGAACATTTCGACTGTCAGAGTGGTGAGACTTGTCAATTAAGACGTAGTCGTGTCTGCGGCTCGTCGAGACAGGTTCAAGGATAACGAGGATATCTCGATAATCTCGAGACGACAAAGTTGACAGCCCTTCGATCGTGAACTTTCCAGCGGAGTCCTTTATGCAGTTCGAACAAAAGCGCGAAGGAAACGTTACAGGGGTTCGGAGAGAGGTAAAGACACTCACTTGAAATAATGGAGGGTGTTTGGCTTTTAATCCGCGAACGCTTTTGCCCGGACGGGAACGATCTTGGAATGTTAATCGATCTCGAGGTATTCGCGAACTCTACCTTTGACCCTCTAATTGTATTAAGAACAGCCGAAGACTTTGTGTATTATTATTCTGTTCTTAACTACCGGGCGAACCGATTGGGATGATAATTGTGAATCGATACGGTCCTCTATTGAGTCCCCTCCATACGCCCGAGCGACGCGACGTTCCCGGTTGTGTTTTTCGATTTGGACATCGGAAAGTTAATCACAAGCATTCGAGAGGAAAATTGAAAAGCTTTCGCCGAAGATTGTAAAGATCTCGGGAACGGTCGATGGTAATTGACAGGTTCTCGTATTATAAGTCCGACTACCAAGAAAATCGAATTAACGTCGTCGTTTCTGTTAATAGTATCGCCGGTACGAATTTTCGTTCGTCGAACTGTTTTTCGAGAAGCATGAATGAAATCCAGTGTGGATACTAATTACAAGCATTAATTACGAATGGTACGTTTTCCGATTCGATGAGAAAGTAATTAATCAAATAATCCTGAATTAAAATATGGTGAAATACAATCTAATTATATTGTTTACGCATGCGTATTATTTATGTTATTGAACGGAGATAAAATTCTCAAATTTCACAACTTATTTTATTTTGATGATGAGAATTCCAAGAGAAGCAAAAATACATCCCCAAATTGTAACAAATTTTAATCCTCATTGCGTTTTAATAATGATTGAACTAACAATAAGCACAGAGATCAGAGGTATTAAAAATAGATGCCAAACGAAAGTATTCGTAATTTTGGTGAACGATGATTTTTGCACAATAACTATGTTCTTCTACGGTCAATGAATGGGTCTTCTTCTACGGTCAATGAATGGGTCGTTTGTCTTGTGCTGTTGGTTCAGATTCGAACGTGTGACAAGACACGTTTTTCCAGATAAATTGTCCAAAAGCATCGTATCATAACGATGTTTCTCGAGACCATTTCGAGAATTTCACTTCAGCCGACAGTTCTACACTTCTGCTGGGTAAGTTTCCAATAGAACGAGTTGACGTCATTCAGGATTCTTGGCCCGCGAAGTGCACAGAACGAGAAGAATGCAGGCAGCATCGTTGTCAGACCAGTCCAGAGCCCTTTTTAGGCCTCCTAACGAGGTGTACAGGGTGTCGTTGAAAACACAACCCTGAGAGAACAGGGTTAAAAGAGCTGCGATGCGATGAAAATTATCCCATAAACAAAAATATGCAAACGAGAATCATTAAAGAACATGCGTTTCATTCAACGAAATTTGTTTACGACGATGTCAAACATTTTCTATGTCTTTCCATTCGAAGTTTCATAATTAAAAATTTGACAATTGCCAAACTCGTTTCCGGCAAATTCGTATACAGAATTGAAGCGGACGAAAATGAGTCCGAACACGTCTTCGTTAAGGCTTTAATTATACGTCTGTTGAGTTACTCTAATGAAATTAGACGTTCGTCGGGAAAATTTCTTCAAGTCATCGATGAACTGTTGCTGAAAGAATATTCGAAATATCAGCGAGAGGAAAATGAAATACCGATGCTGTAAATGAAATGTGAAGTGGCAATGAAGTTCCATTTTCGAAATATTTAGTTCAGGTATTGAAATGTATTTGCAAGATTTATATTTTGGAACGGTTAGTATAAAAATACCAAAATGTACGAACGAATGTTGATGTTCGAAACTTGAAACCGTGATATCTCGGAATAGAAAACATGTGACTCCATAGCGTTTCACCAACATCTATAGATATTTCTCGACCCGACGTTGTTTTGACGGTATGGATTGGTCATTTTAGCATGAGCACACACTACCGTTCAAAAATATTTGATCACATACAGTATTCACTGTTTACAGAAGGAAATAAAATAAAATCCTGCGTATACTATTCTGTTCTAACTCGCGACTATTTCGCCGTTTCCATCAATTATTTCATTGACATGAAGCACGCAGAAATCTCAACTTCTCAATTCGTTTCACTAATAAATGTTTCATAGAATTTTTATTTACGTTTCTGTTTCATTCAAACACTAACAAAAGTTAAACAAGTTATTCGTTAATTATGTTCCATTTTCGCTACACAATTATCTGAACGATAGAGATATTTATTAAAAGGCTGACACAGAAAAAATTTATTCTCCTTTTCCGACTCACTTTAGCATGAAGAATTAAATCCTAATCGATTGTTCACGGCACGCGGGACACCCTGTATAATCGTTGGAACCCAGAGTGTCCACGGGGAGGTAGAATACAAAAGTGTAGGAAATCGTAGAGAGAAAGAATTCGATGTTTTAGGTCGTCAAAGCAGAGAAAGGCCTCCGCATGAACTCGGCGCACGAACGTAACAGTTAATGGGTTAAGGAGACCGAATTTTTTCGAGACACCGCGTACATCCGCGGCGCTACACAGCGAATATTTAATACAGCGCGGGGGCGTCGGGACGCTCGGACGGCGGCTCATATTTGTCTAGAAACGGGCAAGCCTGTAAGCTTAATTGGAACCGGCCGACTGTGCCAGTCCTTTTTACGAAAATCCCAACGTTTCGCCGCGATATCGTATTCCTGCGGGTCCTCTTAACGAATTTATGCACACGCTCGTAATAATACGGCTACACCTGCACTCGCAGCCAGACACGTACACACGTACACAGCAGCCCATCGTGACCCCACCCCCATCGATATTGTGGTCGTAGGAACTACAGGTAAGGCGAGAGGTTGCCTCCTTTCGCCCTAATAACACGGCCAATTTATGCGCCGCCGGGATTCCGATGCTTAAGTGAGTTAATGTAAGCACTTCCGGGATTCGTTGCATCATTCCCCTGTTGTCGGTTATTTACAGTTCGCTACTTGTTCTCGCTAGACGATGTTTTTAACTGTTCGACGCTGCTCCCAAAGCTGCTTCCCGAATATTTGGGACTGAGTTCCCGGGGAAAAGTTGCCAAATACGCGAAGCTCACCGAAATTTCGCTCCGCGAGGTAATTCGATACCGTTAGACTGCGAATATTCATCCTGAACACACGTTGCTACACCAATTGCAAAGAACAAGCGGCATATAGCAAGAGTTTGCTTCTTTTTTTTTCATCATTTTAATGAATCCTACTATTTTATATTTTGCGTAACCTTCAACTGGTATGCAGGGGTCTCTTACGACCCCAATGCACTAACTTTCCCTACTGTATAATTGCAAATATCAAGTTTCTTTGACTTCTGTAGAACATTTGGATTATTTAGTCTGAAATTATATCTGAAATAATTTGTACAGAATTTTAGAAAGGTCCTAGCATTATACTTCATAATCTCAGAAAACAACGTACCACTTAATTTTGTCATAAATGCATCACATTGTCAGTCACGTAGAACATGTAGAATAAAAGTTATCTGCATGAATGCAAGAAACAAAGGCTTCGTGGACAATTAAATTTTTTCTGAAAAATTTGTAACTTCTTTAAACGCTTTTACTGTTTTACATCTGATCTACTAATCTCTGCCGTAAACGCATAAAATCTGCAATCTAATAATAAGCTATATCACTTTTAAAACTGTCCCAATTAGATTTTGTTGCGGCGTTTCTCGAAATTGAACCGCGTGGAAGTTTTAATGCGTCGTAAAGTAATAGCTGCTACCTTACACTGAAGTCAGAAAAGCGATTAACCTTTAAAAAAAGACTGATGAAACATTGCCGTACATCGTGTTGCATTATTTTTGTGCATCTAAATGTAATCAGACTATTCAACTGACGTCTTATCACGACGTATGTGAGAATAAAAACTTCTGTGGCACCAAATATTGTTGAATCTTTTATTTGGTCTACAGTATGGGCCTAAATTTATGCTCTCCTTTCTTAAAAATTACGTCAGATATTCCAATGATAAATAGTCATATTTTAGACGTTACGTTATTGTATAAATATCGTTTTTGCACAGAGTTCTGCAGTCGATTCTCGACTTTTTATTCAGCGAACTCTTTACCGACGACCTACATGTCCGCCCGAGTCCCGTGCTTGTAAATTAACATATAAATCTCCCGAGCCACCTACGGTAACAGCTGAGAAAGCTTCTCCCCGGATAAAGAACGTAGAAAACGGAATAAAAAATTTCGAGAAAGCTCGGTCGATTCGACCTCTCGAAGGAAGACGAAAGAAGAGGAGAAGATTCCGCGGATCAACTCGCAATTATATTCGGGGCCGTATTCGTCCTCTTATATCGTGGCGAGCTATTTCCATTATAATTGCACCCTGCAGAGCAAACGATCAACGTTTGCTGGGAAATGGCGAAATTGTCCCAATATCTCGGTATGCATGAACCCGCTGTCATCGCGCGAGCGTGAGTTCCGCGATGAAAACTGTATCTCAACAGTCCACCATCGATCGTTCGAACAAAAATGTCCGCGGGAAAAGGAGAGTGAGAGACAGAGAGAGAGAGAGAGAGAGAAATAAAAATAGACGTGAAGAATCACCTTTAAGGGAGCACCATAGTGCTCCACAGGCTTTCGCATTTTTCATTCGATATTTACTTGCCGCAACACTTTACATTCACCATATTTTTACACGAATTTATTTTAATCATTTTATTCAGCGCTGGAACGACAATCTTCCGAATTCGAACACTGTACAATGTTTTTTAACACGACACATTTCACCAGGTCCGATTCAATATTTCGGAAGAATTTGACGAATATTCAATCAGAACTTCAGTAAAGTAGCTTAATGTATTAACTTTTTGTTACGTCGTTGTAAAGAGGATCAATCTTTAAATCTATAGCAGTTTCAGTGACGGAAAACATTTTTCAAAATTTCCGCAAACATTTGAATGTACATAATTTTCAAGACAAAGCGCGCCTTCAGTTTCTCGCTCGCTATATAATGAAAACATCTTAGAGCAAAATGAACAATGGATTATGCAACTAGAGGCTTCCAGCTTTAAAACGAGTCCAAATTCGATGTGGTGCGATCATTTTTTACGAAATTATCACAGTTCAAATGTAAGCAATTTTTCGAGAATCGTAAATGGTTAGAATTAGAAGGTTACGTTATAACGTAATAATTTTTGGATTTAGCAATGACAATCGGTGGATCGATGTACGATCGAAGAAAGTCACTCGCCACTTGCTATAGTCGTTGCGACACGGATCGTCACGGAAGCCGTGAAGCGACTCGTTAAATTCGCAGAGGCGAAGAAATAGACGCCAGGTCCGCGAAACCACGGAAGGAAATTCCGTTTTGCGATTCGAGCGATTCGAAGGGGGTCGCGTGGTTACGTTGGCAAATGGATTGACGAATCACGGGCAACCGGTGTTTGCCTTTGTCGACCACGCGTAACGTTGAATCCGCCGTTGATCGACGATTATCGTCGGCGACGTGCGTCGATCCACAATCGCCGTCGACGAACTCTAGCATTAGCGAGCCATTCAGCGCGACGCGTGCCGTCGCTCCATCAATCTACGATCCATGGTCCAAACAGACGTAATCAAAATAATGGAAAAAAAGAGCCGATCCACCGGAAACAGGATACAAACATCGATCGAATCGCGTCGGAAACGATTTCTTATTTTGAACCGATAAGGCCGACGGCGACGTTGTAAACGTTTTTTTTTCCTGGTTTAACGTCGCATCAACATCTAGGTCATCAGCGACGAGCTTCTTTGGTGTTCTTAAATTTTGTGTACGTGGTTGATTTCTTTAAGGAATTCAAGGGTGTTTGGTGTATGTTTTCCAGATGTGACGGCCGTGTTCGGGTTGATTCCAAATTTGAGTCGTTGAATAATGAATTTTTGGCAGTTTTTTATTAATTTTTAACAAACGAGTTTAACATTACTTAATCAAATTGCCAAATTATTGCAACGAGTGTATTACCTTGCATATTTTTATGAGATAGAAAACAATAATTACTGGACTGCATATTTTTGTATTGAGTAGATCAAATGCAAAACAGTGAAAATATTTAAAGTATTTGAAAATGTTGTAACGTTTCCAGCTTTTAGCAATCGTTAAGAAAATAAATGAATGTCTCTATGTAGCTCCTGTGGCTTGAAGTAAATATACACTATTTTTATTTTGCAAAAAAATCCGGAGTCTAGTACCAAAGGAGAAATGTTCCGTCAAGCTATATACACCCATTTCGCAATCTACAATCGTAATCTCCAGGAGAGTATCATCAGTTAAGAACCACCCTATATAATTATACCCACAGGACGGAAATTACAGTCCAAGAACTGTTATTCTACCGTGAAATTGGTAGACACCGAAAGCCCAATGAACGTCTGATTCATAAATCGTCGTGGCAACGACGTGTTCGTGACACCGAGCAATATTTCCAAATTAATTTCCTTTGCCAAGGCCATTCGAGGAGCTAATAAGCTACATCGCATTGGTGTCTTCGACGAATGCCGTGTCGTTCACGCTAAGAAAGTTGCTATTGTTGCCGAAACAATATTCAATCTGCTGCTGAATGTTTTCTTGAAATAAAACACCACGTGTGTGTGTGTGTGTGTGTGTGTGCTACGAAGATATTTAATAGAGCAGGGGAGAATAGGGGTTGGAAACATGATAGGAAGCAACTGAATACATCACAGCAACGAAGTAATAGGGTAAGGAATCCAATTACTGTGCCTATATTCATTATACTTATTTTCAACGTATTAAAAAATATAACATGACATAACATTACATAACTGATTTTAATGAATAGAGTTTAATATCTGTTTCTTAATAATCATTATGATTTAAACATAAGTATAATGAGTATAGGCACGTTAATTGATGCCTGCACAGTAATTGGGTCTCTTACTCTAGCCAGATTTAGAACTGCTCTAAAAATTGAACTTCGTTACCAACGATTTCGGTAGACAGAAAATAGAATGTCAAATTAAATTATGATTTTCCATTTTGAAGAGTCGTATCACGGAAAATTGTAGATCCTTAGGAAAGCCCTTTCTTATTTTCTTGCTCAGTGAATATTGATAATAATGCGACCCATTAAAATTTTCTAGACCCTCCACAGTTATTAGTGCATGAATTTTCCAAAGATAGAATAAGATATCAAATTTGCGTCGGAAAGTTGCTGGAACAATTGAAACCTTCTGCAAATTGTGTGTGTATGTATACGTACATAACCGGGCGCATTAAAAAATTACGGTTGAAATGAATTATAATAGAATTACGTTTAACATTTAAGAACTCGAACTGTTCAATAATTTCTTCCTTAATTAGGAACCTGGTAGCAATCGTGGAATCGTTTCCACGCTTCCCCGGTTCTGTTCGCTGTGTACCTTATAGTCTAGACTTTCCGGTCTAGCACGCACGGCGATGGCTCCTGGGATTTTAATCCACCACCCTCGCGATTGGTGAATCGTCGATAGGGTATCAAAAGAGGATAAATGGTGTAATATCGGAAGAAACGGCCTTTCGAATTTTTCTGATTGAAGGAAGAAAACCCAGATACTAGAAAACGAAATGTGTTTCACTTTAAGTAAATTTTGGATCATGAATCGCCGATGAAACGTATCGATATTCATATAATAAACAGACTGACACGAAGTCATTCGTCGTATAGAATATGTGCAATATTATAATTCGGACAATTCATCATGTACAAACAATGTCCTTTAAATATGTACTGTTTTATTTAACATGTGTCCACACGAAACTCTCCACTTATTTTAGTATTAATTACTTTCTGCCAACATCAAGTATTAATATTAATTAATATCAATTATGTATGCTTTTATTACACATAGAGAATATTCCAATGATTCACCTGCATCGTATAAAGTATACAAAAATTATTTTACGAAGAGGGATTAAGTTATGAATAAGAGTGATTTTGTTCACAGATATATAGTATTTGAATGTTTTCTTATATTTTAAAATATTGTGTGCATGATAAATGCGTTAAGGTTCACAGTGAAATAATATTTTATATATATGTCGTAGATTTAAGCACGTTTTCTTAGGTCAAGCATTTGCCGTTGGAAGTTGCCGGAGTCGGTTGCCGAGTGCTCGCGCGTGTATTTACATTGTAGCGCGGCCGAGACGTTTGATCGGCCGCGACAGTTGGGATCGGTTTCCATTACGCACGGCCGAAACGTTTGAGCGGCCGCGACAAACAAAATCGGCTCCTTTGTAATGCGTGCACGTGGACGGAGTGACTCTGCGAAGTGGGGAAAATGGGAGGCAAAGCCCTCGATGGCCCGAGATCGGCCGGCAGATTTTGTTTAGGACTCGAACGATCGAGATAAGTGTCTCTGCAGAGTCAATCGGTCAGGGCAACTCGACACCTCGATAACTCGACAAGATGAAACTCGCGAACTCCGGGACGCGTCAAAATGTTCGCGCTACGACATATATATATATGCAATAAATATAGCTGCTTGAAAGATACCATAACAAATCGAATTTATACATTTTGCATTGTCTGATAACATAAATATTTATCAAGCTGGCAGATTATGCTTTTCTTTGACATGTTTTCCTTCGTCACAAATTACGAGCTTAAGGTCTAGATTGAGGAAGACGTATCATCCAAATTACATTCAACTCGCGACGGGTAGTGTAACGACGTTTGTATACTTACAAATGACAGCAATCACGAGCGTTGTGCTATGTCTGTGGTCTAAGTGTTTCGAATTGGTTACGACTGATTGGTGTCCAGCTGCGTTCCTTTATGACTGAATGGTGGTTTTACTGATGATTCACTGTCATCTGTCTGCAAAAAGATAATAAAACACCTCCACACAAAGATACAGTCTCCATCTGCTCTACGAAGGTCACTGCCTTCTTCATTCTTTCATAACTCGAGTTTATGACATCCGAAATTGATGAAAAATTAAATACAACAAGGTTCGAAAATTAGCGAACAATACCCAGCCGATTTATATAACTACAATTTGTAATAATTGGGTGGCGAAGTTCTTAGATTGTTAACAATTCCGATAATACTCGACCAGAAATGAAAAACGTCGGAAAATAATATTTCCGGATCAATCTCCCGTTTCCGTCCTTAAAAGAAATAGAGAATACACGTATTAGTAAAAATTTAATAATAAATAATAGATTAGGTAATAGAACAGTGCTGTACAGTTTCCTAGTTTATACTAGGTTTACGGGGCCCGGAAATATGACGAATTTTCATATTTTCAATTTACAATTACTAAAATTTGAAAAAGGCATCCATGAGGAAATATTCAACTTATTTTTTGGGTCATATTATGTAAGAAAGTAGCTACAAATTTTGATAGACACACTGTAAAATAGTCACAATTAGAGTTCCGTAAGCCTATTGTTCAAATGTGAATGTAGCATTACACGAATGAGCAGGTTCTAGATCAGACAGAAAAATCGGAACGTTCGTTCCCATGTCGAAAGGTCAAACAATCGGAAGAAATGCGATCCACCGCCACACTCTCAGCTGTAGCATTAGCCCCTCCGTTCGTCGCGACAGAAATACCCCGACTGCGCTCCGAAAATCCGAGAGCCAATAACCAAAACGAGCACGAGAAATCGGCGATAGCGAATCATGAAACACTCGTTCGATCGGCTACACAGGACTTCTTTCGACGGCGATCAGCGTCGCAGGAACATCGCGTCGAGCTCTCCCGGTAAACGAGATTCGCTGAAAATCCCTCGCCGATAATGCAATCGCGGAGAAGCCAATATTGGCGGGAAAAAAGGACGGGAACACGCGGACGGATTAAGGTCGAACAAGACAAAAGGACGAGAGCTGGCTGCCGAGCTGGCTGGTTCGAATTCGACAAGCAGGGTCGCGTTTAGAGACGTCGGGGACAAAGTTTGTTTTCGGCGCGCAACACTGCGCTGGGATAACCCCGTAATTAACATTATAGACTACCTCCTTAAACATTATTATAATGTTAACAACCTTAACACTATAAACTACCTGCAAATACGTATTCAGCTTTGAAACTTTCAGAATTTTAAATGTTGGTTCAGAAATACGGAATTTTTTAGTTGACGACGAAAACGTGTTACTAATTCGGACCCTCACGAAAAGTCTTTTTGTTATACGAAATTTTACCGCGTTTACCACTTTTTAGACCGAGGCTATGTGTGCGCATGTATGCAGAATCGCGCGGTCCACAAAGTGTTACACTGACAATTTAAAAATGTCGAGTCACACGCGTCGTGAGAGTACAAAGGGTTAATGGGAGTCACTGTAATATTGTCCAGCTACCCCATCTCAAAGAATCCTGTTCACCTGCGGAATGGTCAACTTTGAACAGACAGCAAGTTGCTTGGGTTTGGGCTATATTACACACCTGATATATTCAATTATGTCTTTCGTGTTTTAGGACATTCTGAGAGCATCGTGTATCGCTGGGCATTTACATTAAAAATGTAAACGACAGGTAGAAATCTGGAATCAAATAATTTATTTCATTAATGTACTCTACAAGAAACTAGGAACTTCCGATATAAAGCCTCAGGGATAATTGGATAGACAGGGTAAAATATCTGACGTCCCTTTTGCTCAACTGAAAAAAAGTATAAAAAAATGTACGTGTGTCGAAAAAGTGAATTCTGGCACGTTTTCGGAGGTTTCGGACCACCGTGTGTGCAGTGCGTCGCGCAAAGACGCGTGCGGGCTGACTGCTCCTCTCGTAGTGCCCCGTCCGCTCCCTCGTCTCATCCACCCTATTCGCGCCGCCCTCCCACCGCGCCCTCACCCCCTCCCTCGCACTCTCGGCCCGTAGTCCTTTCCCCCTCCATCGAAATCGATGCTACTCGCGATCCGCGAGTTCAGTCTGCGACTGGCCACCGCGTGTGCGACTTCGCTCCCCTCTTTCTCGCATTGTTGTTCCCGAGCGGCTCGTGTCCGACGAGCAACCCCTACGCCCCCCGGCGGCACGGTACCGTTCCGCGTACGCGAGCGTCGATCCGCGTTCCAGAGACTGTGAAACGCGAGTAAACACAAGACCCGATCTCTAACCCGTGCTCTCCGGTTGGCCACAGCATCCGTATAGCAGCCCATAGATCGTCGATCACGTGCGACGTCCGGCGACCGTGGAACCCCGAGAAAGCCAGGATCCAGTGTGGATAGATCGCAGAAAGGTCCTCGGGATGAGGACCGTCCCTGTGATTAAGAGGACGCTGCGATCCGCCCTGGTTCGACGCAAGGTCGGGGAACGATCCTGAGGCGATCGGATGTCTGGCGAGGCGCTACCGTCGAGGATAGCAGACAGCCGCCGCGGCTGTCACCGTGCGAGATTCCTGATCGGGTGAGTGGACCAGTGAGAGGATTCACCTTGCAGGGATTCAGTGAAAGATCCGTTGGATACCGAAAACCGAGGCGAATAGGACCGGTTCTTGATCAGTTTCTTGATGGAACGGTCGAGTCGACGTACGCCAGGAAATATCAATTAACAACGTTTACGGAACGCACACGCCGTCCGAGCAAACCGAGCCCGGGACAGCGTTTGACGTTTTTCAAATTAACAGGAACGGGTAGCGAATCGAGCGCGCGGGATGTTTGCCCTGCAGGCCCCGAATGCCGCGCGCGTAATTAAATGATATCCGTTCTAACTGATTTCGGTTATCGCGGAATATCCCGCGAAGGTAAACCCGTCGATGTAAAGCCGTGACATGGGCTCTGACAGCTCGCGTGTACGCGCACTCCGGACCCAGTGGAAGAGGTCAGCCGTTGGTCACCCCGCAGCCGGGGTTCATCAACGACGAGCGCGCGCGCGTCATTCTTCCGTTTATTTACTCCGGGCCTCGGCGGAGAATTTGTGCGCGACAAGCGTCGTCGGGGGAAAAAATCTCTCTCGTTTCGAGATCAAAGGTTCGTGAACCGGAACAGAGGGAAACGCGAGATCCATCGGTCGGAATAAATTTAATATCGCGCGCGAGCGCGCCAGACAGAGAGAGAGAGAGGTTGCATCTCCTCCGCTCACATCTCCCCCCTGCTAACTTTACCTGTAAATTACATAAACATTTCATGCAAATGCCGCTAATTCACACGGCGAGGCTGCACCAGAAACTTCGCCGCGCTTCCACTCCGCGGAGCTTAGGCGTCGAGCAGAAACGCGGGAAACCTCTCGACGTTTCTCGCACACCGAACGCATTTTAATACCACGTTCGACAGAGCTTGCTATTCATTTTACGAACGGGAATATGATAATCGAATTTAATGATCCCAGATAGCCGGACGATTCGCGGAACGGATGATTTTTCGACGAACAGCCCCCGTTAACCCTCGCGTCGCAGTTTCTTTCGCAACTGCACTCTCGGGGAGCCTTTATCGTTAAGAATTTACTGCGAGAAGGGGTACGCCGTGTCGTTGCAGGTACACGTTCACTATGAAGATTCACTGAATCGCTATCCACGCTCACGAGAATAATTCAATTTTCGTGCGACGTTCTTCATAACGTTCTGGGATTATACGGCAGAGTTTTATTAAACGAATTTAATGTAATAACGATAGCGTATCAACGACTATAAAACGAGAACACAGAACATACGATGTACGTACCGATTATTCAAATGCAATTTCTGTCAAATATGTTCGTTGTTCGATAGTTTTCTTTTCTTGTGGATTACAATCGCATCAACATCTCAGGTTATTAGCAACCGATTGATGACTGAGATTACTGTAGTTGCTGGACCTAGTTTTTATTTTCTGATCAGTTAACGATTAAATTGAGTCCTGAAAAAATTGCAGGGCTGCTAGAAAAATTTAAATTCTCCGACATGTCTGCGGTTCGCGATTCGTGTATTGATAGCAGAGGAATATTTTCTTTCGACTCGGAAGTGTATGGTTCTCGTTGTTATCAACCCTGCAAGCACCGAGCTGTCAAAGTGACTATTTTTTATCCCACATCTAGCGTCAATACGACATTTTTGCTCTTATCTCTTTCCGCACACAGTGCAGGTTACAACAGTGTGTCTTGCGTATCGGTCTATCATGCGCAAACAGTTGCACGCCTGACGAAGAGAAATTTCAATTTTACATATGTAACGACAGCGCTCGCAACTTTGTTTATCCGTCGAATTCTCGTGTCGCAACGACGGTGTTAACATCTCCGAAAAATGACAACATTGTCCCGAGGGATTTACAGGGAACGTTCGTGCGAATAAATTTGGTTAACAGTTTCCAGCGGGGAGTACAGCAACGTTTTGAGCCGTCAGTTGGTTCTGGTGTTAAACTCTGTTCGAAACGTGTTCACCGCGAGCCCGACACGATATTATAAGACGAGAGGGGTTGAAAGTGCGCCTTGACGTCGAGGAGCGATGAATTGTGTTCTCCGCAAGAAATTTCGTTCTCTCCTCTTGTCCCGGCTATCTTTTTTTCATTCTTGCTCTCCCTTTCTCTCTCTCTCGGCGTTTCATCCGCGAATGTCGTGACGGTTCCCCGGGTTTCGTGACGGTGATACGCGAAAGTTTGTTAATTAATTGCTTTGGAAATATAATCCGCGTGGAGTGTCACTAATCAGGGAGAAACTCGGTCGGACGTTGACGGGCATGTTTGCTGCACCTATCACGTAGGGGGATGGAAATGTAATTTGCCGGGATAGAGTTAGCCCCGTTGAATGCCGTGGCCAAGCTTCACCCGCCTATTCTGCCCATCAACCCCAATCTCCTCGCGGCGTGCCACCCATTGATCGCCACTCCGGATTTTGCATGTAAGGATCAAGCAAGCGGTGCGCGCCCGGCCGAGGGTGGAGACTTCAACTTCGCGTGGAGAACGCGAGCGTTCGGCGGAGGCAAGCGGCGAGACACCGAGGCTCATCGCGTTCTACCTCGTTTTCACAGAAACGCGATCGAATTGCGTTCCTCGTGCCCGGTAATTATACACGAGGGCGGAAAAATTCTGTAACGCTGCGTCCGTTGTGCGTGAACCTTTAGAGGGCCACGAACTGGCCACTATGTTGGTCAAGGACAAACTTCTATAAGGCGACCTTGTCATTTGATAAATCCTTATCTATTTCGAAAAATTCGAGTTTGGTACCAGATTAGAATTATCTAAAAATATAATTCAAGAAAACAAATTGCGAAATTTCTATAAAGCTACTTTAAGTTCTCGTAAATAAACTTAAAATTGAAAATTATTTTTCCAATATTTCTATATTAATAATTATTGTAACCTAATTATTTTGTTACATTAAAAATTCGCGAGTTCGACATTGATAAAATTAACTTTTGAAGTGTCTACTTTTCCTGACGCTCACGCTTTATTCAGTGCATCCCCTAATTCAGTAACTGAGCTGTACTGTTCGCCACTGCTATAAATTTCCGGAGCAATGCTACCTCAAAGATTTACGACGCATGTGGAGGGAAAAAGGGCATGCTAAACCTTTCATATTTTTTTGACGAAACGACTGCTTCGTCTGCTGGATTTTATGGCTAATGAAACAAATATGTCTGCTTTTTTCACCAGAGGGAATAACTCGATGCATAAAATCCGTGTAACAAAAATCCGTGTAAAATCAGTGTACTGATTACAATAAGTAGAAACGCCAAATAATAGACAGACGGCTATGGTCAAGTTTTATCGAGTAACACGAGTTCCTGGCAAAAGTTCAAACTCGATTTTTTCCTATAGAAAGAAAGTTGCGAAAGTCAATTATTCCACAATTACTACTAATGTTTTCACACGAATTCACCATTTTTGTGCCCTTTATTCTCGAACAATCTGTATTTTTACCACATTTTGTCAAGATAATGCACCCTTGATTTTTTAATTTTGAAGTCATTAAGAGGTGGATTAAATTTCATATATTATCAAATCCTAAAATATTTTCTACTGTGAGAGAATTAAATTGTTTAGCTTTATAATTTGACCAACTGCAAATAACACTGTCATGCGTTGTCATGTGTATACAGAATTTAAATGTAATATAAATTATTTCGCTAACTTTTCGAAAATTACCAACAACGTAATTTTGTTTTCATAACTGCAAACATATGTGTACAAAAAGCATTACGTCTATGCTAATGCGAAATACTTTAAACCGCTATCTTCTCACATTTTATCTCTCTAAAGCAGCATCAAAGAAGATGCAACTTCCTGTGTTGCAAAATACCTTCATTCTCAGAGCCTGCTTCAGCAGCATCTTTATTTCTCCGCTTTTTTTTCGAAGAAACTATCATTTTTGTTCGTTCACTGTTTCAGCAGTGTGTGCTTTTACGAAACTCCACAATATTCAGCATTTTTCAAGTCCTATCTTGAATCTTGCATCCTCTCAGCAAAAATGTAGCGATATAACAAGAGTGTCTCCGATTCTCTAGCAGTGCAACGTGTTAGGATAAAACCGTGTTGCAGAAATGCTGCGTTACTCGAACAGGAGTTGCCTGCCAGTACTTTGTAACGACAGAAGTATCAGTGCCACTGTGCGGTTGGTCACGTTTCATTCTTCGTGCAAACACGATTGGATTGTATTCTTTGTGCAACGGATTCCGAACATTCTTTAATCCTTGTGCAGCGTTCGGGAAATCGTAACAATCACATTTTTAGTTAAATTCTATCAAAGTTGACGTCCAATTCAGCCCAATATCAAAGGGACAAAACGCTTCTATAACTTCAGCGTGACGAACAGTGGTCGACAAAAGTGTCAGTACACGAGCACCAAGCCCATTCAATTTAATATTATCAAGGTTTCTAATAAATGTGATACGTTGATCACAGTTAGAGAAATTTTTAATTTCTTTCATAAGCAGATCCTTATGAATAAAATAGATAATAAATAGAAAATAATTCTCCGAATTTAATACAAAACGTCACAATATTTACGGGTATCTTGCAGACATAATGGGACACTAAAGGGCTTTAATCACTTAGTAGATGTAATTTGTTTAGTTAAAATTCGTTATTTTGATTGACTTAATTTACGATAATTGAACGTATACAAGTGCTACTATTGCATAGTAAGTAATCGGCTGGTTTATGATCCACCGATTCTACTTCCTGTAGATACTAGGGCACGCGAACACAATGGACCCTCGAATTCATTTTTCCCGAACATAAAGTCTCGAACGAAAAGACGTTATATATATATATATATTTTTTTAACTACTGTAATACATTAAACTAAACTAGAACACGTTGAACAAGTGCCATATTAAAAATCGACCGGGTGCACGGAAAAAAGTGTTCTCGCGGATATGCAGGCAACGCGTCAATCGGCGGGATTTTGGTGATATTCGGTCTATAAAATCTGTTTAATGGAAAAAGCATAGAAAGCGGAAAATAGTGAAAAGATGACGGGTCGCGATTCCGCGGGACGTGCATGCGCGGAACCAGGCTCGGGCCCGACGATTTTCGAGCATTACATGGAAACGGTTTCAATGTCGGATGTGTCGACGTATTCGCTAGGTGGTTAAGCTGGCAGTTACGATTAAAAGCTCGAAGCTTGCCGGGGCCCCGTAGTCCATTTGCATATAGGAAGCTCTGTATAAATTCTGCGGTTATACTGCGTCAGAAGCAATAACATAGGAGAGAGGACGCATCGCGCTTTAACACGCGCGCGGTACCTGGAAAACGCTCGCGATTGGACGTGTGCCGGCGTGTAAACGATTGATCACGGCTGTGCTCTACGGATCCGTGTGTGTCGATACAAGTATATATATATATATATATACGTCTATACTGTATATATATATCGATGGATTTTACCGTAGCATTTCCAGGTGCGCGGCGGCGGCCGAATCGATTCGTAGGAGATACTTTTCAGCGCAGGAAATATTAAACTTTAGCACCGACGCCCGAACTTACAGCGAAGCATTTCGTCGAAACTACTTCCCCGGGAATGAAATTCTCGGCGAGCTCGATTGACACGGACTTCTGAACGAAAATTTTGAATGGAATACGACTTCTGTATTTATTATGGGATTGGCTCCTACCAGCCGATGCATGTGTATCCTCGGTAGCTGAATCTCTTTTATGCGGACGTTCGAATGGCTCGGTTCCTCGCGAGGAGCACCGACTGCTCGCCGTAAGACGAGAACCGTTGTTTCGCAATGGCCTGACGTGTGCCGATTTATTTGCACCCATACGGCTTTCAGGAATCATTGCACCGTGCCATTTCACTTGTTTTTCCGTTGCACTATGGCGAACTGCAACCGGGAGTTTCGACAAACGCATGAACAATTGGACGAACGAAACGTGTACGTTTAGAAATTTGTTGTGGAAAAACAAGCGAATTATTTCTATTGAACTTTAATGGATTTTGTAAAATACACGCTCTGCTGACGTTAGGAATTTTTTCATCCAATAATGATGAAGAGAGATAAGAGTAATATAGACTTTTTGAAAATTGTTGAATATCTGATCCTTGGATCTAACCACATTTTTAGGGGTTTCTTGGGGGGAAACGAGTAAGTTTTATTTTAAATGTATGTTAAGAACAGTTGTGAAGTACATATACGTCTATTATTAGGAAATTTTTCATTCGAAAATAGTAAAATTTGTACGAGAAGTATAGCTATATTGAAAGTATTGTCAAACATGTGAATAGCTCGGTTTACTTTCACTTTCTTAGAATTGTTTCGGTGAATTATTTCTACTGAAAGTTTTAAGAATACTTTTAAAGTTTCGGAAGGTGATTGCAAAACTAAATTGAAATTGGCAAAGATTGATTACAGAGTTCAACTCCCGCGTACATCACTGAGTTTTAAAACTTGAAATGCAGTTCAGGATAAAGGTAAAAGCATGTTTAATCAGTCGAGGAAATCGTCCATGTAACAAAGAAATTGTTGAGCCGAGAAACGCAAATTCTGTTGCGCAATTGCAAATTTTAATTTAATCTTAATTAAAATATTTTGATGTTCGCCGACCACGCTCGAACCATTACATGGTTGTAATTAGAATTCGAATTGACTGTATTGTAATGTTAATTGGTTGTTTCGATTGTGTCTAGGCCAAAATAGATTATTCGACGAACAGCAGAATTGCGCGGTGTAATGAGACTCGTCATCTCGTTTTGCAAAATGATAACGAGAGACGTAAAATGTGACAATTTACAGCTACGTGCCAATAAGAATTGATATACGGCGTCTCGAGTTAAGAATGCTGCCAGTATCTATCCTCGACTGACCGTATTTCTACCGCAGATGCTGGGACGCAGTCGCAAAACTGCAATTGCAATTTTTTTTAATGAAACCATACGCGACCGTACGCGGAGCCACTCGTATTTTATGACTTCGCCGCCGCTCATAAATACAGAACGAGCAAGAACAGCGGTCTATACTGAAATCGGTTTAGTCGAAACGCGAGTCAGGTGCGCGGACGAGCGGGGACACTACCATTCCTGAGATCATTATTCTTGCATCACCGGTCGGTGCGCACGTATCGAAACACTCAGAAATGCCTGAAAAATGTCAGATAACTGATTCCGTCTGCTGCGTCGCGAATCTCCATAATTTTTTAGCTTGCCTCATCATATCCATTTATTCGGCAACACACGGGGACATTTGTATCATATTAAAAAGTAAAATGTTTTATTGAAAAGCGACGAGAGCTAAAATTAAATCGATGCGCTGAGAATAGACTGCGGATTTTATGCATTCGTGACAAAAAGGAGTACTTTTATTTTGAAGCAATAGAAAGATTAAAATAACTGGGGGATACGTGATTTTCGACTCCACAAAATTCTCCTACGACTTGCAATTGGTGGGGACCATTTTTATTTTGCACAAAGATTCATTTCAAGGGTGAAAGTAGATGAAATTAGATCTTACTTAGATCTACAAAAGGCATCTTATAAAAATATTCATTACAGGTATAGATTAAAAAAGTTAAAAATCGAGACCTGTACTTTTTTCTTCGAAATTCCAGGCAGTAGTAATTTCAAGTAAATTTTTTGTACACATTCGCTAGTAAAGTAATCTTTCGAACGTGATACGTGTCTGGTGAGTGTCGTCTAGGGATCCGCAGAAGGAAAAATGTCAACCGCGACACCGTGTGAAACCGCGTCAATAAAATCACGCTCAGGAAGCGGAGTAGGCCTAACATTAGCATGCGGTGTGCATTATAGTTGCGGTGCGGCAATACAAATAGGGGTTGCTTCCGGGCGGGACGGCTGCACGGCACCGGTTCACGCATCGCTTACTCATTGCTGAACATCCGGTCGGAGTTGGTACCGCTTTTGAAAGCCGCTAAATTTACTTTACCCACCGGCGCGACTTTAAAGCCGCGTTTTGGAAGGGGGACTAGTCGCGGCAAACAACCGTTTGATTTCGTGTTGGCCGACGTGCTGCCTACCGACGTTAACGTACACCTAGGCACACCCATGCAAATTCGTCCTAATCACATTGTTGCGTGATGGAATGCGGCCGAATACCGTGTACGAAACCTGTTCTTTCGAGACAGACCTCCATACTAATATTAGCACACTTAGGAAGATTAACAAGGCCTTCACAAATTTTTAGAAAATTACTGAATCGCAATTTTGACTAATTGTTACTGGTAATAGGCAGCTGCCGAATAAAAGGTTCTAATTTGAAATCTTCTTCATTCGCAAGCTGCATATTCCCCTTACCCAGCGTACACAATTTATTCGTGAAATGCAATAACAAGATTTAAAACAATACACTCCGGCAGTCGAACGTGAAGTGCAAGTGTTCGAACGTGAGCACAGGAAACGCGAGACGGGAGTCGGCGAATCTCTGATAATTGTTTCCATCTATCCAAGTTTCGCGCCTCGACGGAATTTCTAATACTTCTTTAACTTCGAATCGAATTCCGACGGAGCCTGCGGGCACACACACAGAGAGAGAGAGAGAGAGAGAGAGTCCGACTTTCGTCGTTTCCGGGATTTTCTGCGACAAAATGTGTGGCACACGGTTACGAAATTATCGCAACAAACGTGTCGAACTTTTCGAGACCCCTGGCGCCGTTCGAAATCGTGGCCGGCGCGCGACTGATGCCCGCGTTTCAATAGAGCACGGAACAATTGATACATAAATCACTCGGTCGCTTGACCGGCGGTGGCGGGGTGGGGGGCCGGGGGACGGAATGATTTATCGGGCAGCGCTGTTTTTACGAAACTGAAAAAATAGGGAGCGAGAAAGTCCTCGCGATGTTCCGATTAATCACGTTTATTTACGCGCGATCGGCCGAGGTCAATATTACGCGGCGACACGTGTAAGTGTTTCTCGCGCGATCCCGAGGTCGATCGCAAAACTCTACCCCATGCGAGCGATCCTATTCTTTATCGCGATTTTTTAGTACTTCGGTATTCGAATACTAAATTTTCGATTCCGGAGAAATCGTCGATATTTGAATTTAAAAACAAATAGCCGAACCATAAGCCTGGACTCGTTTTAAGGCTTGAAAGCAGTGTTCATTTTCCTCTAAAATACTTTTACATGATCTAACAGGTGGGAAACCGATGACCCATTTTTCATAAAAAATGCTGTAAATTCAAACGTCTCCAGAAACTTTCCAAAATTTTTCTGGTAAATGAAAATACCACAGATTTCAAGACCGAAACCTCCTCTTTATAACGACTCCTTAGAAATTGATGTACGATTTTTTTTCGCTGTTTCATAGAAGAAGAAGAAGGAACAAGTTCGGTGTAAAACCCTCAAGGTGTAACTTATACTACTTCTCTCATTCGAAGCTCGATAAAACGATTAAAAAATATCGTATCTCAATTTTTAAGGTGTCGATGCACGGAGAAAACTTCAATCTTTAAATACATGGTGGTTTCAGTCATGAAAAAATTTTTTTAAAGTTTTCACATACGTTTGACTGTATAACATTTTCGAGAAAAAACATGTTCTCAGTTTCTCACCTGCTACATTATGAAAAGTAATCTTAGAATAAAATGAACGATGGATTATGAAATTAGAATCTTCCAGCTTTGAAATGAGTCCAAATCCATTATTGTACGTTAATTTTTTAAAAAATTGTCATGGTTTAAATATAGGCCATTTTTGTGACCGTTGGACCATCCTGTAATTACATTCTATTTTATTGTTGTGATAAATTTGTTTCTCTTTTTATTTTTTCCTTTCTATTTTTTCCTTGGAGGTGCATGATCGCGCACAATGGCCAACACCGGAAACTTTCCCTATATTGTTCGACGGGGATACGCGATTTCGTTCACGGTTATTTGCTCGGTTGCGCCGGGATCCCAGGTAATTAATACCTGACTCATACGTAATTAGTCATCGAAAAACAATGTTGAAGAGGGCAATGATACGGACGGGCTTCTCCGTTGCGCGTAATTCAGTTTAATTAAAATTTATCGTTTAAACGCGCGCCAAACGTTCGCGGCAAAATGACATTGCCAGTTTATGAGCCCGCGTTATTATCCATTGATGAGCTTTTCGAGGGCCTCCTGAAAGAGCTCATCTCATCGAACATAAAAACGTAATACAAAGAATGCGGTAGCCTGGAATTATGGTTGAAATATGTTGCGCCCGCACGTTAAAAATGAAAAGTACAAACTGTCGGAATACAATGCAAAATACTGACTGAACGAAAACGGTAATTAGTTTGCACAATCATGGTTTTAGAATATCGTGAATGAAACAAGTTAATACGATCCTGATTATGTTTCGTTTAGTATTGTTTCTCTCAGGGAAACGAATACGTTGGAAATAGTTTCATGAAACAATAATTGAAAACAAACAGTTTTATGAAACTCGTGTTACCCTGTCAGCGTATAGACCTGTTCGAAATGTAGCTGTTTAAACGCAGGCAGAAAAGAATGCTTAAGCGGTTAAAGAGAAGAAGGAAAACTTGAGATTGAATCATCTGGTGGTTCGATATTACAGCGGCGCGGGATGAAATGTTACACGATAGCTCGTGTAACTCGAACAAACGCGTAAACCACGGGCCGGTGGTTGTAAGTAATATTTTTATCTTCATCGCAGCACACAGCGAGCGATACCGCTAAGTAATTTGGGTCGATTGAACGCACGGTTTACGAGGCGAAGTGATAGTTTATCGTCGGAGCGTTATTCGATTACTTGGCCGGTAGTTGCGCGGCCGTGCGTGTTGCGCGCGAGCGCGCGAGTGCGTGTACCACGGGGCTCGCGTACTCTCCCCTCCAATCAGGTGTGCCCGGTTTCGATGGAGGTACGCCATCTGTTGCGCCGATCGATTCACAATGCTCCCGCGATCATTATTGACGGCGAATTTATCGGACCGTAAATAAAATTCACCGTCGGCAAGACGCACGGAATGGTGTTCCTCGCTGCGCGCCGAGCCGCGCCGGCTGCAATCGATGCACTGGGAACGATGTTCGACGAATTTGCGGTATCCATCAATTTGACGTCGCCCCGTCGACCTCGTCTTTTATTTCTGTTCAATGAAAGAAATGGGACACACCGTGTGTCCTATATCTTCGTTCGTTACCACGAACGGTTCGATAGATTTTCTTCGTTAGCCTGAGCTCCGTTTGACAGGAACCGCGCGCGAATTATTTTTGCTAGAACGAAACATTTGAATCGGCGGGATCGGCGGGAGTGCATTCAGTTTTTGTTCCCCGGAGTTCATACGTCCGTGAGATTTCGGAAATGGAAGTTCTACGTCGGGACACTTCTGCTGTAACAAAAGTGTAATTTTTTAGCAGGAAGCACACTTTTGTTGATTACTTCAAATTTTCTGATTGTATTTTGTTTTGTAATTTCGTCATTGCGTTCATTAATTTCTCTATCGTATATATTTCTCTTGATCACTTCAATAATAGGAAAATACAATGTAACTTGGATTTCAGTGGGTAACGGTTGACCTTCCAAAACGAAAAATAATAACTTTTTGTTTAAAATTTTCTTAAGGTGTATACAGAACATTCGATCAGAGCGAGTTATCAAAAGTCTTCTATTTTATAAAATTATAACAATATTTTGATGACTACTCGTGACGTAGGATAGGAATCGTCCGACGCGTCTGACCATGGCCGACCAATTCTACTTGATTTTTCAATCTCAATTTTCTCAAGAACGAAGCGTCCAACGGAAAAACGTTACTCCTTTCCTTTCACTCATTTTTGCATATAGAATCACCCCACATCCATCCTGAAACACCAAACATAATAGATTGCTCTAAGCTCCGTGAACAAGCGTTTGATTAACCGAAAGCTTATGATTGCGTTGTTTGTATGTGCTCGTGTTGTGCAACGACGTTGCGCAAACATGGTACATGACCTTTCGGGACAAGCTGATACTTCGAAATAATTTTCGTGTTCAGTCTAAACCGCGCATAAATCTCGACAGTCGATTAGCCAAAGGCGCTCCCCTTCGGTATCAGCCATTTCGAGGGGTCGGTAAATCAAAACAGGCATCAGATATAATAAGGTGAGGTTGAAGAATAACTTTGAAAGCAGCGTCGTAAGCTCCTAAACCCATCGACCCAATTTCCCTGGGCTCGTCCTCGATACCATCGCGGACAAAGAAAGAAAAGACAGTCAACCGTGCCGTGAAAGTACCTCCTCGATGTTCGTCTCGTTCCAAGAAACCTTGTTTCCATAATACTCTTACGTATTATATAAAGTACGTTTTCCCCCTTTGTCTGATCACGGTTAACCTGAACCGTTTGCTCCACCGTGCCTCCCTCTGCGAACAATGTATTCTCCCAACTGTTATCATCGGCAATACGAATGTCACGATGGAACAAACTATCTTAATATTATTCATCCGTTATCAGATGGACGTTCTGCCGCGACCTGACACTTTTAAACGTCCCGTCACGATTTTCCCGGAGCGAAACGCGCGCAGTACGATGTGTCCCGCACGAGGAAAATGCTATCGCAGGGGCTGCGGGGACCACGCTAATTAGCCACGTTTCTTCTAAATTTGTTTCCTGGCCCCCACCCCCCGGACGCCTCGTGTCGAGGCCATCCATCAATGGCGACGACGATGATTACTTTCGACTTTCACCCCCCGGGGTCATTAGAACGCCCCGAAAGCAATAAGTCCGACGGAGTTTTTTCCTTATTCGCGACACGTACCGTCGCCGCTTAGTCGAGTTTTCATTTCTCACGTTTCATTCCCCGGGTTCCTCTTGAGGAAGCTGCGACAAATGACAATTAAGCGAACGAACGAACGAACCAACCCGTTCCCCGACATCTCCCCCCACAATTTATTATCGCCGCGGCGTAATCAGCGAGCTCCTCGAGCGAGCATTAAACCTTTCATACGCGATAACGGTCGCAATTAAATGAGTTAGTCGCATGCTCGAGATTCGACGTGATACGCCGTTAACTTACGATCGAATGTGACCGTTTAGATAGCTCGAGTTCTATTAGGCCGCTGGAAACTGCTCCGCGCCGTCGAAATAGATTTTCCCTTAATCATATAATAGCGTGATCCGCGTTCGAAATCCTCTCGTTAACCTTCCGAGCGATACAGATCTCTGAAAAAAAAGGGAACGCTGCCGTTAAGCGGGCTGGGTCGGGTTCATTAAAAATATCGCAACATTGTGCTTGCAAAAATTACGCTTCCTCTACAATCGATACGATGTATATTACAAATACCTTTCGTTTGAAATATCGAACGAGCTCTGCGATTTGGAATATCCAATATACGTTAATGAGTTTTAAATGAGACCTTGTTTTTGCAACTCTCTTTGCGAACCTGGATTCATTTGTCACGGATGTATTTTTCCATGATAACGCTGAAGCGTCTTCACCGACGAATCGCAGTGTTTACAAAAATTTTAATACGTTGGAATATGTTTAGGGGAACCGGTAGATTTGAAGTATACTTTCGCAGATTATGTAAATAGTGCACTCTGCGAATCTCTCTCTCAACCAGTTTTCGCGTTCTTCTTCTTCTTTTTTTTTAATATTCTATTTACTTAATTGGAGCGAGCACGGTTCCACCTTTTAAGTATGCAGATAAATTTTTGATATCGCGGAACTGGCAGATCTCCGGTCGAACATACAGCACGCCATAAGCGATGTGTTTTTTACACTTTAACGAAGCAGGCGAGTCAACGTCACTTCAGCGGAACGTTTCGCCAAAATATTTTACTCCCTCTGGTAAGGTTAACTTTCCGCACAGGACGAAGATATCGGGTGACGTCCCGCGGAATATCCTCGTTCAGAAAATTGGGAAAAATGATAAAGGGGTTCGTACGAGAAGCTGTTTAGCGCTAAATCAAATCGCCAGTCGAATAACAAGTTCCAGATTTTACGTTGTATATTCAGTGAATTCATCAAAATGTTTGCCACGAACGAAATAAGCGAAACTTGTGTGAAAACGCACGACGCGTTTTATTTTCGAATCGTCCTCGAATTTTTGCAATCATCCAATAAAGTGATCCGACGCTGATTTGGCGAAACAACCGAATCGAAATTTTCTCTGTGTGGCCTCTAAAACAGCGATGCCGGTGCTCATTTGTCGACGCTAATTTCACGAGAACATGCGTAATTAAATTCCTCGCTGTCGTTTCATAGGCAGACCGCAGGCATCAGACTGCCACAATAATCGATCCGTCTCATTAAGGAAATTTAACGCGATCCAGAATGCCGTTATCTATAGGTCGATTCACAGAGATCAAAAGGGAGACCGGCAGGAAGGGAGCAAAAGGCGGATCGAACGCTACTGTGCCGAAACTAAAGGATCCCGCAGACCAGTGCGAAATATTCGCTACGATAGATTCGATATCGGGCCTCAGTATAGTTGTTCACGTTTACGAAAAAAAATGTTCGCCAAAGACGAATTTAGACTTTAAACAACTAGGGGCCAGATAGACGTTTAATTCTTTCTTTAATAGCTCTAACAAGTTGGAAACGATATGTACGGCGAGTTGCAGTAATATTAGGACACTTTTTAAAAGGACTTTTTTAATGTAGCATCTTGAATTTTGTTGAGAAGTTAGAACAATTAGTTTACTACATGACGAGAAAAAAAAATTTGGATAAAACTACATTTGATTGGAATTACAGTGAAAATATTAAAAATTGCGTTAAGACCAGTGAATGACAAGAATTAAAAGAATTTAAGAGTTTAACCATTTTTTATGCAATTACCGGAATCATTCGTACCATTCGGAGCCATCGTCTTATATCGGAATAAAACTGAATTAGTGAAATTGGGTCAGAAATAACTAGAACAAACGTTCTTATGGCGAACAACGGGAGTGGAGATTTTTAATAATCACTTTAGACGACTGAGCCCATCGCAATTGCGATGGTGCAATTTATCCAGCTCGTTCACCCCTGGTAGTGGTTTTCGCTCTACTTATTTCCAGTGGAGATACGGCGCAAATGTCGAAGTGCTCCAGGGTGCCGCTATACAACCCCAATCAGACTAAATGCCGCCACGAATTCCAAGCACAGTCCTGCTAATGGGTTTCCCAATATTCGTACTGCTCAAAAACTGTCCTGAAGCAAAACATCCTTGCACAACGAAGGTCAAGGTCCTCATTAACCTATACGCATCCAAAACGTCTCGTGGCTCGAAATCGTCCACTCTCACTCGAAGAGTTCTGCATCATTTTCTTCGGCAACTGCAAATTTAAGTTTCGGGATGCATCCATCTTAATGCTTACGTAATCTAAAAATTCAAAACAGCAAAATGTGCACTAAAGTTTAATCTATCTTGACTCTACCGAAATCGTCAACACAGTCAATTTATAACAAAAATGAGTGGAGATCAAATTCAAAACTGTGAACACATTGGAACCGTTTCAGAATACAGCTACACTATTCTCGACTTGTGAAAATTACTGACAGTTGAAATACATTTGTATTTTACTTGTTTCATACAATTCACATAAACAGTTTTTATTTTATATAAAAATCGGCAGTCTAGTTATAACAAACTGTAAGCAAGTGCATTTTAATCCATTATCCTCCTAAGTCGAGTGCAGCTCGTCATTTTTAGTTTAAACATGCTTCATATTTTGTAGTATTAATTTTGTTTCACTCCAACCAATGGCCAACCAATATACATGGATTTAGCTATTCTCAATATAATTAGTTTTAAAAAATTGCTTAGACTTATAGGCAATCAAGGAACAATCTTTTGAAGTATATTTTGAACGAAATGCTCAGATTGGAAAGGATTCGGGGTGTGCCAGGATGCAGGAATATGATGGTAGGGTCGAGGTACCCGGAGTCTACGAAGATTAGGATGCGATGCTGAGGATGTTGATGCATTTATTCAGCCCGGGTTCCGTGTTATACGCATCGGAATGCGAACGGATTAGCGGCACCACGGGGGTAACACTTGCTTCCGATTACTTCTGCCCCGTTCAATTACATTCCTCCTTGGAACAGTCGAAACCTGTCCTCTAACTTGGGAGCGCACAGTGCCGCTCGAAACTCTTAGGCCACTTTAATGGCACGAACTTATTCGGAATCAGATACAGTTACCGCGACGGAAGATACGACGGTGCTCGTCGGAATGGTTGCCTCGGTACGTTCGGTTCCACGGCACGTGCTTCGTAATTTTCGTAAATTCAATTACATGGAGCGTGGTCTCCCTTCGCGCATTAACGATATTGTTTTGGCCTTAATATATTAATCGAGAATCTATTTTTTAAACTCCGTGCGAGGTCCTGTTAGATTTAGTGAAGTAAAATTTAACCCTCCGTACACCGTGCCGGAGTCATTCGTGGAGATTTCATGAATTACAATTAAATTTCGAATAATTATGGAAACACATATTATTGCATGTTAATTGTCGGGATTTCTCACCGAAGTGAAATTATTTCCGTCGACGTAATAATTACAATATTTTGAAAATACTGTAAGGAGAAAACGAGAAGTCAGTTTAAATTTCGGTTTCATTGTTCTCGGAAAGGTTGCAGAAGTTACAGATGCACACGCTGCATATTTCCGGTGGCCGTATATATGCGCGCGATCTGGTCAACTGTAACTGCGACCTGTGATTAATGCCTGAACAGCCAAATAGTATAAACGCACACATTAACAGCGACGGTACCGGCAGGATATTGCGCGATGCTTATATAAAGGGCAAAAGCCCAGAAACCAATATCCTTAATAATGCAGGGAACTGCGACGCGGATAGGTGGTAAATTAAAGTTGGATATCGCGAGGATCACGAAATGAATTTCGATATCAGTTTGGATTTCCCATGTTACGGTTCTTGCCGCGGAACACCGTGCGCGAACTGTGAACCGCTTTGTTCGATCGCGATCACATTTTCAAAATCTATATTAGCAAGCCAACCCCGCTCTCTGCTAACTAAGGCTTTCAGAATCCCCTTTGGGCTTGCCCGGGAATGTTAAACTTCCGGCGAACTGATGACGCCTGATTGGTTCGTTAAAGCTGTTCCGCGATGTTCCACTTGAATATGATAAATTCGAACGTAATATCGTGACCGTCGCGATAACGCCAAATACCATTAGTTTCATCGACAATGTTTTTACTTGGACTCACCTTCTGACGCAATTGTCGTCTTCAGGATTTTATTAACAATCTACAACCTAACTTTTTCAAGATCTACATCAGAATCGAGTAATATTAAATATTGCCCAAATTGTTTAAATACACAATGCCATCGATAAGCATAATAATAATAATATACAGAATACGTTAATGAAAAAATGAAGTGAGGCTTAAGAAATACGAAGAATAAATATATGTATAACTATGAACCTAAAGAATTAAATAGGGTAAGGGACTCAATTGCCGTGGGGGTACCAATATTTCAAAAAAGAAATAATGAAATAATAAATATTAAAGAATATTTAAAAAATGAGATACATATCATATAATAATGAATAAAGTTTATATCGTATAAAGTTGCTTCAAATTCCTAAAAACTATTTCATTTCGAGCATGTAATCCAGCAGTCGTCCAGTCACAGGAAATTGTTCGAAAATTTGTAAAAGCAATTATAAATCTTGATTTGCTGACGACTGCGACACGCGAACGACAGAATTCGATAATGTAAATTCGCCGGAGTAAATTCGGAATAAAATATTGCGTAACAAAGCAACAAAGCTGAAAGTGAAGTACGTCGTCACACGTATTATTTATTGTAGAAGAGAGTATGTTGCTACGTTGTCGCGATCGTTAATCGGATCTTTCGCGTTCAATTCTACGAAAGTCGAAACGATGGACCGAGCCCTACGTGGACTGGCACTTGCCTTATATGAAGCGGCCTCAGTATATATCTGCCAGCCCGAACGTTCGATTACGACACGACAATGTTGATCGAACGTAATGGCTGATGGATTTATGGGCAGTCTGGTCAGATTTAATTGAGCTGTTCTGGGAGATTGAGTGTGCCGCAAGTAAGTCAATGGGAAGCTATCCGACTAGCTTCGGACACTGACCGGATCAGCGTACTAAATTTATCAAGCGCAGCAAGTAGCAGCGGCGAATCGTACGAACACATAAACGTTGGAAAATTTTGTAAGAATTCAGTGGACAGTCGATATCATCCACTTAATAAATTTTTCGTGGAAGGAACGGTATCCGTTCGTTGCAATTTGAGGACATCGGAAAATGTACAACAAACTTTTTACAGTTGGACAATTATGAAAATGTCTTGGTTTTCTGTGAAAAATAATTTATGCATTTATTCATGCTCAAGGCTTGCCTTCGTTAGTTAAAAAAATGTTGAACAAACGAGTACGTCAGAAACATAAAATCCATCAGATATAAGAAGAAATCTTATCACCCCACTTGTATGCACGATTAATTATTTACAATCCAACGAGAGGGAATACCCGGTCACAAATTGCAGAACTCTCATGTTTTTAAAAGTGAGGTCAGCCAAGAATCGCGCCTAAAAATCGCTTGGAGGGTCAACCTGTTCCAAATATGAGAACCAGCAGCTACATTAAACAAGCAGTTGTTATGTACAGAAATATAACGGTCAATAATATGTGGCTGTCCATCAAGCTGCTCCTGTTTCCAAACTTCGATCGAGGTGCCGATCTATTGCCGGCTCATCGAACCTCGGCAAAGAGAGTAACCAGTGGGGGCAGCGTGAATTATTTCTTTTCTCGTCGTATCCCCGAAACGGAAGCCGTCGCTGGTAGCGAGAATGCAACCATTTTAAGGTTACATTTTCCGCGCGGCTGGCTCCGTAGAGCGGCGCGCGCGCGCGCTCCACTCGAATTTCATTCCCGAGTAATTCTATGAAGTACCGAATTGTTAGCCGTTCATGTACAAAGTATTAATTACGCTCCATCCAACAATTGTACCGGCATGCACGAGCAATCGTACCCCTCCTCCCCCGTATTGTAGTTATAATGTTCCGACGAGACTCGTCGCGAGTGGATCTTAACGTATCATTGAACGATCTTAACGAGCCGGGCGGGCGAACGGCTCCTCTCTCGCTTGCCAGGAGGAAACTTCTGTATTCTCGAGCACACTCGAAGTCCATCTTAACCAGTCATTATCGGATGCACGGTGTAATGATACGTGCTTCAGAACCATGAACTTATGAATGACGTCCCGAGGCTTCCCGGGGCGGCTTGCTAACAATTAGACTGTAATCAGCCGACTTAGGTTGCTTCGTAGTGCAAGCGGAGAGAGCTTGCTGCAACGGACTCAATATTTTACTCTGTTATACAGTAACAAAGTGCTGTGGTTTTTAAGCATTCCCAGAGAAAGATCCACGCACAGCGCCAGGAGGCCGTTGTAAAGAAGTGGTGTGCCCTTTTCGACAACGAATTGTGAACGACTATAAACTACTTTCTATAGAGTTATTTTCTTATTACTAGACTGCGGATTTTATGCATTTATGACAAAAATAGGTAAACACAATTTAAAGCAGTGGACATAATAGAACGATTTAAGGGCGCCAGAGTATTGGTTGTAGCTTAATAAAATAATTAAAAAAAGGAAGAAACTTCGGTTTCAGTTTTATTTTGCATAAAGATCCGCAGTCTACTTGATACAAAAATATTTCCAACTACCTCAATGGTGCAGGAAAATAGTCCTAATATTCGAAGAGGGTTGTTTCAATCCATTAGTTGGAATAAATTCGCAAAGATGTTTGATTGTGTATCTTTTGTAAACCGTTGTAACTTCTTTAAGTATGGCTTTTCTTGACTGGAAAAAATATTTTTAACTGCCCCAATAGTTGAAGAAAATAGAGCACGAAAATTTGAAAAATACTGGTGCAGCTTGTCGATCGGGATAAATTCGTAGATATCGTTTATTTTCGATCCCGTGGAATCTTCGCGCGCGATAAAAGCAGAAATTGGTGTTCCACGACGGAATATTCACAGGGATCTCGAAAGATTCGCGGGAGTGCAAACTGAAGGAGGAGCAAGGGGCCCTCGAGTGGTCAGGCTCTCGAAGTCCAGGCCGCCGTTGATACGCATCCGTTAATAACGGCTTAAAACCGACTTTCGAGTCCACTCGAGAATGTCGAAGTTCCCTCCTTCTGGCGGCTCCCTCGTCTGCCTCGTTAAAGCACGGCCCGCTAGACGATATCCAAGCCCCGGAGAGCTTGGCCAGCCATCGCTACTTGGAAAGGTAGCGGATGGAAGTAGATTGAACACCGCCGCCTGCCGCCAAATTGCTTTCGGGACTACGGCGGTGTTCACTTAAATTTGCAAAATCTGTTACACTTGAGTTTCCACCGCGCATCCCCACCACTTAGTGCCTCGATTTCGGCGGACTCTTATCTTGGTAGAAAAGAGAAGAACGTGAAGCAGATAGGAGATACCTCAAACAGGTGCCGCGAGTGCAAAAAGTAATGTAAAAGCAAAAACGAGAGCTTCAAAATTGGAAATACTTGTCTTTTTAAATGTGACACCAGTGGATTGTTGAGATTCTTCCGATTAAAATAAGCCCAAACTCACCGTAAATCGGACTAAAATTAGGGAGATACAGTAGGACACACTTATGTGTCTGCCTCTATCCCCTCCAATTACGAAAAAAAGAATGAGACATTAGACTGAATTCAGACACGTGCCGGGTATCGGTGGGAAGAGTCACCTCCCCACTTAAGCGTCCGACCTGATTGCGGACACTTAAGTGTGCACTGCTGTGCGTATGATTACTATGCACGAAGTCCATAAAAGTAGACCGATCTACGTCATGTTTCGGCGCATTTGAATGGGAAAAATCTCGATAATCCACTCGTACCACATGTGAAATGGTAAAACAAACTAGTTCGAAATTTTCCGAATTTTCCAAATTCCGAATTTTGATCCGGATCCGAAACATGGCAAATTTAAGCGTGTATTCGCATGGCTGTTGGCTTCTGGCTGTTTCTAGCCGCGACGCGACGAGCCGAGCCTCGCAGCGCAGAAGCTCGCAGAATTTCGCCGAACGGAGCTGATCCGCGAGGACATAAAGGATTGCTCATGCACGGGGAGACGTGTGCGGCGCGATATGCTCATACTCGTCAGCTCAATCTGGCCAACGGCCAACACCTCCCGGCACTTTTGACTCGTACGATGTGTAGCCGGCGGCGATCTCCACGTCGGGACTAATACGAAGCCTGGCGTCGATACGGATACCGGGCCATTGTGATTAAACCGTTTCCCGAGTGAGGAAACTCTTTCTCCTCCCTTTTTTTTTTTTTTTGTTTTCGTCGTCGTCGTTACCCGCAAGCCTTCGTGATGAATCGCTAACACACCGGGTATACAACGGAAAGACGAGAATTCTGATCTATGTCTACATCCACGGACGGGCGCGATTAACGGCGTGTCTTCGCGATGATGTTTTCGGGGGGGAACGGTGACGGGAAATCGATGTTGTTAGCTCCAATACCGGTAATTGCTCGAGTCAAGACTCGATGAGCGAACTGTTTGCGAGCTGATTCGGCGAGCGTGTTACGGGGCGATCGTTTTTGCGTGATTTGTTTTGGGAATTGGGCTACAGTTTCGGGCCTATTAGAATTCTTGGAATTTTCATGCGATTTGTGCTGTGATGTACACCACCGTGAGCAACGGTTCGTTGTATGGTTGTCAGTAACATTCCGTACTCGCGAAGTTTGCCTTGACGAGTTAAGAATCTTTTTAGGTGATGGTTGATTCAAGCAAAGAATTTTTAACCTGATAAATATCGTCCATTTTACGCAAAAATGTCGCATACACGACTATAAAATTGCTGTTTGAATATTTACCTTATCTAGTAATAAGCAAGAAGTTAGCAATAATTACCCGTCAAAGAATATTTTTTGATTAAAATATCGACGATGCCGAGGATCCGTAGCGATCTGATTGGCGAGCCTACTGGGGTCAATAACATTTTTCCAGAGTTGGAAAGTAGAGTGCAAACGAAAGTAGATAGCAGTTTTCGAGCGTCAGCACACGTCAAAGCTCACGAAGACGTGGAACACAGGGTTATCGGTCACGAAAGTGTTAAGCAGCTGATCGCACGAAGCCAGTTCAATTTGCGCCAATTGTACACAGTCAGTCAGGATTGTAAATTAAAGGCATTTCGTTTGTCGACGCCCGACGACGTAACCCGGCCCATTTGATTCGTTCCTTGTGCACACAGATGCACGAAAGGCGTCCCGCTGGGCTCTGACCTCTGATTGATCGAACGCAAATATGCTACGAGCATTCCATCGGTACACTACGTGTCGCCATCGTCCTCCGAGCTCTTTGCTTAACCAACACACAATGGCAATTAATGAAGAAAAGAATAAAGTAGTATGAAACTCAACACGCATTAGTCACAATTGGACCAAAATGAAAGTAGGTCAAACAAAAAACGGTGTAGACATTAGAATAATTTGACATTGCTGTATTATTATTTCTATCATTAAACGGTTTACGAGACGTGCATCTTTAAGAATATAATGTTCCTCCTCAAGCTAACCGCCCAAGGAGGGAACACGACAATTGGATAATAAGACGTTGTAAACCGATCATAATATCAAACATGTTGAATCTTGGAGTGTCTAGTGCGACGCAAAGATACTTGGCGCGGCTACTTAGGTTGACGTAGTGAGGCTGAAATTGCGAGCGACGCGTGCACTTTTATTGGAAATAATGGAAAATAAGCAACCTCTGTGAGAGAATGGGGATCATAGGAGAAGTTATTACGGTGTCACAACAGGAGAACGTGAGAAAGGATGGGCCTGAAATTCCGAAAATCGATCAAATCGCATTTTTCTAATCACTGAAAATCCAAGTTTCAATTCTAGGAGATCACTAGTTGAAAAGTTGTGTCAAAAGTTGTGCGATTTTCACCGTTTTCTACCAAGGGCAGCGTCCTTATCTGTCATAACTTCAGAACTAGTGATCTCCTAGGATCGAAGCTTGGATTTTCGTCACTATCTCTCCAAAATCTACAGGCTTGCATAAAAAAAGTTAAAGATATTTGATTTCCTCTGATAAAGTTTCGTACATATAATTGCGTTGATGTTGTAGCAAATTCCGAAAATGGAAGAGAAAAGCAGGCGAAGGAGTTAATAACAACAACGCTTTTCATTAGCATAAAAAGAACCACCGGCGCGAGTGAAACGATTCCAGTTTTTCCAGCCAGCGGGAAGTCGTTGCTTTTCGAAAAAGGGTCGCGGGTATGCTGATGGCGTCAGGACCCTTCGAAGCGGCAAGGGTTAGCCGGGCAGTAATAAAAGTAAGATTCCCCGGCGGTTTTCATTCGACTCCGGGCTCGTAGCATTCGAGTAAGAGGGGCGCGTGCGTCTCGGAGTAAAAAGTAATTTTATTATCCAATTGCGCAGCGCGGATCGCGACGGTTACGCCGGAGTGAGGTCGGCGTGCAATCTTCCGAAAATGGTCTGCAGAGAACGCGCGGGGCGAGGGGTGTAAAAGACAAAACGCGAAAACGGAGCAAAGCATTTCGGTCCACGAGAAAAACGGCGGGGGGGGTTGGGGTTGGGGGTGTGTGTTCCGCCGCGCTCGTTCTGATTTAACGTATTCGCATATCGCATTCATAAATCGATACACCGTCGAACGCCGGGGTCAGAATTTACGAAGAAGAATGCATATTGGAAAAGCACTGCTCTTTCTTACCCGACTTTCTAAAGCCCCCGGAATCATATTGTTATATCATCCGGCTGCCGAGAATGCGTTCTCTCCGTGGGAACCGTCGAGAAATAATTCAGAGAGGAGAGTAAGAAAACGAAGAAAGAAGGAAAGGAGAGGGAGGGAGGGGGACAGAGACGCACGAAAAGATGGGTCCCACGGTTGCCCCCGATAATTTCAATTTCGATGGAAGTTTCTATTTATTCCCAAGCCGTATCGGTATTCGATTAATAACTATCGGCCGCGAAATAATACGATAACCGTGCCGGGCGGAGGAAGTACAAGCCGGCGGAAGATAAAAGCCCCGTTCCATAAGTCTAATGGGCAATGACGCGCGATAAGATTATCGGAATAATGTAACGTGAAATTGCATTAAATTTAACTCGATATCCATCGCGCTGAAAAATGCTGAAATCGTAGCGGAATCGTGGACCCGTTCTCCCTATTCCTTCCTGTCTCTCCTTCTCTCTGCCACGCTATTCTCTCTCTCTCTCTTTTTTTATTGATACTTCGTTCCCGGTCAGGACTCTCGAGCGGAGAAATAGTTCATGGCTGACGCAACACTATTGGCCGGGCGGGTAATTTATAATTTTGTTAGCGATCTATTCACGGAATTCGTCGCGACAGCGCGCAATCAGCTTCCGCAGGAATTCGTCCACGGTGTGATCACTGATTTTTGTTGACCAACAACGAGCGGATTTCGCCGAGTAAAGAATTCCGGCGAGGAATAACGAAACGCAATTGAATCACGCTTCTTTCGATCTGATCCTCCGATACCGACTCTCTTATATGCAAGTTATACTTTAACACGCTCTCGCTATCAGCATTTATTTCGTCGCGTACCAAAATATTTTCGTAAGCACAGTAACCACGTTGAATCTTTCATTAAACTGACGAGAATGCGAACAATTTAAGGCGGTAGATAAACTAATAGAATTTAAGGACATCGATGCATTCATGACAGCTTACTAAAATTATTAAAGGAACAAGTAAAATTTCTGTTTGGCTCCCTGTGCGGTGCAATCGATGCAGATCATTTTTGCAGCCTACAGTGTAGGCTGATTCTCGATCAAAGAAGAACAAAAAAACTTAGTAGACTCATTTCCCGGGCGAGAAAGAAAAGGAAACGAAGGTAAAGGGGAAGCATACGTCGATGCTCGAAAATTAGATTGGATCGACAAGGATGTTTAGCGGGACGAATCGGAGATCAGCCTATCCGGGCGTCCTCCTTTGAATTTCAACCGGCGAGAGGAGACTTTCTCTAACGAAAAGTGTCTTGCGAGTTAGTGCATTTAATAGAGTACGCTCAGGGCTATATACGTGGTCTGTGGCTCTTGAAACGGTATCAGCCGTTAGTGGATTACTTCGCCCAGTGAAAAGAGCTTTCCGTCCTTTTTGCACCGGGACTCTTTGACGGACTGTTTGAAGAATTCAGATTTCTATGTATTTTGTGTGTTCGCGCGCATCGAGCCGCGTTTATCCACCGGATGAACTATTTAAATGCAAATCTTAAAGGGTTCACGGGGCAAACACATTAGCAATCATTCTCTATTAATCACAGCCGATTCCGTTGCGCAACGACGAAACGTCGAGCAAGACGCGTAATTAAATTATACATCTAATCCCCTTAATTAATGAAATCCACCGCCCCTGTAATTCTCCCGATTAACTAAATCTTTGGATAAGCAGCAAGAATTGTGTTGTATTTAGCTGATTTCACGGTACGCGTACCACCCGGAATAAACTTTGCAACGAGTTCGTTTTCCTTGGAACATCGCTCGCCATGATGTTCAAGCAAAGTTCAGAATTTCTACAAGATTTCATGTTATTCTTCCACAGAATTGGTTTATTATAAATATTAATGCCTACGAGTCTGTAATGTACAAATGTAAGAAAATACTTGTTAATACAGCACGGTCTTTACTTAGCTTCAGATGTTGAATAGAACATCGCCAGCACCTCATTTAGGACTTGAAGTCACCGGCTTCAATTCATGGTTTTAAAGAAAAGAGAGCGTCCTAAGCCTTTTGGCTGCAGGGGTGCTTCTATTGGGTGCTCCTTGGTTACAAGGATACAAGAAAACCCATTAGCTGGACTATGCTTGAATTTATGTTGGACATTTATTTTGGTTCGGGTCGTATAATCCTTCGAGAGAATCTCGATATTTCTCTCACATCTTTTCTCCGAAAGCAAAAAGTTCACGAACCTCCAAAGCTGAACGAAAACTAATGGTTCTCTCTTCGCTAAGGTGTTATGAAAATTCAGCTTTATTCTTATTATTTGCTGTGAAACTATTCCCAGGTCAATAATAACGCAACACCGAATTTCATCATTTGAAAGTTTTCAAAAAATACATAAATATAAAATTTGATAGAATTTAGTACAGATTTTTATTTATTTCGGACCTACCAATGGTGGCTGTTCCAATTAAAAACAGGATTCATTTCATGCCACTTTCTCAAGATATGTTTATAAAAATTCAAAAATTGCATGTGAATCCTCAGTATATTCATTATACACAAAAACAAATTATTTTAATCAAAGTTTTTTGATTACGATAAAATCGAAGATGAAAGAGAATGTTCAATAGATAAATATGTGTTGCTTAGTTTCCAATATTTTGTAGAAAATCCTAGAGAGTCACGGGAGAGGCTTGCGTAAAAATTCTGTTTACCACCTTCCGTATTTTTCCCGGGAACAATGTGTACACGTTGAAAAAAGTTCGTCTTATCCGCCCCATCGTCCAATATGTCTTCCTAATCCCGTTCTCGTCGAACAATACCACATATTTCCGTTGTCATTGTCGAGCAACCTCGTTCGCGTCGGCCCTTTTTTCATCGGACTCGTTCGCAACAGCAGCTTCTCTTTAATCCGATGAAGCTAACTGGCTGCGATTCGCAAAACAGTTGAAATAAATGCCTGCCGTTGGACAGGGGGCGCTTGTTTTTACGAGCAATCGTTTAAATGTACGCAGTTAGACGTAAAACCGATTAAGAGCGACGTGACTGAATCCGGATACTTCAATTACCATTTCAGTTCACAATCGCCGCCATTTTTTCCAAGCGCTCGTTCCGTTCCTTGCAGAAGCGCTCGCGTAAAGCAGCGTAGCCGGAACTCGCGCTGTCAAATGAATGTTCAACGAAATGCGAAACTGAAATCTACGATAATCATTCAACTATTTCTCGCGAAATGTTTTTTATGAAATTTGGAGGCGCAGAATTTTGAAAGGAAAAAGGTTTTCGCGAAGCAAAACTGCAATCCTTTATTTGATTATTTTCTTATTTATGAACCGAAAAGGAGGAGATTACTTAATTCGATCAGTATGAAATATTCGCAAAAAATTGTTAGGATGATCGATTTTGGCCGATTTATAAAAATATTGTGATTAAAAGTTAGGAAAATTTTGCGTGAAAACCGATAAAAAAAGTAATAGTATAATAATATAATTGGCTGTCTTTCTGCTGTACAGTAATTTGTTAGAATGATTAAAAAATGATGCACCGTAGGATGTAAAAAGTATTGGAACAAAGTTTTTCATTCTCGAGAAATTGTCGATATTTTTGAACAGTGACGAATATCATTTTACGGTACAGTTGTGTCCGCAAGTGAAAGCGAACGGCGTGATGACACAGAAACGCGGGACCCAACGCGCAGAGCGAACCTCGCGCGGTCATCGCGACAGCGTTACAGAGTAGGCTGGCGGTCGCGCGAACCTAATAAAATCACTTTGGCGAGCCAACAATACTCCCAATTACACGCTCTTGTTCGACTAGCGAATTAGAGCGATCCTCGACAGAAGCTCGACGCGTCACATCGAGCGTAACGAGGAGAACGAATCGGGGCAGTGATAACGAGAGTAATATCGTCGCCGGTTCAATGAACAAAAATCCTCTTAATCGACAGAGAAAGAAAGCGGAAAAGAGGGAGACAGAGAGAGAGAGAGAGGGAGAAAAAAAATGGGAGGAATCAATGACGCGCGTCGGACATTGTATGAAACGGGTTTTCTGTGAAACGGCCGGATTTCTTTATGGACACGGTCATCGAAATATATCCGCAAGCTCTCGACGCCCGTTCAAAGTTCAGGCCGATTTCAGTTCGCCTTCGGTTCAGCTTTTACCCGCTCTTATCGGTTTATTTCCAATAGCCGTGGCGTGGCGAATCGATCTCGGGGCCCCGGACGATTGTGATTCTTCCGTGGCCCGAAGTTCGATATCAGAGCGCCGATAAAACAGTTGCCGGCTTCGTGCCGCGGCGTGATTGCACGCCAAAGATATCGGATCTATCTTCCCCCGGTACGTGGAAAACAGGAAAAGGCGAGCGCTGCGCCGCGCCGGCACGATGAAGACGCTCCGCCACGGATGGTTCCTCTGTCAGTGGTTCGCCCCGTTGTTATTTGCTCGGGATTTCTTACACTTTGATCTGCGTTCCGTTCACATTGGCGATTTTAGGACCAGTTATTGGACGCTTATTATATTTTCACATCACTTTACTTAACACGTGAACTGCCTCGCCAGCGTGCGCCAAAGTTCCAGAAAATCTAGTCAATTTTTTAATTGAACCCATAACTGACAAGTCAACGTCAAAGTCTGTCACTGCTATCTCAACTATCTTGTAGCTCCTAGATCCTAACGACATTTTGATTTATTCTGCCAACACCGTGTGAATTCATGATAAAATTGTGATAAAGTTGATAAAGTCGATAAATTCATCTTAATCCACGAATAGTTATACTATTAACAGTTACACATCAAATAATTATTCGCATGAATTTGAGCGAGGCGATAGTTCACTTAAGGGCAAAATACTACTAGTTACACAAAACTTTTCAATGAAAATTTACCAACCTTTTATACTCTATGTCCATGCACTGTGCCACATGTGCTTTATGCAGGGTGCTTCCGAAATCATGGTACAAGCGGCCAGATGGTGATTTTATATACAAGATACGATTTTTTATTTTGGTTGGTTTCTAGAATTTTGAATGGAAAGTGTACTGTGCAATAACATCAGATATTCCGGAAGGTTTTAGACAACCAAACTTGTTTTTCATGTTTGTTCTATGAAACAGTAAAAAAGTGTAGATCACGTTGTAACTAGTGACCTTGTAAAGGGGAAGCTTCATTCTTCAAATCTGTAGTAGATTAATCCAAGAAAAAAATCTTTCGATGTTTTTACAGACGCCTCAAATTGAAGCCTTTTCGACTAAAAACGTGTCCTCGGTTTTTCACCTGCTATGTAGTGCCTATATTAATTATACTTATTTTCAAAGTATAATGAATATTGAAAAAGAGATATCAAATTTTTTTCTTTATTATATTTTCCGAAATAAACATAATCATTATAGGCACAGTAATTAGGACCCTTTGCAAATACACTCCTGGACAAAAAGATAGCACAAGTGTGCTATCATTTAGTTCTCAATGAAAAATCAAGAATTCTCTAAATTCTACAAATGGTACATAAACATCGTCTCACGGTAGTATATTATATAGCGACAAACTGGAACTACTCTGTCCGTACTTGTATTTATCAACAAAAGTCGTGTAACAGAGGTCGGCGGAATGATAGCACACTTGACTTTCTATTCGGATTTCTCACTGTTTCTACGTTTCGAGTCATATAAACATAACGTTGTGTAGGCACTCGGTCTTGGTAGAATTTCCAATCATCATTGAACAAAATGGAACGCGGCAAGAAATTAAGGGTAATTATTTACATTAGGGGCTTCCTCACCGATTTTGACGACCTTGAAATATGTTGTCAAGGTCATCATTCTGAACAACTTTTCCCTATACATGTTACTGCCGCTCAGCTTTAGTTTCCGAGATATTCGCAAAAAAGTTTCAACATCTCAAAAAGTGATCGGAGTAGGTGTGTGTACGACTGTGTAAAATAGTATTTCAAATAGTTGACAGTAACTTATATTTTTATGATATTTTGTTGCCTCTAATGTTATTACGATATTGTAGTCTGTTTATCAACATGTTACATATTCGTAATTAAACTACAAATAATACTTTGCTAACTATTATAGCTTCTCATGTTAAAAATCATAATTTATAATATTAACTACTTGCTCAACTTATTTTCATTGTAAGGAAATATTTGAAATACAAAATAAAAATATTTCATTTTATCTATCTGGTTATCAAAATAAAAATATTTGATTTAAAGTAGTATCTTATTTGAACCACATTAAATTATACTATATACCAAATCATTAATGATAAAGTGTACTTACTTCTGAATCTTCTGTACCTCCGTCGGATCCACAGCACACAATTATTCACTCACGTGAATAGGTCCGAATAATTGAACAACAATCACTAAACAACACACACAACACATTTTATAAAATCGTGACAACGAACGAGAAGATGTCACTCCGACCACGAACAAAATAATACTGCGATGTTAACAATGATCCCTTCCACGGAGGTGGTACGGTCAGGTTATCCTAGGCAGGTCTACAAACACTAAATACAAAACCAAGGTAAAAAAATTATGGCGGGGCGCCGACCCTATTTCCCGGAATTCCCTGTTTTCGTATCACAAGTCCGTGGGTCCGGAACGGTTAAAATCGCAGTATTATTTCAATCGTGGTCGGAGAATGCAAGGTTTTCTTTCATATTTTGCAACTTCAATGTCCCTTTAACACTAGATTTACAAAGCACTAAAACTGACTACTTAACATTATTTTACAAAAATAACAAGAACGGGTCTATCCACATTTGTATCAATTTTTTAAATAATATATACCCAAAAAAATAATTTTGTTGAATAATTACCCATGGATACGTCTTCACAATGTCGATAATTGTAAATTATAAATATTAGATCCCGTCATTTTGACAGGTCCCGTGAACCTAGTGTCAAATTTCGTTTGTCTCGAGGCACGCACACGATTATGTACACTTTACATTAGTATTTTGTAATGCAAGGTTTTGTGTACAAGGAAAACAGACAATTTCAAAATATGAATGAGTTAAAACAGTGTCTTAAGGATGAATGGAGTAAATGATCACAAAATTATATTCGTAAATTGTTTAATTCTTTGCCAAAAAGAATGATCGAAGTTATTGAAAATAAGGGAGGTCCTACACACTACTGAGAAATAAAGTACTTGTTTCAAATTATGTCATTTTTGTTACATAAATGTTTAATTTTTGTTAAATAAATGCTTCATTTATTAACATGTGCTATCATTTCGCCGACCACCGCTACGAGATTGTTGTTAATAAATACAAGTACGGACAGCGTAGTTCTAGTTTATCGCTATTTAATATATTAGCGCAAGATGATATTTACGTATCATTTGTAAAATTTAGAGAATTCTTTTTGTCCAGGAGTGTATATCGTAGAAAAAATTGTCAGTGATCTGTAAAAGTAACGGATGTCGAAAAATTCAATTCGTATTCAAAAATTCAGAGCAGGAAAAAAGGTTACAGGTGTATCGAATGCAATGGAAGTGAGATATCGTAAAAATAAATTTTCATTCTTCTCGCGCAGCCGGCTGGAACGAACTTTCTGAATGCAGCTCGTATCCGTAAACATTTGTCGCGTCGTTAGGGATCGCGCAGAGCCGTTCAAAAGTTTAATAATCGCGCGTGCGGGAGAGAGAGTTAGTTCCTTGGCAAATTGCGAGCGACGCACGCGATTCCCATTGTATCGTGAAATCGGAGCCGTGCGTGGGTGGCGCTTTGATTTCCTTTTTTTTCGCCTATGTTGCTCGCGGTCGCCCGAGGTTCGTTCAATTTCCTCGGTGGGCTTTCGCGCGCGTCAAACGGCTCCGGCATTGTGCCCGCGGAACATGTTTCTCGATCAAACAGATTTCGCGATACGCGTATATAAACAAAACATTCAATCAAATGCGCCGTAATGGCAATTTTCTAGGAGACCGGCGATCTATTTCACGGTGCACGGTTTTCGGTGAATTGTTTACGGGCGGGGAGGGGGGAGGGACGGACCGGTTAAAACAACATCGAAGAAGAGAGAGAGAGAAAAAAATACGATCACACGGGGAAAATAAATGTTGCCGATTTCCCTCGCGGAAGACGCGACAACCTAATTGCCTGTAAAATGTCGGCTCGCGCGAGCCTGGATAGTGACATGTGGTTGGCGCGTGTACAAGGACCGTCTGATCCTATATTTACGTATGCGAGCCGTCGGCCATTGCGCAAAATGACGCATTGCTAATTCGATGTTCCGCGTGGTCGATCACTCGCCGTTAAAGAGAACCGATCGGGGAACAGCAAGATTTACTTTAATCGCGTGCTTTCGCTGTTGTGGCAGCGTCGCGAACGGATCCCCACCCCGTTTTCTGCATTTACAGAAATTCCTACCGCCGCTGTTTCACATTTTATGAAATATTAAAGTGGACAGAATTTTGGGAAATTACGTGTACTAGACAGAAATTCATATCGCTTGCAAAATCATGAACACTCGGCGTGGTTTTACTCAGATTCGCGTAGCGTACATACTCTCCGAGTAGCATGTGTGCATCAGTAATCAGCTCGAAATTTTTTATTTACTTTTACTTTATTTATTTTTTATTTGTCTCGATTATTTTGGTGCCTTGGTTGGTATAAATATCGCAAATTTTCCAGGACGGTATTAAATATTCACTTTACACATGCTTCAGCGTTTGATACCATTCGTTTACACTTCATCGAACAAATATAAATATTTTTTAGGTAGAAAATATAATTTTTGCACTTTTATGTACTTCATCTACAGAGAAAGAGTTCTCACATTCGTTCAAAAATTTCGTTTAATTTGTGATATTTTTACGCTTGCAAACTTGAAACGTGAAAAATTTCTCTGACAAGATTTTGTATCGCGTCTCGATAGTTTATGCGAATATTGTTTCACAATTATCGCTGCGTAAATAGAAGCGTTGGGCAAACACAGCACAAATTATTACGTCTGCCGGTTCTTAGTCGCGTTTACGGGCATAAACATTTCAGAAGTCGCGAGGAAAAGTCGGACATGTCTCGTGGTAAATTGAAATATTGATCAAAGTACATTTTGCAGGGTTCCCTGAATTTCCGTACTCCTTTGACAAAATCTACCGATGCGAGGAAAGTGTTTATAGAGGAAAGTTCTCTGAAGATTGCGCGATGCATCATTTCGTTAATGTAAAATATGACCTTAAGGTCTCGCTAGAAAATTTACCAGCGAGAGGAGCGTTTAGATGGGAGAAAGTTCTCGGAAGATTGTCCGATGCCCCATTTCGATGATGCAAATTCAATTTGTAGGGGTCGTGAATCAAATTTCTGCCTAGAAAAAAAAAACCGTTCTCTTTAAACAAACTAGCTTCCGATGGACAAATTGGCGAAACTTTCCGTTCTCTGGAAACTCTCAACGTGCAATTTTTAAGTCGCACAAACTCCTGTTGCGTTTGTACCGAGCACAAAATGTCACCGGTATTTTATAAAAATTACAGCAACGAGATTATTTAGATCTCTTGGAATTTTTATAACAATACTTCGATGGAGAAATTTATTTAATTATGTCTAATGGAAGCATCGTTGTAATTTCATTAATAACGGAATACAAAATGTGAAATCGGTCATTTGACCGGTCGGTGGTACGGTTAAATTTAAAAACCCGTCCAAGGGGCCGCGACGAGCAGTTTCGCTGCAGCAAATGCAGAATGAAGTGGGTAATTGTTGTCTTAAGGCAGAAAATAAAAGTCGATAATTGGACCTGATCCAATGCTCCGCGGTGCTGGAGAACTGACTGGACGAGACTATAGGCGTCGACGGAACGACGTCAAATTAAGCGCTGTCTAGGCAAACTTAGAGTTGCCGAGGAGTGGAAGGCGATCCGTCAAAACTTTAAACTCGATATTCGCGGACGGGCGGCCCCTTTCGTTAAAAATCGTCTCGTTGACTCTCTAGTGTCTAGAAGTTGAAACGATTTCTCGAACATTTCATTTAAGTCAACGTATTCGATCGATAACGCTCACTACGGCTTGTTATTATATATAACACGCTGGAGTTACCCTCAAAATGCAGCAACAGAAACGTTTGAACAGGTTTGCAAAAAGTGGAGAACAATGACGGCATTATTTCCTAAAACATTCAACAATCTATGATAATAAATAACTGATGTAGTAAAACGTGATGGAGGATAGCATGTGTTATATAGTTAGCGAAATAAATAGTGGAAAAATACTACAGTCAGAACCTGAGTGACGTCATGAAGCTACAGTGTAGTCTACCCCAGACAGTGACGTCACGATTCGTGCTGAGAGTGGGGACCCTTCAGTATAGTTAGCGATGCCACAACGTACTCTCAGTATTGATGGATACGTGACGTTACGTGATTCTTCGGAGGAACCTTTTGTCCTGACAAAAGAATGAGTTTTTTATTGTATGTATAACCGTTGTATCATCTTGGTCTCCGTTCTTGTCAGTCATGTTTTTTAAAACTCCTGCAAGTTTGGCAGCATCGTTTTCCTCGCTTCGTTCCTACATTGTAGGGGAGCATCGTGTCGGCCATTAGAGTATCTCGGAACGTTGCGTCTCTCTCTTCTCGGCGATGTATTTCTTGAGATTTTTAACGCACGATTTGGTTCCCGCCGCCGGCACGTCCCCATTGCAGAACCGACGTATAAGTTTAACGGCGAACACCGCCGATTATGCCGTTACGAGCTCATTAATTTTTCCTCCGTTCCCGCCGCGTCATTCCCTTCTGGCCTGGCCCTCGGTCTTTCCTTTTTCGTATAATTAATTTCAGGAATTACGCGGCTAATCCTCCGTATAAGCCGCTATTGTGCGTGTCAGCGGCACGGGCGCAATCAAGGAAAATATTTGTTCTCCGGTGAAAAAAGATCGCCTCCGACTTTCGTCTAGACTACCGTCCGCAACGGCGGCGCCCAACATTTAATAATTGGGACGGCGATTAATGCCTCGAGACCTTTACACCGCCCCGAAGTCTTTCGGAATAACATCCTCGCCGAAACAATGGCGTCGGGGCAGGTGGCAATGCGGGGTCGGTCACCTGAGAATGCACCTTAAAACGTTCTCGGTGTTCTCCACGATGTGAAAACGGTTTCCAAGGGAGCCGTCTCGTATAAACCATTGCAAAATTTAACGATTTTCATGGAAATTGTTCAAAATGACGGTACGTCCTACATTATCATTTTTTTTTGCAATTGATTACTATCTCAATAACTGCAATAACTCTATTATACAATTTAGAGGTTTTCCATATTTTTAAAATTAAAACAGCTTTCCCAGATTTAGAAATATTAAATTATAGTTTAATATAGAGTATAGAGAATTAGCTGCATCGATAAGCGTATTCGAAATTACACAGTTTATACTTAAGGAAATAATAAGAGAAAAATAACCTTGCAATTTTAAAAAGAATTTTTTATACCACCATGGAATATATTTATTTTAAGACCTGTCCTCTTACATGATCGCAAACATTATGTTTGTCAGCACAATTAGACTATTGTTGTAAATATTTCATTTCTTTAAATTTCTGCTATTTATGCATCGATTTTATTATCGCAGTATTTTTTCCGCATAATGCGTATTTGTTCCCAACCACTGTGGAAAAGGGACTTTTGCCTCAACAATCCCGTATTTTCGTTTCGACGAAAGAACTATAAATGGTATTTTTCTTTTGTTGCCGTTATCAAAGATCAGCAAGGAACAATGCCGCGAAGAATAATATTTCAACAGGCTAACGTCCGTTAAACTTTTATTGCACAAATGTTTGTCACTATGCAGAAACCAATGCACACAGGACGCAGAACCGTGTGTAGGGTTTTCGCGACCATTGAATGCGCAAAAAGCGGAATAAATCCGGTTGCTTCGGAGAGAATTTATTGTGGTCATTTTTTTTTTTTTGTTAGATTTACCTGTACACAAAAGCTTCTTGCCGGCTTATTGCTTGATATTTTCTACCTTTGGAAGGGACAAGTTTGTTGAACGGAATTTTTTATATATCGTTCTCTCAATTTTGCTTCGAAATAATATGTACCATGTCCACATGTTTATCGCGAAGGATTTTAAAGCAGAAAAATAAACGGATCTTGTGTCTCGCAATGGAAAGGTTTTAGCTTTCGCATAATATCCCATATGACAATCACAGCGAGCGAAATACAATATTGGCTTCCTAATACAGCTGTGCAAATACGAAGAAAATGGTTTTCGTTTCCAATCTCTCGGTGATCACCGCATCATTAGTCCACGTCAGGACCTGTTCAACTCGCGGGAACTATTTGGCTACCGGCTATTTACCTTTTCCTTCTATGGACGTTCCCACGCGGAACGATTAATTTTTTTTTCCCCTCCTCCCCAGAATTCCCCGCCACCGAATGCGAAACCTCAATTTTCGTCCGTCACTGGCAGCGGAACAGTTTTCAACGGGAAGCTCAATGATCTCGTCCTCAAAGGGGAAAGAAAAGAGGCCGCTTCGTGAAACAACTTTTCCTGAGAACGGAAAGAAAAAGAATTCTGTAACAAAAGAGAACTGTCGGTATGCCGGCTCCATTTTGCGAGTAATTCTGAAACACAGTGTACGGTATTTTCGCAACTGGAAAAACGGCCACTGCAAAACAGTCGTGCTTAACTACGTTTTCACATGTTTGGTCTGATAACTAATTTTCTGAGGGTTTAGCAACATTCCTCCCAGTTGTCGTGCAATACGTTTTCTCGTTTGAATCATTTATTTCTCGATAAATGTCTAACGAAACTAGCTATCTGAAATTATTTTTTCCCGAACAACGTTAAATTAGAACAGGATCCAGAAGGAACGAAAATAAAATTTGACAGTTTACTATTTTCACAGTTACTATTTTCAATTTTTGACTGGGGAGGATAAAAGGGCCTCGAAGTAAAATTTAAAAATACTTATAATTGCACTGCCGTGCATTTTTATGCAAATTCGAATTTTTGTGGACGAATTGAAGGCAGCAGCATCTGTTGCATTAATTTTTACAGCCGAGCGTTTCGTTTCCAGGGGAAACAAAGCGGAAAGGTTATTACGTCTCGCGGTAGTAACTCGTTCGTGTTTTGCACTTTGCAGTATGCAGCAATTGCATAAAATCCGCAGTCTAATTACAATTTGCCATCGCATCGTGACGGGTGTTCCAATGGCGGCGGTTTAGGCGGAAGGGAAGCGCGCGGGGGGCGTTCGGTACGCAAGCGTAGACAAGCGGAGGGGTTCGGAAACGAATTCCGCGACGACTGTGTAGGACGAATCAAGTTTAAAGTTTCGACGAGTCCTCCCACGGATGTTAAGCGCGTCTAACTAGCGTTTAACTCCCGGAAGACGCGCGATGGCTCTTCCTTCCGTCAGATTAGAGCCGCCGCGAAACATCGAATTACGGCCCCGTCAGTTTCCGCGTCACGTGTTCCGCGGCCTGATAAATACCCCGACTCCGTTCCGTTGTTGCCAGTTGCCTATCTACGGCACTGACAAATTTCATGCTGTACGAGTCAGTCTCCTTTTAATTCAGACACCGCGCTCCTCCGCCGCGACGACCGAAACTTCTGCTTACATTGACGCAAACTCCGCGCCGACTTCTTACTCCCTGGCTGGGTACTAGTTTTAGGTATTCAGACAAGGTCTCATCCACTTCAATCTAGGATAGGCAATCTGGAATTTGCTGCTGGCAAGATCTACATCATCATTTAGCGAACTGTGTCTTCCCCGTTCTTAAAATAACTCAAATTGTGTAGTCCACTTTCAAAAAGCAAAAGTTGCATCATTTTGAAGGGTGTTCAGAAACTCTTTTGACTGACCGTAGTTTTCTGTCGTGTTTTTCCGGTCGTAAAGGGGGAAAAAGTGAAAAATTTTCTAATACTAATATATTTCAATTTTCTAGTACAGCAAAGTCTTGATCCGAGCCCAATCCTCGGATCCGTGCTGTGACATAGATCGTATAGGGCTACTATTTTGTGACCGCGTCGAACGTAGAAAAGGGGAACATTAAATACAGTTCAAATTATATCGTGTTTAGTGTCATTTTAATCAGAATAATCCCACAAATAAGTTGGAGAAAGTCGCATGAAAAAAATAATGAAAAATATAGAAGTTTTGTAATTGGATCAGTATGTCCCCATTAGTATGGTGTGTGTCCCCAGTGGAGAGGATATGCACACTGACTAAAATCGTGTAGCTCGGTTCGGCTTACGTCAAGACTTCACTGTATTTACCTAAAGCCAATAAGATGGCTTTCCGGCCATCTAAATGCTAAATACCCACTAGTAGATAATGTTCCAATTTTCCAGCTATTAGGTGATTGCAACTAACCGATACAGAACCCCGGGAAAAAATAATTAAGTAAAAAGGTAGACAAGGATGGAAGAAGAAGTGACCGTTGAAAATTTAGAAATTCCCGTCCTCCGTATAGCTGATTTTGAACGCAATGTCCGCGCTGCTCGTTCGTATATCCTCGGTCGCTGCGCAAAAGAAATCTTGCGTCGCGCGCATGGTTTCCCGCTGATTACGTTTGCGTAAGTCCAGGCGAACAAACCCTGTGACGCATACCGGCTGATATTACTCTCCTAATTAATTGCGCGGAAAAAAGGTTGGGGAAGGAAAAACGCGAGGGCCAGGAAGGTGGCGGGCGAAAAGCGCGGTTAAACGCAGACGTAAAAATAAACGAGCCCTCGCGAGAACGTAATCGGAGAGTAATTCCAGTGGTAAAACGCTAGATGCGGATCGGTAGATGCGACCTCGAAGCAGGCCGGTTTAATGGCGAGCCTAGGATCGCTTTTTTCGGCAAGCTTTTACGCCCGTCCTCGATTATGCGATTTTATCGGAGACACTTCCGAGCAACGGCGCGCTCAGATTTGGGTTAGTGGGTTTGGCTGGTTTTAGGAAGAAACTGGGTAAATATTAACCCGTCAACTGGCCGATTCTTTCGTTCCAATCACTCGGAAAGACGTAACGCGAACCAAATAAAATCGGTGTAACCAACAGTTTATGATACAGTAAAAGAAATTATGATACAATTAGGATATTGAAGATCTCGGTGCAGAGCAACCGCGTAAGTCCACTTGAAATTTTATAATACTTGTATATATTGACGATTGTGTTTGAAGTAAGATCTAAGTAATTTTCAAAATTTAGATTTTCTCGGTTGTTGCATCAACGTTCTCAAGTATAATACAATAAAAATCACTTGAATTGTTTGACTATGCACGACTGTTAAGATGTACAATATTTTTAAAAAATTCTGTGGTTGACATTTGGCGTCGATTCAATGGTTCTATTGTTAAATTCCTATTCATTTTGCTAATAGTTTGACAGCAAACAAAATGGAAAACTGAATTGTAATATATTTTATTCAAATTTTAAAGAATATGCGGATACTTGATACTGTAGATATTTTTTGGATAGAGAAAATTGATAAGTTCTAGAAAAAATTCTCAGAATTGAAATATTAAAAGGTAACATTTTTATTTTACAAAATGGTGACTTCATTATGCGAATCTTCAAGAGTTCGAAGACATTTGTTTGGCAGAAAAAATTGATAAGTTCCAAACACAAGTAGCTGAAATATTTTCGATGGAAAGAATGAACTATCAGCGAGCCAGTAACAATTTGCACAAATCGGCGAGTACGACACCGCGGTAAATCGAATAATGGAGGGGCTGTTTAAACGCGGAACAAATTATCCCCTCCGCGGGTCCTCCATGACGTAAGTAGCTGGCATAAATCGCAACGCGTATCATACGCACGCGTGTATACCTGTGTGCGCGGTATGTCCTGTGCGGTGGATGCAGATTTCATTTATAAAATTAATCATGGTCTACCCCGATGAAATTTGCCTCGCCGTGGCTTTCGCGTTACTAAATATTTGGGGGGCTTAATTAGGAACGAAGACGCGGCAAAGCTTGAACGTACCTAGTGATATATTACAGCAATGGGGAGTATATAATGTTGGTTCAAAGTATTCGTGAAACGTGCTAATTATGCCACAAGTACTGTCACCTAGCTCTCCAACACGTGGCTCTATTAAAAATTGCATACATTGTACGTATCTACTATTATGTCACACGCTTTCTCCACTACTCATTATTTGGATACATGTGCGACACTCTCGCACGATAACGGAACAATTTCTCATTACTATGGTTTAACATCTTCCCATAGGAAATATATAATTTCTTATGCATGCATGTACTACGATTAAGATCACCGTAAAATCAAAATAAATTTAACCTTGCTATTTTCATAAAGCAACACGTGTCAACGGGATTTGTGTTCGGTGGTTTCAGCTTTAAAAAATCTCGAAAGTATTGCAATTCGATCAAATAAAGTGAATCTATCTATATTATTGCATCCATTCGCCAACTGGGCCGTACAAATTGGTTGATCGTCCTCGAAATACGTAATAAACAATTCAGCCCGAGAATGTCACAGAGTTTGAATTAACGTGTAATTAATTGGATTACAAAGCAACCTCTAGGTGAACGCAATTCTCTGTCTTTTGCGCAACGGGCCTGCCTTTCGATTACCGACTGTGCCGAGAGCGGACCTTTGCATTCTGGGTCGCATACAAAGAACCATTCCCCCCTTTGTTTTCCATTCACCTGGAAATCGGGGGCCATTTTCGCAACGCGTGGAACCCCGATAAATTTGCGGCAACACGTTATTAACTGCGAACGCCGCGGAACATTCCCTTGACGTTTTACAGTCGCGCGGGTTCCGAATATTTCCAGCGAATCGCATTATCCCGGGGACGGTCGCGCCGCGGCCAGGCCGGTTTTATCTGCTCATACCGATCAAATTGGGGGAACCGGACACGAATTCCCGTGTTCGAACACGAATTTTCGGCCGATCATAATCGCCCGACGCGCGTTTACGCACGCGAAGCGGTGTCGTGGACACGGCCGGAAGAGAAACGGCACCCGGGGCACACGGTGAACTGGATTCCACTTTTTGTAAGGAATATAAATTTTTCTGCTGCTCGCGAAATATAACTAGTAACGGTTTTCACGTCCAATCAGTTTTACAAGAATTATTCGCACTGTTATCATTCGTCAGTGACTATCGTTACGTATTCGTCCGGAAGAGAAATGCCACCTAAGGTACACAGTGTACCGGTTTCATTTTTTATACGGAATATAAATTTTTCTGGTATTCACAAAATATAGTTTCATCCAATCCACATTTCCTTCTAATACAAAGACCAAACAAAAAACAATAGCCTTATAAAATAAAATCGAATAAAAATCAAATGATCTCGAAAAGTTGCTTGAACGCATTTCCCGACACTTGAATTTTCTTCCCCGCGTTGAGACGGTTAAAAAGAATTTGTTAAAACGAACGGGTTTTTGCTGGAGCGTGTTTTATGCGATCGCACGTGTCGAAAATACCGAAAATCGGTGGCGGTCTAGCCGTAGTTCGGTGTATTCAAAATATTTTTATAGGAAAAAAAGCAGCGGCCCCGTTGCATATCTGTTGTTTTGCAGCGGTGCTGCCATGAAATTATAAAACGGAGCCGATAGTCTCGAGAGCCGCGGAACGTCCGGGCGAATAAAATGCTTGTTGCCCGGCAGCTTCAGCCACCGGAGAAGAAACTTTCTCACGGGCAACGAGCGAACAGCGGAATTTCTTGAAGAATATCATTCGACCTCTCACGCAGCCCTGTGCCGCGCTATGCATCGTCGGGAATACAATTCCTCCTTGAATATTTAAACTGCTCGACGGTGATCTCAAAGGATCAACGTGCAATAAAGATATTAAATATTTATGCGCGATGGCTCGTCGTTCGCGCGCGCGCCCCCGCGCGAAAAGAACAGAAACTGAAGGGAAACTCTCTCCTTAGAACGGTACATTCCCGTGACAGCGTCCCATAAAATCGACCAAACAATGTCCCCGGTAATTATACGCAACAACCCCCGTAAGCTTGGCTTTACCTAAACGAACAGCCCCGGCTCTTTGAGCACGTTTTTCTTAGGTTCTCGGATCTTCTGAGACCCTCCGATAGAATATTCTGAGACAAATACAAACGAGTGAATACATCGTATAATGAATAAGAAGGGTGAATGGATCTGCAGGGTGTTTGGTAACTGGTGGTACAAGCGAAAAGGGGGTGATTCTACATGAAAGAATAAGTCGAAAGTATAGAATAAAATTTGTTCATCCAAAGTTTCGTTATCGAGAAAATCGAGTTTGAAATGCTGCATGCTATTCGATAGGAATTGTCTGACGCGTCTGATCATGACCAACCAAATCTACTTCCTGCATATACTAAAGCACACAAACCTGACAGATCTTCAAAGTCGATTTTCTCGAAAACAAAGCCTCGAACGAAAAATGTTTATTCTATATTTTCGACTTATTCTTTCATGTAGAATCACCCCCTTTTCGCTTGTACCACCAAAATAGTCAATTCTGAGCAAGTAATTGTAAAATTAATTTGGAGATGTAAGTTATTCAGTAATTTTAGATTTCTTCTTTAGTAGCTTCGGATAAAAATTGTAGAATTTATCGACGGTGATTAAAATGACTTTTGTAGAAACTAATCTTCTCCATTCGCAACGTGGAGGGTGCACGAACCCCTGTATCGATTGCCCCGCTCCATTTAAGGCAAATTTCGCCGCGGCGTACGATGTCTGTTATTTTTCTCGTGGCCTTCTGCATGATTTATGCCTTCGAGTTACGGCCTCAGCTGAGATCGCGCACGAAGGGACCCGACCTTCGCCGGTAATCGGATCCAACATCTTTCAATATCCCAGGCTCGATCCTTGAAATTTAAAGGGTCCTCTTTATTCCGCTAGTAATTGACTTCTTTATCGGTGGGACCACGAATAGAACAAGTCGTAAGTCGTCCCATTGTATCCTGGCTCTATTTCTTTCCGAGTTGAATGGTCTCCTGGAAAATAGATGTATGTGTTCTTTCTATTGGGTCGGAAATAATCGGTGCAAATTTTCTAAAATTTAGAAAATTATCTAGATACGATTCTTGGAGTCAAACTGGCATCAAGTACAAAGGCCCTCGTACGATGCAGGAAAACAATTTCCAATTTATATCAATGATTGAATATTATTTGCAGTGTCATAATTTTTGAAGGATTTTTACAGTATTTAGCAACTGAAAAAATGCAGGTATTTTAAAAGTATTAGTATACATCGAAAAAACTATATTAAAAATTTATACTTGTTTATTTTGTGTCGATATATATATTCAATATCTTGATCTTATCTTTCCTATCTTAACATGGTACATCTTATGAGAAATTCTCGAAATCTTGTTTCTAAAAATTTCTTGAATTACGAATGAAATTGGTGTCATTTTCGAAAGATGTACTGAGAAATTCTCAATTGCTGATCTTTCATTTTAAAGAGACTATGAGAACATTGTCGATAAGTAAAGCGTTGATACAAAAATCAAGACGTTCAGTGTAGACTAAAACGAATTATGTAGTACTGAAATCTCGTGCTGCATCGAACGAACAAAAATAATTACGAACATGCAGGACGACTGGAATATAAAGCCGAGAACAGTCGCAAAGCTTCTCTCCGTAGAAAATTATGGACGTCCCACCTCATCAGCGTGGTAGCTTATCCTTTTCGCCACATTCATCGGATCCTAATTCGTATTCGATGCTCCAGGTGCTCGGGCACCGCAATACTTTCACGGAGACTATTTACCGTGTACGTTCTCCGGCTCCATAGAAAACGAAACGCTCATTTTCCGTATCCTCTTGGGCGGGTTACCGCTATCTCGGTGTCCGGGAACACAGTAAATTGGGCCAAGGAAGCGGCGGGGTTCGGTGGCTTGATCGCAGGCAGCGTCTCGGCTACATTTTAATTCACGCTACATTTGCGGATACAGAAGTCGTAGGGGGGGGGGAAATAAATAAAAGCAAATTAGCGAGCTCGATTAAACCACGAAGGCGGCGCTTTGGAAAGGAGCGCGGGCCCAGATAGATCGCGACATTGACGAATGAAGCGGAGGAAGCTCGACCACCGCATTTCCCAACCAACCCCCCTCGACTCTGCTTTTCCATCCCCTTTCTATGCTCGTTCTTTCGCTTAGTCTGAATACAGGCCTCTCTCGCACCCGCCATTATGCTACATAATTTACTGGTGGCGCGATGGTGGTGGTTATGCCACTGTCGGCAGCGGCAAACCACTGGCAGCCCTACCGTCGAGTTAACCGCCGAGCCCCCGTGGTCGTAGGGAAACAAGGGCGCTGAAGGACCCTTTGATCCTGGCGAGCTCCCACGAACTTCGACCCGTGTGTTTGCATTCTCGTCCAAAAAAAGAAAACTGGGCCACCGGAAGGAGGGCCCCACCTTCCGCCGCGAAACACTCCTAAGCTTCGGTTGAACGCCCCTAATCGTTCACCGCGATCCTGACGCGGTGCTTTCTCGCGATTCAACCGGAAAATTTTAGCGATAGGATTACACTTGTAATATCGTACGTTACTCAGGCTACGTGACCCAGGTTCGATTTTCCTTCAATTGTATTTTTTATCCTGCAAAACGAAAGGAAGGACTGGGAAGTGGATCTAGGGAAAGATATAAGGGAGGGAAGACAATTTTAGGCAGCGCATCCCTTCGTTGCACTTGACAACCGACGATCCATAGCGCTCAGCTGTCGTGGATCGATAGAGCGCACCTGTGCTCACGAAAATATTTTGCAACAGTCTGGTAAGACAATACCTTGTCTCTGGTCGAAGTGTGTGTCTGTACATTTTCATAGTGGTAACTCGAAAATTGCATTTTTTCAATTATGTCACACTGGCGCATGGTGAGGTTGTGATATATTATCTGGCTAGATTAACAAATTATTTTACTAATATGTTGAGTGCATAAAATTCTGTTAAGGGAGATGCAGGAGGGTTGAACGTGTAACCACTAGACTGCAGATTTTATGAATTTATGAGTATAAGTATGTGAAACAACGTGGTGAAAATATCAGGAAAATGTGAAAATATGATCACATTAATTTTTAATAATATTGTTAGGAACAGATGCATAGTCATTTCTACTTCATAAGACAGCTTAATATTCACTATGGTGAATCTCAGTTGTCTCATTTGTGCTTGGTTATGTCAAATTTTTTGGTTGGTTCAATCAACGTGTCAAAATATGACACGTGAAGAGATTATTTTGAATTTTTTACACGAGCATTGCTTCACAAGGTAAAATCCTCTCCTATATTCTACAGTCTGGTGGATCTATTCTTTGAATTTTTATGATTTTAATAGGCTGATTATTAGCTTGTTGTCACGAAAGATTTTTTAATGTTAAAATGTAGCACGTTTTTGATTTAATAATTAGGAACCTCTGAGCATTCATTTACTTACTTATCGACGACGTACACTGTTATTACAAGATATACTATACCTCGTTATCAGACTGTGGATCTTTATGCACTCGCGCCGTATGCAAATTTATAAAATATAGGTGAACGTGTGGCATTAACAGTAATTAATAGCAATTTCATTTTAAACTTAACACAACAAAATTTTCTGAAAACTTTTAGAAAATTTTTTCCTTCCTTCTGAATCTTGTAAAATCTATTAAGCATTGGGATTTGCGTATAAATCTACAAATCAGTTCTGCTCATGACTAATAGAAGTAATTAAAAAACAGATAAAAGTTACTTGATATCGGTAACTCGCACATTTATCGATGAATCTTATTATTATTTACTTCTTCGTAATAGCAAATAGAATGTCGTAGCCTAACTAAAGCCTTTCGTAAGGCATTAATATGTATGAGTACACAAGAAATATGCAAATCAAATCAGGCGTGTGTACAGTGCTCAATCCGTACGGCAGACAGTTTATTCTAATCAAGTACAGAATAATTGAAGTTACAGCCAGGGAAGAATGTAGGTACACAATGACGAATGAAACTTCGAATACAACCGAGCGTGTTTTTTCCAGCTTTCCTCCCAGATGTAGGTCACTTTGATATCACTGTAAACCGCATCGCATTCCGTTTGAACGGAGCGAACCAAAAATATAATAAATTTTTCATGAGATGCCGGTGCATTGTCTACCGGCAAAAATTAGATTCAGTCGTACCTGAACACATTGACGCCTGAATATTTTACTTACCGGACCTACCACAATTCTGCAATTCTTTTGCAACCGGCGCCGCGTTAACTTTCCACCCGCTATATTTCTTACTGGAACACTTTTATCACCAATAGAAAAAATTCTGGGAGCATTCTTGCTCTTTCATTTTCACTGTCAATATTCTTCTTTCGGACCTTGCAATTTTTCATAACGGTACAACCTGGACACAAAGATCTAAAACTTGCAAGCTTTAATATTTATTGATATTTCTATTGGCAACTCTCTTGGACTTCGCGATTTTTCTTAGCAGTTATAATAGTTGACTCTAGCTTCTACAATTTTTTAGCGGGCTCTAATGTTTCTTGCGATATTTTCTACTGGCAATTCTGTGCCCTGGATTTTGCAATTTTTATAACAGTCCACCAAACATATAAAATTGTACAATTTGATATTAGGAGTAATATTTCCACTGGCAATTTTGTGCCCTGGATCTTTCAATTTTTATAACAGTCCACCAAACATATAAAATTGTACAATTTGATAGTAGGTGTAATATTTCCACTGGCAATTCTGTGCCCTGGATCTTTCAATTTTTATAACAGTCCACCAAACATATAAAATTCTACAATTTGATAGTAGGTGTAATATTTCCGTTGGTAATTCTGTGCTCTTGGACCATGCGACTTTTCTACCATTACGGTCCACCAAAACTTCATTATTAATTGGCATTTCCACATACGTTGAACAAGGTCTCAGCAAAACCAACACGCAGAGCAATTCCACAGAAAGTTTCGTGTCATAGTGACGTTCTTGAAACCCGGTCACATTAATCGTGGGTGGCCCGCTTCGTTTTCAGTTAAAAATGTAAGGAGCATTGATATATCCTGCGATAAGCTGCTCGTAAACTGTCGGGGGCGAAGGAAACGAACGCAATTATTTTCGCCATTACGGTTGTTCGTGCCTAACTGTTAAAATACGATGCACAAAGTTCGCTCGAGTTTGCTCCGGGACTTTTGCAAATTACAAAGTGGAAGTTTTCAATTTCATGGAAATAGCGTGTAATTCCGTTTACGTATCGCTCGATTTCAAAGCGGATACCGCGGCGGGTGGCCTCTCGCGGGAGGCCAAGGATCGAAGGAGAGACCCTTTAACCGGCCCCAAGAATTACGCCTACGCCAGACGGCGATTCATTTACGCGCGATAAACGTCGTTCGCTGACAATTGAAGAACGGTTAACGTCGCCATCGACCGTTTACGACATAACGTTATGGCGGTTACGACGATTAGGCTTATCGGGGAAGTTCGTCACTCGTCGAACACATAAATCTGCCGCCTGGACTGCGAACGAATCTTTACTGTCGTCTGCCGGCGTTCGTGCAACGCAAAATTTATAATTGCTTCCAGCTCATACATACAGTGAGTAACGAAAGTATTCGAACGCCCTTTAAATCAGTATAACTTTTTTTTTTTAAGTGAATCAAACGACCTGACTTTTTTGAGGAGTTAGAAGAATTGGTTTTCCAAATGATATGGTAAGAATTACATGAGAAAATAAAAATGGCACTTTTCACAACTTTTTTATTTGAGCCAATAATGAAAATTTAAAATATGCGTTTTGTAGATCTCTGTTAGTTATACACGTGCTGAAAATTTCATCGAAATCGGCTGAAGCAGATAAAAATGACACGTATCAAAATATGTTAGAATCTGAGAATTTTAAGCAGAAACTGGCCAAAAGTCGTGAAAATCTACGCTTTTCACCACTTTTAACTAGTTGAAGCTCGTGTGTATATTAATCGATTTCAATGAAATTTGCAGCATGTATATAACTAACATATATCTACAAAACGCATATTTTAAATTTTCACTACAGGTTCAAATAAAAAAGTTGTGAAAAGTGCCATTTTTATTTTCTCATGTAATTCTTACCAATTGCAATTTTTTCAAAATCTTTTTTACACATCATTTGGAAAACCAATTCTTCTAACTCCTAAAAAAAGTCAGGTCGTTTGATTCACTTAAAAAAAAAGAAGTTATACTGATTTAAAGGGCGTTCGAATACTTTCGTTACTCACTGTATGTGCATATTTTCTACGAAAATTGTCTATACTTTTAACGTTAAATGCTATCCTTCCGACTCCTCCTTAAGATGGTTGAACAAAAATGTGAATAAACTTGTAATAAGTGGTGCAATTGCTATTGTTTGGTAAAGGCAATCGACGATTTGATTTAATTATCATATAAAAACACTGCGAAGAGGGACAATACGTCAGGAAAAGGGGATTAGAAGCGAACAGCCGAAGCAAACGACTTTTAATAAGATAAAACAATCTATTTGTAGAAAACCCTATTAAAAGTTCTGCGCTTGGCCAATAATTTCGCGTGGAAGGGACGCGACCGATATCGGCGTTCGTTAAATTCTGTACGGATTCTTCGCCGCGAGCCTGACAGGATATTATGAGGCGCGCGGGGATATCGACAAGAAGCAGTAAATAATATTCGAGAGCAAAATGGGAAAAGGTCGAAAAAGCACCGCGCCGGTTCTATCGGGGACCAGATATTTCGAATCCTCGGAACGTCGTTTCGCCCCGGTGAAGTTTCCCCCCGTGGTGGTCGGGGCCGTACGTAGCTCTGATACTTTATCGCGTAACAAATGTTAGTTCGATCGTACGTAAACATTTCAGCTTCCCGTGCCGCAGAATGGATGGCGTTATGGACTATCGGGACCGCAGCTGCGCTTCTCGCGCTGCGAGATATGGAATTAATAGAGCAAAGCGGCGCGGCGCGCGTGCTCTGCCCGTTCGCGAAACGCCTCGTTCGAACGGTTTCATCGTTTCGGCCCGTATAAATACGAGCGAATGCATTACGAGATGCCGGGCAACTAATTATCAACCGGTGATGAATCGTATCGAGAACGAAGGCTCGAAACATCGAAGGTTCGCCTCGTGAACCACCCACCGCGAAACTGCAGACCCCCGTTACGATAACTTCGCTTGTTGGCGATCCTTGTTTAAACCGTGAACCACGAGCCTCGTTTGTTCCGTAACTATCAATAACGAGCGACTTTATGGCACGTATCGGCAGCCTCGGTTACCTACTTTGTGTTACATGCGAATTTAGAGCCGACATAATGGCTTGCAATCGACTGTGCTGGATGATTCACGTTAATAACGACTTCGGTTATGATCGCAGTGTTCGAAACAGTTACGCCAGATTTTTGGCGGGTTGTACCTCGGAATTAGACCCCAGCACTTTTTCGAAAAATGTCCTTACGTTGCACGTTTCGATAAAGAAACATTTTTAGGAGATAGCAGTTTCGGTAGGCCACGAATTCTCATGCAAAATCAAAATTTTCTGTATCGACTGCAAGAGATAGGCGCCTAATATTTCATAAAATCCCGAAGAAATAGAAAATTCGAGGGCCGGGTTCGGTTCATGTTCGACTGACCCGAGATATAATACATGATCCTGTCTGTTCTCTGAACGGTTCACGCGCGAATTGCGTAGAACAGAGGAAGAAGCGGCCGTTCGCGAGTAGAAACGCGCTTGTCGACGGTAACAAGCACGACGCATAGGTGTACGACCAGCAAGAATCGACGCCGTGCGTCGTTACCATGCCGATCAGACATTATTTACATTCGATCGAGCAGACCGCTCCACCGTTGTCTCTCGTTTCGCGCCTCCACGCACATCGTGAGCGCGTAAACGCGCGTACTTGCACCTGCCGCCGTTGCATTATCCGCCTGTGTAGAAACTTCTGAATAAAAGAAGGGAAGAAAGGTCGGCCCCCGGCTAGGTCAACGTTCTTAAGCGTTGCCCGGCCGGTGTAAAAATATTTCGAGCCGTTGCTCGAGCCTTTGCCAATGATCTAATAAGCCTCTCTTCCGAGTCAACAATTTAATAATCAATTACCTGTTGTTCTTTTAATCCTGCCGGAAAGACAACTCACCCGCGCACGATTTTTCTTTTTGCTGCGCGCGCTGTTGCAAAATACTGGGGAGAGCTCCTGCAGCATTTAGAAAATTATGCAAAAGCTGTCGAAGACACATAGCCAAACTTATTTATGTTACGATACGTTGCACGCGCAGAATGATCTAGTCTTTTATTTTTAGGCTAGTTAACTGTTGTAAATGCAGACAAACTGAATACACCGAGTATTTGTTATTTTAATTTTTTATTATTTCTTGAACCAGACATAGTAACCTGCAGCTCTTTGCAGAGGCTGTAGACGACGACAAATCCCGAAGTTTCCCTGTAAATCTACGAACTTTTCTAAGTAACAGTCCGCCGATTTCATTAAGTATTCATTTTTCAGGCCGCACGCCCTCAGCTTCTTTATGCCCGTCCATCTTACGGGACGCAATTACCGTTAAGCATATTAATTATCTACATGCCTCTCTCGCGAGAAAGTGGACCGGGTCGCGGAATTGATCGTAAATCTTCGAAAGAATTTCCGAACAGTGAAATCGCGACTCGACGAATTATTACGATAAAGCGCAGCCGTTCGAGCAACACATGCGACCAAATGAAATATACATGTATGTACGTGAAGCTTGAAAAAATATGAATGCAACGTCGGAAGAATGAATGTAAAGCGTGCACGAACGGAATCGAGTGGCTGTAAATAAATAAATAAATAAATAAATGCGTGGTTAGCAACGATGAAAACAGACGAAAGGGGGTGGTGCACGAACGTTAAGAGGAAAAAGAGGTATAATAAATACCGTGCGAATGCTTGTGCATTTTTATGACGTGATACGATTTTATTGCTACAATTATTGTGTTTTGACAAATAAAATTCAAACCGAGACTTTATATCAACGGATAAAATAAATCGCATCTGGTTTATAACTCGCAGTTAATTAATAATACTAGCAATAAAGTTGCAAGCTTTTCTCTTTTGCGAGATACATGGCTGTATTATTTTCCTTTAATCTGCGCTGTGTAACTGCTTTGGAGTAATAGTCTAATGATAGAGATCAAAGAATAATGTTTATTGTTGAAATTATTAAAAATAAAGTGTGCCACTTCAGGTATTGCAGCTGTGGAAAAAATTATGCGGCAGCGAATCGAGCGTAAAGTAAGGAAAATTGAAGTTCGTTTCTATCGAAGAGTGCAATATTGACTCCAAGTGTGCACAGAAATTAAAAATCATAAATTAATTTCGTTTAAGTGATTTTTCTTTTTAATAAATTCATCGACCCTTGACGGTCTCCTGTGAGTTGCTGGCAGCCCGATATTTTCGCGAACGGTGTATTTCTTATTGCGCCGGTGAAAGCAACGACCGGTTAGGTTGTAGACGCGCGGAAAACTATCGGCTCCGGAATAAAGTATTATGCAAAAGCGTCGCCGGCTGGTAAGAGCCTCGTACATGGAGTTCCGGCAGAAGTCCGACGGCCGTTCTTCAAGAGCTGACAAAGGGGAAAGAGAAAACGCGCGGGGCTGGGTTTCCCGGTAGAAAGGGAACCGATGGACTTTTTGCGACGAGTGGTTCGCTAAAAAGAACACAGGGAACGACTACCGTGCGGCCGGGATGGCCACTTGCCGCGATGAAACGTCAGAAGCCGAAAACTACTCCGGGGGCCAGCGCGTTTTCGCGTTTCCGCGTTTTCCGCGAGCGAGCGCGATGCACTCGTAACCGCAGCGACGATAATGCCACTCCGCGGAATACATCCAAAAAGAACTGACGAAGCGTTAAAATTTCAAAAGCCGCTACCGACCAAAATGCATCGCGGAGACCGCGTTCCCGTTTCTTTACCCTCCATTTTTTCCCCTCGACAACGTTCCTTCCCGCCCGGTAACTGCAGACGAGATAAAGCCCGGCTGCCTTGCGAAACAGGTAGTTTTGGATCTGCGAAAAATTAGAGACTGTGAACGAATTTTCTGGTCCGCGAAAAAAACCAAGTTCTCCGCCGAATTATTGCAACAGTGGGTATTAAGCACGCCAAACCAGACATCACGGTTACACCAAATTTTGGGGTTGCAAAATTTATACCGAAAATGAACGAATCAAACGCAAAACGTTTAAAGAATTTACAAAACATTTGACGACTTTAGAAATAACCTTCTACTGTAATATATAGCTTCTGTTTCTTGAAATTGATTCGGACAATTTTTATGTGGCAAAACAATCCGAGGTATAACCGAATGGTTCGCCAATTTGTTGGTCCCCTGGAAGGTAAACAGCGCAACAATTCAACGTCCGCGAGCATGAACGTGTCTCGAGAACAGGGGATCGCTATGGGAAAACGCGAGGAGAGGAAATTAGAATCTTTCGAATTTCATTCGCCGTCTTAAGTTCCCTCTTAAGCAGTCTATGCAAATTAGGAAGGCGTCCAGCGACGTAACTTACCGAGCGTGGAAAGTCTAACGGTACCATTAACGCTTGGTACTACTTTCGCGAAGTTGTTGTTGAATTTAAAAGTATGAGCTATTCCGAATTTTAATAAGCTCCCGATAACGTGCTTCGACCCTCGCCTACGGCTGTTCGAGGTTCGTTCGACGCTAACTGTAGTCATTACTGGCTTTTTTCAGTCGAAGTTATAACGTTCTCGTTCGGAACGGCCTCGCAGTCGCGACAGTAGCAGATGCGAAAGTAGAAGGGTATTACGAAAGGCAGAGTTTGTTTTGAAAATTCGTTAAGAAAATGTAATTGTTACGGAAGAGAAGTGACGAGGTATTGAAAGAGAAAATGAAGAGTTTTGTGTAACACTTCCTTGCGTAACGTTGCGCCGAGTTTATTCACTTTGATGAAAGCGTACTACTTCCCTTAGGACCTGATACTTCTCGCCCTTTCTCGCGTTTCCGTTTCTTCCGTGGATTAAACAGCGGCGGACGACAGCAGCTAGACGCTTTAAGGTCTTAGAGACCTCTCGACGCGACGTGACGTGACGATTTCACGAGAGTCGCGAGACTTTTGTGGCGGTTCAAGCGAAAAAGGAATGTTAATTCCCCGCGCCGAGCTGACGAACGCTGATTGATTAACTGTTCGTTGCGCTAACAAAGCCGCCACGGACCGATTACACGCTATTTTAAAAAACGTTATTCCGCCGTGACGCTTGAAAACTGCTTTCAATCAATTCGTAATTTCATTAACGATTTACGACAGAATGTACAAATAAATAACGATTTTCAAACATACATACATACCATCTCATTCCGTAAAATCAATTCTTCCTCGATAATAACAAAATTCTATTTGCCATTCGATTAGTGTTTGTGTAGAATTAATTTGGAATTTTAGCGAAATTGAATACTACGTTTAAATTACCATGTCGTTGATCTTTGAAAGAAGTTGAATAAACCATGAATAGACTGAGGACTTTTATGGCAAACGAACTGTTGCCTGAGTCAGAAGAAAATGCATTTCTTTTGTTACTATTTTATTGTGAACCTTCATATTTTCTTCATGAACAATATATTCGAAGTATGATGAATAGGGCTTTCGAGTACAAAAGCACGAACATTTAACAAAAAAAAAAAAAAAAAAAAAAAAAACGGTAAAAAGGAGTGGCACGAAGGGACCAGCATTTTTTCGGGAACCGTCAGGCGAAAATAAACTTGGACATTTCGAGACGTTACAACGCGTCGCGCGACGGTGCCAAGCGAGCGGACCCATCGATATCAATTTCCATATCCGGCGGAAATTGAAGGGTGTAATCGAATTAAAAGGAGAGCCCCCCGTAATTATTACGAAAGCATTGTCGAGTACCATCACGAAGATACGCGGAGAAACTCCCAAACGCGCGATACATTATTTCCCTAATTCCCGGCGCATTAACGACCGCGCGAATACTAAAATCTACGCGCGAACCGCAATTCGCCGGGGCCGTAGTCGCACGCGTGTGGCCGCGATTTTAAATCGAATCACGGTTGAACAGCATCCCTGCGTATCCTCATTCCCATTCGGCGTAGATCCGCCATGGCGACAAAAACGTTTTCTCATTTCCCCGCGGTCTTCTCTCGCGGGTTCTCACGCGCAACGGTACAGAATTTCATTCCAGCACCGGCGCGGCGTATCTTAGGAACCGCGTCGTTTATCCATGGCCGAGCATTCGAAATTAAACGGATCATTTAACTCCGCCGTGCTCTTCCGCTGAAAATTCTCCTCTGCGCTGTTGCTGGATACAGGGAACAGTCAGATCTCGTCCCCAACCCCCCTCTCTCTGGTAGCGTTGTGCTCGTTTTAAATATCGGACACTCGGTATAAGCTTCTGCCGTTATTTTAGTGAATAATAAGTTGCAGCATATGGAACGTCCGATTTTCACCAGTAACATTTAAAGTATATTTTTCCTAAATAAAACTGAATTCTTGGACGTCCATATTATTCATTTACAAGATTGTCATCCTCAAATTCAATGAAAAACTCGTACCATCGATCTATGACCAAACACAGGAATAGTCAAAGAGCCAAGAGATCCGGCCCCGCATAAACGTTTAGGATGATCTCGGTACAGTGGGAGGACAAGCGTCTTTAGGGGAATCCATTTCCCGTCTCTGCCATACGCGCGATTTTAATCGAGGTTCGAGCGTGTGCCGGTGGCGCCCCGAAATTAGTCACATGCAGCGTCATCAGCGATGCCACAGAAGACTGAAACGACGGAGCACACGCTTCATCTGCAGGAGAGCTCGGGTATCAAACGTTTCGTTTAAGCAACCGCTTCAACCCCCCGCCCATCGCCCCCTACCCTTCCCCTCGTCGTCGGCCACGTTAACCTCCCACGCTTCAATTAATATGCCCCGTTCCGCATCCACCTTGACGGTAATCTTCTCTTCCTTACCTCCTGTCTCTAGATCCCTGCATCCAATCAGCGATCCCTATAGCCGGCGATCTTATCGTGCGCCGTCTAGTTTACAGCCATCACCGTCACCGTTAAACGAGCTGACGACAGTCGAATTAGAAGGGCGAGCCGCGTCGAATAAAATCGGGTTTCCTAGGCCCTACGGTAGTGCACGGTTAAATTTACACGAGTCGACCCCAATATTTTCTCAAAATTCAGTGCCTTGAACCCGGCGAAACTGCATACCTCGGTAGATGAGGATAGAGGACACAATGTGTGTGGAATGCCACGAATGAGAAAAGTAAAGGTGTAATAAGAAAAATTTTATTGCCAGTAATTGTCGTCTTATCTTTATAATTGTAGCACCAATCGACGGCTGAGATTCTTCCGATTAAAACGAGTCCAAACACGGCATGAATCGGACGAATTTTACGGATTTGGTATGTTGTAATCTACATCGTAATTGTGTTCTTAAGGCGCTCGAGCGGCTACCCCCACTACCGCGCTCCGTTATGAGTATAGCACGAGTAGTGGGGGTAGGGGCTCAGGCTTGATATACTTGAATCAATAAAAATAGTCCGATTTACATCGTGTTTGGATTCATTTTAATCGGAAGAATCTCGGCTATCCATTGGTGCCACTATTATAAAAGTTAGACTACAATTACTGTACATAAAATTTTGTGACATTGCTGTTACATTTGGTGCTGCAATTATAAAGGTAAAACTCGGTCTCGGTACGATCCGCTATCGCGTTCTGGTGGTAGGGGAATCAGGACACAATGAGAACGTAAACACTTTTTCCAGCTATCATCCGGTGGACGAACAATACATGGTAGAACGTAACAGGGGCCGATATCGCTATGCAGATTTTATGAATCTTTCGGATCGCTTTACGACACCATCGAGGATGTTTAGGAGTCAATGGGGGGGCATGGAAATGGGGGTGCGTGATGCGGGATTTGGAGCGTGCCGGGAAAATGGGGTCATTGAAACTACCGTCCGGGGACCGCCCGGCTCTGTGACGTAGAAAAATATTCCTTTAACGTAATTTAACCAGCGCTTTTGTTCGCTGACGACGATCGCTCTTTAGTCCCGGCTCATTTGTAACGACGATCGTACTGAAAATATTTCGGCGTTTACCTTGCCGCCCAGCAATCGCGTTGGTTTTTACAGTTTTTGCTGGGGACGTGGTGCTGCTTTAAGCCCTGCACGTACAAATTAAATGAAATTCGTTGCAATCGAAGGTGTACCATTTATTGTTTCACTTAATATTTGTGTAAGCTTGACGGTGAACTGTCGTGTATGAATTCAAGTAGGATAAAAATCTTTGAACAGTAGTAGCTTCAGCTATTTTAAATTGCTTACAAAAATTACATGTATATAAAATCCAATTCTCTGATGGTAAGAGAGTGCTCGTGGTAGTAGTTTTTGAATAATAAAATAATATCAATTTTCAGGATCTCATTGCAATTTCTCTTTGTAAAATTATATTGAAATTAACGTAGAAAAAAAAATCGTTTAAACTCTGTAAAGTCGGTTGAACTTGTACAATTTCCAAACAAGTAAAGCAACATCATTTTTTCACTCCTTCTTATATTACCAAGGGCGTAAAAGTAGAAACTTTACCTTTCAAAATAGACATAGACACCGATAAGATTTTTCTGTACAAAGCTACAGGCACTGGAAGATCAATTTTCAGTAATAATTTATGAATCTAGTTTATGAATCCCCACACAGTACAATTGAAAATTGTCCACTTTTGGACGAGGAAAGTGCCTTAAAAGAATGAAGATTAATTGCAAATGTAACTGCAAAATAATACTATCCAGTCTGCGCTGAAAATAGCAAAAATCCGTGATGGTTTCCTGCGAACGGGGGTCGAGGTCGAGCAGCCTCGGAGGGTGGTACGGAAAAATGGAGTCCACTTCCTTTACGACATCCACAAACTTGAAAAATCCAGAGCCGAAGGACGGTAACATTTTATGAAGAAGGGAAATCTGAAGGGAATGTAGAACGGTATCTTTGCCCAGCGCGCACAGAGAGGCAGATAGTTTAAAGAGACCGAGGGTGTAGCTGGAGGGTGGCGTCGCAGGAGGGCAGAGCAACAATGGTGGGAAAATGTGCCGACATATTTCTCGCATCTTATCGCAATGGCCGCCTCCTGGCGAAGGAAATTCGCCTTTTCGAGATGACGCGGTTCCACGAACCACTCCGTCTGAATGGTAACTTATGCATACTACCGGCCCGCCGTTGGAGAACGATAATGACACGCCAGTTGAGTCGATACAGTGTCGTTACCGTTGAAAAATTCTCCAAGTTCGGTCGTACGCGAATTCAATTCCATTCCGCGAGCTTCTGCGCTCGCATTCAAACCGAGTCGAACAATTCCGCGAGCGAGCAACATTAAGCCTCCATTGAAAATTAACGGAATTCATAAGCGGTATCGCTGAAACGGTCCTCGGCTCCGTGCAATCGCTTATGCCCGCGCGCGTATGCTGCGACCAACAGATTTTCCGACGCGAGTCTAGCCAATAAAATATCGTGCTCGGCTGGGAAAGCAATTTTTATCGAATTGTTGCGAACCGGAGGTTTAAAATTGCAACTCCATTGTGGTTTCGATCGCGAAAAGAATTTTTTAAGCTTGGCACACAGCGATTTGAATTACAGGTTGAACGTAGGAATTACAAAACTCCTGATTTCGAAATCTTGCCAAAAGCAGAGTAGTTTGCTTTTTTTTTTTAATGAAACTAACGAAGCAAAATAAACTTTTCGTGCATTAATTACAAGGCACTACAAGGTTTTCCATTAATAATTTTAGTATGTAGAAAATTACAAGGGTACATTCCTAATTTCTTTCAAAAACTTTTTACTGCTTTAAATTGTATAATTGTATATCGTAGTATGGTCCACCATACGGCTCGCGGTTGGAGAAGCAGCGAATCGGCGATAAAAAATAATATTCATCGGTCATTACCAGGGATGTGTTATCGCGTCCCTAGATCTTGAACGCGGACATGGCATTAATGATTAAATGTAATTCCAGTAAATTACGCGTCGCTTCCGGCGACCGAGCCGCTTTAACAGCGGGGCGACACGAAACGTAACGCACGAACCGCACGCTCGCGAGCACGCGTCTAAAAATCCCCACGACCACATCCATTTCACCGGTCCACGTATCCATCGACAAGCCTCCCCTGCCACCCCTCGTCCAAACCTCCCGAAATCGTATTTGTGCCTGATTACCTCTCTCAAAACTATCCGGGGAAAGGGGGATTGCTTTAACCGCTAATTACCAATAATTACCGGCCACGAGGCGTGCTCATTATCGTGTTCGTCGATAGGCGTGCGATACACACTCCATTTTGAATTGTTGCTCCCCGATGACTGATAGGGGCCAGGGGTTGCGGCTGAAGGGCCTTTGAAGGAACAATTACGGGAGATGTTGCGCCCTATTGTTTTTGCTTGTGTTATTTGCGAAATGCTGTATTCAATTTGAACTACGCAACCTGTTTTTCGCGAGCGGCGCATTGAGCCGAAGGCTACCTAATCCACGAACGCTAATCTACGTGCTATTTGACACGTAGTTGTTTCGGCGAGGATTTATAGGTTAACTCTTTGAGGATGAAAATACTTTAAATTGTTAAATTAAATCTCCCTTAAAAAACTAGATCGCAGAAAACTAGACGATACTCTAACATACTGGGGGAATTGATATTTTATTTATCCCCTGTTATTTAAAAGATCAATCAATTTGTTTGCAGCTTCAGGAAATAAATGCGTATCCTAGTGTCGTTTATTAGGAATATATTGTTCTTTAAATTCTTCGGTGCATTGACACGGAATGTGGGGAAACTGAAACTTTTATTTTTCTTACTTAATCAACCCTTCGATTTTATCAACCCTTTAATTCACGACTCATTCTGTAACTAAGATTAAGATTGTTATTAATAATTTCCTGGCAGAGAAATGAATTATATATTCATTGCGTGTCTCTGTGTGTGTGCTTCTACTGTAGAAGTTCAATATTCATGAAGGCAAAATAATATTTTCTTTCAATTAGTGTGCACATGAATAATATTCATGTATATCAACCCTTCTGTACGAAAGCTTTTCCACGAGTACTTCTTGGCGAGTCGAATGTATTTTCTGTGTTAATCGAGAGCATGTACAGAATTAAACACATTGTGTTAAGAGAGAAAAGTTATGTTTAAATATGAACTTTTTATATTGTATAAGAATGGTCATACTTTTCGCTGTTTGAGCGATCGTACTCATGTGCAGAAGGTTATTTTAGTATCTTCTAAAATAAGAAATTAATATATTCAAACTATACTGCAAGAATTAACTTATTATTTCAGTGAAAGTGTTCGAAACAGCAGGAAATGTTTCAGTGAGTATTTTTAAGTTAATCAAGAGTATTTAAATAACCAGAAATTTAAGAAAAAATTTTTATCTAAAGTAAATCTGTTGTTTAGTTAGTTTAGTGTTAAAGTATGTTACAAACCCCCGCCCCATTAACGAGGACGACCTAACCGTCTAATGCAGCTCGAACTTCTTCGCGCAGAATAAAAGTTTCTATTTTACTAGAACCGTGTTCTACTATTTTTTTTTTTCTAGTTTCAAAGTACAAGTTTTCCGAGCACGCGCAAATTTATTGAATAAAAGTTGCATTTCAGAAAAGTAACAATAAGGAAGTTGCCCAAACTGTCTTTCTGAAACTACATTATTTCATAAACAAAAGCTACAGAGCTGTCCCCTATGTAATCATGGCATTCTCGAGTGGCAATGCAATACTGCAAGACAGTTGATACAGTTTCGCGATCGTTACAAGTATAGCGACTCGCCTTTGTCTTCTGACGGGAAGACGCTGTTGCCAGTGAGAAATAATAACAATTCATTTAACGCCGGTCCTTTACGCAAGCGAAAATATTTTTCAAGCACACTGAGAATATACTCAGCATACCAAACAGAATAATGAAAACGCACTGCGAGAAAAATACACAAGGATACTAATATTTTTTATTTATAAATGTGTTTATTTAAAAAATTACTTGTTTATCTCTACCTTCATCTCTTATCTGACATAATAAATTAAGCAATGAATACATTATTCATAATGACATATTAATCCTCTCCGATGAAAAATGTTCCCACTATTTGAATTCAAAAACTCAAAATTATAATCATCGGTAATTCCTGTAAAATTTCAAAAAACATATTCAGTGCCGTATGATCCCATTTGCTTTGTTACCTCGAATTCTTTGTTAGCACATTTGTAATTTTTGAATGCAGATTCTATAAAACTTTTGTTCATTAATAATGAGAAAATTAATTTTTGTATACATACATGCCTTCCTCTTTTAATTTTAATCTCTACTTTTAAATTTTTTAACACTAGAAAGACGGGAGCTTAGTATATACCTATATTGCCTGAAAGCAGTCAAAATGACTACATTGTGAAAAAATAACTAATGCGCAAAGAAATTTGTTTAACAGTAATTTTTAATATATTTTATATCACTTACAGTCATATAACAAGTTATTAATAAGTATTAGCAATAAAAAAAATGTATTTCAGTTCGAAAAAAAAATAATTTAAAGCAGTCAAAATGACTTGCTTAGGCAATCTAGTGTTTATGAGTAGTCATGTCACATGAAAAATGCAATTTTTCGTCGGTTTCAATCTACAAAAAAAATTGACATTTAAAAAATCTAATCAATAAATCTAATTCAAAAAATGTGTGTGTTATGTTATATTTTATGGCATCTCTAAAAACACCATTTCGAGAAATCCGCGTTTAAACATACATAGTTTTAAACACTGCTATAATACATATACTCCGGGTTTATTATAGGCCATAACTTCGTTCGTTTTATAAATTTTTAAAAATTTCCGGGAAACATAACCTAGATAATCAGAATTTAAATTTTGAAGTGCGTCAATGTGTTGCATGATAACTTGTTAATATTTAAATATAGTATAGTAATATATTTCTCTCCATTATAAGTAGAATTAGTAGGCCCTAGTCAGACACAGCAACTTAGGATTTAAATATTTGAATCAATCAGGAGTTCAATTCAATTTGTAATAAATGTTATGAACGTTTAGAAATCGTGCCATAATGTATCAGTATTCATTCAAAGTAGAATTAACCAAAAATGGCCAGACGCAGCAACCAGCCAAAATTTGATGCTGCGAAACGTCGAAAATAATTCAAATAGAAGGCTTTGAGCACACAATCCCCGTTCATCGCATCACGCGATAATGCCTGTATAGTCCAATTGCCGCCACAAAAGCTAATAAAACACAAAAGTTCGTCGGAGCGCGAAACAAGACTTAATGCAACGGAACAACTGCATTAACCGTAATAACATCAGCGATCAATTCTTTAACGGCGTTACCCCGCGACACGCAATATTCCTCCGTCCAAATTATTAATTGGAATTAATCGACGGGATGCTCGCGGCGCGTTCTACGGAGATAGCACAGAATAAAAAAAAAAAATGGGCTAACAACCTCAATAAATCTTCCCCCATTTCATGCCTTAATCCTATGGAAATGTGACGCGCGATAACGCGGCCGGGCGGTCGTGTTAAAAGATATAACAAACTATCGACTAAACTATTACCGACTAAGAACAGTGCAACATTTCCCCTTTTATTGTTACCTCGCCCGAAGAAAAACTCGGGCGGGCAGTAACGCGAACGACCCCCTAACAGTCTCGTAAAATTCCTGATTTTATCGCTCCGTTTCCATTCGAATGACACCGCGGCGCGCGGTTCAGCAACGAAGAAATCCGGTCCGGCCGGCCGAATGCTCCGAAATGGTCGTCTAACCACGGAAAACTCAAAATTTTTTATGGTTTTTTTTAGCTAAATCGTTAGTTGGTAGATTCAGAGGCGAAAAAGATTTCCCACCATGTTATGTTTCGCTTTGAATGGACCGGCAGCCAGAGTTACCATAGAATTGTGAAAAGGCTCGCGAGGCTTCGCCAATAAAATTGCTGGGTGGGAAATAACAATAATTTTTACACGTTGGAAGTTCACGTTAGAATGCAGAGCATAGCGCGACGCCGAACCCTTTCGACCGGCTCTTATCAGGAACGGCGCCGATACGTCCGGGTGCGCGATGGACGGAAGCGGTGTGCATACGTTACCGTTCGACCGTGCTCGCCTCGGACGACGACGCCTCGGCCCGGCAGATCTGAAGTTATGATAACGCGTGAGAAACGCGTGCGACATGTTTCACCGTCGTGTTTTGTTCGCCTTTCCGAAGCCGGAGCCGCGCTCGCCCGACCCTACCCGACCCGACCCGACCCGACGCCGCCGGTTGTGTTTTATCGTTACCGGCCCTGCCGGCGCGGCGACGACGCTGACCCGACGCCCCGTTTACGCCCCGATCGTTAATGGACACCGTCTGTAAATTCCGCCTGTAAATCCTGTCGACTCCGCGGAACCATTTTCCACGGTTTTTCCGGGGTAACCGAGCGTGCGACGCGACCCGACCGCGGGTCCCAAGTACCCGCGTTCGTAAGTCACCGACCACTTACATCGGGGAGAACGTGGACCGGCGTCCGATCGGCGCTTCAGAATTTCATGAATGATGATGCAGGATGGCATTCGGTGACTCTGTGAAACCTGGATCGATGGGAATTTTATCGCGAGTTGCTATAACGGGTGAGTCACCCAACATTACGACTTAACGCTTCGCTTACCGGCAATTTTCCACTAGTTCTCTTAACAGTCTCGACTTTACCTTTTCCACGTTCGACAATATCGAAAAGGGATCAAGAAATCGGTACACGATGTAAGGTAAAGGCATCGGTAGTTGACCATTTTATAGAAAAACACAAAAAATAAGGTTTTTATAAGCTGTGCACTTTTGATGAAAGTGAATCTCGGATGCCATGCCGCCTGCTGTTTAAATTTCAAAACAATAAAAACATTTTAAATGGTATTTTTTATGTTTTTCTATAAAATGGTCAACTACTGGTGCCTTTACCTTAAGTGACATTTAAGAGAATTGCCACCCGAAGTTTCTGGCACCTGTTGTACGTCATTCTACTCGTCTTTATGTGCTGAACACGAATATGATCATCGTTTTTTGGCGGAAATTAGAATTTACCGAGATATGTCTATAATTGTGTCACGTTCGATATGCTAGTATGGAAGTTTTCGGTAATTTGTAATTGCCGCCAAAATCGAAATTCGTATTCATCGAAACAAGTAGAACGACGTGTAATAGGTACCGAAGGCTCGAAGGAGGCAGTTCGAAAGTCTTACCCTTCGCATGTGTAGCTTATGTGGTTTACCGATATCCCTCGTTAATCTCTTTTTGTATTACGTATAATGGGTATAGAAAGCTTGGAGCGGGGATATTGTAAAGTTCAACAATCCGAAGTCTCCGCATATATCGAGACGTTGCTGTATCTGTGACGTCGAGCGATCCTGTAAAATTAGATGACGCTTGTGCCCGTGAACACTGTTATTACGGAAGTTGTGTCAATCAGAGCTCCTTCGGAGTCCAGGCTCGGCGACAACGAGCAGAGATTCGGGCTCATGAATCGCAAATAGCCCGAATCTACAGAATCAAACGGTTTCGCGGTCGAGCAGACAGCGTCGACAACGGCGCGACACATTCTGAACAGTTCCTGGCAAACTGTCGAATTAAAGATCGAAGCATCGCCGGCGAACAATGCGTCGGTTCATGCTCGTTAGGTGTTCAACGCGTCGGCACGCGATACACACACACACAGAGAGAGAGGGCGTCGCGACGCCATGCCGAACGGCTAATGAAGTCGCAGATACGTAGCACGCGTTTCACGCTGTCGGCATTGTCGACGTGGGAAGCGTGCAACGGGAATAGAAACGGAGACTCGTTACATTGTTCGGTTAACCTGGCGTCGTTTTGCATGTACGTGCACAATTTTCCTCCCTGCTACGAACTATATCATCGCGATAAGGCCGTGCATCCTGCGCTGTTCGGTTTGCCGCGTCTTCTTCCACATACGCGTCGCTACTACCATCAACCGTGTGCTAGCTCTGCCTTGCCAAGTTTAGGGCTGCCGGGCAGCAGGATGCGTTGCCAGTAGACTGTCACACCTAAATATTGTCCCTTGTGTTGCTTCGTTATTTTTAAAGTTCCCGCACAGAGTGAAAGAAACTGGGTTAGCCAGTGGCTCGTTTTGTCTCGTGTTATCGTGTTTATCTCCGAAGTTTGTGCACATTGAGAGCGTCGCAGAAAATATTCTACACCTTCGTTCGATACTTTCACCATTTTATTCTCGTTTGTCTTGTTATTTTCCTAATAAATACCGCTTAATTGGTCGTGCTTGTCCACTACGTCCGTGAACGTCCACAGCCTAGTTGAATATTTCAATCTTTATTCCAGTTTTGTAATAATGAAAATGCTGTTTGCGGAGAAGGGAGGAAATAAAATGACGCACATAACATCGAAACACCGACTTTAATAGGTCTGAAGAGCTTCAATAAAAAAAAAAGAAAAATGTGTGACGTTTCTCTACTAGAAGAAATTGTGTGTTATGTTTAAACGCGGATTTCTCGAAATGGTGTTTGTAGAGATGCCATAAAACATAACATAACACGCACACATTTTTTGAATTAGATTTATTGATTAGATTTTTTAAATGTCATAATTTATTTTTTGTAGATTAAAACCTAGAAAAATTGCATTTTTCATGTGACATGACTACTCATTAAAAAATGTAAAAGTAGAGATTAAAATTAAAAGAGAAAGGCACGTATTCAAAAATTATTTTTCTCATTATTAATGAACAAAAGTTGTATAGAATCTGCATTCAAAAATTACAAATGTGCTAACAAAAATTGTGTTAACATAAATAACTCTAAGAATCTAATGAGTCCACGCTGAATGCTACAGCATTCTGCACGCAATTATCCGGGTCGGTTTCTTGACATTTCTGCATAACGATTCGAAAAAATAATTGGGTTTCCATTAAGCCTATGGTCGCAACATTCGCTGCCCTTGCAGCGTGTATGCAGGCGCTGCATGGGCCACACAAAGCCGTCCATGCTCTCCGGCCCGTGGATCTTGTTTTCTCGCCGACGTTTCCCGCCGTCAACGAATTCGCCAGCCAGAAGGTATCTAATAAATCTACGTCGGAGAGACGAAAGCCCCTCGTTAGACGCGGACGTTCCGCGAAAGCTTCTTTCGTGGATCCGCCGGGGCTGGAATTGCCCTGGAAAACTTGGCCCCCGAACAACCCGGCATAAAATTATTTTTCCTCATCCGAGGCTCGCGTCGCGTCGCCCTCTTTATTCGCCGGTGTTACTTAGCGCACCGGTGTCCTGGCTTGACGTAAGACGATTTCCTCGAGGACCCTATCTCGAACGAGACTTCCTCTTCCGGTCGCTCCGTGGTTCAGCCGGTTTGCCGTTCGCGTTTTTCGAGGCGAACGGCCTGCGGTTATCGAGCTGCGACCTTGCAAGCGTCTCGGAGCATGTTAACTGTCTATATAATCATCGTTCACGGTTTCGAAAAAATGATGGTTGAAATAGTACACCGGGCAATTTACGTAAAAATTGTTTGCATCAATTACAGGACACGCGGGAACCAAACAGGATTTCGTTTCTTTCCCTGGTAACTTTATTAAGCTGTAAATTATTAAATTGTAGTCATTTTTATCATAAATTCATAGAATCGTCGTAGTTTTTGAAGTTACTTGGAGAAGTTCGAGAGTTTACATTGTAACAATCAATTTCTAAATGACAGACCATCTGTACTTATACTTTTTTTTTATTAAGTATGTAGCTTATTAGGTTTGTATGTATTTTATTTTTTGTATCGTGGCTCTAATAATTTGATCATCCATTGTTTAACGCCACTGAAGATAGAAGTTCATAAAGTTCGGTCGAAATTAGTTTCCGGTTTGATTCATCTGAAACATGCGAGAGGATGAGTTGATGATGTCCCTCCTTATTTTTGACATAAATGCGTACAAAATTTGTTATCTAATTTTCAGAGACTGACGTCACGAATAATTACAACGTACATTTCTCAGACCAACCAGAGACTGAAAATCGTCGGTAGCACTTGTAACGGATAATTTTGTTAATCGAACTACGACATCGTATAATTAAATTTTGTTTCCCTCGGTGCAACGATGCCAACTTTCATGGAATACGTTAAAAACGCGACGTTTCTCAATATTCTGCAGCAAAGACGCCCGCAGTGCCCGATTGTTTCCGACTAGGACAATTCCGGAAAGCGCATTAGCTTAATGGACATAATGACCGTTACAGGTGAAAATTCCGTAACGCCGTATGACGGCCGGCGGACTGGACGTATTCCCGTGTACACACGCGACGCGCTCGTGTAGGGCGATCGAATGGAAACGTTGTGACATATTCAGGCTATCGTTTAACGAACCTGACGAGCCGTGTGTTTCAGCTCGTGCAGCCACCGCCGCCTACCGGTTTCGAACAGGTTCGTGCGTCGATACGTCGTCGCAAGAACCAGGGTGGAAGCACGAGCGCATAGATCATGAGAACAGGCTCGCACGCGGCCCAGGCCGGCGTAAAATATTTAACGACATTTATGAAGCCTATGAAAATTTCAACGGACTCGGGACTGAATACGCGTCGGGGATCGGGGTCCGACGTGTACACGCGCCCGTTATTTATCTCCTCTGCGAGTGCGGTTCTACTGGTGGACGCGGAAAACACCGCTATTATGAATAACCGATGGAAAACGCGAACGCCTACCACCCCCACCCCCTCCCTCACCGTTTCCCATTAAACGCGCGCCCCGCCATTGTAAAAACAACCGCGCTTTGCATTATTTCGCGAGATACGCCAGCGCGATAACGGCCGCGTATCGAGTGCCGATCAATTTAATTCGAACCGCGAGCTCTCGATTTCGCAGCCCAACGCTGATCGCAATAATTTTTCGTCTATAATCATTAATTTGTGTAGCTTCTTTTTTGAGAGGACAGTGTAGACAGAACAAGAAATCCAATTTTTTTTTAAATATCTTAACGATATTAGCTCGGTACGAAAGTTCGTATATTTATTCGTGTAAGAGGTTGTTGCTGTCGGTGTGTCTTTGCGTTTGCCGATCAAGGCACATCGCCGCAACGACTGTTCGAGCCGTTGAGCTCTTTTCGGCGTTTTACCGATGCCGCGGCGTTCTTTGCGGCGCGGTGCCGATGCCGTCGCGTTCCTTGCGGCATGGTACCCGGACGGCGAACAACATTGTCACGATGATCGGCGCCTTTTAGATGCTTTAGATATAAAAGCGGGTCTCGAGGACCACGGAGTTCAGTTGCCGCACGACCACGAAAGAATCGACATCGAGTAACTTACCTTACATTCGATTATATATTTTCCATTCTGTTCTATCATTTTTTCCCATTTTTGAGGTAACTTATCAGTTTGCTTGTCTACCGTGAGTAAAAATTGAACCCATGAAATCCAGAGGGAACATAAGTAGAATCTCGGTTAGACTGCATGGACTAGGAAAGCTACCTTTGGGAATGTGATTGAATCATGTGACGTCGAAGCAATTTCTGAAATAAAAGAACACTTTGGAGCATAAAGAGTTCAAGGGAATGTAATGATAAGTATTTTTTCGTCCATCGTCTCACACAATCGACGCAGAGAATTTTGATTTTGCGTAAATGCTGTTGGTTATAAATGAAAATTGAGGATTCAGCCGGTGTGCACGAGGGACCAAGCTCTATAGTCTCTGTAGCTGCGAAGGCAGCGTTCGGAAACTACGGTGTTGCCTCGGTTCTTGCGATTACGGATTCCAGGGCATACCGGATTATCTATGAGCTGGATTATTTGATCATCCTAATTATGGATAACCCAGAAACAAGAGACCACGATCGAACCAACTCACGACGCAGAGACTCGAATTACGTAACCGGGTGGCTGCCAGACCCGAAGTGGATCAACTGTGGACCGACAGAATTGAATCGAGGTAACATTGGAACGAGAGATACGAATCCAGGCGATTTATGGTTGAAAAAGTTGCCTGTGGGCAGTTCGATTTGCGCACTGAAATTTGAGGTTCTCTGGAGCAAGTTCTGAAGGTAACATATCCAGGGACTCTGGTCCTTGAGAATAGTCAAAGATGGTTACAACCCTAAGTTCAGAGTTTAATTCGAAAAATCCAAACTTGATGGACTCTATCGTCTAAGAGTAAAATTTGAGAAGTTGAGAACAGCTAGCTGATTCGAAGGTTGCTAAATCCCTAAGGCTTGAAAAGTTTTTGTACCAAATATCATTGGAGGATTTCTATTCTCCATATTTCTATTTCTATTTCTATTCTTCAAGAGTGCTAGAACCAAAGATTCATTCCTGAGGATCTCGGGATCTCAGTTTGATGTTCTGGACTTCTGAAATTGGAGATCTAAAACTCCACGTATGAGGATCTTTAAACCACAGGTCCTAGCTTTAAACTTCTCAAACTGGAGATCTAGAGACACATGTCTGAGGAGCTTTGATCCCCAAATTTCTCACACTGGAGATCTAGAGATTTCTCACACTGGAGATCTAGAGATTTCTCACACTGGATCTCCGTGCCTAACAGTTAGAATTTTTGAACTCCATATTCTAGCTTTGGACTTCTCAACTGGTTACTCTAAAATTTCAATTTCAATTTCAATTTGTGTAATTTCGGCTTCTGATTTACCTTTCTCGCGGGAATGTAAAGAACGCCGGAAGAAAGGTTTCATTTCGTGAATAAACGACGTAGCTAGCGCTGGCTGGCTTCGATTACGTTACGTTAGTGATCGAACGGTTCCGCCTTGCTTCCGATAGGAGGATTCTCAAAGAACCCACGAACGAGGAACCACGATGTCGTGTTTTTGTTCGACGTTCTCTCTAAGGAGGCCAGGCAATGCTTGCATTCAGCGGTGCAGCGTTATTCTCTGGCCGATTAGAAACAGCTGGGGCGAAAACCCGCTCGTCCCTTTAACCCGTCATTCGCCGATCTTCAAGTATTATACCGTTCCTGCTGCGCTGCCGCGTCCGTGGCATTAAAAAAGTATCGATAAGCGATATTCCCGATAAGTCCCGGCTGTTTCTCTTGCACGATCGCGGTGGAACGTGCCGCGATCGTTATTATCCGACCCATCGGTGCATCCAAATGATCGCTCTTTCTTCGCGACAAAAAGAAAAAAAAAAGAAAAGAAGAGAAAACAAAAGAACCCGTATCTGCATCGGTACATGACTATTCGTGTACCGCAATGAATCGCTTTGTGAGATAATTACTTAATCGTTTCGAGTTCGTGCAATTTATTACTTTCCGTTCCCCGTAGAACGTGACCCTTTTCATATAGGTTGTAAGATAATTACAATTCATAGGGGCTAGAGATTATGATATTGCGGGTCGGGACTGTCTATTTTTCTTGCCGTTTATTATTTACAACTATTCCGCTTGCCAACGATATTATTAAGTACTTCATTGGCTATCGTACCGTCTAATCTTTTAGATGAAAACATTAGGACTCGAGATATCAAGTAAATGTTCAAGCATGAATGTTTTTTGAAGAATTTTTACATTGGGTAAATTTTACTGATGAATTTATCATTCTTTGCAGTTTGATTATAATCAACCAACGACGTTATGAAGCATTAATTTTGCTGTTTCGCCAACTAATTGCGTTAGTGAAAATAATTAATAGAACTCTTAGAAGGATTTTCACATTGGGTAAATTTTAATGATGAATTTCTTAGTCCTTGCCGTGTAATATTTATGAGAGTCCATTTCACCAACGATATTATTAATGTATTTATGTACGTATGTATATCATTAATATACCGTCTAATTTTTTAAATGAAAATAGCTGATGGGTATCGAGATATAGAAAAACCGACCACGAATATTTGAGCCGATTTTTGACAAATTCGCAGAGTCCCATCGATAAATCTCTCGTTTCCAACGCTTATCCATTAAATCCCCGGGAAACGCGAACTAGAAAACAGAGAGATCGGAAAGTACGGTACCGAGTAAACACAGCGGGGCAAGTAATGAATCTCGGTTTCAGCATATTCGCGGCCGTTTTATGAAGCTGCCTCTCAGGAACCGTTCCCAGCGCTTTAAGACCAACCTGTTGTGTGCGTCGCGGTAATCCCAAAAATTAGCGAGCTCTTTGCGCCCCGGTGCAGCGAGGGAGTCGCTCGTACCGCGAGATTAATAGAACCGTAACGTCGGTGGCTTTTCCGTTATCCATATGTCTCCATCGGTGCTCGTCGACGACACACCGCTCGCTTTTCGTTCCCGCGAACGGGATCGCGTGTTTTTCATCACGTTACTGCATCTGTCGCCTCCCCCCCCCTCCTCCTCCGCCACCGGTGCATTTCTCTGATTCCCTGGGAATCAACGCTTTTGAAAATCCACAGCCTATGGATGGTTCCTCGGTTACAAGCCAGTCTCGTAACGGTGACAGGGGTATCGACGCGAGTTCCCCTATCGATTCGCGATCCTATCGCACCGGTATATCGTTAAACGATATCTCCGATACCTGTCTGTGTACGCTAGCTAACATCCACTCGGATGAAACAACGGTGCACAGGCGAGATTCTATGAAACATTTTTGGTGCGAATTCCTGCCCCGGGCGCGCTCATTTTTTTCTTTGTGCGCACCGGTATGCTTGTCTCGGACATAGATGTTCCTCAGCAAGAAAGGCTCGGTAACACGTTTGTTCAACTTGCTCGTATCGGAGTTATCAATTTTAGTCTCTTGGCTACGGCGAGACGCGAACGATATTAGCAGCAAAATGGGTGTTGCATGCTTTCCGCCATTCATTTCGTCACACTTGCATTCGAATAAAATTATAGTAGGTTTTAAAAAATTTGAAAAAATAGGCATGGATATTATTTTAATAGTCAGCAGATTTTAAACAGTGAGCCTAGCGTATAAGTGTAGTATAAGTTATTTCTTTTGGTAACGACGACCTTACCGATTGAGAACCATTTTGATTTTATTGTTTCCGTCCTCCCTGCGATTTCGAATCGTGCACACCAGCAAGACACGATTTTCAAACGTGCATTTATTGCGGGCAAGATGGAATCAAGTAACTGAAACTGTATAAAAAAATTGTTCTGCATGACGAACGATATAGCTAAACCAATTACAAAAAAAAAAATATAGCGTATAACATGTACTATCACTTTGAAAAGAATCCATGAAAATTGATCAATTTTTCAGCGTTGCAACCCCTTCAAAAATGAGGTGGTAAAATAGCCATCGCTGGCTGATAGAATTGCTTCAATATAACAAATAATTGCACCGCTCGTGCGTACCCAAATATTCTATTAAACAACAACTTCTGTGAAGTGTATCGCGAGCCCACTCCCAAGCAAATCATTCTGAATAAAAGCTCATACGTTCCGCAATATTATAGACGATGTCTGTACAACTGGAATCTATCCGTAGAAATATCTACACGGTCTTTCGGTTGTGCAAGACGTGCTCGCAAGGGAGTTTTCTGAATGGCTGGCAGAACACACCGCCTATCCCGGCGGACGTATCGCTGACTATTATCGCGTACCCTGCGGTTTTAACCTATCCCAGCCGCATAAGAGTGCTAAGAGAACTTTCGCCCTTCCTGCTGACGGTCTTTCTCTCCCCTTACGATTTCACGTGCACCAGCCCCTGGTAGAATTCCGAACGGACGAACCCCTCCGAGATAACGGAGGCCTGTTTGTAGAACGCGTTAGACTCCGCCACTTTTCCTCGGATATATTTTGCTACAACAAGGCCTGTTCTCAGCTTCGCGGTTACGTCTGTGCCTATCTATCTGCCGCGCGAACGATTATGGGAAAACTTCTCGGGTAATTATCGCGGGACGTGTTAGGGATCCTGGGGAATATTAGATCACAGATTTGGGACCGTTTGGCAAATGATTATTGCTGCGCGAGCCCCGATGTATCTTATCGTTGATCCCCCCTTTAGGAGGCTCAAATTGTACCGAGCCGAAAAATTAATATTTTTGAACGATTTTCGTTTCAGTTTTTAACAGGCAAGTAAGCCTGTTTTTGCAGGTAAACAATGCGCGAAGGAGATCTTTCAATGAAATTAAAATTAAAAAGTTTCACTATACAGGGTGTTGCAGTATTGATGGTACAAGGGGTGAGTCATAAGTCGGAAACAAGGAATAAATTTTTTTGTTTTCGAGAAAATCGACCTTAAAAATCCGTAAAGTTTCCATGCCTGCATTTGTAACAAGTAGAATCAGTAGGTCATGCTCAGACACAGACGTCAGACGATTTCTATTAAGTAGGATTCCTTTCGAATACGAGGCATTAAATGAAAAAAATTCATTCCATATTTTCGACTTATTTTCACCCTGTATATACCAATTCCATGAACGCAGATTGAAGGCACAAACTTCACGAAAAACATAAAGGACGCAATAATATAGAAAATAATCGTCCTCGTACAGTAGAACCCTGATTCACCTAACTGAGTAGTCGGATGCCTGATTAGGCAGACCTGAGTGTTCCATTAATGGATCATAGAGCTACTTGATCGCTGTTTAATAGAACATTTAGGTACGCAAGAGTGAAGCTATTATTTGTTACATCGAAGCAATTCTTTACAAAATAAATAACCAAGTAAACGATTTTTAAGCCAGCTTGTCTGTGCACTTTAAGAGAACGCTCTCTTGTTCCACATGAAAACCATCGAGCATGGTACGACCACCTTGGGAGCAGTTTTAGAAAATTTGCTTCACGGAACTCGCAGCTATAATCGATAAAGTCTCGATCGATGTTTCCCGGATAGTTTCCTTCGAACATTTTCGTAAATGGTCGATGCCATTTCATTATTCTTTTTAACAACGGTAAAAAGTTTTTGTTCAGTAGAACGCGAGAGCATTGTTGCTTCCGGCAAACCATAATTATGACCACCGAAGCTGAAAAAAAAACCGGATCTTTCGAAAATGAACCGGCACGGAATGCTCCAAATCATCGCGCGCTTTAACGAACCGAATTTTCGGGGGCCAGCACGACGGTCTGTGTCGTTATTTTTCGTGCGACCCCGATCCACCTGCGTGGATTATCATTAACGAACTCCCGCGTGACGAAATTTCTATGGGCATGATTCGCGGAACACCGTGAAACGCGTATCGCGTTTGCCGTTGTGCACCGGCAGAAGGGCCAGTTGTATACAACCGGCGCGGCGGCATTAGAATAAACGAGCACTGAAAGTGTAAATAGAGCTCTTATGGGAATTACTGCAGCCTTAGGTGAACATCGGCCAGCTAAACTTAAGTAATGTATACCGGCAACAATTTTCTGCCCCGGCGGCGAACTCGTATTAACCTGAAGTCCAGCGATTCGTTACATTATCCTTGGCGTAACGGTGAATTAGTGCAAGTTCTCTGCGCCCCACTCCGCGAGTTTCTCTCGCGACGGAAATATTCGTCATTAACTGACGGCCTCGTGAAAGCCGGGAACGAAATATTTGAACGGGGTTGACGGTGCATTTTGGCGGTTTCCACTCGCAAAAGTTTGAACCGCGGTTGGGTAGCTGTTCGTATATATAGATATATGTAGATACTATAACCCAGGGAACGAAGCAGGTATCATCAGGGATCCGTCCTTCGGGATTTCGAGCATTCGGCAGCCGCAATCCGCGAGTTTCACTGACTCCGGCCAGGAGTCCGTAAAATCTCGAATGTATTTTGCAGCGGCAGCAGAAAGGAATTGCCCGGCCGTCCTCGTCATTGCGCGGGAAGGGGGAGGAGGTGGAGAAGGAGGAGGTCCTTGTGAAACTACTTCTCGGTCTCGAAAAATTCCACGGAGCCGTTCTTGACTTCTTTTAATGGTGAAACTTCAGCCAGGTCGCGTCCTCCTATGCTCCGTTGTCGTGCCTTTTTCAGTCTATCCAATTGCCGCTTATCGAATTGCCCTCTTCACGGTTTTATTTATGTATTTAATTTGCAGTTTTTATTGTCCAATTTGTTTCTAAAAGAAGTTTCATCCCGGAAGAGAAACGATCCCCCCAAATTTAATTCCCTCCAAAACCGCCTGGCCAACCATCCACTTTCGTTCCGCAGGAGGTGATCCCTAATACGTCGAGTTACATCGCACATAGCTAACGACAGGGTCCCTTTTGTTGGCAATCAATTGGCCCCGATGCCATTAGTTACCCTTTGTCTCGGAACGGCGAGCGATCCAAGCGAAATTCCTTTCTTCATTTCGCGGGGGGTGGCTCGTCGAACCTGGGGGCACTTGCGTGACCGTAAGAGCCGCTTCCGGTTCGTCCATGGGAAGACGAAGGGAGCCGGAGGAGAGAGTGTCGGTCTCTCTGTCTTGTTCGGTGGGCCGGTTCTTAGTTGTTCTCGAGCGTCGACGACGGCAGAGGGACGAAAAAGTGCAAGGTTGGGCTAATTGAGCGGGGACTCGATTACGAGTCGGTCTCTCTGTGTTTCTCTAGGCGACACACGTACCGCAGAGACCACCGGGGGCTGACTGGTTGTCCAGGCTCGTGCCAAGCAAAAGGAACACCTGGGTCAGCCGTGGTTTTGCCCTTAAGTCGATTAAGCTCTTTTTGCCCCGCGGCTGCCCTCGTCTCTTCCATCCCCTAACCGACCCTCGTGTCGCCGGCGAAATATGTCGGCGGGACCGGTTGAAAATTTTCGCAGGGCACCCCCTCTCCTCCCTTCCTCTCTCTCTCTCTCTTTATATATTGTATATATGTATGTACGTGACCGAGGAAACGATCGATGGTTTTATCCGATCCAAGGACAACAGAGGCGAAATTGGAAGGGAACGATATCGGTTGAATTGCGGTGGTGGGGGGACAACCGTGCGTGTCGCGCGGAATAAAAAGGAGAGCCCGATGAGGTATCTCGGCCGGAGATTGATGACTGTTACGATAGACGGTTGCGAGATGAATGTAGGTATTTTGTATTGTAATGTATATTGAGTCACGCCGGTTATTTATCTGCGAGAGACCCCGTTACCAACGGCGCCTTAATAGCATGATTTATCGCGGTCTGGAGTTGCTGCGATCGTCGATGGTTTTACACGTGTATTTGGCGAACGTGCGGCTGATCTTTACATCGAATTTAGATTACTATAGGACCTACAATATCTCTTTAATACAGAGGCGACTGCGAACAACAGTAACAGTTTTTATTTTTTTTTCGACACACATATCTTTTCTCTGTTCATCTTACCTTGTGTTCATATTGCTCGACAAGTATGTATATGGTTAAATTTCTTATCGTACACCTAAAGATTGTGATAACCCCGGTAATAGTCCAACTGAATCAAATGTCACATGTAGATTTGTATGCGCTTTTAGAATGATATACATTCAAATATTTGACATGCAGTGTTTCATATCTGCATTCCTGTAGGTTAAAAATAGCCTCCCACGTCGCAGAGATGACGAGTGTATATAAAAATATATAGGAACCTGTCGAAAATCATTGATTTACTTTCTCGCGAAAATCTTATCGCAACACCTTAGATTTTCGCAAGAACGTTTCGCTATACTCGAAATAGTACGACGTGTGCTAATCGATCGAATATCTATATTGAAATAAATTCAATTAAAAGCGCGAGCCATTAGAGGCAAGTTACACGATCCGTTCCCGCAATTTCCAGATGAAAATCGCGGGTGGCTCGAACGAATAAGAATTTGCCGATTAGAACGTCTATATAGGTCTGCACAAATAATATTCCCGATAAGAAGCGGAGAAATAGGTTAAAGGCAAGGAGGGAACGCTTTTAACCATTGATTAAAAGCAAATAAATTTTAAGGTAGACATTTTGTCTGTGCTTTCAGACGATTGCCCCGAGCTTCCATGAAGGCACCGCACCGCAGCGACCATGAAGACTGATTGCCTGCCAATAATTGCTAAGTTCTGTGCACTGCTGTCGCTGATCGTTCCGCCGCGCAATGTTCGAGCACTCGATATACGTGAGTTATTCTTCCTTTCCGAAATTTCTACACAGATAGAGGGAGATACACAGGGTGTTTGGTAACTGGTGGTGAAAAGGGGGTGATTCTACATGAAAGAATAAGTCGAAAATATAGAATAAAATTTTTTCATCCGGAGTTTCGTTATCGAGAAAATCGAGTTTGAAATGCAGCGAATACGCATGATAGGAATTGTCTGACGCGTCTGATCATGACCAACCAAATCTACTTCCTGCATATACTAAAGCTCACAAACCTGACAGATCTTCAAAGTCGATTTTCTCGAAAACAAAGCCTCAAACGAAAAATGTTTATTCTATATTTTCGACTTATTCTTTCACGTAGAATCACTCCCTTTTCGCTTGTACCACCAGTTACCAAACACCCTGTATAGGTATATATATACAGATAGAGAGACTATGATGTGTTCTATAAAGTCAATCGCGAGCCCGCTATTTTACGATTATTAATTACGCTCACGCCGTGACCGGGTCGCGTAGAGAATTCGCTGTTTTATTCAGGTTTCAATCATTTCGGTCCTCTATTACGTAGAGCTGGCGAATTTTAATAGATCATGAATATGAAAGCGACCTTCCCGCGGATACAAATTTCATTTTAAACGGCGGCAACACTCTTCGCGTCCGCGCCGTCACGAAACATATTATTCTCAGTGATATCTATTAAATGTCGGATAATTTGACGCCCGATCCAATTATTACGGCAGATTTGCTGGGCCGTGTCGAGCCCGTTAAGCCTTCATTCGCTCGCGTGAATTTCACAGAACGTTTCGTTTGATGAAGTTTGCGAATTGATCGACAACCGTGTTAATTGCTGATTTGGATCTCTTGCCCGCAACGCGATTCCTTTTCGGCTTTTAATTCGCTCACGACAGATACGGACAGTCTTTTATTTCAGTTCTCTTTTCGTGCGAATTTCTAAATAGAATTGTTTTTCTTTCTGTTATATTGATTTCTTTTACCGATACAACGTTTCGATATCAACCGGCAAATCGGATTAGGAAAATAACTCGTAAGGATTGACGCAGGTGAATAATTAGATTGTAGAGCTTTCGAAGTTTCGTTGCTTTCGTGCGGAGTACACAGAATAACGGATTCGGTGGAGACAAATCGAACGCAATCCGGCAAAGTGGGTCAAAAATTCAAACGAATAATAATAATAAAAATATAAACGAATGTTTCGTTGTATCGTCGATGTCCATTCGCTGCGACATCGATCATTTTGGAAAAAGTTTGTAATTTTTCCACGCAAATCGCTGGAGACCGATTAACGAAATCTTTGAACATATCGCCGCAAAAACAGCGATTCCAGGTGATCAAAATTCGAAATCGTACTAACTATAGGTATAGTCAGTCTTATAAAACATATCTCCGAAAGAATTTATTTCGATTTGTTACGTTACGAGGTTACACATGTTTAAAGGTTTGAGGTCTGCCGGTTCGGATAATCGAGGTCTTACTAAATCGTCAATTAAATGAGCAACTGTGCTCCGATGCGTGTCGTGTTTGGGCTTGTTCTAATCAGAAAAATGTCGCGAATATGCTAGTAGAAGTTTCATAAAGGAATAATTACCATAAAAAAGTTTTGTCACGGAATTAGTATCTATAGTTACACCGATATATTTAATCCCATACCACGTTGCACTTCTCGGCGATCTTCCGGGCCCCTCGAAGGGGTAATGGAGATAAATTGTTCCGGAATACCGTGCACATCACTTTCAAATGTATCGAGACATTACCGGGAAAGTTACATTTCGAGAAAACGTCACTACCGGTCGGAGTTTCGAATTTTTTGGGGAATTGAAGCCGCGAGAGTGGGTCTCGGTTGCATGAGGATTACCTCGAGGCAGAGGGAACCGGGCTAAGAAATAGATGGACGAGTACACCGGCGGTTCCTGGCAACGAATTTTACCCGGGTGTTGCAGCTGCGGATTGCTCATTCCGGTGAAAACAACCCGTTCGAAAGGCTTCCCTCCACCCCCGGCTCGCCTCCGGTGGCTCCCATCCCGGTTCTCAGGGCCCGGGGCCGTCAAATTTTTCATCGGGAGCAGGTGATCTCCGAGTTTTTATTTTCCTCCGGCCAGCCAGGGGGTTGGGGGGTGGGGAGTGCCATCAGTCTGAAGTAATGACTCGCTATTCTGCACCCGCCCGGGGGATCAATTATTTTGAATCTAATGCGACAGGATAAATTGCATCCCGCGAAAGACTCCTCGCGCCATCCCCTATTTTCCAACCCCTCCGCCATCCGCCTACTTTCCCGATCCAGAGAGCAGCCCCTCGGACCCCTTACCCCTCTACGGTCATGCAGCCGATGGCCAGGTTGAAGGGATAGGGCCGATTTTACGCCGGAAGGCACTCTCGTCTTCGGAAAACAACCTCCTCGTTACTAGGTTTCTACGTCCCATCTCATCGCTCGACAAATTGCCAATAAGCAAGTCCCATCGATTGCTCTGCCCCGTCGCTCCGTGTATATTAAATGTCTGGCACCGTTCTTCTGTCGCACGGCTATCACCGATTTTTAGAATATTGCGGCAAATCGGTGACTCTTTTATGAACGCTCGCCACCGGCGACAAATCAAACGGGACGGTTCTGTCGCGAACCATATTTGTCACAATTGTACGTGCTGGAGCTTCTTAAATATTTCAGGAAAACTGTCGGGAAATACAGGGTGTATTTAGGAACTGGGCCGAGTTATAACTCTGTTGTGATTGAAGACGGAAAGAAATTATACAGGAAAAATTTGCATGGCTGTAAATAAAATTCTTAATCGTTCGAACGAATAGAAGAAAATTTGTTTAAATGTTGAACACGTTTGGAGAAAATTCAAAACAGTATCTTAGCACGATTCTGCCGAATGAATCGCCAGGGAAGTGAAATCTTAATTCCAGTTTCTCTGAGTTCGCGTATCAGCATTTAAACTTGCATAAATAATCATAGTTCGCTGATTACTGTCTCCGAAAAAGCGGGCCGGCGCGCGATATAGTTGTTCCGAAGTGCAGCATACTTGGAAAGTTTTTAAGCTTATCGACGTTATCGCGTCGGAACAGTAACGAAGCAGCTCGTGTCTCCGTTCCTCATCGCATACCTGAAAAATCGTTCGCCGACCTTCGATCGAAGGACCACCGCCACCGTACACGTTCGCTCGATCCTTTGAAACTTTTCTTTATCCGCCCGCCTATAAACTAGCTTTTATACGCGCTCGAAACTCCTAATATATTCCGCGATGGTACGGCTGACTCACTCTCTCTCTCTCTCTCTCTCTCTCTCTCTCTCTCCCTGTCTCTCCTAACGTCTTGCGAGGGTGGAAAACACTTCTACGTCCTTGGGAAAAAATTCCATTGTACCCCTTGGGACGGATTGGCTCGATTATGCGAACCTCGGAATCGGGTTAGATCAAAGAGACACAAATTAGCGAACTTTATTTATATTTTCTACGATTATTCCGCGCCGCTGTGTACTTCCATTAATGTGTTGAATGCAGTACTGAATGGTACAGTGCAATTTTTAGAAATTGTGTAAAAGCAATTTTCAACGTCCGCCTTTGGATTAAAGATGTCGAAGGTAACTCATTCAAATCAATGAAATATATTTTTGCTCTTTCAAACTTGTTTTCTTGAGGAAATGACTTGAAATGCAATGTGAACTTCTAGCTTGTAAAACATAAGTGGGGTGGACAATTGTTACGAACACTTAAAAACAGGTCATACAGAATGAATTATATTTAACTATATTCAAATCGAATGAAAAAATTGATTTCGAACCTATGAAATTGATCAAACTAGCTAAATAATTAAGCCAGCCCTGTTTTTCCAGATAAACGCATACAAAAAGAAGAATCCACGTACGTTGTTTTTCGCGGAGTAGTTTTTCGTCAATAAATAATAAATGCGTTACGAACTTTCCTGCATCCTTGTTCCAAAATGTACAGGAAAATGAATAATAAAAATGATTGTAAAATTCTGGGACCTGTTTTCTTAGGCAAATGTCTACAAAAAGTCTCCACGTACGTTGCTTATACGTAGAATGAATAATAAATCTGTTACCAACTTTCCTGCAGCTTCGATCGTTCAAAATTCTACAGAAAAATGAATAGTAAAAATGATTGTGAAATGCCGGTACCTGTTTTTCAAGGCAGATGTCTGCGAAAAAGCGGAGTCCGCGTGTACGTTGTTTTTCGTCGAGTTCTTCCATCGATTGCCCAGATGCTTCGGAACGGTAGGACGACCTCGATCTCCTAATAGTTTCTTTCGGCCGTAAAGATCTGGAACACGTTGTTTACGATAGACAAGATCGGCCCATTCCGATCCTATTGGTTTCCGAGAACACTGATTACTCTTCAGAAACCAATGGAATCAATTGTCTAGGATGCGCAATCCTGGAACCGGTAACATCGATACGCGTTCTTTCAAACTTTCCACGCTATCAATTACATATCCCCGTTCGTACGTAGATCCGAAATAAACGCTGTAGAATGTCCATTAATAATAGTCTTAATTGGACAGAGCACCGGGGAGCAATCTCGGTATACGGAAATGAACCAGTTCGCCGCAATAGTGATTTACTCGGGACAATTTGCAAAACAAAGATTTGCCTCGGCGGTGATTGTTTCCCAAGATCTCAAGGTCGATTTCTAAGTGTCAGCAATTATTCCCTGGCTAAACATCGGTAGAACTAAGTGGTTTGTACAGGAGATCGCGAATAAACAGATTGTTGATACACTATAGTGTAGACAACGCGACAAGACGAACGAATTACAAGAAAAGGGAGTTACGTAAAGATTGATTTCTTCTTAAAATAATTTTTACGGGTTATAAATAGAAATTTCTAACTTTTTTCTATATAATTCTGTACATCTTGACGAGAAAATGCCAAAAAATCGAAGTTTTAAGAAATTCAATGGTTCAATGTATCTTTTAAAAATAACAGAGATATTCAAGATGATGATAGCTCCGCCCAGTATATAAAAATATTATATCGTGTCGTGGGCGTAAGGGGTTGAAATCGAGTCATTCGATGAACGAAAGCTGCCTGAAACGCGCGCAAACGAGCGGGGCGACCAATTGGCATCGACTCGACGCCTGAAAAGCGTCAGCGCGATTACTTTTGTCACTTCCCCGCGTTGACAGTGGGGTAGCAAAGGGGTCATGGGGAACAGCAGGGAAGCGCCGGGGGACACAACAGAAAACGGGGAGTGGTGGAAAGAAAAGGGCAGGTTGGCGGAAGGAAAAGGTCGAGGACGGGGGTGGGTTTCACGGTGGCCAACCATTGTTGCAAGCTTTTGCCGGGCCGCGCGGCAAGGAGTTCTGCTGGAAGTTTCCGTTTCCCTCGTTATGGTAAATGGTCTGTCTTGGTGGTTGGGCAAACAGTGCGCGTACAAAGATAAGTGCAAGCACGGGGACGCACTCGGCTACCATCTCGAGACGTTCTCGAGGACTTCTGGTCTTTCTCTTTGTCTCCCTGACCTTCCTTCCCGCGGACCTCACCTACGCTGATCCTCCGAAAGGTGTCCAGCCAGTTCCGGCTGACTGTTGAAACATGCACAAGGCTCGACTATTGTTCGGGAGGGAAATGATTACCTCGTGCACACTCGAGCGAACGTATGAGGGACGTCGTCGTCGTCGTCGTCGTTGTCGTCGTCTAGGCGGATCCCCGGCTACGGTGCACCTCGAGTTAACTGATTTGAATGACAAAAGGCTAGATAGGTGGTTAATGTATCATATTTCAGGACCCGCGGCTTGTAGAGACGGCATGTCGTGACGATGCTCTCCTAACCCAGCTTTAATCCATACGCTCGCTCGCTAATCCTTAAACTCGCTGTTCTGCCAGTACTCGTGACCTACGAGCTGGCGTATGCTTCGCAAAATATTGGCAATGATCGCGCGGTAAACACGTTCAATTCGTGCGCTCTTGGTTCTTTAATGTGTCTGATGTTTCTTGGAGTTGTTCGTGCCGTGACTTCTCTCGACATCAATTTTTTGTATGTATATGTATTACTTTTCACATACATTTCAATATAAATTTTATTCCATGACGAATATACTCGTCCAACACGGCTCAGAGGTTAAATGTCGAATATCAAAAAATTCTCACAAAGTCAAAGTAATTTAATCAATGAAACTAGAAAGCTTAGAATTAATAGAACTAGAACTCAGTCCTTCTTACTAGAACTAAGTCCTAACAAAATTTCGTTTATTCGAGTGCATGACAATCAACATGTATTTCCAAACCTGATTAAAAGTTAGCATCATGTATGTGTGTTCAATATAGGACACAACATGCAAAGTTTGAAATGTTTTGTTTTTTACTTGATTTTCTTTTTTTTTGTAATGATACTACATACACACACACACACACACACAGAGATAATATCTGCAGATCATATCTTCATGAAACTGTCTACTAAAAAAAAGATGAATGTTACATCATGTCAGTGAGCACAACCGCGCACCGTCTTGCATGCCAATTTACGACTGCACAAGCAGAGCGAGCGGGAAGAATTAGCATATGTAGCAGCCTTCGCATTTCTTTGTGCAATTTCTTGCGTGTGCAATGTAGACGAGGAATTACGAGACTTTGCTAATTTCTTTTTTTTAATACGGGCTGATGAATGCGGTCCTACTTTCCCAGGCTTGTTAGAAGTTGAAAGAAAGAACGTTTTGTTATATAGGGAGAGCCGTAAGACGAATTCTAACTCCGCGATTCAGATTCAAAATTCAAGAAAATATCCGGAACTTAATTTTGATGAACGTTTCAAAATTTGTCGAGGATATTTCACATACTTTCTCATTGTAAGGTAATACTTTCTCTACTTTCACACGGTATCTTCAATTTTTCGTGCTTCATTCGACTGACGGATTGTTCATCGTGCAAAAGGTATTGAGTATTCTTCATTCTGCAGAAATAAACACGGTTTCTTCATTGTACATTTGCTCTATTCAAAATTTGCGATAAAAAAAAATCAAAACAGGTACCTAATACGGAAGATTAAATATTGAAAATCATTCAATCCTTTCTGTTGCCTTTATAGTTTATTCACTCTTGGTTCTCGGCAGTTTCATGCATTTATACCGTTAAAAATCGATCATAAATATTTCGTGAGAGTATTTTATTACTCGCCCTTTCCCCAGATTTAATATTCGGCCGAGATACTCGCTAGAGGATCGTATGAACCCCCGTCGAAGGAACTCTACGAAGAAAGCTTTTTATTATTCTCACCGTTCATTTCCATACACGTGGGTCTACTCGAAGGTGATCTATATATATTTTGTTCGAGGCGAAGAGTTCCCATAAGTCCGGACGAGAAGGTTAACAATGTTAGAAGTTCGGTAACTGGGGCAAATTGGTCAGAGTGGAAGATTTCTACACGTCGCTCCAGCTTTCTGGCTGATAACAAATTAGCAAAGTTTGATGTTTAACCTCTCGATGATTTAGGCATCAGTCGCACGATATTCACGCCACGGTTTCGAGTCGCTTCTCTTTCAGAATAGAAGTACGAATATGGCATTCTCGCGTAATCGTTAATCACCAGCATCCAAATTTCAAGTTAAACGCGTGCGACCAATTTTAAACTAGCTTCGACCAGATTTCGCATTATTCATTTAGGTCGTTCAAAGAAATACCACTTCTATCTCATCGATATTAATCCTGAAACGTGCGCTAATAATAAACCTAAATTACCAGGGTTCATTGAAATAGTAAGAAGAGAACTACTACTAACTATACTTAAAAAAATGAAGATGTCGCTATTTATTAGACATTCGGTGGCCTTTAAAACTAATTCATGCTTTTACCGATAAAACTCTGAAGTTCCCAAGATTTTTATTACTTCATAATCATCTTAAAATATTTCAAGTAGATCAAACATAATTTCAAAGTGTGCTCTACAATTTGTTCGTGCTTCTACTAATCAAATTGTTTACACGTACACAGCAGTGGACGATGCAGTATAAATTCAATTTTACTACCGTAGATTAAGTAGAACGATTCAACACCGATAAAGATACGTTGAACGGCAATCCTCGAATCGACCCGATCCAAACCCACAAAACCAAAATTGCGTAATTGTAGAACCACGGTAACCGAATTGAATTAATCTGAAACTGAAAGACGCCATTGAAACCGATCCAGAGCTGTAAGGGCCAGAATTCTAGCAAACCCAAGATGAATGAAGCGAAAGAAGAAACTGGACGTGATTTAGAATCTAAAGATCTGGGTCAGCCTTGATCAAGAAATTTAAATCCCGGACACCTTGTAGTAGAGAAGATACACCTCCGAAGCCCTTCGGATGCTACATCGAAGACAGTATAGTGCCTGCAACCATGTCTTTAACTTTTACTCGTCCATACGTATCTTGAATACAAAGATACCGTGCTAGTAGGAATCGACGCTAATTGAAAAGGATCATCGCCAGGTATTAGCGAGAACCAACGAAGATCTGGCTCGAAAAAGATGACGTGACCTGTTGTATGTCTTGTCCCGAAAGCCCGGAAAGCGTGGTTCCGGCGCTGTCCAAGGGACCCCATTCTCTTCCCTCGAGCCGCTTCTTCTCAGTCAACTGAATCGACCGTCCGTGACGAAAAGCTTCCCGGCTTTTCGCGGATTTGAAATGCAGAGCAGTTTCCCTCGGCTCGGAAACCCGGGCTGAGTTGGAAACGTCGTCTTGTCCGATTCAAAGTCGTGTCGACGGTTAATCTTCGATTCTCATCTTCTTTCAGAATGAAAGAAAGTTTCTCTGCGCGCCGGTGTCTCTCTTCCGGCATAAATTTTTTCACCGTCTATTACACTTGCCCCGTGATATAATATCCTCGGCTTTTCTTCGTCTCGCTTTAAGGATGAAACGTGCACCGGTCTTACTTACAAAGTTTCGCGCACGCAGCGTCCTCACCTAACGAAAACCTGCGCGAAACTTATTGGACAAAAAGGCCTGTGACATAAATCGTGTAGGGCTGCTATTTTTTGTGATCGCAGACAGGTCGCGGGATATGCCCCCCGGTGTTTTCAAACATAAATATACAAAGCATACGCATTATGCAAAAAATGTATTTTTATAGTACTCTAATCACAAAACAAAGTGTCTGGGTGGATATGAATGGTCCAGCGGTATTGTGTGGAAAACCATCGTTTTAGGTTGAAAGACAATCCCCTAAAATTTTAAGTCGCTAACCCTTCGTTTAAGGATAATATGAGGGTAAACACCCTAAACTATACCATTTTTTTTCTCGGTTGTTAATTAAGATATTGGGATGGAATAAAAACGAAAATATTCGATCTTACCTCCTTCATATCATATATTTTTTTCACAATCGTGATCAAATTATTAAGGGTAGAAAAAAATTATTTAATTTTTTAGGGGTGGGGGTTGCAAGCAACCCTTCGAGCGACGACTTCCAAAAAATTCAAGAACGATGTTCTGTTACCTATCTAATATGTACAAAAGTTTCAAGATCGTTAAACGAAGGATTAGCGACTTAAAATTTTAGGGGATTGTCTTTCAACCTGAAACGATGGTTTTCCACACAATACCAATAAAAATTGTCGCCGGGGCTGCTGGACCATTCTTATCCACCCAGACCCTTTCTGTCCAGGTCCTATTCTTTTAACTATTTCCTATAAAAAAATATGCATTTGCATAAACTTCCGCAGTCTAAAAATAACAAATCACACAAGCATCTCTTCCCAACCGTGCAGCAATGTCCTGCACCCGAGTTCCGAACTTGTTGCTTCGACTAACCGCTTCCCTGCAGCTTGCAACGAAGCTTGAGAAGAAGAATGTGCGTCCTACACAGTCCGCATTGAACCAAAAAATGTATATCTTTAACAGTCTATTCCCTGTCAGATCGGCATTACTATAAGCCAGTTTCGTTTCACCGGCCCGAGGAGATCGATAGCGCGGGGTGCCATGCCGACAGATTTATTTGCACGGAGCAAAACTCGGTGGAACTTTGTTGAAATCAACGGGAGCCGTGGCGGGGTCCGAAACGAGAGCAAAACCAGTCGAATTCAACGAAGTCCATTAGAATCAAACCAAATTGGACTACAGCTAGCGACGAGTATACGTGTACGTACGTGTACGTTGGTGTTTGCGTAGCTTCGCTGGAAACTCGCAGCACACCTCCATGGCCCTGCATCTAATTCCCAAAATGGCGTCGAGGAACAGCTTCTTCCGAGTGCGGTTCTACACGGAGGGCGAACTCTCTCTCTCGAAGAACGTCTAAGAAACTCTCGAACTCCTAAAAACCGGACCGGAATCGCGTCGGAACTGTTGGTTCCGATCGCAATCGTGGCAACTCCCTCGGACGTAGGAGAGGGTTCGGCAAAGATTATTTGGCAGATCCGTCTCTCGTACTGGGTCAACGCGTCCCGTTTATATCCAATATCGGCTGCGACGCCCTGCAGTATTCAATAGAGAGCTCCATCATATATCCGAACTGGTTATTCCCCGGCGAAGCGAAGCGAGAAGGAAAGAGGATCGGTCGAAACACACCGAGGGCAAACGGTGGCCGTCTGCTAAGCCGAGCATCCCCGGGGTTCCAGACCGGCTGACCTCGTCTCCGGTATCGCGGGTTAATCTTCGATCCTTATCTCTCTGGTCCGAGGAGCCAGCTTACAGCATCCCGCGATGGTCCATTGTCTTCATCGGTCAGCATCTTTCTTCCGATCGTTCGGCTCTCTTTCGGTTATTCGAGCACGAGGAGTGGCGCGCGCGCGCGGGGGACGGGGTCGCAGCTCCTCGGTAACCTCTTAACGTGACCGTGAGGGAAAAGGGTTTATACCTTCTGGTGGAAGAGAGGATCCGACCGGGGGGGGGGGGGGAGAGGACCAGGGGAAAGGGAGAGAGAGAGCGTAAAAGGGCGTCGTGCTCGATGGCGGATAGAAGCGGGAGCGGTGAAACGAAGAGGAGGCCGGTGAAAACCATCTTCCGGATAACCGTATTACCCGCTGGCATTGTCTACGGCCAGCCAATTCGAAGTAATGAGACACAGTCGGTTGCAGAGAACAATCGGGCTTCCACGGCGTGCAGGAGCCACGACGTGCCTTCCTACCTTCTCTCCTGGCTGCTATCTACTCGTTGCTCGTCACAACCATCTCCTACCCTCTCCGCTCTCTCACTCCTTCTTTCTACCCTGTCTGGCTCGTCCTTCAGCTTTATAAGGAGCACGTCAATTCTACGACGCGTAGTGCACACTAAGTCTCATCTTATTGCATTCTATTCCATCCTCGCGGTACCCATACCCTTCCTCCCACGACCATCTTCCTCGCGTTTTATCTTCCGCGCTCTCTTTCTCCCTCCTCCCCCTCAACTCCCCACCCCATGGCTTACTCTCTTCTCCTCTTTTAGATCCCCCTTCTCTACCTCGCTCTTTTACGCAGACGTTTCTCGATTTTGTCTTTCTCGTTCGCGCCCGTTTTCCCGCTTCGTGCTCAGACGGCCGTGATATTATGTGTACGCGAACAATCGGGATGTAAACAATAGCGCGTCTTCGGGACTTGAAAAGGAATCACCGTTGACTAATGAGCGTAAGTTCGCCGAGGATCTTCGAGCAGTCCGCGCAGACGAGCGGACCGTTCTTCGGGGCCCTTTGTTCTTCAGCCCTTCGACCGAGGAGACAGTTTCTCCGCCGAACCGACGGGAATTTTCGACCACCTGGATCTCTGCTGTGATTAAGCACAATTTTGCTTGATTTTATGTATACAGAAGAACCTCGTTTATTGCGCGGAATCCTTGCATACTGAACACTCCCACCACGGGTTCCTGAAAGTTCTGGGAACTTGCGGTGGGGATTGGACACGTAACAAAAGAGAAACGAATCACCGATTTTACCTCTTTCGTTTCACAACCTCGATTTTTGCAGGTATACTCGATTCGAGTAACGATTCTACTGTATTTACGTTTAGTTTCGAAAGAAAATGTGTCGCGGACTATCGAGACGCAAGAGGGACGACGGAATGGAATTTCTATCAGTAACTCGCATCATTCAATGATGTTTCTTTGGTCGTTTTATCGAGCCTCAAGGAACGCGTCAAATTTGCCTCTCGTCTCCGTATCAAACCTCGTCATATCACGTCCCCCATCTTTCGCTGCACGTTTCTCCGGAATATTCATCTTCGGCGGCGTATGTACGGCCGTGGTACATGGCGCGCACGATGTCATGTATACGCGCTGTCATCTGGGTACACCGACCTGTCATACGATAAACAATAAAGCAACGAGGAGAGATGCGCTCACGACCCGAAGGTTTCAACGAAAATGAGGATTCGATAATCTCTGGCTCAAGTGTTTCGGAAAATCTTGTTACTCCTTGGGTAACGTTAACCTTTGTCTACGAAGAAACATTTTCTTCTGAAAGGCAGATTCCGCTGTTCCGCTTCTCGCGGAATCACAGATATTTATGTGTACAAACTATATTGTACGTTTACTCGGCATATCGATCCTATTATTTTTCCTGTAATAATAAAATAGATATGGAATTCAGTGATTGAACTGCACTCTCACAGTTTTGACTGTATAATCTTTGACAACTGAAATTAAGCAAGGATTTAGGTTTATTACTTCTTGTAAATTATCGATTAAATTGTCACATGAATTTCACTTTTTCTAGCGACTAGTTACAGGTTAAATTGTTTTAGTAAGGTATTTAATTCGATGTCAATATTTCTATTAGATGTTTCCATTAAATGCCGATTCAAAGTTCACAAAAATGTGTTTACAAAAATCGCAGCGAAGTGCAAAAAGGTTTCCTCAGATCACAGGATTATTTCTTCGAACATTCTTCCTTGGATGTAACCAAAGAGAAAGGATCTTGTTATAGCTGCGTGACTTCATCGTATAAATAAAAGAAGAAGAAGAAAAGAGAGAATAAAAGAATGACGTAGAAAATGTGTGGGGGAGGACAAAGAGAAACAAGAAGAATTTCCATGATACCACAGTCCATTCACTTTCTTATCCTTCGCATACTTGTAATAAAGGGTAGTTATATTTACCTTGGGAACAATATTTTCTGGCTTCAATTGTCTCCTTTTCACGATATAAGTTTCAAAGGCTTTATAGCCAAAATCTTTATATTAAGACAATGCATGTCTTAATATACACTGAATTATCGAAATCAAATTGAAATTAACTAGAGAATATTTCTTCATAGCAATAAATAGAAGTATTGATTCCTAAAACTCATTTCATTGGGACCTCATATTGCTACAATTTTGTTTATCAAATGCAGCATACGAATGACACAAGAGTGACAAATGTGGCCAGAGGTGCACACGTTTTCGACATCCTCGGTGATCAATCCGCTATGAAATAGTGAATGAGTCCGTTGTTGAACCTAATGTTATATTCCATCAGCTCGGCCAGGGCGAGGTTAATCCCATTTTTCACGGCGCTTCATTTCTCCTCCATTGGCGGGGAAATCAGCGACGTCGCCGTTTCAACATGGCCGGGGCCCCCGGGCTCGTAAAAAAAATTTGAACCCGATATTATCGATCAGCCTTTACATTCAGAAGCCATTCCGAGGCTATGGCGTTTCCTGTCACTTTGTTCGTCCACTCCTTCCAACTTCGTAATCAACGCGGTGATGCCTATTAGTCGTCAGACTGGATGTCCTCTCGCCAGCCATTATTATCCTGACTACTGATTTCACCTGCAGCTACGCCGTTCTAATTAAAGTGTCTGAAGTCTGTCATTCTACGATGACAGTGCTTTCAATGTCACCTGGAGCATTCGGCCCGACGTTCGCGAATATTGAAAACGATACGCCGGGAAAGCTCGCGGGGGAAAAACAGGAAGTCCCTTTCACGCTGCTGTATTTTCAGTAACACCATAAGTCTGCTCGCCTGGAGGGAGGTTAATGAGGCATGGGTTACATAGAAACTGCTGCTAATTGCATGCTGCAGAATGTACGTTCGTATCTTGATAATTGGATAAAAAATTCTAACAAATGTTGCAACTATAATTAGTCATGTTTTGGACGACAGTCATTCTTAACCATCCGTATTTCAAATTTTGTTTCAATTTTGTTTCAATTTTGTTCCCAACGACTTTTTTCTCTTTCCATTAATATTTCAATTGTACACTCACAATATTCCTCGATGACAATGGACGAAGATCCATGACATTTGATAAAGCAAAGTGTTTAGTTTGAATGTAATTATTCGCAAGTAGCAAAGTGCTGATACTGTTCAAACTTTGGTAGATCATTCTTTCAAGAATTGCTGAATATTATTGCAAGTATGTATTTTGATATGTTTGTCAATGATTTGAAATAATGTTTATGTCACTTCTTTCATGAAGTAAATTGAAGTATTAAAATGAAGATTTTAAACCAATTATTAATATTGAAACAAAACCTGTCACGACCGTTAATGAATTGAGAAATGAGGAAGTATATCAATATTTATTATTTATTCTCCCAATGCAACGAACTTCCATCGAATATTCACGTCCTCTTCAAATATTCCGGTGATAGTACTTCCAGCAGATTAAGTTCTCTGCGGTCTCAATTTAGTCGCGAGATCCAGGCCGCACTGTATTTACGACAAATCGATATATATATATATATATATATATATATATATATATATATGTTCCATTTCCCAAAAATAAGAATTTAAAAAATACAATTTTTCGTTCCTTATGGTTCTTCGTTAAACATTCAAGTAAACCACTTTCGGGTATTCTAAGCGAAGGGGAGACTGAGTTTTAAATGTGGGTTTACATTTAGCATTCTCGAAAGCTGGAATAAAATTCGCGAAACTATTTAATTGGATTAACGTTATTCTGAAACTGCTGTTTGTATTATTGTGCTGAAGTTATTCATTTTACAGAGAGGATTTTAAAATCACAGTAGAAATCACGAGCGGTTGCAGTAGAACGAAAAATTGGTCGTATAACGGTCATAAGACGTTTAGCTGAAATTGGAAAATAAAGCAAAATATTTAGCTTTAAAATTCAAGGAAAAAATGCGCAATTATTTTCACACGAACCTCTAACACATTGAATTAAATGGTCGGGAATACTCGTCTCGTTGGGGTGCTCCAAAATAAAGCGCATCCATAGACGTAAACGAACTTACGAAGAAGGAAGATCGTAACAAAGAGGAGACGGTAATCCCGAATGGAGGACGGAATGAACGAAAGCGCGGGCTTTTCAAATAAAACACGGACCGATTTTTTTACGATCCACTCGCGCAGATAGCGGATAGGGCTGGGGAGGGGGGTGGGGGTAAGTTTATGCGCTGCGCCTAATAGGACTGCTGATACTCAGATTGGAGGGATTTCCTCAAGATTTAACCGAGGACTGAGGTAGGGAGGGGGTAAAAAATTCGTACCGCCAGTTCCGACCGATATATTCGCGAATATTTCACCGGATGTCACGGGGTCGGGGGTGCGGGATGGAAACGACGCGCGCGTGCTCGAGCATAATGCGCCGGCGAGTTGTAAGGGCGGCTCGGAGAATTTGGAAAGATATCGTCTCGAATTAATTTACACCGTTTCTCCGCCCTCGCATTCTCGCCGAATAAAAATTTGCCGGCGATGAGGGCTGTGTAAACACGATAAGGATCATCTCAGAATCGCCCCGGTGATTAATCACACCATGCCGAGACTAAGCGGCACGAATTACGGCGAATCCCTTCGCCTTTCCGAGCACCTTGTAAAATTTGCCCGATCGAGAAGATAAAATGCGTAAGTAATTAACCCTTGGTCGTCTTTGACCGAAAACTCGTTCGGTTTTTGGCGTTTTCATGTTCAATTTGAAATAGTTGATTGCAATTGTGATTAAAATAGATAATTATATTTTCGTAAGATGCATAATAATCTATCTTTATTGCTATTTGCTTTTAAAATATCTTATAATTCCATGATTTCTCATTGCCTTCAGTTTGTGGTCAAGTTTACTATTAAAAAATCACGATCGAAAGCCAACAGTGAAACGTGAAAAATACGTGTACAGGGTGTATAAAAAGGTTTGATTTTGGCAAGCGTAGGCGTATTCTACATCTTCGGATCGATGAAGATCTGTAAAAAAAAGTTGCCGCAAAAGTGTCCTTGACCTTGAATTTCAAGGTCAACTTTTTTTTTATTGCATTGTATTCTACTCATCATGAGGATAAAAAGTGTGAAAGGAACCATGGGTCAAAACTTGACCGTTCTCATAAAAAATAATATTACAGTTATTACTAATAAAGTAAGCAGTTACTATTATTATTATTATTATTATTATTATCAATTACTAACGTAATTGATCACAATCAATATTACCTTTCAAGTCATGAAAGATGTTCATCTTCTATTTCTTCTTCTAACCAAAGAACCGATCCATTCTGATTAATATTGCTTAACACATTAAGGACCGCTCACGAGTTTTCTCGCGTGTTTCGCGTCCCATCTGTTAAGGACCGCTCACGAGTTTTCTCGTGTTTCGCTGGGATCGGTTCTTTGGCTTATTGTTAGAAGAAGAAATAGAAGATGAACATCTTTCATGACTTGAAAGGTAATATTGATTGTGATCAATTACGTTAGTAATTAATAATGATGATGATGATGATGATGATGATGATGATGATGATGATGATGATGATGATGATGATGATGATGATGATGATGATGATGATGATGATGATGATGATGATGATGATGATGATGATGATGATGATGATGATGATGATGATGATGATGATGATGATGATGATGATGATGATGATGATGATGATGATGATGATGATGATGATGATGATGATGATGATGATGATGATGATGATGATGATGATGATGATGATGATGATGATGATGATGATGATGATGATGATGATGATGATGATGATGATGATGATGATGATGATGATGATGATGATGATGATGATGATGATGATGATGATGATGATGATGATGATGATGATGATGATGATGATGATGATGATGATGATGATGATGATGATGATGATGATGATGATGATGATGATGATGATGATGATGATGATGATGATGATGATGATGATGATGATGATGATGATGATGATGATGATGATGATGATGATGATGATGATGATGATGATAATAATAATAATAATAATAATAATAGTAACTGCTTACTTTATCAGTAATAACTGTAATATTATTTTTTATGAGAACGGTCAAGTTTTGACCCATGGTTCCTTTGACACTTTTTATCCTCATGATGAGTAGAATACAATGCAATAAAAAAAAATTTGACCTTGAAATTCAAGGTCAAGGACACTTTTGCGGCAACTTTTTTTTGCAGATCTTCATCGATCCGAAGATGTAGAATACGCCTACGCTTGCCAAAATCAAACCTTTTTATACACCCTGTACGTGCGTTCTGTAAATACATGCATTTTGCATGTTTCCTGCATTTTTAGTCGAGCAAGATTAATGTGCAATACTATCAATACTCGCATCGTGCACACGGGTGGCGTTTGATTTGCATTTCATTCCCACGCATGCACGACTGCACGCAACACTACAGCTACGATTGATAAGACAGATTCGGCCCGAGCCCATCAACCGTTTCGGTGAAAATAAAAATTGGGACAACGCAAGCGAAATAAGAACGCATACATATATGTATATTCAGAAACAGAGAAATCTATTTTCAGCGGAGATACGATAATCACTCTAATTTTAGGTTTGGCCACTTATTTCCAGGTCATCCGGTATAATTTTTTCCCGGGGAACTTCGTTTCAGCTAACAAGCACGTCGGTATTTTTGGGTTCATACGGTCGGGTTGAATGCTCATTAAAAAAACATACTTCGCCTCATTTGCACATTTTTACGGTGAACTCTCTCGACGTTCCGGCTTTGTAGGATAATCCGAGGCCAGGTGAAAATAATTCTGCTACAGCAACGATACCGTACAGACGTAATATTCGTTTCCCCAGCTTGTTAGGCTAACGGACTACGCCTGCCGCGCACACCAGATTTTTTCGAAAATTTCTGCGCATCAAGTGCCTGTGATCCGAGACGGTTACTATTGCTAACAATTTCCTGCTAACCGAGGAAATTTTTCACCCTCAAGTCCTTTTGAAGGACACACCGTAACGTTATAATTTGCAAACTGAGCTACCAAATTATTAGACCGTTTGCGAGGGGAGGCTGAAACTGTACATGTCCGGTTTAAAAATGCTTTTGCCACGGAAAAAACATCTTTTACAAAGGTAAACCATCTATTTTGATGGTAGTGTATTATAAATATATACTCATTTCACATATGTGTGTTTTCATGTTTTTGCTAGTGTCGTATGTTGCTTACCGAATACTAAACGACATACTGCGTCATTTAACGTTGTTATCGTACGAACCCTTCGAGGTAAATATAAGAAATTTCTTCAACACAATCGAACTAAATAGGACCGGAAAGGGTTGACAATGATCTCAAAGAAGTGGGTGGAAAAATATGTATAAAAATTGATACGGTAAGAATTTGAATGGATCCAACTATGGCTGCCGTGAAATCTTGAAAACCGATTCGCCACCCAACTTAGCATAAATTCTACAGAATCAAAATTTAGAAACAGGACGTCACATTTTTCATTGAAATCGTCCAGAAAAGGTTGAATATGATAATGTGATCTTGATTTACTGTAAATTGTACACGATCAAAAAAGGATGTCAAGGACATTACAGAACCGCCTAGGGCCTAAAGAGACCTGCGATCTCCCCACTGAGGAATAAACAGCAACTCCATTTGGCTGCCACGCTCATTTTCATATTTTTCACCGGTATCTGGCATCTTAACGTCCCCGGTTACATTATGACGGCTCTACAATGGAATTTCTGTAGCCGTTTCGTGTACACGGCTGCACACGTTGATCGAACATCTCCCAATCCCAGACAGTGTTTTCCCAGCGCGCGTTGGATGGCGGTGGCACGAATTTATACGGCTCTATAATAATTCTACTGGGTGTCACCGATCTGGTGGTACAAGGGGGCGAATTTACATGATAAAATAAGCCGAAAAGAAAGAATAATGTTTCTTCATTTGTGGCAAGAGGTACCATCAAAAATAAATTTTAAAACATTAATAAATGAAACAGTGGTATTAAACACTATCAATTACATAATTATAATATATTTTATTAATACATTCGTTTAGTTACCAAGAAATATAACTACGAATAACTAGCGAATCGTCTGACGCGTCTGATCATGACCAACCGATTCTACTTACTGCCTATGCACGCGAAATCTTTAAGCACGATTTTCTCGAAAATGTGGCGTCGAACTAAAAAATATTATTCTTCTTTTTTACGTCTATTTACATGTAGAATCACCCCCTGACCGCTTGTACATGTATTTCGACCGTGCCCTGTACAAAAAGACAGAAGAACGACAGCATCTTAACGTTCCCAGTTACATTATGACGGCTCTACAATGGAATTTCTGTAGCCGGCTTGTGTACACGGTTGCACGCGTTGATCGAACATCCCCCAATCCCAGGCAGTGTTTTCCCAGCGCGCGTTGGTGGCGCGAATTTATACGGTTCGTGTTCCGCGCGCCGTAAATCGTGTAGCCCGCGGAACGAACGCGGCCGTGGCGCGGTGGAAACAGGCGCGGAAAACTAGGACGGACAACGTTTTGTATTATTGTCGGGGAACACGAATTTTTAAAAGCCTCCTCGGCCGATCTTCGGCCCCGAAAAAAAAAACGCGCGCACAGCGACGCCATTTAAACCGTTTTATTCTCGCCGCGCGACGAGCTCGGCTATCGCACGAAATTTTCTCGCGGGCTCTTCGGGATCATTTTTTTTCCCCCGAAGCGCGAGCACCGCGACCCGATTTTCCGCGAGCTAATGGATCCGACGAATCGTCACCGACCGGATCCCCGAGCAGAGAAGCGCGGAACGAAACGCGTTACCCGGATCGGAACTATTTATCTCGGATGTAAATTTTTCGGGCGAAGTGCTCCGCGAATATTTCAGATATACGGGCTGGCTCGCCCGGTATTCCCTAATCTCGCCTGGTTCATAATTGGCCGTGATTATGCCTGCGCGAAATTATATTCCTGAACGTGCAAGGCTGATAAAGAAACGGGCAGGGGGAAATGAGATGCGAGGGATTTTATTCACGGTCGCTTAATGACAGCGTCGCTATGAAGTTCAGAGGCACACGCATTCGTTGCTGGAATAGAAAAAAATTGATCTTTCGAACACGGGATATTCTGTTGGACCTTTCTGGAATGCTCTATTTTTATTTGGAAATTCGTGAAAACGCTGGATTTATAGCTCCAAAAGTGCAGTCGTATTTCACAGTGATAATTGAAGCTTTGAACGCGTTTCCCGTATTTGCCTAGTGCACCAATTGCGATCAAATTACGCTTTAACATTTTTAAGACTACTATCCAGACCCTGAAGAAGTCAAATTTTCGATTCGTACATTTTTCAGAAACCCTGTGTGTATGTGTGTAAAGTTTATTTAAATAGTTGGCAGTAAATATAAGATAAATACTTGTTTTAATTTATTTTCTGATCGACTGTACAACATTAACACAAAATTAAGTCAAACGGTACTTTATTTTCCCGTTAAACGATTACGATACACTAGTGGTGAAGACATTATCAAACCAAATTGCGCTTCGCGTTTCATAGTGTTTTTCGCGTTCGTAATTGTTCAAACCGCACGAAATTCCGCGGCCCGGTTACTCGGTGCTAAAAATATAATACAATTCTATAATAACATTTCATATTCCGTTTGCATAATTCATAAGAGGACGTAATATTAGTCACAGCTGAATCTTTTCGTGTCGGTCGTTTTTTGAACTGCGACGTTCCTTCATCCTGTCTCTAACACGAGTCCGCTTGCTCGCGATGCGGAAAAAACTCCGACTCGCCCGTTGGTAGGATTTCTGTTTACCCGAATCGAGCACTGAGCGCGTCCCAATTCCGCGGCAACCTTGGGAAATTGAATTTGTACTGTTTACTTTATGATTCGTAATCTCCTGTTTACGTTCGCCAGGCGCGTTGTTATCTCCGTGAGTTTTTCCGGAATTAGCGGAAGACGCCGAGCGTGGAAAACCGGAAATATCGGGGACCGAGTAGAACGTTGAACCCCGAGCACGGTACCACGGAGTTTACAGTCCTTTCGTGGACACTTAACTGTGCCCACCTTGCTGGACTTTCAATGGACTGGAACATTCTGTCAAGTAAACAGATATTTACAAAACTGCGGATTTTATTAATTTATGAAAGAAAAGTAGTAAGCGAGATGCAAAACTATTTATTGAAATTAATTAACTCATTGCCGTAGAAGAAGTATTAAACACAAAATTATATTCACAAAAGTTACTAGTGTGTTTCTTATTTTTAAATATCTTTTAGATGGAATAGAAATTATTCCTGAAACGATTAATGAAGATGAGCTTTTGAAAATTATTTTGAAGTAGATTTTGTTTTGGTATCAGACGAAATTATAAATTAATTCTGTAATAAGTTTTTACTCCACTGTGTACAGAACCTTTTAAAACCATTTGCGCCTCCAATCTATCTGCTTAATCGTGAGCTGTCTCATTCTACTTGTCTGACTATACATTACATATTCTGTTTGTGCGACTATACAACTCTTCAATCTGTTCGTCTGGCTATAGATTACATATTCCATTTGTGTGGCTATGGAAATCTCCAATCTGTTCGATCGATCACACGTCATCTCTATTTCAATTATACTACCATAGATCAAATCATTATACTTGTTTGATTACAGATCATCGTCTGACCATATGTCAGTTCTACTACAGTCGCCTGATAATAAAGTGTTCATTCTACTTGTAAGGTCATACACGTTGGTATACTTGCCTGATCATAGGTTGACTGTATTCACTTTCCTAATTATAGGTTCTGGCTGTTTTACTAATCTTAGGTTATTAATTAATGTGCTCACTAGTAATATTTCAAGAAAGAAGGTAATATTTAAAAGTGTTAAAACAGGGTCAGCCAAACCGTCGATGATTTCAACGCAACCCCTACGACAGAAATATTGATCACAAACGGGAACGCAGAGCAAACAACCCATTTTTAATTTACAAGTCTTCAGTGGGTCGGCCAAATCGGTTACAACGTTGCAATACCAAGGCAGCCGCAACAAGCGCATCATTTATAGTTCAAATGTGCGCTAAATATTCATTCGCTATTATGGCCGATGGTTGGGAGTAGATGTACTCACCCCGCAGCCGCGGGATGAGATTCGTTCGTTACTGTAATGACAATAAATTTCAGCCCGATGTTCTTTCGTCCGTGATTTTCCATCAACTGCGGCGGTTACCGCTATGGCGGCGGTACGCGTATTCATTTTCTATGAAAGAGCGCGGAATTAACCGCGAATAACGTTAATAACCCCCGGTCCATCCCCACCCATCGCGTAAAATAGACCCGCGGCCTGTTTAAATTTAACTGCCCTGGCGAAAACTGCTTCGAAATTGCTTCGCCAAGGCCGCCCGTTGGAATTCCATTGTGCCGTCCCTCCCCTGTGTAATAGAGAGCTGCGCGCGTTCCCCCCCCCCTCTCCTTCTCTCTTTCTATCTTTCTATCTTTCTATCTTTCTATCTCTCCTTCGCTCTCTTCTTCCCTCTTTCCCACTGCTCTTTAACTTTACGACGTTCTTCCGACTCGCTCGTTACAATAAACACGCCGTCACGACGGACTCTCCCAGAAGTCACTCCCCGGGACTGCCGGTTTTAATATTCCGGCAAAGTGGCCGGGAACAATTACGCGACCGACGACGGTCCCGTCTCTTATTAACCGACTCCGTGGCTATCCATCGGAAACGCGTCCTGACGCAGCTGCGGTTTCTTTTGGAACCTGAACCCCACGGCTCTATCGACGAATAAATATTTGACCCGGTATATATTAAGCTCCGGTCCGAAAAACCGGTTCCCTTGGGGAACAGGGACCATCCGAGAGGTGACTAGTAGAATAGGACTGCCTCTAGTCAGCCGAGTAGAATAGCCTTCAAGCAGTATCGATATGCTGAGAATTTTATGCGTTTTTGGCCAACGGAATGGACGAAATACAAAATTGTGAAGCCGTCGAAAACCTTGAATTATTCTACCCTTGTTGAATTTGTTAAAATAAAAATTTTTCTTTATCCAAGAATAGCGTCAACCAGAGCACTAAGCTGTGCACTGACTTAAACATTGGCTTTGATTAAATTACACAAGAGCCAGCTGCATCCTACTTTAAATCCTGAATAGTTGTTTTTATTAAATGAGGTACAAGCAAGAGGAAACCAGGTATGAAACTTGACTCTGAAGATGACAATAACGGTAACAGGGAGCGGAGGAACAACAAATGCATAAAAGTGTACCAAACGTATGCTCGAGGGGAAATTAATGCAATTCTCGTGTTTAAAAACCTGATCTCGAAAAACAGTTTTTATACAGCTAATTGAAGGTGAGAGACGGAGCCTGCTTCGAAACCTGACTCTCAAGATAATAATAATAGTAATGACAAGGCACGAAGGAGCCTAGGTCACAGAAGGTGATCGGTAACAAACGCGTCGTCCTAAGGGTGTGCAAGGGAAAAAAATGAATCCAGTCTCCTCGTTTCAAAGCCTGTAGCAAGAAACAAAGGGACAATAGTTGAACGATTCGCAAATCTGTTTTAAAATCTAGTTTCGAACAGTGGCTGTTACCAAACGAAATATGTACGCGAGACGAAGCCTGCTTCGAGGCTTGAATAATAATAATAACGAGAATAGGTCGAACGATTCGCAAGTAGCTCCGTGATCGGTAACAAACGCGTTGACGTGTGCGCGAGAGAAAATTAAACGAATCGCGTGGGTTTCGAAACCTGGATTCGAACAGTGGTTTTTATCGAATTAAGTGAACGCGAGACGCTTCAAGTAATAACAGTGATACTGGAGAACGAAGGGAGAATAGTCGAACGATTCGCAAGTCGCTCGGGATCGGTAACAAACGCGTCGCGTTGGAAATGAATCCGGTCCCGTAACACGCTTGTGTGTACGTGATAAGCGTGCGATAGGGGGTTGCAACCGGTGCATCGACCGGTTCGGAGACATTAACACTGGCGCAGCCACTGCGAGCTGCATGGCAGCGGAGGATGACGACGCGGTTCGTTTCCGGGTTTCACGTAACGCGGCCCTGGTAATTCTTCCGGAAAGACAGAGGCAGGCACGGCGTGGCACGGGGGAGACGTCCGGGGCACGCTTACAAAACTTTTCGAAGACGAAAACGCATACATATGGAAATACGTGGTAGCGAGGCATGCATATGTATGTTGATGCGACCCCGACACGCGGGAATCGTCGCACGGTAAACCATCACGCTAACCCCGGCCTGTAATTTCACCTTCGAAATGGATGTGTCTGGGACGGTCACGAGGATTTCTTACGTGCGCCCCCATCGATGGCTGCCGATACACGACATCGATGAACACTATACCGAATGCGAGCTATACACGAAACGCGAGGAAGAGACGACGACTATCACCTAGGACAGTATTGCACTGATTTTTATTATTCCCCACATTCCGCATATTTATGAGTTTAAACAGTTTTCATTTCAGTATGACCTTTTCGACGGAAGTCTCCCCGTCACAGTGACCCCTCAAAAATTGATCTGCGATTTTCCGTCACGGTTTTATTGAATTCCAAATGAAAGACTGCACAAGAACTTGCGGTTTTCTTTAAAAACGTATGTTCAACGTTTCCGAAAACAAAACATATGATGGATGTTCCCCGCGCAATTCTATTGAATTTGGATGAACTTGCTCCATTGATATTCGTATTTTTTTAACGGCAATTGTTGTGGAAGAACAGCATTTTTTGAGGTAACAATCGATAGAACGGTCAGCACAAAAATTTTCCCGATTTTGACGGTTGTATTGTGTACAACGTTTTCTACTTTAGGTAGTGTATAATTGTATAATTGGTTCGTAACAATAAGCTCGGCGCTGTGATCTTCAATGTTTCGAAGTAGAAACGGTCAGCAGTTCCGAGACGCGCGTGTCCGATGAATTTTTGAAATTAATTATCTCGGAAATGAACCATGCTATGAAATATTTTCTCTCTGCATTTTCGATTCGCGTTTGCATAAAGAATAATCTGCCTTTCGGTTGCAACACAATTTCCTGCGCATCCTCGCAAACAGAGGTCGGAATGCACAAAATTACGGAGAATCATGGACGCAACAATGTGCGGCATACCCATTAATAATCCGTTCTGTCCTTAATGAATTAATAATCGAGTTACAGACCCGCATAATACGTGATTCTTGTGGTTCACTTACAGTGGAAAATAAACGTCGTTGATGAAATCGCTTATAACAAATAAGAATATATGTTAAATTGCTGTAAAAATGATTGGTTGCTAAGCATTAGAAATTTCAGCATTAATCTGTGTGATAAATCAAATTGAAAAAGGCCAAGAGGATTTTTGCAATTATAGAATCTGGGACAGTTCGGTGATTCCATCAAAGAACAGATAGCATTGTTAAGTAATTACGGATACCAAATTATCATTTTCAAGTTAATCGAAGGATATAACGAGACTCGTACAGAGTCTATAAATTAATTACCGATCGTTCGATCGCTGCAATTACTCTGGCCGAGATCACTTCTGCACCCAAGCCGGAAATAAATCGATTTCGGCCCATGATCCGGAGACCCAATTAACGATTCAACAACGTGCTACAGGAATCTCCAAAGTTCCCATTTCGTCGAAGATGTTCAATTAGCGATCGATCGGTTTCATTATTTATTTATGCGGAACAACTTGACAGTCGAGACGGTTTCAAAAATTCGAAGGTGATTGGAACCAATATAGAAACGTTTTACTAATTTTACTTCTTCAAAAATGATACTTATATACTTCTAATTACTCTGTGACATGGAAATTCGTGTACTATTTAAAGATTACCCTTCAGAGGCAGGAACGAAACGATAATTTATATCTTTAATTAAAAATAGTTATTTAAATCGTTATTAAAATTCGTAGACATCCTCTAATAGCAGTTCACATTTTTATTTGTACATAATAAATGGATAACATTCAAAGAATGATTTCGTGCACTTTTTATTGTTTCCACAGGAATCGAAAGGTACAATGTCGATATTTATCTGTTTATTTCAGAAAGAGTGTAACTTTCTAATTTACAGACATACATTCATGACTAGAGGATAGTAACAGAAAGTACTGTGTATATAAAACTGTCTGGTTTATCGCAGTAGAAACAGTAAACAATGGTCAGACGAGGTAAGCGGCTGCATTCAAGAGCACGCAAGCTCGACGAATTATACGAAACCTGACTGTTTATATAAACCAAGTTGCATACAAAAGAATTTTATTCTGCGCTTCCTATTTCTATGTTTTCACGTGGATTTACCTCCTATGAAACTGCGCCTTGAGTTAAGTCGCATTCTGTATTACAATCTCGACGTTTCAAATTTCCAAGGTTTCTGCTATACAATAGATTATTAGACAGAAACCAAATTGTACGTTATCATTCTTTGAGAAACGGAAATAATTAATTAAGCCAATTCTGATAAGCTAGAAATACATTGAAACTCGTGTTCTAACGTAGCTTTTCATTTCCCAAATTCTCGTTCTTGATCGAAAAAACACCACGCTTGATCATGTTTTACTAATTTCGTTTTTGCTCGTACTTAAAGGCGAGCAATGGTTGACAGTTGATATATTTTTTACACAAGTAGTTTTTTTAACGAGTAGAATAACAGGTGGCAAAAACTTGTGGGGGCAATTCGAAAATCTCACCAATTTTTTCTGTCCTTCCGAAAGGATATTTTCCCCCAAGGAATTTTCCAATCAGCCGAACAAATTTTTCCTCGTTCCAGTATACTCGTTCATGATTCTTTAAAAAAAGAAACAGCACAGTATTCCTGTGCGAAGCAACAGTGCCTTCACATTGTTTACAATGCGAAAGTAAGTGGCCGGTGACTTGTGGACAGCAAAGGATATCGTTGACATGATATTCGGGGTCGAGACAGAGACGGCTGTTCTCGTTTTAAAGGAGGACAAGTGGATGGGAGCCCGGGAGGCAAAAACAGGGACCGTTGTTGTTTCATGCGTCCATCGGCCGTCCCGTTACCTGAGAAACGGACAAAGCCGATTGCTCGAGAGTGGCACGGGTGACAGAAAAGTTTTCAATCCGGATTTTCATTCATTAGTAACGCTTACTAAAGTGGACCGAACAACACGGTCTACGCCGTTGCCGTGATAGCTATTGAGCGGCCGTTCTTGCGCGGTGTTCACGAAGGAGGAACACTTTGTTGGTTCGGGATTACTCGGCCATGGAAGCCATTGTCCGCAAATCCTTCTGTTTATTCTCTTGACTGTGTTATGCGCTACCGCGAAGTTTACGCAAATAACCAAAATATTCTGTCCTCAGGAGTCTCGACAGCGGATAACGTGTTTTTGCAGAGATGACAAAATGTGGATTAAATACTTGATTTTATCCCTTGTTTTGTTAGTAACGCTTCGGAGTAAGTTTCTCTGTACTATTAAAAAGATGTTCAATACTCCTCTTTTACAAAATAAGCACAAAATTAATTGTAGTTCAATCAGAAAAAATTTAATGCAATACCTTTGCAATATTAAAAGTATAAGTCATCTCAAGCTTTGTTATTATTAGTTCTCTGTTTTCTAAATTCAATAAGGACATGAAACTATACATTGGAAGCGAGAAATAGGTTAGATCTTATTTTTAAGCAATTTATTCTGATGAAAGCTGACTTAGTGGTGGCCGCAATAATTCACTCATATTAAATAAATATTAATGTAAAGATACATAAGACTCCATAGTCCAAGGATATTTGTGCCTTTGTAAAATAGCCCAGCAAAAACTGATAAAGACCTACAAAGGTTTCCACGTTTCAATGCCGTTAAAAACATCAAAGCGTCAGTCGCGTCCAAGAGAATTATTTAATAATTCTATTCCGCAATTTATCAAGATCTGTCGATAATATGAAAGAATCCGTACGGTACAAACGTGTTACGTATTTATTACAGTGGTCGGCAGTTTCTGCAGGAAGTGTACTTCCGTCGTACTCTCGTTCCCCTCCAGTTTATGGTAAACTTTCGATCCCCGTTTCACTTTTCCACCTTTCATTCCGTCTTTTTATTTCGCTTGCTTATATCGGTTTCGCTGCCTTTGAGGCGATGGGAGCGCCGTCAGGTGTCCCGGCTATAATCCTGCGGGCGGAACTCGAACCGGGACTGCAGGGATGACCCCAAGGGTCGTGACCAATGGCGTAGGAACGATTCCTCGAACCGCGTTTGACCGTTTTCTTTTTTCTTTGTTTTTTTTTTTTTTACTTTCACGGATTCCTCGCACGCCGGATCCCGCTGAACCCGCGCGGCCGGATTGTACGCCGCGCTATGCGACGGAAAATTCTCTAGATTTTCGTTGCGTCGTTGCATACGGACTTGCAACCGGCGCAGCGGCGTCCCTGTTGCCAAATAATTCGCGAACTGTCGACATAAATTCGCTGAACTCGCCGAGCAAGCCGATGGACAGTGCCCGGAACTTTGTTGCACGGTTGCTAATATCCTACGAATAGCTGAATATCTAGTAACCTTTAAGCAAGTTTTGTTGGAACGTCTGTTTTGTAGGATATGCAGTTAACTATAGCAATGTTTGAACTACATATCTTCGCTGAACTAGGCAGGCGCGTAGCTCGTTTTACGATGAATTCGTTGACGCGAGTTAAGGGAAGTTAAGGAACTCTGCTAGAAGATGAAATATAAACTTACGAAGTGCGAATGATTTCACTTCATTCATTATTTTGAGAAACTTTCTAATAAACTGTAGTGATTTTCCATGAGAGTTTCCTACTCTACTTGTTTCAGAACAGGCTCACACGACTTATCTGACCACGGGCAACCCACATTTCACTTATTCATCCCTATTCTACTTGTCCTACTACAGACCGCTCCTATTTCACTTGCTTGACTATAAGTCGTCCCAGTCTGATCATACATCGTCGCTATTCTACTTATCTAGACCCTATTTCACTTGCCCGACCACAGTTTGTCATTATTCCACTTGTCTGACCGTATACCAGCCCAAACCACTTGCCTGACCATCGCCGTACCTGTTCCACTTGTCTGATCTTAGCTCGCGTTATCTTATCATTATTTTGATACATTACAGCTGACGGGAGGTTAAATGATGGTAATTGACCTCGAATGATCTTCGTAGGCCAATATGTAAGGTACACAATGTAGGCAATTTAACATAGCTAAACAGAAATATGTCGTTCCATTAAATAACATGAGGGTTTAAAAGGGCAAACATTATTTACAGTTGCGTGTGTACAACGAGTAGTTGAACAGATAATTAATATCTTCAGTGTACAAATGTACAAATGTATAAATTAACAATGTGTGAATATTTAGTTTATTTACAGTGTAGTTTATTGAAAGATGAACTTGAAGTACGAATAGCATAAGAAATAATGAATGTATCATTTAATAGTGTGTGAAGAATATTATCAATTATATCAACTTTTCAAGTACAGTAAGAATTATTTAAAGCTGTGCTAGAACAATGAATACTTGTAAAAAATTAATTACATATTGAATGTATGAATGTACAGATGTACGAATGAACCGTGCGAACAGAATACTAGCAATTGTTTCAAAAGATGGTCAGTGTAGTTTCCAAAAGACTCACATAACACGAACACTTTATTGATAGAGAGTATCGACTATCTGGAAAGTTTTTATGATTTCATTGTTTCCCCGCAGTACTTCAACTTTCTTCTATCGCGATCGAACGTACTTTTTCACGGAATGGTGTGTGTGTTCTTTCACCGAGTACCGCGGGTCCTAAATTATTCTACTCCCAGTTTTAAGTGTAACTTCAAACGCAAACTGATGTGCTTCTCCCGAAACTTTCCTGAAGGGTTGCCGATGTAGGTGGCGCGAACCTATAGAGACTTCGGGGATGCTCTCTAAATTTTTCATGCGCCCTATAAAACTCCGTTGTATCGAGCACGCCGAGGTTTTTCACTCCATTTTTAGACAGCGCAAGCGCCAGGGTGGATGCAAATTTTTATAAATCGTTTATTAATCAGACACGGTTTGACGCTTCGGTATATTTTTATTCGGTAACATATAAATGTCATATCTTCGTTATTTGTGCAAGCATCGGATATTATTCAATATTCCGGCAACAATAGACGTTCAATTGTATCGTGTAATAGAAGTATACGGTTTTGTAATTAATAACATAATCAGAACGTCTCAATTTCAGGTGAAGTCTCATTCAGCACAGGTATCAATTATTTCGTTTGACGGTTAATTAATATTCAGCTTGAAATTTCATATGACATGTCATTTTTTTGTTGTTATTGTGGATGTTTGTGCATTCTTTCAGACTACAATGTCATTATTGTTAATATACTGGTCCGCATACGTTGTTTATAATTCATTACATAATAGAGACTCGGAAAATGTTTCATGCATTTTTACATTATTACTTAATCACTATTGTTCTATCTGTAATACTATATTTTGAAGAAATATGTCATAGTGAAACACAGTCAAACACGAGTTTATAGAATTTTGCAATATTTAAAAATGAAAATTGCATCTATTTTAACCCGCGGAGCTGTGTTGTAATGTAAAAAAACATTCTTAAAAAATGATTCATCCGTTTGCTATAGTATTCGAAAGACAATATACTATTTACTATTTGAATTAATATTTTGCCAAACAGAGGTGACACATCATCGATAATTCATGCTGGCCGATGAATATGAATGTAGGTATCAATACAGTGTTAGATACGATCAATGTTATTGTTGGTTAATACCACTGACGTAGATCAAATCTGGTTTCGGTGAACACTTGTCGATGAAAACGGCGTCAGTGATTGTTACACGTTGTTGATTCGCAACAAGATTAATTCAACAATTTTGTGGATCTCCTGGCATTTATACAGGGTGTCCCAAAATATTGTATATCTCCCCATTTTCGGTTGTGAGACCAGTTAGCGATCACTCTGGCGGACCGAGGAACGGATAAGGATTAATCAAACATAAACTGTGTTCATACTCAATACGGTCGGCCCACGTTGACGAGCATCGTGCTCGAAAAAACGTCGGCTGTTTCCCGAACTCGACGGCGCGCCTGCTTATGTAGACGACCATTTGCCGAGCGATAATATTGACAGAAAAAAGAAACCGAAGGGAAAGCGCTATGCCGAGAAACAGTAACGACATCAAGTATTACCGAACACGGTGTAGGACCCGGAGTGTTCATCAGGAATGTTTAAAGGAAGCTTCCCAGGGCGGAAACGAGTTCCCCACTTTTCTGATTTCCTCTGCTCCTGGCATTCGTATATTGTACATAGTGTGTATGTATGCGTGGGAGGGTGGCGAGAGGGGGTGATGGTGGTGGAGGGAGGGGGCAGTATATATGAAAACTTTTAATGGCGTTCTGCAGGCCAAGTGTTTCGTCAACATGCGCAACGAGAAACGGGCGTCGCGCCGATGGAAAAAGACTTTAACGAGGTGTACGGAGGAGGCCCACCGGAAATATTAGAGAAGTTTTAAGAAAATGCAGCCTTAAACGCGGCTGCGTGCTCTCTCGCGAGTTTCCGCGAGCTTTTCGCGAGCTTTCCGCGTTTTCGCGCTCGCCCCGGGAATGGTCGCTCCGATAAACTTCTTTTACGGTGTTGGTGGCGAATTTCGGGGGAGGGGGCTAAAAGGTGGTCCAAAGGGGCGGTGAGAGGGGTGAGTTGGAGCAGCAGCGGCCGGGATTCGGGACGAGAAATCGCATTGGATCGTCCTGGAACAGAATGAAAGCATTCGTCGAATGCAATCTCCCTGGAGAACTTGTCGTGAACGGAAACGGAATTGTGATTTTAAACATCGTGTCGGAAAAACTCGTTCTCGTACCAGTCCCCCCACCCCTCCCCACTCTTTAAATTCGAATGGCCGGGTAATTTCTGACGCGATGGTACCCCCCGTCACTTGTCACTTTAATAGGATCTTCGTACCCGTCGTCGTTGTATGATTCGTTCGAGAGGAGCAATATCCTCCTGCGATATGGACGGCGCTGCAGATGCTCGTTAATGGATGTTCGGAGCTCGTGCATTGTTTACTGTTATTGCCCCGGCTCACGGCTGACTTTCATGAGCACTAAGACGTAACGTACATTGCTTATTGAATTTATTATACGGATACCCTGTGTCCTTGATTTATGATCGGGACAGTTTCAATACTGCTTTTATACGATTTGAAATTTCCGATACGAACAGCTTCTTCTTCTTCTTCTTCTTCTTCTTCCTCTTCTTCGTGGGCAGCAGCGTGAGATGCAGAATATGCAAGACTTGTAAAGAAGACGATTTTATGCGAAGACGAGGTTGGAAATTTGTAGCTTGATGTGTCGGACAGATGTTGGTTGACGTGTCTGATCACAGTTGACTGTTTCTACTTCTTTCGTATATTAAGGGAATTCTCGTGTGAAACAGGAAAATCGACTAGTATTTTAACATTTTTCTAGAAAATTATTAGCTATAGAAGTTTATTGTTTCGTAGCTGCAAAGATACAGAAACTAGAAAATAAATTTTGTAGTCATCATTTTATTACTTCAAGCGAATATATGTGGAATAGAAATTACTGTTGTTTTCTTTAGTAATGTACAGTGACATGTGTGTTCTTGATAGTAAAAGAAATTTAATACGGTACATAATAAAACTTCGCTGAAATTCAGAGCACTCTTTCCTTATGAAGAATGAACTTACCTTTGTCTGCAAACATACTCTCCGTACCTCACATTGTAATTCTAGACGGGATACGATGTAGCTTTTTCTCTTGAACCAGAACAACAGTGTGTCAGCAGTAGATCTCAAGACGTTCATGTAATTTCTGGTGTACAAAAGTGGGCTAAAGATGTTGAAGGTACCGTAAAAATTGTAAGCGACTTTATCGTGTTTCATACTACTCAACGAAGTGCTGAACTTAGTCCTTATCCAACGAATAAGTGTTTATTTTTACTCATCTGTTGGAACAGTACAAGATACAGACCTTCCAAAACAATATCGTATAATATTTTAATTAATATTAATCGGAATCGTTTTATGTAAGAAACATTCCAATGGCCTGCATAGTTAAAGCAAGACAAATTATTGTATAAGGAGATTTGATTTTCTTAAAGCAACAAAAAATTACTTATTATGAGACTGCAGATTTTTCGCGTTCATAGCAAGAAATCATTCTTTAAAAAATTGATAAAACTGTAAATGGTCCTACTCATCGTCAATTGTAAAATTGCATTCAGAGGCAAACCTATCGGAAAGCACACGCGCAACAAACTTGCAAAGGTCAGAGCGATCCGTGTCGCTCTTCAGTCCCCCACAGTTCAGGGGTTAACCAACAGACCATGGGCTTTCTTCGAGCGTCTGCAACCAGATCCTCAACACTTTCCCTAATTCAGTCTGCGAGGGCAGGAATGCCACGTGCCTAGCCCTACGTCTGCCGTTGGCATCGCTTGGTAACAGTTCCCGCGTCATTTTCGGGATAGGGGAATCCTGGCGCGAGGTTCGCGGTGTCGGAGACGTTTCGTGGATTCATTGCGATGCATTCCACGTCGAACTATTCGTCTTGCGTTGGCGGGCCGCAATTTGCCGGAGCCGAGGATACGACAGCACGAAATCCGGTCGTAGCTGGATCCGCGACCGTGTGAACGCAGCTAAAAGGTATCCTGGTTTTTCATTTTTAAAAATTCGATTTTTTGTCAAACTTTCGTGGACTATGAGTGCGAAAGGATTTGGGTGAATTCGTAAAGCGAACGTAGTTACACGCGATCGGGGAATGCAACTCGCCTGGCGAGATACCGATAGTTGAATCTTTCAACGCGATTTTCTCGAAACCACGTTTTCCGTAACGGTTACCTAGACATCTCAAGTTCTAGTAGACCAATTGACTTGAAATTTTTAGAGAATCTTCAGAACAATTCCCGTTACCACATGAACCAAGATTATTAAAGTCCATCAATTTTTTCGTATTTCGTTACCGTGCTAAAGGGTGTAAAGTATAAAAATATCGGTAATTCGACTTCAAGATGTCGCCATTTTTTAAGCAACCAAGACTTTGAGTTTCTTCTGATTCGGACCATAGCCACAATCATACTGACTATTGAGCAACTTCAATTTTTTGTTTCTAATCAGTAGAAAGTCTGGGACCACGGCAAACGTTGGCCTATGATTTTGAAAACATACTCTACAAAAAAATCTATAATGTAATTTTGATTATTTTCACTTACAAAACGTGACACGTGTACCTAGAATATCAATAAATACGTGTGCTCAACTCCTATGCAATGGGTTCAACAGTTTCCTTAAAAAAAAATCCGTCAAATGGTAAAAGAATAACACTAAAAAGCCCGATGTCGTCGCGCGAGCAGAGCTGCAATTTTTCGCGAAACAGCAGCCTCCGCGAACTTCAAGAATCACACGGAACACAGTCAGACGACATTTTTTTCGCGGCGAAGCGCGTTGCCCGATCGTTAGCCGACGTTTGAAGCGGCGATGAATTACTTTTTTGCCTCTCGCCTCGGATCAAAGGATCAACGCGTATCAACTTCGCCCCCACCCCGCCACCCCCCTCCCTCGTCCGCCGAACGACTCTTTTCAAGTTTTTACATTTTCGCGAATGATTCGGGCTCGCTTTGATACGCGGCGCCTTTAGCGCCCGTGAACTCTGAATAATTGCGGGGAGATGGTAAGTTTGTTTGCGGGCGTTCCGCAAGCTCGAATTTTCTTGGAATGCCCACCAGAAGTGCTGCAACTTTGAGAGTTGCGCGAAAACGCGGCTCAAAAAGTCGGAAGCCGTTCACGCTGGGCGTCACGCGTTTCCTTGAATCGTTCAAACGTGCCCGCAGCTTCCGCTGAAATTCTGTGGTCACTCGCAACCAGGCTCTGTCGTGCGCCGCCATCTTTCATCCAGGATAAATTCCTCGACTGACGAAAACGTTCGGGAAACGAGATACAGTGACGAACGTTCTGACGGAGAGATGCATGTACATCAGGTGTTATTGCTCGCGGTTATCCCAAATGGATATTCGAGCTATTGTTGATGTTTGCACGTGGTGTGCCGACTAAGGTTTAAACAAGTTTTTACTATATCGAAAAAGTGGACTGTATTTACAAAATATAAGAGATCCGTAGCTTAATACAAGACTGAGACGAGTGAGAAGACTGTAGTGAACAATGTTTGAAGCCGAATACAAGACGAGAAGAGTGAGTTGTTTAGTGTACTATGATGGAGGCCGAATTAACGGGAGGATCGACGAAGGCTTCGCAGCAAGCCTCGATCCTCCCTCTTCCGAAAGGATTTTTCCTCCCTTCCCAAAATACTAAAGATCCTGGATTGGCCAGGATAAGGACCAATAGGGGTGGACGGTTGTGGCTTGGAGATGGCACCGAGGAACATCCTGATGGTCCCAAGGAGATCCTCGTCAACTAAGTGCCATCAACCATGCAAGCAAATGCGAAGAGTTGCCAGAGCCCGTACTTGGGAAAAACCCAAGGCGTCTGGCAATCGTCAAGCGCAACTCTAAAGAAAGGGCAGGATGGGACCTACGGCGGATTTATGGCACGGGCCTGGAAAACTATATACAATGCTAGCTCTACGCCTTGAGAACGGATGCGCTTGACTAAATTATACGGTGACAAGGCCACTCCGTACCTAATTGCTAAAACTACAAAACATCACGTTTCAAGAGCGTAGAGAGTCACCCGTGCTACAATCCGAGGTCCCAAACTGGCCGCTACATCAGCTCCTAGCGAGAATGTAAGAACGCTGTGTGACCCTATGAATGGTAAATCATTCGACGGTGGTGAACGGTGTCCTTATTAACCGTTGGACAAGAAAAATTGCATTCGGAGGTGACCACCGGTGCAGCAAACGCGTCGTCGCATTCCACGAAGAAAGAAAATCATTTTTGGTAGGGAATTTCAAAGCGAGGCCAATTCTTTTCGGCGCACACGTGGCTCTTTTGATTCGCAAGAGAATGGACCCTTGCTGTGTGCTATTTGGAGGAATTATTATTATTGTAGTTGCGTCGGGTTTATAGCGCTGCGGCTGCAGAAATAGTACAAATACAATTCATATAGGGCGAGAGACCGATTATATGTGTATATTAACCCCTTGATCTACTATTTATTTTGTGATTATAATGATTAGAAATTCTTCGTCGTTCAGAATTCATAGAAAAGAAAGGTAGTTTATATTTATTGTATGTCTACATTTTCCTCAAAGGATATATATCAACTAAAAAAAAAAATAGATTTTTATTTCGATTTAAAGGAAATTAATAACGTTCACATTTATTAGACTCTCTTCAGAATCTTCATGACGAGTCTGGCTCGTTACTGTAGGGCAAGGGGTTAATTATACTTATTCTATTTATCGGTAACAAACGTCAGAAAAGATACGACTCTCAATTCGCACACCTGTAAATTTGTAAATCTGTAAATCTGTAAATGCAAGAATCGCAGCTAGGATGAACATGTTCCCCGAATCGCCTCAAAAAGTCCGTCGAGTCAAAGGAAGCATGTGCGGAACACGCCGCTCATTGAATTCGATTCGTGTAGTACCCGGCTCTCCGGTTCGGCGGACAATAGACAATTCGAACGAATTACAACGCGGGGGCATAATGCACCGTAAATTAGCAAAGAATCGCGAGCGTAGCGGCAGCGACTGCATTTCCGCTGGCTGGTGACCAGAGAATGGCACTTTGAGAGCGCTCTAATTCAGTACGGAAAATAAATTGTCGGAAGGTGCTCACCCGTGTCCCCTCTTTCAAGGAGCATGGCCGCGTGGAACGGAGATAGCGATAGGAAAAAGCGGAACGGGGACGCGGTTGCAACGAGGAAAGATAGAAGAGAGTGAGAGAGAGAGAGGGAGGGGGGTGGCAGGAAAGGGTTCCATGAAACGGTGAACAAGAGACAGAAGAGAAGGATGAGATGAGACGGAAAAAAGGTGCTCCCTTTTGCGCAATTTGCTCGAACGTAGGAGCAAATTTCCCCGGTATACAAAAGCGCTCGACATTTTAAAGCACGGGGGCCACCAGCTCTCGCGATTGTCGCGTGCTCGCACCATCTACCCATTTGTCTTCTTTCAATCCCCCTCTCTTCTATACATTCTCTTCATCCCTTACACTTTCTCTCTCTCTCTCCGTATCTGTCTATCTATCTATCTCTCTGTCTCTCTTTGGAGCCGCTCGTTCGTATTCGAGCGGTTTGTGCGCGCATCGTGAAACCACGTACGTACACGAGAATCGACGCGAGCGAACACGAGCGTACGTCAGGAACGGAGCCGCGTCCCCCGAGGCTCGCGTTATTTTATGTCGCTTGTGACTCGAGCAACCCCCCTGCCCCATGCCCCCCCATGTGTGTTTCACCAACCCCCACCCCGACCCAAACGACTCGGCCCCTAACCCCCAGCCGACTGTGTTTTCCGTTCCCATCACCTGGCAGACGTCGAACGAAACACGAAGACAGAAGCAACGGCCAGAGGGGGTGGAAAGGAGCGACAGAGTGCCGTTCTATGAATACGTTTGGAAGTTCAAACGCCTATGTGATTTGCATCTGCCTCCGAGGTGAAGCGCGACCTGGCCGACACCCTACACGAGCAACCTGTTCCCCGTCGTCGGAACCGGTAACAATACGAGATGGCTCGAATCCATTCTTTTCGAACGAACTTTGTTTGCCGACGCGAGGCGCCGACGTGTTCACCCCTGGTTTCGAACGCGTCCAGGGAAACGTTCGCACCACCGGTCGCATGATTAGGACACTTGTGTAGGTCAGATTGAACCAGGACTGTTTTTAGGACACTTTTTAGATCGTGCTAAAGTAATCGAGACACACATCGACGCGTCGACTTTAACCCTTAGCACTCGAATGGCGACTATAAGGAGTCACTAAAAATTGCTATATCAATATTCAATATATTTTTCACATTATTAAATTTTTTTTTGTAATTAATAAATTACTAAACTCTTCAGTATAAAAATAGTCTAGGTAAGAAGAAATGTTTCGTTTTGGAGTTAATATAGCTTCGAATGCAAAGGGTTAACCCTCGAAGGACCAGAAGGGTCCATCGGACACATCTCAGTAATAAAACTTGTGTAAAATTGAAATTTTTATGCTCAGGGCATTCGAAAACATCAATGCTATGTAAAAAATTTATAAAATCAATAGACCAGGTTTCATGAAATTCCTGGAACAAAAATATTGTTTTTTCTTAACTATTTTGCATATAGGGGTCCGTTGGACCCTTCTCTTATATTGCTTTTTGGTGAGGGTTGAACCGGCACTCGTGTTTCAGCTTAAAATACGAGGGTCAATTAAAAAGTTAGCTTCGCTACCACGTATCACCGTTTCCAAGATTAGGACACTCTCTCTCTCTCTCTCTTGTGCAGGTCACATTAAACCTGGCTTACTTTTAGGAAATTTTCTGGTTCATGCAAAAACAGTTGAGGCTTCGAAGCATTTCAACCAGTAGCCATGCATAAAATATGAGAGTCAGTTAAAAAGTTAGGCTCACTCGTATTAAAAATAATGAAGTATCTTCAGTTTAATTGTTCCTTCATCGTGTGATACAAAGTGTGTCAGCTATATTTCTAAAACTAGATGTTTATCGTAAGTAGCACCAGTTCTCCTACCTCTTGGTTGAAAGATCTCGGGGATATTATATGAAAAAAGGGGTAATTTATTTCATAAAACGAAAACTAAAATAATTAAATACTGGTTAATTCCTCGACCCTGTTGTTGTCAATCTACATGACCGTGACAATGACTTTAACTGTTTAAAATTAATTAACAAATTAACTACAAATAACTTAAGACGGCAGAATCGTGTATTCGAATGAAAAGCATAGCGTTCGTTTGAGCCGCTTCTAGTCAATCGACGACGTTCCAAGACCATGGCGGTCGTCACAAATAAAAATACCTTGTAGACGGACACGTTTAAAGCCTGGCAGGAATCCGGATGCAATTTGCATTGAAAGCGGGTTCCATTCGGTCTTTAAACGTCCACCGGATATGCCCCGCACGAACCGACAAACAAGTCTCTCTCTTAACTCAAAGAAAATACGTCGGTTGGCCTCGGCTGGAAAGACGCAAGAGTTTTCAATGAAATATTCAGACCGCGGCCTTCAATGGCATTCATGCGTCCCAGACCTATCGTTTGCCGTGCAGGTGTGTTACGTTGAATCTAAGTACTGATGCCAGAAGCATCCTTCATAATCTGCGCACTTCTTTCACGGTGCTCAGCGATTTAAAGCACCTACGAGCGACGCGTACACCGCGGTACACAGAATTGCAAACGCTGGGAGGGGGCGGGTTTCGCGAGACAGATACGAAACTCTAGGCGTCGTAATCTCGTACGTATGTACGCCGTACGCCGCAAACGCTCTTCGCTCGCAAAGTGAAAAATCCCGACTCACAATTACATTCTTTTCGCTTGCTTTCTGCAACTTTCCTTTAACGAATTCGCGAAACGAGCCTGGAGTGAGATTTTATTCCAATTACGGGACGCAGAAAATTAAAATCACGACTCGCGCCCGCGTCTATCCATACGCGTCTTGTTCTACTTGCTGGCATTAAGGACCTCTGATGCTGCTTCCGTTATGCTAGCTCACACCATCTAACCCATACATCTCGTACAAACTAATTCATTTCGGCGTTATAAATTTTTCTTACTATTTCTGTACAGTCTAATTCGACAAATTGGGTTTTATTCGTATCGTATTTTAATTTGATAAAATCGCATGTCAACACTATCGGAAAGATCTCGAAATGTGTTTCAAGGGAGAGAAAATGGATTTGTGTCGTTAAATAAATTGTAAAAGCGTCCGACAGATAACTAAACCGGCAGTAAAAATGATGACAGCGATAATTGGAATTCTTCCGAACGGTGGACAGCTTCGAGCGAGATCGGTAGCGCGTTTAGTGTGTCTTAAAAACAGTAGGAGCACCATTTCCGACCAGTCGTTATATAAGACGCTTCGATCGAGATTTCTCATGAATGTCTTCGTAACAACCTCCGAATAGCTTTTGAAATGGTGGTTCCTGTCGATGGATTCCGCGAGCGAGGCCACTCGGGAACACACCGGCGAACGTAATGTTTATTACCAGGATTCTTTGGTTTATTTCCGTGGAGAGGAAGGCCGTTGGCTCGATTTAACCTGCTATGACGGCTTACTCAAAAGGATTTCCCTAAGAGGGCTGATGAAAGAGAAAAGAGGGGAACGATTTAATCGACCAGAAGCGAGCGCACGATCGTATGGCTGCTGAAGCCAATAAGAACGCGTCCTATAGTGATCGATCGACCCCGGTTTCGGCAGATTGTTGTTACAGCGAAACAAAAATAATTTCCTGCGACGATTGCTTCGAAATCTCTCTCGCTACTATGGGAAAAGACGTGAAGTACAGCGACTTCGCACGTTTCAAAATAAAAATTATTACATATTTTAAATCGAAATACAATTTAGACACGCGACAATAAATGTTGATATTCTTTTTCTACTGGGAAATTAGCTTCAAAATGTACTTCAGAAATGCAACGATTCTATTAAGTCGTATTTATATATTATCACATATAAATCCACATCTAAACAGTTATATTATTAGTAATTACACATTAAATAATTATTCGCATGAGTTTGAGCCTCGTGGGCTCAATAGCTTATGGGTTGAGGGGTTGAATATATTGAGATTAAAAGTTTGAGGATTTTCCGAAAATTTTCTGGAGTTCTCTTCGAAGGATCAGTGTTTAAGAAACTTGAAATGTAATCCAGCGACGGGATACTTTCAATTTGAAACGGTACGCGATAAGCCCGTAAGGCCCGTAACACGGCGATAAATACGTCCATCATCCCCCGGACAAAAGGTTTCGCGCTTAATCCGCAGCCGATTGAAAACGCGTCCTCCGTAAGAAGCAATCGGACCGTCGATCATCCTCATCTCGATAATGTAAATTTATTCGCACCGATTGATCCCGTGTGGTGGGTGGATCACGGCTGCTCCTCTCCCGGTCTTAGTCGGGCCACGCGGATTTTTATTGTCCGCGTGGAAACTTTAATGGAAAGATTACACTCGGGCGAACTTAAAGCAAATTGGTACGCGAACGAGTCAACTGGTAGACTAATAAGCGCCAGGCGATGGGATAGCGCCACGTGAGGATGAACCTGCGAAGATTCTCTAGTACCGCCATTCAACTTTATGAATAGTAATCGCGATATTTTCAGAACGGCTCTTCAGGTTTGCGATCCTCGATTTTCCTTATTAAGAGACCGGTCACATCCGCTATCGCAAATTCAACTACATGAAAATTATTACAGCAAAAAAAATCAGAGCTCCAACTGATTGATATTTCATATTTGATCAAACCTCATACAATAGATTAATATTAGAAAATGAGCTTCTCTGGAATCTTCTTTATTAAAATTGTAGATTAAAAAGTACACAATCTTCCCCTAACGATATTCTCTATGTAGCTTCTACGATATTCAAGCGAATATTAACACACACAGTTTCCTTTAAATTCCAAATTGGTTAATGGAATCCGGGATTATTTTTAAAACGTGTGTTCTGGTTGTTTGTAGAGTAACAAGAAAATGAAGAAAGAACTGTGAATTAATTTGCACAGCTAATATAATTCTCATCCTTATGTTTCTTCTAAATAATGGCGTGTTAACTGCATACCCTATTAAGGGTTCTACATGAAAATATAAAAATTTATTTTCATTTTTCTAAATAATGATATAGTAACAGTTTACCCAGTTGACGATTCTATAAACAATTCATACAAACATTCATTTTAAAAAAGACAGTTATGAAATTGAAGAATATATCAATTAAACCACGTTTCCGACAATGTTATAAATGTATGAAATGCGCAGTCTAACTACTGTACCCGCAACATTTTATTTTTCCATGAAACTTTAAGCGGTGCTACCCGTTTTTGAAATTTTTAGTAACATCGTGCTTTCAATTAATGTTCTCCAACAATTCCATGAAATCGTGAATTATGAAAGGTGGATATTGTTCATTCTGTGTAGATGTATCTCCGCTGGCTTTTGAATTTTTTTGACAGAAACATGTTTTACAGATTCACACAAATCCGTTCTCGTCATTGTTTAACACATGACTCTGGAAAAAAATATTCGCAGCATTCATTCTTCGTTAAGTCATCCTTTTATATAGTTCCATTGTATCAGTAGAATATTCTGTACATATAATTCCTTTTATCAGTTAATTATTTTATTATACAGATATTATGTCACAGCAGAATAAGCAATATTTATCAAATCGTATCAATAGTACAAACGTTTTTTTCCTGTCATTTGAAATTTGTAACCGTTCATTAACAGAACCTTTCCACGTCGTGATTTTTTAATTTCAGCACTATTTCGAATCTCGCCACGGCGATAATATTAATATCAATTCGGGTATATTGTTACTAGAAACGTACATGCTCCCGAGTAACGAAACGCCGAAGACTTTCCGGAATGAGGGCACCGATCGGCTCCCGATCGTTGAATTTCATTCCGCTGAATAGCCTCGGTCAAAGAAGAACGATCGCGGCGAGATTAAAGTGGCAGCTTTTAATCCTGAGCCTTATTAGCCTTCGTGTTCGCAGTTTCGCGCTCCGGGTCTCATTCACGGCGTCATTGTGCGCCGGGATCGCTAAACGAAACCGTGGAACGCTATTGTTTATTGGACTAAGCGTCGCGAACAGAGACGACACTTGACGGCTCGTTTTCAACGAGCCTTTCATGAGAACTCCGACAAAACGCGGACTATTAAATTCCTCGGTGCGTCGAACATTTCGAGACGATCGGCGAATCAATTTTCATAAGGATCTACGCAAGACTTTTCGTTGTACGTTATTTTGTATTTTATTCCGACGTGATTTTCGGACCTTATTTTTGAAAAATCTTTATACGAGTTTCGTAGACCGTTTTATCGGAATCGAAGGAAGTATACTGCTTTACGAATGTAGTTAGTGCATTAAGATGTATCTATATGTATTTTACTATTTGAAAATATTCGTGCAAATTTCTCGGGTTATTTTATAAAAGGCAGAAAGAATAAAACAAATTGTAACGTGTTAGTAATGTTTACTGAAGAACATTTTCATGCATTTTACAAGTTAAAAATTAAGAAATGCTATAAGTGCATCAAGATGTGTACTCTATGCATTTAAATTGATCGGTACATCCACTACTCATTGATATTTACATATGCAGTTAAATGTAAGTCTAAAAATGAGAGTCGTGAGTCGTTAAATGTATCTGTGTTCTGTTAAATCTTTAAGTGTTTGGTAAAATTCGGTTCAAATATTTTCAAGTGGTCAGATCCGCTTTTCGCTGATTATAGAAACGTATGGGACACTTGGGTACGTCATTGGGGATATCCAGCCCGATTCTTTCGCATTGAATCGCGATTCGTTGCTCGTTCGTCGCCGATTCGGCGGTCCGTTTATGTGTGCCGATCGATTTCTCGGCGAACGGACGAGCTAAATCGGCGACTTTAACCGAGTAGAGTAATTGCGAGCGTTCGGGTGCCGGCCATAATAAAGTTGAATGGTATATTTCAGAATCGTGCAACCAATCGTTGGGGATGGAGTCCGGTGACATACCGGATTCAGCCATTACGGCGTCCTCCTCGTATGTGACGAACGTCGGTCCACGGAACGGCCGGTGAGTACATTACTTTTACGACATCGACGATCCTAGACGCGTTAGACGGCATTACGGCCGCCTTTTCAATGCGCCTCAGAGAGGACAGATCAAACCGGCCCGCGACAGACACGCTTTCCGCATTAACGTCTGCCTCGGACCCGGCTCGATTTTCCACTCTTTCTCCTTTCACTTCTATTCTGCATCAGTCCGCCCGTCGTGTTTAATTTGTGACTATAATCAGGAAAATGGCACCGGCAAATTATTTTCGACGGTCTCGATATTTCTCTCGCCACGAGACTTTCCAGAGATTCGAAAATTCGAAGCGATATTGCTCGTGAATTGATATGTAAATTATTGAATTACATAGATGATGTTAAATATAATTTTTTTAAATGCTAGTTTCTATAGATTCAGCAATTATTATCTGATTCTGCCGTCGAGGCAAGTGGAAAAGATTCTTTAAATTTTCTATAAATTAAATTATAATTTGCAAACAATTTCTAAAGTTTATGGGTGTCACTTGGTTTGCAGAGCATGTTTAGTGACAAGGAAAAGTGATTTAGATTGTTAGGAATGGAGACAAATATTCAATTTAGTGCCGTTTCTCGTATTCAGTAGTGTCAGTTTGATTATGGTCAGACACTACGAACGCCTCGAAAATGAGCACCATTCGGGCCGCTTGAGCACCTTGTGCAGATGTCTCAGGGGAACATGTTTCGCATGCAATTATACGTCGCACAAATGAACCGTAATCCAATTCAATCAAGCCAATTAAATTCAGAATACTGTTTAACAAAGAAGTGTTGAACGGATCATTACTCAAAACATTCAATATTTCTGCCATTAAACTGTTTTCTTAAAAGCTGAGAGATAATATATTTAATTATTTGTAACTATCAGATATCTTGTTCGAGTAACTCACAGAAAATAAACAGAAAAGAAACAATTAACAAAAAGTTAAAGTAAAATAAAAATTTGGCTAAATTGTAGATATTTACGTAAATTATTATCATGAGCAGAATTGCAGAAAATATATTTAAATAGATTTCTCTTGTAATTTGCGTTTTATCGCTTTTAAAAATTTTAGATATTTTTAAGATATTTAGTAAAGAAAAGATGATAATGGTATTTTGAAAAATAGTATTCCACGTTATCAAAAGTGACGGCTTATCCAATTAACAATAATGATCCTTTTATTCGGGGAACTCAAACCCATCACCTAGAATTCTCTCTCTGTCCCGATATTTACCGTGTCGCTATACATACTACTGCGGCATCAACGGAAATATAATATCAATTAATTATGTCTGTCCGATTCGGGTGAAAAATTACCGACGGTCATTGTAACGGAGGATACGGTGAAATGAACCGTGAATTGAATGCGAACGATTTTGACATCGTTGCTTTATCGGCACGATTATTACTGTGAAATTCCAACCTTTCCTTCGTCGGACACGTATTTTCGATGAAAATGAAAATTAATTTCATATTCCCTTTTTCGGTCATTATCATTCCTGAAATTCCAGTTCTTAATGGCGTACTTTCGCTGAAATGTTGTATCCCTTCCTCGTTCAGCCCTTTCATCAGCTACTAAATAAATTTATAGACGAATGTTAATTTTCTCAACGTATCGTCATTAATACACACAATGCACCTTGTACAGCATTCAGTTCAATTTATTCAATCTACATAATCAATATGTACCACGGTAATATAAACCCGGTCATCTGTTAACTTCAATATAAAATCAGCAATCTCAAGCTTCTGGAATTTTTTGAAAACCAATTTTACGGGCAAAAATTCGGAAAAAATTCACAATCGTGTATGCTGTACGGTAGAATGTACATGAATTTTTTCGCCACATTTCACATTTAATTCGTTAAACGGTATCCACCCTGAAACTACCCCTTTGGGTATCGACTTGACACTCGCTATAGAGGGTTTCCTTTGAGAGTCCTGTCGAATGGTACGAAGGAAGATCGATACACCCTTTAACCCTGTAGTGGTAAAAATTGAGCAAGGTCATGTAACAATAAGAGATTTTCTGGTGCAAACAGGCTGCGGAAGGAGACAGCCGGCGGTGCCTGGTGCCCGAAGAATCAAATAGAACGGGGAATCCGTGAGTGGCTCCAAGTGGATCTTCCCGGACCTCATGTGATCACCGGTGTACAGAGTCAGGGTCGTTTCGATCACGGCCGTGGTCAGGAATACGTCGAAGAGTATACCCTCGAGTATCGGCGTCCCGGGTTCACCGAGTGGCAGCGATATAAGCGCTGGGATAACAAGGAGGTACGTGCCGGCGTCTGTTGACAGTGGCGAAGAAGTAAGTCAAGTCGGACGATACCGAATAACGGTCCCCGCAATCAACCGTGTTCCCCTTTATTTTCCTTTCGCGGATTAGCCCCGCGATACCACTAGCCAACAGACCGGGAAGTTCACTGGGTCACCGGAACACCACCGTGAAATTGACACGAACGAAAAATAAATTTGCGTACGCGAAACGCGTCGGACGCACGGTCCAACGAAACGCGATTTTACTGGACGTCCGCCAAAATTTTCACCCCTGTTCGGTCGCACGTCATCTGCGAGCATTTGCGAATTTTGTAATAATTAATTAGCATCATTCCACATTTCGAACTTCAAATTGGCTTCTATTAGTGTACGTTTACTCTATCTCGGTGGTGCCTGGGTCTATTATGAACCAGAGTATTAAATTACAGAGCTCAATTACTCAATGTCCGATGAATAAATCAAACAAATTGCTGTTCCATTTTCGACAGAAAGACGAGTGTACAAGAAATATCTTAAAACGTATGTGTAACAGAATTGATAAATAAAGTTTCAAATGGTCCTAAATATTGTCAATTTTATAGTTGTAAAAGAGGTCTTCTGTTCGACGATTGAGAGAAAAAAGAAAATTTTAGTTCTTTTTATGTCAAGTTCTTAGAACTTTTTCTTTAGCATAGAGTTAGAAAAGGTTAAACTTTACCACAGGAAACCAGAAATTTTTAAATTTTTATTATTTAATCCTGTGGTTTTTGGCGAGAAAAATCCGAAATCCAAGTTTCAATCTAGGGGATCACTAGTTCGAAACTTATGCTTGTATATAGATGTGCGAGCACAGTCAAAAATATTTAATATTGCACGTAATATTTTCCTATGGCGCGCAATCGTGTGCACTTGTATAAAATCAGAGTAATAGCCTGTATTTAACGCAGACACGATAATTGAACTCGTAAAGCTTTTGATTAGAGAGATCATTATCTATATTTATAAATTTGAGAGTATAATAACAAGTAGATCGCGAGCGTTATGCAAACTGCAATGAAATAAAGATCGCGATGGAGGCTGATACTGCACGTAGCAAGTTTTACGAGCGCAATAAAATTCTTATTACAAGAACAAAATTATGCCTGCGTCTCTTTATGACAAATTAACTTCTAACATTACGAACTTGCATGATCATCTACAATCGTCCCAAACGAGGTTGGGCCAAGGATTATTGCGTTTTCGAGGCATTAACGTTAAAATGCCTCACTTATCTGCAGGAAACAAGTCTATTCCCTCTGTCAGCGTAAAATTTCGACGATATCAAATTCTTCGAAAGAGGTATTAGACGTTCCTTAAAATCTCGATATTTTCTCAATAAATTCGAAATGAATATCAGAAAAACAATCGAAACAAAAGCTGATTGCGCGAGTCGATGCAGCGTGAAACCGGAATAATTTTAGCATCTGCAGTAACAAAAATAAAATCCAGCGATCGAAGTTAGATGAAACAGTGTCTCACTCGTATCGAACAACACAAGTGAACGCAATTAGAGCAGGAGAAGGACTCAAGAATGGCTGAAACGTGACTAAACGTCAGTCGCGGAGTTTCGCTCTATTTCGGATCGACGCGAGAAACTTGGGGAAAAACCAGGTGAACAGGCGATCTTCTTATTCCTCGGGTGTCCGCGATTCTAGTCACGGGAGACGCGAACTCGCGCCCACTTAACTGTTCTCAAAGATTGAACCGGGAACAGAGAAAAGTAGGATACGGCCATCGATAACTACGTACACGCCGGAAATCGTACCGCGCCCCTCGTAATGTAAGGTTAAGAGGTGCCCGCCGGCAGCGAACTTTTCCGGCGTCGAGTACTTTCGCTTCTTTTTCCTCCTCTTCTTCCTCCGCCTCCTCTTCCTTCTACTCGTCTTCCTCGGGTTCTCCTCTATTTACGAGAAAATCAAAGTTTACGCGACGCGGGAGCCTCTCTCCGCGTTATCAGCGGGCCACGGTTATAATCTCCGACGAGGATCGCACGGTTTCGGGGATTCGCTATCGAAACGCTGGTATCGCCCGGGAACCGGCGTCGTTATCAATTTCCTAACGGCACGATTCGAAACGCAATACACCGGGCGCGTTCGACTTTGCAGACAACGATTAAATTCGGAGCAATCCGTACCCTCTCCCCCCTCCCAGGATCCACCCGCGCCGCGGATCGTCGAATAATTAACAACAGTTTCAGTCAAGTAGTTTTAGATGCCGGTCTATAACATGTTCCGGCCGAAACAATAGTTCATTGTACGCTGGTATGGGCGGCGGTTCGGCGCTTGATTTGTTTTCGGCAACTTCTGCGCGAGGAGTCGAAATTTCGCAACGGTTCGAGGACACTGTGTTCTTGCGCCGGACAATGGCCACTGACGTAATTCGCTCAAACGAAACGGGGTACAGTATGCTTCCAGCGAACGTGCACGCGATATTGTCACTGAAATCTTTTATGGGGTAGTTCTTCGACCACCGGGCTCATAAGGCTCCTCTCTAAATGTATAAAGTTACGCTTTCAGATGTTTTATATTATGTTGCGTGTTAAGAGTATCTAGCTTGGTAACTGAAGAACCAATTCGTTTATTTTGTAAGTGTAGCTTGAAATTTTAATAAATACGTCATTTTTATAAAGTAACATAGAGTAGTCACTTTTGATGGTGCTTAGACAAGAGCATCGTATAGCCACAATTTTTAACCTAGGAAAACGGATTTAGCATCAGTTCAACTAATTGTGACCGGCGCGTCCGATAGAATTAAAAATAAAATTATTGATGTTCTTCCATTCGAGGGAATTCGGTGCACAGTTCTCAATGGCGTAGCTTATGTCACTGTAAAGTCGACTGTCATCAGCTTTCGTTTAAACCTTAATAAAACGTAAACGTTGTAAAGAGAAGACTTTCGATCTTCAAATCTGCGGAAAATTCATTCGCGAGAAAAATTTTTCAATTTCTCTGGAGACGCTTCAATCGGTAGTACTTTCGAGAGCAAGCATATTTTTAATTTTGCACCTTATGCAAAATTGAATGATGTAAAAGTAGAAGTCTGAAACTTTCAAACGAGACCAGGATTACTACCGTTCGTTTATTAATGAGAAAATTTGACATTGCATAGAGATCTATGTATTTACGACTAATCGACTCTTTGCCTCTATAATAAATTAACATTGACTTCCGTCGAAGTGACTGTCGCCGATTCCTTTGTTCAAGGATATTCGATCAATGAATCGTAAATAAATTCGCGCCGGAGCCATGTTTCCAGGATGTATGTTATCGTAACCATATAATTATCGGGTTAATTGCGATAATTTAGCTGATTTAATTACACCGGCCGATTAATGTGCCCGCGACGGCCGCGAATCGAGTTAACGGGTCCCCGCGATGTCGGACGCGCAGATTATTTTAGCCGGCCGCGGGAACCCGATACAATTTTGCGGATCTGATAATAATGCCGCGGCGTTGATCGCGGCCAACCCGATCCGTAAACGTAGAAACGACGGGACGTGATGCACGAGCGGCCCGCCGTCACATCGACGTCGATATTAATCAGCTTTACCCCCAAAATCTCAGCGCGACCCCGTACGCCGTTTAGACATAGATCATGATTGCATCGGTAGAAGGCAATGCCACCGCGCGGTTAATGCACCGTCTAGTCCTGATTGCGTAAATTATCAGTCGAATAAATCTGAATGTCACGGTACCGTGAGCAACCTCGAATTATCGACTTGATCGGTGTAATTAAATATCACCGAAATATATAACGCGCGCGCGCGCGCGCCACCCTCCGTTTTAGTTTTACCCGACTGTCGCCGACTCCGTTCCTCCTCGTGCAAATAATTTAGCGTACGTTGTTTTTCGCTCGTCATAAACGCACGGCTTCCGCGAGAAATTATTCAAACGATTTTATATCTCCTGTCTCGAATTTAAAATTATTTTAGATTGCTAGTACGTGGACCGCGGAATGCATTGTTAGAGGACCCACTTTAAATTATTTTTCATTATTTCTCTATTTGTTCTAGATTACTTCTTCCGCTAAATTAATTTAATCGATCCTCCTTGTGGTGTTTCATCGCATAATTTTGTTCTATTAAAGTTTCATTAAGAACAGGTCTGGCTAATAACATTTTCTAATGACATTTCGTTGCATTATTATGGTAATTCTTGTATCTATCCTATTTCTTCGATGAAAACATACAATTGAGTTTTTATGAACTAATCTCGTCCATAAAAGTTTGACTGAGAACAGGTTATTGTAAGAAATATAGTAAAAATAATATTCTATATTTCCACATATTTCTCTACATATAATTTCACAATAATACTGAATTTGAAACACATCTAATTTTTAGTTTCATAAACCAAAAAACGAAATGTTCACAACATTATGATAGTATTTTATCCATTTATACAGTACAATAATATTTATGAACAAAGTGTACCGTCGTTCATGGACCCGTAAATCATTTTTATTTGTTAAACGCAACTGTTTGCAAGATCCGAAAGACAAATTTGGCTTTATCAGCGTGGAAACAGATTTTTCCTGTTTGCTCCAGGTACATTCATTGAACGAAATATTGTTTGGTTAACAGGAGTCATTGAAAAGTCAATGATCGTTGGATATTTCCCAGCATGAATTGTAACGCCCGTTCGGAATATTGTCGATTTCTCCATAGAACTGGCTATATACAAAAATTTGTAGTTTCCATTTGACGCAATAAAAGTACTCGCAGTACGTCGTTCGGTGTAGTTCAGTAAATTATTCGACGACTGCAAAAGTTCGTGTCCGATTTTCAAACAGCTCCAGCCCATTTCCTGAAAAAAAACCACATTCAAACATTGAGAGGCACTTGTAGAAAGTAGGGTCTACTCGATAATTGTCCAAAACACGGGTCTGACCAGGGACAATTCTGGGCTAGATATTTGGGAAAATTATCGGGTAGAGACTGTAATTGGCTAATAAAACTATTAGTTTAAAACGTGTCCGCTCATGTTTTATTTTCTAATCGGACACCAACTTTTGTAATCATCATCCAGAGAATCATCTGCAGAGAAAAACAATTGTGTCTCGATCGGGTCTGCTTGGATTTTTCAGGTGCTGGCCGGAAATAGCGACACAGCGACTATAGTGTCGCATCGATTAATCCCGCCGATATTTGCCAGCCAGATCCGTGTTTTGCCGCACTCCGAGCACAGGCGCACCGTTTGCCTTCGAATCGAGCTGAGAGGCTGTCAGGACACGGGTGAGTGCTACCAATGAATTTACCGTAAGTCTACAGCGCCTAGGCACAGAATACAACCGGGTCCGGTAGCCACACGTGCCTCGGAACGCTCAAAAGTACAAATGTTTGCGCTCCGACTTAAAAAGGAAAACTTGCGAGCCAATAGTTGAAAGAACGTCCCGCTGAAAGAGTCGTTAAACCGGCACGCTCCGAACGACATCATTCGGAACATCTTACGCAGCAATAATCGTAATACGCGGTAATTCAAATAAAGCACGTTATTGTAACCGGCCTGGCAAAGAACACGATTCAATCAACAACTATTCAAATTTCGAGTTCGACTCGCGTACAACGAGAATACACGTCGCGGGTGCTCGGAAGTTTCGTGCATTAGCATTTCAAATGCCAGAAAAGACAATCCGAGCGGTGCAAGTTCGAACGGATTTTACTATGGAACGTTTACGCGAATACTTCAATTAAAGCTGGAAAATCTCGAACAAAAATCCTAATTGATATTGCGGAAACCGTGCGATGGATACGGATCTTTATGCAAAATTACAACTGTCGATTCCAATTTACTGGAACCGATCAGCAATTTATTACTCCAGTCCTAACAAGTTGCAAATAATGTCTCGATACTCTCGAATGACTTTTGTACCGTTTGAAGCTATGCTCACCCATTTTTGTCGTAAACGCGTAATGTCCACAGTCTAACGATGACGGAGACACTCTCGCGTCGCGTTTCAGTTGACGCGCCTCCATTCCGCAAACTGACAATATTATGCCGTAGTTCTCATATTGTTACTCGAGCTTCCGCGTATTCATTGTTTGCATTATGCGTGAGCAATGCTTCAGTATACTCTTGAGCATCAAAGCGAAAACGCTGCGTACATCCAAGTAACAGTGAATTCATGAGATTGTTCTACGAACTTGTCTCGTCGGAAAGTCAGTTGACATGATCGAATTCTTATGGACGTCCAACACGTTCATTCCTGTTTCTGAAATGTGTGTTAATTGTGTCACTGATTCTACAGAGGATGACGCTACTGTAATATTATTTTATGATATGGGACAATACAAGCACAGTACAGTCGATCTCCAAAATGTACATAAACAGTACATAAGCTAACATAATTTTCTGTCAAAAACAGCTGAAGGTGCACTCTTTCCAATGGTATTATACATACAGGGTGACCCCACTTTTGTGCCAGAAAATTTGGGAGGTGTTAGAAGAGGTCATTCTAAACATGGTTTACTTTTTTGTGTTTTTCCAAATTCGGCCCCATTTTCGAGTTACAACGAAAAAACCGAACCTGCCAACAAATAACCGCCGAAATGTGTCAAAGGGCTGCGAAGCACGCAAGAAAAAGATGCGAAAAGTGCATAGAAAAAGAAGTAGGCCATTTCGAGCAATATTTGTGAAATAGTTTTTAAAAAATAATAAAATTAAATACATTTAAAACTTTTAAATTAAAAGGTGTTTTGAATCTTGGCCAACTATCCTACGCTTGGATAAACAGTAAAAAAGTATGAGGAATGCTTCAAACGCATATTGGTTTGTAGTCCACATTGAAACAAATAAATCAAAAAAAGAATCATCGACAGATGTTAATACATTGCTGAGATATTTAAAAAAAATATTGCACTAAAAAAACTCGATTTTTTCGTTGTAACTCGAAAATGGGGCCGAAATTGGAAAAACACAAAAAATTAAACCATGTTTAGAATGACCTCTTCTAACACCTCCCAAATTTTCTGGCACAAAAGTGGGGTCACCCTGTATATACCACTTGTACAATGCAATCCCCTGTTACAATGACCCTATACAAAGTGGCGAAAGAAAACGTGTGCAAAAATCGAGGTTGTGCGACGAAAGAGGTCAGTCATAGTGATTCGTGGTGTCCACAACTCTACCACGAGCTCGAGAACGCCGAACACCTCGTGGTGGGAGACGCTGTTAAGCAACTAACGAGGCTCTACCGTATTGACATTTGTCCTGTTGGAATTTGAATTGTTCTTTCTTGCTCAACGACCTGTAGAAAAATCGATTACTCGTTGGTTTTGAGTCGGGCGCTCTTTGTTGTCGACGATGCGCGAATCTCGCGGCGAAGAAACGTCGGTATGTAAATTTCCAATCCCGCGGGAATGTAAGATTGAAATTCCGGACAGCCGGCGATTAATTTCCAAATTGCAATTTCATTCAATTTCGCGAACGACGACTCAGACAGAATCCAGGCCGGCATGGAGTCCAACTGCGACGCTGGATCCCATTAACGCTCGTAACAGCGTTATACCGGCTAGTTCATTGGCCACTCTCTCTCTCTCTCTCTCTCTCTCATCTCTCTTCCTCGTTCTCCCTCTCTTTCTCGCACAGGCCTGTACATTTATTTTCGACCTACTCCGGTTACTTAAGCAAGTTAAATGGAACCGACACCGAGGATATTGTGCCGGCACTGGAACGCGTCCGCCATTGTTTGATACGCAATTTCTCACATTCCCCGTGCACGCAATGGCGTGTCGCGGTGTCGCGGACTCGCGAAAACTTTCGAGCATCCGCTCCAGATCTGACAGCGAGCTGCACCATGATTTCTGCGAGCACGCTTTCGTGTCGTTCCGGGATAAGATATTCTTTATCCCGGCCTGAAGAGAACTTCCAGGCCCTAGGAGGTGTTGACACCGCGATGGAAATTTATTTATAGGATCGCGTGACTGGAGCGGGGAATAAAATCCAAAAATGAAGTGTAGAGTCGCCGCATTACGGATTTTGTGTTGTTGCAACGTTGCAGGGGAGCGTTTAGGAGCGGTTCGTGAGAATTTCTTTCCCTTCGGCTAAGTATTTGCATGGACGCTCTCAGAGTGCTTGTGATTACTGCTTTGAGATTTTTCGTTTTGATAGATTAGCGTTGAACTCGCCATCGTCAAGCGAGACTGGCTCCCTATTTTGCAATTTCTGAAGTTGTGGAGACACTTCCTTGGGAAACAACTAACTGCGTTGTAATAATAAATGTGTTAGATATAACTAAATTTAATCTTCTCATTTTGTGACATACTTCAATTAAATTATCTTCGTCTCTTGTAACAATCCTTGACATAATATCGCATTTATGGTGAATATAATAACAGTTAGATTATTAAAAGAAAATGGCTCCAAGAAAATATTTTATAGGTTTATAGCTTTGCTATATGTAACAAAAAGTAAATAATAAATTTTTAACATTAGGCAAAAATACATGTGCGTTAAATTCGAATTTTCAATGAGACACCTGGTTTCTACAATATATTTGTCTACAATATAAACGGAAAAAAGAACAGAGCAGTAAAATAATTATAATTTACTGAAATAGATTTGTATATTTGCATGGCTTTGTCCAAGTATTTGCATATTAGCAAGAAATATTCAATAAAATGATTGTAAATATACACAGGATTTTTGATGATAACTATAGTCACACCTCTGTTCGGTTGCCGTGCTATCAACGACGACGAGCGTATTGCCTGCTTTCAGGGACTGTTGGTCCCAATTGAATGCTCATAACAAGTCTGCGGAGTTTATGCGTTTATACCAAACGTAAATAGATTAAATACAAAATTGTGGAGGCGTTAGAAAAATTTAATGACATAGTTGTATCATTTTCGACTTACTAAAATAATTAAAACAGGAAATATATTTTCATTTAACGGTCGTTTATGAAAGATCTATGAAAGCAACGATAAATTCTTGCACCGAGTTATGGAACATACAATTCCGTGGGCCATACTGTTCTGCATAAAAAGAATTGCCAGCGACGAATGAGATAGCACTTTTTTCCATATCAAGAGTCCCAGGCGACGACTATCTCGTAAGTATCGATTCCACGAGGAACACGATATGTTAAGCCACCACCGTTGTCACGAAAATGTTACGGTGACTGTAATATAGAATTTAACACGACACCTCGTGAAGGATCGATGCGAAATGCATAATGTCGGCCGGGAAACATTTGCACAAGAAATAAGGGGCTATCATTTTTCATTACTCCCGGCCTGTTACAGAAGAGATCATCTGACTTTTATAGACCATCGCCACTAATGTATTGGGTTGCCGCTAGACAGTGTAAACATACAGTTTGCAAAATAATTTAACGAGGCGTGTTCGACATATTCTTAGAGGCGGACGATTTGTCAATATCTTCTTAAAAAATATGAAGCGCGTAGAAATTTCAAAATTATGTTAAATCACTCGACGAGGGACAATTGAATTTTTGTTACTTAAAATTAGTACGAAATATTTAACAATTGTACAGCTACAGATTAATAGATAGTGAATCGTTAATATTTTGAACAAGAAATATAAGCAGAATTTTGCAATCTTTTATATTTTATGAAAAATAGTTGTGCAGGAAATAAAATTGTGAAGGCATAATTTATGAATATTATTCACTTATTTTCGACTTATTAAATTTGTTGGAAATACATTTTCATGTGATTTCTGTTTCGTACGATCGATGTAGAAAGTACAAAATTTTAATCCAATTTTAATAAGTTTTTCTGTTATTGCAAGTAGTATTAAAAACAAGTAATATTGTTGAACATGCACATTCATTGAACAATTTTCGAGCACCATTGTAAAGTAAGCTTTTCATCTTTCTTCTAGACTAACCGAAGCAAAAGAATGCAGAAAAATCGTTCCCCCGGTGGTTCTGAATAAGGCGAGCCTCAAACGATGAATCAATTGACCCATATTTTATGTATACACGAATTAATATTTATGGACGATACACGTGCCAGGATTAAATACAATTTTCGAAGGTTGCTGCATTTAATAAGTCGACCGGGAATAAAGGGGAAAGTCTGAATGCTAATTAAAGCGAGCAATAGTGGCGCTCTTAGAATACTCGGGGCAATGAAATAAAAGTAAGGGAATACTTCGCCGTCGTATTGGCCATCTCTGTCTTGTTGACCTAACCTACATACGTCTTCCCTTTTTCCACACAGTATAACAATCAGCGCAATAAAACAAAATACAAAATCGTTTCTCCATTTTCTTGATTTATATAAAGTTTCTTTGTTATTTCTTATTGACGTACAGAAGTATTAGATAAATTATTCTATTGATATCCTCGATTTTTATGCGAATATTTAATCCTTATTTAATAACAATTTTAACACAATCTGAGTAAAAGTAGTGAAGTTTGGTTACATTTTTCTCCCAGCTCACGCAACTTTAAACATTCGTTTCTAATATCAATGTTCAGTCTAATAGCACGTTTCTGTTCTCGTTTATAGTTCGTCCGATATGGCTGCGAGTATAATATTGTAAAGCCAGCATTATAGAATGCACGAAATAACAGAGCACCATTTTAAAATCTATACCCTCTAAATACTAGCCTGTAAATAAACTCTCGTGCACAACCGCTTGAACGAAAAACCCTCGTGCCAGTTCCAAAGAAGTCAGTTCAACAGCCAGTGGCAATCATACATTTTTATTTTGAATAAAAATCCGCAGTTTATTTATAACACGTTCACATCAAAGTACGTCTTACAAAATTTCACAGAATTAAAATAATGGAATTAAGCTGAAGCCTGGAGCTCTGTTGCATCCTAGAAATCCTAATAAAATGTATTTCATTCGATATAGGATCACTATAAAAATTAATTTCTGAAACTAACTAGCCACGTGTGATCGACAAGTGAATCAACGCGTTAAATAATGAAATAGATCTCTGTTGTGCGTCGGACATTAGAAGCTCGTCATCGACGTCTGGGAATCGCGCAATGACCCAGCTGTTTGGACGCAAGAAGGTACAACGGCGGCTAGCAAAACGCTGATCCGTTTTATCGATGTCAGTGTAATGGGCGGGCATTTGCATAAATGATTTTTCTGGGTGTAATATGGAAGCCAGGGTGGTTGGTCTCTGCGAGGAGTTGGGAGGATCGTGAGCGAAAACATTGAAGGGGTTTGGGCGGCTCGGGAACGGGTGACATGAGAGGTTTCACGCTATAAGAAGCGTTCAGAGCGTGTGAGATCGGGGCTCTAGTGGGCGGGAATGCCGGATTTATGGGGACCGTGCACGACATCTGGTTAAAACAACGTTGATGCCGTGCCCTCGGACGGTGAACACGAACGATTACCCCCGAAACGCGGCCACCGAACCGCGCAGTCTTTTAAAACGGTGCACAGCGGTCTGGAAAAACAACTTTTCTTGGCCAAAATTCGATTATTCGATTCTCGTTCGCTCCCCGCGTCGATTAACTTCTTTAATTTACCCGAGACTTCATGACATTTCTTCGTTTTAAAATACACTGTACCAGGGTGTCTCAGAAGTCGTGGTCAGATGGCGATTCTACATCCTGAAAGAAGACGAAAAAAAATAATGATATTTATCTGTACGCATTTATCTAATACGCGTGCTGCGTCTGTGCATGACTCTCCGGATCTACTTGCTGCGAACACTGGCACGTGAATACGCCGGATCTATTTTAATTGTACCACTTAAATTCGCTTGAACACTTTTGCGTGAGAAATGTTTCACTACCGTCATATCTCGATTAAAATCAAGAAATGTAAAAAAATAATTAGCAATTTTGGAGGCAATTTTGGTGCAGCTAATTCACCTTGCGTACAGATATTATCGATAGCTGAAGATAGAAACCATTGGGCTGAGCTCAACCTCTTCTGGTTGAGGGTTGTGATCTCCATTTGTCAGTGGATACGTAAGAAATCCACGATGTTTCGATCGGTAAACTTCGCGAGGTCTCGCAAGTCGTCTGAGCGAGTGATCATCGATTCGGTAACCGTTCCATATCAGCGGCGAACCTCGAAAACGGAAAAGTTGCCGCGCGGAGTTTGTCAAAGATTTTCTGCAACCGTGGAAATATCGAAATTTCGATTATCTTGAAACGGTAGACAAGTGGCTTTTGAAAATGACCCCGTGCGTCGAACGGTTGAAGGCGAATTGATTTCGAAACTTGTTACGAGTGCACTCTTCGCCTTTGAGAGCAACTCCCCTGGAAATTGCTCTAACGACACTCAATGGAACTTCGTAATAATTTGGGTGTGTCGGCTGTACGCGCGGGGGTGCAGATTGCTGGCGTAGATTAGATTAGCGGATTCCACGGATTACAGGGTAAAGTCGCACTAACGACGGCCCTTGCCGCTCTCGCGAGGTGTGCTTTTAATAAGCGCGTTGAGAAAATTGCTCGAGTATCGGCACTGTCTGGGCTAATGGGTTCTAAAACTGATGAAACGCGCCGGAATTACTATAAACGTCCTTTAATCTCGCCGACGGAGTTGATCGCCTCGGGCATTATTAATTCGTATCCGGTAATCCCGATCGAGTAATCGACAAAAGTAGAACAGAAATGGATCGAATAATTTACTAAGCGAGTCTGGACCAGGTCCGAATGAAATATTTCGCAATGAAACCGTTCCTTTTAATTGAACGATTTATTTAAAGAACCGGGTCTTCTTCGATCACTTTCTAATAGCCGATGCTATTAACGACTCCGCCATTCCCGTTCGCTCGCATAATCCAACCCTCATAAAATGTATTTTCAGAAATGTTCGGAAGCCGTTTATAACTTCTCTATTCATCTTTCATCCGTTTCACGTCCTTTTAAGCGTATAGAATTCAAAAATCATTCGACTAACAAATCAAAAGAATAATACAGTACCCATGTTTCAGAAAATTTCTATTTATACTGACAAATCTGTTGTAACTATTAACTACCAAGATGGATCATTAGAGACGTTTCGGTTAGCATAATTTTCAAGAAAAGTGTTTTCATATGCTGCAAAAGTATTTTAGAAAAAGATGAACAACAGCTCGTCAAAGTACAGGTTACAAACTATAAAAATTGTATTTGTGATAAGTTGACTCCGGAATTTCGAGCAAAATAAATATTTTCTGTATAAATTGTGAGAAACAGAGGTTAAATAAAAATGTAATTCTTCTTTCAATAATTCCAATAAACGAAGACTATAAAAATATATTTAAATTCTTCTAATGTCGTTACAATTTTATTCTTCATCTATTTCTGTCACAAGTGCATAAAGTCCGCAATCTAGAATTAGATATAGTCTATTATCGATTCAAGATATATTGCACGAAGTTTCCAAGGTTTCTCAGGAGTCGGGGTTTACGTTTATACGCTAAGCACGGTAATATTCTGAAGGAGTGTATAGATTTTTTCTCGCGGCGGTACGAAATTGTGTGCAGTTTGGATGCAGCAACGCCGAAACTCGCTTGACCGCATCGCGTGACACGCGGGACCGGTTGGGAACGTATGCACCGTGAAATATTAAGAGCAGTTAGGCGATTCCGAGCACGACACAGCGAAGTGGCCGCCGCGTCGTTTTTGCCGTTCATTATTAATTTTCTCGCCCCGTGAGTGCTCAACCCCTCGACACGCTCGCGACACACCGAACGAGTAATAATATCCGTGACTCCGTTTGACGATTCCACCACCGGGCATTCTGTTCAATAATTCTTCGTGTTTCTGTCCGCGAAACTTTCGCGTTATAGGTCACCAGAACTACTCTGGTCGAATCTCCTTTACATAGTGGAGCAGCAGCCACTTTGAGGCAGTATTTGCCAGCGGCGGCAGCAGCTTCGAATTAACACTTTTCCTGCTGGAACTCCATTAATATATTATACTTCTCATTTTCTCTCTGTAGAAAGCCGCGAAAGCGCACACGCATCTGCCGAATTCTACTTTCACGGAAAGGGACCATTTCTAGTTTATTTTTCGATGTCCCGAATGCGCCCATTTTCCCTGTAAAGCAAGATCGTGTAATGCAGAATCAAGTGTGAAAGTTCAACGTAGAAAAACGTGCATCTAATGACAATTTGTTGAACATTATTTCAGAGTAATCAATTTCTTGCAACCTTAGCAGAGCAGTGCAAAATCAAATAAAATGAAACAAATGTTCACTCAACACAGCGACTTTAATAATTTTATCAGCCACTGTGATTTGTGTCTTTTTCTGACCAATTATCATAGAATTTACATGTTGCTAATATCGTTATCACTTCGAAAAATATAAGCAGACGAGACAGAGGTAACCTAATTGAAGTTAACGAGAAAAAAAGTGTCGCGGCACAGATGCTGCGTTTTAATTAATCCCTGTTTGACCGAACGAGCAAATTCATTTTTCCACAAATATTTGAACGACGGATAATGTATGTATGTGAAATATATTTGACACACGTACGTTTAATTAAGCGCTGCTCCTATAAACATGCGAAACCAAACTAATACGTAGATTTGTGGTCGTCCTCCAGAGTTTCGTGTACGGCTGTTTGATGAGTTCCAGATGAATGCGTAAATGGCTTCCAGTTAAATGTTTAAATAACTCCGGATGGTTTGCTGTTTGTAGATGGATGCGATATTTAACTGAAACCACCGTAGCAGTCATATCGCGTTCCTCTGTAAGACGCGGACAACAATCGCTCTCTATTTAACTTATTAATGGCGTCGCGACCATCGGAGCCGTGTTGCAAACCAGAAAATTTATTTCAGTAGAAAAACGTACCCTTTAATCAGACACACACACTTAAAATTGGCACGATGCGGGAAATCAATCAGTCGATCAATTGAAATATCCTGGTTAACGGTCGTCGTTGAACTCAAAATATACCACATATTTTTCAACCAAGAAAAAATAGTACAAGTCCTTTGAATATTAGATAAATTAGCTTAAAAATTTCAAGAAGAACCGCCCCATAGTTGCGTAGCAAAAAAAAGTCACAAAATTCAATAATCTCGAAACATTATTTTGGAAAATGGCGTGCATGAATTTTCAATATACTACTAAGCTAGCTAACCTCTTTCGAATTTTATAGACAAAATATTTGCACCCTTAAAATTATCATCCTTTGTAGAGGTTACAATTCAGTTTCATTTACCGTTGCTGTTACTTTCCAAAAATGAAAGGAACGGTAGGGCACGGAGCACCGGATATAGAACCTAAGCATAGGTACATGCAACAATGCATAATTTTTATAGAATTCTTCACCAAAGGAAAACGGTGTTAATTTAAGGTTGTTCGATTAGGGGGTTCGAGGAGCCTTCCTTCTGACGGTTAAGGGCTGATTTTCCTAGGTAGGGATTTTCGTGCAGGTACATCGACTTGGGGATCGTTTTGTGGAGAAAAGTAAGCCGGTCGAGGAAACAATACGGGCCGGGCTGACGAAACAATGCCGTCAACGCGGTGATTCTTTCTTACTGCGGGTCGTGGCGCGTGCTCCGACACCCCCTTTGTCCCGGCGAGCAAAGAACAACGCGAACTTGCCCGGGCGCACCGAGTTTGCTTTAAAAGGGAGAAGCATTATCCGGGAAGTTGTCACGCGAAAGTTCACCCTGTGTTTCAGGTGGTGTCGTCAGCTACACCATACCGGATTCCCCGACGGCGGAGCTCAGCGACGTCTCCTACGACGGCAAAAGGCAGGACAACTTGTTGACCGATGGCCTGGGCCGGCTAATCGATGGCGAGGTCGGCGCGGATAATTACAGGCTGGACATGGGAGATGGAAGAGGTAATCGGTGGGTGGATACGCGGTAGGGTGCTAAGTGCCGAAAATGGAAGGTATCTTGAAAATCTTCGACCTAGATATCGCCCCCAGCTTCGAGTCCTCAGGGTGTCATTCGTCAGATCGAGGATGGGATTCGATCTGCTTCGTGTCTTACACTCGTAAGACACGATCCCATGCGTCAGCCATTACCGAACTGCCTTGTAAACTGCAAATTTTTATTAGAAATTTTAATTTTTAATCAATTGAAGTAATAGTAGCACACAGAAAATAATCTTCACGTTCCTTTTTGCTATGAAAAGCAGTTTTTACTATTTTCTCCCGCAATTTAGACTGAACGGTGTCGTTCGTCAGATCGAGGATGGGATTCGATCTGCTTCGTGTCTCACACTCGCCCGTGCCGATCCCATGCGTCAGCCATTACTGAACTGCCTTGTAAACTGCAAATTTTTATTAGAAATTTTAATTTTTATTCCATAGAAGTAATAGTAGCACACAGAAAATAATCTTCGAGTTCCTTTTTGCTATGAAAAGCAGTTTTTGCTATATTCTCCCACAATTCAGACTGAACGGTGTCATTCGTCAGATCGAGGATGGGATTCGATCTGCTTCGTGTCTCACACTCGCTCGTGCCGATCCCATGCGTCAGCCATTACCGAACTGTCTTTTAAACTGCAAATTGTTATTAGAAATTTTTATTTTTATTCAATTGAAGTAATAGTAGCACACAGAAAATAATCTTCGCGTTCCTTTTTGCTATGAAAAGCAGTTTTTACTATTTTCTCTCGCAATTCGGGACTGTACGGTGTCATTCGTCAGATCGAGGATGGGATTCGATCTGCTTCGTGTCTCACACTCGCCCGTGCCGATCCCATGCGTCAGCCATTACTGAACTGCCTTGTAAACTGCAAATTTTTATTAGAAATTTTAATTTTTATTCCATAGAAGTAATAGTAGCACACAGAAAATAATCTTCACGTTCCTTTTTGCTATGAAAAGCAGTTTTTACTATTTTCTCCCGCAATTCAGACTGAACGGTGTCATTCGTCAGATCGAGGATGGGATTCGATCTGCTTCGTGTCTCACACTCGCCCGTGCCGATCCCATGCGTCAGCCATTACTGAACAGCCTTGTAAACTGCAAATTTTTATTAGAAATTTTAATTTTTATTCGATAGAAGTAATAGTAGCACACAGAAAATAATCTTCACGTTCCTTTTTGCTATGAAAAGCAGTTTTTACTATTTTCTCCCGCGATTCAGACGGAACGCAATTTGTCCAAACTTTTCATTACATATCATCCGGTAAATTAATCCATCCAGCTGAGTAGGAAAAGAACTGAAATCGTTTGGTCCATTTGTGAAAAAGTTATTCTAAAGTATGTGCCATCGATTGCGAGACTGACACTGGTTCAAATGAATGTCTGTTCTGTCTTTCCGTATCTCGTGCCCCCCCCCCCCCCCAAAACGGATGACAGCCTGCTGCTTAGTATTCGACAGGAACGAGCCCTTATCGGCACTTAGCACCCGCGAACATTGGAGTCGATTATACTCCGGTCGCTTTGCAAAACACGATGGGGCCCCGTGCGGATCGTTGCAAGAAGAAAGCTATACCCGCGCCTAGCCCGGCAAGTAACCCCGAACCGAATCAATTCAATTAACGAGGGAAAAAATAGATCAATCGTTGCTCAAGCTTTAACTTCGATCCACTCTAACGAACTTGTCTGCCGTTGGGTCGGGCGGAGTAGAGAGAGAGCGAGAGTGCGAGAGAGAGAGAGAGAGAGAGAGAGAGAGAGAAAGAGGGAAAGAGAGGAATGAATTCGCGGTAAATCAATTCCGTGAGAAATAGGGACGTTTTTGTTCGCAGGTACCGGCTGGGTCGCATGGATGCGCGACACCTTCGAGGACGGCTACGTCGAGCTCGTGTTCGAGTTCGAGGTAACCTGGATCTTCGAGGCGGTGCACATTTACACCAATAACTACTTCTCCCGCGATGTCCAGGTAATCTTTTTATACATTCCCCTCTCTAAGTTCCCCGACGAACTCATAAACCTCTTGGATCGGATCGACGGCGGAGATAAAACTTTTAACGACCAGCTCTCCGTGCCTCGGTGTCCCGATATTTTCCCTGGCCCGATTAACCGATCTCGCGATTTAAATTATCCTGGCAAAACTGTCGAATTTTTAAAAATCAACTGTGAATATCTGGGTTCACACGTTTGCGCAGACTGATTATTTCTGGCGGCGGTGACAGAATTTATTTTTCTAAACGTTCCTTTCCTATTATTTGAAATTACACGAAAAGACAATGCTTGTAAAGACTTTCAATCTAAGATTTAATAGTCTCCCACACACCACGGCCAAAAAACTGTTCAAACAGAATATATATGCGTATCTTATGTGACAGTTAGTGTGCAGTCTCTTTCAACACGTTGAATGCCAAATCAGAACCCTAAAAAATTCCATGAAACCAAAGTAAGTTATTTAATGAAACAAAACTTAAAAATAATTATATGTGTGATATTGAGTAGTCTTCCAACTCTCTTGCATTTTACAGATCCCAATCAAATTTGGTACAATGAATATATTAACGTAAACATTCATTTTAAAACCTGGACAAATAATTCCGTCACCCACATCTGGGTGACATGGCGTTCAACGTGTTAAACAATTCATCGTGATTTCAGTGTACATTTACTGCCACGTAAAATACATATACATATCCAGTTAATTAATCATCTATGTCGCGTTTATACATTTTTTGAATATTTATGAAGCAGTAAGCGATAACCTCGAGCGGTTTCTAGAACACCTACCTACCCGGATAAGTGTCGCAGGACGGATCCGAACTTGCGACACTTAAGCGGACAATTTTTAGCCGTGTCGAACGGGACTCTACTGTAACAGGAACGTGTTAATCGATAAATAAAATTTCCAATGGCTCGATTATTATTGATCGGCGGTGAAATGGGGTTTGTCAAAGTCGCATAAATAACTCACCGCCGATAGTCCCGCTGTCGACGTGGCAACGGTAACGCCTTAAGTCAACCGCGACGGATTAAAAATCAGGCCTGAACTCTGCCCGATACGGCGTTGTACGGCGTGTACAGTGAAATGTCAGCGCGATACACCGGATGGATCGCTCGTATCTCCTTTCATCTGGATGAAAGGCCGCGCCATTAAAAGTGAGTCGGCCTTAAGTACCGGTTATTGCTTACACGGTGAGTTGAGCGAGTGGTCCATCAACTAACGCCTATTAAGGCGTACATCTTTCTTCTCTCCGTGGCCGGGCACGCCGCCACGAAAACGCCTGGGCGATTGCCCGTCTCCGTTACGGGATAACACATTGTTGTATTATTATTGTATAACGAGGATTAATGTAAATCGCAGCTTTAATTAAAATGGCATTTTAACCGGTCGTAAAATTGTTACCGTGACGAACGGAGGAGCACATCCTCGCTACCCCGGTTACGATTCAAGTTATGTATTCAATGGCCGGAGAGAGGTATTATCTGCCCGGTAATTAATGTACCGTTTAATTTCCCAATTGTCGCGCCCTACATCCTCGGGCGCAGTCTGTCGCGAACGATTGAATCGCGATTGTTGATCGAGTCGACATTTTTTTAGGATCGTACAGAATTATCTTCGTTCTGTCGTACATTACGTGTATTATTATACAAAATGATTTAAGCGACGTTTAATATTTTACGATGGAAACAATTTTTCCTCACGATGAATTTAGACTTTGCAGCTTCCTCTCTGTAACAAGTTCATCAAAATTTATTCATCAAATTTTTGAGAGAATCGATCGTCTTGACTTTTACGGTACATTATTTTATGTAAAAGATTTTCCAAAATCAACCGAGGACTCTAAGATGAATTCAACCGGATCGTTGCACCATTTATATGTAAAGTCGACGAGATACATTTCCTTAAACAGGATCTTTTTAAAACGCGAAGTGTCTCGTTCACGCAATACCAGTGCTGAAAAAACTGTTTCGTTGATGCATATTTATTTTTGAAACTTTGCCAACACAATCGTGACACTTTTCTGATTAAAACGAGACCAAACATGACATAATTCGGATAATATTTGCTCGTTTAATTCACGATTTAGTATTACCTCGATTATCCGAACCTGAGAACCTTGAAGACTTGAAACATCTATAACTTCGTTATTTTTGCGAATCGAAATAAATCCTTTTGCAGACGTGTTCTCGAAGCTGTACGCTTAAAAGTAAAAATATCTGTTTTCTAAAAGATCTGTTTTCGCAAAGCTCTACATCTAAATACCCTCTTGAATGGTGTTTTAACGACTCGCCGGCGAAGATATAGTAAAGTAAAACTGACGAGAGCGCGTTTCGCGTTTTATGCGGCAGGTATTCTCGAAAGCGGACGTCTGGTTCAGTCCTGACGGCGAAGCCTACGAAGAGGAGCCACTGTCTTACTCCTACATCCCGGATATCGTTCTGGAGAACGCGCGGAACGTGTCGATAGGCCTGCACGAGCGCCGCGGGAAGCTTCTAAAGATACATCTGTATTTCGCCGCCCGATGGATCATGATCAGCGAAGTGACGTTCGACGGAAGTAAGCTCCCTTCATCTCTCGATCCCCGGTGTCCCTTCATCGATCATTCTTCCCAGCGAAAACGGTGTCGATGGCACCAGCCTGATTAATCTTCGAGTTCGTACTCCTCGTTGGTCGTCGTCGTCGTCGTAACTTTCGTAACGCGATAGGAAATAATTAGAGGGCACTCGCGGGATCGTTGAACCGCGCTTTCGAAAAATCACCGAGTTACTTCATTACCGTTCGAGGATCGCGATCCGTCGGAGATCTTGTTAAATCGGTAACGAACGGAGCCGTAACGACAGCTGGATTATCTCTTTCCGCGTGCGGCCCCGGCTTCCTAGCAATGGTTTTTAACGTTCGCAGCGTCTTTGTCCCGGCCATTCGCCCACCTATCTTACCAATTTCATCACGTGATCCTAATGACCGTTTGAATTAACGCCGACGATCATCGAACCTCCATTACCGGGCCCGCGTGGAAATCCCCGTGGAAACGAACGCTCCAAAATGGGAAAATGAAAATCGAACTGGGGATTCGTTGCAATGTGTTTCTCGAGCTGTCAATCGACAACGGTCACCGGAAATATTTGGTTGAAGAGATGAATTTCTTTTGCGACTAAAGCGATGAATTTTTTGCTCGATTAGCGAAGAATTTTAATAATCCCCTTCTCCTTCCGGATCTGCTGCTCTGAGGACGTAAACGATGTTTATTTACCATTTCATTGGACATTGTGAACTCTGCATTGTCAAAGGGAGAAACTTTAATTAATAAACTGTTAATTAATAGATACAGTAATTTATTTTGCAAAAGCTAAAATAATAGGAAGTTTCTTTCATTCGGTGAAAGGATAAAAATACTCTCAATGTAATTCACAATTCACATATCGGAAATGTATACACGAAAATATACAACAAATCTATAGGAAACAGCAACTACACGTAATTGTATTAATTTAGTCAGAGAAGTTGCATTTCCAATACCTGTTTCTCAAAATATTGATTCCTGTAAAAATACAGAAGAAATTCTGCTGGAGGCTAGCGAATAGTTTGACACTTTTTAATCCAGTGTTTAAAATTCTTTTGTGCACGCAAACAAATGCCTCCGCAGAGAATAAAATTTAATCCAGAATTATGAGAAATATGCTTGATATACACGCTAATATTGAAAAATATATTTAATTCAAGAAATTGTAGATGAAACCAGCCGACGAATTCTACTAAAGGGCAAACAATGAATGTACCAATTAATGAGTTTATATACAAACATAACATTCGGTATTATTCCGTCATTATCCATATTAAATGTATGTGTAATATCATATTGGTAATTTAAATGAACGATGTTGGATGCGCAGATTGCAAATCGGATTAAATTATGGAAATGGAAAAATGATCCGAAATTTCATGATCAATAATAAAATGGTAAATAATAAATCGTCAAATCCTCTTCCGCGAAGACTGAAAGAGAAACAGATCATATGTCCGTTCATTTTACGAGTTGCTTCGCTATCTTTGAGGATTGAATTTCGCAGCTCGCGAAACATCGTCAACGGCTCAGATGTTCGGCGGCTAAAGGGGAGAAGAACTGTGTATTGTCCTTTAGATTAAGCAAGAGCGACAAACTGTTTAGTTACCAAGATCCGGTTCCCTCGTTTCAGCCAATCCCTATGAAAATGTCACCGAAGAGTCGGCGTCCGAGTTCAGCAACCGGGAAATTCCAATGAACCCCGAGGTGGATCTTAACTTGCAAACAAGTAAGTGACTCGACGCCGGCGTCATTTAATTCGTATCAATCTCGAGTTAATTACACCCGGAGCATTCGAAACTTTCCTTATCTTTCTTATCTGTCGCGCAGCTCGGGGACGGTGGCCTCCTAAACTTAAGTAATCATGAACAACGATTTCACTGCACGATGGTAAACTAATTTATTTACCGCGCCGCGAAAGAATATTACAGTCCATGGTCCCGATCGAGTTTACCTTGATTATAACACTTTTTACGAAGCCCGCACTGGCCGAACAATTTTCAAGGAGACTTTTATGAATTTCACTCAGAAAAGTTGTAACAGATTTTATACTTAATTAGAAATTTCATATTTTCCGAATTAATCTAGAGAGTCCATTGTACCTAAACATTTTACATTTTACATTCTACATTTCAATGTTTGAAAAATTTAAGAGAAGGTAGTAGCAGAGTTCTTAAATTCTTCTAATGCATTTAAAAGTTGGTTCACCATTATGTAAAACCATAAAATCCTCAGTCTCTCTAGTGATCATGTTGTCCGACTTGCCCATTCGTTCTAGCCTACATCACGATAAATAGCTCGTAATAACTGAGGCCCGTGAGAGGCTAATTAGAGTGAACATAAATCATAAATTATATACTGTATTCAAATTCAAATGTGTCACGGAAATGCCTAAATGATTTTCTGCGAGACAAAATCTCTTTCGAAAAAGTTGCAGTTAAACGTGATTTTTTACAGACTTTTGCAAATTACCTTACGGCGTTGTATCGCTAGCATCTTATTCAGAAAACCTCGACCATTTTCGCAAGCAGTCGAAGAATTTCTTTCGGAACACTATTTCGCCTGTCGGGGAAACGAAGGCGCGCATTAAAAGGAGCACGATCCGTTTCCATCTCGAGTCCCCGTTTCTCGCAGCCCGATCTAATTTTCCTGTTTGCTGATACTGTGTGCCGGTCAGGAAATTAATTTCCCAATTTCTTCGTCCGATTATACGGCAGAATGGCTCCGCGATTGACTCCCCCCCCCCCCCCCCCCCGCCGCCGCTTTGTGAGTACATACGGTTTGTCCGAGGAAGTAACTTCATTAGCGGAACCAGGCCGCCATTCTTTGACGAGGAGAGGATAAGATTAGGAGTCACGGCGAAACCCGCCGGTGGAACGGCGGAGTTGGGGTGGGGGGGAACTTGGATAGTTTATAATTCACGTAGTAACTTCGTCGTAACGTAAACAATTAGTCGGATTAAGAGGATACTCGTTCGGGGAAGCGAGGAAAAGGGGACACGGAAAGAACTCGAGCCTCGATCCCGTCGTATTGCCTCGACAAATCGATTTCATCGACTTCGGGAAAGTGCATCGCAAACAAGACACCGATTCTGCACGATTTTTACGATTCTATTCATCTCCAGAACCTCTTTCGTTCCCCCAAAAAATATTACAGCTTTATCGTCCAAAAATCTCGCAAAATTGATCCTGGCGAACTTAAATATTTGTTGTTGCGGGTGAAATCGATTTGGATTTGAAGATTGCTGTTCCCCTCTTATGACAAGCTCCGTAACATCGATTTTTTTTTCATGATTTTATTGCATTTTGAATGTCCTGCTTTTAGTACATTTAGAGAATACCATTTCGTCTTTGCCATATGATTGACGAAAATTGTTTTCAATTAACAGAGATGAGAGCGGAGGCTATAAAATGGCCCAAGGTGGATGACTGTACCTTTTTTCAAGTTATGTGCTTTCAAATGTTGGAGATCTCAATAATTCTTTAATTTTGAGGTTACCTCTCGCGCAAAAAATGTGTCCAAAATTCTAACAAAATTTAGCCTAGTCACTTTAGATCTTCTGTATAACTTGAAATAATCGTTTGCAACTAGAAAAATCAGCGGGAATCCAACGATCATCAGCGGAGGGAAGCTAATAGTCGGTCGCGACCTCGAAAGCTAGCGTTTGCAGTCCGAAAGTAGTGGAGAAAAAAATCCCTATTTGCGTGACTCGGGCCGCGATGCGGGACTCTGAAAAAGAGAACATCAAAGGGGCAGAGTGGTGCATAATTCCAAGATCACGGGCAAGCCGTTTGAAGCGTGTTCGAGCGTCGTCGTCGTCGTCGTCGCGTTGCTGTAACAACAGAAATGAAAAAGACTGTTAATAGAACCGAACGACCTTGTGTCAAAGGAGTGAAACGTCGCGTCGGTGGCAAAGGATCAAAGGACACGGGTCGTAAAAGACACGGAGCGGCAAGTGTGCGTTCCTAATGGACCAAACAACAATAGGGGGTCTCATCTTCCATTCCCTGTGTCCGTGGTACACTCGCGGCTAAATGCTTCTCCTACGGACCGTCGCGAATAAACGAGCAGTTTCTCGCGGCACGCGGCCGCGATTATCCAGTCCAGAAAATAAAGAAGCACGTCGTTATACACGCCGGTAACGAGTGAGCTATACCGAGCCACGGTTTCGAACATTCTCCGGCGCAAACAGCTGGAAAGATGCCGCGTCAGAGAAAGAAAAACAAAAAGAAAAAGAGCAAGAGGTTCGAGCGCGTGCAAACGCGTGCGATTATCGCGCGCGAACGCCATCGAGCCACGCTCGCCTAACCAGAGGTGTACGCAGCTCCTTGATTACTCGACAGCACCGGCGAAACCTGGAAAATATTCCCTCCGCGTGGAGTATTCGGCGAAATTACACCGAGCAAAAATTCCACGAAAAAATAAGCCAGCGACTAACGAATTGGATGAAGATAATTGGCCGGCTTACTTGTTATTAAAATTGTTACGGCACTGCACTGCTTCCCAGCGAAAGAACACCAAGACTGGGATTTCGCGAAATCAAATGCTGCGAGAAAGGTTTAATTGCTTAATACTGGAAAATCAAAGTTGATTAGTTAAATGTTCTTAAGACGCTACTTATTTTACTTTAATCACTACTATTTATTTTGTGATTATAATGATTAGAAATTCTTCACCGTTCAGAATTTCATAGAAAAAAAAGATTGGATAGGATAGTTTATATATCCTCAAAGGATATATATCAACTACAACAAAATAGAATTTTATTTTGGTTTAAAGGAAATTAATAACGTATATATTTATTAGACTCTGTTCAGAATCTTCATGACGAGTCTGGCTCGTTATTTTAGGGCAAGGGGTTAACAACATGAGTCTAACATGAGCCCAACATTTTTTTAGATACTAACATATGTTATTACTTCGACTGTGTGAAGTAATCCTTTCTCGAGCAAGTTCTACGCCTTTGGGTAGAACGAATCCTTTAAAAGCTACTATCCAATTCGGAATTAGGCCACAGCACTTATTTTGCGAATCCGACGTTGTTTATGTTAAGAACAGCAAATGCCGTCCAACCTGCCATTTTCTTCAAAAATTCACGGGTTAATTACTCCCCCGTGAGCTTTCTATAAAACAGGAAACTCGGAATTTTCTTTGACCGCAAAGTATTTCTGTCGCTGCCACGAATCTCATGAAAATGTTATAGTCGTCTTGCCGGTAAGTCAACAGAGAGCGCGCTACAACCACATAGAGAGACTAAATCTCATCCTCGTTCCGGAAATGTTTTCGTCTTTGTGCGAAAGTATTAATATTCAACGATCTTGGCTGGTTTATTATTGCAAGTAGCTTCGTTTCAGAAAAATCCAGCATCGCTTCAAATAGAATAAGTTCATTTTTCCTGATAAAACGATGCGCTTTTCCTCGGAACATTTGGGTTGGTCCAGACCGAGAGAGAGAGAGAGAGAGAGAGAGAGAGAGACCGCCAGGGAACAGGAAGAGTTCGTGAGGAGATTAAAGAAAAAATGGAAAAAGCGACAGATAATGGAGGAAATTAGAGGTGCTTAATGAGTAGATAAAGAGGAGGATTAACTGGAGCTAGCTAACCAGGGAAATGCAGCCGGTCCGGGAGTAGTATCGATTTAAAATAAACAGTTAATAGGACGGAGCCGGGAAATTAGAAAAGAAAATCGTCCATGAGAAACGCGGCACCAGATACAGAAATGGCTTAATTGGACGACAATCTGCTCAGGTGTGATCGCGAGCTCGACGTGGTGCAGCACCGGCCAACAAATCTTTCCTCGTGGTGCAACAAATCCGTTTGTATTCCTTCCGGTTTCCCGAATCATTGCGAGCAAAGCGTCGTAAATAAAGCGTCCTTGTAAAACAAGAGAAAAGGGGAATGCGAAGGATAGAACAACTACAGATCAAAAGAGAAAATGCAGAGAAAAACGGAGCATGTGAACCACTGGGAAAAGCAAAACGTAAGGACAAGACAAAAAGTAACAGTGCTGGTGGATTGCAACCGTACAGAACGTTTCAGGATAAATACATTTTATTTCTGATAATGTAGAGGACGAATGGAAGATAAAAATTTCGAAGTGCAAGAATTTCTTGAGAGAAATATTCATCAATTTCATCCGCAGTCTAATACATAAGGTATTGAATTATGAAATATTAAAGACATTTTTTCTTATAATACACATCTGTTTTTTAATGGAAAAAATAAATCAAATCAGTAGAATGAATTTCTTCGCGAAATTTTGTTTGGGAGAAAATTAAATTTGAATACTAATTGGGTACACGAGCAATTGAATAAGACTCGGCTAGCGTGTCTGGTCATCGCTTGCCGATTCTACTCGTCGCAGTCACGAAACTTTGCGTACCAGGCGAACTTCCAAAATCGATTTTCTTGCAAACGACATAACCAAATTTCCTTATTTCACTATCCTTTTATCTTATCTTAGGGAATTAGTCCCATTGAGATTGTATCACGATCGATGGTTTACTTAATATAGCATAACTTAATTTAGACAGTCCAAATGGAAGACTGCCATTCGATTTGCTAAGATTGAAGATTGAGTTATTCAATGACACTATTGTACCCAATTAACCTACATCCCGTTGTATAAAAAGACCCATAAATTTATAAGCTGTGAATTTTTAAAAATAGAGATACCGGAGCCCAGTAAGAATTTATTGCTTTCTTCAGTGTTTTTAATAAGTTAAAACTTAATGGACATTCTTACATTCTTTCCATCTACTACTTTAACTGACTGACACAAGTAATCAATGTAAATAAGCTATAGTTTATACTAGAAAAGATATTATAGTATAGAATTATTACAGTATAAAATAGAAAGATTTGTTGAATTAAGAACAATGCGAACAATTATTAACGGGCAATAGAACACGAATGAATAATTAATTCGTCGTCCCCAATGAAAAGATTCAACTTCACCTAATCGTTTTTGTTCACAAGTGCATAAAATTGAACTGTATTTAATTATCGACTTATAATAATCTGCACGAAGCAAAGAAGGAACTTCTTTGCCCGTTTGATCGAAGACTAAGGAAAACAATATTTATTTTTCGGCGTTCCCCCGCAAACAAATTACAGTTTACCCCGGTCAATATTGTCATAGTTGTGTAATACACAAAACAGGTTCAAAGAAAGCAAGAGAAAACGCATAAAATACGATTGCAGGAAAGAAAAGGGGGATCCGGAACGAAGTTAAACGGACGCAAAAAAAGTGTCGGATAGCAGAATGGGACGGGAGCGGAAGGAATTAAAAGCCCTCCGGCTTGTTCCTGTCCATTTCCTTTTTTCGGATCCATGGAAAAGAGCGTGATTTAAAGGGTAGATTTTTCCGGTTCGAACCGTCCCGTTGCGAGCGGCCGCTCTCACGCAGACAAACGCGAATATTCGCAGCAACAAATTCGGTGCGTTGCAATCTGCACGGCATCTCAACCTTCGGTGGTATCTGGAAATTGTTACACGCCTAATTTTCCATTTCGATTCTTCTTGATCCTCTCTTAACCCTGTTAGGCTGGCAATTTTAAAGCTATGTATATTTCCTGATATTTCTGAACTATAATCGGATTTCCAGATGCCGAAATCCCCCCTAATTTCGGCTTAACCAATCGGGATCTTGGTGATGGATCTTCCACTCTAAAGTCCATCAACTCGTACACATGTGATCTCCTAGGATGTGCAGGCTTGCCTAAATAAAAGTTTAAAATTTCTGGCTTCCAGAAATCTTAAGATCGTGCAGCATGAAAATTAGCAGAAACTACACAATACATGTACCTTTGTATAAGGTAATCGTTTCAAGAAATGGTCCATCAGATTTCTTTTAAAAAATGTCTAATAATCATGTTTTGCTCGGACAGTAAACTAGGTTAACTGACTTCTTTAAGGTTACTTCAGTTTTAGCGGGCCGAAGGGTGAACAGAGTTTGTTTGCGTTTGTACGAGTGCACTTTCAATTGTCTCTGGAGGATAAACGGAAATATTTCGCGGCGTTGTTGCGTCTTTTATGCACTGCAGATCGCAAGGAGCGGTGAACGGCGAAGCATGGCGGCCCGTTTGGCCCGTTTTCCTTTTCCGCTCGAACGATACCGGGCGGCGTGGCTTGATCGAAGCAAATCGGTCTCCGAGTCTCTGGGTCGAGACGCGAGATCTTGATCGCCACGCGAGGCCACTCTGCCGGCTTATTTATTTCTCTCGTAAAACCGGCGTTGTGACGCCGCTTCCGTTTCGAGCGTGCTCGGGCTAGAGCCCGGCCGATAAAACACCGGAGCGGACCCCGGCCGACATGAAAAATTGGAAGAATGTAACGGCGCATTGTAAAGTCGCTTTATCGAGTCCCTCGCGTTTCGTCTTTATCCGACTGGCCTTTCTTCTTCCTGCTTATCCCGTTTCCTCCTCGTTTTCTTCCCGTTCGCCCTGGCCGGCTACGTTTTCAACCCCCCCTCCCCACCCCACCCCGTTGCCTCGATTAGCCTTTTCACCTGTCCCGATAAAAATGTTACGGTTTTTTAAGCGGCGGAAAAGCTGAAATGTGGCATTCCGGGGGGCGTGCCGTCCTTTACGAGCTATAAAACCGTTTCCGACGGAGAAAGATTCGCAGCCGAGTCGCGAAACGATCGATCCCGTACGACGTTTCGAATTGCGCCCGCTCGATTTACTCGTTCCTACAAGCCAATCGACGTTCGAATGCTCCCGGTTACGTTTATTAAAACCGACACGGTGGTACGAACGGTTAACGACGTGTAGACGCATCTGGGAAACTCGTTTTTGTACCCCCGCAACACATCCAGCAAATATACGAAGTGTCCCATTCGTAGTCTCGCACAAAACTATTTCCCGAACTATACTTGTAAAAAATATTTCGAATACGCTCTGTTTCGGCGAGACATCTTACGGTGGTCACAAATCCTAAGCTAAGATAAATTTTGAACGGCATTGAATAACCTTGAGTGACCTCGGAAGACGGTTACATTTGTTAGAAATACTGTAGATTCATAACTAGACTGCCAATCTTCATGCAAAATAAAATTTTCCTATGGTAATTGTGAGAACTCTTGTAACGTTTTCACAGTTTTATATTTCTTCTATCAATTTTTGTCATGAATGCAGAAAATCGGCAGTCTACTTGCGACATTGTTTTAATATCGATGAGATAAAAATAACAGAGTTTCGTTTATAGTGCTTGACGATTTAATAGCTCGAGGTCACGAGAGTTTAAATTGTGACTCGCGAAGAGTCTTGTTGAAACATTAGCATAAAGAAGAGACTGTTTCTTAATCAGTTTTCCATTTATACGGAGAAAAAATAAAGGTACAGTATGATTAGCGACTGTTTTGCATTAAAGAGAACCGTTTGGCATAGTTACAGCTGCGGGAGAGGGTCAGGAATATTTAGAGGTACTAATAGGTGTTCTGACTGCCATTATCCTACTTCTTCTGCTGGTGTTCGTCATTATTCTACTTCTGAATCGGCGGCAAAAACTTCAGAGCTCGCCGACCGTGTTGAAAAATCCATTTGGATTCGCCATAAACATGAAGGTAAAAGCTAGCTATAAATATGCCGGAACTTTTCCGGGCGCGATAAAACGCATTTTAATTTGTCATTAAAAGTCAGCCAAGTTCGTCATGCTCGGAGTGTCTGTTATTACGTTTTGGTGTGATTATTTTCAATATGTTTTCGATCAAATCAAAGGATTTAACATTTCCAGGGTCTCCTCCTGAATTTAACTCCCGGAGGGATGCTGGCAGAAACAGCGAATCACGTTTCCCCTGACATGCCGGAGGACGGGAGCATGCACGAGTCTTTAACAATGGAACAATTCAATTCACCGCTTGTCAGTCCCCAATATAAATCCACGTACGCGATAGTGGCGACTTCCGGTGAGTTTTTACGGCGAAACTCTCCGTTTCTTATTTCGAAGAACGGCGAAAGTTATTTACGTTATTTATGGGATGAAACAACGCCGCCTGCGGCGCGGCGCGCCGTGACGCCAATAAATTTCGTTCCCGGTGCAAAAGTTGATTTTTCGAAAATATTTTACATACTCTACATACATATTTAGTTAATTAAACGTAGTTCGCCGACTTCATTTGCTTTTACCATAAATGAAACTTGCTTCTCAATGATGATGAAATTTGTCCAGCAAAAATTAATATATAATATGACGTAAAATGCGATGGAAACTCTCCCGTTGAGTAAATGATTTTAAGTAATTATAAACCATTGATTTTGCTCGAAGAAATGTGGAAATTAAAAATGCAAGCTAATGCGACGATAAAAAATTACTTGCAGGGACATAATGATTCTTTTTTAATTAGCGAGCAATTGTAAATCGGTGACCTACAATTAACAATGTCCGAGTATTGTCATTTATAATAAAAATGAAAAAAAATTACTAATGAATACTCTAAATTTCACTTTCTCTTATTTTTATTCTAGACCAAAACTTTTGTATTCGATCAAACGTGCAAACACTAGTGTGTGGAGGGTTAATAAAAAATTATGAAGGAACGTTTAAACGGATAAATGGTCAATGGAGAAATTGTCAATTGTTCAATCGTGACTAGCAATTTATCGCTGTTTATTTTCGTTTCGTTGCGATATGCGGACGCATACCGTAAAAAGGCAATCACGCGTGAAGTAAAGGGGTGATTGGGAGGATTGACAAGGATCGATTTTTGTAGAAGAATCCCCGAAAGACCTGAAGGACGTGGAGGTGTCGGAGGAGAGCGTTCGGCTCGATACAAGACCGGAATCGACAGCAGGTCCGGCTAGTTGCTCCTCGTCGCCGACCAACTCCCCTGCTCGTCATTCTCAATACTACAGGACCCTTCAAAGTTACACCAGTCCAACCGCGAAACTCAATATAGCGGCCACGTCTAATCACCAACGAGACGTCGATCAAATCCACTCGAAGCGTTGGCACACGGCACCTAAAGAAAAACACAAGGTTAGTATCACGATCCCTGACAAATACCCAGCAAACACCCCACAAAATCAAGGCAATCTGGTCGAGTCAACCGAAACTGCAAAATTAAAATTTATCACTAAACTACGGATTTAAAAAAAAAAATGGGCTGGCTGCGATATAAAACAGTGAGATTAAAAAAATTTTATGATATTGGTATGCTTCATTAGGGGATGAAATCAATTTTTAGTTAACACCTGCTTCTCATAATCTATCGCAAAATATTTTGATGTAAATATTAAAAATTGTAATAAAATTTAGTTGACTTGAACACGTCGCGTCTTGCAGGGTTCCCGTTTAAATAAAAGTATTAACGATTAGTGGACTACGAGTTTTATTCATTTCTGACAAAAATATTTAGATCAGATATAAAAAACAGCAAGAACATTTGAAGAATTTAAAAATACTGTTATATCGTCTTCTACTCGTTGTCAGTATAATTATTATGAAAAGAGATAAATGTTTAGAATTCGTGGTCTAATGGTTAAGCAAGTAATATGTGTTTAGTAGTGCAACGTCCAGTAGAGCGAAGTAGGGAGCATGTGCGGAATAAATAAGTCGAGCGCCATAGTGTTGGAACAATTATTGCGACGATAAAACGAGCGACTTTGTTACGTTTACAGATACCGGCGCCAGTGGTTAGTTGGAATATCGCGCCCAGCATGAACAAGCCGTACAAGTGCAAGGAAATAGAGCCCACCAATATACCGCGACAGTGCCTACGAACAACAGAGAAACTTGGCTCGAGGAATATCGGCGAGGTAGGGGAATAAAAGAGATTGAGAAACAATGCGCTTGGCTATGTGCACCGTGCACGTGCACGCTGTTGCGCTTCTGCGATCGTACACGCGCCCCGTTCCACTCGAGGCTAATTCGAAAACTGCATACGCTGACGAAACAGCATTCCCGTTTCCTTATTGAGCATGGCTAATATTTTCTAATACAATTTTACATAGTTACACACTCGAAAATTCGTACTGAAAAATAATTTACAGGACGTTTCGAAGTAACTAGTTTTAGAATTTTTCATTCTATATTGAATCGTAACGCAAATAATTTTCATTGCTACACAACTTAAGGTAACAGTACTTTAAACAAAAAATCAGTTTTAATTCACGAAAGAGCAAGGAATAAAATAAAAAAATTCGAATAAAATTAATAAAAATATTAAATATAACTGAACGTATTTACGACCCAATAATTATTGTTGAATGTATTTATTCGAACGTAACCCATGAGTAAGTACGGTTTAGTAAAAGTTTTGAGATACATTCGCGTGATCGAAGCCGATGGAATTTTCAGCTTGCGGAAAAATGCTTTGCGTCAGCAGTCGCGAATGCGCTAATGAATAATGTTTCTTCGGGAACGAAATTACAGGAAACGCGTAAGGAATTCAGTTAATGAACGTTCACGAAAGGATCTGGAAAAACGGTAGTATAGCCAAGCACTATGATCCCGAGTTTGTACGATTAAACTTGGCGACTGGCACCGGGGCATAACCCGCGATTACCAAGCATCGCACTAATTTCATGTCGTGATCGCGTAATCGATAAACTCGGCGATACCATAGAGCTGTAACGCGCGGTACTGTTACAACTCGACAATACACCAGAATGTGAACGTCTACAAACTACAGGGAAACTTTGCTCGCGGAACATCGAAGAGGAACGACAACGAGGTCTGAGGGATAATGCATTTACCCTGTACATTATGCACACACGTGACATGTACACAGACGCAGGACTCCTTATATTTTGGGAGAATCATCGGCTTATGCGAGCATTAGCGATCATACATCGTTAAAGACATTGTAGACCCTTGCTTCCTAACAAGTTGACTTCAGTTACGAAAAGGATGAGCAGTTACAAACGGAAGAGAAACAGATATATCGCAGTATGTCGTTTTAAACAGACAACATGAAAATTTTTAATCGCGAACAAATATTGGGTGTACCAAATAAATCGTGGCCCTTCTTCATTAATTTACTGATTATTTACGAACAAATAAAACGCATTTCACTATCCACAATATTCATTTTCTCTACATTTACTTTAGCTCACAACTAATCTTACAATGAATTTTCTATATGGTGGCTGAAAGAATTCCTAACAAAGTTACAATTGATCAAATGCGAGAGCCATGAATTAATCTGTGCACCTGATACAATTATAAAAGAAAGAACAGAAGAAATATTGCAGCGTACCATTTTGGACAAGCAAGCAATAAAAATGGCAGAGTCCTTCGGTACATTCGTTTCAAGTAGCAGAAAAATATGACATCCGCGAAGCTAAAGGTTAACAAGCCAAGAAATGAATTTGAAGTTTAATTTCATTGTTAATCGAGCTACAAGGGCTTCTAGATTCGTAGGAATAAGGTCATTTCGTTAATGGAATTCATAAGAGAGACTGAAAGATCTTGAATAAAAATGTAGAGCGTCGATTGTCCGGATCCCTCAATTATCGATCATCCCATTACTCAGAGCTTAATTCACCGATAATACTCTTGCAAGTCGTTAAAGTTTCCTAGATTAGAATCCAATGAGCCGTGGGAATTTAAGAGATCCTCTTTCGTTATTTACGTTATACTGCTGTCAAAATGTAGAACAAAGGAGACGTATTAATGGATAGGAACAATACATTTAATCAAGCTTCGCATATGCTTCAGTTTATGTTTCAGCTACAGACATTACTAATAAAAATCAAAGCAGAACTACTTAACTCGACTTTAGAATAAATTGATGATATATCCGGATGGTAAAGAAATATTAATTTTTGAAATGAAAAATATTTTTCATGCAATTCGAATGGTATCATTAAAATACGGTACAGGACATTTGTCCTGAAAGTGAAAAAAAGAAGGGGTAAAGCTCAGAAAAAAAGAAGGATGAAATTGACAAAAGGGTGAAGGAATACAGACAGGAAAATTTTATTGGAATTGAGGAATTAAATTTTTTTGTTATGTCGTCGTCAAGATGTGGACATTCGTCCTGAAAGGGTTAAAATGGAATAACGAAGCGTAGAAAGCGCAGAAAAACGTATAAAATTGACAGAGAAGGGTGGAAGAATGACGGCAGGAGAATTTTGTTGGAATGAAAAAATGAAATTTTGTTTTTTCTTTGCAGGCGATAGTTTGCGAATCGGTCGGACTGGAGGACATGGTGCCGAACGCGCCGAGATTGATGGTAGCTCGGGTCCCGGCTTGCAACAGCGACATTCGAGCCGGTAGTACGACGGATCAAATCAGAGAAGTGCGATTTCTGTCCTGTTTGTCCGATCCGAACGTGGCTCGGGTCCTGGGAGTGTGTTCCGTGGATCCAGTGCCGTGGACGATCATCGAGTACACGGAACTCGGTGATCTCGCCCATTATCTTCAGTACAGTGTGCCACTTACGGGAACGCTTAGGCCGAGCTGCAATTTGAAGGCCCTTAGGTGAGGTCCCGGCTCCTTACGGCGGATACACCTAAACGATATATGTACACTCCGCATTAACGATATCGGGACGCGTTTACGAACGCACCGGAATGGAATCGCGATCGGGAAACGATGGGAACGATCGCTCTAATATTATAATTTCGACATTTTTACGTTTCACAGTTCTCTCCGGTTTCGATCCGCCATTCGTCTCTTCCGCGGTTCGCTGCATCGATCGATCAAGCCTATTTGTCATTCACGAATGACAGTAATGACGCTGAATGCATCGGATCGTGCAGGTTGATCTACCTCAGTGCCGGGACTGTTCAATTTTTTAATATACGGAATTATCGATGATTAATGCCGTGTAATATCGAATCAGATATGTGATAAATATTTTTGAAATGATCTGATCAGAATGAATGTAACTGCTTCCTTTTGTGTAAAAAGAAAATTGTGCTATTTTGTTAGGAATGTTTACGCATCAAACTGAGCGTACAGTAAATATAAATTTTTATTTTATTCTGGGAAATTATTAAATACAAGGGTTTCAATGCAAGGGATTAATCTAGCAATTTGCGATTAATAAACTTCAGATTTAACGTAAGTAATTTTCAAGTGTCTACACACGAAACAGTTATATTTATTTAAACGATTACCCGGTTAGACGAAATAGTTGAAAAAAGGTATAAAAATAATGATTGTATAACAATTTTGGAAATCGCTTTGGACTTTTGAAAGAAATGTAACGATGGGCAATACATTGTGCAAATGGTCACGGTGTTACCCATATTTGCTCGTGCTACGGCGATCCTCGATTACGCAATCTAATCGAACTATCAGAGATTAATTGCTCCCCCCATGATTACATTCATATCATAAATCGCCAGTATCAATCTAAATCCGTCGAATCCAGTATCCAATTAATATCGCAAATTAATAATAATATCCCCAAATACAATTTCCAATATAATCGAGCATGGTGTCCGAGAGTCGGTGTCGTGAAAATTCAATAGTAATAACGTCGCGCGGAGCTTCCGCTGCACCTAGACTGTTTATGCAAATCAAATTGTTCAAAGAGTAACATGCAAGAATGGGAACTAGCTAAAGCTTGGTCTACGTATGAATCATTATTCCGAGATCATTTTAGACCAAGAAAACAGGAATTTAGAGAAGTTCATAAAACGATCTTAGATAAATGTTATGAAATGGGTTTTATGAAATATTCAATTCTATTTATGTGTATGTGCGATTGAAACTTTTCACAGCATATTTTTACCGAACGTCTGTTTTTTTACAATTGTCTCGGAAGATTTTTATTCCGCATGAAAATCCACAAACTACTGATAACTGAAGACTATTTTCTAATCATGTTCCCTGTGCTTAAAATTCTACAAAAATTCTTGCCAAATGAATGAACTACAAGATTTCTGAACACAGTTTTATCTCGTTCGCAGTTTACCGAAACAGTAAAAATCGAATTTTATGAAATTATTTCTAAAGATTACATCAGGATCTTCGCGTGCAACTCGATGCAACAACGCTGCACTTTTCGCTGAAACTCTTTCGCTCGCGGGCAGATTGACAGTGCGCGAGGGTTACAAATCACCTCGATACGAAAGTAGCATAAAGTCTTCATGGAACGAGCGCAGTCTAGTCAGCGGTTGTCGATGCGATCGACGATGATCCCGCGTCCGGTGCCCGAGGAAAGATGTTCCCAGATCGGTATCGATATCGGCGCGCATCAAAATAAAGTTGTTCCGCGAGCCGCTCCGATAGTGGTTCAATCAATTAACGTCAACCTGCTGAAAAGCAACGTTATGTGTTCGCCAGCCAAGGCTGCCTGTTGTACATGGGGACGCAGATAGCATCGGGCATGAGGTTCCTCGAGTCGAAGAATCTGGTGCACAAGGATCTGGCAGCCAGAAACTGTCTAGTGGGCCGCTCTTATACCGTGAAAGTGACCGACATAGCGATGTGCAGTGACCTTTACAAGAAGGATTACAGTGACATAGGCGGCAGACCGCCGGCGCCAATCAGATGGCTGCCGTGGGAAAGCATTCTGTTGGTAAACATTTTCTGCTAAACGATTTTTCTCCATCTCCTCCTTCCCTTCAACGAAACGTATTCTGCTGAAATCATGAGTTGCCTAGCATCTGGCCAAGCATAAGGCCAAGGGAAACTGGGTTGAAAACTTAAGCAATAATTATAACAAAATGAAAATTGTGAAATATTGACTCAAAAATACGTTTCATACACTTGGATTATTCATTTGTTCGTACAGTAAAGAGATCTTAGTTTCATATTCATCTATTATAAGTAGTCTTTATGAAAAAGATATCCTGGTGGTCTAGGGGCCACTACAATTTTTCTCATATTGTATATTCTCCAGGTGAATATACAATATGTCTACAAAATTGTTTACAATAATACATTGATACAGGTTGGAGGTCCTCGACAACTTACGATCTTTACGGTATACCACGATTTTGCGACCCCTAACGCTAACTAATGATCCTGTATATTGAATCGGTTTTCTACTTCAGGACAGGTACACCTGCTCGAGCAGCGTTTGGTCCTTCGCCGTCACTCTCTGGGAGGTGATGAGTTTGGCCAGGGAAAAACCTTTCCAACACCTAACCAACGATCAAGTCATTCAAAACGCCGAGCATATGTACTACGGAGCCGAGTTACAGGTAGCTAAACCGGAAATAAAACCATTCTTTTCGTACTTATGTCTCCTGAAAACCGAGATATTCGAGTATACTGTCCTCAGAATATCGTTGGATTTCGTTTAGTGGGAATTATTGAAACGTTGAAGCGAATCATTGTGTTCTATCTAGTAAAATATCAACAAAACTAGAAAAGTAGGAAAGTTTTAATATCTCTGAAATGTATATTCGGCACATCGAGAAGAGTAGAATGACGTGGATGCGGAAAGCATGGGGAGGCGGGCAATTCGAAAGTCGAACCCGACAAATAACATTCTGGTATCGATGCGGAACTAATTTCTGATTGCAGGTGTATCTACCGAGACCGACGATGTGTCCCGACGAGGTCTACAGGATGATGTGTTCATGCTGGCGAAGGGACGAGACCTCCAGACCGACGTTCAAAGACATTTACACGTTCCTGAAAAACCTGATCGAGGACTATCGGCCCGGTGCATAATGATCCCGGTTAACTGTGATACCGAAAAGCGAACGGAGAAATCATCTATCCGAGCGTCGTCGACCGAGATCGGTCTCCCGCGTTTCGACTCTTCGGAAAGTGTACAATCGTTAGTTTTTAGTGCATGCGTTGGAAAACGAAAAGAAAAGAAAAGAAATGAAAAAAAGCGGACCCGCGTGTCCCACGGTTCTCGAGCTTCTCTGCGAGAGGACTTTGAGAGTGAACTCTATCCCGACTAGCTTTCAAGCAAAAACCTTGTAAGTTCTCCCGTTTCCGGATTCACAGTCTCGTCGTCCAGGCGAACGAAAATGAAAAAATGATTGAAAGACATATGATGATCGTTTCGCCTGGCCGTTCGACGAAAGACACCGGCGGCGCCTCCGATACTTTTCTAGTCAGCTCTCGGTCCTTCGATTCCTACGAAACTGGTACCGTGTACAGCAATCCTGGACACCGACCACAAGTACGCTGCGATAAGCTGAGCACTGATAAGTCTATCCACTTGTACATACGAATCTAGATATCGGCGCTAGACGACACACCGGGAGGTTCTCGCGGTAGCTGGTGCCTTTGTAGAACGCTTTTATAATAACTGTCTTTTTACGTTACCGTCGAGGCTCGAACCGATTACGACAGTCAGCTCGAGTCACCTCTTGCATTTCGTTCTCGGATCTGTTATTCGTTCATGCGTATACGTTCGACGATTCGAGGGAATCGGATTCCGGGGCGACGTCGCGTCGCGTTGCGGTCAATTTTCCCCAAAAACGTGGACAAACATCTTTTTCTGGTCCGTACATGTTGATTTCACGTTGTTGTTACTAGCACAAAAAAACCACCCTTATAAAAGTCTTCCTATAGGGGTTGCTCTTTGGTTTAAAGAGATGAAACTTTACCAGTGGAGTTGTAAACATGATCTTGGAATTCAATGATCAAAAAAGTATCCTTAAAAAAAGATACAGATTTTACAATTCACTTTCTCAGAGAAATTCTATTAAATTGTGGCATTTTATGCGAGCCACAATTTAACTCATATCTTTGAGAATGTACGACAAAAATTGTATAGATTTTCAAAGGAACACTGTAATTTGTTTTTCTTTATACTTTATAATCAAAGATAAAAATAAGTTTCAAGGCTAGAAAAACGTTTGAATTCTATTTGTGACGTAGTATCGTACGATACTATATTATAATGTATAATAACATGGATAAAGAACACACATACATTCTTTGGATAAAGAATGGTAATTCGTAAATATATGTTGAAATGATTCTTTAGACTCTGATGCTGATCTTTGAACTGGAATATGTACGGAAGATTGGTCAAGCATTAAAACAAATAAGAAATGAAAAATACTAATCGGATTCCGTCCGACAATTGTTTCTTTCGATTCCGTTCGCATTTTTGGGAAAATTGAGTATTGTGCGACGTCCCTCTCGGCGAATCAAACGATCGACCACCAGCTGCCCGTGAAAATTCCGACTACCTTGTACATTCGAAGCCCGTCAGTAGCGAAGTACTTATATCGTTCCATTGTATTCCTTTTCGTTCGAAAAGAGGAAAGAGATCTCACTATCTTTAGCGGGCAGTAGACTCAGACACCCGATCGACACTACTGAAAATATTTATTGCATCACAGGAATCCGCTTGTCCGCGATATCTGTAATTCATTTTCACTGCTTCGGAGTTAGAGCGATTGGTGTCCGACTTATTTTGGCCTAGGCGAGAAGCTGGTTAGCTGGTTCAGTTGCGTCTAATTAGGCTCGGTGATTTTCGTGATTCGACATTTTTCTGTTCATCTTCTGTGCACCGTATGAAAAGAAATTTTGGTACAGCCTAACCACGTTCGATTAAACAAATCCGGTGACTCGTTGGAAAATCCCAATTGCTGTTCGCTCCAGTTGAAATGCCTTCTGCAACCGACGCTTTGATACTCGTTACACGATTAAGGGGAACGCAATAATATGATTGGATATTACTCGATTGAATGTGTGGCGCGAGTGTTGTTGGGCTTGATGTTCGAACGATGCTGTAGATATTTCCAGTGGCGTAAGTCTGTTCTTCGCGCGAACGCGACGCATATCCACGCTCCTTCTTTGATCTACGATTAAGGGCAGAGATCCACGGGGGACGTAGCGACGTAACTGTCATGCTTCGAGAGGAATCGATGCGAGTCTTAAAGCTACGCCGTACTCGAATTCCAAGACCGCGAACGAACGTTTGAACGCGACCATGCGGGAAGCAAAATGAGAAACAACTGTTTTGTCGACGGACGCTATCGATATCGATCATCGCCACGCGATCTACGGGCCGAACGTGGCCCGAGATTTATCGCTTTCTCGACCAACAATCATTTTACTGTTGAGGCTTCCACGTGTGAGCCGTGACATTTGAAAATAGGAGAATCAGCCAATAAATTGTTACACCCTCGTCTAACTTTCATCTTCAGAGGGTGTGGGCGCATGAATCAATTATTTTCGTTATTAATGGACTGGTGAAAAATACGACATATGTTCTTTTAAGCAAATTTCTATGGGCCATTAAGGTACCCTTAACTACGGATCGTTACGCAAAACAAACATTGGGAGAAACAGAAGTTAAAAAAGTGTTTCTTCTAGTAATAGTTTTAAGAAATTGAAAATAGTGCAATAATATTCTTCAAATCTTTTGGTACCTTCACTGTTTTGTGTTTCACTTACGTCACAGCTTTGTAGAAAAAGATATAGGATAAATGTCTCTTAGTGTGTCAGATTTGTCAGCACGGTTTGTATCTGAAAGTTTCAATAGTGAAAAGGTTGAACGTGGTGTTTATTGGTCGCTGGGTGAAATGGGGAAACGTGTTTATTGTTCGTTCTTGGTTAAGTGCCAAAAAGAGTCAAGCGTTCAAACGTTCCCCTCTGCACGCACCTTTCTGTAATTCTTAAGATGAATTCAAGTATACGTTCAAATGATTAACAATAAAGTACTGAGTATTCCTTTCTGACACTGACTGTGTTGTTATTCGCAAGAACTCGTTCAGTTTCAGGTGATTTAAAACCTTTGAACACGTACGAAGAGAAATATGGTAAAATGTGAATGATTTCGAAAATTTGTATAAACAAATCTGGAAAAACAGTAGTACGATCCCTTTTAGAATGTTCAATAATTGGTTACATTATCTGTTATACATATATCAGAGACCCGATATTTTCAGAAAGAACTCGCAAAGTTTTATAACTGTCCGAATAATCACTTCCCTATTCATAGAATATAAAAGTAAAATCAGATTTTGTAGATTAGCAAACAAAATTTGAATTTACATATTACAAGTTTCGGAAGGTAAAACGTAGATAGCCATTTCTACGTGGCACTGTGTTCCAGAAACGGAACTGGTTGAACGAAAATCGCAAATAATCGCAATAGGGTGCGCGTAATCTCCTAAGCGAAAGTAAATTGCAACGATAATATTGAAAGAATGGTTTATCTGTTATTAGCTGAGGGATATACGGTGGTAGGACAGGTTAATGGTCGCACTAAGGAAGTTGCGTTTCGATATGCGTTAGGCCTATCTGAAATTTCCACTGGTGACCTGAAATGGTAAACATTTTGGAGCGCACTATCTTGCACGATTAAATGAAAAAAGGAAACGTGAAGAATAGATATAATTTCATAGACTGAACAGAATTTTATTAACTTCGTGATATGTTTCCTATTACAAAATCGCAAGAACATTCGAGATACTGAACAATCTAATAATGAGTGTACAATAACACTTCGATACTTATCTCGAGTACCTTGATTTCTGATGAGAGCATTTAACGAGTCAACAAGATAATGTGAAGTACACTGATCAATATTGATCATCGTAAACGAGAAGAAAATTTTTCTACTTGATCGCTTAGTATTAAAACTAGTTGATTTCTTGTTTGTTAGAGACATGATGCAATGGCTACGCAATATAAGGAAAATGTTGCACTATCTTGTATTTTTTTATTTCACACGTAAACTTGCGACCGGCTGTAAACAAATAGGGGAAACACCGTGGAAGGAAACGAACTGATAATCTTCCACGAAACGTGTTTGCAAACATCTGCAAAAGGAAAGAAAAATGGAAATTTCCCCGTGAATTGGTGTGAGTAATATCGTAAACCAACAAGACCGATAGAGATAAAGATACATATTATTAACTCTTTTCTCGAGAACGATACGTACCTTTATCTTAGCAAAACATATTTACCCATTGAGAAAAGGATTAAGATCAGCGTGTGTATAATCGAGCGCAAAGAAAATGAAAATCCATCAACAGAGGTTTCTATTTTTCTATTCTCCTGTCTATTCCAGTCAAATTTTCCTTTATTTCTTTTTTTCAAATAGAAAATTTCAACTTTTCTTTAAATTCAGGAATGTAAAAGTTAGTAGTAACTAAAATGCGAATATCTGTGTGAAACTGAAGATTTATTTGTTATATACTGGTACATACTTTTCTATCTTTCAATGATGAAGAATATTATTTACTCGATTAATGTACCTAAGTTTTGTGTTACTACAGTAAATGAACAATAAATGTATTGAACGTTCTTGTCACCAGCAAATGCATAAATATTCACAGTTCAGTAACGCAAAATACAGAATCGTGTGATGTAGATTTTCGTACATAAAGGACATCAAGGAAGATGTTTGCTCAAGAGAGAATTTAAGGTAAGATTGGTTCGTTAAACATTGGACAGCACAAGACAAGAACTTATAATTAGACTGCCGGCTTTTATACATTCATAAGAAAAATCATTGAAATATAAAATATTACAGAGATATACATTATGTTCAGCTTATATTATGATTATTAGAAGAAGAGTCCTACCCAGCTCCTAGTGTTGCAATCAATGCAGACGATTTTAATGTTGCATATAAACCTGCACACTGATTTCGAGCATTGAGCCTAAGAAGTTTCCAAGAATAAAAAAAAATTAATTTTCAACAGTAGATGTTCCATAATGAACTGAAGCATGGCTACCGTTTTTAACGCTGTCAAAAATCCTGAAAGAAGACTACAAGCATGAAGAATGCTACTGTAGGGACCATTAGTGGCTAAATCGAATCCTCGGGATGGCCGAAGTCACTTAAACGCGTATCGGAACGTGGAACGATACGGAAGTGGCAGCTTGCCGGCTGCAAAGTGGTGTCCTTTAAAGCAAAGTTTCGTGCTTCTTCGGTTCTTACAGTCTCGTTATCTTAAAAGGTTCGCCAGAACAATCGTTCCGTAGCCAGGCATGACCAACTTCTCGAGGTAGTTCCATTAAACCGCAGGCCGCTCATAAATCACCGGTAAACCTTTTATCGACACAATTCGGATAACATTGCTTCGCGTCCAGACGAGGCTCATTAATCTTTCCGAGGCGAAGTATATGAATCCTGGCTCGATCATAGAGACGCGCTCGGAAAATTGATGATTATTTCATAGCCGGTATGAATAAAGAACGATCTAGCCCCGGCTCCTGATCCGGAGTCCTTGATGACTCCGATCTTTCCGGCAAGAATTTTAAGCGTGATTTTTACGAAAAGTATCCATTTATATGAAAATCATATCGATCGCTAGATCGACGTGTTAACGCGATTCTGATTTCTTTGGCAAACTTGTTTTCAACGCGAAAGGTCGGTGTACAGTTTATTCTACAAACAAGTTTTGTAAATTAATGAAATTCATGCTCTGTAGGGAAATAATATTTTATGAAATTAATTACGGCGACATTCATGATCGTATTTGTACGAAGTACATACCCGTTTCAGGGAAATTAAATGAATTTTTCCTGAAATATGATTCAATTTCACCGTAGAGAGACCAATCGTTAATGAATTATTGAAATTTAAATATACGGGTTCGTTGCATTCATTATACTAATGGAAAAATGTATTTCGGTAAACACGAATGAATGCATTTCCCTCGTATATGTGTGCGTTTATCGAGTGTTTGATGGAGAACCAAAAGCGCTGCGCCCTCTCAACAACCGAGGCTGAAGTACGTACTAGGGAAAAAGTGTTACCTGCTGAAGTTGCACTCGCAGATAACAGCAGGCACGAATCATCCGAGTTTCCTGGATGTTGAAACAAAAAAAGTGACAATCGTAAGAACATTACTTAACACAGAACATTTTAATGTATGCATAAATAACGTGTAGAATGTAATTTTTGTAGTAAATTTCCAAATCTTTGAATCGTTTCTACACAACCGATATATAAATCTCCAAATCAATAGTACACATACGTGCAAATATCTAAAAGTCCTCAAGCCCCTCCTAAAAACAATAAAGCATTCCAAAGTCCTTTCCCTAATCGTAAAAATGGCTGCCGCGCGGTCACCAGAGTCTTCGGAAACCTCCACCGCAAGAAATCCGTGCGGTATCGAGGAAAATTTTGAAAAATACACCGACGCTACACAGGTGTCGGCGATTAAACATTAATCTATGCGTAAACACGTTCAACAAGCGATTCGTGTCGCGATTGTTTACCCGAGGGGGAAGCACGGAGACGCGCTTTGCTCCGGGAATCACCGGGGAGGGATCGATCAACACCGCTTAAGATAGCATTCCGGTTTCGAGGAATTTTTTTCAATAAATCTATTTGACCTTTTCCATTACGATTTTGCACGCGTATTCAATGCTGCTTAAAGTATATGCGCGATTTTTTTAAACTCAAAATAATCAAAATTACGCGAGTTACATATTTATTTGTAGAGTATCTTTTGAAAAAACATGGATTGACGATTGAAATGGTATTCCGGTCTTCCTACCGATCAGAAACTGAGAAATAAATCAGTATGAACTCAGTTATGGTCCGTAGCAAGAGAAATTAAATATGTTTATAATTTACAAAATGGCGGTGTATTTTGAAATTACCGTTTCTTTTAAATATTCTTCGACCTTTGGCACGGTCAAAAGTAAGAAAAAATTCACGAGACAAAAATTTTGGTTGATGCGATAACAGGGTGTGAAGATACTTGGGATGTCGTGGAAACCGTTTAGGGGAAAAAAAATGGTTTAAAGAATACAACATGCAGTTGTTACCGATAAGAAGAGAAAGCTGAAATCAGGTAGAGGATCTTAAACGATGGTCATCGGTGGGTGGGTGCCCGGGTAAATGATCATGAAAGAACGTGAAATGTTTTCGGTTACGATCAGGGGGGGTTAAAGATAGAATCAACAACGTGTTCGCACATCGCCGGCCGGAGATAATGAAATGCACGACAACGGAACAACGTCGCGTGTGTACGAGCGGCCCACGTGTTTGGGTGTGTGCGTGTCGCGTAACACTGGACGCTTACGTTTATATAATGCCAGGCCCGGGAAAGTGAGACCATTCAATCGTCGACTGTCAAAGAGTCAGTGGAACCATGAAGCTCTGTCTGCCGGTTGTTCTCGTCGCCCTCGTGGCCACCCTTCTGCACTCCACCGGTGAGCATAATTAATTACTGTTAATATCGCCGAACGCTGTCGATCAACCAAAATTATTTCTACACTTGTTCCGCTTCCTCTACGCTGCTTCTACTGACCTCACTTTCTCCTCATTTCCCTTTCTTTAATTTACTACGATCGGACCGTACGTTTGACCCTTTTTCTAATTTTGTCATCCTTATTGTCAAGGTCACAGGTAATACTGCTTCTATAGTAACTTGACAATGTTGCTTTTACGTCTTACATTAGTGTATCTAACGTAACATTTTCCTTATTATTACTTCGTGGTGTTCGATTATCCAACTTTTACACGGAAGCTTTTATCGTTGGCGAAACGGATTGATGGGATATTATTGCACCGGCAGTGGATTAACGATGAAAAATCGGTCGAGATCCCGTTTTATCGTGAATTTCACCCTTGATCTATTTCCATCCGTTACACCCGTGATCTTTGTTGTTCAGTGTTTAGCTTCGATTACGGATTTCACGGCGGAGCAACATGCAACGTCGAAAATAGCTACGGGTTTCCCCTTTGATCGCTCGAACACTGAATGGCTTTCTTTACCGCTACACAGCAGCATCATAGTAAATTAAAATATGCGCCTGAGCGATCCCGCCTCCTGACTCTTACCTGTTCGAACCGAACAGAACCGAACCGGTTCGATGGTACTCCCTCGAAACTTTTACGTCGATCGCGGAAAATCCAGAGATGCCTTTTCGACTCGATCCTGTTACATTCGAGTATAGGAAACGCGGCTGACAAGGCGGGGAAGCGGCGCCGCTGATATTCATGGGAAATAAAAGCAGTTTGGGAAACCAGTTTGCGATATATCGAAACAAAACAAACCGAGAACGAGCGTCGAACGTACCGGGAAATTTCAGATATGTTATAAAAGCTCCGAGACGCGTTGCCTAATTTATAAATTCCATTCGGCGAGGAATAATAATATCCACTCTGCGGATTCTCGACCAAGATAACGATTTTCCAAGTTATGAATGCACTGCGGATTTTATGCGTTTCTGGAGAAAATCAGTTGCTGTAACTTGAAACAGTGGACAGTTTAAATGAATTGAACGATATGTGGTTGTGTCAAAAATCACAGTAGCGAACATTAGTATACAGAAATTTTGTCGAGGTCATGAAAGAATCCAGTATATATATATACCAGTTACGGGTTAAGAAAATGACATTTTTCAGTAAGAACCGAATAAAGATGAAAGGTACGATGTTTGAAATGTTATGCACATTAAATGTCTATTTCCAGAGTACGCAGCTGGGAGCAGTATATGCCGCCCGGAGAACTGCATCGAATCTGACAAATGCGAGGAGCTTATCCGCGGTGGTGACACGTGTCCGCAATCGGGTGACACATGTTGCAGCATAGGTAAGTCCAGTTATGAATGCAATAAAACCGAGCAAATTTTCTTTGCGACTCTCACTCCAAAATTCCACTTTTATTTGTATGTAAGAATAAATCCCACGGATCAATGACCGTGAAATTTTTCGGTCGATCGTAATCACGTATGTACATTGACTGGCAATTAGTTGTAGATAGCGATCGTAAAAGCATATGTTTTCACAGTTTTTTTTCTGGTTGTTGACACTGGTTATCAACTGGCCACTTTCATTGATACGTCACGGTTTTGTCGATTCGCGTCACGCGGCACAAAGTACAACAAGAGTGATGGCAATTATGAGACGGTAACGATAACGTAATCACGCATTACCATTGGTACACAGCAATTTCACGTCTGCCGGCACGGCACACACGCAACACCGTAATTTCTACTGTGCGAAATCAACCACACAGATTCACTTTTGCGCGGCGTGAATTTCGAACGAGAACGGCTGTCGAGTTAATACGTGCGTCACTGTCCGCACTTTCACGGCTTGTGTCGCTCGGGAGTCGCTGTCAGACTGCCGATTCCTTCAAATACTCTTCAACGTTGTTCCAACTTCTTCCATCGTGACTTGACAACCGAATATTTTTCGCCGTTTATTCGCAGTTCTCGTTCGAACGAAATCAAACTGTTCCCTCTTGTCCACGTTTCGCATTTCGCTCGGTTTTGCTGTTCTATCGTAAGTGCCGATTGTTCGTTGTCATATTTATACCACATATTTTCTAAATATCAAAAAACAGATGTGGGATATTGTCAACAATATTTGATAGCGCTACTGTGGTTCTTTGAATCTTGATGTCACAGTACAAAGTACTAAACACGAGGAATATAAATGGAGTCGGAAACTTAAATTATTATTTATTTAGAATAATTTTCACGGTAGCAAGACTAACAATACCTGTCTTCGGCTGAAAAATTTTAGATAATTTATGCTACTGCAACAAGGAAAGTCATTCGTAGTATTCGAAAAATTTATCAGCATTTTCCGTCTTTGTTTCGAATCGTTTTAGTATCTTGTTCCCGTTCAGGGACAGATTAAATTTGCATAATTGTCACTTGCAGTGAAAACAGAGTTCAGAACCCACTGTCACCATCACGGAGGCGAGTGCATGGAGTCCTGTGCTCAGGTCCTTCAACGATCCGCCGTCGACTGTTCATCCGGTGAAGTTTGCTGCATATTAGTTTAAGAAAACGATATCAATTAAGCGGAAATCCGGTTCGCGCGTTGGCATAACGGATTACATTGCTGCACCACCGGCAGCAACATGTTCGTTTCTCGTGTCGCGTGCAACAGCTCTGTACCGAAGTTATGATGCACCCCTCGGTACCAAACGTGGAAACGCGGCTCGATTGGTTTTACAATTGCAACGGTACATACGCGTTATCGTGCGCGTGTGTGAGAAAAAATGCAAAATCGATGAAATATGAGGACCCGTCGCTGACACAAGACTCGACGATAAATAGCGCAAACGTGCGAACAGGTTATTAGCGAGCTTTCCCGCGAATCCCTACTTGACCGTGGCTTCCTATGATTTGTTTAGAGCTTACATATAAAGAAAGTGTGCGTGTGTGCGTGTGTTAGACCGTTACCAGGAGAAAAAGTATTTATAATAAAATATGTGTGCTCTCAACTGTTCGCTATTTATTGCCGTATCCTGACTAAGTCAACGATTTATCGTTCTCCGGAATTGAGGTGCGTCTGGAATCTGAAGGTAAAGCTGCGCAGAATTACAATTGAATTATTTTCCATATAGTCTAATCACAAAGCATTATTTATTATTTAATTATTTATAGATTATTTCGGTAATTATTTACATTAGGGGCTTCCTCACCGATTTTTATGACCTTGAAATATGTTGTCAAGGTCATCATTACGGACAACTTTTTCCTATACATGTTACCGCCGCTCAACTTTAGTTTCCGAGATATTCGCAAAAAAGTTTTAACATCTCAAAAAGTGGTCGGAGTAGGTGTGGGTTAGAATTGAAGTTGCAAAATGAGAAAGAAAACCTTGCATCCAATATTCTACATACGAATAATAAAATATAATACTAATGTACTACAAACTACATTATAAAATACTAATGTAAAGTGTACTTACTTCTGAATCTTCTGTACCTCCGTCGGATCCACAGCACACAATTATTGACTCACGAGAATAGGTCCGAATAATTGAACAACAATCACTAAACAACACACACAACACACACACACACACACAACACATTTTATAAAATCGTGACAACGAACGAGAAGATGTCACTCCGACCACGAATAAAATAATACTGCGATTTTAACCGTTCCCCTCCCACGGACGTGTGATACGAAAACAGGGAATTCCGGGAAATAGGGTCGGCGCCCCGCCATAATTTTTTTACCTTGGTTTTGTATCTAGTGTTTATAGACCTTCAGCGTCTACCCTGCCTAGGATAACTTGACTGTACCACCTCCGTGGAAGGGATCATTGTTAAAATCGCAGTATTATTTTGTTCGTGGTCGGAGTGACATCTTCTCGTTCGTTGTCACGATTTTATAAAATGTGTTGTGTGTGTGTGTGTGTGTGTGTGTGTGTGTTGCGTGTGTGTTTAGTGATTGTTGTTCAATTATTCGGACCTATTCTCGTGAGTCAATAATTGTGTGCTGTGGATCCGACGGAGGTACAGAAGATTCAGAAGTAAGTACACTTTACATTAGTATTTTATAATGTAGGATTAGTATTCGTATGTGGAACATTGGATACAAGGTTTTCAATCATATTTTGCAACGTATATTAACGATCATTAATGATTTGGTATATAGTATAATTTAATGTGGTTCAAATAAGATACTACTTTAAATGAAATATTTTTATTTTGATAACCAGATAGATAAAATGAAATATTTTTATTTTGTATTTCAAATATTTCCTTATAATGAAAATACGTTGAGCAAGTAGTTAATATTATGAATTATAATTTTTAACATGAGAAGGTATAATAGTTAGCAAAGTATTATTTGTAGTTTAATTACGAATATGTAATATGTTGATAAACAGACTACAATATCGTAATAACATTACAGGCAACAAAATATCATAAAAATATAAGTTACTGTCAACTATTTGAAATACTACTTTACACAGTCCTACACACACCTACTCCGATCACTTTTTGAGATGTTGAAACTTTTTTGCGAATATCTCGGAAATTAAAGCTGAGCGGCGGTAACATGTATAGGAAAAAGTTGTTCAGAATGATGACCTTGACAACATATTTCGAGGTCATCAAAATCGGTGAGGAAGCTCCTAATGTAAATAATTACCATTATTTCAACGTGATTAATATATAATTTATACGATAGAATATAATTAACATTGACAGTAACATGAAACTATAACGGGTTATATAAGTTAAGAAATTAAAAAAAAATTAGAGAAAAAATGGATAGGATTTGAAAAACAGGAGGACTTCAAAAAATATAATTGCGAATTGAGAAATATTAAGCCAGAGGTAATCATTATCACAGATGAATGTTGATGTTGTTTACACAGTCATATCGTTCGAAGAGAAATATTCTTCGGTATTATATTGTTTCTAAATTTAAATACACCTACTCCACGTAATTTCTTATATTATCCAAAGAAAAATATAGTGGTAGTCACGCGGTTTTATTAACGGTGAGTAATGCCATTTGGTTAATTTTGGTAACTTGACACTAAGTGCCACTAATTTCATGATAATCGTTTTTGCGTTCAACGTCAACGAAACCTTTACAAACAATGTTAAAACGTCGAGAGCTGGAACTAAACTGCACACGAAGAGTATACAAATTTTGGTGAAACAGCTTCAGACCTACGTACAAGGCTAAAGTGTAGAACCCGATTCGAGCACAGTGTGAAAGAGCACGGAACCACGGTCGCAAGAGAAAGAACGATTGAAAGCATTCGGAAACCTAATCTGCAGTCGGTCCACGTACAATGTAGAATCGAGGAGAAAAATGCAGGAAGGACGCAAGAAACTAAAGAGAAGCAGGAAGATATAAGAAATAGATGTAAGGGGCACGCGTAGCCGGAGGGCGTTCCAGCCAGGACGCTCGGCGGCGCATGAATGCTCGCGCACATGCACAGGTGTGCAAGGTGTACCGGTGTTGGTCAACCCTGGAGGGTCACTCGCAGAATCGTGAATGGTAGAAAAAATGCGGGGAGAAGCGCCTGGGGGAGAGGGGGGTTGCTATCGTCGGCTATCTGTACCTCGCGGTAAGAGACCGGAGAGACAGTGACGCATTCGTCGATGCGAATTAATGTTATAAACTGTTAGCGTGCGAATGAATAACATCGTCGTGGATGAGGCCCCTCCCCTCCCCCTCCCCCGCGTGTCTTTAGAATGAATCTCCGGTCCGCATCAACCGTGACCGAGGTAGGGAATAAAGAAGCAACGCGAGAGGAGAGACACCTTGCCCCGGGCGATACACGGCCGAACATGTGACACTAAATATAGAGACACGCTAACCGCTCTCGAGACGCGACAACCCGGATCGTCCGAAACCTGACTAAACAAACGAATCCGGCCTCTTAAACACAATCGGGACCCTCGACAGAAAAACGACAAACAATCCGCCGCCGCCGCCGCGAACCTGATCGAGAGGGACCTAACCGTTCTATTGACACGCTCGCAGGGGATTCGGATTACTGACCAGCACCGCGACTCCGGCGGCTGACCTGCGCGGAGTTCCCAGAAGTGGAAACTATACTTTAACCACCTCTTCCATTATAACAACGAGGCACTAAATCTACATACGTGTTACTAATTTTTTTTTTTCAAACGGAATCCTATTTTGTTGTTGCCAAAATAGATTTAAATTTTCCTTTCTCCTCCGGAAAATTATAGTGTAACGTACGTGAATAAATCGTACTGCAGGTCAACTTACTGTACGTGACATTTATCGAAATACTAACGATTTCATCGTGAAACATTTGCCAACATATTCGTGACACTGTTCTGACTGAAATGATACCAAACATGACACAATTTGGAGCGTATTCGCTAGTTGAATCCGTGACACGATAGTTACGATTGTACAAGATCAGATTAAAATTAGACAGCTATGAAGAAAATATCAGAAAGTCTGAGTCCATAACCAATTATAGCAACAAGTGCAGCATCGTAAACCATTGGCCATGTAGAGAGAGAGAGAGAGAGACAAGCAGTCGAGCGACGTCCCTGAAGAGTTGAATCGAAATCGGTCAGATTCGTGTCACATGTCTGGGACACTGAACATGCCAAACACTCGAAAACAGTATCAACAAGAACTTCCCCAATGTCCACCAACAGGTTCGGGAAAGGGGCGGTCTCCATCGCATCGAATAAAATCACAGCAATGATCCTTCGTTAATCTCAGTCCCTAAAGAATCGAGGGATCAACTAAACTCCATCCTCCAATCACATGACATCCCGATTTCAATTACTCTCGAACCGAATCACGCGGAATCCAGAAAAATCCTGACGAACGGATAAATCGACAGCGATCAAGAAGAAGTGAACGAAAAAGAGGAACAAGACCTCGCTGCGATGACGAAGAAAGGACGAAGAGAAGGAGGAGAAGAAGAAGGAGGATGATGAAGAAGAGGCACACCTTGCCAGGGGCGATGCAGGCAGATGCCAGTGCGCTGGTACGTGTACTTACATATACACACGTAAGAGCCGTTTCGGTTAGCCCGGGGGCGGAGGCGCGGAATCATGCAGCGTAGAAGAAGAAGGCGAAGACCCCCCCCCCTCCCCTCGCCCCCTATCCCAGTTGTTCCCCTGTCCCCGAACGCCCCTCGGAGCCCGTCGTTGTGCGGAGGTTGGCCCCGGGGGCAGACGCGGAGGTGTACCCCACCACGAAGCGAGGCAGAGCAACGGTCGTTCCGCTGCGGGCACGGAAACGAGAGGAGATAGCGGCGAGCTTCGTGAGCGTCCTCTGCACCCCCGCAGCCCCCCGGCTCCCTTCAGGGAAAGGAAGAAGGGCGAGGGCACGGGGGAGCGGATCCACCGTGTGCCCTAAGGACATCCAGCGAGACAATACGCTCCGTGAGCCCCCCGGCGACTTCACGACGGACCCTGCTCCTCTTCTGGCTCTTCTTCTGCTCTCGCCTTTCCACGCTCTTTACTCCCCGTTCCCCGACGCCCGTTCTAACCCCCTTCTACACCACCGCTACCCTCTCGGTACTCTCCTTCTTGCCCTCGCGTACCCGCTTCGTCGTCCTTCTTCGCGGTGAGGCTCCTTAGAGAAGAGGACCGATGTTTGTTTTGAGAAACACGTGTTTCCGCTACGATCACTTCCGCCACCGGACTGGTCATATTTTAACACTTTGAGTGCCAAACCAGAACCCTCAAAAGTTCCATGAAATCAAAGTAAGTTATTTAATGAAATAAAAAATGAAAATAATTATATGTGTGATATTCAGTAGTCTTCCAACTTTCTTGCATTTTACATATATTATTTTACTTATATTATTGCATATATTAACGTAAAAATTCATTTTGAACCTGGACAAATAATTCCGTCACCCACATATGGGTGACATGGCGGTCAACGTGTTAATTCTGGATCATAGAAAGTACAGGGTTGGAGCCAAAGCACTCCTCCGTCACTATTGAAACGATCCAATGTCTGCTCGGGTGATTCAAACGAGTGATAATCGCAAGGTGAAACTCTTGGACAATAATAAGGATGTTCAAGAATGGACCGATGCAATTTTTGAAATTTTTCTTGCGATCAAACGGCTGCTCGATCAACCCCCAAATCAATTAAATATCTCCCTGTGACGCGTGTCTTTATGCATTTTGCGTTTGAACGCGTTGACATCTACTAGCAAACGGAATACGCTAATTAAACATTTGCATCCTTCGCAACGTTCCACTAGTTTAGCGGTAACAACGCAACGGCAGTTGAAATGGTAATTTAGAAAGAAATTGAATTTAAAATTAAAATTTGTTGATCGGTGGCCGGAGCAAATAATCACAATTACTAAAAACCGGGAGAAACAGTTACAGCCGAGAAGTGCTACATCGAAATTGAAGAAATGCATAAAAAATTTGAAGAGAAACAGGCGTCATTGGTCGGTCGAAAGGAACCAATTTTGCTGGATGACAATGCTCGACCACACGAGTCACGGACAACGGTACAAGAGCGGAATGCTTTCAATTATGAAACTGTACCTCATACTTCTTATTCGCCGGATACGTCACCGGCAGATTTCTATTTTCTTTTAAATACCCACGCCATTTCCACGACGAAAGAACTTTCAGGAATCACCGGGAACGTTGAGAACACCGTTAAGGAATTTATTCACTTCAGACCGGCGAATTTCTATAAAATTGGAATTAAGAACTAGAAACTTGTCGAGAAGAAACGTATCGATTCCAATGTTTGTCATATTGATTATAGAAATATTTAATACTAAAAATGTTACGTTCGTATAAAATTAATCCTAAAGATCGGACATTTCATATGTTACAACCTGACAAAAACTATTCGTTAAAAGACCTCTATATCAAATCACGTGGCAAGCATCATCACACCTGCCTACAAAGCGGGTTCGAAGGATCACGCGGAAGGACTCGGCTGCACCCGCGACGCATCGAAGGGGTGGGTTCGTCATTTCACAGGAGGTTGCAACAAGGATTCCGATTACGAGCGTGGAAAGTTTGTCCTTGTTTCTCCAGGGGGTAGAGAATGGGAGGTGGTAGAAGCACAGGCAGGGGGTTGAAGATCTCTCCGTCTTTCGATGTAATAAAGTGCACTATGGCTCGCCGGTTGCCTCCTCCTCTTCGTTGCGCCGCTCTATATTTGCGTTCCCTTCTTTTCCGTGGTCCTCGCACTTTCTCGCTCTCCACCTTTTCGTTCGCCTTGTATGCTTGCTTGGAGGGAGTAACGATGCCCTGGGGCTGGCCTCCGCGCCGAACCGGGCCGAGCTGAGCAGAGCAGAGCCGAGCTGAGCAGAGCAGAGCAGAGCCGAAGCACCGTGGCTCCGCGGTAACGATAGGCAACGAAATGAAATATTAATGAAGTACCCGAACGCGCGACCATTTTTCGCGGGCGTCTCACCACCGACGCCCCGGGTGTCGAAGAATAAGTCGCCAGTACACAGGGGCTGAGGGTGGTCGAGAAGGGTGGAGCATCAACGAAGAAATAGAAAACCGAGGGAAAAACAGAGTAGGGGGGCAGAAGAAACCGCCGAGGGAGGCGTGTTCCAGTCGGATAAAAAATAATTGATAGCGGTCGGGACCTTTGTTCGTAGTCCGCGCGCGCGCTATAAAAAGACATTAAATTTGTCGATCGTCCCGAAGAACTGAAGAGGAAAGTTGACAAACGCTCCGGCGACGCTCCTGACGTTGATTGAACAACGTTCTCCGTGCAGGGAGAAAAAAAGGCCGCGCGCGGGAACGCTGATTCTTCAACGGTTTCTTCAGCGGCCGCAATTACCCGGGGCTGACGTGGAAGTCGCTATGGAATCGTCAAGGCGAACGTGCATCGCTCGTGAAAGGGTTAATCGGTCGCGATATATCATTCGCGCGCCTAGCGCGACGCGACGTCGATCACCGGGATCACGTCGATCGCGCGTTTTTGCCCGCGTGCCCGTTTAGCTCGTAATTAACGAGATCGACGGTCGCGAGATCCGATCGAAACGCTACACCTTGACGGCTGTCGCTCTTAAAATGTCACTCGCTCTGGCGCCACGCGTCGCTCGCGCTATCTCTGACACCTTGTCCCTCCCACGAACCCGGCGAAACTAAGGAGAGGGAAGGAGAAACTTTCGACGCCGCGAAAGGAGGAGAGAGAGAGAGAGAGAGAGAGAGAGGATGATCATTTCCATCATTTTTCTTTTAATTGAGTATTTCATCCTTACCGCTAATCCACAGACTGTGTCTGAAATTTTTACTCCATCACGTATCTATCATATGACAAACGTACGTTTTTGAGATTTTGTCGAGTACGATATATGGTATTGTTACCTGTGCTTTTTCCTAAATCTTGGTTCAGTCAATTCGCACGTCAAGTTCAACTTTGTCACCGTTTTTCGCCCGCTTGTAGCGCTTCGACACCTCGTCTCTCGGCAACAATGAGGAGAGAGAAAAAGAAATGCTCGCCGCCACAAGAGAGGAAAGAGGAAAAGAAGGAGAGAGAGAGAGAGAGAGAGAGAGAGTGGAGCCTGGAGTGCTCCCGAAAACAGGATACAACAAGGATAAGCCCCGGACCGGGGCTAATTTGCCGAAGCCACGGTTTCGCGAACAATGTATGAAAATAACCCATTGCACACTTTTACCACGGCAGTTCATGTCAGCGTGGTTGCATTGCGATGAATGCGAGATACCTCGGGCAATTCCCTAATTGCAGTGAGAGGCAAACGAAGCGGGGGAGGGACAGGGGGGAAGGAGAGGGAGAGAGAGAGAGAAAGAAGGGATGGTCAGAGAAGCGGAGATACTGCGAGAGAAGAAAGAGAGAGAGAGAAAGAGGGGACGAAGGAGAGACTGCACGCTCTTCTCAGCAACGCTCCGAGCGTTACAGAACGCTCTTTCTCCATTCCTCTTCGATCCGCGAAGCGTTGCGCGTCTTTCTCCCTCTATCTCCGCTTTCCGCGACGTGTGCAAGCGCTTCGAAGCGCTCGAACGCCCCCGCGAGCCAACACGGGCCAGCGCCTCCTTCGTGTATCACCGTCTCCCTCGATCTTCACGATCTTCACGAGTCGCCCCGGGACCCGACTGCCTATAAGCAGACTTCACGGACGGAAGAAAAGGGAACGGGATACTTTGCCCAACGTTTCCTCGACTCCCTCGGACCGCCGAGGCCCTTTCTTGCCGTCTCCCACTCCATTTCTTCTTCTTCTTCTTCTTCCTCTTCCTCTTCAAACCGCGAACACGCTCCCGCCCTCCCACGATCCGCGAGATTCTCTTGATCGCGATAAAAAGACGCGGGACAGGCGCGAAATGGATGTTTAAGTCACTCTGCCGCGACGGGTCAACCCCGAAATGGACGTCTGACTACTTCTTCTTCTTCTTCCTCTTCTTGGACATTCTTCTGGAATTCACGGAGATACCCGGTTCTTCGGATCGCTTTTCTTGCTGTGAGATGAGGCTTCGACTGGAAAGAGTGTTTTTGGATTCGCGATAGGTGGTCGCCCTTCTTAAAGCTTGAATTATGGAGATTTTTTTCAGAATTTTGAAGTTCATGTTCCTCGACACGTTGACTGCTATGGTGGTCACAGGTGACCAAAGCTGAACGACGATACTCAAAAACGATTCTTGTAGAATTAGATGCAGTATTAGAGGCATATTATAGTGTAAGATTCAAATTTCATTCTAAAGTAACTGGTAATAATTATTTATAACTCTGACAGTTCCTACGAGCGAAGACAAGACGTGTGCAACGCAGAAAATCGATGTTCAACTTTGCAAGCACTTTCCGCCAGCATTTAACACTCGAAAAATTGTTGTAATTTCATGATCTAATTTTAAAAATTGTGTATTATTCCATACAAAATTTTTAGAATATTTTCCTTAATAAAATTGGGGGTAAAAAACACATTTCTTGAGACGTCTCTGAAAGTTACACAGTATGCACATTCACTAGACTGAAGATTGTACGCATTTGTGAGAAAAATAAGTGGATAAAACATGATTCGAGTATCGATGTAGTATCATCGAATAATCAAAATTATTAAAGGAAGAAACAATTTTATTTGTTCGCAGCACGTTGTAATGCAGCAAAATTTTTATGGCGGGACGTGTTTTGCAAGCACCGCCAAACACCACCGTCCCCATCGTTAATTCAGTCATCCACGAGCACCGTATCCGCGTTTAACTCGTCGATAAACTCACGCTCGCATTTTACGGGGCTACATGCAGAAACCGCCACGAGTCCGAAAGACGGGCTCGCGAGCAGAAAGTGATAAAAAGACGCTAACATTATGGGACGAGGAGAATTTCGGCAGAGCAACAATCTATCTGCGGTCGGCGAAAATTACGGTGTAATAACGTCCGGTTTATTTTATCGTCACCGACGGCTATATTTCAATCCGTCCGGCGAGTTTAACGAGGAGGCTTTACCGCAATTAATCTCGCGCACTCGTCTAATAATTCTCCCATAACCACTCCATTAACCGGCACCGGCGGGCCACACCGAGCTTTTAAACGGTGCCGCCTTCGCGTTCGCGCACACGCCCAGCACACTTTTCTGCGCCGAGATTTACATGCGACCGCCGAAATCTCCGCGAGTTCCACGCTAATCGAATCGTCAGAAACGTCCCTTATTATTCCTTGATTTTTTCGTCGCCTCGACAAAAAATAGATTTTATTTAACTTAGTTTACTCCTTATTTTTTAATTAAAGATATCTTCGAGGTACAGCGTTTACTCGATATATGTCCAAAACGTCTATGTATATGTCTAGCCACGGACATGTATCGGCCAGGAATTTTATATTCGCACAATTTTGTTCCAAAACTTTATCCAATTAGAAATGCTCTGTGGACTGTGTAGTTTCATTCGCTCGTAGCTCGTGAGAGATTGAGAAATCATATTCAAAATCGTAATCAAAATCACAAGGAATCTAGGATTCTATCTGCAAAAAATGAAGCAATGAAGTCTCTGCAACGAAATCACGAAGTGTAGACCTATTTAATTCCGGTTTGTCCAGCATCATTTAGACAAACGTGAATTAGCACGGAATATCACCGATCTAATTATAACCACGACAAAACCGCGGCCATTTATGTAAATCGTTATCCGAAGTGTATTTGCATAAACATCCGCAATCAAGCGCTGGTAGTCGTTCGACCCGCGTTACTTTCGTCTCGGCGAACACTGTGGCGAATTAACGATTCCATAGGAAACGATAATCGTCCGGTCCCGTTCGTTGACGTCAATTCACCCGTGCGATCGGTTAGAATGGCTCGATCGGTTCGCGATACCAATTAAATCAGCAAGATTGTTGCTAGCAAGGTTCACTTCTTTATGCAGAAAACAGGCGAGTGGTAATTACTCTAAGGTATGAGCGTAATTACCAGTCGTTCCGAGAGAAGCGACTAGGAAAACAAATAGGGAATTGTGACTTGTAATAGGGAACGTTTAATCGAAGCTCTCTAGAAAGTAGACATAGCAAAAAGAAACATACAACCAACTCTTTTTTTTTACACAGTCCTTTTTTTACACGATTTTGAAATAACAAACAATTTACGTATGCACGGTCGGGAAGAAAATTAAGTGGACGCCAACTTTAAGTACTGATAACTTTTTTAAAATCGCTCCAAACAACTTGTTTTTTTTTTTAGATGTTAGAAAGATCAATTTACTAAGTAATTTACAAGAAAAATTAATTAAAAATTGCCACTGATCGAAACTGCGTCTCTGAAAACATTGAAAAAAGATGTTTTTCGAAACCAAAATGTACTAATACATAATTCCTTAAAACAAAGGAATCGTGTACGAAGTTTGGATAAGAAGAGAAAAAATGACGGAAAGAACGAGAAAGGAATGAAGACGAGCATTAAGATATCGGTATAGATTTCTTAATGGAGAACCACTGATATGACAGCACGTTAGCCGAGAGAAGTGTACCATTTTATATTTTATTGCAGATTCGTCCGGTTCGTCGGCGTTTTTTTTTTTTCATGCAGCGTTTGATTCCGTTTTCATGAAAAACTGCCCGTACGGAAAATACAATGATGCGCATTCCGTGCTCATGAGTGGCTTCGAGCGAAACGCGGGAATAAATTGAAAACAAAAGAGCACGCGTTACTCTGTGCGGATCCGTGTAGATCTCTTTTTATCGCCCCCGGGTGTGAAATTGTTAGCTATTGCGCTAAATAAGTTTAAGAATTGCGTTGCTGATACACTTCTAAAATTGCGGTTATATTAAAATGTTACAGAGTACTATGCAACCCTCTGTTTTCCATAATATTGGAATTAAAAATTACCAGTCCGGTGTCCGAATTACCAATACCGACTCGTCGGTATTTTTCAAGAATTCCATTAAAGTGGAAAATTAGAAAAAATTTCTAGTTTATATTTTTACCATTCACCATCGTTTCACATTTATTTGGTTCGATTTTGACGAGTCCACTTTGACCCAGAGTAATTTTAAATTTGAATCTTTCAGAAAAGGAAATTTAAATTAACATCTTTTATACTGAGTCGGATAAGAGGTTCAATTTTAAACGAGTATAATTAAATTCCACGTACATTAAATAAACTTGAATATTCCATTTCTAATAATGACGTCTGCCGACGTTTATTTGCAATCTGTTATAGGAAAACGCAGACTTTGGAACGTTCCTAGCATAATTTAGCTCTCATCGTAAGACGTACGATGAAAAAATGACATGGACACTTGACAATGTCATGCCGATATTATGTAGATGTCGAGCATAGGTTGCCGCAATTACGTTTTCACGATCTCGATCACGGAAGAGTGTAATGGTCCGCGGAAGTTCGTGGCGGAAGACCGAGCGTGGAAGTCTGGAATGTAGAGGAGAAAGAAGAAAGAGCGTTGCTCCTCGACTTTCGAACGGTCTGACCTCGAGGGGAACTTTCTGCCTTTCTCCGGTAACTTTAACCCTTGAGCCAGCTGGAACAACGGGATCAGAGAGAATCGTGTGATTCCGCGCGCGGCGCGCGTCGCGTCACGGCGACGCTGATGCCCGCAGATTATTGGAAATTCGATCGAGCCGGCAGCCGTCGCTTAATATGCGGCCGATATCAAACGGGAGTTATTGAAATTCATGGGGTCATTAGCCCCGGTCCTTGCATGCGAATAACAATATACCGCGGCGCGCGGTTCCGCGCGAACGAATATATTTATATTCATTTTATAATGGCCGGTAAATTGTTAATGCGACGCGCGAATAAAAAAACCATCGTGAAACCCCAGGATGATTATACGCGAACGCCCGGGCCTCGATATAATAATATAATTATACGGTCCTTCTTTCGTTGGCGAGCCTCGCGCGCAAGCTCTCCGGCATCCGAATTTTATATATCGAATCCGGAGGATCGTGACGACTCTTCGCGGAAACGGGAGCGATCGATTTCTCCCCGAAAAGAGAAAGAGCCGAACGGGAAAGGAGAAAGAGAAAGAAAGGAGCCCCGGCTCTCATGGGCGGCGGATGATCGTCGAAATGATGAAGATTTTTTGATAGACTCCCGCTGATCGTCGGCGAGGAGGCATGCGCCTAGATTATTCGCTTTTGTCTCGGAACACGCGCCTCACGAGCTCCCGTAACTCGAGAATCGAGCACGATTATTCTCTTCCAGCATAATGGCATAATCATGATCGGCTTGACAGGTCATTATCATTCCCTTCTCATGGCGTGTCTCGAATCTTTGCATATAGATTCCACGATCGCGACGGCGCCTTCGACGGTTGAGCAATCCTCTCGGTGCACGATAACGCTTGCGTTCACGGAAAGGCCATCTGGAACACTGTAATACCTCTCCAAAGGTCCACCGGTCGTCCTCGTTTGGAAACCTAACGAACCAACAACTTTTCGATCGAAATTAACCGGATATTCTCCAAATTCGTCGATTTTAGCGAGACTTTTTTGCATTATTTTTCCATGAAGTTATTATAAATTTCCGCTTACTTGGACAACTGTAAATTAATTCACATTTGAGACGTACAAATATGCGCTGGCACTACCCAGCCCAACAACTACAATGTTATTGAACGTCGTGGAAAATGTTAGTTAGCGACATGAGGACTAAAACGAGTATTTCCGAAACGACCCGAAAGTGTGCGATCAGGATATCCCACCATGAGCATTTTTAATAATCGTACCGTGACCATCGTAGGTCTCCGATCGGCTTGGCAAGGTAGGCCGCGATTTTCCTCGCGAGCGAGATCCGACCGCAACGTTTCACGAAGAAGGCAGAAGGACCCTGAAGGCGCTTAATAAACGTTATTGGCGGGGCCCGTTCGCGCTAGGTGGGAGTTAAGGCCCAGAGCACATCCCACGGCCATCTATGGGAGCCGCCTGCCTTTCTCAGGGAGCGTTCTCTCGGCTTACGTAAGCATCCGAGGAGAGCGAAAGAAGGACGAAGGGATCCTTGCCAGGCGGAAGGAGGACAATCGGCCTAGAAGAAAGAGGAAGAAAGCGCAGGAGGGGGGGAGGGGGGCCAAAGAGAGAAAAAGCCGGGGAGATCGCAGACGAAGAGAAGGTGCCCGGGGGCTGTCTGGAATCTTCTCAAAATGATTCACAGCCTCCGGTAATTTACATTCGCTTGCGTGGGTGATCGTCGGGTCGAGGGGGGGCCGAGGGGGTGGCTAACGGTGGAGGTAGAAGGTGGAAGGTGGAAGGTGGAGGTGCTGGTGGTGGTGGCGGGCGATGCTGGTGGAGGTGGAGGGCCGCCGGCCATACTCTTCTCTTTGCCGACTGCCATCGAAAAGGTTAAACATACACCCACAAGAGGTCACGTAACCAGCGAAGAGAAAGACCGTTCGTTCGTTCGAGTTACCTCCCTTCCTTTCCCGCCGACGACGACGACGGTGGCATACATGCGCGTACACCGGTGCATGTGCAGCGCGCCGCGTTACATACGAGACCAGGAGACAAGAAGAGGAAGGGTAGCTGCATCCTGTGATCCCGGGACCCCGGCTCCTCGAACCATGGAAATTACTCTCCCGTATAATTCCTCGTTTTCGCCCTTTTTTTTTACCATTCCCGACGCGATTGATCCGGCGAACAGTTCGAGGGGGGCTCGAGATCCTGCGGTCGGTCCTCTTTACGGATTCCCGGAGTCGAAGACACTCGAGGATCCGCGAGAAAACGCGCGAACTATACCGAAACACTGCCAAGCAGTTCTATCGAGTCGCTGGAAAAATAATTGCGGTTTTTCACCCTGAATTTTAAAGCTAACATATTTTGATTTATTTTTCGATCACCCAGTTCTAGGCACTCTTCAGATCCTTCAGGTCCTCCTTCCTGATTCTCGGAAGACGCTCGCTGGACCCGTGAAAAGACGCGGGAACAAGTGTCATTGCATTCCCGCAAAAATAGATGGTCCATCTTGAATTTTAAAGCTATATATTTTGCTTGTTTTTCCAGTTCCAGCTAAGTATTGTATGCAACGAGGGTGTTTCTTTTTTTTTTAATGATTATTCATCATGTGATTATGACAGAACTGAATAGGTGAAATACAAAATTGCGAAAACATCATTCCGGAATTATTGAAAGGAAGAACTTATTTTTATACCATTTCTGCTTCTAACGATTGTTAGTAAGTGGTATAATTATCAATTGCGAAATGATGTCCTCTCCGAACGTCACTTCCGAAAACTCCGCCACCTGATATTCCTCTTTTCGTGATCGAACGATGCTGTATCTCTCGTTTTTAAGGAGCACCAACAATAATTCGTTAGTCAACAGTATTGTGCCCGTTTCCACGTGACTTTCACGCGACATATATCGCTGTCCATTTAATTACATCTCATGACTCCGCTGCAACATTAAACTCTCTTTCTCGGTCGGGGGAAGGGCAAGGGTTCAGAGATCGAGCAACTTCATCAGAGAATAATGATGATCATTACGCGGCATTCAGAGAGGAAACGCTGTGACACTCGGCAATTTGCAATTAGCGGCGAGAATAGAAGCGGTAATGTACACTGGCACCGGTAACAAACGCGTCTCCTTAGCGAGAACAAAGAGTTTCACCTACGAGAGATCATCAATTACATTCTTTTTTTTTTTTTCTTTTCTCACCGGTGATTTTACCCGGATAAGACGGCCGATCAGCGTAACTGCGAAACGAGCACGCCGCGGACTGTCGCGTTTCATTACGAGCGAGCTGTATACTGCGTAAAGTATCAGTTCCAGTGGACACCCGTTGCGCCGCTTTACAGCCTTGTACCTCGATCCATTTGGTAATTTACCCACAGCTTCGTAGCCGATTTTTCCGGATATCGTTTACATTAAAAAATACTGAAATCAATTTTTCCGTTGAGCACAATACCATGATTTATACCATGATTTATCTTTTCATTCTAAATTGAATGAGACCATAACGAAGTCGATGCGATTAATAGTTTTCGAGATACGGTGGTGCAATTTATGATTAAAAAATTGATAACTTACTGGGAGAGATCATTATTTCACCATTTAGCATTCCTCTGATGATGATTCGGTATTCTACTTGCCCGTGGCTGTGCCCGCGGGCATCGGAGGGCACCCTTGCCCGGAGCCGTGCCCGCAAGGGCACAAATTCACGTCACGTTAAAACAATCAATTTTTAACTACATATTTCTCTCATTCGTCTATGAAATACTCGGGAGTATAAATTGAAAATGTAGATTTGGCAAGACGCAACGGAACTAAATATACTTTTCACACCGTAGCGCTAATAATTTGGACGTCCACTGCATTCACCTGAGGGGCCATCTCGTGTTGCTGCGTCGGCTTGATTAGATCAAAAGACACCGATCCAAACGCATCAGAAGAGTAACCGGTATCGGTCCTCCTAGACTGGTGGGGGTAACACCACACATACTAACCGTCTCAACTGCACGAGTCACCATCCGCGAACGCGTTGATTGCTCGCGGATCATTTCAGCTCCGATTCGTACGATAAAGCTTCGCCCATGAAAGAGAGAGAGAGAGAGAGAGGGGGGGGACCGAAGCAAGAAAAAAGAGAGGAGAGAGAAAGAAAGAGGCATGGGATGAAAAAAGGGGGAGTGAAGATAGTAGGAAGGAGAGAGACAGAAGTGGGCAAGCGAGGTTCTCGCCTTGGGCACGACACGACCCGTTTCAAAGACACGTAGGGCCAAACCAGAGGGCAAAGGGGAGGAGGGAGAAAGTCTTCTCCCTAAAATATGTGGACCCACGGGCAACACTTGGACTCTCCTCGTTACATCCTGCTGGACGCCCCGGGCGTATACCGGGGTCCGCCATGCCGGCAGTCTGTATATCGTATGATACAAAAACATCACATTATTTTCGTCTTCGTTCAGCGTTCGAACCCGGCCACAGTCCTCCTCTCTTTTCTTGCTGTTCGCCGCGGACCAAGCGAGAAAGCCTCCGGGCATGTGACCACCATTATGCGTTCCTACCTTCCTACTCTTTCTCGATGTCCTCTCCTCTCCTTTGCTTCCTTCCTTCCTTCCTTCCTTCCTTCCTTCGTCGTTGTCGTCGTTCTCTTCTTCTCGGCGTTCTCGGTTCTTCCAATACCCGAAGAACCATCCCACACCGTTCGGTTACGCGTTCGTTAAACGATTCGAGATGCCGGTCGCGGACGCGCCGATTAATTATGCCCCGCGACACGAGACGATTCTAAAAGGACTCGGAGCCAGATTGAGGTCTCTAGAAACCGTTTGCATAAGCGCCGGATCGCGTGTACATGCAGAAGCCGCTGTCCGCGGCGACCTTCGACGACTCTGTCCCCGGCTCGGCCGTTCAGGAGTCTCTTCTCTTTTCTTCGTTTTCGCGAAACCGTCGCTACCATCAAATTGCAAATCGATTCGACGAAGCTTTCGACTACGCGCTTGACGCATGTTACACGGGCTCTACGGGAGAAGAATTCGGAGGACGAGTCGTTTTCATCGAACGACCAGTTTCACGATTGGTCACTTCTTGTAGGAAATACGAAAAATTGTCTTTCTCGATCTGTAAATATTCTGCGTGACAGTGGAGATGCTTTTTGGAATTTTATTGGAATATTTATGGAGTTTCAAATGCAATTTCCATTTGCAAATATGTAGCTCGTGTACCTCAGGTCACGTCTGTAGGAGAGACTGTAAGTAGCAAAATTTCAAAAATTTATTTTTTAAACTCTAAACGATGTAAATGCTGTAAAAATATTGTAAAATATACTGTAAAAATTACCTTTTGCGGAAACAGAGCGAGTATGCTAAATGTTCTTTGGATCTGTGAAATGTAAGAGGATTAAAAAAGAAATGAACACCATACATTTTATCTTCTCGGTTTTTAATTGAATTTTGTAGTTTTCCAGAGGGCGGTGAATGAGTTAAAACGATCCTGAAATAGCAAGTTTTGCCAACAAAAACAGTTTTGATGATACTTATATTTAGTGATTATAGACATTGATTTATGAAAAAGACCAGGCCTTGTGCATCTCCAGTCCAAAGTCAATTAAAGTGAACATCTCGATGAACTTTGACGATTAATCAAGTATCAAATACGAATTTCACGGACACGCAAACTTCAGACGATAAATAATCCATCTAAACGGGCTTTCTATATTCTCCAAAGGTTTGACTTTCAAGTACCCGATCTATTAGATAGAACGCACTTTTCCAAGAAGTGATACACGCGAACAATCTATCGACAGAAGGAACAGAATTCCGAAGTGTCCAATAAATTCTTCTCGGATTTTCTCGATTCCATTAAACCGTCGACGATTGCTATTCGTCCGAGTCCATTAGAAAGATAACGCGAGGAGTGAAAGCACGATGCACTTACTCGTACCGCAAGTGTTTTCCTTTTTTCCCAATATGCATTGAGATTTATCACGAAATTAAGCCATCGATCAATCACTGTTGAAATGATAGAATTTAATACAATTTCAATATATTTTCTACAAAGGTTATTACTAGACCGTGGATTTCCTGCATTTACGAGACAAATGAGTACGTAACATGCCAAACAGTGAAAACATCAGAAGAATTTAAGAACGTCTTAATTGTGACCTTATTAAAATTATTATTAGATTATGTCATTTCTATTCAACTCCAAGTTCTTGTAATCAACATAGAAAGTTTTTAATTTGCATAGAAATTCACAGTTATTACCATCCCAAATAAGATATTATTTGGTCCCACTTTCTTAAAACTTTCCTTAAAAAATTGAAAATTGCGTAAACATCCGCAGCTTAATCTTTAGCTTGCTGATTGTATGCGTTTGTGGCAAAATAACTAGAAAACATATGAAATAGTAAAAAATACAATTTAAAACTGTTGTTACATTAATTTCAGCCTCTTTCAATTATTAAGAAGGGGAATAAATGTGTATTTCAAACCTGTTTGTTGCAATTGAAATATAAAAGTAAAATGTTTAAGAATACTAAATGATGAAATATGTTCGAGAGTATTAAGTGATTCTTGAGAATATTAATGTACCAGTTTCAGCTTATTGAAATCATTAAAAAACGAAAGAACTTTCTACTTGGCTCCTTTTTACGATGGATACAAAGAATTTTGCAAAAAAGCCTTCAGTCTAATCATCATACATGCAGACATAGCTGATTCGACGGTTTCGGGAACGTTCGTACTCGCAAAGAAATTTCGTACGGCGTTATTCGTCCGAATGATTTCGTTGATGCTACTTGTATGTTTTTACAAGCGAGGCTATCAATCAATAAAGCGAAACCGTGTCGAACCAACACCCGTGAGAGACGAGGATCTTCGATGAGCGTTTCACGGTTCGTAAAATTGGACACATGCGGACGGTTGCGTCTGTTTCCAGTGTGCTAGATCCACTTCGAACTATTCGCCGTGGATCACGGTGACTCAACCGGAGTAACGAGGAGAAATCTGATTAGGACGGACCTTCTTCTCAAGCTAATTAGTTGCCTTCCAATTGCTCCGAGTATTTTTACAACACCGTTTCGCTTGACTCGATCGTAACGCGGCGAGTCGCTCGATTCTGAACTTCTTGATCGACGGAACTACTTTTACATGCGAACAAAAGTATCTTTGACAACGGATAGTGCACACTACGCTATTGCTTTCGAACTATACTCTTCCATTCGAGCGCGGATTTTGATGGACTTGCGACAAATGTAAAAAAAAAGGGAACACAGTAAAATTCGAAGCACAATTAAATTCACTCTGTCTATACTTCAATTTTAATGTATATAAAACTATTTTTTAAATACAAAATGTAGTGACATGTAGATTTTCATATATGATTTCATAGACTGTACAAAATTAAGGAAACAGAAGGTTACGTTTCAGCTTTCAAAAATATAAAATATTCTTAAAAAAACATCATCAAAAATGTAGACTCGCGTAGACTTGTTTTACACAGCGAATTAATCATCGATAAACAATTTATTCTCAATGCAAAGATTTTAAAAGTCTAAGACACATCGTCCAGATTTTCACATCATACTTTCCGGCGATGCATCTGCTCGACCTTGATGTTCGGCCTGAGAAACAGCGCGGGACGCTCGCGAACAATAATGAATACGTCCAATTACTCGCGTCGTCTGAATTCCGGCGAAAAAAAGTGGTGACGAAAAGTGGCTTAAAGTTAACGTCGCGAAATTAGCATGTCGTCGAGCAGCGAGTCCGATCGGTGTCCCGTCAGATTTGAACGTTGAATGAGCTGTCGTCGACGAGTATGGCGGATCTGTTGGCCATGCGTTCCCTTAATGCATTCGTTCAATTTGATCGTGGACTCGGTCGGAAGACGCGTGACTGGATAATCAGGGCCGCGGATGGCCGCAAAAAGCCGACGACAAAAACCGGGCAGGGGACGGTTGATCAGAGAACATTTCGAATGAGCCTCGAAATGGCAAAGTGACCCCCTCCTCTCTTTATCTCCCTCTCTCTCTCTCTCTCTCTCTCTCTCTCTCTCTCTCTCTCTCCACCTTCCCCTCCTGGTGTTCGTACCTCCTGGAGCAGCGGACCACACGGGGCCGAACATACACGAGCGTCACTTTGTCCCTGACGAAGTTAGCGTTTACGTATGCGAGCAGCATCGTCCGGTGGGTTTGGAAGTGCCTTAGGCATTCTGGAACGATGTTGTCGGCCGTGGCCGTTTTAGCCCCGGGCAACTCGAATACGACAGACACCGAAGCCGAGAGCCGAGGCTTGGTTCCCTTTATATCGGCCCTCGCCAACTGCCCCATTATTCTCGATGGCCGATGGCCAATCGTATCGGCGAAGTACCAACTGTAACTTTACGAGGACGAAGACTCGCCGCGACGTGCAGACACTGTTTGGAAAAGCTCCAGGTGCGCGCCGAGCCGATCCCGACCGAGCGGCCGAGAATCATTATTAAAGCCCCTAACGCGAACCAGGATTGCGTTTCGCCTCTGTTTTTCTTCCATTCCCGGGCGAGAGCTCATTTCTTTCTCGGATTGACCCGCTCGCGGAGAAAGAGGATCCTGCCGCAACGTTAGAAAGATCGAGCCTCGGGCCCCCACGCGAGTTATCGTCACCGTTTTTCCATTTTACGGTAGAACCTCGGTAGTTGCGCGAAACGGGACTGAAAAGGGTAATTATTTACATTAGGGGCTTCCTCACTGATTTTGATGACCTTGAAATATGTTGTCAAGGTCATCATTCTGAACAACTTTTTCCTATACATGTTACCGCTTCTCAGCTTTAGTTTCCGAGATATTCGCAAAAGAGTTTCAACATCTCAAAAAGTGATCAGTAGACATCGGATGTTTATGCAATTTCCAATTTTTATAGAAACATTTTAAGAAAGTGGAATGAAATAAAATTTTATTTTTAATGGGGACAGCCTTTGTAGATCCAAAGCAAATAAAAATCATGTTAAATTCAGTCGAATTTTATATTATAGCATTTTTTTAACATTTCCATAAGCCATAAATGCATAAAGATCCGATGTCTAGTGTTCAGAGTAGGTGTGGGTTAGATTTGAAATTGTCACAACTTAGAACGACTTCAATCAGTTGAGACACACTGTCTTGTGTGTTTAGGTTGACAGGTCATATACGGACATATTTCGGGTGATATTTCAAGGTCATCAAAATCGATGAGGAAGCCCCTAATGTAAATAATTACCCTGAAAAGTCCTGCAGGTATCTCGAGGTTGTGCGACGAAAAAGATAATGTGTTTCCCCGCTTTCGTGTTCCCCTAGGTAACCAGAATCCCCACCACGAGTTCTAACAAGGAATCCTCTGACATTGGTTTCTGAGAATAGGTTTCAACGAACGAGGTTTTACTGTATATCAGGTGCTCGAATAACATTCTGCCGTTTGCTAATCCCTGGATACGCTGGGTCGGTTTGCGTCGAGGCCGGTCTCGTTCAGCAAGCCTCGCGGCGGGCAAGGACGCCCGCTGATGCCCGCGGGCATAGCCCGGGGGCAATGTGACGTCAGCGGGAAAAATATTGTCAGAAACTCAAGCACATCGAAAAGAGGCGTGGTTTCGTAACCCGCCGCCGACTCGCTTATGCTCGGGGAACCAAATTCTCTGCCCCCGCACGGGCGAGATAGCTGAACAGGATTAGGCGAGAAGTTCCCCTTTAAATCTTTTCAAAGGGAAAAGAGGGGGATACTTATTTTTAAACGCCTCGATATTACTAATATTACTAATAATACCATCCTAGAATTTTTTCAGATATTTTGAAAGCCGAACACGTTTGAGAATTGACGAGGAAATTGTGGTGTGATCAGTGGTGGACTGCAGATTGATGGATTCATAAAAAAAAATTGAGTAGAACCTGAGGAAAGAATGTCGGTGTATAATCTTCTATTAGAGAGGGAAACACCTTTCCATGTAATTTCTGATTTTTCCGTCGGCGCTGAACATTTTGCATAAAGAACCACAGTCCAGTGATCCGCGTGACCGCTAAAACAATCAAAAAATTGTTCGACCCACTTTGAAAGCCGTGCTGCACAGCTAAGAGGTTAACGGGACGTTTAATGGTTGTTCGCGTTTCTCGTCGTTTTTCGAGCCGGGCGTGCAAATAATGCGAACGGGAAAAAGAAGAATGGGAGAAGTAGGGTTATCGAGCGGGAACCAATTCCGGAAAAAAATTCGAGTGCATCCGTTATTAGGGTCATCGAAGGGCAAATAGCGAAGCCGTGATTCGAAAGGCTGACGTAATGGGAGGCGGGGAGAGAGGAGGACAGAGGGAGGTGGCTACCAGGTGAAAAAGGAGCATGAACGGGACGCGTACACGCCGATGAAGATCTAGGCTGTTCGCGTACACCCGAGAAACCCGAAGGACGCTCCGGGCGTTTATCAAAAGCCCGCGGGACGATGCGGCGTGCAACGGCAGAGAAAGAGGAAGTGGAAGAGGATGACGAACGTGATAATCTAAATTAAAGAAGCTAGACATCGGATTAAGGGATCGAATCGGGGAGGCCCTGCGCGATACCTCGGGCGGGCAACGATGAAGTTGTATCGTTGATTAAATTTTCATTTGCATTTCAACAAAGTTGCCCGGCGATCTAGCTCGACGGCACTTTAGCCGGACAAAGTGGGGGACAACGAGCGATATCGAAATTCCACGCGAGAACGATGAAAAAGTTCTCACGGTCAAGAAATCGAATGGAGACACGGTAATTTCCTACCTCCATTTTTTTTTTTTTATACGACACGCGTATTCTTTTATATTATATTCTGCAAAAACGATGGTGGAAAGCACTGCCTGGGACAGATAAGTGAATTGTACTGGTTTGTTGTGCATGCATTCGTTGCGCAACCCTTTTATAATGCAGCCAGATATAGCTTTGAGTATCAGTAATTACATTGCCTTATATACTCCGCGACAAAAAGATAGCACATTATAAAAATAAATGGTATTTAGATTTTCAAGTAGAATATTACATTGTTTGTGACCTGTATGCTGCGTAATAAAAATGACCAATTACTTCAATATGTTTTAACGAATTTATTACGCGAAGAAACAATTTTATTGGAGAATGTGTAACATTAAACGAAAAATCTGATTTGAACGGATTGGCGCCTCGACGCTGACTGAAAGTACACAATTTTGACTTTGTCCTATCATTTTGACGCAGCAGTCAACACTACTGTTTACGTTTTCGACTTAACGTTCGACCTATAAACAGAAAACGAGTGTTTACCCTGAACAGATACAACCTATTGCTAACTGAACAGTGATATATAATAGTGATATATAACTGTTGTTGTTCCATTATATTTGCGAGAATTAACAAATTTAGATAATGTGCTATCTTTTTGTCGCGGAGTGTAATAACAACAAAATTGTGTTCTTTTAGATTTCGCATCGGTTAACATATAAATCACAAACATGTTTATAATTTCAATATTTCTAAAAGAAAAAATTAGTCATTTCGACTCGTCCGGTAATTCTAGTGTTAACCCCTTGCCCTACAATGACGAACCAGACTCGTGATGAAGATTCTGAATAGAATCGAAGAAATGCGAACGTTATTAATTTCCTTTAAAACGAAATAAAATTCTATTTTGTTGTAGTTGATATATATCCTTTGGAGAAAACATACGCATATAATAAATATAAACTATCTTTTTTGTTCTATGAAATTCTGAACGATGAAGAATTTCTAATCAATATGATCACAAAATAAATAGTAGTGCAAGGGGTTCAGGGTTAACTAGTAATTCACAAGAAGTATAGCGAGTCGCGTTAAATTGATTTTAAATAGGAAAACAGAAGAATCAGTGATGCGGTTTCCCAGAAAAATATAAGAAAACTCGAAAGATGGCTGTCCGATGTGCCCCGCGAGCAGGTCAGTGTACAACAGAAAAAGTGTTGACAACGGAAACGCGAAGTATGAAAAAAGAGCAATTGGACCTGATAATAATAACGATAATGATGATGAGGGCGATGATAAACGCGAATCAAACTGGCCGGGGGCGAATCGGAAGGGGATTGAAGTCAGTTGACACACAGCAGAGGGGTGACCTCGAGGGCTGGGCGAAGAGGATTGCAAGCTCAGGGCGCTTACCAAAACGCCGCGAGCTGTCAGACCGGGAAGGTGGCATTGGTGGTGGGGGAGAAGGACGACGTCGAGGTTCAGTTTTGCAGTGGTGGTGGTGGTGCTGGTGATGGTGGTGGTGGTGGTGGTGGCAGAGCCGGCGGTGGTGTGGTGATCGTAGGCAGAGGCGGTGGTGGTGGTGGTAGCTGGCAGCGCAAACTGCGAACGCTCTGACACCGGAGAAGACACTTCAGTCCCATTAAGGCTGCGGTGGCGCGCGGCTCGCGCTCTTTCCATCGTAAGAAGACACGTGAACGGTGACCACGTGGACACCTGTGCGCGACACACGCGATACACCCAACAACAACATTTTTATCCGCGAATGATCCGCGGTGGCTCGGACCGAGTGGTGCTCTGTTTCCTGGTGATCGGTCGGGGGATTCGAAATCGACAACCGTGGACACGAAAACAACCGTCAACCTGGAGCCCACGTGTCAGAAACGGTGAGCGATGCATCCCCTTTCTTACACATCGGGAACATAACTGATCATTTTCACCGGACTTCGCATTTTTTTCTTGTCCGTCGTCGTTCATTTTTGCAAAACCTTGGTTCGTAAAAATTCTTATACTTATTCTCTCAGACCTTCAAGTTTTATAAACTTTCCCCCTGCGCGACTGTTTATTTTTGCTACCCTCTTCGCAGTTTATTTAACACGTTGACTGCCATGTCACCCATATATAGATGACGGAATTATTCGTTCAGTCTTTAAAATGAATTTTTACGTTAATATATTCGTTGTACCAAATCTGATTAGGATCTGTAAAATGCAAGAAAGTTGGAGAACCACACAATATCATACATTTAATTTTTTCAATTTCTATTTTATCAAATAACTTACTTTGATTTCGTGGAATTTTTGAGCTTTTTTGTTTGGCGTTCAAAGTGTTAATTCAGGATAGTCGTTCGTACAAATGTCGCCCATACCTGTGTGAAGGAATTATTTGTCCAGGCTCGAAAAGTAATTTTTTATAGTAGTATACTCAACCCTATTGTAACATGGTGCTCCAGAAACACGGTTTCGACATAACTCAGTGGAAAAATTGCAACAATCCTCCTGCAAAACGATACAACACATTTTTCCCCTGATTTGTATTGCTACTAATTATAAGTTTCTATCGATACAACGCGGAATGAATTAATCGTGTTACAGAAAAGTTGATTATTATATTGTACCAGGTTCGATTAAAATTTAGAAAGCGCAGGAAGGTTAAAGGACTATCGTAGGTCTAAAATTTTTAATTTTTATTTCGTTGAATAAGGCACTTCGATTTTATGGAATTTTTGAATTTGCTAGTTTGGCTAGTAAAAAAATCTTATTAAGTTCAATATCAAATGTGACAGACGCATTTCATTTACGATGTTTTTTTATAAGGCAGAGGATTTTCATTGTTATGCAAAAGAGTTCGGTTACACAATACGTGTTGTTCATTGACATATCCACGCGTGATAGTTTATTGTTAGCTGTCCAGGATTAAAGGGCTCACACATAGTGCAGGACAAATGAATTCAGGTACAAACATTCTCTTTTCGTTCGTTGTTCTTTTGACGAATGTTTTGTTTCGCGGGGTGTTTGCGTTTAGTTCCGCTCCAAATGTCGCGAAAGTTTGCAAGAGGGTACGTCGTGTGTGTTAGAGAAACTGAACTAAGTTTTCGTAGCGTAAATTATAGTGAGAAACAAGACGTTCTGTAGGAACATTACATCTCTTTTTTTTATTTATTTTGAGACGATACTTGATCTCGAGTGAATTTAATTCTTTATAGTTTTTGCGTGCTATTGTTATCAACTGTTCATTTGCTATTCTATCGACTACTGACAAATCGTGTGACATTGACGCGACATATTGAAGAATTTAATGTAATAAATACAAAACGAATGATATTAACCTAACAGTTCTGGTAAAAACGCACTATGATTATACCGTGAATTTAACTTGTAAACTGCTTGGAATTGTGAACAAGAAAGTTCGTTTTCTCAATTAGACTATGGAAATATGAATTTGAATAATTGTACACAGCCATTCGTTTCAAACTGTTGCGACTAGACTGCGAATTTTCGAAACAGTGAAAACATTGGAGTAATTGAAAAATGCAATTATATTATCCTCAACTTATAATTGTAAAAAGATTGGCACAGAAAATTTTCCTTTCGCACAAACATCACCGAGACCTCGTTATGCTCAAGAAATGAGTTAAAAAAAAAATGATTGCTATCTTGCTTCACTTGAAATCTGGAGCAAAAGATCTCTCGGGATTGAAACACCCCAAACATGTTTAATCTAATTAAAAGTTACGCTAACGCAATTCAACAATTGCAGACCAATTAAGAAAAAAACTTCGTTACAATAAAAATAGTACGCATTAAGGCGTGTATCGCGTTTCGAACAAGTTTTGAAAGTTTTCAGAGTCTAGAAATGTAAATGGCAAGTAATTAACGCGAAGAATTGGGTCAGGCAAAGCCTAACCAGCGGTCTGCAGTTTTATTCTGGTCCATTTAACGGCAAACATTACCATAATCATGAATGTTACAAGAGCAGAATATTCAAGAGAATTTTTACGAGGCGCGGAACGCGGTTTTTTCTTTTCTTCTTTTCTCTGTAATCTTAATTTTCGTTTAAATTCGAAAATAGCGTAAATTCCAGCGAGTTTACCGGTCGTGATGCTCCAACCGCGATATTCGCGAAGAAGGCTAAGGAACTTAGGGGAACACGTAGGGGAAGCAATTAGAGAAGACTCAAGAACGATCATCCCCCCCCCCTATGATTTATCTAATCAGTCGTTTTACTTTGGCGCGATCGCGCGGTAATTAACGGGCCGGCGAACAATTTATCGTGGCTAGACACAAGCTAGCAGATAACACGTGGTATGCCACTCTCCTCGTCAGCCACCAGCTTATAATACTCGTTTAGCCGGGATAAACGCGACTTTAGTGAAATTTTATGCAACGCGCGCAGCTTTCACGGCTCGAAAATTCCTCGATTTTAATATAATCCGCTGATCCTGCCTCGTGAAACTACTTCCGGTTCCAGCGAAGATCGCTACGCTAAAACGAGCACCTGCAACACACGTAACCTCCCAAGTTTCTGCCACAAAATGGTGTCAGCGTAGTCAATGCGCAACAACGAAAAAGGTTATGCAGACACGTTTCCATAAATAATTCATTGAAAAGTTGAAACAAGAAACAACGAACTGGTTTTACCCTTCGGTGCAACCAATTTGCATCAGCCCCTTTTGAAATAGTGTCCTTTCTTGCAAATACTGGGCCTGTGACAAATATATCATTACTCGATAATAAAATGAATAGGTGAAGCACAAAATTATTTATAATAATAAATTAGAATAATAGTTTATAATCTATTCAAGTTATTAAGAGACGAAATAAAAAAAAATTTTGTGTAACTCCCTCTTGTTATAATCCAAGGAATGATTTATTAATATTCGTTATGCTTTAAAAATAAATTTAATTAATACAGACAGAGTAGTTGGTACCTCCACAGTAATTAAGTCACTTAGTTTCACATCAAAAGGCTGATTTTTATGGAAATATGGGGTCGATATCAGCAACAAATTGAATTTATTATGTTACCAGTAGTATCGCTTAGTTGACCGCTCTTTGGAATACGCGATTTGAATCGCATGTACGTGTCCAGTTGCTCGGAAAAAAAATCTCGAAGTGTACGTTGGTTTCGTCAAATTCGAGGTCGAAATATCGCGTGACGGATCAATACCCGCGGAATGGAAATGGAAACGAAATACTTTCTAATTAACTCGACAGTCGTCAGGATTTCAAATGTTCCTGGTAATAACAGGTTGAAACGTAAATGCCGGTTGCAAAGAATCGTGAATTTACATTAACCGAACAACGAGACTTATTACATCGGCGAGTACGTTTCATTCCGTGTACAATCGCCATTATTTGACTTTACGTTCGCAGATTTCGCGTTTGTAGAAACGTTCAATTTTTACCGTACTCTGTTCCTTCATTCGATTACCATTTAAGTTTAAAACAATAGCCGAGAAAAGAGACATTATCGATGGACATACTGTCGAGCACTTTCTATCGCTCTGTGCAATCGCTAGCTCGTCGAGTTTTACATAAATAAAGCTCAGTTTTAAACCGAAAACAGTTCCCTGCTTTTTTTTTCATTGGAATTCTTGGACAGATCGACTCTGTAAAAACTTGCAATTTATAAAATACAAGAAAATCGATGGAGTAATTAATGTTGAAAATCGTAACTGTCCAATTTCGCGATATGTACTCGTGGCCGTCCTCGATTGCCTCGCGTTCGCAGAAACTCGAAGACAATGAGATTGCTCAATCCGACGGCTGCATTCCGACGTCATCGAATAATGCTTATGATCAATTATGCATCTCCTGTTGCACGCGGTGACATATAATGCAGCGACACACCGGAATCCGCTTTCGAGAATCAACGGGGTCTGACTAACGCGAGATGACATTCCCTGTGTTCGTCCAGGACAGTCATTTTTATTGTTCCTCCTTCTGTGCATCGTCGCGTGATGTGACAATGGGGACATAAACAGCTCGACAAAAGTTCTTAGGATGCTTTTTAGGATGCTTTTTATGCGAAGATACTGGCCCTTAATTGAGTAATATAGTACACCCGCGTACTGGAAACAAATGGTTCACACTGTAAACTATAATGGACGTAAGAGAAGCAGTATTAACACGTTGACTGCCCAACTAAAAACCTCAAAAATTCCATAAAATCAAGGATAGTTATTGACTGAAATAAAAATTGAAAAAAAATGAAATGTACGATGTCGAGTAGTCCTCCAACTTTCTCGCACTTTACAGATCCTAATCAAATTTTGTACAACGAATATATTAGCGTAAAAATTCATTTTAAAACCTGGACAAATAATACCGTCACCCATGTGTGGGCAGTTAACGTGTTAAACAACTGTTTGGATTGAACTGTAGAGCTTCAAAGTCGTGTCACGGAAGATTAAAATCGCTGTTCCTGTGATCGAAGTCTTGATCGCCGAGGAATCATATTCCACATTGTCGATTCGTATTTGCCTGTACATTAATTCCGTGCTCGACCAGCAATTCTTTTCACGAGACAGTCCACGGACAGTAAATGTCACCGTGCAGTGCCTCATAATTTCATTCCTCCTCGTAGTCTAGCGACGACGGCGTCGTCTTCGCTTGACAAATATTGAATGCCAGTTTTCCGAGAAGTCGCTCGAGACATTGTAATTCTGAAATTATGGTGCGGCATTCTTCCCGACACGCAATACATGTCGAGCGCGAGCACAGAGCGAATAAATCGTTGGCTCCCGTCCGGATTTCCTCGAATGCCCATATAACGCCACCTTTACGAGCTAGCGGAGGGATCAAATCGATATAAATTTCAGATTTCACTTGGTCAGTCACCGCGAACACTATACTACCCTCGGGAGAATGCGTTCAATTAAAATCATCGGCAAGACATTCTGAGAACAAGGAATTTTCTGCTCCTTTTCTGGCAAACGGAAAAGATGAGTTAAAAAATGATGAATAATCAATTGTTATATCATCCTGAAATCGAGAATTTCGTGTTCGTTCGTTTCATAACTGTACAATCTAGCTATAAATAGGAAACTATTATCCGACACACACTCGTGTTCCATCGATTAGTTCGGATAATCGAGGTTCCATTCTACCGTGGATTAAACAAGTATCTGTGATCCAAATTGTGTCGTGTTTGGTATCATGTTAATCGGAAGAACGTCGAGAATAAGTTAGCGAAAGTTTCACAACAAAATAATTAGAAACGAACCAGGTTTGTTAAAAAATTTCGAAAATTAGTTTCACGGTTCGTTCTCTTTATTCGTGATTTAAGTTGTAACCATAAGATCTTGCGTTGTCCTGTAAATTATGTGCCGGTTCGTGAAATATATCCCAAAAAGGACAAAACGCTTGGGTTTCAATGAAATATCGAAGCTTGTTAGCCGGACGAACGATGTCGTTGAATGTGTAAGACATTTTTACGAGAATATATTCTCAGCGTGATGCTCGTCGACAGTGTTTAGCGACGGTCGCGATACTTAGTTACGAGCCTGTTAAATTTTCTCGCGTGAGTCCGTTCCCCGAGTTACGAGGGAAACGATCGAAGCGTATCAGGACACCGGGGTCGCCGAACGATCGACACGATCCGCGGGCCCCCCCGATCATTCCAGTTCGTTAAGACACGGAGTACCTGAAATAATTATTAGCCTGTCACCTGGGACACGGGCATCCGCGACAAACCGAGGTGTAACGGTCCGCGGCGATGGAAGCCCGCGCCGGTGTTCTCGAATCGTTCTCGCAAGAAAATGACGAAACGTGCAACAGGATTTATCTTCCGACGCGAGGATCGACGAGATTTCCGCGTCGATACGCACTCGTGTCCCTTTAACCATTAATTTGGTCGTGACCAGGAAACGCGATTAAATTCAAACGATTTTTTTCGACGTTCCGGCCGATTAATTTCCTGCTGGACCCATGGGAACATCGTTTCGATCGGAGAAAATCCGGTTGGTTCAGGTATCCCGACGGGGAAGAATCCGCGGGACTGGTTTTTGATAGTAATTGTAGGCCTGATCGGACATTATTAGCTTCGCGGACCGAGGATGCGTAAACTTCGGGGAGAACGAATTATACGCTAATTCTAATCTCGTGATAATCGCAGTCGATCGCGTTGATATAGTCGAAGATCCTCGAGATAAGCTAATGCTGACAGGACTGGCTTTTCCATGCCGGTTGCGAATAAGTTGTCTCTAATTGTTATTTATCGGCAAAAGTTGTTTTATCGACGCAACCATTAGAAAATGTGTACAGAACCTTGCTCGTTGCGCGAAACCTACTGTAGCATGATTCTAGGTACCAATGTGTTTTATATAAACTGAATATATCCTTTCCATCTGCTTCTATGATCCAAATACTGTTAAAAACGTTCCATTTTCCAATATTTCTATTCGAAATTCGTTCTTTTGCAAGGAACGGGATCAAAATAAACATTTCTCTCTTTGTTTAATAATTTTAACGAGTTCGTAATAGTATATCCACACTCTTGATTTATTTTAACATTTCTACTGCTTTATAAGTTTATTTTTAAATTATTTAAATATGATTATTATCAAATTCACGCCAATGAATATCAATTCATTATGATTTGGATCAAGAACATGATGGTTCACGAGGCAGAATATCAATTCATTAATACTGAAATTAATTAGAGTACAGTGTAACGCGAGAACTTAATTATCAAGTAACTAACAATTGTTATTAACAGACTTTATTAAAAGAATTTAAAGTTGTTTTAATGTATTTTCAACTTGCTAAAGTTATTAAAGGAAGAAAGAACTTCTTACCTGGCTCCTGCGTCTTAAAATCTGCAAAATCTGTAAAATCTGTATTTTACATAAACATCCGCGGTCTAGTTATTAACACTGATCGCGTTGACGACGAAACGCATCAAATTCACGTGGCAGTGAACGTGTTAAGTTCAAGTTACAATGTGCGATCATAAATACATGAAGGCAGCAGACTGCTTATTAGTTGCAAGTTAATGTTAGTAATTTTACGTGAACACGGTTTCCGATGATGAATAAAGAACACGCGGTAACGGTAACGTTTGCGCGGATCCAGTCGCATCTTCATGTCCGATCCTGCGTTATCCTGTCAGAATGGCAGCGACGCATCTGCCGGATGATCGTCGCGACAGGATCCCCGATCTGTAATTAGCAGTCGGCGATGGGAAATGACGCGACTTCCGTTCGCAAACGATTCCGCACAAAGCCTAGATCCCCCTCGATTCCGCCTTTCACTTCTTACGTACGCGCGTATTCTGGCGATCCGCCTCCGGATTCACGATCGATGAGACGTTGATCCTAACCGGCTCGCCATCGCTATTGTCCGCGAGTATGCCAGACCAGACGAATACAGGGTGTCTGTCAAGTCCCTATCTCATTATACATACCGCGTCCCCCTATTCTCCTGCATCAACCGATTACCCGTTATTCCGAACGTCGCTACGTTTGGAAAACCTGTGTCAGATTTGGCAACAATTTTTAACACTGGGTTTACCGGGCACTAAAGGTGATTTATATTATTAAAAAAAAAAATTGAAAAACTGTATTTAAGGTAAAGGCACCAGTAGTTGACCATTTTATAGAAAAACATAAAAAATAAGGTTTTTATAAGCGCACTTTTGATGAAAGTGAACCTCGGATTTCAAACCTTATTTTTGTTTTTCTAAAAAATGATCAACTACTGGTCCATGGTGATCACCTACCGGTGCCTTTACCTTACCTAACTTCTTAGCCATTTCACCGCAAAGAAATTTGTCGAATGATTCCTCGTGATCTCGTTTTGACGGGTCTGAATAGCCTACTGCTCAGTTCATTTGAACGACAGTTCCTATTTTTTCTTTTTTATTCCTCGATAATCCTAAATCGTGATTGTCAACTGTATAATTGTGAAAAATCTCTGTCGTCCGAGGGTCCCGGTAAAATTACAAAAATTCGAGCTCCAACTTCTACGGACTTTGAATCCTCGGAACACTGCCGGCAGCTAACGAGCGGTGAATAGAAATTTTTTCGCAAGATCCATTCGATTCGGAATAACATCTGGAGGCTGGGCGATAAGGGACCGGTCCGAAAATCGGAAAACACCATTGGTGGTTGGTGGAAAACTTTTGAAACCGGTTACCGGGCGTTGCAGAGCGCTCTGGTCGACGGGTACACTGATAGCAGAAGAAGGAGGACAGGGATGGAAAGGAGGAGAGGAGGCGAAGGCAGGGGCGTGCAGCGCTGCTAGCATTTCAGAACGGATGTGGAAGGGATGTGGACTCTGTGGAAATTGTGCTGGGGTAGGAAAACGGGGGGGGCAGGGGAGGGGGAGGTTGGAAACTGACCCGAGGGATCGCCGGGAGCGCAGACGAGCTCTGCAGTTGCCGTAATTAGAACCGAGCGCCCCGGGCGCCTAGCCGACGGCTGACGAGTCTCCTGCGGACCGAAATTATTCATGAAGCCGCGCCACCCACGGCGAAATTTTCCCGTAAATATTTTGCCTTGTCCGAGATATCGGAACAACGATACGTACACCCCTGCGCGCCCGTGTACCGGGTATAGACGCTACCGATCTATCGACCGCGCTCAATCTCTTCGAGATCTTCCTCTAACCGCTGCCATCGTGTGGCAACTTGAATCGAGGGAGATTTCTGGTTTTTCATTTTTTTCGAGTCGATCGATTTTTGTTGCGTGGATTTTGTGCGTTTCGTAAACGAGTTTCTCTCGAAAATACTTTCTCGAAATTTCAGTTCGGCGGAACGACAAAGTTATGACGATTCGGAGTAGCGATGGCAGTACAAAACTTTAGACACGTTTTTCTCGAAACGTACATTTTCAACTGACGTAGATCAAATCTCGAAAACTACGTGGCCGATTGCTCTGAAATTTTGACAAGAGTACTACTAGCTCTCGCTGGCAGCGAAATTGTATTTTTACGGTTGAATTTATCGTACTTTTCTTTTATTTAAAAAGCACCGATAGAAGAATGAAATTGCGGTATGTGCGATTTAAGCAATCGCCAGAACGCCAATTTTCAAGATAATTATACTTGTTTGTAATAGATTTATTTTGGTCAGATCCACCGTCAGATTTTTAATCATCTGTGTCTGCAAGATACGATTTTTAAGCATGTATTTATTGCAAGAAACAGGTAATTAAAACTTTGCGAAGAACTGTTCTGTGTGGCGAAATAGTGGCTAAATCAATTACAGAAAAGGATTCCTGAAAATTGTTTTTGTAGCGTTTAGATCTCACTTTCAGAGATGGAATCTATTTACATACCGATCAGTCGAGGATACGAACGATTAATTATAAAACGAAGAATGATGCAACTTGTAATATAGATAGAGAAAATTCACGGAATATTAAAAGACGCAGCGAGCAATCTATTATAGCATCTCGTCTCTGACCGATATAATTGGACGAAATAAAAAACAGAATCCTTGGGTTGGAAATAACAGTTCCTCGTGGCTGTAACGAGTGGTATCAACTACCAGTTCAAGAACCCTAATTTTGCTGTTGGTTGCGCGCATAATTAACGTAACAGAACATTTTAATTATCGATTTCGCAACAACTGACTGTTTCTTTTTCTTACGTTAATTAAATTCGACGATTAAAATAAATATAATTGAAACGTGCGCCATTCGCCTCGTGCCTCCGTTGTATAAAATTTTAAGCTGATGGTATAATTTAATTATTTCATGTAATTACAGTACAATTTGATTAATAATTAAATAATGTACGTGTCGCTTAATCATCTTGATCCACCTCCAGCTACACGACCTTACTGTGCAATGCATGTGTATTCGTATATTCACGGTGCGCGCGTGCGAATTCTGATCGAAGCGTGCCAAATTAGCAAATTGGCAATAACCAGTAAAACGACATTCTGCATACTTTATAGAGCAATTGGAAGGTTTTTAATGGCGAAGGATATTTCAATAGAATAATTAAACTAGAAGTCGAAAAAAAGGTATTTACTATTTCAAGAATTTCAATAGATCGGAAATAATGTGACAAAAATTCTTAAAATTTTCTGATATTTTTACTATTTCGAGATTCGATAATTGATCAATTATTAAAAAATCGGGATCAGCAAATATCTATAAATTACAAATTAAACCAAGATGGCTCCAAATATATTTTTATAATAACTTAAACGAACCGTTAAGAAACAATTTAATACAGGGTAGAATCTCTGGCTGAAGCTAGGAACACAAAAGAAGATTATTTTAAAACTATTTTAGAGGAAATTAGTTAGAATTAGTGGATAATTTATCAGGTGAAACGCAGCACCTGCCGCTGCTGCAGGAAGCCGCTCACTATCAGATTGAGATCAAATCAACTGTATTTACATTAAAAATCACTTTTAGAGCAATTAACTTTTTGCACAGGTGATAGCTTGGCCAATTATGATACGTAGACTTCACTTGTCACGTCATTATGAAATTTTTATGCACTCATCAATTAAATTCTTATTGTTCTATTGCACTTCTATAGTTTGGACTACATTCTATACTCTATACTGTATTCTATTGTGAATTATTCAATATAATTGTTAAAAAATGGTAGTTTGGATAAACACACTCTTGTTATTTATATAAAGCAATGTAAAATAGTCACTTTTAGTGGTCGGTAAACCTAGTGTTGACACTTTATGGAGTCTATTGACAGGCTTTTCACTAATTGTGATGTACCAAGCGAAAGGTTAAAATATCTTTTACACGATAATCCGAAAGGAAATTATTAGATCGCGGTTATTCAGGGTGAGTTGTTGCTATTAAAAAACGACCATGGACTTCGATAAGTAGCGGTACTTCCGTACGTTTCGATGCCAGCGTTTTCCTGCACTGCGGGAGGTGTCCGCGTGGTCTGAATGAAAATCTCGGGGAACAAAAGCGGCCGCGGAAAAGGCCGCGCACCTGGTCAGGTATCGTTGGAACACGCGTGTGTCGCAACGGACGTGGCGTTGCGCCCCATGAAATTCCTATCTCGGCCGGCTTGTATGAACGCGCCACGTCTCGGTCAGAGTTTCCGTCTCGGAGGGTAAGTAGGTGAGAGTAAGTGGGAATGGGCAAGGATGAAATGGAGCAAGACATGCATTGGTGCGTGTCGGGAGTGCCTCCTCGGCTCTCCGTGAGCCCGTTCTGGCCATGCTGTGTGTTACGTGGGCCGCTACGTACCTGAATACCTGGTCGCCATCGACCGGCCTAAGTAACGACGCGTGCAACAGCTTGCAGGTTCGTGTGTATCTACTGGGTGATCCGCTAATCCTTCCGTTGACCGCTGCTCCTCTTCGTTACCCTCTCGCGGAGCCCTTAAAACCGTGGATCACAATCTTTCTACTCTGCACCTTTATACAAATATTAGGGTTACCCATAAGTAATCGATTATTTGCAATAGCAACTCCTGAACCTAGCTTATCACTTGGAAAGGTGTTGCTGTGCATTTGGTGGAACTGTCGTGGCATAATTCACTTTGAGTTGTTGAAACCTGGAGAAACAGTTACTGCTGAGTTGTATTGTCAGCAATCACAATTGCTGTGTGTTCAGAACTATTGAAAAAGAGGGCATCTTTTGGCATCGTTTGCTTTCACACGATCGTTCGACATGTAACACTTTCGTGCAGTCTTTGAACTGTTGATACTCCGACTACTTTTCAATGCCATCGGCAAAATTAACTGTTAACACATCAATTTTCAGTTGGACGATGTGACCCATGTGTCACAAGTATAGATTGTCAGTAGCGTCCTTTGAGTCGGATTTGCGTTCGTGGTTTTCGGATTTGATATTTATTGTGCGTGTGACTCTTGCAAATAAAATTCAATTCAGAATTCAAATTGGAAAGGCTTCTTCAGCAGACGTTTAATCGCAAGTATCAAGTTACTAGAACTACTTTAGAACATTCGGTATCGTTGGGGTGTCGCACGACCCCAGTAAAATTTCCACTGATTTTCATGTCAGCACAGCAAGTAAATACAAAATTTTGTTAAATTCTTTCGAACACATTCGGGTTCTGTATAATCTTAAATTGTACACCTAAAAGAAATTATCTAAATTTTTATAGAGATCGCAGAATGGAACTCCCGAGGAAACGGTATACTACTACTAAATTGTATGCTTGTAGGAATTTTCGAAAATTTTTGCGGAATTTTCGAAAGCTCCTTCGCGATCCGAGCAAACGATGTGCACCGCTTAAGGTTCAATCATCACTCCGCGACGATTTCATAAGCGGCATGCGGGCATCCGTTCCAGCAACACAGCACGGTTAGAAATCACCCCCTTCAGGGTTGTGGCATGATTACTGGTATATCCTGTATACCCTGTATACAACCGATTCGTCGCGACGTATCGCCACCAGGCACAACAACAGGGGCGTAGAGAGAGAGAGAGATTTACACCGCGGCTCTCGAAACGCGGAGCGCGAAAGAGAGAAATCTGTTGCGGTGCTTGAACGGTCGAAACATCGGTGAAAAATCGAACGACAGGGAATTTATTCGACGATAAAAGCGAGCGTTACGGTCTGGACGCGCGCGACAAGCGTTTAGGAGCACGCTCTCTTTTGTGAGCCGACCGAAGCACACGCGAGAAACTCGCTCCTCCTTGACAGAGTTATGCCCGATTCGAGCGATAAAGTTGATTGCGGGGGTTGGCATGCGTCGAGGAATGCGTTTTCTTCGTAGGATCGTGTTCGATCGGTTCCTCGGCTTCTCCGGGGCACCACGGCCCTGAAGAGACGGTACAATTGCGTGATAATTAGCGCAGTTTATTGCTCGAACACCGTGTTCACGGTGCTGGAACGCGGGGGCTCGTTCGCTTACTGGATCGGCGGGAAACTGGCAATGAAGATCTCCCAAGCAATCGCAGATCGATTCCAAACGAGAAAGTTTCTATCAAGCTTTCTGGAATGCTGGCCACTCGACTGCGAGGAATTTCATTGTGGTCTAAGTTGTTTTGATTGTTGTTTTATAATATTGACTCGAGGAATTGGGAGGAGTGGTTCAGTTTGCTCGTGAAGTAGTTGTCTTTTGTGGGGGGCGATCGGTGAAGGTATGCGTGCTAGCCATTGGCACAGCTGGACATGATTGTTAACGTGGGAATTGCGACAAATAACTAATTTGTGACAGAAGCACGTTTATGACGAAATCCGTAAAAAAAATTTAGTTATCATTTTCTCCCTGATATTTTTTAATATAATTCATCTAAATCTGCGTCAATAGTTCGATTAGCTAATCATTTTAGATGAGTGTTACGAAATGACATGGGTGAAAATGGACCCCTTCGAAGTGTCAAAATCTATTAAATACCGTTACTGTAATTTTATTGTGTATTAAAAATCTACTAAATTTTTAATATGATGTCAACAAGTTAAATTGAAAGTAATTTTCTAGTCTAACAACTTCGTACATAATTTAAATAATATTTAGAAAAAAACAGACTCTCACTTCTTAGGAAAATGAAGCTATAACTCATCGATCCAGAAATACTAACGATCATCTAAATCAAATGATCATCTAAATCCAATGATCATCTAAAACCAATTCCAAGCACATCCAACCAGGAAATTGATGTCAGTAATAACTCGATCGTCGAAGGAATGAATCGATCAAACAAATAACGACAAAGTACGTTCAGTATGTCGACGGATAAGGTTTCTTCGACGGCGTCGTGTCGGGTCCTATGATTTCCATCGCGGCCGGTTTCTGTGCATGCGGAGGTTGTGCCTGATCGATGAAAAATGAAGAAGACCGCAAGGAATTTATTCGCCAATAAAAGGGACATCCCGTAGGCGAGCTTGGACAGTTAGGATGCCGGATTTCGGGCAAAAATACGAGGCTCGGCGACAGGGATAAATTTTCACCGGGAGTCTTGCTGACCGTTTGATAAACTTGACGCGATTAAGGTTATCGTACGTCGTAGGTTTACGAGCGTGCACGCGTGGGGGCGGATCGCGCGAATCTGATGACCGTGTAAAGCTGCCCTCGGATGGGACGCGACGCTCGTCGGGTAATCGACGATCTTATCGAAACGAAGCTAATGCCCGAGATACCGTTAGCCGGTTGGTCTTTAATTGATAAGGACATCGAGATAAGGACGCGGCCACTGACACGCGAGATGCGACCGCAGCGGCGCGGCGGGGATTAGAAAGTACTGTGACGCGACGTTAATTCGCGGCACGATTTTAATTATAATAATTTAAAAGCAATTGGATTGCTCGAAGACTCGAAGCTTGCCCACACGAGATGATTATCTGGGTTGCTGATCCACGCCGAGCTCTAATTTTCCGGTAGTCGCGGAAACATTATTTATATTTTTGCGTTCACTTAAATTGTTGGCTAGGTTCAGTAAGAGGATCAGCATTGATCGCGAAGTTCTAATTTTCCGGTTACCGCGGAAACATTAAATCGTTTAATTAAATTATTTATTTTTCAATTAAAAAATTTAACTAGTAAGAAGATCAAGAAGTAGACTCAAGGTATGCAAAAGAAATGAATGTATAATTTCACCCACCTTGCGAAGGTTAAAATACCTTTTAATTAAACAAGGAGCTAATAATGTTCCGAGAAATTTGTAAACCACAAAGAAATTTAAATAACAAATCGCTGTGTATCTGGGAGCCATCGAATAGTCGTCGAATAGAAAATTTCATTTTGCTGTCCGCGTAACTCAATGTTCTTTGAATCAATTGAGGATAAGTGCTCCGTGTACTTTGTTAATATTATACGGTACAGCTAATAACAGTGAAACTTCGTGCCTCGAAACGCGATGCCGTTAACATAATGAAGTATACTTTAGAATACGAGGAAGTACAACACGGCGAGAAGCCCGGTACATTGAAAAGTTTAATGAAACTCGAAAACAGTGTTCGAGCCGAAGAGTATCCTTCGGAGAAGTCGGTTTTCACACGCGAGATCTAATTACCTTGTAACAATTCATTGGAAGTTAAGGGTCGGGTGTTGTAATTTGTTTTATCGTACACAGCCAGCCTGCCGTTAAAATAACTCCGGCCCCTGATGGTTACGCGTGTAAGGTAATAGTCGTGTAACTTGTTAAACTACCTTCGCCGTTACATCGAAAACCGCGAATGTGATTATTATTAAACTTATTCGTGTAATTTCGCTTGGCTCGATCTTCCCTGTACACGGCGAAACCGCTTCAGCACGTTTCAGAGATGAAAGATTAAAAATTAAAGCTGTTGGTGTCGAGTAACAATCGTTACTTGAAAAAAGAAAGACGTTATCCAAACTATTCACCGTATGCAAAAATATTGATCTTTTGAAACTCGCTGTATGTGCAAAATAACAGGACTAAACATTCGTTTCTTGTAATTAAATTGCATTTAAAAGAATATCATAGCGTCAACTTATTAATTTTCTCTTGTTGCTCGCAACCGACGCAAAAAGTGTCTATGTTGTATAAAGATCTGCAGAAAATCTATTTCTAATTGGTTCGTTGATTTACAGAAGCATAATGAAAAAAAAAACATTGCGTCTGAGACTGCTTCGATAAATCAGAGAGAGAGAGAGAGAGAGAGAGAGAGAGAGAGAGAGCACATCAAACCAAAAACGGCTAATTTATATAACAGGAAACAAAATGGCTATTAAATCCGACCGATATCGATCTCCCCCGTAACAACATCCATAAATGCATTCACGCCTGTTACATCGGTAAACTTTCAGCACAATGTCTGGAACGAAAATGGCGTCGTAAAATGGCATACGGCTAAGAACTTCCGGGGGAGTGCGCGGAGGCATTGATACGATCGAGTTTCATATTAGCCGATTTGAAACGCATCAATTAAAAGGGAGGTCTCCGAGTGTCATTAACGGTGGAACGATTGCTAAACCTCGCGGAATAGCCCATCGTGATGGATCGCCGCTTAATTGAAGCTCGTCTAAACGAGAATTAAGCGACAAGCACCGCCGGTGCTCTGAAAGGATGCGCCCGGGACTACGTGCCAGGCCACGGCATCGATAAATTTCAGACTACCTAAGTGTTAGTGGTAACTGCGAGCGCAAGCCAAACCGGTCGGCACGCGCTTCGGCCATCCGCTATTCAAGCTCACGCATGCACCAAAGAAAGGAGCCACTATCCTCCTTCGGTACTCCTGCATGGGCCCTCCTTCGTCCTCTTTTCCTCAGCTCATTCCTTTTTGTCTCCCATCTTCCCTCGTCCGAGCAGCACTCTCTATTCGCTTCTTTTGTTTTTCGCGGAACCGTACGAGGTGTGATCCAAAAGAAGCCGGACTCGGTATCCTTGCCACGGTGTCAGACAAAATTTGATGCCCTATGGTACACCCTTTTTATTCCAACAGTACTAATATCACTCCTCTGTATTTATAAAAAATAAATTTTCCTCATGAGAAAGGACATTTCCCTTCTGAAATTTTTCTGATGAAAAAAGGCATTTCGCGGAACCGTACGAGGTGTGATCCAAAAGAAGCCGGAATCGGTATCCTTGCCACGGTGTCAGGCAAAATTTGATGGCCTCTGGTACACCCTTTTTATTCCAACAGTACTAATATCACTCCTCTGTATTTATAAAAAATAAATTTTTCTCATGAGAAAGGACATTTCTCTTCTGAAATTTTTCTGAAGAAAAAGGACATTTCCCTTCTCTGAAGATACGTCCAACTTTTCATGTTTCTTTCCTTAGATTAAGTATAATCCGAGCGTAAACTAACTTCAAGAAGATTGTCCACTTTTTGCATTCGCGGAAGTATGACAGGTGCAACGCGTCGCTCAAACAATAGAGCTTAAAAGAAACTTCTTAGTGTATATACAAACTAATGAAGCAAATACAAAATTGTTGGATAACCCGTTGTAAGCTTTCGCCAATTCCTAGAGGATTAATTCAATCGTGAAAGGACTTGCTGGATTATTATTTATATTCGAATCGCTTTTGCAACTAGTCGGGGAGAACGAGGGACCTCGAACAGTTCAAAATCGCAGTGTCTGCCGCTGTAATAATAATTCGAAATATCTTAACAAAGTACGTCGGTTCCGGACTAAAATTCTCGGCGTTAATACAAGAAGACAGTTTACGTCCAATTACTTCGCTAAAGATAACTTTAATCCAACCACTCCCGTTGTCGTCGTTTTATATCCTCCCACCCTTGGCTCTCTTACTCTCTCCCACTCTCTCTCTTTCTATCTCTCTCCGTGGACCCACCATCACGACCTACACGCGACAGCCACCTCCCATCCCGTTCTCCTTCATTCCCTTCTGCTGCTTCTTCTCCGTTAAACCATATCCTTCTGGCATGCGCTAAGGTGAAGCAAGAAGGCTTCATCTATCTCGCGAAAGCACCGTCGCTTATTAAACCCGGTAATAACTACCGTGCCGTTCTCCGACCAATCTTCAATCACCGGATCTAACGAGTTACTCGTAGACTGCCATGTCCTCAGCGTATCCAAGGACGTTCTCCAAGTCCTTCGTTCCTCCAGTCGCCAAGCCTCCGAGTCCTTCGTTCTTCGAGTACCTCGTTCTTCGAGTTGGTTTTTCTTCCAGTCTTTCGTTTTCAGAGTTGTTCTGTCTTCGAGGCTTTCGTCCTGCGAATCCTTCACTGTTCATTCTTCGAGTCTTTCGTCCTTCAACGTCCTTCGTTCTTCGACGTCCTCCGATCTTCGACGTCCTCCGATCTTCGACGTCCTTCAATCTTCGACATCCTTTGCTCTTCAACGTCCATCATTTTGTAACGTCCTCTGATTAACACGTTGACTGCCATGTCACTCATACTCGGGTGACGGAATTATTTGTCCAGGTTTCAAAATGAATTTTCACGTTAATATATTCATTGTACCAAATCCGATTGGAATCCGTAAAATTCAAGAAAGTTGGAGAACTACTCAATATCATACATATAATTTTTTTCAATTTTTATTTCATTAATTAACTTACTTTAATTTTATGGAATTTTTGAGATTTCTAGTTTGCCAGTCAAAAAGTGTTAAAAATTCGAACAAGAAGAAAGACATTCTTCAAGTGCTTCGTTCTTCGAGTCCCCGACTCTTCGAGCAAGAACGAAAATAGTTTTCAAGTCCTTAGCCCTTCGAATTTTTGGATGTTCCAGTCCTCGGAGCCGCAGGACCGCAAAAATGGCGGCCGGCCGGCAGCCTGCCCGCTGGTCCCGGTTGGCGATCGATTTTACTCGATCGACCTAATTTCCCGCGACACGCGGATCAGACGGGATGTAAACGCAGAATATTACATTACGCAAACTCCGTGCTGGTGTCGTGTTTCAGCTGCCCGCGCGTATTTATCCGGATAATAAATTGTCTGCGCGACACGTTTCCTCTTCGGGATAATTTCTTTTTTTTTTTTAGCAAACTTGACGCCTCGTGCTTGCTTAATCTCTTTAAATGTTTATAGAATGTTTTTTATGGTTCGATGTAATCGCTCGTTCGGTACTCGAACGGTGCTCGATCCTTCTAAGATCGTTTCAATATCGCGGGGTACGCGGCAGCCATTGGACAGTCCGGTTAAACGACCATAAATTCGTTGGATCGGTCGTGTGCATTCCAAAGACGACAACGAGACGGGGACAGGGAGAAAAGTCTGTAAAAATTGATGGATCGCGGTCATTTTCACGCGTCGCTGAGCCGTACGGAGGCGTATAAAACAGAAACAATTCGATCTAGTCGCTCCAGTTTTCTCGTTGACCAGACATAGAGCGATAGCCTAGCTGAAAATCCTTCAGCGTTGTTGCTTCATCCTATTTTCAAGTTTCCTCTCTTCCTCTTCTACCCTATGGACGCCTAAGATATACATTTCTAAATTTTCTTGGGCTACGATCGTCTTTTTCATCCTTTTTCCGCTTAATTTTATGATTATCTCTATTATTGAAACTTTTGGGTAGAGTATTAAAACTGGAAATTTTAATATCCTGTAGCTTCGAAACAAAATCTTGCGATCGTCAGTTGTTTAATTAATATTAACACCAGGTTTAGAAATAAATGTTTGCTCGAATATATTGAAAAGAGTTAAACGTGGCAAGGAGCGAAGAACGGAGAAGGGTTAAAGGAATAATTAGAGTAATAAATTTTATTTTCCAGTTTGTATTTTATTAACTAAATCACTTTGGTTTTGTTGGATTTTCTGGAAGTCGTCATTCTATAATTAATATGTCAAGGATCATGTATGTTAATATAGCAAGTTTCTAATATTTTTGTTAAATGTGAAACTATGAGTATAATAAATTAGAAGATATGGGTTGATTGAACAGGTTCCTCAAGCTAGACAGAAGATAGTTAAAAGCGACTATTTAATACCTATTATCAAGATCGTGTATTTGTACGTTCCTAGACTTATCCTGATTGAATTTAGCAACAACAGCCAAGGATAGAGAGTGTCTGAAACTATATCATTACTCGATTATACCTGCCAATCAAATTTCAAGTATCCTTGCGTTCATACATATTCTGGGTATATGTATAGTACATGGTCAGTGTAAATATTAGTACACATCTATTCACACAGAGATCAGTTTAACTGCGAGTTTACTATATTTCATTAGTTTGATGTAAAGCGTTCTGTTCGACATCATCACTGAACTAATACAAGTTAAAAACATTAAATTTAAAAACTACAACTACATCCACTATTATTGAAACTAAAATCGAATTTAGAATATTACAATTACATCCGATACTATTTTTACTTCAGTGCCAAAAGTACGTAAATAATATTTATATATTTTAACGTCTAGACCCAATAAAAATTGTAAGGCTTCAAAAATAAAGGGTTGCATTTTGATAAAAACTGTTGAACATTTTCGTCATGATGCAACGATTCTTAACAGATTACCATAACGTTGACGAGTTCCGAGCACGCGATATGGAAACCCGGCTTAATAATATCGAGTTACGGACTAGTTTCTTTAGAAAAACTTTTATGACACCGCACTGTCAGGCTCGATCGTTAATGCTTCCGTGTATTCCCTTTACCGATGGCCTGGCGCAGCTGGCTGCATCTTGGAAATTTATGGCTCTGTAAAATTCACGCGCCACGCAGTTACGGTTGAACATGAATGATGGATCTTGATACAGAATAGCGTAATTTCACGGTAACGACAGCGAGAGGCTGCACGTTTCAAGAAATATGGGGTCGAGAAGAACGTGCATCGTCGCTCAAAAACGTTTGATCCACTTACGCCGTTTACATTTCACGGATAAAGAGAACACGAAAGAGGATCTTCGCAGTCTGCTGCATCGTAATTGCAGCTTTACCGTGTTTCCGCAATTGTATGTGTCGCGAATACGAAATTAAATTTACGAATTAATGGTTCACGCTCATCGGGATTTAAATACGAAGTTTCAACAACGATTTCTGAAGACACTTTTATCGACTAGGCATTTGGGACATGTATGGAGTAAACACTGTGTTAATTGATAAAATTGCAGTTGGAAGAACGCGTGCACCTGGAGTAAAATTAATCAGGCATGATCGTCGGTATTCAATCGAACAGTCGTCATTATAGTTCGTGTATCGTTAGGTGATTTCGTTCGTTCGTATCGAGGATACTTAAAACGAAGTATACAGTAACAAGAGCACATCTGTCGATCATTATAGGAGTTTCATTAATGCTCGACGATCGCGAAGCAATCAGAAACGCGTGCTTAACGGCGGGCGGTGTGCAGAACAGACTCGCGCCTCATTAACTTCCTTTTTGCGTTACGTTTGTACGCAGATGTGCATGATCGCCATGTTTCGTTGCGAGAAACCTTCAATTATACTGATTGGAAAATACCGCTACGTTATCTATGATTTCTTCCTCGTTTCGGTTTCTGTGTTGTCAACATGTCGCAGACTGCGAACAATGAGTGGAAAAAACGTTATAATCGTCGAATGAATTTTTTATAAATAATAGCATCGTCTAGTTACAGTTAAGCAACGCACGATGGTACAAAATTATCTTTTTCGTTTGGATCAGCCCGTCTCTTCCACGCTGATTATCTCTTTTCTGATGAGAAATATTACCGTAAAATGTAAATAAAAAATGTCACAATTAATTACAGCGAAATAACGTAATAATACACGTTCCAGATTCATTATTTCTCTGTGAATCGTATGGCAACGTAAATTAACTTGAAAACATAGGAGAACCAATTAACATCGTTTAGCTCTGCCCACCCTCGCATAAATACATACCGAATATACGCAAGCAATGCACGATCATTCATCGACATATCTGGCATCTAACAAAACCGAAAAACATGAATTACATGCGATATCAGCATCAATAGAATTTTTATTACCGCATCCGCGCGTGTACAATTACGTTTGCCGGCGCGCGTTTCGCAGACGCCATTGAACGGAAATAATAATGGAAGCACCGAAGGTAATTACGATTTATAATTGAACAAGAGGTCGATGCATCGATCGACCGAGCGCATTCATTCAGTTTTTACAATATCTCGTTCGCGTCGATGAAAGTAACACGACCGATCGCCTCCGCGTAAATTGATAAAACGATAGAAAATATAATTCGATTCGACCAAGCGGGTTCTCTCCGCCTATGATTTCAGCATTGCCGCCCCACCACCCGGTCAACCGAACTGGCATAACATTTACAATGAAACGGAGCCGCAACATTATACAGAAAATTATTTGCCATGTTCGGCCAGCGAAATTACCGAATCGTCCGAATGGAGTTCGACCAAGCCGTATACCACAATTTATCCTGTAATTCACGAACTTACGTTATATACAGTTAAGTAAAATAATAAATCCATCCGGAGACCGGTTCGCAATTCTGCTTCTCGAAGCGAGGAGAAACTAATCGAGTCCGCGGGGCGTCAAGTGCCGAAATTATTCTCGCGAAAGAAGACTTTAGGCGAGCGTTACCACGGCGGCGGCAGCAGCAGTTTCACCGAATTTTCTTTGCCGCTTAACAACGTTCATTAGCGACGTTCAAATATTCACCAAGTAATATTCGTTCGGACAAAAGCGTCCGAGGTGGGTGTGTGCCCGTGGTCCCCGGAAGCCGGGTCAACCCTACCCGAGGACCTGGTCAATGCTTCAGGGTCAACGTCACACATAAGAGCCCCCCACCCCGTACACAAGTTTATAAATTCAGGAAACTCTCAGGGACTCCTTCATGTATACGGCCTCACGCGCACACACACACACACACTCTTTCTCTCTCTCTCTCTCCCTCTCTCTCTCTCTCTCTCTCGGCCCTTGGCGGATTCATCGCTCTGGCGGAATGGTACAAGAAAAGGAACCGACCGTAGCCCGAGACCACTGAGTACACCGGTGGCCCGCGGCCTCTGCGAATGCAAATTCGAAAATGCCTCATTTTCTTTCGCGAATAGTATTATTTCAATCGCCCCGGGCGACGTTAATGCCAGAAGTCGGGACGACTCCTCGTGGCGGCTACCGTGCTGAAGGGTTTTCTTTTTTCGTTGCCGAGCACCGAGGATAATCGGCCCGGTCGCCGGCGAGAACACCAGGATCTGCTTGTACACCGCCTTTCGGTGGCCGTCGACGTTCCTCACGTGTCCGTTCATTAACCATGCTCGTTATAATTAAGTTGTGAGCTCGAGACATTTGCAAAATCGAGCGGTAAAGTCACGCGGTGAGACGAGACTCCCTAGATTCTTTTTCAATTGTTCTTCTCTCACTGACGCATTCGTGACATCAGTCTGATTGGAATGACCCCGAACACGACACGATTTGGATAATATTTACTTGTTCAATACCCAGAACCTCGATTATCTCAACTAATTTCAGTGGAACATGGATAATAGAACAGTGAATCAATCTTGTTGTAAATGATATGCACTTTAGATTGGACTGTTTATATCCGAAACACGTGCTCAAATAGTACAAATGATCCAAGTTGTGTCGTGTTTGGTATCATTTTGATCGGAGAAATGTAACGATCATGAGAAATTGAGTTTCTTTTAACACATTGCGTACGGGTCACGAGATATCTCGTTTTCATGTTTTTTTCGATTCAATCGGCAACTTAAATAACCAGCGGCAAATATTTTTGTTACGTTACCAGGGTAACGAAGCCTCTCCCATTCTTAAAACAAATGATGAACGAAATAATTGAATTTTGACATTCAGAGCATGTAGAAATGATCAGTCATTGTAGCCAGTACATCAGTAGATCTGTGCCGATCGTCGTACGCGTAACGTATCTTATAAAGTGTTCTTTTATTGTACATTTTGGAACTTCAGACTTCGTGTTTTAATTTGTAAGGCAACAGTTTTTTAAGAATCGTCTATATTTTCAATCTGTTACTGATAAATTATGACAAAAATTGATTTTATGAAATAGGCCCTAATTCTATAAAAGCAGCAAAATGACAGAAAATGTGCGGGCTTTGAGCGCGTGTTGAACGCGCAGAACCCCGTACGCAATGTGTTAAGTGCCCGCAAACCCTCGAATTAACCCTTTGCACTCCGCTGTCCCCTATCAGGGGACATTAAAGTTTATTAGCGATTACGGGGAATTAATTTATTCCAGCGCAACTTTAAATAAAATATTGATTTTTTTGCAAATATATATTCCTCGATGTCAACCAATTCATATAAGTCCAATATCATTATAATACGTTATTTGGTTCCAAAATTATACTAAATAATACGAGGATTTGTAAATTTCTGCCAGAATGGTTCGGAGTGCAAAGGGTTAAATTTTCTACAGACTCGAGCTGTAGAAAGTTTGTGACTAGTTTTCATAGACAAACGTAATATTCCAGCTGATCGACCGAACAGTTAGAGGATCCCGGTCGGATTACCGATCTATCGTGACCCGCAGGATACGCGGAAGTGGAATCGTCGGTCGCAGAACAGCCCGGCAACATAGTAGCGTGTAGCGGAAGACCGGCGTATTCTTATTATACGAGCCGGTCGTAGTCACTTTGTCGTGTTGTTCGCGACAGTTGTGTGCACAGCTCGTTGCGGCAACGTGTATCCAAGTGACCAGCTGCATATGCACGTGTGCTGTGGCGAGATGAGCGTCGCCCGAGGGCCCGACGAGAAGGCGTCTAACACGTTCTGAGGACACGCGCGCGTGTCCTCAGCGCGTGTACGACGTCGCAGGCTAGAAGTCCGTGCCTGGTAAGTTTGCGTGGACGTTCGACCGACCGCCTCGGGCCGTCGTCGTATGCAAATGCTCCCTCTTGTCGGCCGATCGACTACGCGTTTCCGGAAAACGTGTCGTTGCGCGTGAAAATCGAAGCCGCCTCGCCACGGTTCGCCGCGCCTTCGCAAACTCCCTCTCTTGCCGTCAAGAAATTCGTTATGCTTGCAACAAGCGTCCTACGTATAGTCGGTTCGCACGCGCCTCGGTGCTGACACATTCCAGAAAACTTTGCGATCCTCGAGATGTTGACTCGGCTACATCGCGGGCTATTCTGCTTAACCGTTTTTTATTTCAAATTATTCTTTTATTTAACCATCATTCTGCTGAACCATCAGCGAATAGTACCGAATTCCACTTTCTCCATCTCAATGCATTAATATTGAAATGAAACTGTATACAGTGAATTCTCGATATACACAGACTCACGAAAATACTCGAACGCTCTTTAAACTACTATAACTTTTTTTAAATTGGATCGAACAATCTGATATTTTTGAGCAACTAGAAGAATTGGTTTTCCAAATGATGTGCAAACAAGATTTTGAAAAAATTGTAATTGCTAAGAATTACATGAGAAAATAAAAATGGCACACTTTTTACAACTTTTTTTTATTTCAGCCTATAATGAAAATTTAAAATATAAGCTAAAAGTGTTAAAATATTATGAATAATAATGGTAAAGCAATTTTTAGTGGCGCCTTACAGTGGCCATTCGAGTGCTAAGAGTTAAATGAAAAGATATGCAGGGTGTTTGGTAACTGGTGGTACAAGCGAAAAGGGGGTGATTCTACATGAAAGAATAAGTCGAAAATATAGAATAAACATTTTTCGTTTGAGACTTTGTTTTCGAGAAAATCGACTTTGAAGATCTGTCAGGTTTGTGTGCTTTAGTATATGCAGGAAGTAGATATGGTTGGTCATGATCAGACGCGTCAGACAGTTCAAATCGAATAGCATGCGTATTCGCTGCATTTCAAACTCGATTTTCTCGATAACGAAATTAATATTCATTACGATTTAAAAATAAATATAAGTAATACAGGCACAGTAATTGGTTTCCTCACCCAATATTGTATCCATCGCATTGGTATAACCCATAAACAGCGTGCAAGCGATTACTAATGCTAGGCGAAACTGCGACGGCCGTTACTGAAATCCTCGTCGCGATTCTCCTCTACTTTCTCCATCGTAAGATCTTTTTTCCTGCTTGTTTGTAATTTATTGCCAGTCGATATCATTGCAGCGTCGGCGAGGTAAGAGCGGTTAAACGAATCTCTATCTGTACGAGGCTGCACGATGCATTCGGCGCGCCGCGACGTGTGCACACATACGTATGTACATACATGTATATCTAATCCTCCTTTCGAACGCACCAGACCGGAAGCCGGGGACGAATGAAGTATCTGGAGTACCGTGGTTTCGATAATTAACCTATTTTCGAGCATTTTCGAGCACGGTTTACTGCGCAATCGCGATACAGGTTAATTGCGCGTACGATTATACGGTGTATCTTTATTAGAGAGTCTTGCATGCGCGCCGATCGATCGCCCCGGGGCGATTGGATCGCGATGATCGTTGCCGGGAGGATTCTTTGAGTCGATGTCGTCGTGATTCGACTATTTATCAGACGTTTCACCGGGTCCAAGTTGTCCTGTGTGTATGCTCATGGCTGCTAATTATTCGTTGCTGTAGGTAGGTTGTTGTTCACGTTGCGGATTAAGATGCACGCTAATTAAGTCGGCCATTATGGTTCCACTAACTGGACGCTGCTCGGGGAGACAGTAGCTGGGCACATGGTTTTTCAAATTCTTAGACTGCGGACTTTGTGCAGTTATTGTGAAAATTGGCAAGTGAGAAATACGGAACTACGAAGACAGTGCATTAAGGGGATGTTGTTGCATTATTCCTGACTTGCTAAAATGATTAGAAGAGATAAATAAATAGGAAATAGAAAAGAATTATTTCAAAAACGCACTTTACTCGCTCAAAACGGAAAGAAACGTGACCATACATAATTTAACACGTTCACTGCCATGTCACCCATACGCGGGTGACGGAATTATTTGTCCAAGTTTAAAAATGAATTTTTACGCTAATATATTAATCGCACCAAATTTGATTAGGACCTGTAAAATGCCAGAAAGATGGAGGACTACTCAATATCATACGTATAATTTTTTTCAATTTTTATTTCATTAAATAACTTATATCGACTTGATGGAATTTTTGAGGTTTCTAGTTTGGCAGTCAAAGTGTTAATACGTGCACACAATGTAGCGAAAACTTGCAACACTTAGAGACAGCACTTGGAGACCTAATAAAATCGCGTCAACTTAAAGAAAATCGCGTAATTGCGAGAGTATGGTCTGATTAGGCTGGAGGAAGACAACCGTAACTCCAGAATGGATGCCGAGAGCTGCATCCCCGCAAATGCAGCCGCAAAACCAGCATGCAGAAGAGATGAACTCGCATTGCACACGGCGCGGCGAGCTCTCTCAGCTCAGCCATGAAAAGAGTTTGCATCGCGTTTCGCGTGGTCCTCGCGGCAATCTACGTCGGATCAGAACGAGAAGAAGAAGAAGAAGAAGAAGAGGAGGAGGAGGAACAAGACGAAGGATGCAGAAGAAGGAGAGGGGAAAAGAGAAACCGGAGACCCCCCGCTCCGCCTTGCTGCACCTCATCGACGTCGCAGAAACTCTCGGCTCACAGACTGAAAATAAATATCGCGGCGACCCGACGACGAGAACCTTCTTTCCTTCTCGAGTTTCGTGGTCGATGGTACTTCGGCTTGGTTCTTTAATACCCCCTCGCGACACACCGCCTTCGTATTTATAGATGTTTATACGACGCGCGGGACTAACGTTACCCGCGTCCAGAAATGATTTATACCCTCGAGAGATTAACCCCGTGCGCACCGAGCCGATTTTTCCTGCTGATCGCGAACGATCGAGTCTTTCGGGTGGGCTTCATCGATTTTACGACGCAACGCGTTCTTGAGCCTTTCGATATGCTCCATTATCGCTAACGATTAGACTGCGGATTTTACGACAAAAATGAGTAACAGTAATTTAACCCCTTTCCCCAGAATTTTTTTTTACGGTTGCAATTACTAGACGACGTTTACAAGAAGAAGGAAATTTATATTTATTAATACATCTCGTCGACGATAAAATAAAATCTTATTTGGGTTTCAAGGAAATTAACAATATTTAACAAATTATATTGGAAATCGTCATCGCTGACCCGTCGTTGTTATAGTGGAACGGGTTAAAGCAGAGGACAGATTAAAAGAATTTAAAAATATCGATGCGTTTTTGTTGCAGATGATTAGAATCATTAAAGAATCTTCTTTGACTCCTGTTCTGTACAATTTATACAAATAATTTTTATTTTGCATATAGATGCGCAGTCTACTGGAATTCTTCTTTTTTCCGTTTTGTGTTTCGTGCATAAAGTTCACGGTGAGGTAATAACAAATTTGTTGAGACATTGTCGAGCATCGGCAATCGACCGAACACGTTGATTGCCTCGTTGAATTTTAATTTGATTACGGTATCTTCGTGTCGTTTCTTTTTATCATGCAACGAGCAGATTCTTATCTCCGCTCGACTCAAGAATATTTCTCGAAATCTTCCAACAGGATCTCCAGAATAAGAAATTTCAGAATCAGTTCACGGTAATCATGAATGCGTAACGAGCGTGAAATTCGTGTCCTTTCAGGCAATCATGGTCGTTAATTGGTGATATTACGAAAGGAAATCATACAGCAAAAAGTTAATGGAGAAGTAATAAACCGTGCTGCATTGGTACAACCTTGTTTACGAGCTCGTCACTTATACGAATAATTTGTATATCCATTCGATAACTAGTTGGATCGTAGACTCGATTACTAATTACGATCGCCTCTTATGTGTTTCCACATTAGATACTTCGTGGAACAAGATATTGAAAACGAAAGCGATCCCTGTTGGAACAATCTCCGACTATCTCGAACTTTACACATCACTCTTCTCGAAGAGTACATAACGCTACGGAGCAGTATTCAATCCGTAAGTCGTAGCAGGTATTAATCCATCTTGTGCAGCCATGTAATTGCAAAATACGCGGGATCGCTTCATTTGTTTTTATAGCGAGGCAAGGATTAGACCACGCGAACATGAATTATTGTCGATAGCATCTGAGCTTTACGCACTATACAATGCGAGGACTGTTACGCTACAGAGTGCGAATATGATAGGTCATTTGTTTCGCAACCGAAAAATATTCCTTTAACTCTCACACGATTCTCGTAAAACCTTTTTTTCACGCGCGTGTAATTCGATATACTCTTTTTATTGGTAATTAACGACACTGCAAATCGTTTTGACTATTTCGTGAACAGAATTTAGATTGTTCTATATTCTATAGAAATTATGAATAAAGCACAGATGGCTAAAAACACGTTTACTACAAATTCTGAATAAATAGTATGTTTAAAAAATGTACTCGTTGAGTCACTTTAGCAAGAATTGAATGATGAATTCAGTTTGAAAAATTAAAGAACATCGTGAAACCATTTCTGGGAAACATATGAGACTCGCGCAGACCGGGGGAACAATAATTCATTACAACTATAGAGCAGATTAGTGGTGAGCGAAGGTCAAACGGTACACTGCTAAGCTGGTGACGCGAAGGATCGCTTCGCAAATCTGCGGGATTAAGACTGAATTTGCACGGTGGATCCATTTGTCTGCGAGCTACATATACTTTGACATCGTGTGGCCCGATACTTGCTCCCCGTTCGTGCCTCTGCGATTCGTTATCCAAACGAGCTTAAATTCATCCGCTTGGCCAAACAGTCTGACCGCGTTCCCCATGGTTTCGTGGCGGAAAACGCCATAGGAACGAAGAAACAAAGCGCGGGAGCACCGTGTGTGCACAGGCCGGGAAAGAGTCCGGAATCTCTTTAGACCGTTGTCCGAGCCCGTGAGCATCATCGCCCGTTCTCCGGCGGTTGTTTCACCCCTGCCGAGGACGGTTCGTTAAATATTATTCCGGCCGTTAATTGGCTTATTAATATATATGAAAATTACGAGTTAACCGTGTTTCGCTTATTAGTAATCGCGAGCGCGGGCGGCCGGGTTCCGGGCCGTTCCGGGTCGCCGCGCCAGCTCGACCGAAAACAATGCTCCGTTAAATCAGCGTTATTGTCGCCCGCGACCAACCGTGAGGATCGATAAATTAAATCGAGCTCCCCGCCGATTTCAATCGGCGCGAGCGCGACCTCGTTACAGGGGAAAGTTCCGTGCTAATGTCAGCCGCCGTCGCTGAACACCGTTTTGACTTCTAAATGGCGGCTGGAACGCCGCGTGTCCGGCCAACTGTCACGCAATCGGTTGAAATCGGAAAAAGCTGGAGGAAAATCGAATTTACACAACCCCCGTCTGTGCACTGCGAAAGGTTTTACGACAATGAACCAATGCGAAGCATAGCTACGCCTCGATGTGTCAAAACATCAACGGAACGATACTGATTTGCTAACCAAATTTTTTTCGTTTTAATTATATTTTTGCGAAACTTTTACCGGCACGCTTGTCACGTTTCTCTGATTGAAATGACTCCAAACACGACACCATTTGCTTCGTATTTACGCGTTTAATCCACGATGTAGAGGAACCTCGATTATCCGAACTACAGTAGAACCTCGCTCGTCGCATGAGCATGTGCAACGACAGAGGCAACCAATCATAATACTCCAGAACTGTTAACAACTTGTTAATGTACGGCTAACGAAGATTTCGTGCAATAAACGAGGTTGCAACAAGCGAGGTTTTACCGTAATCGGTGAACTATGCGTGAGTGTATAGTAGAACAATTATCTTTTGCTATAGTTCTAAATTAAATCTTCACTGGTTTGTACAATGAATTGTATTTTATATTGTGCACGCTTTACGTTACATTATTGTGCACGTGTTTAGACATCAATTCGGATAATCGAGGTCTTACTGCACTGTAAATTACTCAAACAAAAATATGCTCTGAATTACGTCGTGTCTGTACTCATTTTAATCAGAAAAATGTCACGAATGGACTGGTAAAAGTTCCATAAAAATATAACTAAAAACAAAAAGATTTTTTCATTGAATCAGTGATTATCAACTGAATCAACTAGCTATTCAACTAGCTCTATAAAGATAATTTCTTATCCTAGTAAATAAATAATACCAGAATCAGGTGCTACGACCTCCAATCTCCCAGAATCTGTACTGTTTGTAATTAATAATGAATGTTTAATGAATGATTACCAGATGCACGAACTCGTCCGTCGAACTATTTATATTTTTGGCCCATTGTCGGCGTTCGTTCGCGTTCAGGAACGAAAAATTCTGGAAAATACGCGCGCTCGTGGTCGGTGTTTTGTATAAATATTGCTCTCGCGTTGCAACGAGCGCATGGCCGGGCGTGTGCGAGCTTTCCCCGTCGACTTTTGTATCGGCGAGACGCCATACGCCGGAAAGCCAATTGTCGCGATGTCGAGGGGAGCGTAGAAACAGGAGAGG